>BRKX01000020.1:7500-1257500 GCA_026008535.1 Perilla frutescens | reverse complement strand
CTACATTTTTATTTATGTTTAATTTGCGTGATTCGAAAAATGTGATTGAAAATATTGGATACTGCCCGGTACCGCTTGGGTACCGCTCGAAAACCGCCCGGTACCTATCAGATACCGCCCGATACTACCCAATTTGGTTTTTTCCATTTGTTCTAATAACTGTTTTATTTTATTTAGGTTATCACCGTGTGCCTCATTACTCGGCATTTTGTTACTGTGCAAATTATTTTGAGTGAGTGGCGTGTGGTAGTGTATGACTCGCTTTCACATACACTGGAGCGGTCGGCTCTCAAGACAAGAAAGGCTCAATTGATGCCATTACTTCGATTGCTGGAACGGTTTCTGGATGTGAGTCTATATTGGGATCTCAACCATTGGGGGTTTCAGCGACCTCGAAAAATGTTGGAAATTCAGATGGCAAATGATTCAGAGCAGTTTTGGCAGGTTGATGAACATAGTTGTGGCCCCTATTCGTGTATGTATGTTGAGCGCCTACTCAGTGGTAGACCAGCTATATCTTGGGGGAATATGGTCCAAAATCTAACCCTATATAGACGGTACATTGCACAATTGATATTCGAGATGTGTAACAGTCGTGTGGATCCATTTTGACTATTTCTTTAGTTATTACATATAACTTGCAATTTATTTTCACTTCCATTTTGACTATTTCTTTTGTGATATTTATTTATTTATGGTTCATCTATCTCTATTAGGGCAATTATTTCTGCTGTGATTTGGATCACGACATATGCTGCACTTTCTCGGTCCTCGACGTCTGTGATTAGTTGCTTCCGCCCTAGATGGATGACGACGTCCTGAGGGACGGCCAGCTTGACGGGTCACTATCAGTGGCGTCACCTTTTGCTGTGCAATGTGAGCTGGTACCACCCAGTCGTCTCGATAAGACAGGGACCTTACTGACCCTTCGTATGTCTCACACCAATTATCCGTCGTGTAGTATGAAGAGACATAGTCAAGGATTGATTCACCATTTTTCCTACATAAATATTAATAAAAAATTAAATAGCCGCCCACGTAAATATTCGATGTATTAGTGCATAATATATAATCTATACATAATAGCAGCAACTGCATAAGAGCATGGCATCAAGTCTAGTTGAAACTCGCGACATTTGCATGATTTCTGATGAAGATCAACAATGAATGTTTGTCTACCGTCATGAACTTTGAATGTTGAATTTGAGGTTGGGACAACGTTATAGACCCGAGATTTTTCCACTTCCTCACGCAGTTTTTTTAAGGCGTCTTCAGTCAAAGCATTATCACGTGCATTTGCACATGCTCGTCTAGAATCAAACCACTGCTCGATCACATGCCTGATGCACTCAATTAATGAGCATATTGGAAGACATCTTGCCCATAACAAACGTGCATTCAAAACTTCCGCTGCATTGGACGTAAGAAAACCATAACGGCGAACTGGACATTTTGATCGTGCCCATCGCTCTGGTCCAATGTCCATCAATTTTGTATAAGCTCCATTTGGGCTTAGAGCATGTATAGCCGCCATTGCCTTGTCATATGCTATTCGGCGATAACTGTATGCAGCCTTGTAGAACATGCTTGTAACGCCTTTGTCATACCACGTGAACTTGTTTAACAAGTGATAGTAGCAAAGTCCGTGGGGTGTGCCTGGAAACACTTCTTGAACGGCATTACTTATACTGATGTGAGCGTCAGAGACAATTAATGTCTCGGGATTGCATCCAAATGCTAGTCTCACCCTACTCAGAAACCAAGTCCATGACCGATCATTTTCGATTGCACCAATACCAATTGCTAACGGAAAGCACTGCTCATTTCCGTTTTTCGTTACTGCAACAAATAAAACGCCCTTGTTCTTTCCCTTCAGATGTGTTCCGTCCACAACTATCACCGGTCTCATAAACATGGCATATGCAGTACGACAAACACTAAGAGCAACAAACACGTGTTGGAATTGGTTATCAGGCCCAACTTCTAAGTCAGTAAACGTACCAGGATTGCTTTGTTCCAACATGTATAGGTAGCTAGGGAGCATCTTAAAAGAATCTTCATGCCCACCATAAATCATCTCGATCGCAGCATTTCTGGCACGGAGTGCCAGGCTGTAACTAGTTCGGATACCAAACTCTTCCAACATCTTCACCCTGATATCTTTTGGTTTCATTGTCTGGCCCTCACCGCGCATTTGTTTGGCAAAATACGCTACAATCACTTTTGCATGGACTTATCTCGGAGCGACACGACTCAAGTCGTTCATGCAAGTATGTTCTTCCGTGAACTTATATACAATCCAAAATGTTTCTCTCCTTGTGGCACGCACCTCAAAAGGACAATGATCTTCATGTTTGCATACAATAATCAGACGCTTTGAATCTGAACGAGCCACTTTATATTCAGCACGATGATGAATATTCCATAATCCCACCGCGATTGACAGAGCATCTTTGGTCCAAAAGGTGGACCCTTTACAGAGTTGGTCGTCTGGTACCCCCTCCATATCAGATATCAGAAGTGAATCTGAAACATCAATGGGAATCATCGGTATTAATCAATTTTCATTTAGCTCTTCAGTTGGGTTTAACTCTTCGGGTATTGGTGAAGGGTTGCTAATCCCTAACATAGACAACAGTTTGTTTATGCCACCCTCTCTGCGAATCCATGCAGCAAACTCTACAAATGTAGACTGTGCAAACCTATTGGCAAAATCAGCTTCTTCATCTTCCTCATCATCCTCATCCTCATCCTCATATTCATCATAATCTTCATCTGCATCATCATCATCATCTTCCGGTCGCTCAGCCTCAGTCTCATATTCGTCTTTATCTTCATCATCATCATCATCATCATCATCATCATTATCGTCCTCACCATTGCCTCTCCCGTCACTATGTATATTATGTGAGGGGTTGCCTCCAGCGTCATCTTCCTCACCATTGCCTCCAAAATCACCCGCATACTCATATGAGCCTACTGGTTCATGATTTGATGTGGTAGTTGGCATACTGCGGCTAACACTACAATGCGGGTCACTAAACCAATCAAATTGTGAATATTGTGTGCCAAAATTATCAAACTGTGAATATTGTGTGTCATAATTATCAAACAAAGGACTTGAGTAATCCACTGATGGTACATATGGATCTTGCTGATGGCTTGTCCTGATGTCATTTTGTACATTGTGAACAACATACACGGTCAGTTCACCTTCTCGAATGCACAACCCCTGCAGATCTTGATCAGTACTCAAGAAAGACCTCAATAATCTACCATTTCGAGTACGCGATAAATAATAGAGAAGATAATATGCACCCAGTGAATTGGATCGCATGATGTAATTGATGCACTGGATTAACTCGCCCAAAGATATAGGTTGAGCAGGAATGTGTACAAGTTGCTCATCACCGCCTTCGTAATTGGAATTTTGCCATCGCCCACCATATTGTACAATGACACTTTGCCAATGATCCATCTGTAGACCCAACAAAATATAATGTCAATGAAAACATTAGTCACTTAAGATACCGCTCGTTACCGCTATTACAATGACAATACCGCTCGGTTGCGCTATTACCGCTCGAATACCTTTTAGATAGGGTTCTAAACGGTATTCGAGCGGTATATATTCTGCATGAAAGATTCAAAATATACCTGATGAATTTGTGTTAGACTGCACGAGAATTGTTTTTTTTTTTGCTAGATATTGTTGTGTTGTGTTGTGTTTTGTGTTTGTTTGAAATTGATGTGTGTAGTATATCCTGTATATTAATGCTTGAATATGAAATCATCCAACGAAAAAGTTTTCAATCTCACCGTTCTCTTACATCCAGCATGTGTGTAAAAGTATAAGGCAATATGATATGTCGCTTTCAATGTACAAACTATTCAGTCTACCATGTGATACCGGTCGAATACCGCTGGATTTTATTGATATCCTATGGTGTAAATATGACATGTCTTCAATCTCACCTACCCCTTTTACATCCATGTACTTCTTCAATTGTTTTTTTATAAATCAAAGTACATGCGTGTAAGAAAATAGATAAAAACAAGACATGCTAACAAGACAATCTCGAAAAGTGTAGAAAATCGAAGACCGTACGAATACCGCTCACATACCCCCGGGCTACATTGATACCGCTCGCGTATTATGTAATACCGATCGGTATTATGTAATATCGCTTGAATACCGGCCGGTATTAATCCTGTAATCCAGTGGTATCAAATATACCGCTCGCATACCGGTCGGTATTATGTGATACCACTGAAATACCGGCCGGTATTGATCCTGTAATCCAGCGGTATCAAATATAACGCTCGCATACCGGTCGGTATCTCCAATACCGCCCGTATACCGGTGGTATGATGTTATACCGCTGAAATACCGACAAAAATATTTTTCATTCGGGATCTATGCAATGATTTTTCAGCCAATGAGAAGTCTTCATTGTCACATGTCTCTGTAACATTTCTAAGTACATTTGCCTTGGTTTTTAGCACAATCAAGTACACTTGTGTAAGAGATGTATAAGTAACACCTTTTTGAGGGTATTTTAGGGACTTCACACTAAAGTTGGGTAATTGTTGGATGTGGGTAAGGAAGTGGGTAAAGGGGGTTTTTAGTTAACAAATGTGGGTAGTTTTATATATTTTCACTTCTCTTATTGTATTTGTTACATTACTCTTGCGCATTTACTATTGCTTTGATTTCATTAAGTTGTTCTCATTTGACCTATCAAAACTACTAGTTTAGAATGTTCAGAATCGTATTTCTTTCATGTGTAATGCAAAAAATAAGTTGCCTTGTTTAGCTTTTCTGGATAATACGACTTGGGTCAACTCATCACCCTACATCGACCTTGTCCTATTGCGGGTCGATTCAAGGGTGTCTCGAGCGAAAACAGACATGAACGCATTACATTATAAAATCAAAAAATTGACTCCATGATAGAGAATGTGGCTTTTCGTATTTCTACCATATATCCTTACAACCTACAAACCACACCAATAGACCTACAAGACGATTCATTGAATGACAACGTGAGAATGGACATGGAAGGGTGTTCGAGCAATATTTTTCAGACGATCCTATATATCATCCAGAAATTTTCCGAACAAGATTTCGCATGCGAAAGCCATTATTCAAACAAATAATGAATAAATTCATTGCTACGGACAAATTTTTTCAACAAAATCATGATGCAACTGGTCAATTAGGTATGTTCTCGATTCAAAAATGTACTACAGTTATGAGAGTTTTGGCGTACAAGACAGGAGCTAATTTGCATGATGAATACCTTCAAATGAGTGCACAAACTATAAGATCGGTTGAAAAATTCGTTGAAGATTTAGTTTCCAACTTTAGTGATGAATACCTCAGAAAACCAAATGAAAAAGACCTAGCAGATTTTCTTTTTATTTTTTCCCAATTTTTATTTTTTTCCAAAAAAAAAATTACAAATATATATTTAGTTTTTTACAAGTCAAAAAATTGTACAAGTCAACTGATTCAAATAAAGAAACAATGAGCTACACAAGAGGATCAGAGTAACGAAAATTCATGATCCTATTATGTTGACACCATGTAAAAAAATTATAAATCAAGGAATGACAATTAAACATCGGAATGCCAACATTATCTATAAAAGAATTATGATAGCATAATCTGAAATATTTTCTACAAATTAGATGATTGCAGGGCAGCATACTTGAAGTGTGTCTTTAAGGTAACTCCCCAAATAAATGAATAAATTATTCAGTTCACTAAAATGTGAACTAGCCACTCCCCAAAGTATTCTCTTTTGTCTGCTAATAAGCAAACCTATTTCAGAGCTAGAAAGAATGGTCAAAAGAATGTATGGAGAAAAAAGAAGAGACTAACATACCAGATGGGGTCGGATGCTAGCAGAATCATCATTGCCTGTGATGGATTTCTCCTACAAAAGACGAAGGTTTGCTAATTCCATCAACTCATATGCAACTTCTCCAGCATCATGCAACTGGTTCCTTGAAAATTCAAATGCTCTTTCAGCATGAAGACAAAAGGAGACACAATTCAAATAATTATGTAACCCTCTGCATCCTCATTGATTTCTCTATAGTATTCCCTTGAAATCCCACACTCAAGCACATCTTTTGTTTCTCAACAGACCTAGGCTCTTCGGACGTACATCGCATGGTGTTCACAGTGGAAGATGGTTTGGAGACTGAACTGCTCTCTTTTGATCCAAGATCTAGCAGAGTTGCAGAATTCACTGAATGAGAACCGACATTTGATGAACTCTGTAATTGATGAAACAAGATTATTATTACTATTAGAAGATGAACCATTTGAAGCAGGCAGAGGAAACATAGAAGACGGGAAATTTTGGATCCGATCTTCAGAGTATCCTTTTGCGTAATTCTCTTTTGTAGTATTATGGCAGCAGTAGCTGGCTGTCTATATATTTTTCACTGTGTTCTTATTTATCCCATATTGAGATTGAAAAGTTATCCAATTCGGTAAAGAAATATACCCAATTGTGTAAACAGGCAAATACAATTAATCCGACCTAGAAAATACTTATCCGGTCAGGTAATATAGAACACACGACTTAGTAATTAAGAACATGCATTGAGCTTAAAAAAAAAAACAGAGAGTCTCTAAATTGTGAAGGAAGGAAGAAGAAAGAAGAAAGAAACTTAAAAAGAAAAGACATAATGGAATTGAAAAAATAATATTTTAGATTTTAAACCTAAAGTAGGGGAAAAGAATACTTGATCATAATAAGGGAAAGAAGTGATTCTCTTCTCATAAAACTCTTACTGCTTGGATCAACATGGAAGATATTGCCCCCCATGAACATAATACAAGAAACACTATGAATAGAAAGATTTAGTGATTGCATTTAACTCAATTAGGTAAGGTCCATAAGGATATTGAAGTACTCAACAAGATGCTCTAATATGGTAGCATATATTAGTACACAACCAGCAGAAACTATAGAGCATACCTTGAGAACGACATGTATGCTTGTAGAATATGCCTCCATGAGTAAACATCTTCACTTTCACCAAAAACACTTTCATATAAACCAGACGAGTATGGGAACCTTCCAATGAAATAGCATGACCCTGCTTCATTAGCAAAATACTCTCTGATGAGTGATGAAGGAAGTGAATTATAAAAAAATGTCACTCCTCCAGCAGCCTTACAATGGGACAATACAATTTGTCACACTACAAATATTGATCCCTCTTTTTGCATTTTTAGCGTGAATAAACCGGTTTATATCAGAGCAGAGAATCTGTTATATGCAAATGTCATAGTGTCTTGCTCCTCTTTTCATTTCTGAACCTAGCAAGTCAGCCATTCCATAGATTTCTTCGGACAGATGATGTGACTTGTCTCCTGATGAAAACCCATGTAAATCTATTGAGTCACCAATGTTCCCGACATCTGCCCAACTAAATCCTACTTCTTTTATAACTTTTCTCTGTCGCATCATTGTCCTAATTTCTGCGACCTTTTCCCACTTTCCCTTTTCAGCAAACAAGTTAGACATTAGAACATAAGAACCTGATTCATTAGGCTCAATATCAAGCAAAGTATCAGCAACCCTAGTTGCCATCTCTACATCTCCATAAATCCTACATGCTCCAAGTAAGCTTTGTAGAACAGATACTCCAGGTCCTCCAGGGATCTGACTCAGAAGTTCTTCGGCCTCCTTTAGCCTCCCTGCCCGACCCAACATATCCACAATACAGGAATAATGCTCAGTGGATGGTTCAACAGAATGATCATTAACCATAGAATCAAAAATTTCACGTCCTATATCAACCATTCCATTGCGACTGCATGATGTCAAAATGGAAAGAAATGTTATCGAGTCAGGCTTTACACCTTCTATCACCATTTCCTTAAAATACTTCATGACTTTTTCATAGTCCCCATGCCTTGAGTAGGCAGAGATTATAGATGTCCAAGCAATTTGGCTTTTCTTTGTCAACTCAAAAAAGATCTTCTCAGAATCAAACATGCTCCCCCGTTTTGCATACATATCAAGAAGTGCACCTGAGACAACTGCATCATTATCCAACCCCAGTTTTTTCATGAAACCATGGCATCGTTGGCCATGCCTAAGAGAAATCGATTCAGATGAAGCTATTGCATGTAAGACAGCACCAAATGTATAGGGGTTTGGTGTTAATTCTTTGGAAGCTGCGAAGAATACTTGTAGAGCTTTCTGATACATTCCATTCAGAGAATAAGCAGATATTAGAGCATTCCATGATACGATTTCTCTGTCACCAAGCTCCTCAAAAACCTTGATGCAGTCTTCTACCAGCTGAAACTTTCCATACATGGTAATGAAACTATTAGCCACGCTGGTTTCAGAAAGGAAGTTTGACTTCATACAGAATGCATGGACAATTAGACCTTCTTGCATCAAACTGTGTTGTGTGATCGCATGTATCAATCCAATGAATGTAACATCATTTGGCCATATTCCATCTTGTATCATCTCCTTGAACAAATTCACGGCATCCTCTTCATCTATAGAGATCATTGTTGTCCAAGACACTACATTGCGGTCAATAATATTTTCAAAGACCTTTACTGCATCTACAACAGCACCACATTTTGAATACATAGACATGAGAACATTACAAACCTTGACATGATCACCATATCCCTTTTTCATTGACGAAGCATGCACTTGCTTACCAAATTCAAGGTTTCTCTCATGACCACACGCTGCAACCACACTAGTAAATGACACATGATCAAGCACCATGCCTCCTATCACCATCTCAACAAATCCTTTAATGGCTCCCAATCCATTATTGCCCTCCTGAGCATAGCCAGATAGAATTGCATTCCAAGAAACCAAATCTTTATGGTGCATTTCACTGAACACTCTATTAGCATCCTCAACTTTTCTACATTTTGAATATAATGTAATTAGTGCATTCCCAGTAAAAATATCCGTCTCCAAACCTAACTTCAAAACAAGGCAATGCAATTGAAACCCGAAATCAATTTCCTGACTATCTGCACAATGGGCAATAGCACTAGTAAAAGTTCTGGAATCAAAAGCAATACCAGCTGAATGCATCCCACGAACAAAAAGAAGTGCCCTTTCATTGTCTTCAAACCCTGACAGCATTGTATTATAAGAAACAATATCAGGGCTTTTCAAATTCCAAAAAATACACAAAGCCCTCCACAAATCCCGCGACTTGCAGTACATGTTCATCAAAGAATTACACACAGAAACATTAGCCGTAAAACCAAAAACCACTGCAAAACCGTGAATTTGATGCCCAATTCTTGGGTGCCCGACACATGCCTTCGAAGCAAGCGCAATAGCAACTTCATTGACTCCGGAAAGGCCCATTTGAAGGTGATTCTTGAAAACGTTAAGTGCTTCATGCTTGCGGTTTTGGTTGATGAGATTCAGCATAAAGCGGTGAACAGAGACATTTGGTCGGCTTGGCATTTCATCGAGCATGTGGTGTCCATGGTAAGATGCGGATGATGTCTTAAAACATTTCAACCGTTGTATGAGTACTGTCTGAAGGATTTGAAGTTGGCGAGTTATCATCAGATATTCAGATTCTTAATCTAGAGCAACAAAATGTCTGCTTGCTGCGGGCATGTTATAAGCTTCGAATTGGAGCCCGTTTGGAGCTGAGTCAGCCTCAGGGAGTGAGAATATTACACATCAACAATCTCCAAACCTGCCATATATATCGCTTTAAGAAGATGAAAATGAATTGAAAGAAATCAAATGATGCATGACTGATCAAATTGCAAAAGCTCTGTTATTCCACTTTCGAGATCATGTTAGAAAACTTGTACCTGAACGGCGACGAGCTACTGGCTGCGGCTGACTTGGTGACGAGGGTTCTCGCCCTCTCTAACTTTGAATATCAAATTTTAGTGTAATATTTTAAATATATTTATTATAAAAATAAAATTTATTATAATATAGTTAATCATAATTAACATTTATCGTTAAAAATTAAAATTTTAAAAAATTATATATTCTAATTTTGGACTAAAAAACCGTATTAAATAATTATATTAATTAAATAATAAATATAAATCATAATTTGATGGAATAAACCTAGATAATAATTATAAAATTAATCTAAATCAAAATAAATTGAAATTGAAAAAAAAAATCTTATAAAAATGAAAATGGAACACCAAATGAAATAGAGAAAGTGGTATAGAGAACTTCATTTAGATTAGTGTAGGACTCGAACTATTGTTAAATACACACCTAAAATGTCTTTACACGCCACAGTTAAATTTAATTAAACAATAAATAATTAATATCTTATTTAAATATCGTCTTTAATTTTAAAAAAAAATAATTATTTAATAATAATTAAAAATCAAAAGAAAATAATTGAAAATAAATAATTATTATTTTACTTAAATATCGTATTTAATTTAAAAATATTTATTTAAAAGTAATTAGAAAAAAAATGACTCTTCTCCTCCACCCATGACCACTTCATATCTATAAATTCACAATCAATCCAACAAAAACTTAAAGAAATCAAATGAGGATGCTCACAAGCAACCACACAGCAGCCATCACCTCCCCCACCCTTGTAGACCTGGTTATTCTTTGGGATCAAAAAAAGTTTTTCGAACCCTTTTATTTGGGTTTGAAAAATGTTTTTCAAATCCCCTTATGTTTATCTGATTTCATTACGTTTTTGAATCTCTTTCTTTGAGTTTTAAAAATATTTTTCAAACACAAAGAAGGGGATTCGAACTGTAAATTTCAAACTATGATCTCTAATTTTTTTTATTCACTCATCGTTGTTTGTGGTCGAAGAAGGTGAGGAAAGTGGAGTGATGTTGTGACTCTAACAACATTCTTGCTTTGTTATCTCTGTATGTATATATGTCACCATCAGCTAAATGAACCAAATTGTTCGTAAGCTACTCGGGTATTGGCTCGAAAAAAATTCTATCGAAATTAGATCGTTTATTAAATGAGCCGAATTCGAGCTTTTTTTCGAGCTCAACAATTTTATCGAGCTGGACTCGAGCTTATCACAAGTAGATCGAGTTCGACTATAAATGAGCTTTTAATCGAGCTTGTAATCAAGCTTTAATAAATAAGCCAACAAGATTCAAACTTTAGCCAAATTAAATATATTTCAATTTCTTACTTTAACCACTTGACCAAATTATTAACAATTATGTTAATATTGAATCAAATAATGTTTTCATAATACATCTCCAAATCTTAAATATATTTAAATCTTTATATATCATATATTGATATTATATTTATATAAACTTAATATCATTATCAATTTATCAGATAAATTTAATGTATATTCAGTTAATAATAATAGACTATATTAACTATACAAAAATTAAGAATTAATATTATCATAAATAAAAAAATTTAAAAGGGGATCAATTAATGATATTTACAAACATTAAGTTAAGCTTATAATATTAAACAAAAAAATAGGAATATGTAAAAATAGATTTATATGATAAAAATTAATGTAATCAAATATTGATTATCCAACCTTAAGATATACATTTAGAATGTATTTAGTTATATTATTGATATAAAATAGTATATTTGAATTTTTAAGTAGTCTAACAAAAAACTATCTAATTATGAGGTAAATAAAATTCTATTTTATAGTTATAATTTAGAATTGAGACTTGATAATGAAACAAACACAAATGAATTTGATTAAACCTATGTTATCAAACAAACATTATGACACTAAGTTAAATCACCATTATTCATCAAAATCAGCATCAAACAATTAATAGTGTCTAATAATTACTTAGTTTATTTGATTCAACAATATATTTTTTATTTTTAAATCAATTTACTCAATTATTATATAATATACATATATTATGTATACTTTAGCGTGCCTCATTTACATATTTAATGTTATATATCAATAAAATAAAAGAAAAATGAGATATAACAATAAAAATAAATTATGATTTATGAATCATATTATAAAAAACTTTGAAATTTGTATTCAAATTAAGATTATTGTAAATATTTACTTGTTAATTGGAACATGTGTAAATGTGTAATGAAAATAATAAACTAACAAGAATAATGAATTAGATCATCAATCAACTAATATGATTATAATTTATATAAAAAATAAAAATAATAATTGATAAAATAGTAAGAAAATGAGATATGAGTGGATTACGATTTATAAATTGCATAAGAAAAACATTTTGAAATTTGAATTTGAATTAAGATGATTGTAAAATATTTATATATTGAAGTTTGAAATTAGTATTGAAAAATAATAAGCTAACATGAGTAGTGAGTTAAATCACTAATTAACTAATGAATACAATTTTTACATGAAAAATGTGTTAGTGCTATGCTTTGCACTATACTTTTTATCAAGTGCTTTACATTGCACTTACTGTTGTGATTGATTGTTATTAATCTTTATGGCATAGAATTATCACTAAGTATTTGCGTTTTTCCAAGTACATTTGTTATTCTAGACATCGTTTATAAGAAAGTACAAGAACGTGATCTGAACTTCCTGAATATAGCTAAAGCATAAAGATAGGATTGAGCTGAAGATGAAGATTGTTGCGCATCGAGACACAACAGAGATAGTTCAACACACTGAGTACTGTCAGCTAGCTTGAGTAATAGCCAGCAGTCAGTTTGTGAGCATACAAGTCATTCTGATGTGCTACTTGATGTGAAGATTCAAGATCAACTGATGCGATTTACCAGAAATTAAATCTACGCGGTGGAAGACTTAGAATCGAAACACAACAGCTATGGAAGGATTCAATCCAAAGTATAGATGATATTGATGGTGTGATGGCAAATTGGATGAATAGAACAACTATTTTGTGCATTTTTGGTTATACGTGCTATTTAGCTCAAACTGAACATGTATATGATCTGAACTTGGAATTGATTTGAAAACAACTCTAATAACTTAGGGAACTTGGGAAAAATGTATTGTGGCTGGGGATAGGTGATACAGACATGTATGACGAAGGGTTTGGAGTAGATAGGATAGATGGAATGGATTTGTAATGTGAGAACTTACCCGATATGAACCTCGGTTCTTGAGGACAAAAACGCGTACCTTAAAGTAAAGACTCGAAATGGTGAGGTCACCCTGGATCTTCTATGATCAAGAACGACTCTCTTGATTTCAGATTCAAAGTTGCCAAACTTAAAATCCATAATTTTCAAAAATAAAGAACACAAGTTTTGTGTTGGTGAGACAAAGTGATATTATTAATCAATATTCAAACTCAGTCTGCAGAACAATGAAATAGAACATGTATTTATAGGTGCAGAATTCGATCCTATAGACATGTTGGAATCGAATTTGGAATTCTAATCTAATTATGATAAGATTTCTAATCTGATTAGAATACTAATTTAAACTTATCTAAAATATTAATTAAATACCAAAAATAAGATAAAGAAAATTTAAACTAGATAGGATAAATTCAAACTCTATAAGTTCGAACTCTTCTAGAACCATGCTACGACTGTTCTCTTGCATCAATCTTCAATTGTGATCAAGTTAACCAATTTGACTTGGTTAAGCTTGATTCCATCTTTCACCTTCTTCCGGACATAGCATTGAAAATAGCCTTGCTTAGCTCGTAATCTTGTGATTAGACCTTTCAATTCCAACTTCAGGTTTGAATCATCAAAGCTTTGTTGGGCTTCATCATTCTCCCCTATTGAAAAGAATCCGTCTTCGAATTTGAATCGTCATTGTGATCGAACTTATCTGCAGAAAAACGGAGATAAATCAGACATATTAAATGTTGATAAACACTTATACTTATCGGGAAAATCAATGCGATAGGCATTGTCGTTAACACGGGTGACGATGGTGAATGGACCGTCTCCACATAGCATCAACTTTGATTTCCTAAGGATCGGAAACCAGCCAGGGCTGAAGTGTATCCAAACGCAATCATCGAGTTTGAACAACACTTGGCGTCAGTGTGGGTTGATCTTGGCGGCATTTTTGGCACCTTGAAGTTCGATATGGGATCAAACTTTCTCATGCATCTCTCTAACATGCTCAGTTCTCTTCATACCTTTAACACTTATTAGATGCTCAATAGGTAAATGCAACAGATATGTTGGGGTTAACGGATTAAAACTATAAATAACTTCAAATAGTGACATGTTACTAGAAGAATGAATAACACGATTATAAACAAATTCAGCATATGGTAAACACTCTTCCCATGATTTCAAGTTTTTTTAATTAAAACATGTAAGACATGATTCATAAGACGCATAAATGTGCTTGGTGCATTTGTGAGACCAAACAACATAACAAGCCACTCACACAAACAATGTTTAGTTTTAAATGCAGTTTTCCATTCATCGCCTTCATGCATGTGAACTTGAAAATAACTAAATCTTAAATCTATTTTTGAAAATACACAGGATCCAGATAATTCATCTAGCATGTCGTCTAAATGAGGAATGGGAAAATGATACTTTACCATAATTTTGTTCACAGCACGACAGTCCATGCACATACACCACACGTTGTTTTTCTTGGGAACGAGAATTACAGGGATGGCGCAAGGCGACAATGACTCATGAACTTGCTTCTTTTCCAGCAACTCCTTGACTTGACGATCAATTTCTTTTATCTCTTCAAGGCTGGTACAGTAGGTTGGGTGATTTGGCAAAATGGCTCCGGGCTAAAAGTCAATTTGATGCTCAATTCCACAAATTAGTGGCAAACCACTTGGAATCTCATCCGGAAACACGTCTTTGAATTCTTCCATCAACGGCTGCAAAACACTAGGAAAGGGAGATTCGTTAGTACCATCATTCTTATAAGATAGAAGAACAATGGGCTTACCGACTTTTATGGCTTTTTCGACTCCTTTTGCACTAATGAATAGATTGTTGTGTTTTAGCTCTTCAGTTGTTCGATCAGGGTTGATCGAACTGGATGACTTCACGGCATTAGCTTTCTTGTTTGAAGTTATCGACGGATGGGTGTTGGCTTTTAGAGACTTCAGTTCTGCCGGAATAGGTTTGGGGTTACTCGTGGCAGCTTCAACTTGTTTGGCATCGGCTTCCTGCTTTCTTAGCTCTTTGAAGTTTTCTTGCATCTTTTGCTGATCTTCGAACACAACTTTTGGTGATAGTGGTTTCAAAATGGTGGTTCGACCATCTCTTGTGATTGAATAAATGTTAGCGGATCCACAATTGACTGTTTTGTGGTCGAACTGCCATGGACGACCTAAAGGAATATGTGGCATCTCCATAGGGATGACATCACAAAAAACAGTGTCAGAATAATTACCAATTTGAAATTCGATACTTACTTGGCCATTTATGTGGATTTTACCTCGATTGGTTAACCACTTCAGTCGATACGGCTTTGGATGATTCACTGTGGCTAGTGCTAATTTATCCATGGTATATTGACTAATGGTGTTGATGACACTGCCACTATCGATAATCATCGAACACGCTTTGTCTTTGATTGACACATATGTGAAAAATATATTTTTCCGCTGATTTTATAGATCTTCTTCACGTAGCATACATAGTGTGTGAATTGAGACCAAATTGAGATTGGTGTCCTGCAAGTCAGCTTCTTCCAATTCAGATAGTGAAATTATTTCTTCATGTAGCTCGGCCTTGGGCTTGACTACACTTGGTTCGGTCTCATCTTCACTTGCTGATTCGATTTCACCTTGTTCAGAGATGAACATGACTCATCGATTCGGACATTGGGCTTGAAAGTGACCCCATCCATGGAATTTGTGACATTATACTTCACGAGCTCTACTTGGTGTAGTAATGGGCGGCTGATTGGGCAGATTCAGTTGTGTGGGCGGTGCCCTAGGTGGTGCAAGGATACTGGATTCGCTCCTGCGGCTCAGTGGTGGTGGTGCAGATTGCTCAAAACGTCTAGTTTGTTGTCCGGACGGCGTTTGGGCCTGTGTAAAATTAGTTTTGGGCATCTGAGCACCAGTTCAATTCTAATAGGGCTTGGAATTCAATATGAAATAGGCTTAACGATGACGTCCCTCACGCAGCTGCGTTCCACAATTAATGAGTAGTGGAACATTTCTTCAATGTTGTTGAAATCTCTCAGCTCAACTTCACAGCCTATGTCTGGATTCATCCCTTCAATATATCGATTGATCATAGTGATCATTGTTTCTTCTTTTCCAAGTTGATTTAGGGCTATCTCCAACTCTTTGTGATACTCTTCAATGGATCGAGTACCTTGTCAAATCCGGCTCAATTTTCGTTCCAATTCTCACTCATAGTGAACCGGAATAAAATAACCTCGCATGACATCTTTCATTTCTTTCCAAGAATCAATCGGCAAATGACGCTCATGGCGGCAACGATTCTGTTGATATTCCCACCAGGTCGCTGCGTATCCTCTGAATTCCAATGACGCTAACTGGACCTTTTTCGGTTCTGGAAAGTCACAACAGTTGAAAATTTTATCGACCTCCCTTTCTAATCAAGGTAGGCATCTGGATCAAGTATACTCTTGAATTCGGGTATAGTGGCCTTCATATTGCTGAGTAGATCATCTGTGTCTCCAAATCGGGAATGATTCAGGCGCGGGTTTCCACGAACAGCATGGAATGGAGGACCTCGACCACTGTTGTGCACAGCTCGGCCTCCTCGAGGTAGATTTGGATCCATCTCGGCTTCTTTGTCCTCCTCATCATCTTCATCATCATCTCAAAATTCAGGATTGGCTAGACGATTTCGAGCTTAGGGCTGTGGTTGAGGACATTGCAATTGAGCTATTAATTGCTCAAACTTGGCCATCATTCGATCAAATTGATCTAACATATTGTTCTTCAGTGTTTGGTTTTGTTTCTGAAAACTTTAGCCTAGAACATCAAAAATGGTATTTCGCATCCCATGGTTGGGATGGACTGGACGAACCGGTGTTTCGTCTGGCTCCATGTACCTGAAAAGATGAACAAACGTAAAAGAAAAGAGAAATTCTTATACTCTAATGTTTTTTTCAAGTGTCTTAAAACTCGAAAATTTGATGCTTCAAGTTTAGCTCATCAGTCTGAGTCAAGAGCTCAGACTTGATTATCGATGATCCACGGTTGATATCGGAAGGTTGGTGTATGTGGTGTATGTGTGGGGTGGTTTAGGATAAGGCTAGAGTAGATTAGGATAGAATGTCCTAGTTATGGTGGGAAGTTAAATCAAATCTAAGTGGATTAGGATAAGAGGTTTGGTTGTTATGGAAAGATAATGTATGGATAAGATGAAAGATACAGAGTATGGAGAAAGATATGTTCCCCAATGTGAACAGGACCAAAAAAGTAAATAAAAACCTAATTGAACTAGGAAACAAATTTAGAATCATATAACTATCAAGAAACTTACTTCAACAATTCGAATGGAGATCAAGAATTTCAAGATTAAAGAGAAGAACACATGAATTCAAAAACACTAGAGTATGGTCGATGTTTTTTTTTCATTTCTTTTTAGCACAAGTTTTTTTTGTTTGACCAACAACCCTAGATAGTCGACACCACTAGTTTGGATTGAACCACAACCAACTATGCTAACATGGCTCTGATACCAAATTTATGATGCGATTTACCAGAAATCGACATTACGCAGCGGAAGACTTAGAATCGAAACACGACAACTATAGAAAGATTCAATCCAAAGTATAGATAATATTGATGGTGTAATGGGCGAATTGGATGAATAGAACAACTATTTTGTGTGTTTTTGGTTATACGTGCTATTTAGCTCAAACTGAACACGTATATGATTTGAACTTGGAATTGACTCGAAAACATCTCTAAT
Source organism: Perilla frutescens (assembly GCA_026008535.1). NCBI lineage: Eukaryota > Viridiplantae > Streptophyta > Magnoliopsida > Lamiales > Lamiaceae > Perilla > Perilla frutescens. The sequence continues at coordinate 1,239,645 of BRKX01000020.1, read as the reverse complement.
AACTTAGGAACTTAGGAAAAACGTGTTGTAGTTGGGGATAGGTGATACAAACATGTATAATGAAGGGTTTGGAGTAGATAGGATAGATGGAATAGATTTGTGATGTGAGAACTTACCCGATACAAACTTTAGTCCTTGAGGACAAAAACGCGTACTTTAAAGCAAATACTCAAAATGGCAAGGTCACCCTAGATCTTCTATGATCAAGAACGACTCCCTTAATTTCAGATTCAAAGTTACCAAACTTAAAATCTATAATTTTCGAAAATAAAGAACACAAGTTTTGTGTTGGTGAGACAAAGTGATATTATTAATCAATATTCAAACTCGGTTTACAAAAGAATAAAATAGAACATGTATTTATAAGTGCAAAATTCGATCTCGTAGACATGTTGGAATCAAATTAGGAATTCTAATCTAATTAAGATAGGATTTCTAATCTGAATAAAATAGGATTTCTAATCTGATTAGAATACTAATTTAAGCTTATCTAAAACATTAATTAAATACCAAAAATAAGATAAAGAAAATCTAAACTAGATAGGATAAATTTGAACTATATCAAGTGAAAATTTTGAACTCTTCTAGAACCATGCCACAACTGTCATCTTGCATCAATCTTCAATTGTGATCAAGTTAACCAATTTGATTTGGTTAAGTTCGATTCCATCTTCGACCTTCTTCAGGACAAAGCATTGAAAATAACCTTACAATTTCTTAGCTCGTAATCTTGTGATTGGACCTTTCAATTCCAACTTCGGGTTTGAATCATCAATGCTTTGTTGGGCTTCATCATTCCAAATTTATGATACGATTTACCAGAAATTGACTTTACGCGGTGGAAAACTTAGAATCGAAACATGATAGTTATGGAAGGATTCAGTCCAAATTATAGATGATATTGATGGTGTAATGGACGAATTGGATGAATAGAACAACTATTTTTATGTGTTTTTGGTTATACGTGCTATTTAGCTAAAACTGGACACGTATATGATCTAAACTTGGAATTGACTCAAAAATAACTCTAATAACTTAGGGAACTTGGGAAAAACATGTTGTGGCTGAGGATAGGTGATACGAATGTGTATAACAAAGGGTTTGGAGTAAATAGGATAGATGGAATGGATTTGTGATGTGAGAACTTACCCGATACGAACCTCGGTCCTTAAGGACAAAAATGCGTACTGTAAAGAAAATACTCGAAACGACAAAGTCACCTTGGATCTTCTATGATCAAGAATGACTCTCTTCATTTCAGATTCAAAGTTGCCAAACTTAAAATTCACAATTTTTGAAAATAAGAAACACAAGTTTTGTGTTGGTGTGACAAAGTGATATTATTAATCAATATTCAAACTCAGTCTACAGAAGAATGAAACAGAACATGCATTTATAGGTGCAGAATTCGATCCCGTGGACATGTTGGAATCGAATTAGGAATTCTAATCTAACTAGGATAGTATTTCTAATCTGAATAGAATAGGATTTCTAATCTGATTAGAATGCTAATTTAAGCTTATCTAAAATATTAATTAAATACCAAAAATAAGATAAAGAAAATCTAAACTAAATAGGATAAATTCGAACTCTATCAAGTGATAAGTTTGAACTCTTCTAGAACCATGCCGCGACTGCCCTCTTGCATCAATCTTCAATTGTGATCAAGTTAATCAATTTGACTTGGTTAAACTCGATTCCATCTTCGACCTTTCGGACATAGCATTGAAAATAGCCTTGCAATTGCTTAGCTTGTAATCTTGTGATTGGACCTTTCAATTCCAACTACGGGTTTGAATCATCAATGCTCTTAAGAAGACGGCAAACATCTATCTTCTTCATTCTCTCTTGGTGTATTCTAAGTGTAAAAATGTTGTGTGGAGCGTCTGCTCTCGTGTGTCAAAATGAGAGCTTTTATATCTAGGTTAAATATCCTAAATTGAAAATAAAAAATCACATTCCCGCAGACCTATGTACATGGGTCGATCGAGCTGGCTAGGTCGACCCAGAGCCCTATTTTAACACTGGGTCGACCCAAGTGAGTTGGGTCAGGTCGACCAGGCCTTAACAAATTGTACTGGGCCAGGTCGACCGATATTTTCCAGGTCGACCCAAGTCATTTTCGCTCTGGGCTTCGGATTTCTTTAGGTTTTTATCATTTAATCCAGTCCATTATGCTTTAATTTAGTACTCCCTCCATCCCAATTATATAGTTTCATTTCTCCTCGCACGTAGATTAAAAATATTTATGAAAATAAGATATTAAAGCTAAACTTCCAATAACACCCTCATTGAATATCTATGACTTTCAACTTTTAAGTTGTTATTCTTTTTAATTTTAAAGATTCAACAAGGGTTTATTTGTACATTACTGTGAAAATTAATAATACTTATAGTAATGAGACTATATAATTGTGACACCTCAAAATAGTAAAAGAGACTATATAATCGGGACGGAAGGAGTATTTAATTAAGCCCAATAGCCTAATTAAATACCTCTTCAACTCCTCTTGTCCATATTTACTTGTTTTGCTTCAAATATGCAACAAAATCACAATTATTACTGCAAAACTAGCAAACACATTAAAAACTCCAGATGATAGCATTATATGCATAAAAGCTATATAAAATACACAACTTCATATAATAAACACCATCAATTCATATCCAAAAATTGTGTAAAATACACAATTGTCAGTTACCAACCAAGAAGAGATTCAAGATCGTTCTAGAAGATATCTTATTCAGCTTGGAGAGCACGTGATTGAAGTCAAGGCAGAAGTCTAAAGATAGAAAAGTTCTAACATGGCAAGTCCTAATTAGTTTCAATAAAGAAAGTTTCCTTATCAGATTCCGAATAGGACTAGAACTTCCGTTTCCTTGTAAATGCTATGATTTGATCTATAAATAGCCTGAGATTAGAACTTATTATTTTATTAGAACACACTGAATAAATACATTCTGCACAAGAGCTCTAATTTGTTTAAAGAGTGACATAGGTTTCGATTGCCATTGTTTAGGCTAGAGATTAGTGTTTGAAACACTTTTCATACATTACTAAAAGGTTTCTCGGGAGAGAATACATGTGGGAACTAAATAGGTAGAAATCTACATTGTGAGGGGAGCTCATAGTTCAGTTCATTAAAAAAGGGTGTTCAGGTACAACGGGTATTGAGTGACGAGAGGTCAGCTGCATGTAAGATCCCTAGTAAATGATACATCAGAGTAGTGAATTGTTTTTCGTGGACCTGACAAGTCCCCCTGACGTAGATCGGTTAATCAAACAGGATTACCAATCTCTTGTGTGCTTTACTTTCTGCTGTTTACATTAAGTTCATTACAACGTTCATGCACATTATAGTGAGCTTTATTCAACAACGTTCAAGCACATTGTTGTGAACGTTTACAGAGCAGATACTTCGTACGAGGTATGCAATTTTAAAGTGAAAATAAATGATCGATAAAATAACAAGAAAACGAGATATAAGTAAATTATGATTTATAAATTATATTAGGAAAAATATTTTGAATATTTATATATTAAAATTTGAATATTCTATATTAATAATTAAAAATAATAAAGTAAAATGAGCAATAAGTATGATTACAATTACATAATTAAGTAATTAATGATGAAAATAAAATAAAAATAAATATAATTAAAGAAAATCTAGAAAAGAAAAGAAAGTAACTAGATCACAAATTTTATTATTATTGAGTTTTAATCGAGCTTTTTATCGAGTTTTTTTATCGAACTTGAGCATGTTCTTATTTAATTGAACTCGATCACAAATTTTTTTAGTCGAGGCGAACTTGCTTAATAGCATCTATCAGAGGCAAATTAATCTCTACCTTCTTGAATAGTTCGAAGATCTCCTTTTCATCATCCTCCTTCTTATTTTGAACCAACCTGGAAGGAAAAAGAGCTGCAGTCAACAATTGAGAATTAGAAATTTTTGGATCTAAACTTACCTTGGGAGGAGAAGCTTCGGTAGATTGTTTTTCCTCTACCTTGGATTCTTTCTTTTGCACTTCAGCGTGCTCTTTCGGCTCCTTTTTTTTCTTCTTAGTCTCGAATTCAACTAACTCCTTCGCACTTCTCAAAGTGACAGCGCAAACATGCCCTTTTGGATTCATTTCAGTTTAGGATGGGAGTTTGCCCTGATTCGCTTGTAGCTTGTTCACCTGAGTGGCGAGCTGGGTGATTTGAGTGCCCATACTCCCCAAGGCAGCTTGTGTCTCTTGCTGGAAAGCTTTCTGACTCTGCGCCAGACTATTAACAAGTGCACTGTTCTGCTCCAAACACTTCATAATATCATTCACGCTTGGCGCAGTACGATTGGTATGGGCATACTGACCACCATACGGCTGTCTCTGAGGCAAAACTCCAGGTGCCTTTTGATCGAGCTGCCTCCAGCCAAATTTTGGATGGTCCCTCTAACCTGGGTTGTACGTATTTGAGTACGGATCATAATTCCTCCGTTTAAAGGCAGCTTGATGTGCATCTCTGGATCCATAACATGCATGTTCAGTTGATGGATCTTGCAATGTAGGACAAGAATCAGTAAAGTGTCCATTTTCCAAACACACTCCACAGCGGACGTTTTGCGTCTGTGCTACAGCTAAACCTCGAACCAAAGAAGTCAAAGCATCGATCTTCTCATTGACACTAGAGCTGTCTGCTCGCTCAACTCCCTTCACAGGTCGGTATCGGTCATTGTCCTCATCCTCATATTGCTGACCTCCAGAAACCATGTCGATGATGAGCTGCTTCGCCTCTGCTAGAGTCTTGTTAGTTAGCGATCCTCCGCTAGCAGCATCGATTATTTTCCTGTCAAAGGTAGACATATTCAGAGAAACCGTGGTCTGGACATTTGTGGCACAACTGTTGGAATCTCTCCCAGTAGTTAGCTAGACTTTCATTATGCTTCTGATTGATGCTGCTGATCGCCATTCTCAAATTTGCAGCTCTGGATTCCGGGAAGAACTTGCGCAAGAATTATTCTTCCAACTCATTCTAGGTGGTAATCGAACCAGATGAAAGATCAAATAGCCAAACTCTAGCTTTGCCCTGCATAGTATGAGAAAAAGTCAGTAATCTCAAATTATCAGAAGAAAAATCTTGGGGGCGTAAAGTAGAGCAAACTAAATCAAATTTGGCTAAGTGCTTATGTGCACTTTCTCCAGGTAAATCGCCGAACTTGGGTAGAACTTGAATAAAGCCAGGCCTTATTTCAGAATTCTGAGCAATATTAGGCAGAACGATGCAAATTGGAAAATTGTTTCTGTGCCGACCCAACTCCTTGATCTGTAGTTCTTGCTCAGGTGCTTGATTGTGAGCCATATCTTCTTCGAACAATTGATCAATATCAAAATGTTCTGGTTCAGATGTTGAAGTCCTTTAGACTCTCTTACAATCTTCCTCAACCTTCGTAAAGTCTTCTCCGGTTCTGGATTGAATTCTAGAATAACTTTTTGTGAAGATCGAGTCATGCACTGGAAAAACAAAACAAAATAAAAAGAAATGGCAAACTAAAAATATTAGAATAATTATTGCTTAAAAACCGATCCCCGGCAACGACGCCAGTCGGGTCAACCCAAACCTTAACAAATTGTACTGGGCGGGGTTGACCGACACTTTTCGGGTCGACCCAAGTCACTTTCGCGCTGGGCTTCAGATTTTTTCGGGTTTTGATCATTTAATCCAGTCCATTATGCTTTAATTTAGTATTTAATTAATCCCAAGAGCCTAATTAAATACCTCTTCAACTCTTCTTGTCCATAATTACTTGTTTTGCTTCAAACATGCAACAAAATCACAACTATTACTGTAAAACTAGCAAACACATCAAAAACTCCAAATGATAGCAATATAGACGCAAAAGCTATATAAAATACACAACTTTATATAATAAACATTATCAATTCATATTCCAAAATTGTGTAAAATACACAACTGTCAGTTACCAACCAAGAAGAGATTCAAGATCATTCTAGAAGATGTCTTATTCAGCTTGGAGAGCACGTGATTGAAGTTAAGGCAAAAGTCTAAATATAGAAAAGTTCTAACATGGCAAGTCCTAAGTTTTAGTTTCAATAAAGAAAGTTTCCTTATCAGATTCCGAATAGGACTAGGACTTCTGTTTCCTTGTAAAGGCTATGCTTTGATCTATAAATAGCCTGGGATCATAACTTATTACTTTATTAGAACACACCGAATACATTGAATAAATACATTCTGCATAGGAGCTCTAATTTGTTTAAAGAGTCACATAGGTTTCGTTTGCCATTGTTTAGGCTAGAGATTAGTGTTCTAGTTTTTATGTATTGAAACACTTTTCATACACTGTCAAAAGGTTTTCCGGAAGAGAATACATGTAGGAACTAGATAGGTAGAAATCTATGTTGTGAGGGGAACTCATAGTTCAATTCATTGAAAGAGGGTATTTAGGCCGAACGGGCATTAGTGGCGAGAGGTCAACTGCACGTCGGGTTTCTCACGGACCTGAAAGTCCCCTTGACGTAGATCGGTTGATCGAACATGGTTACCAATCTCTTGTGTGCTTTACTTTCTGTCGTTTACATTAAGTTTATTACAACGTTCATGCACATTATAGTAAACTTTATATTCAACAACGTTCAAGCACATTGTTGTGAACGTTTACAGAACGGATACTTCGTACTAGATATGCAATTTTAAAGTGAAAATAAATGATCGATAAAATAACAAGAAAACGAGATATAAGTAAATTATGATTTATAAATTATATTAGGAAAAATATTTTGAAATTTTAATTCAAATTAAGGTAAATATTTATATATTAAAATTTGAATATTCTATATTAATAATTAAAAATAATAAAGTAAAATGAGCAATAAGTATGATTACAATTACATAATTAAGTAATTAATGATGAAAATAAAATAAAAATAAATATAATTAAAGAAAATCTAGAAAAGAAAAGAAAGTAACTAGATCACAAATTTTATTATTATTGAGTTTTAATCGAGCTTTTTATCGAGTTTTTTTATTGAACTTGAGCATGTTCTTATTTAATCGAACTCGATCGTAAATTTTTTTAGTCGAGGCAAACTCGAACTCAAAATTTAAACTCGAGTGGAACTCGAATTCAAACCAAATATATATCTTAAACGAGCCGAATTCGAGTTTGAGAGTATTCGACTCGATTCAGCTCATTAAGAAGGCTAGTTAAATATTAAATGAATTCTCTTCGACCACATTTAATTTGTCTTTTACGCACAAGAGTAAAAATGTGTAAAACAAAATATAGAATCAGAAAGCGACAAACACTGCACACATGTCGCCCTCTTCTCTCCTGCCATTCCTCTCCACCGCTGTCACTTTATATTTTCCAACAACTCAAATCCTTCCCCGCTAAGAAAGTCATTCATTTCCCCTACCTAATAAAATAACAAATTCAAACATCCTTACTTCCCAAGATAAATTATCATTTTTTTTTTCATTCCCAAACAGAAAAATAACACACAAAAAATTCAAAGATCCTTAATTCCTAAGACAAGGGTAAATTCTGAGGTACATCCCCTTACTATTTACAATTAATTTTTATTATTTTTAATTTTTATCGATGGATCCATTAAATAATTTCAATTTCAAACTATGATAATAGAAATTAAAATTAAAATTTGGTGGTCCAAAACACTTATCAAACTGCAGGAGAAGAAATGAATGTAGTGTAGCCAAGAATTTACCGAGGACTAGTTATCATGAATTCCCTTTTTTTATTTTTTTAATTCCCCACGCCCACGTGCTAATATTCAATTCCACCTAGCTATATATACCCTCACTTTCTTGAAATGACGGTGGAAATCCTCATATGGCCGCCGCTACCCCCAACTTCTCCACCTTCTTTCAAGGGTGGCTCAGCCGCCAGGAAGAATTTCTCCGCCAGCTCGAAACCCTTCTGTCTCCTGTCGACGGCTTCGACCGGAGCCGACAATGCGGCGACATAATCCCGCGCGTAATTGCGCATTACCGCGAGTTCTACCGAGAGAAGGCGGCGGCTGTGGAGGAGGACGTGTTTCTCTCGATATCTCCGCCGTGGATGACGGCGTTCGAGCGCTCGCTGCTCTGGCTTTCAGGGTTCCGCCCCTCCATTCTCTTCCCGATCATCGGCGCCTCGGTGGCGGAGGAGCTGTCGCCCGGACAGAGGAAGAGGATTGAGGAGGTGAAGGCGGAGTCGCGGCGGAGGGAGAAGGAGATCACGCAGGCGATGGCACGTCTGCAGGAGACGGTGGCGGAGCAGCCGGTGTATGGCCTGATCAAGAAGTTCGGGAATTCGGTGGACGGCGAGGCGCCGGAGCTGCATGCGGCGATGGAGGAACTCAAGGCGGCGATGCGGGCCGCGGTGGGGAATGCGGATGCCCTTCAGGGGTGGACGATGTCGGAGGTGGTGGAGGTGCTGACTCCGGTGCAGGGCGTGAAGTTCTTGGCGGCGGTGGCGCGGTTTCAGCTCCGGGCTAGAAGGTGGGGAATGGAGAGAGAGAGAGTGGCAGCGGATGATACAAATTAAATCGGCCATGACTTGAGTTTTGGTTGGAATATTTTAGCTTCATTAATTTGCTTTTGTTGAATGGGAATTACATTTTATATACGTATTTCAATTAAAGTTTAGGGTTAATTACGATTAAATGCATAAAATTTTGACATAATTTACAATTTAGATACGAATTTTAGAATATTACAATTAAAATACGATCTTGTAATATTTTACAAAATAAACACTCCTAAGGTCATCTCCAACAGTTTGCAATATAATACAACATCACTATCACTAAAATGCAATAGATTCTCAATTTCATCCCCCAACAGTTTGCACTATAATTCTACACCAAAAGAGAATATTTCATAATATTTCTCTTATTTCCTTTACAATTATTATTTTATAATTGACAACATATAATAATTTATGAAATTTTATTTAGTGGATATTTATACTTAAATTCAACATTTAATAATAATTATTGATCAATTAATGCATTTCGAATCGAGAAATGTGTTACTACATCTTGGAGTTTTCTATGCATATTTTTATGTTTTTATTTCATCTACTTTTATCTATTTTAGTATTTTTATGTAGTTTCATTTTTTGTGTAATTTTATTTATTTTAGTATTTTTTATTGCTGGTCTAATTTTTATCTAATTTAATTATAATTTATATTTCAACATTTGTATTTAATTAAATTTATCATATATATGATAAATTTTAATATTAATTACAACATATTATTTAAAATACTAAACAAATAACAAACAACGTATACAAAATACAAAACAAAACACTAAAATAAAAAACAACATAGAAATTGAAAAAAAAAATCCCGATCTGCTGGAGGAGGCTCTCCACTCCCCTAAAATGCAGTGGCGAATGGTGTTCCGTTGGAGAGCTTCCCAACGGTTTTTTGGTGATTTGGCGTCTCCCCTAACTTTTTCAACGAACAAAAAATGGATATATAACATGATATATTGCAAAATTATATGAAAACATAATCATAATTTGAATTTCATTAATGCAATAAAGATCAGTATAAAATATAATATTTGATTTTCATATTATTGCAAATTGTATCTATTTTGTAAAAAAAAATATTAGTATGTTTTAATTGTAAAATTTCAAAATCCATATCTAAATTACAAATTGGATCAAAATTTATTCATTTAATCGTAATTAATCCTAAAGTTTATTTTAACTAGGGTAATCCGAAAATATGTGGTTACTTGATTTGTGATTCAAAAAATTTTAACTAGGGTAATCCGAAAATATGTGGTTACTTGATTTGTGATTCAAAATCCTGAGCTGTTTGTAATATTTAAAAGAGAAGCCTTCTACATATCATGATGTGCGTCGGTAAGCGTTGCGTATAAATGAGACGCATGTAGTACATTTGCCCGGTGCATTATACTTTTTTCATTATTTGAAGTGATATATTTTTTAATTAAAAAAATATAATAATAATTAAAATAAACATGATATTTATCATTATTGTTGGATCTTTTACTTCACCTAAAATAGCACTCTCAAATGAACGAGATAAGTTATGGAATATGGTGAATAAGGTCGTATACATAGAGATTGGCGATGTAAAATTGACTAAGTACTTAATTATATTGTTCTATTTTATCTAAAGAACCGAATTTAAAGATTTTGATTTAAATAATTAAACACTCAAAAATTAAATGAATAAATAAAACTAAACAAGTAAAAGAACTTAAACAGATAAGAGAACGGATCCTAGGGTGTTGTTATTAAATGGATTTTATAATTTCAGATAATATATTCAACCAATTTAATTCTAATTACAACCTCGCTCGAGTAAGTTATAAAAATAGATTAGACTCTAATTTTTATCTCTCAATCTTGAATTATTATCTAATTCCAATTAGTATCTCATATTTATTCTCCTCACGTGACCTATCAATCTCTCGATCTAGCAAACTCGTATTATGTAATTCGAATCCTTTAATATACTACCATATCGAGTGAAAATAAATAACTTTACACAAGTGCAAAAGCTAATTAAACGATCTCACAAGACAACACAATCCAAAGATGCATAAACAAAAAATAGAACGGAATAATGAATTACTTCAAATCATAAAATCCATAAATATTTAACAATCTTTTCTTTGTATTGGTCACAAGACCTTCCGATTTGATAGACCTTGCTAGAGAAGCTCTTATATGCCCATATAATCTTGTTTTAGAGCTGAAATGCTCATTTTGCTATATTCACTCATCTGAATGCTCATTCTCTATATCTGGTTTTTTTTAATGACTTAAAATAGAAATAGAAAGGACATTTATACTATCAAAATGACTCGAAAAATATAGAATAAATTGACTTATCACAAACGAAAGAATATTCTATGTAAAAAATTACTATTCACATATCACATTTTTTATTAAAAATGTTGTCGAATGTTCGTTTGACCTCAAATTGAAAATTCACGAATATGGTCGGATTCCTTGGGTTGTTTCATATGCGAAAAGCTTAACGAATCAAGTCCCAAAACATCGAGTAGAATTTCATAAAAGATTTCGATTATACCAAGGTCAGAAATTACTATTAACTAGATATCTTTTTACATTTTTTTCACCGGGACTTTGATTGACCTCAGATTAAAATTCTGAGGCCATCAATGAATTTCTTGGGTCGTTCTCTTTGCTGGAATCAAGATATTGATTCTCTTCTAGTGGCAAATGCAAAATTTCAAAAAAATAATTTTCTTTTCAAGGACGTCTAAAGCTGTGACTTATATTTGTTTCACTTTTATTATTGATAAAATTTTATCCTAATAATTCATAATCATAATTAGGAATTTCTTAACCATATATTAAAAGTCTGAGTTGTTACAATGGTTCATTTTCTTATATTAGTGAATAATACACACGTAACTAATTTTATATCAACTTGTACAAATCATTTTGAATAATCGCCCCCACATTAGGTATATTTGAGTATGCTCATCCCATATATTTACAGTTTCAGGTAAATGAGCTCACAGTTGAAGTGGAGGTCGAATGACAGTCTAGAACTTTAAAAATTATTTTATTTAACATTATTTTTAGATTAGGGTGTTATAGTTTGATATACAATGAAAGAGGAGTCATTTCCTCGTCGGCACGACGATGACGATTGCGTTATTTTTCCAGGAGTATCAAGTTACATGAACAATTGGGAATGAAAGATCCAAACCCTAACCTCACAATGAAGTTGAACCACGAATTTGATTGAATTCACGACCTTCGATCAATTGGAAACACAAACTCAGATTGTTGAGTTGACGCCACAAATGGGGATGTGAATTCGTTTGATAAGTCGATTGAATCTCACGCTGTGTTGTGAAACTCGGATAATTCTCTCAGAGAGAAAAGTGAAAAACTCACGATTAAAATTAATATCAAAGTTGAATATTGTTCTCAAATAATGAGAAGACAAAGCTTTATATAGTTGGTCCAAATAACTAGGCCCTAAAATAAAATCCTACACAAATTAGGAAATAAAACAAAGCAAAAAGTCAAAAATTCAGAATCGCCTGTACAGGCGCGACATGGGCTCGGTCGCGCCGTCTTCGGTCGGGTTGCACCTGAGAGGGCGCAAGTGCGGTCGTGTCGTGTCTAGCATCGGGTCGCGCCTCTCTTGATGCTTTTCACCCCTTTGTATGAACACGCAGTCGCGTCGTGTCTGGCTCCGGGTCGCGCCTCAGCTGCACTCGGGCCGCGCCTCTCCTCCGTCTCATATTCGCATGTGATCTTCGTCTTCCAACGATGCTGGGCTTCAACCCCTTCGATGGGTCTCCATAATGCCTCTTGGGTCCAGACTCCTTGTATAAATCCACTGAGACTCTCCTTGAATCTCTTAGGCCTTGATCATATGACTGGCCCTTCCGATACTTTGATTGGATCGGACATCCCCTCGGCTCGGGTCGTATCATTCCCCTCCTCTTGAAAAGGATTTATCCTCAAATCCAGCTCGTCACTTATAGCAAAAGGACTTAAATCAGCAACATTAAATGAAGAACTCACTTTATACTCACCTGGCAAGTCCAACTTGTATGTATTGTCACTGATGCGTTCTACAACTTGAAATGGTCCGTCCCCTCTAGGAAGCAACTTAGAACGTCTTTGAGTCAGAAATCTCTTTTTCACATGTGCAACCAAACCCATTCACCGGGTTCGAACACGACTCCTTTTCGCCCCTTGTTGGCTTTCTCGGCATACTGCTCAGTCCGTCTCTCAATGTTTGCTCTTGCTCTTTCATAAATCTGTCTCACCAAAATCAGCTTTCTTTTTTCCATCAAGGTTAGTATATTCATGCACAGGTAAAGGAATTTAATCCATCGGAGTTAAAAGATTAAACCCATATGCAACTTCAAATGGTGAAAACTGTGATGCAGAATGCACAGACCTATTATATGCGAACTCTACATGCGACAAACATTCTTCCCAAGTCTTTATGTTCTTCTTTATTAGAGCCCTCAATAGTGTAGATAAAGTCCTATTTACTACTTCCGTTTGACCATCAGTTTGTAGATGACAAGTAGTAGAAAACAAGAGTTTCGTACCTAACTTACACCACAAAGTCTTCCAGAAATAACTCAAGAACTTAGCATCTCTATCAAAAATAATTATCTTAGGCATACCATGTAAACACACAACTTCCCTAAAGAATAATGTAGTATGCATCATTTGTTTTAGAACATGCTATAAAATGTGTCATCTTAGAAAATCTATCCACAACCACAAAAATAGAATCATAACCACAATTACTCCTAGGCAATCCTAACACAAAATCCATAGATATATCTATCCAAGGTGATGTAGGAATAGGCAAAGGCATGTATAAACCATGTGGTTGGACTTTAGACTTGACTTGTCTACATGTACCACACTTAGCACACATACATTCCACATCACGTTTCATATGAGGCCAGAAGAAATGCTCATTCAATGCAGTTAAAGTCTTAGCTACCCTAAAATGCCCCATTAAACCACCACCATGTGATTCCAACAATAAAAGCTCACGCATGGAACAATTAGGCACACACAATTTATTTTTCCTAAACAAGTATCCGCCATGCCTATAAAATTTCCCATCTCCAGATTCTTCACATGCAACATACACATCTTTAAAATCATCATCAACAATGTACATGCTCTTAATGTACTCAAAACCAAGCAACTTAGCATCTAAAGTGGAAAGTAAAGCGTACCTCCTCGATAGTGCGTCCGCTACTACATTCTCTTTTCATTGCTTATACTTGATGATGTATGGAAACATCTCAACAAACTCCATCCAATGGGCATGTCTTTTGTTCAACTTGTGTTGCCCCTTCAAATGCTTCAACGACTCATGGTCGGTGTGGATCACGAACTCCTTGGGCCACAAATAGTGTTGCCACGTTTGCAACACCTGCACTAGTGCATACAACTCCTTACCATATGTCGGGTAGTTTACGGTGGCGTCGCCAAGCTTCTCACTGAAGTAGGCAATTGGCCGAATCTCTTACATCAATACTGCACCAATTCCAACACCAGAAGCATCACATTCTATCTCAAAAGTCTTAGAAAAGTTTGGAATAGATAGTACTGGTGGATGTGTCAATTTCACCTTAAGTGTTTGAAACGCTTTTTCTTGCGCCTCTCCCTAATGGAATTCCAAATTCTTCTTGATCACTTCAGTCATGGGTGCTGCAATACTACTGAAGTGTGGGATGAAACGCCGATAGAAGCTCACAAGTCCATGAAAACTTCAAACTTCTCCCACATTTGTTGGTGTCGGCCATTCTTGGATGGCACGAACCTTCTCGTCATCCACCTGTACTCCATCTGCACTAACAACAAAACCAAGAAACACAACCTTATCCGTGCAAAAGGTGCATTTCTTTAGGTTAGCATACAATTGTTCCTTTCTCAAGGCTTGTAAAATAAATTTCAAATGCTCAACATGGTCCTCTTCATTCTTGCTATAAATTAATATGTCATCAAAATAAACCACAACAAATCTACCTATAAAGGCACTCAAAACATGGTTTATAAGATGCATAAATGTACTAGGAGCATTTGTCAAACCAAACGGCATAACTAACAATTCATACAATCCTAATTTTGTTATGAATGTCGTTTTCCACTCATCCCCTTCTTTAATGCGAATTTGATGGTACCCACTTCTCAAGTCTATCTTAGAAAATATGCATGCACCATGTAATTCATCTAACATATCATCTAAATGGAGAATGGGATGTCGATACTTTATCGTAATATTGTTGACGGCTCGGCAGTCGACACACATCCGTAAAGATGAATCCTTTTTCGGCACGAGCAAAACTGGACTCGCGCATGGACTCAAATTCTCCCTCACTTGTCTCTTCTCCAATAGCTCATGTATTTGACGTTCTAGCTCTTTTGTCTCCTCAGGGTTGCTCCGATAGGCTGGTCGGTTTGGCAATGCGGCGCCGAGCACGAAGTCAATTTGGTGCTCGATTCCTCTAATTGGTGGAAAACCCGGTGGCATCTCTTTGGGAAACACATCCTTGAATTCCTGCAAAAGAGATACAATAGAACTAGGCAAAGATGGGTCAAATTGGTTAGCACTCATTAATACATCTCTGCGGATCATCAAGTACATATGCTTCTCATTTTGCACAGCCCATTTGACGTCACTAGCTGTGGCAAAACAAGCATGTTGGATCACCTCCTTTCCAACATTGTCCTCCTTTCCTTTCTTCCTCATGGTATCGGCCTCCTCTTGCTACTTTACTTGATCCTCAGACACTTGAGATGGTGTTAGAGGAGCTAGTGTCACAGTCTTCTTGTGAAGTACAAATGAGTACTTATTTGTGAAGCGATCATGCTTCACCCTCCTATCGAATTGCCATGGACGGCCTAGAAAAATGTGTCCCGCTTGCATAGGCACAACGTCGCACAACACTTCGTCTTCATACTTGCCAATCCGAAATGGCAATCGAACTTGCTTGTTTACCTTGGTCTCTCCACTATCGTTCAACCACTACAGCTTGTATGGCTTAGGATGCTTGAGAACCGGCAATCCTAATTTTGTCACCATCACAACACTTGCAACATTAGTACAACTACCTCCATTAATAATCATACTACATACCTTATCCTTGATGTGGCATCGGGTATGGAATATGTTCTCCCTTTGTTCCTCGTCGACGCTCTTGGTGTGTAAACTAAGAGATTTGCATGCAACCAAAATGAAAGCATTGGGTGTTGCATACTCCTCCTCCCCACTCGACTTGGACAATACCAGCATCTCTGGATAAGCTTCTTCTTCATCCGTCACAATCTCACCGTTATTCTTCAAAATCATCACACGCCGATTTGGGCATTGGTTGGCTATGTGACCTCTACCTTGACATTTAAAGAATTTGATGTCTCAGTTTCGGTTGTCCGATGAGTCTTGATTGCTTGATCCCGTCACTGTAGGGGCCTCGATCTTCGGCTTAGTGAACGGTTGCTTCTCCTCCCTCTTTCCTTGATTTGAAGCCTTCTACGAGATTGCATTGGAATTTGAGTTCGAATTCCATGTAGAAGAACTCGCTCGATTGTTGTTACCCCTCCTCTTGAGCTGGTTCTCTACCTTGATAGCCATTTGCACTATATCCTCCATCTCCAGATAGTGCTGCAACTCCACTACTTCTCAGATCTCTCTATGTAAACTAGCTAGAAATCGAGCCATTGCGGCCTCCCTATCTTCCTCCACATTTGCTCGAATCATTGAAACCTCCATCTCCTTGAAGTAGTCATCCACACTATTTGTACCTTGCCTCAAGTTTTGCAACTTGCTGTACACCTCCCGGTAGTAGTAACTTGGCACGAATCTCTTCCTCATCACCGCCTTCATCTCTCCCCACGTCTCTATCAGTTATTCCTGATTATGTCATCTGTTGGATGTCAACTGATCCCACTACACTATACCATAATCTAAAAACTCTACTGCCGCCAACTTCACCTTCTTTAGCTCGAAATAGTTGTGACAATCAAACATCATCTCAATCTTGCGCTCTCATTCAAGGTACAAGGTTGGGTCATTTTTACCTTGGAACGAAGGCACATTTATTTTGATATTGCCGAGGTCATCATCTTCCCGGTTCTTTGCTCTTCCGTGTCTCCTACCTCCAGCAGTTGAGTATCTGTCCCCCTCTTTTGAATCTCTCACCTCAATGTCGTAGTAGTCCGCTCTTTGTCTCTCCACGTGTGGAAAACATCGAGCCTCTATCCGGGCTCCTCGTCCACCTCTTCCATCTCTACCACCACGGTTCTCTCGAGTAGCTTGTTGGATTGCTCCTGTAATGAATTTTCCACTTGGTTGAGTCTCTCATTCAACGTTGCCATCTCAGTCTTAAACAGCTTCCTTAGATGTTGCTGAATGGCCTCCACTGTATTCTTCAGATCAAATGTAGTGAGCGTCTCATCACTCGATCCTGCTGCTTTATCTTTGGTACCTGCACCTTTGTTAAACATGTCGAATCCTTTCTTTCTTTCTTTTTTTATCGACTTTTTTTTATCAATTTTTTTTGTTCGATCCCCTTTTTTTTTAATACTCAATTAACAAAACAAAATATTAAAACTGAAAAATGAAATGAATTATGAAATGAACAGCAAAAACAAAGAATTCCTACAAAAGTCTAGCTCTCAACCTCACGTGTTTACTCTCGTGTATCACACAATCGGCTCTTTTCACTCTAATAGTCTCACACACTCTTGCCTTTTACCACTCGTTTTCTCTCCAAAGAAAATTAAACTAGAAACACAATCACAAAAATGAACTCCAAAAGACCAATCACAAATTCACAAAAATGTACACCGGAAAAATTTCAAAAATTTGAAAATTTCCAAAAAAATTTCGACTTCTCCCCAGGCAAAATACGCGTCTCCATCAACCCAAATATTAATATCAAATGTAACGAAAACACCAAAAATTTTCCCGTATTTTTACCTTTTTTTTACTATTCAGCGTCTTTTCTCTCTCTCTCTTTTTTTTTTTGTTGAATTGACTTTTTTTATATCAATAGGTGAGAAATTAAAATACAGAAATTAAAAGGATAAATTAGAACCTGATACAAAGCCGAAGCTTTGATACCACTTGATGTGATCCTCGCCGGCATGACGATGACGATTGCGTTATTTTCCCAGGAGTATTTTAGGTTACACTAACAATTGGGGATGAAAGATCAAAACCCTAGCCTCACAATGAAGTTGAACCACAAATTTGATTGAATTCGCGACCCTCGATCAATTGAAAACACGAACTCGGATTGTTGTGTTGATGCCACAAATGGGGATGTGAATTCATTTGATAAGTCGATTGAATATCATGCTGTGTTGTGAAACTCAGATAATTCTCTCAGAGAGAAAAGTGAAAAACTCACGATTAAAATTAATATCAAAGTTGAATGTTGTTCTCAAATAATGAGAAGACAAAGCTTTATATAGTTGGTCCAAATAACTAGGCCCTAAAATAAAATCCTACACAAACTAGGAAATAAAACAGAGCAAAACGTTAAAAATTCGGAACCGCCCGTACAGGCGCGACACGGACTCGGTCGCACCGCCTTTGGTCGGGTCACGCCTCGGAGGGCGCGAGTACAGTCGTGCCGCATCTGGCATCGGGTCGCGCCTCCCTTGGTGCTTTTCATCCCTCTGCATAAACGTGCAGTCGCGCCGTGTCTGGCTTCGGGTCGTGCCTCGGTCGCGCCTCAGCTGCACTCGGGCCGCGCTTCTCCTCCTTCTCACATTCGCATGTGATCTTCGTCCTCCAATGATGCTTGACTTCAACCCTTTCGATGGGTCTCCTTAATGCCTCTTGGGTCCAAACTCCTTGTATAAATCCACTGAGACTCTCCTTGAATCTCGTAGCCCTTGATCGTGTGACTAGCCCTTCCAGTACTTTGATTGGATCAGACATCTCCTCGGCTCGGGTCGTATCAGTACTTTATTGCCTTTACCATCATCGGGAGTTTATTTGAGCTCGAATTGAAAATTTGTGAAAACAAATGTATTCCTTAGGTTGTTTACTATCCGATCGATCGGAAAATGCGTGCCGCTGGATCTGTTTGGACTTTTGTGAAAATGATTCCTTTTTAAAGGTACTGACGGTCGCGTTTTATATCTATTTTACTTTATTTTCATCTCCAATTTCTTCCTCTAGTCTTTTAAATTTAATTAGGTTGTGAACCTTTCTTATACTTTATACGTAACAGATAATATGATCTTATATGTGATACCACATACTATATATATTATCTACTGTATTAAGTGTAGGATGATTTGCATCAATCATAACACATAATATATATAAAAGCAATGTAAATGACTGCTTTATTAAGGATCCTCTAGATCTCCTAGATCATAATGTTCCATAATTAAATATAATTAAATATATTGTATTTAATTGTATAGTTCTACATCCTTCTCCTCATTGTATAAACACTTCACCTTGTGATTAATAATAAAATAACTTCTCCTCATAATACTTTGAATTCTTATATGCTTGTTCTCGTTCAAAAAAAATATTCAATACAAAAAAAAATTATTTTAATATAAACCTCAAGAGAATATTCTTAATGTCATGAACATTCGCAAATGATTCAGATAACAACGAGCTACAGACCTCGACAATGTTTATGAAATGATAATGGAGTTTGACAAGAAGTTTTTCCGGTCTACACAAGCACAATGACATATTAACCCAATTGATATCGAAAACAATTAGTTTAAGGTAAAAACTTTCATGCACTAAAGCTTATTTCAAACAGACGAGTCAAATTTACGAGTCAACTGACCAAAAGCAAAAAAAACATCAAAATCATTATCAATCGTAACATTAAAAAATATCAATCAAAATTCTAAAAGTATCACCCATCCTTAAAAAGTAATGGGTCTAGTAGTTATCTTATGCTAGTTTATTTAGTTCACATTGTGATTTTTTCCATTTCAATTAATGTTTAGAGTTTGAGTTTAGAGTTTTTTTAGTACTTGTGGTTTTTTAAGGTTTGTGGTATTTTTAGGTTTTTTTTTTTTATAATTTTTTAGATTTTTTTGGAGTTTTTTTTTATTTTTAAGGTTTTTTTTTTCAAACTTATTCATCTCAATTCGGGGTTATATTTAAGTTGAAAAAATTAATTATCTAGCGCAATGGACGAATCCACACGTTAGCGTCACATGAGTGTGTTGGTGGGTCACCATATTTTTTTTATTTCAGGATTAGATTTTTATTATTAATTACCGTTTATATTTGTTTTGAAAAAAATAAATTAATTGTCAAACGCAATGCACGATCCCACGCATTAGCATTGAAAGAGTGCATTGCGCAAAGTCACCGGATTTTAAACAAATTAAATTAATTCACTTTTATTTTAGGGTTCACAAATTCAATTTTAGTATTTATATTTATTTCAAAATTATATTTTTTTTACTTTTAATTACTGTTTATATTTGTTTCAAAAAAAATTCATCGTTGAGCACAATGCACAAGCCTCCACGTTAGCGTAGAGCAAGTGCATTGTTCGAGTTATCGAATTTTAAAAAATTTAAATTAATTCACTTTAATTTTAGAGATATATACATTTTTTGGAGGAAAAAAAAGTAAAAATCAGAAAAAAAAAGAAACTAAAAATTGTCTAGTAAAAAAAAAAGACGGGAGCGTGAAGCCCGCACACCGTCTGAAATAAGGATGTAAATAAGGAACGAGGGTTGTTGCAGGGAAGAGCTTCTCCTAGTTAAGGATTGAAATATCGCGGATATATCGCGGATTTTGACATTGCGATACGGATATGAGGGAGAATATCTTTTTTTTTCCGGGTATCGGTGAAATATCATAATTAATCGCAATAAATTGTAATATATCGCGTTTTTTTTTAATATTTCTATAATATATTTTGATTTTTATTTAATACTATATATTTTTATGGTCTTTTTTATGTCTTCAACGTAATTATTTGAGTTGTAATATTCTTTATTTTATAAAGACACTCACACTGCAAAAAATTATAAGAAAAAGAAGCCCAGAAAACCAACGGATATTTTAGAAAGAAAAGTGAGATGCACCAACTTTATTTTTTTCATTTTTTCAGTGACTTGTCCATGCTTGGTAACTTTAGGGAACATGATGGACATAGGCACTAAGGAAATCCACTTTTTCAATGGGTTCTCCCTACACATTTAGATGATAATGAGGGAAATCCTAATTCAAAAATAACTACTATGACTCGTGATTATGACATTGATGTGAATAAGTATTACAACAAGAAGTGGGTAATATTTCTTATGATTAAAAAACAGATAGAGAAATAGTAATGGAGAAAATGATGGAAGTGGTGGAAATGATAATGATGGTGAAAATGGTGGGAACAATCAATGCGATTATGGTTCAAGTCATATGTTATTGAGTCCATTCAGTTGTGAGGCCGGCTTCACGCATACAACACAAGATATGGACCACGGAAGTAGTTCTGGAGATCCTGGAATAGGTTCAATAGGAAAGGAATACATAACGAGACGTGCACGGACTCAAGAAGAAAGTTCAAGCACTGATATTGTCTCAAGATTCATATATTTCTTACACGTATGGGAGTTCACAATTTGATTGGACTACTCAAAATGCGTGTGGAGGTCAAAATGTACATCAACAAAATAATTGGATCAGTAGACATTATCCAATTCATGGTAAAGTTGTTAGAAGAAATCAAGAAACATATCAATCACATTTGGAGAATTATATCCAGTATCACTTTAATGTGATGAGTTGGTACCAATATTGTTTGGAACAAGATGACATTCTATCTACTATATTTGAACCTTATAGATACTTATTTTGGTATTAATTGTACTTTATAATGTTTATTTAACTATTGTATATTGTATTATGTATTATTTTATCAAATGTATTGTCTCGGACATTATTTATATAATGTATTGTTCATATGTTTGCTTTCAAAATATAATTCTATCAAAATTTTGAGTAGAATATATGTGCATAATAATATGTTATAAACTTATAATAGTTCATAAAATTTCTTACTAAATTTCTAATATTTTAATATAGTTTCCGTCATTTGTTTCAATTTTCTGCGATATTGATATGCGATATCGATATATCTGATGATATATCCGTAAAATTAAAATTGCAATATATGGTGCGATAGCGATATTTTCATCATTGCTCATAAATTAATTATCTAACCGAAAATAAGTTTATATTGACAAACAAAGTAGACGCATCTTAAGAACAAATACTTGGTGAATGAATTTGTCCAAAGATGAACTTAAAAGAGTCCCCTATAGAGTTGGCAATAAATACTGCTAAATCAGAATACCGTCCACATTGTATCGACCGTCAATATTGTGTCGAAAAAATATAAAAAATATCGATATTTACGATATACCCAGAATTTTACGGTAATGTAAGAGTATAAATTTTAAAAAATTAAGGTATACCGCCGTATATCAAAAGTTCGATATACTGTCATATATCGATACATACCATACCACGATATATGCCGAAGTGAAACTATACATCGATGTATCGGTATATACCGTCATACCGGTACATACCATCATACCGATACATACTAAAATTCGGAATACACCGTCATATCGGCACATACCATACTTCGGTATATATTGTAGTACAATATGTACTGTACTTTGGTAGATACCAAATTTTAATATATATATATATATATATATTTGTAAATCCATAATGCAATGCAACAATATAATATTTAGTAAGTTTATCATAAAAGTTTAGCAATGATTTGATATTTAATTTAATACCTAAATTATACTAACTAAAAATGAACTATTTGAAATTAAATGTAATAAATAATAATCATGTATTTTTCTTCAATCAATAAAATTAAAAGTTAAAATGAATAATCAATAAAAATTAAAATAAAATGATGTATACGTAATAAGATATAAAATTATTTCAGTACAATAAAAGTTAAATTGAATTATACAATACATAATAATCTTTTATTCTTCTTCAACTTTTAAAACTAAAAGTTAATAAGAATGATAGCAAAGAATAAAAGAAAATGAGCTATATTATATGGTAATATAATACTTAGTTTGTTTATTGTAAAAGTTCAGAAAATATATATTTAATATAACCCAATAATTAAATTATAACTAAAAATCATACAATGTGAAATGAAATGTAATAAATAATAATTATATTCTTCTTCAATCTTTAAACTAAAATTTATGATGAATGGTCTAAAATTTTTAAAGAAAATGAGATATACTGTACAATAAAATATTTAGGCCTTAGTATGTTTATTATAAAAGTTTTAAAAATTATTAATTTCATATAATTTTATACTTAAATTATAACTACAAATTGATCAATTTGAAATCAAATGTTATTGATAATATGTTATTTTTTTTTTAATCTTTAAACTAAAAGTTATGATGAATGGTAAAGAAAATTATATTAAAATGAGATATTATATACAATATTATAATACTTAGTATGTTCACCATAAAAATTTTAAAAAATATTATATTTCATATAATTTAATACTAAATTCATAAGTAAAAATTAAACAATTTGAAAACAAATGTAATAAATAATAATATTATATTCTTATTTAATCTTTAGACTAAAAGTTATCATGAATAATTGAGAAAATTAAATTAAAATAAAATATGTCATATAATAATTAAAAGATGAATGCATGAAGTCCACACTGCGCAATTGAGCTCTACGCACCGTCTAAAATAAGGATCTAAATTTGGGGGAGGGGAGGCTTCTCCTAGTTTAAATACGTAATTTAAAATAAGTTTATATTGACCGATAAAGTAGAAGCATTTTAAGAACAAATACTTTGTGAATGAATTTGTCCCAAGATGAACTTAAAGGGTCCTTAACTCCTTGATCTAAAGAAAGAATTTGACTTCAGAAGAATTTTCAGAAAACAGAAACAAAGAAAAATGATGTAAATACTAAGAGCAACTCCAATGCTAAATATTTATTTGGTGTGGAATTTAAACTAAACAGGTGCAATTTCAGCACTAATTTTTATGACAATTTATGCTATGCACTAAATAAGATTATTCTTTTAAAGATTTCATTTTGTCTTATAATTGAAATATGAATATGATAATTATCGAGGGTCTAGAAATGATTGATAATCAATGTGTTTTTTTAGTAATTTTATGTTATTTGTAGTGTATCGTTAAGCTAATTCATGATATGTGTGACTTCCTTTTATACATTATGTTTAATTAATTGTGTTTTTATTGAAATTATTTATTTATTTAGATGATTCATAATTTAAATTAAGTGAATATATAATTATAAATTAAATTAAATATAATTTATCAGATAATCCACTGAATAATAATTTTAAATAATAAAATAGTTCACTAAATGTTGTAAAACTCATCAGCACCAATTTGGAATAGGGTTTAAAACAACATTGAAGTGAATTTCTGCCCAAGTTGGTACTTTAGTCGAGCTTTGTAATTACTGTTGAATATAAATAGAGAAACCTCAACACTAAAAGAGAAAAAGTCAGGCTCCTAGAAGCTCGTATTCAAAATAATTTCCTAACCTTAAAGTAAATTTTAGAACACTAGAAATTATACTAGTAAATTGTATGATGTATGAAAAAAGTTATAATAATTATCATCAAACCATATAGATGCAAATAGGGCCGGTCCTGATAAAAATGAGGCCCTGGGCGAAATTATAAAAATGGGCCCCTAATATATTATCGTACGCAATACATCGAAAAGCAAAAAATGTCCACTACTTATAAAAAATGATTTCATCTAGCATTTTTATTTACAAAATCATCTACAATATCGTTCAAATCTACGTTATCTAAAATCTCTTTTTCTATACATAATATTGCCAAACCATTCAATCGCTCTTAGGACATTGACGATCTCGAATACGTTTTCAACAATTTTAACTTTGAGAAGCTCCTCTCAGCTGACGCTATAGTAACCGGCATGGTCAACATGATTCTGTAAGCAATTGCAGCATTTGGATAACAATCTGCACTTTTCACAAATTCAAGAATTTCAATAGCAGACATTGTCTCATTTGGCAAAGTCATTTGTAATATTTTTAATTCCATAAATAGATCATCTAAGTTAACATCAGATAGATTATCATGGGTAAGAACAAATTTCAGATTAACACAACAACTTCTCAATTCAGCATTATCCAATGATCTTAGAACTTTTGAATCAAATAAAAAACCAAATATATGTTCAAATGATTTCAACTGTTCAAATCTAGATTTTAAAGAAGCAATTGTCATGTCCACAACAACTACAAAATACTCAATTCTAAATGACTCCTCCGGTGATAATGAAACTTCAACATTTTCTCCCTTGTCAAATTTTTTTTTCTAGTAATACAATTTTTTTTTGGAAAAATTGGCTCTACGTACATTCATATCAGATGCAATACTTTTAGCAATATCCAAACTTGAATTAAAACCATCATTCCTATATTTTTCAAAATATGAAATTAAACCTTCTAACTGATTCATGACAGAGTTAATACACATAGATTTTGATTGCAACTTTTTACTCACCATGCTTACAGTAGATAAGACCTCATACCAAATAACCACACCAAGTAAAAATTCAAAATTTTCAATTGATGTAGCTAAACTTTCAGCTTCACTTTTTGACTTTGCATCATCACAAATATCACATAACTTTAATAAAGCATCTCTCAATTCAGCACATTGAAATCTAATTACTTTAACACTATTAATACAACTTTCCCAACGTGTATTCGACAAAGATTTTACAGTCAACACTTCAATATTATCTAGTAAAATTTTCCACCTTTTAGTAGAACTTGAAAATAATGTATATATACGTTGTACTATTCCAAAAAAAGAAACTGCTTTCACACAAGAATGAGTCATGTCACTTAAAATTAGATTAAGACTATGACAAGCACATGTCATGTATAATGCTCTCGGATTAATTTCAAGCAACCTCTTTTGAACTCCTTGGTATTTTCCTTTCATATTAGAACCATTATCATAACCTTGTCCTCTGACATCTTCAATATTAAGATTAAGTGATTTTAGCACATTTTGTAATTCATTAAAAAGTCCTAAACCAGACATATCACCCACCTTTATAAATTCTAAAAAATATTCTTCTATTTTCACTTTGCTATATGACATATCAACACATTGGATTATCAAAGTCATTTGCTCTTGGTGACTTAAATCTGGTGTACAATCAAGAATTAAATCATTATTTTGCATACGTCTAATATGATCTTGCATAACTGCATCAAATTCACCAATCATTTCGGTCAATCCCAAAAAATTACCATTGTTATCTTGATAAAGTTTCTCATTAGATCCACGAAAAGCCAAACAATTTTTAGAAAGACATTTAATAATTGTTATTATTCTAATTAAAACATGTCTCCAACGATCCTTTTCTTTAGAGATTTCTCGTTGTAAGTCATTATCAATAATTTCATTTTTACCTAATCTCATTTTCAATTCATACCAGGAGTTCATATTAGTAATATGTTCTATAGAATTTTCATATCTTGAAGCTGTTCACTAAGATGTTTCCAATCTCTGTATCCATCATTTTCTAAACAAAATGCATTATTTTTTACTTTTAAACAATTTACAACAAAAGCAATATACTTTGTCCACATGTTTACTATATACTAACCACTTTCGATCCTTCACCTCACCATTGCTTAATTTTTTAGTATAATGAGTATAAGAAAAATGCCTAGAAATGTTGTCTAAAGGAAATACAAGGTCCATTCTCTTATAGGTTCCTTCTCAACTAAAATATCTCGTGCCTTATTATCAATATTATCCCAATTTCTCGGATCATATATATCAACTGGAGGAATAAATTGTTCATCATTCTCTCTAGGTTCATCACCTAACATATTAAGAACATGTTCACTCTCATTTAAGTAATTTCTCTTCTCATTAGTATCTTCAATTTCAAGAGGCGCATCAACACTGTTTACATTTGAATTTTCAACTTTTTCTTTAGAACGTGTACTTTTAACAATAAACTTATCCATATTACCCTTTTGTGATTTAACTAGTTTTTCTATTCTTTTTCTTTTTTTCTTTTTCTCATTTCCGCATGCTTGTTTTCTAAGCGGCCCCATGTTTAACACTTACAGAGTAAAATAAAAGAGTAATAGCACCGTCCCCTTGGGGATGGCCTAGTGGTGGAGTGGTGTTTCTTGAGGCCAAATGTCTCAAGTTTGACCCACCACCAACACCACTAGGTGTGAGCCTGTCACACCTGGCTTGCCAAGTGTGGTTTACCTCCCCTGTGTAGGTTTACAGGCTATGACACAGGGGCGGGGTTTACCCAGTGCGCACCATGGTAGCGGCTACGGGTTACCCTCGACATCCAAAAAAAAAAAAAGAGTAATAGCACCTCGATAAATTGGTGACTGAGACTTGAGAGCTGTTTGAGATGCGTTTTGATTTTGTATTTCGAATACACTTCCAAGTTCCAACTTCCAAACTTTCTGATAAATGATAATCTGCAAAAAATAAACTAAAATATTTAATTCAATTGCTCTTGCCTATAAAAAAAATCACAAAATCAATAAAATATATGAATTTACTTACCTGTAAAACAAAATCAACAAGATGCTTCAATGGTTCCGCCTTCTAAAATCGGAATCTGAATTTCAGAAATCAGAATTTGCAATGAGAATTTTTTTTGCTCGGACAATTAGGTCGATACTCGATAGTCAAGAAATAAAAATTGGTATAAGAGAATTCATGTGGTTCCTTCTATTTATATAATTATATTGATGAATATGATTTAATGGTAAGAAAAGTAAGTTGAAGAGTTCTTAGTTCTTATTTTTCGAAAAACTGGCCAACGATTTGGAGAAGATGAAGAGTTTTTTTTTTCCATAGAAATAACGTTGGAAGGGGGTGAGAATTAATTGTGCCGTTGATTAATGAATGATTTAATGGTATTAGACAATAAATTTTGACATCATGGATCACATTTGCTGGGCCCAAAACCAATAAGTCTAATATTTTTTTTAGTATACATAATGCCTATAACTAATGGGCTATATTAAAAATTTTGGGCCCTCCAATTTTTGGGGCTCTGGGCCGTTGCCCAGGCCCGCCCGCCCTCAGGGCCGGCCCTGGATGCAAATTGAATAGGGAAAAAAGAAATGGCAGCTGGCTTATAGTATCTGATATCTCCTATTTAGAGGTCCATTTCAACAGTAACATGTGTAGTGATGGAAAAATAAAAGGGCAATTCTAAATATAGCCACATTTTTCTTTATCATAGCCCCATATTTAAAATATTATTCAAATATACTATATTACCCTCATAGTCTCCAATTTTTTTTTTTTTTTTTTGACATAATCAAATAGCCCCAAACTTTAAAACATGATAAAAGAGTAAAACTTAATAGCCCCATTGCCCCAATTAACTTTTCTACAGAATATCCGATTAGAGTTTGAAACCTTCAAAGGAATATGGAAGATGCATATTGCCTTGTACATTTAGACTATAAAGTAGCTTTATAACTTATTCTAACATTTGCAGTTGCCAATTTAGTTTACATCTTTAAAGATTGGAAAATATTTGCAATTCCTTCAATGGTTCCTATAACGAAATTGACATGAAATAGAAGCATGTGATTAATAGTTTACATCTTTTTTTTCTGGGAATTTTAAATCAATGGTACAATATTATCAGAGAACTTCTATATATCTTCTTTTTTAATTGGATCTTTGTTGAACCGTAAAAATGAAATGCATCATGGCAAAAGAATGAAAAAAAAAAAAACAATGAGAATCTTGTATCTTTATCAAGATCGCAATCGCATGTCCAATTGGTATGGAGAAATATTTTGTTCAATTATTCATATTCATAGCACCACCTAATTTTTTTCATTCAACAAACGCTCAATGTTTTCCTCCTTTTCTTTCTAAAGAAGAGTCGGGGGCTATGGAAGAAACTCTAGTTTTATTAGGGTTTTAAATGGAGGCTATGCCTATTAAGGGTAAAATTGTACAAATGAATTATACTTTTAAATTATTTTATATATGAGGCTACAATGAGAAATATTGGGGTTATGTTTAGAATTGCCCAAAATACAAATGAACATTGGACCTAACTCACCTTCACAAAATTGACTTGTAAAGGAAGGGTTGTCCTTCTCTTAATAAGTGGTACATGTCACATTCTCCAACCAATGCAGTACATTTTAACACATGCCACATTCTCCAACCAATGTGCTATATTTTAGCACGCCCCTATTTCACAAATTACTAAGAAATTAACTATGCCACAAATTGTTGAGAACTCGGGGCCCCAACATAAACTGCTGAGAACTCGACATTGGGGGCTCAAAATTGAAACTACAGTTGGCTCTCATACCATGTTAAAAAATGAATAATGGGCGGCTTGCAAGGGAGGGTTGCCATCATCTTAATAAGTGGCACATGTCACTTTCCCCAACCAATATGGCATATTTTAACAGATACAAAAGGAGAGCAAAAGTCATGACTCTTGATAGGTAGGGAGGAAAGACACTTGCTTGAAACTAATTCTGATCTTCATTCTAATGTCATATACTGAACTATTTGGTCTAGTGTAGCATGATAAAAGCATTGAATTGAAACATATCTACAATATGCCAAGCTATGTTAAACTCACTGTGCTCAAGCAACAAAAACTCAGTAGTAGATCATTTCTCTCAGAAAAGCTCAACTCACTTCACCCGTGTCCGAATCAATAGCTGCCTTTGTTTCCTGTCTCAAGAATCTTCTACTGCGCGAGATACGTATGGCTCTCCCCATAAACTCCTGGAACACAACAAGTATTAAGAAGCTTCTAGATGGCCATGGAAGTGTAATAAGCTGCATTGTTTATACCTTTCCTTCAAAGGCAGTGAGTGCTGCCTCTGCCTCTGCCTTAGTGTTGAAGGACACAAAGCCATAACCAGCTGATCGCCTAGGATTATCGTGAAATATGACCTCCGCAGAAACAACATTAGAATTTTCAGCATTGAAGAACTCCTTAAGGTCCTTGGCCCTCGCCTGAAACGGCAAATTTGCAATGAACAAGTTGTGTATTGGCTGTGGCTTGGGCTGTGGCGGGGGTGGCTTTGGCTTCTTCGGGTTAGCCCAATTAAGATTCAAAACTCTACCCCCAAATTCCTGGTTATTACAAGAAATAAAATGAGCTCATGTTATGGCGGCATTGATGAACGAATTGGGATATTTTTTTCAGCTTACTGTGCCTTCGAGACTCTGAAGAGCAGCGACAGCTTCTTCATGTGAACCCATAGTCACAAAAGCAAGACCTCTGTTCCTTGCCTTATTGTACATTGAAAACTAATAAAACAGAAAAAATAAAGATCAGAATTGCCAACCTAGAGAGAGAAGCATAAATTATTTTTTAATGTTTAGAGGATTAATTGCCATAAAATTCAGCCATTTGAATCAATTTACAATTTAAACATGACTTTTAAATAGTTGTAATAATCACCCAATCTTTTAATTTGTAGTAAAATAGACACCTTACAAAATTTCTGCTATTGAAAAACTATGATAGCAACAATAAAAACTCCCATTTTCAACATTCCTAAACTGAATTAATCTATTCACATTGGAAAATTATTCACAAGTTACAATTCCGATAGTCTAAAAGAAACTGAAAGTGTCGAATTCGCTACAAATGAAAAGATTGATTAATAATTAGAAACCTAATTTTTATAATTACCACATGCCCCTAAATACTAAAATATTTAAGAGGCCATGGATATGAATAAGAAAAAAACAGGCAGAAAGGGAAAAAACCCACCTCAATATCGACAACATTACCATAATTCTGGAAGAGGGGGCGAAGATCATCCACGGTGGATGTCCAAGGAACATTCTGGACTAGCAACCTCGTTCTAGAAGCTTCCTCATGTAATTCTGCGGTGGTTCCTTCCGCAGATTCTGATTGAATAGCTGTTAGGGCTCGGAGTGGGTGGTTTTCTTTCAAAAGGAATGGCTGAAGATTGGACTTCCGAGGCCTGCTGGCGACAGAAGGAAGAAGACGCCGGTTGGGCGGCGGCGACGGCACCGGCAGATGGGTGTAGGAGAAGTGAGAGGTGGCGGGAGGGAAATATACAACTCGAAATGCGGCGGCCATTATTTGCTTCAGCAAAGATTGATGAGAGTTAAACGGAAAAACTGTTGAAAACGTGTTTGTTGCGCGAGAGAGGGAGAGGGAGGGAGAGGGAGGGAGGGAGGGAGGAGGATTTTTTCTTTTGTTTTTTTCTTTTTGGGCAGAGAGGGAGAAGTGAAGGATAAGATATATGTTTAGGCTGAATTGCATATCTAACCCAAATCTTATGATTTTTAACCATTTAGCCCCAAGCTTCAAAATTATTTACCTTGTTGGTCTTCAAGTATTCGTGTAATTTTTGTAATAAAATATTCCATTCAAATTTATATATATTTTATCCCCCCACCGCCCCCTAGGCAAAGTAGTGCACACTATCCTAAAATCTATATGTACATGATACTTTTTTTTATTGTTATTTTAACTTTTTTATGTAGAATTAATAATTAATTTTATGAACTAATATACCTATTTTTAATATATGATATAAAATCTTGTTCACTTATATTTTTTTAAAAAAAGATAACATTTTCTCTTTTCATATATTTTTAGGGTTAAAATTGGGAGAAAGAATATGAAAATATATAAAACAACGAACATTTTGACACAAAATAAAAAAGTTAAAATAGCAATCATAATTAAACGGAGGGAGTATATAATAACGACTCTGCATCCGCATATAGAAAATATTGATTTTCCTGTCTAAATGATATTTCCGTAACTAGAAATATAATATTTATTAAATAATCAATATTTATATTAGATATTTAATTAATTATCTAAGTAATTGACTATATTCATTCCTCCCAAAACTCTACGTTTTATATAACGTATAGTAATCAATATATGGTAAAAATGATCAATATGAAAATGGAAATATCATACGTATATATTTAAAAGAATTAAAAGTAATTAGGCATATATGATGCCAATATTTCTTATTTATATTAATATCCTTAATATTTTATGTATTTACATAATATGCATGTCTACTTAAACTATATATTTTGGGTTGGTATGGTCTCAACACAAAGAAGTGAGTCAATGCATGCTTTTTTCTACAATTACATTCACTTTAAGAGTAAGTTGAAGCAATTTGTGGAACAATATGAAGTTGCAATTAGTCACAAGGTTCAAAAAGAGCTGCGTGTTGACTGTGAGTCAAAATGTAAGTTGATGAAGTGTATATCAAGCTTTGAATGGGAGGCCTTATGTGGAATTGTAATGTGATGCATGATCCTACCATAGATGGAGAAATAAAGATGTATGAAGCAACATACACGAGTTCATTGAATATTTAGTTTCGTTGTGAATTCACATTCATGGTAGAGTATCGCCCGTTGGTAGCTATTTGGAATGCAATTATCGTAAGTTTGAATAACGTAATTATTTGCTGCCATATTTTGAAGGTGTTATATCTTATATGCATGTGTTCCGTAAATGAGAGGAACATAATGCAAAGATGGAGAAAGAGTGTTATAGACGACATTCTAGTATTTTATTTGTCGGTGGATATCCTCACATGACAAGTGAGTACAAGAGATTTCAGTTGGTGGAACGAGAATTTCAAGAATGCATTGATATGGCTTATTAGTGCCCAGATAAAATGAATTTCATTGAGCAAAGGTTAAAAGAGATGAAGCTTGACCTAAAAAAATGGAAACCTTCATTGCATTGACATAATATTGTAGAACAACTAAATTTGGATCTAAATCCTATATTGAATCCAGATGTTGTGCACTCAGAATGACCCGAATGAAGCCGACTGCAGTAATAAATAAGCCACGTAGGCGTAGGGGTAGAAGTATGGGGTCAAATCGAGGTCGGGTAATTTCTATTGCCATGTTGTAATTTTTAGATTATGGTCTATTATCTTTTGTCATTTTTTACTATTGTTCTTTTCGATTAATGTCACTTTTAATGAAATCTAATGTTATTTTAAGATAATGTTCTTTTCAATTAATGTCATCTTATGAATTTCCTAACATGAACACTGGGAAAAACAAATCAAGCTAAAAATTAGGAAATTGGTTAGATTACATTAATAGAAAAGAACATTAGCATAAAATAACATTAGATGTCATTAAATGATATTAATCGAAAAGAATAATGGTAGAAAATGACAAAAGATAATATACCAACATCTAAAAATAAAACATGGCAATAGAACAAACCCAGAACTCGATTTAACACACCATACTGCTACCCCTACCCTTACGTGGCTTACTTATTTCTGTAGTCGGATTCATTCAGTTCATTCTTGGTCTTCCTCTTGATTGCACAACATTTGGATTCAATGTAGGATTTAGATCTGTATTCGGTTGTTCTACAATATTATGCCGATGCAATGAAGGTTTCCATTTAAGTAGGTCAAGTTTAATCTCTTTTAACCTTTGCTCGATGAAAGTCATTTTATCTGGGCACTGATAGGCCATATCAGTGCATTTTTTAAATTCTCGTTCCGTCTGTTGAATTCTCTTGTACTCACTTGTCATGTGAGGATATCCACCAATAAAGAAAATACTATAGTGTTGTCTATAACACCCTTTCTCCATCTTTGCATCATGTACCTCTCATTTACAGAATGGATGCATATAAGAGATAACACTTTCAAAATATGACAGCAAATGATTACCTTATTCAAACTTACAACAATTGCATTCCAAATAGCTATCTATGGTCGATACTCCACCATGAATATGAATTAATGTTTGGTGTTTATTTGTCCTATTTTATCATAGGAATTTAGTATCTTCAGTATGTGTTTTTCCTTTATTTTTGTGTTGTTTTTATGTTATTTCCTTCACATTTGCTCTTTTGGTGAGTTGGGCCAGGTTTGTACAAAACTTGAGCTTTTATGTCAAAAAGCAAGATTTTATGGCCTAAAAATGGCTGGGAGGAGAAGTTCCCAAACTGAAGCTCCCGACTGAAGCTCCAGCTCGTTGATAGGTCCTGAATCACCTGCTTTGCTGAGCTGGTCAGGGGTCTCGCTGAGAGCTCGGAGCTGAGCTGGTGCCACAACTGATGGGATCAGTGGTGGGTGTCTCCTGACTGATGAGAAAAACTGATAGAGCCAAGAGCTTGGAGCTGTAGCTGAAGAACCGAGAACTGAGCTGGAGGCCAAACTGAAGAGATGAGTTGAAGTTTCCCAACTAGAGAGACAACTGGAGCGCCGAAACTAATGACAAAACTAAAAGCGCCAAACTGACGAGAAAAACTGGGAGCTGAAATGCCCCGCGGTCGCGCCGATGCCGTGGCCGCGCGAGAGCCTTCTCGGCGCAGCACACGCGCGTGCGCGATGCCCCGCCGGCGCGCGGCGCTCACCTCTCCAACCCACTGGCACGGCGCACGCCAGCCCCACGAGCGCGCGGCACACCACCGGCGCGGGGCGGTCATTCCAAGCCTTTCTTGATCAGTTTTGCTCCCCTCGATCAGTTTTAAGCTATATCTTCAAGAGATCTACTCTTTAATGCTCTCCACCACTTGATCAGCTGGAGAAATCAATGCACACGGTTCTAGACTATGAGCATGAGGAGTTTGGGGAACCATCAAGCAATAACTTCACCTTTTTGCTTTCTCTCATCAACTAATAAATCATCTACCATCCCCATTCATTTATCAACTCTCGACGGAAGGAAAAGTGGAAATTGACAACTCCCCCCTCAACTTCTCAACACACACTTAGGGGGATTGTGGACGCATTCTCCTCCCAGAATCCCAGATTCACTCCATACTTGGAGGGGAAAACTGACAACTTTCTTCTCCACCTTTCACCATTCACCACCACCACAGTTTCAGAGAGAAAGAAAAGAGGATGAGAAGAGGCAAGGAAGCTAAAGCTCAAGAAAGAGGCACCAGGAAAGAAGTCCGACTTCAAGCTATCCGCGGAAGCTAGGCTTGCTCGAGGATCCTCCTTTTTGGTATTTCTTTCCTTAGCTTAGCTTATTTGTGGGAATTTGTCCCAAAACTCTCGAGACAACAAGTATTGTAGAAGTCTATATTTTATTTATCTTTCGATTTATGACATTGAAAACTTTTATGATTCTTGTGTTGTGTTGGGCATGATGGGTTAATTTCTTACATTAAGGGGTAGATAATCGATTTGGGATTCGATCCATGCTTGTGATGGTTGGTTACTTGTTGTTGGAATTATGCTTGTTTATGTTGAGTAATTGGCCACTACTTAGCATTGCTAGGCTCTAGATGAGACCGAGAGGAGATTCTAGAGCCCGATTTAGGTTCCTTCAATATTAGGTGAATCGGGTTTCGTAAGCCTAATTGCTAGTCTTTAGGTGGACTAGGTACATAAGCCTATTGGTTCGTATGATATAGCCGATAGGGGTTTAATGGATCGACGGTGACAGTAAGTGAAATTAAACCACTTGAAGGGGTCTATTGTACGTCCATGATTAGCATAATCAACTTAAATCAAGCTAGGAAAGAAACCAATGAGAGAATCTACACCCTAATGCTTTTTTCATAATCTTTTCCTCGTCTTTGTTATTGTTGGTGTTTCTAGTTAATTTTACTTGCTTTAATTCAGTAATTTAGTAAAAGCTCTTCCAACCCTTGATTAGAATGTTTAGGTGTATTTAAATTTGTGTGCTTGTTAACAATTGTAATGTTAAAAGATAGTCGCCCAGACGAAGCTTTCCTCGAGAGACATGATCCGAGTTAGCTCTCCGCCCTACAATTGACCCCGTCCTCTTGCAGGTTAGGATCGAAGTAGTTTGCGTAGGACAAACCGGAAACAAATAATTAATGATGAAACTAAATATTCGATGCACTTGTGCCTGTTACTTCATACATCTTTATTTGTCCATCTATGGTAGGATCATGCATCACATTACACTTCCACATAAGGGTGATTTTCTTATGGAATAACTCAAATATATTGTTTGTGTAGATCGCTTTGAATTGCTCCTCTCATTCAAAGCTTGATATACACTTTATCGACCTACATTTTGACTCATAGTCAACACGTAGCTCTTTTTGAACTTTATGACTAATTGCGACTTCATATTGTTCCACAAATTACTTCAACTTGCTCTTAGAGTGAATATAATGGTCGAAAAAAGCATACATCGACTTATTCATTTGTGTTGAGACTATACCGGCCCAAAATATATGGTTCAGGTAGACATGTTTCCAATTTTACCTATCGCAGTATAAGTCTCTAAGCCATCTATTATCTTCCAGGCCGTGTGCTATGATGAATTGGGTCCACCATTTCTCAAATTCACTAATTGAGCGATTATTGTATTTGATTGCATTGAATTCAGAAATAACCTTATCAAATGAAGCAACCCCTTTCAACTTTTGTTCGACCTTCATCACAATATGCCACGAACGTAATCAATGAATAGGATCAGGTATACCTTTTCTTACAAATGTTCTGATGCTTCCACACTGATATGTTAATATTGTAGTTGGTTGAATACCTCACCTAGCTTCCAAACAGTTTGTGAAAACCAATTGAACGGTTGTGAATCTTCATGGGCCAACAAAGCACATTATAGTAAGATTGACTGATGATGGTGATTTACACCAACCACAGTTGCAAATGGCATCTTGTACTGATTAACGAGGTAAGTTGTGTCGAAACTAACAACATTGTGGAAGTTTTCGTATGCATCAATGCCCCGAGGATGAATCCACATCACATTTCACAGTAAACCTTCGTTGTCAATAACCATCAAATGAAAGAAGTTCCTATCATTTTATTGTAATCTCATGAAAAGATTACTGGCCTTTGTTGAGTCTTAATCTTTTCATCTCCTCAATGTCATTTCTACAATCTTTCCCCAAACATCCTAAATTTTCGGGACCACATGCTTAAACTTTCAAAATCCTTATGCTTTTGTATGGTCGTAAACTGGCGATGTTGTAATCTTCAAGTTGTCTTCTCATGTTGATCGACAAACTACTATGACCCGACATGAAAATGGACATATGCGGATCGGGATCATAAGTATGGGTTGAGCATACTGTAGACACCTTCTAAAAAATGTTGTCTTATTTTATAGCGTT
Organism: Perilla frutescens; assembly: GCA_026008535.1. Taxonomy (NCBI): domain Eukaryota; kingdom Viridiplantae; phylum Streptophyta; class Magnoliopsida; order Lamiales; family Lamiaceae; genus Perilla; species Perilla frutescens. The sequence goes on along the minus strand of BRKX01000020.1, from coordinate 1,202,916 downwards.
GACACGAGCTCGACAGTCAATCCTCTTTATGGACTTCTTTAGTGCTGATTTTATGCCCATATCGTAACAAATCATCAGATATTTACCTTTCTTTTCAGTACTGCTGGCAAAACTAAAACCTTTATGTTTCGACTTGAAATTTTCAAGTTAGATTGAGGGCCATGCTTGAGAAATTGTTCATCCACTATTATATTATTTCATTCTCTACTTATTCCTCTTGTCCAACTGGATAATCACTTAGTGCCTCATCACTAGCAGAAAAATGATCGTGGTCGAATGAGGGTTCGAATAGATTCATTAACACAGCTTGTGTATCAGCAGCCATTGAACATTTTTTTTTGAAGAATACAAAATAACTATAAAGAATATGTTGTTAACTATGAAATATTAGAAATGTTGGTCAATAAAAAGATGTGTGCTCTTCTTAGAGCTTCTCCAATAGTGGGTCACCGCCTCGGTAAACCACAAATGTAGCGTGAAATTTGATAAAATTTCTCTCCAACAATTGAAGCACGGCTCGGCAAAATGTAGGGGTTGTGAACAGTACCTCGGTTAAATAACCGAGGTATTGTTCCTCTCGACAGCCTCACTTTCCTTTTTCTTTCTTTCTTTCTTTCATTCATTATATAATTGTGGTAATATATTTAGTTGATTTTTTATATTTTGTATTAGATTTCTTTCAATTGCTTTAAAACACAAAATACATAATTAATAAAAATAGAATTACATAAACATTTAACAATACAAAATCATAAATATATTAATAAACAATACAAAGCCACAAATATATTTTATAATAAACAATACAAATACATAATTAATAAAAATACACACATAATACAATAAGAGTAAAATATTAAAAATCCAACACAATTATTATGCACAATACGATAGTTGAGGATGAATGAGACCTTGATGCATCAATTAATGATGTGAGAGAAGTGCCAATTCCAAATGTTGAAATGTCGAATGAAGGAATAAATGAATTTCAAGCATTTTTAGGTCGATTTAAAAAAATCAAAAATAAAGATGCTCACTTGGCACTTCATAATGCTTTGATTGATCATTTATGGGAGTAGTTTTCAAATTGTAGTTGTTATGAAATGTAATTTATATTTTTATTAAATGATCTATTATGAAATGTTGAATTTTATTTTGAATAAGTTGATTGTTTTTATATGAACCTTTTAATTTTTATAAAATAAAAATAAAATTTAATTATATATTAATTAAAAATAAAAAATAATGAGCAAGAATATTAATATATATATATAATCATATTCAATTAAATAATTCGATAAAAAAATTAAATCAATAGTAAAGAGTATAAAAAAGGAATATTCCATTGTAGGGTGAAATGTAGAGTGATGCTGTTGGAGATGAAAATTGAAAATCTATAACTTTAATTGTACAGTAGTGTAGAGTTAACTGTATTCTGGTGAAAACTGTTGGAGATGGCCTTATAATACTAAAAATAGAGTATTGATTGCAGCATAATGATTAGCTCTACATTGGCGTGTGTTTTGTATTAAAAGAACCATTAAGTCGAAACAAAACGAGATGGATCAATTTTGGGTAAATTACAGTTTGATGCCTGACTTTTCGACCTTTTAACAAAAATGTCCTGACCTTTATATATTTATAGTTTGATACCCAATTTTATAAATTTTTATCAAATATATCTCATAGTCAACTATCTTGTATCTTATAGCATATGTGGACTACTAGAAATCTTATGTGGATTTTTATAATATCATATCATACCTAAAAAAATATCATAAACTTAAATTTGCATATAAGTTAAATAAATTACCCTTTCACTTTTAAACTGTAATTTATGTAACTCGAAGCCAAAGTTATGTTAATTTATATCTCGTGAATGTATATAATTTATATAAAAATGCCTTAAGTCATTTCATTTTTTTTATATTGATCTAATGTCAATTAAAATATTTATGTATATTATTACCATCACGTGTTGAGGAAGTCATACCTAAAATTCGATAAGGATACATATAATTATCCATTTGTCAAAGGTTGTAACTTGTAAACTTCGAAAAAAGAATATTTATTTAAATCTTCTATATATTATGTGAATAGTTAATTATTAAATAATGTATGAATATTCATTAAAAATAATTATATAAAAAAAATAACATTAACATATTTAATGAATGTATTATATTTCAAATTACACAAACCCCGAATAATTTTCTCATTTTCTAATTTATTAAACTTACATGGAAATAAATAAAGTGGAAATAATTATATTTGGGTCCCTGTACTATTAAATTTTTCTGAATTGGGTACATGTACTTTAGTTGGGTAAAATCACGTCCATGTACTTATATTTTGGGTAAAACGAGGTCCCTGGGTAACCCACCTATTCGCGTGTGAGTTCATGCTAAGGTAATGAGAGTGTGAGTTTAAAAGATGCAGATTTAATTACTTGTGCCCACCACTTCCTCTGCTCCAACCTTGCAAAATTAAGTTTTTCTCAAAATCGGAGTGTACAAAATCTAAAGAAAAAAAAAAATCTCGCCGATTCAAGTTGCGTCTCGCAAATCTGGTGCACAATCCCAAGTTTTCTCCTCGTAAATTTGGTGTGTAGACGATCTTCTCCTAACTGATTCAAGGCCCGTCTCGCAAATCAAGTTTTTCTTTTTTGTACGCATATTTGTGTCTTCTCCTTGCAAATCAGGTACAGATGATCTTTTCCCCGCCTCACTAAATCTGGTGTGACATTATATGGGCAATATTTTGTTTTGAAGTTTCATAATTGATATTGCCAATCTTTCACATCATGAAATAAGTGCAAAATCAGTTCGTCGTCATCGTCGAATTGATGGGAAAAAATCCACTTCACAGATTGAGCATGGCTGAGTCTGTATAGGTTGAAAATGCAAAATTAGTTATCTTTCAAACCTCTTTCACTCTTTAGTGTGCATTTAAACTTGATTTTTGGGAAGAAACGGTTTCGCATCAGGTTTGCGCAAGGTTTGCATAATAACTTTTCGGAAGGTATGAGAAGATAAGAGAATCAAGGATGATTTTTTTTTTCACGGTCTCTCTCCTCTGTGGAATATCTATATTGAAAATTTTTATAATTAATATGCAATTTATTGTGTGGGGCAATTTTGATACACTTTTTAATTTTTTTAAAAAAAGCCTGTTCAGCAACCTAGTGTGAACCCACGCGCGAATAAGTGTGTTAACAAGGGATCTCATTTTACCCAAATTATAAGTACAAGGACTTGTTTTTACCCAATTAAAGTATATGGATCCAATTCAGAAAAATTTATTAGTACAGGGAGCCAAGTATGATTTTTGCCAATAAAGTTTTTAATATTTATTTTTTTAGGTATGATGTGGCATTATAAAAATCCATATAAGATTTCTTGTTGTCCACATATGTTATAGGGTACTAGATAGTTGACCATATGATAGATTTAATAAAAGTTTACAAGATTGAGTGTCAAATTGTAAATATATAAAGGTTGTGATATTTTTGTTAAAAGGTTGAAAGGCCGTGTATCAAATTGTAATTTGCCCGATCAATTTTTACGATTTGGAAGTGAAGGGCAATTTAGTCCATACTAATAATATATGTGATAATAGCCTGGCCAAGCCAGATTCTGGCCCTTTAGCACTACGTACTCTTTTTTTTTTCCCCCTTTTTTTGTGTGTTTCGTGAATATAACATGAACATTGTGTAAGAGTAGTGATATTTATAACATGAATTATTAGTTGTGTTCTTGAGAATTTTTTCGTGAGTCAATGTGGTTGTTATCTGTAAGAATTAAAACATATTTTTAGATTAAATTTATAAATAATCGAGTCGAGTTCGAGTTTAGCAAGATTGATATCGAGTCGAACTCAAATTTGAAAAATTAGAACTTGATCAGATCGAGTCGAACTCCTTCAAAAAATTATAGTCGAGCTCGAGTTCACGCATGGTGGTACTAGACTCGACCCGACTGATGTACACCCTAGGCATATGGACATCATTTTTTTACTTCTGTTTACACTTGCATATTAATTTGTGTATTTGGGACTCTAATTATACATTTATGTATTTGAGACTTTTATTGTTATTTGTATTTGAGATTCTGGTTATGTATTTTTTGTATTTGAGACTCAGTTTACGTATTTGATATTTTTCAATGTTATGTACATGCATAAGCGCAACTATTTTTTTACAAACTAGGTCACATGAAAAAAAGATTCAGTTGAGTTAGCTGAATATTATAACCATGAAGATTATTGCCTACAAGAGAATATTAGAAATACCTAACATGGATTAGACATGCTCTCTACCTGGCTTCTAATGTCTAAACATACATTTGAGCTTCACACACACCACTCCTTTGCCAATAACTGCTGCTGCATCTTTCCATTGCCAAACTGTACCACAAATACACAATTATCATCGCAAAAAAATTAAAAAAAAATTACAAATTTTCCTGACATGGCATACAATAGAAATTTCAAGAAGAAATTTTTTGTTCTACTTCTTATGCATTCTGGATTCAGGGGAGTTATATTGCAGGGGTGAGAGTGGTTGTCTCAGCATATTCACATCACTTGAATCGATTTTCTCCTCGACTTGGCTGCTTATCTTGCTCATCTTGGGGCTGCATTTTCTTTTCCCCTGATAGAAACACCATCAATTCATGAATGTATAGGTTGATAAAAACATACAACCAAAGCCAACACGATTAGATATGCATTCACTCGCCCAAACTCCGATACCTTTCCGGAAGCACTGCCTCCACTGGATCCAGCATTATGCTTTTCCCTATAGCACTGCCTTATCAACCTTTTATTCTCCTCATTCAAGATGTTGTTTTCTTCAAACAGAGCATTCACCTGAAAGTACACATTTTTTATTCTCACAGGAAGACTTAAGAAACAACCCTTGAACATGTCTAATTAATTGCACTAATTCACATACCTCCTCTTCAGCTCTACGAAGGTTAATTGTTAAATGATCCTTGTCTTCCTCTAAATTTTTCACCTTTGCTGCTAATGCTACGACTTTCTGGGTTAAAGGACTTAAGCTGGGATGAAATAAGAACTTCAGTCAAAGTTTGAACATACAAAATAAGAAAATTATTTAATCTGAAATCACATCTAAGTGATTTACTATATTGATTTTCACAATAAATTTCACCTTGTCCACAATGTCAGTAATTTTTCACAAACTTCAATTCCAGTATGCACCTCCAAAAAGCTATGTGCAGTTGACACAATTACATCCTTGCCAAACATAGAGGTCAACAGTGAATTAAGTAAGAGATGTTCCTCATTTGTACCATCTGTAGACTCATCAACCTGACATGAGAGAATGTGTGAGTCTCAAAAGGAGAAGTTGAAAACTTAAAACTAATATAAAGAACATGTTATGATAGTTTAATAGGAAAATCCCTCAGTCATTGAGCTACATACCATCTGGGAAGACACTAAAAAAAGAAATATGGAATCAAAGAAAAGAAGCATCTAGGCAACTCAACAGGTTCAGTGAACAGTAAAATATTAATATATTTTTTAAACCTTTAGGTCAACTTAAAAGGTTTTTAAGTTATTAAAAGGGTCTTTTAATTCTAGAATCAAACAAGTGTCATATCAAACTAAATTTCACTGCAACATAAACCATAGATGCAAAAGTATAATAGCATATTTGTAAAGATGTAACTTTTTTTTATCTCTATTCTCTCCAAATTGTTTTCATCATACATTCAACTCAAGTTATGTTACGGAACTTTGACAGCCACATATGTGTGGATGTTTCTCTACCAATCCAAGTAATGTTAAGCTTAAATTTAAGGTACTTGATTTGAAAAGTAATTTTCTGTATAAGATAACAAGTTACTAGAATAGATGGATAAAGAATTTTCAGACAAACCACATCATTGGACAGGGAGATGCAAGAAAATTTTGCAACAATCCTATCCAGAGAACAGTCTGGAGGTGACAAGAAAGAGAAGGAAGAAATTGATCAATTAAGGCATGGAACTAGACGGTGCATTTTACAAGAAATCAGATTATACCATGTGTCTTACCAAAACTTATTATTCATAGCTAGCCGCATAATTGGAAGATGGCAAGAAATGGCTTACTACTTTTAGCTCTACAAGATTGCTATGCAGGATAATAAAATGCAAAATCTAGCACAAAACACAGAGTAGAGTAATGTAGATATTGAAATGGAACCAGATATCATACATTTATCTTGTGTAATATCATTAATTACTCAGACAAGCATTAGAAAGAATTCCAGCTATGACATGTTTCTGGGCACAAAGCAGTCACTCTACAAGATCGTATAAAGGATAATAACATGGAAAAGCTAGCTCAAAACATGGAGTAGGGTTATGTAGATATGGAACCAGACATTGTACATTTATATTCAATTACTCACACAAGCATTAGAAGGAGTTCCAGCTATACAATGTTTCTGGGCACAAACAAGTCACTCCACAAGATCGTATACAGGATAATAACATGGAAAATCTAGCACAAAACAAGGAGTAGTAGATATGGAACCAGACATTGTACATATATCTTCAATTACTCAGACAAGCATTAGAAGGAATTTCTGCTATAAAATGTTTCTGGGCTCTTTATAAGAACATGGAACCAACAGAAATGAGCATTTCAAGAGAGTACTGATAATTATTTGCATTTCATACAAAATATGGTTTAACAAATATGCACTAAATATCAATGCCTAGAACAATTCCACAAGCGAAATCCACCATCTAATAATAACAATAATAATAAATTTAAATAAGACAAAAAGCAAGAAATGAGAATTACCAATTGCTCGGCTCGACACTTGTAGAAATGTAATTCTTGCTCCAATCTCTTTTTCTCCTCTTCTAAATCACGATTCCGTACCTCAGCCTCTTTGGCCCTGTCGTCCGCCTCGTTCGCAAAATCCATCAAAGCTTCACGATCGTGGTCGTAGAGCGAGCACTCCCTCTCCCACTTATTGCAAGCCGCCAACAAATTAGAGCATTCCATGGCCAGTTTCTGGTTTTCTTCCACAAACTTCTTCAAAGCCACCGCATTCATGGTCGCCTCAGCCTGCCGGAAATCTTTGTACTTAAAAATCGAAAATTCTTGAATTGAAAATGGAAATAGAGGAGTAGAAGGTGTAAAAAAAAACCCGAGATCGTTCAATGCTTTCATCTTTCTCTTTAATCTTGGACTGCAAGGAGAGATATTGGTGGCGGAGGTGAATGTGCGACGCTTCGACGGCACCAAGTTTGCGAAGAAGAGTGTCGGTGGAGACGGGGAGGCCGACGCTATGATTGATAGATTCTCGTAAGTAATCATCGATTTCTTTGGGGATTTCCATTTCAAGAAACAACAACTAGGGTTTCAAAATTGGATTCAACGATGTGGATGTATGTATTCAGAAAATTTGAAATGGGAAGGATTTCTTTCTCAAAATAGCCGTTAGAGAGTGTTTCAGAAACTACTGTGTTTGGGCAATCATATTCTGCTCCGCCCTTCAATATTATTATTATCAATCTACTTTTTTGGAGGTAAAATTAGTTTAATAATTTTAGGGAATATATGCAAATAGTTTCAGCTTATTAGCTCATATACATTTATCACTATTTTAAAAATTAGACCATGTAAATTCTTTTATGATAGAAAAGTTAACGGCGTTATTAAATAAATACTAAACACAATTTTGTACACACACTTTTACACACAAAAGATTAGTACAGATAACTAAAAAAAATAAAATCTTCTTTTTTTAAGGAAATATATTTTTAGTGCAAATAACTAAAAAACATAATTTTTTTTTTGTAAAGATATGTTTTTTTACCCAGTTTGATCATTTCTATCAAAATGGATATTTAATGTGGTTGGACTGAGTTTTATTAATACATTAATTTTCTTACCCTCAAAATAAATAAATAAATAAATAAGTTATATCTTGGAATGCTCTTCAAATATATTTACAACCTCTTATAAAGGTCACGGATTTGAATATCCTTAATACCATCAGGTTGGGTGTGTGAGTAAAAAAAAGTACTCATTTAAGCTTGATATGTATATTATTCCATGTAATTTTAATTATTTTAAAATTAATAAAAAAATTGATGAATATATTTAGTTTTGGATCAATCCGATTGGAGCAGACGTGGGTTCAATTTAGTTATAAACTAGTGTTGATTAATTCAATAATTTAATCTACACAAGATTGGACATGGAGACAGGAGACTTTGGATAGCGTTCTGCAAGGTGTTCAACTAGATGTCCAACTGTGAGTATCAACAATCAAATTATAGATTTGTTGAAGAGTTTCTGTGATGGATGCTGGAGTGTTCTATGATGCTGAAGACTTGTCCGAAGTTGTAGTCTAGAAGATTCAGAGTTTATTCAAGTAAAAAATTAGATCGAAAATCAACAAGGAAAGATTATAGAATACGAGCTTAAAAAGAAAAGTCTTACCATATTGATTCACGATAGAAAAGAAAACTGAATTTTCTTCTTCGAAAAGGAGTCGGTTTGCTTCATCTATAAAAGTAGAGGTTGTGTATTAGATTAAAATGTCGAAAAACAAGTACAAAATTTTCAGAGATTAAAATTATTTTAGAGCTCCATGTGTTTTGAGCTTTTAGGATTTGTCGTAGTTAGAGTTGTTCATTCAGGTGTTCAATGTGAAGTCCAGCTTCCTAAGTTTAGATTCTTTGTCTAATACTTACATTTTTGTTAAGAAAACTTTAGGTAGGCTTGAGAGAGTTTACTTGTGAGGACTAGAGGGATCTAGAGTGTAAGGGGATCTTGCTTCACGAAAGACGCTGCAAAGGGTAAAAATGGCGATGAGAGAAGTGAGTTCATCGTATAAGTACCTGAGTACAAATTTGCAATGGATTAGTGGATTTATTCTTAGTTGGACATGGTCTCTCAGACTAAGCGTGTACCAAACTGGGTCAACATATCGCAAGTTCTTTACATGCTTTATATTTTGTTCAATTTACAACAAATTGTTCGTACACTTAATTGAACACCAGTAAAGAATAACACAATACTGCGTAGCATCTACAATTACAAAAACTACTGTTTAGTTCAATTTCAACTTGTTGGAAGTGTTGATAATATTTGCAAATATTCTTTTGGAACTATTGGATTGTTGAGACTTTGTGCCCCCGAGGATTAATGAATTTACATGTTTAGTTGTTGTGAGTTTGTCTTTCCCTTCTCTTTTCTTTTTTTCTTTATTTTTGGGCGTGTTGCGCCCATGTCTAAGTACAATCGTGATTAAAGTGGGTGGGTCTGATAAGTCCATCTATTTATAGGATTTTTGAGTCATTCGGGTAGCATAAATGTCATTTTTATTTCTATTTTGAGCCGTAAAAGAACCAGGGAAAGAAATGGGCATTCAGAGGAGTGAATCTAGTGAATGGGGCATTTTAGCCCTAAAATAAGATGATATAGGCATATGAGAACTACTTCAACAAAGTATGCCAAAATAGGAGATGTTATGACCATTACCAAGAAAATCGAATTGAGCAGTATATGTTATCCCCACAATACTTGTAGAGATTCAGATCTAGACACAAGATAAACATTGAGGGCACATAAATGAATTTTGAACGCAGTTCGGATGGATAAAGATCACAAAAAATAAATCCTGGTGAAGGTTGGCGCTGAAAAAATATGAGAGGATCCCTCGAATTTCGTCAGGCCAACCAACTCTGGACATAAGCCTTATCCATCCAAACAATGCGAGCACAAGAAGATAAGGCAGATGATGAAGCTATTGAACCCCCGCACGTGGGGGATTTGATTTGATCTTTCTACTCCTTTAAATACTGTAACAGCTCGGTCCCGAAAAAGGATAATTAAGTGGGGACGGGGTGTTTATCCAAAGAATAAGTGTTAGGAATACAATTGACAATTGAGTATGCCAAAGATAGGGTATGCTTTCCAGAAAAACGGACAGCATAACCTTTGTAACTATAGAAAAATCCCGTTTATCATTTATAAACGGTTTATAAGAGAAGGATGGATGCAGAAACAATACAATAAGCCCATCCATAGGCTATGTGGGAGCAAAAACCAATACCAACAGTTCATAGACCCATTCATAGGTCGATAAAATTAAACAAAACCAACATGCTGAACAAGAAAAGCCCCTTCTTAGGCAGAAAACAAATAAACAGATAGACATATCAAAAGATGGGACTTCATTCCCTTAGATTAATATAATAGGCATCAATAGTTAAGTATATTAAACATGCTAAACTAAGAGTGTAGCATAAGCTCAATAATTCAAGTAACAACGTTATAGGATTTTCATGATGATAATACTAAGTGTTATCAGAGTAGCATAACTTAAGAGTTATCAGAGCAGCAAAAATCATAGTGGGGTAAATACTATAATAGCAAAATAAGATCTCGGCATCCAACCTACATCCACGGCCACCAACGACCTCTGCATCTCAACCTGAAAACATTTGAAAAGGAGGGCAAGAGTACTAATGTACTCAGTGGGGTTTTATGAGAAAACACTGCAAATTTTAGAAATATCCAATAACAACAAACAGTATATGGAAAACAAATCACAAAAGCCCATCCCATATTTGCAAAACATTTTTACTTCCCGTGGGCCCATCCTAGCTCAAACCTGATGTCTGAGGCATGCCTTAAGATAAGAGAGGGGTTACCTCAAATATCCCACCGAGTATGCAAGGGGATTACCCAGCAGTGACTCTCTAGTGGTCAAAAGACCACAATCTAGTAACCCAAAGGCCACAACCTGGTAACCCGAAGGTTACAACCCATAGATGATGTTAGGAAAAACTATCAAGGAACCCCTAGATTAGGTTTTGATGAGATGTCAAAATTATTTATGAAAAACTGACTAAAATTCAAGTTGTAGATCGGAGCTGAACAATCCAGGGCATCATCAGAAAGGAACTCAAGCAAAGTCAAAGTCAACCAATCAAAAGTATGGTCTGCAAGCTGAAGGATACGTCATTCAGTCAGAAGTCAACTCAACTGAGAAGTCAAGAAGTCGAATCAGTCGAAACAAACTGACAACTAAGTTAGTTGAGTTGAGGGAGAAAAGAGTCAACTAAAGGAACTGATAAGAGATCAGTTTAGACTGAAGACTGGAAGTATCCAACTGATGACCAAACTGAAGTAAACAAGACAGCTCAGCTGAAGGCCAGAACTGTAGTCAGGCAGCTTGCGATTAGTCAAGCTGACAAGAAAGCTCAAGAGAAATCAATCAAGCTGACAAAATAGCCAAACTCAGCTGACAAGCTCAAAACTGCCAACTGGAGCAATAGCCAAACTCAGCTGATGAGCTCAAAACTGCCAATTGGAGCAATAGTCAAGATCAGCTGACGAGCTCAAAACTACCAACTGGAGCAATAGTCAAACTCAGCTGACAAGCTCAGCTGACGAGCTCAAAACTGACAACTGAAGTAATAGTCAAACTCAGCTGACAAGTCTAGAACTGCCAACTGGAACTCAAAACTGCCAAGAAAGCTGAAGCCAGAGAACCCTGGAGTTTATTGCTCAAACCGCTGAATCTTGGAATAAATGCTTCAACAAAGATCCTGGAATTAAATATCCAATGAAGATCTGTAATACCCCAAAATTTTATTTTCTAAATTTAATTAGGAATATATATCCAATAGTTAGATAGCCAAAAATTTTTGGTATTAAAAATATATATATATCCTATGCTAACCATAAGGATAATCTAGGAAAGAAAACGGACCATTCTAGGTCACATTTTTAGGTGATATGTGTCCATTGAGTGTGTTAGAAATACCCTTAGAATATTCTCGTATTTAATTTAGAGCCCTAGATATGCACTTAATTTGATTAAATAGAATTTATTTACTAAGTGTAATAGATTTATTGTGACAAATATATATATATATATATACATAAAAATATATATATAAAAATATACATATTGTATGTATGTATATCATTTATATATTTATATATAATAATAATCAAATATGTATATTATTACGTGTATATATATATAAATATATATATAATTTAAATAGATAGTACCTACAAAATGGTAATTTATATATATACAAGTATAGTATGATTAGTAATGAATATAATAATAAAGAATTAGTTAGGGATAATAGTGAAAGATATAGCATGGCAAACATGCACAATACCTATCCATATAGTTACAAGTGTGAATATTAAAAATGATTTGGAAAGCCTATCATTACAAGGTATGAAGATTGCATATATATAAAAACAAATTATATGAAATTGGGAGCTAGGGTTCTGCACTTATATAACTTAATTAACAAAATCAGGAAGGTATGATTTCTTCTTTCTCTACTTAATTCCGTATTAATTTGATTCATTCGATTAACATAAAATATTCGGGTATTAAAATAATTAGTCATTTCAGATATTAATTACTAGTTTTAAATGTTAAATGCATCAAGAAAAATTAGACTTTAAAATTTATATTTATATTTCATAATTAAACTTAGAATTGTTGTAGATAATAGTTATGTTGTTATGAAATCGAGAATTGTTGATTTGGCAGCAAATCATAAGCTTAAACTAATTTCACAAGTTATTGTATTAAAATTTAACACTTCTCCGATAGATGATTGACTCTAGTATTATTTATTTTATAGATTATAGGGTAGTTATGAGTTACTTTATAATTTTAGGTTGCATAATTTTTTTCTAGTAAGTCTCCAAATAACCGGAAGCTAAATAATTAGTGAATAAATGATATAATCAATTATCAGCTAGATGATAGTGTTCCACTTAATTAAGTCACACCATTTGTACGATATACTAAATTTCAAGTTCACTGTATACAATTTGTTCTATTTTATAGTTTGGAAGTTATATAAAAATAATTGGAAAATATAGGATTAATTGATAACAAAGTTTAACAAAGGAATTTAGGCGTTAAGTTTTAGATACAAGATCCATTCAGTTAAACTAAGCGAAGATTGGTTATTGTAGGCTCGAAAGAAGTAAAAGAACCTGAGCTAGACCAGCCCAGAATTTGAAAGCTTATCTGTGTTATAGAGTTTTATCCAGGTGGGCTATTATATCTTTGCAAATTGTATCTTTCGAGTTATTAAGCTCTGCTTTGTTAAAATTTCATATATGACTATCTGTGTTAAATATTTACCTGCTACTGTATGTTGTCGGAGTCTCATATACCAGCGCTGTGTCAATGTGAGTAGCTACAATATGCATGCATTATTTGTCATGCCCTACTCCTTGTCGGTGAGACTAAAATGAAACACATATGGGTTACACCCATTGGGTATACTTGGCCATACTCAACTTTACGCGTGGTGATGTAGTACGGGTTGTGGGCAGTGACTGGTTACCCTCTTAAGCGCTTCACGATAAAATATTTTGGTGAACTTAGGTTGCTTTAAATTTTGAAACCTCCTAAGCTTCACTACCTGCATGAACACAGATAGATTACTTTAACAAAATGATTTGCATAACTTGAATTGTAAAAATTTACCCACTGAGTGCACTAGTACTCAACCCAAATATTTTCAAATATTTTTCAGGTTAGTAGGCTGACGCGTGGAGATGACTTGTTGTTTATGTATTTTCCCATTGTCTCTTTTTGTTAAGTACTCTGTTGATAATGAAGTCTCCGCACTTGTAATATCCTTTTGTTAAACACTAAGAACTCTGATCTTGGTGTTGTGAATAGGTATATATTATAATAAAGCATGTTTGATTATTCTAAGTCTTCTGTTGAGATTTTCACTAATCAGGTTACCCCCTTTCTTTCCCGCTTCTTAAATCCAACCCCCGTGGCGTTCATTTCCACGGTCTTCCGGGACCGGGGCGCTACAAGATTGATTGGCAGAGTAACGGCTACTTCAACCAAAAGCTCCAAGCGATCATTAAAGACCATCTTCCATTGATGAGCCAACAGAGCCATCGATCAATGGATAATGGAACTCAACGGTCATAAAATCACTCCTCTATAAAAGACGAGTGAATCAGAGTTTAAAATAACTTTTAGCAGAGCCAAAAAGAATCCTTAGCCTACATAACTTTCGCATATACAAACAAGAGCTTTTCTTTCTCCCTCCCAAGCTCAAGTTCAGTATTTGATAGAAACTACGAGAGTCCAACTGAGAAGAAGAAATTCACAGAGTCAAGATAATCAACCAGCTGTTGACAATCCAGCCAGGGCAGTCTTCTCAGTTTCAGCTACACAACGATCAACTACTCAGCTCAATGGAAGGAGCACATCAGTTGATAACCCCTGTTCAAGACTAATCTCTTGAAGATCGAAAGAGATCTAAAACCTTGTAAAGACGACAATAGCATCTACCTTCCTAGCGAGCAGTTAGGGACTTCAAGTGTGAGCCGTCGACCCGCTGAGGTAGCGAGCAGTTACCAGGTTCAGCCAACTGTCTTTCATTATATAATTTGTAAAGAAACTCAAATTATATAGTGAAGTTGCCCTTCTGCGGAAGGAAGAGAAGACGTAGAAGTTTGAGACTTCGAACCTCTATAAATCGCTTGTGTGCTGTACTATTTTGGTTATTGCATATCTTTGAACTGCACACAAAATCACACAAGCTACACTCAAATTATCTTAACTGTTCAATAAGTTTGTGCATAGATAAGTTTCACTAAGCGAGTCAAAGGGCCGTGTTATTCTGCATTTGAAGCAAAAGTTTTAATCAATTTATTCACCCCCCCTCTAAACTGATATCGACTCGCCCGGGACCAACAGATGAGATATCACAACTCCTTGAACACATTAACCACCTGCTTAACAATCATTCAATCTCAACTATCCAATCTTAACAAACAATCCTTAATATTCAATTCAACTAGCATAGATCATAACCTAGAATGAATCATCTAGGTCTAATTGCTCATTCATTAGCATAGTCTCATTGCTTATAAGGGATACTACCATCAACTTATAAGGCATCATCTATCTAAACAACTTCCACATCATAATATCAATACTAAGGAATCAATCCTATGATCATGATCATATATATATATATATATATATCTCAAATCAATAGGCCATATAACACCTCATGCTAGCATCCATAGCATATCATGCTCAAGAGCTCAAACAAAAATTCATATCATCAATTCCCATAGCATAATAATTCCTTGTACAGAGACTAATCAGGTAGAGCATAAAATCATTTAATTGGATATTTCGATTTTCCCTATCATGCTTCTAGAGCTCACTAGCTCAAATCATAGATGAGTATAGTATTACCCACCTCGATTATTGTTCGGAGGATGAGGCAATGACTTGCAATTTCTTTCCTTGGTTCCCTTGAGGCTTAGGTTTACCTACAAAAGTCGATTATCGACTTAGCGATCTATCTTGAAGATCCTAAAGTTTAACGAGAAATTAAATCAATATTTATCTCTTCCTTAACTACGACATTGCTATGGATTGCACGACTTTAGAGACTTCTATTCCACTCAAAATATAAATGAGGTTCGATAATTTATTTATTCGAGATTGACCAGATTGAGAGGTTGGTAAAATACGATACTCCGCCGTCTCTACCTTTTCTCGATAATTACCTAAAAATTCAACAAAGCATATCACTCTTTAAAAAAATTACAAAATTAATATAGACCAATCCTGGACATGCAAAGACTAACATATAAAAATTTTGGAATTTTCCGAAATCACAAACTTTCGATAATAAAATTCAACAGGGCTCTATACTTATCCAAAAATTACGAAATAAATGGAAAAACAATCCTTAGTATATGAGAATCAAAACATATAGATTTGGAAATTTTTCGATAACTTATTTTCCAAAATAAAATTTAAATGCTTATAACACTTTAGGCAAAAATTCAAATGACGGGATATTCAAAAATAAAATTCAACAACATACTATTCCAACGTAAAATAATATTCCGAACAACTTTTCAGTTGCAACCTTTTCGATTCGGGACCCCGAAAGGCCCCAAAATGGCATATTACAGAATCTGCCCGGAAACGGCTTCTACGCCCGTATTCTGGCGATTTGGCCACTTTCCGGCCACCGCTCCACAACGACATCAAAAGACGAGATAAAGAACACATATAAATACACAACATATCCGAAAATCAAAAGAAAATGATGAGAAATGGACCGAGACGAGGGTGTCGAAGTGAAGCGGCTGTGAGGGGTGGTGGTGTTGGTGGTGATGGCTGCTGCTACTGCCGGCAAAACTCCGGCGACCTGCTGCCTTTCCGGCGATGCTCCGGCAGCCGGTCCGGCAACTGAATGCTGGCAGCACCCACCCCCTTGCTTCCCCCCCATAGCCAATCTCTTCTCACCCACGCCCAAACTTTTCTTCTCACCTCTCCCAATTTCTTCTCTTCTCTCCTCTCTCTCTAACTCTCGATCACTTTCTCTCCCTTTCTAGAATTGTGGTTGAAGAAAATAGGGGACAAGGTGGTGAGGTGTGCCTTTAAAGTCAAAAGTGGAAGAAAAATAAAAATAAAAATATCTGGTATTTAATTCGGATATAAAATACTGACAAAGTATTTTCGGACTCGATTAGAGTTGTTTTATTTAATGGTGAGGTCCAAATGACCTCTGATACAAAATTCAAAAATATTAGGAGACTCGTTGGCTCGAATACTATTGAACCAACCTATCATGAAAAATAAAATAAAAGAAAGAAGTCGTTAAAAAAAATCAAAGAGCAATTTACTTTTTAAAATGGAAGATTACTATTCACAAAGAAAGATAAGAAATGCTCCCGAGCATTTGTTTGGCCTCCGATCAAAAATATGAGAACATGAATAGATTTCTTGGACAATTTTCCATAAGAACGACTTTTTAAAAACTTGACCCGAATGAACACACGTGATTTGAAAAAAATCCAAAATCACGTTTTTTCGAGAAAATACTATTCATAAGTTAACTATTTACGCATTTCAATATCGGAATACCCATAGAACTTAAATTAAAATTCTAAAAATTTTGACAAACTCCTCGGGCCGTTATTTTTCAAACGGGCCTAATCAGATATTTCCCGATATTCTTTATCAAATTTGAAAAGACATTTTTCTTTTCTCTCTCTCTTTTTTTTTTACAGAAATGACTTCTAAAGTCGTGACTTACATCCATTTCACCTTAATTATCATTAAAATTTCTTCTAATCACTCCTAATATTGATTAGGAATTTCATAATTATGCTTTGAAAATCTGGGGTATTACATCCTACCCCCTTAAAGAAATTTTGTCCCGAAATTTGCTAACCTTGATATGGAATTTCGGGATACTTCTTTAGCAACTCCGATTCTAGCTCCCAAGTTGCCTCCTCAGAACCATGATGGTTCCAGATCACTTTCACCAAGCTAATCTCCTTGTTTCTCAATTTTTGGATTTTTCGGTCAACAATGGCTTGCGGCATCTCCTCATATGCTAAGTCTTCATTCAGAACCACCTCTTCTTTATTAATCACATGCTTTGGATCAAACACATATTTCCTCAACATTGAAACATGAAAAACGTCATGAATGCCACTCAGGTTGGGTGGTAGAGCCACCATATATGCTACCTCATTAACTTTCTCTAAAATTTCAAAAGGTCCAATAAATCTGGGCCTTAGCTTGTTTCGTTTACCAAAACGAATCACTCCCTTGGTCGGAGATACTTTCAAGAACACTTTATCTCCAATATCGAAACTTAATTCTTTCTTTCTTTTATCTGCGTATGCTTTTTGCCTATCCTGAGCTTCCCGAATTCTTTGTAGAATTAATTCGATCTTCTCAACAGTTTCCTGGACCATCTCAGGTCCAAGTATCCTTCTCTCTCCAACCTCATCCCAATACAAGGGTGATTTGCACTTTCTTCCGTATAAAGCTTCGTAAGGAGCCATGCCGATTGACGATTGATAGCTGTTGTTGTATGCGAATTCCACTAATGGAAGCAATTCTTCCCAACTGCTTCCTTGATCAATAACTACTCCTCTAAGCATGTCTTCCAAAATTTGTATAGTTTTTTCGGACTGACCATCTGTTTGAGGATGGAATGTCGTGCTGAAATTAAGCTTCGTTCCCATGGATTCTTGTAAACTCTTCCAGAATCTGGAGGTAAATCTGGTATCACGATCGGATGTGATCGAAATTGGCACGCCGTGCAACCTTACTATCTCTTTTATGTACGTCTGGGCTAATTGATCTAGTCCAGTCGTCATCTTCATGGTAATGAAATGAGCTGCTTTCGATAAACGATCAATGATTACCTAAATGGCCGTATTTCCTTATTTCGACTTTGGTAATCCTACCACAAAATCCATATTGATATGGTCCCACTTCCACTCGGAAATTTCTAATGGTTGAAGAAATCCTGAAGGTTTTTGATGTAGAGCCTTCACCTGTTGACAACTCAAGCACCTTTCTATAAAGGTGACTATTTCCCTTTTCATATTATTCCACCAGAAGTTTCTTTTAAGATCTTAATACATCTTGGTGCTCCCAGGATGAGCTGTGTATGGCGTTTCGTGTGCTTTACTCATGATCTCTTTCTTTAACTCTTCCTTGTCTGGCACGCACAACCTTCCTTTATATAAAAGAGCATTATCAGCAGCTTCGGTAAAAGTCTTCGAATCAATAGATCGAGCTTCCAATCTTTTCTTCTCGAGGAAATCATCTTCTCTTTGAGCTTATATTATCCTTCGCCTTAGGTCTGGCTGAGCAACTATCATGGTGATCTGTGCTTCAATTGTTTTAGGTGGTCTCAACACCTCTATTCCTAACTTTTCGAACTCCTTGAGAAGTCCTTCTTCCTGGATTTGAACTAATCCTAGTTCAGCTCTCTTCTTTCGACTTAAAGCATCTGCTACCACATTAGCCTTACCTGGGTGGTAGTGAATTGTGCAATCGTAGTCCTTCACTAGTTCCAACCATCTTCTTTGTCTCATGTTGAGATCCTTTTGCTCGAAGAAATACTTCAAACTCTTGTGATCTGAATAAATCTCACACTTGGCTCCGTAAAGGTAATGTCTCCAGATCTTCAATACATGTACCACTGCTGCTAACTCCAAGTCATGCATTGGGTAATTTTGTTCGTGATTCTTGAGTTGTCGTGAAGCATAAGCAATCACTTTTCCTCTTTGCATAAGCACGCATCCTAGCCCTTTCCCTGATGCATCCGTATAAACCACAAAATCTTCATTTCCTTCTGGTATAGCTAATACCGGGGTTGTGGTTAACTTCTTCTTTAAGGTCTGAAAACTTTTCTCGCACTTTGGTGTCCACTTGAACTTGACCTCATTTTTCAACAAATGCGTTATGGGTTTAGATATTGTCGAGAATCCTTCAATGAATCTCCGATAATATCCGGCAAGTCCTAAGAAGCTTCTTATCTCGTTCACATTCCTCGGTGACTTCCAATTGCTTACAGCTTCAATCTTGGATGGGTCTACCTTGATTCCTTCGGCTGACACAATATGCCCTAAAAACATGACTTCGCTAAGCCAAAACTCGCACTTGCTAAATTTGGCATATAGTCTCTCTCGTCTCAGTGTCTCCAATACCATCCTCAGGTGTTCTTGGTGCTCTGCTTCATTCTTTGAATAAACTAGGATGTCGTCAATGAAGACCAATACAAACTTATCCAAATATGAATGAAATACTCAGTTCATTAAGTCCATAAACACTGCTGGAGCATTTGTTAATCCAAATGGCATTACTACAAACTCATAATGTCCATAACGAGTTTTGAAAGCAGTCTTGGGGATATCTTCCTTGTGAATTTTCAACTGGTGATAACCAGACCTCAAGTCTATCTTAGAAAAGACACTTGCTCCCTTGAGCTGATCGAAAAGATCATCTATCCTTGGGAGAGGATATCGATTTTTAATAGTCAGCTTGTTCAACTCTCTGTAGTCGATACACATTCTTAATGTGCCATCCTTTTTCTTTAAGAATGGTATTGGAGCTCCCCAAAGTGATACACTGGGTTCTATGAAACCCAGGTTTAACAGCTCTTGAAGTTGTACCTTGAGTTCTTGTAGTTCCTTAGGTGTCATTCTATAGGGAGATTTTGATATCGGTGCCGCTCCTGGTTCCAAATCAATAGTGAATTCCACTTGTCTGTCCGGAGGCAGTCCTGGTAACTCTTTCGGAAATACGTCCGGATATTCTCTGACAATGGGAACATCTTCTACAGTGAGCTCTCCTTCTTCCTTTTGCACAAGATTCACCAAAAATGCTTGGCAATTATTCTTCCTTAACATCTTGGTAGCTTTCATGGCGGAGATAACTGGGACTCTAGTTCCAGGTTGCGATCCATACATTTTTATCTCGAGTTTTCTGGGAGTTTGCAACACAATTTCCCTTTTAGGACAGTTTATGGTAGCACGGGCCGAAGCTAACCAGTCCATCCCTAGGATTATATCGAAGTCCTGAATCTTTATCACATAAAGATTTGACATAAAAGTTTCCCCTTCTATGTTCAGTTCTAGGTTAAAGCAGACCTTCCTAGACAACATTCTCTTTCCAGAGGGAATACTTATCTCAAGAGCGTTCTCAACATTTTCAGGTTTTAACCTTAACTTTTTGCATGCAGACTCAGCTATGAATGAATGCGATGCTCCTGTATCAAAAAGGGCTAAAACAGGCGTATCAAGAATGGTAATTATACCTGCTAGATTACTTGGAGCCTTAGCAGCCTGTTGCTGGTTAAGAGCGTAAGTACGAGCTTGCTGAGGTGGCCTCTATCCCTGGTTAGGCCTCTGGTCCTTGCCCTGGTTCGGCCTTGGGTTCATTTCCGAGTTCTATCCTTGAGGCCTTCCTTGATATGGCCGTTGCTGATTTCCAGGGAATTGTCGTTGTGGCTGTTGCGGCTGATGATGTTGTGGTGGTTGTGTTCGTCTATTATTTCCCTTAGGACATTCTCTTGCAAAGTGTCCTTCTTCTCCACAGTTATAACACCCAGTCTGATTCATCTTGCAAGCTCCAAAGTGTGTTCTTCCGCATTTTGGACACAACCTTGTCCCAGAGGTGTAGTCTGGCTGATTTCGAGGTACCCATGGTACTCCGCCTTGCCATTGGGGTCTCTTGCCCCTATCCTCTCTCCTACTTCCTCCTTCTCATTTTCTCTTTCCCTTGTGATCACTAAATGACTGAGGGGGTTGACTCTTTTCACGAGGAAGTATAGCTTCGATGCTTAAGGCTTTTGCTAGTGTTCGAGCATAAAAAATATCCTCTTGTCCCGCGAGAGCTATGCCAATCTTGCACCTCAATCCTTTCTTAAACTTATGTGCTTTCTTCCTATCAGTGTCCACCAGATGTGGAGCATACCTCGATAACTGGTTGAATTCCCTATCGTACTCAGTCACTGTCTTCTTTCCCTGCTTTAGGTTCCAGAATTCCATCTCCTTATCCTCATGATAGTAGTCAGGTATGTACTTTTGGTACAAATCATATTTGAAATCTTCCTATCCGTATTCTGTCCATTGCTCAGGGGTCATTGTTCTCCTAAGAGACTCCCACCAATAGTCTGCATCGTCTGATAGCATAAAAAGGGCGCAATTAAGCTTTTCTTCATCTGAGCAAGCGATAAAGTCGAAGATTCACTCTAAAGAACGGACCCACTTTTCAGCATCCATCGGGTCGTCTAACCCATTGAATGATGGAGAGTTATGTTTAAGGAACATATTCTCGGCTCGCGGACCAGGGTTTGGTACTTGCTTAGGTTCTGGCTCATTTTCTCCCTCATTCAGATTTTCAGCTTGACGTCTTCTTGGCGGCATCCTAATAAATTAATTATTAGAGACATTCTATACTTAATTCAGGAGCGGTTCGATAATCTTTCACTCATAAACAATCATACTTTTTTTAAAAAAAAGGGCTTCAAGCTTAAGGTTAAATTATTCATAGCAAAGAACTTAACAACACTTAGGCATAAGAAAAATTGTCTCCTTTATGAGAACTTTGCATTACTATATAAACATATAATATATTTAGGAGCTAAAGGCAACCTTCTTCCGATCGAATCTAATAATTGATGACTTAATCGATCTAAGTTATAGCATTAAAGGCGACTTAAAGTTCTCCTGAGTTTACACTATAGTCTAGGTTCAGACTATTCTACACATGTCTTTCATAAATCACAATCTCAAAAGCAGTATACATCTATTCCTTTTGAAAATTTTGGTGCCTGAAATTTCAACCTCTTTCAAAGAAAAATTAACCTTGTCTTAAATAATGAAATATAATAAACCTAGAAATAGGTTGAACTTATTTTGATTTTGGTAGTGACCTGTTTCAAAAATATTTATACTTTAGAAATCATTAGACCTTGGTTTACCTAAACACCTTTCACTTTGAATTTCATTTTCACAAAATTTCCTTTACCATCATTTATATAAGGATATAAGAATAACTTGCTTAACTTACTCAAACCTTTCATTTCTTGTATTTCAAAAATCACGACTCCAAAACCCAAAACCATTTTATTACTGTACCTTAATTTGGTTGAGGATGCGAGGGTGATGGCGAGTTGTGGGTTGCTGATCAATACCATAGAACAATTAAATATTCACATAAATACTTAATCAATTATTTAAAGAAGAGACATGTCTGCAGAGTAGCAAGCCTGCTCTGATACCATCTGTAACAGCCCGGTCCTGAAAAAGGATAATTAAGTGGGGACGGGGTGTTTATCCAAAGAATAAGTGTTAGGAATACAATTGACAATTGAGTATGCCAAAGATAGGATATGCTTTCCAGAAAAACCCCGTTTGTCGTTTATAAACGGTTTATAAGAGAAGGATAGATGCAGAAATAATACAATAAGCCCATCCATAGGCTATATGGGAGCAAACAAACCAATACCAACAGTTCATAGACCCATTCATAGGTCGATAAAATTAAACAAAACCAACATGCTGAACAAGAAAAGCCCCTTCATAGGCAGAAAGTAAATAAACAGATAGACATATCAAAAGATGAGACTTCATTCCCTTAGATTAATATAATAGGCAGCAATAGTTAAGCATATTAAACATGTTAAACTAAGAGTGTAGCATAACTTCAATAATTCAAGTAGCAACGTTATATGATTTTCATGATGAAAATACTAAGTGTTATCAGAGTAGCATAACTTAAGATTTATCAGAGCAGCAAAAATCATAGTGGGGTAAATACTATAATAGCAAAATAAGATCTCGGCAGCCAACCCATATCCACGGCCACCAACAACCTCTGCATCTCAACCTGAAAACATTTGAAAAGGAGGGCATGAGTATTAATGTACTCAGTGGGGTTTTATGAGAAAACACTGCAAATTTTAGAAATATCCAATAACAACGAGCAGTATATGGAAAACAAATCACAAAAGCCCTTCCCATATCTGCAAAACATTTTTACTTCCTGTGGACCCATCCTGGCTCAAACCTGATGTCTACTGCACTCTGAGGCATGCCTTAGGATAAGAGAGGGGTTACCTCAAATATCCCACCGAGTATCCGAGAGGATTACCCAGCAGTGACTCCCTAGTGGTCAAAAGACCACAACCTAGTGACCCAAAGGCCACCACCTGGTAACCCGAAGGATACAACCCATAGATGAGATATCACAGCTCCTTAAACACATTAACCTGCTTAACAATCATTCAATCTCAACCTTCAATCCTCCATATCCAATCTTAACAAACAATCCTTAATATTCAATTCAACTAGCATAGATCATAACCTAGAATGAATCATCTAGGTCTAATTGCTCATTCATTAGCATAGTCTCATTGCTTATAAGGGATACTACCATCAACTTATAAGGCATCATCTATCTAAACAACTTCCACATCATAATATCAATACTAAGGAATCAATCCTATGATCATGATCATATATATATATATATATATCTCAAATCAATAGGCCATATAACACCTCATGCTAGCATCCATAGCATATCATGCTCAAGAGCTCAAACAAAAATTCATATCATCAATTCCCATAGCATAATAATTCCTTGTACAGAGACTAATCAGGTAGAGCATAAAATCATTTAATTGGATATTTCGATTTTTCCTATCATGCTTCTAGAGCTCACTAGCTCAAATCATAGATGAGTATAGTATTACCCACCTCGATTACTGTTCGGATGATGAGGCAACGACCTGCAATTTCTTTCCTTGGTTCCCTTGAGGCTCAGGTTTACCTACAAAAGTCGATTATCGACTTATAGATCTATCTCGAAGATCCTAATGTTTAATGAGAAATTAAATCAAGATTTATCTCTTCCTTAACTACGACATTGCTATGGATTGCACGACTTTAGAGACTTCTATTCCACTTAAAATATAAATGAGGTTCGATAATTTATTTATTCGAGATTGACCTGATCGAGAGGTTGGTAAAAGACGATACTCCGCCGTCTCTACCTTTTCTCGATAATTACCCAAAAATTCAACAAAGCATATCACTCTTTAAAAAAATTACAAAATTAATAGAGACCAATCCTGGACATGCAAAGACTAACATATAAAAATTTTGGAATTTTCCGAAATCACAAACTTTCGATAAAAATTCGAATCAACTAGATATTTGATAATAAAATTAAACGGGGCTCTATACTTATCCAAAAATTACGAAATAAATGGAAAAACAATCCTTAGTATATGAGAATCAAAACATATAGATTTGGAAATTTTTCGATAACTTATTTTCCAAAATAAAATTTAAATGCTTATAACACTTTAGGCAAAAATTCAAATGACGGGATATTCAAAAATAAAATTCAACAACATACTATTCCAACGTAAAATAATATTCCGAACAACTTTTCAGTTGCAACCTTTTCGATTCAGGACCTCGAAAGGCCCCAAAATGGCATATTACAGAATCTGCCCGGAAACGGCTTCTATGCCCGTATTCCGGCGATTTGGCCACTTTTCGGCTACCGTTCTACAATGACATCAAAAGACAAGATAAAGAACACATATAAATACACAACATATCCGAAAATCAAAAGATAATGACGAGAAATGGACCGAGACGAGGGTGTCTAAGTGAAGCGGCTGTGAGGGGTGGTGGTGTCGGTGGTGATGGCTGCTGCTACTGCCGACAGAACTCCGGCGACCTGCTGCCTTTCCGGCGACGCTCCGGCAGCCGGTCCGGCAACTGAAGGCTGGCAGCCCCCACCCCCTTGCTTCCCCCCCATGGCCAATCTCTTCTCACCCACGCCCAAACTTTTCTTCTCACCTCTACCAATTTCTTCTCTTCTCTCCTCTCCTCTCTCTCTCTAACTCTCGATCACTTTCTCTCCCTTTCTAGAATTGTGGTTGAAGAAAATGGGGGACAAGGTGGTGAGGTGTGCCTTTAAAGTCAAAGGTGGAAGAAAAATAAAAATAAAATATCTGGTATTTAATTCGGATATAAAATACTAACAAAGTATTTTCGGACTCGATTAGAGTTGTTTTATTTAATGGTGAGGTCCAAATGACCTCTGATACAAAATTCAAAAATATTGGGAGACTCGTTGGCTCGAATACTATTGATCCAACCTATCATGAAAAATAAAATAAAAGAAAGAGGTCGTTAAAAAAAATCAAAGAGGTATTTACTTTTAAAATGGAAGATTACTATTCACAAAGAAAGATAAGAAATGCTCCTGAGCATTCGTTTGGCCTCCGATCAAAAATATGAGAACATGAATAGATTCCTTGGACAATTTTCCATAAGGACGAATTTTTAAAAACTTGACCCGAATGAACACACGTGATTTGAAAAAAATCCAAAATCACGTTTTTTCAAGAAAATACTATTCATAAGTTAACTATTTACGCATTTCAATATCCAGAAAAATATCAAGATCAGAAAATCTGATCGCAAAGAATTGTTTATTTCATATATTGATAACATGGTTTCATCTCTAGCAAAAACGAACGAGGTTACTATCCAAAGCCCGACAAAAATCATAACATGCAACATGCTATAGGGTTGGATATTCATTGTTAGTATGGAAACATAGTAAATTATTTGAATAGTAGAACAAAAGAATCGTAAATGTAGAACAATATCATAGAGATACAAAACACATCCCAACCAACTCACTACAACCACTCGCACCACCACTACCAACATTCTCAACTTGAAAACATTTGAAAAGATTTGTGTGTGAGCACTTATGCAACACCTCATATTTTTGAGCATGATTAAGGAATTCTTAATTAAAATTAAGAAGTATTATGGAATAATTTGATCAATATTTATAGAAAATGGATGTAAGTCACGACTTTAGAAGTCCTTTTTGTAAAAATTATCTTTTTGAATTTTATTACAAATATAGGAGAATAGTCGATATTAGGCTCATTTGAAAGATAACAGCCTAAGAAATCTGTCGGTATCTTAAGAATTTTAATCTGAGGTCTATGACAGTCCCAGTGTTGAGAAACATTAATGGTAAACTGGTGAATAGTACTTTTTCATAAAGACGTGATTTTTAAAATTTTACGAAATCTTATCTGTTGATTCGAATCTTGCCATTCCCATGGAAAATCATCAAAGGAATCAATCCGCATTCTCAAGTTTTTCAATCATGAGTCAACCAAATGCTCTTGAGCATTTTCTGTCACTCATTGTGATTTGTGAATAGTAATCTCTTGATCCAAAAAGTAAATCTCTTTGATTTTCTTTGAATGACTTCCTAATTTTTCCACGATGGGTTGGTTTAATAGTATTTGAGTCAACGAATCTCCTAAAATGAGAATGAGAAAGAGAGGGGGGGATTTAGGAGAGAGGATGAGAAAGATTGTGGGAGAGAAAGAGATCACCGAAAGAGAGAGAGCGGAAGAGGGGAGGCAGTTGTCTGCTACCATCCACCACAGCCGGCGCTGCCCTGCTGCCTGCACCACCACTGTAGCCAGCCACCTCTATGGTCGTCCGTGTAACACTCCAAATTTTCGATTAAGGTTTAGAGAATTCTTAATGATAATTAAGAAGTTAAGGAAGAAATTTAATAAAGGTTAATTGAGGTCAGATGTCAGTCACGACTTTAAGGGTCAGTTTTCGTGAAAATCATCTTTTCAGAAAATTTGATCTTAATTCTTTTATGGCCATTCGTGGTATTGTTAGAAAGGTTTTAACTCAAGGAGTATGCCGGTGTTTTCGAATTTTAATTCTGAAGTCAATTGAGTTCCCGGTGATGAAAAACATATTTAAAGGATGAATGAATAGTAACTTTTGCGTGCGTTCGTGTTTTGAGAAATTTACGAAATCCTCCTCGTTGATCCGAGTCTAGTTCTGTCAGGCCCCTCTTATGGAAAATGACCCAAGGATTCCGTTGGCGTTCACGGATTAACATTCTGAGGTCAATCGAACGCTTGGGAGTAAAATCTGTCAGTCTGAGTGAATAGTAAAAAGTAATTCCAAAAAGGGAATCTTTGCTCGTCTCTCTTCAGACGACCCCGTCTTTTTTACGAATCAAGTTGATTCACTAGTATTCGAGCCAACGAGTCTCCCGGTATTTTTAGATTTCATGTTTGAGGTCATTTGGACCTCGACATCGAATAAAGTAGCTTTTAACCGAACCCGGGGTAACTTTTGCAGTATTCTTGCACTGAAGTGGCTTCCCTTGGAAGCCAAAGCTTTTCCTATAAATAAAGCATCACCCCTTTAGCTTTCATTGCTCATTTTTCATCTATTTCACTTCTAAATCGAGAGGGTGAGAAGCTTTGAAAGCCGAGAAGGTTCTGTCAAAGTAAAAGTGTTCTTCGTGAGTGTTCTTCAAGACGACGAGCGGAGTGACGTGGAAGGGATGCGGTGAGGGAAGGTGCTAGGGGCGCCATTGGGTTGTAGCGGGCGGCTCTGCCGCCGTTGCAACTCAACAAGACACCGAGCTAGCCACCTTCCTTCGACGCACCTAACCCCGTCCATTCTTGTTCGTCGGTCTCAATATCCATTTCTTTTTCCGTCTTTAAATTCCGCATTTACTTTCCGTTCTTTACGTTCTTCGCATTTTTCATTATTGCTCGTTTACCTTCCGTCTAAGTTATATTTCAGTTTTTATTAAAGTTCCAAGTTAATAACGTTACGTTATATTTCTCGCGTTATTCCTGTCGTTATTATTCTTGAGATTAGCCCCGTTTATTCCGTTTAAATTCCGTTCAAGCTATATTTAGAGATTTCATCGTTATTCTAAATATTTAAAGAGGATTATCGTGTTTATACCGTTATAATGCCAAAATTCTTTTTAAGTTAAGGCATGTTATTGCATGATAAATTCAAGTACGTTGTTTTTAAGAAATTTCGAGTTAAGTGTTCTTCGTGTTCGTCAAAAGAATCAACGAACACGAAGAACCCGGTTGAAGATCGCCCAGGAAGAGAGAGAAACCAAGTCCCGCGACCGCGGGGGGATGCACGGCCGCGCGACATCCCCATCGGCCCAGAACCCCGCGGACGCAGATGGTACGCGGGCGCGGGGGCTGCGCGGGCGCGCGGGGTGCCGTCGACGCACGACGTTTCCCCCGTGTCGTCCGACGCTGGTTCTTCCATCTTTTTGAGTTTTCTTCGAGTCATGTTTTTCCAAGTTATTTTCAAGTTAAATTTTAGAGAAGCAATCAAGATATGCTCAATTTATTTCGAGTAATCCATTCAAGTTATTCTTTGTCTAAAAATTAGGAAATCAAGTCGAGATGTCCTTTAAATAAATTCTTCTCGAAATTCATAAAGTCGTAAAGTCGTGCAATCTGTAAATAAATCTTAGATTTTAGTCTTCGAGTAAAATGCCATTATTTCTCACTTTAGATAGTTAATTCCTTTAAAGGAGGTCGCTAAGTCGATGATTCGACTTTTGTAGGAGGAAGTGAGCCTCATAGGAAATCGGAGAAGGATCTTCAGCTCGTTGCTTCATCTTCTATCCAGTAATCGAGGTGGGTAAATCTATACTCATCTAAATTTTGAGCTAATAAGCTCTAGAAGCATGTTAGGGCAAAATCAGATATCCAATAAGGTATTTTTGCTCAGCCTGTTTGATCTCTGTACAAGGAAAGGAAATGAATAAAAGAAGTTATAAGCATGATTATGTTGAATTGTTATTTGAGTTAAAAAAAAAGGTAAAATAAGTTAGTATAAGTTAAGTGAGCTCTCAAGTATGTTTAGATATGCTAGAATTGTTTATTTACAATTCATGCTAGCATGAGGTGTTTAGAATTGCTTTATTTGCAATCGATGCTTATCCGCGTTCATTTCCTCGTATTTGAATGTTATGCTTTGTTAAAGCTCGTATAGTTAAGGATTAATGATTTGCCTTGTTAGGGTAGCTTTAACCCTTTGTAGGCCGAGATCATGCAGTAATAAGGTATTAGCATTAGACATAGTTCTAAGCTTGGTATTGCTAGCAAGAATAGGGAGAGAAGGAACTTAGCTTTTCACTTAAGCAGGATATGAGCTCGGAATCATTAAGGGAGTCACTGCTGGGTTTTTCCCACGCAAACTCGTTCGTATATTTGAGGTAATCCCTCTACTATCCTATGGCATGCCTAAGAGTACAGTTGATGACAGGTTTGAGCCAAGGTTGGGCCCAAAAGTAAAGAAAAGGTTTTGCGGATATGGAGAGGGCTTTTGCGTTTTGCTCTCCATATACCGCCAGTTTAATGTTGGATATTTCTCAAGTTATTAAAGAAGCTTTCATTAAAAACCTACTGAGTACATTAGTGCTCACGCCCTCTTTTTCAAATGTTTTCAGGTTGAGATGCCGAGGATGATGGTGGCTGTGGATGTGGGTTGGCTACCAAGATTGTTTTACGATTATATAAATTTCTTTGAAATCCCATTATGTGTTCTGCTACTCTGATTAACTCTTTCTAAATTCTGTTCAAGGTTCTATTATGATTATTCGAGATTCTAAGAATATTTCTAGACGATTTCATATATATATGAGACGCATATTAAGTTTATTTCCACTTTTCGAGTATGTTTCCCTTTTGTCTACAAAAGAGCCTATGCTCGTTGGTATCTGATTAGTTAGCCGTTTTGTTCCGCTAAAACATGTGTCCTTCTTAATCAAGTAAACTCGAGTATCATCAACTATCTTCAAAGCGTATCTTTATTCTTAAACTTCTTCATTAATCTTTTTAATTTACTCGTTAATCCCTTAATAACACCCCGTCCCCATTCGTAAATCCCTATCTCGGGACCGGGTTGTTACAGTTGGTATCAGAGTAGGCTTGCAACTCTGTAGACCTGTCTCTTTATTTAAGTTAAAGCTAAGTGTTTATGTGCATATGAATTGCTTCTTGATAAGTTACAGCAGCAACCCACAGCTCGCCATCACCCTCGTATCTTCAACAAAAGTCAAGGTATGATAGTATAAAGATTTTAGATTTTGAAGTCATATTTTTTAACTATCAGAAATGAAGAAATTTGAGCAAGCATGCCTCTTTTATTGATAAGGGGAAAACCTTGATAATAAAATTCCAAGTAAAAAGTATTCGGGTAAAATGATTTTCTGAAGAAAAAGGGATTGTGAAAGAAGTTCTTGACCACAAAGAAAAGTGTTTAAAAACTTATTCTTAAACATATGTCTTAACAAAAGATAAAAGTTTCGAAGAAGAGTTCTAGATTTAAAAGAAAAGGGTTGATTCATTCTCGAATTTTTGTTTTAAAGGAAAAGGTAAAGTTTATGATCAAAGACTTGGGCACCAAAATTTTTGTAAAAGTCAACTGCAAAAAGGATCTATGCATGCAAGATAAATAGTCTGAATCTAAGCGATAGCATGATCTCAGGAGAACCATATGTCTCCCTTTTATAATCTAGACTGATTAAGCTTCATATTTCTAGATGGTTAAGCATCGTTCGATTGCTAGGAATAATGTGCCTCTTTTCCGCCCTGTTCAAGAAATGAACGACTTTGGAGGAACGCTAGGAAAAGTATCCGACTTGGAAACATGCATCCGCATGTGTGAGCAAGCACCGGCCGCCGAGAGGCCAGCAATGTACCGCATTCTGCAAAGCACCATCACCCGTGATCCCGAGACGCATGCTGTAATCGGGAACCTGATAGAATTCTCTTCAGCCTTGATGGCTCTTTGGGAGTTAAAGTATGGCCACATGAATGCTCTAGCCGAGCAAAATCCCTCATCCGTGATGGAACCAGAACTACTAAGGATGATTCTGAACAGTCCCCCTAAATTTCAAGCACCGTGCCCTTGTGCTGAAGGAACCTTAGAAGCAAGACCCTTGATCGTCCAGGACCTCAAGTCTTTGTCCTCCAGAATGCACTAGTAGGCCCCTGCCTATCAACCAGTTGCCCCTCAGAGTCTGGGACAGCGAATGCCCCATCAGTTCCCCGAATGAAGCTTAAGAAAATTCAAGTTCAAGGTACAAGAGACAGATGAAGATGAGGAAGAAGGGGACCCAGCATATAGTTAAGCTTTATAAGTAGGTAAATGAGACGTTGTTGTTAGAACACCTTGCTAACCTGTTGTTCGTTTATTCGCTTGAATCCAGATCTTATTCTGAAAATGTATTAACCAACCTTTTAGATTTTGATAGCAGCAGTAATTCTCCAAAAGGTAGCCCTATTTTTGGATGTAACCAAGAGCCTCTTTCTTATTTATGCCAAAAGTCCTCTTATGAGGCAATTTTCCCGCTTTGCTTGATCTATCCTACATAATCTAAAGACCTTATTGAGAGGCATTTGATTTTGCTTCGTGCAAATTCAAGCGAGCATCGCTATATGTAGGATTCTTTAGAATGTCGTCGAGAAGACATCAAGCCGAGAGAACTAGGCCACAAACAAGCAAGTCCTGAACCGCGACTCAAGAGCCAAGAATGTGTTTCTCAAACACAACCTTTCCGTTCTAATAGTCTAGGAGACCCGATGGGAGTCGAGAAATGGGTTATTCCTTAGAAGTGAATTTTCAATTTTATAGTCTGATCAGAAGATGAGAAATTAAGTTGTGCTCTTTTATGAATACAAACTTCGGGTAGGAGTCCGTTTGAAGGATGATAAATTTGAGGCAGTAAGCGTAGTGTGATTGGGAAGGTTTCAAGTACGAGTTATATCAGAAGTATATCCCGAACTGTTCATAAGGTAAAGGAGGTAGAGATCTGGAGCTAGAAGCAAGGAAAGAAGACGTGGTCAATGTACGATCAAGAGTTCAACCAGCTATCAAGGCATAACCCGCATTGGTGGTTTCAGACGAGAAGAAGACGCGTATAGATCAGGTCGATTGTTGTATCCCTTCTAATAGATGAAAGTGATTCATGTATGTCACCTTTTCCAGTCAAGTATAGCTAATTGAAGGCCTACCGACTCATGATATTTCATAGCAACCTAGTAAAGAAGAAGATGCGTGAAGATCAAAGAAAGAAAGAGAAAGAACCTGAAGAAGATCGTTAAGCAGATAAACCTAGAAGTGGTAGATTAAAAATTTTAATAAGATAAGAAGTTTTGATGAGTCTATTCATTCATTCTCGTATCAATTAAAACAATCACCTTTCAACAGCTTCATATTAATTGAATTTCTTCAATATCGTTCTGGACAAATTATAATCTTTTGATGATACTTCTTTAATCATCCGGAATCATTAATAGCATTCCCTTGTTAAAGTTATGCTGATGCCTTTGCAAATATTCAGTACAGTTCTCAGTTGTTAATCATCGATTATCTCCCATACGTTTGCTACACGCAAAAAACCCCTTTTGAGTTTATGAGTCCTCTGAAAAGGCAATGTTTCTCGTATAAATAACCTAGTGTTATATCTCTTCCAGCTTTTGGAACTTGTTAAAGAATTATTGATTAAGATAAAGTCCTCACTCAGAGGCAATCATTTTGTTTTTCTCCCACTCATAGAGCTCGAGTGTGGATCCTTGATTAGAGCAGAGAGTATAAAGCAATATTCCTTGGGAAGAATGAGAGGGAGTAGTCCCAAATAGGAAGAAGAATCTAAGTATGATAGTTAGCGTCCTTCTAGTAGGATGCGAATCTCTAAAAGTGATCTTTCAGCTTGTCCAGTATTAAGAGGCAATCTGAAGAATGACGTTAGATAAGTTCTGAGCTTACGTTCAAGGTCCATCATGCGATCTTTACGCCTGCAAGTGACGGTGATCCCCAGCAGAGGCTATAAAGTCAGAATACCGTTGAAAAAGTAGTTGCGATGAAGAAAGAGGAAGGAGAGTTTGCAATAGAAAGCGTTCCAGGCACAAGAAAATTTTGAAGACGTATTTCCAAAAGGAGCTATCAGAACTACCACCATAAAGGTAAGTGAAATCCACTATCGGTTTAGAACCAGGAGCTGCACCAGTCGAAAGCCCCTTACAGAGTGGCGCCTAAGGAGTCGCAAGAACTCAAGGTTCAACTGCAAGAGTTATTAGACCTAGGTTTTATCCAACCTAGTGTGTCGCCTTGGAAAATTCCAATCTTGTTCGTGAAGAAGAAGGATGGCACATTGGAAATGTGCATCGACTATAGAAGGCTTAATAAGCCGACCATCGGAATCGATACCCTCACCCAAGAATAGATGATCTCTTTGATCAAGCTTAAGGGAGCAAGTGTCTTCTTAAGGATAGACTTAAAATTTGGGTATCATCAGCTGAAGATCTGAAAGGAGGATATTTCTAATACTGCTTTGAGGACTCGCTTTGGGCATTACGAGTTGTGGTAATGCCGTTCGGATTGACCAACGCCCCAGCAGTGTTCATGGATTTAACGAACCAGGTTTTTACCCGCATCTATATAAGTTTGCGCTAGTTTTCATAGATAATATCCTCATCTATTCGAAGGACAGAGAGGAGCATCAAGAGCACCTAAGGGTGGTGCTGGAGAAGTTAAAGAGGAGAAAGGCTTTACGCTGAGTTTAGTAAGTGTGAGTTTTGGCTCAAAGAAGTTATGTTTCTAGTTCATATGGTTTCAGTAAAAGGAATCAAAGTAGACCCAACTAAGATTGAAGCTGCAAACAACTCGAAGTCTCCAAGGAACGTGAATGAGATAGGAAGTTTTCTAGGACTTGCGGGATTCTATCGTAGATTTATCAAAGAATTCTCGTCAATAGTTAAGGCTATGACGCGAGTGTTAAGAAAGAACTTCAAGTTTAGGTAGACACCCGAGTGCGAGGAAAGTTTCAAGAAAGAAGATGTTAACCACAAACCCGATGATTGGCCATTTCGGAAGAAAATGAAGATTTCGTGGTTTATGCTTATGCGTCGAGAAAAGGATTAGGATGCATGCTGAAGAAGAGAGGAAAGGTGATCGCTTATGCTTCAAGACAGCTTAAGAATCACAAGTAGAACTACCTCACGCATGATTTAGAACTAGCAGCAGTTGTTTTTGCGCTAAAGATTTGGAGGCACTATCTCTACGGAGCCAAGTGTAAGACTCTTCTCAAGATCACAAGAGTCTAAAGTATTTCTTCAAGCAAAAGGATCCTAGCATAAGGCAGAGAAGATGGCTAAGAACTTGTAAAGGATTTTGACCGCACGACTCACTACCACCCAGGCAAGGAGAATGTGGTAGCAGATGCCCTAAATAGGAAAGAAAAGGCAGAGTTAGGATTCGTTTTAGTTCAGAAGCAGCTTCGATAAGGAATTCAAGAAGTTAAGGATTGAGGTGCTAGTACTACCTGTAATCAATTAAGCACAAATCGCTGCGATAGTCACTCATCCCGACCCGAGACAAAAGATAGTTAAGGTTTGGAAATAAAATGAGTTTCTCGAGAAGACAAGCCTAGAAGCACGATTAGATAGCATGCAAAACTTCGCAGAAGCCGCCGATAAAACGCTCTTATTCAAAGAAAAGCTTTGTGTGCCAAGCAAGAAAGAGCTAAAGGAGGAAATCATGTGCAAGGCACATGACACGCCACATACAGCACATCCCGGAAGCACTAAGATGTATCAGGACCTCGAAAAGAACTTCTAGCAGAATAACATGAAAAGAAAAGTAGCCACCTTCGTAGAAAGGTGTTGATCTATCAACAAGTGGAGCCTTGCATCAAAAACCTTCTGGTTGCTCCAACCCATAGAAATTCCTGAATGGAAGTAGAATCATAGTAGTATAGGCTTCGTGGTAGGATTACCAAAGTCTAAGTGGTGGAATACCGCTAGTTAGGTAATCGTGAATCGATTATCGAAAGCAGCACCTCTTATTGCTGTTATCATGGGCTAGATCAATTAGCCTAGATGTATGATAAGAAATTTGTGCATATTGCACGATGTGCCAGTCTCAATTATATCGGATCATGATACGAGATTTACGTCAAGATTTTGGAGGAGTCTACAAAAGGCAATGAGATCAAAGCTCAATTTCAGCACGGCATTTCATCCTTAGATGAATGGCCAGTCCGAGAGGACTATTCAGATCCTAGAAGACATGCCTAGAGGAATAGTCATCGATCAAAGAAGCAGCTGGGAAGAGCTACTGCAATTGGTAAAGGTTGCGTACAACAACAGCTATCAGTCATCGATTGGCATGGCCCTTATGAAGCCATGTTCAGAAGAAACTGTAAATCGTCCTTGTATTGGGATGAAGTTAGAAAGAGAAGGGTATTTGGACCTGAAATGGTCCCAGTAGCAGTCTAGAAGATCGAGCTTGTTCATCAGCAAATCAAGGAAATTCAAGACAGACAGAAGGCTTACACAGACAAAAGAAGAACGGAACTAAGATTCGACATGAAAAATAGTATTCTTGTAAATGTCTTCGTCAAGGAGTGGTTCGTTTTGCCAAACGAAACAAGTTAAGGCCCATATTTATTGGACCTTTTGAAATTTTAGAAAAGGTGAATGAAGTAGCCTACAGGTTGGCCTTACCACCCAACCTGAGTGACGTTCATGACGTCTTTTCATGTCTCAATGTTGAGAAAGTACGTGTTCGATCCAAAGCACGTGATTTACAAGGAAGAGATAGTCCTGAATGAGGACTTCGCCTATGAAGAGAAGCCCCAGGCCTTTGTAAGTTAAAAGATCCAGAAGTTAAGGAACAAGGAGATCAATCTTGTAAAGATGATCTGGAACCTTCATGGTTCAGAGGAAGCAACATGGGAGCTCGAATATGAGCTACTCAAAAAGTACCCTGATATCGTTTATCACGGTTAGTAAATTTTGGGATGAAATTTCTTTAAGGAGGGTAGGATGTTGTTGGTTTTGTATACTGGAAAGCTTATCTTTGTATACAATAAACAATATTAAGATAATATAGATTGAACAATAATTGCATTCACTGTTTGTGTATATATTTATTGTTATATATTTATATGTATGATTCCATATACTTGCATTGTAGATGATATGGTATGGGTCAACACACGGTAGAGATCATATCATCGGATTCCTTGCAATGTATTAAAAGGCTCACGGCTTAGATAGTCCTGAACCCACCATCGGTACACCGTAGAATAATCTAATAGTTAGTTTATCTTGACTAACTGATTATTCTAGTACACTGGCTTGTGTATTGAGGAGGATCACGATAGGATACTGTTCTCTATTCTGACCTTAAGTGAGAGAATAAAGATCCACAGAGTTCGGGTTCTGAACTCATGTTTTATTGATGAGCATATGTGGGCATTGTTTGTTACTTTGACTTATCAATGGGTGAGATCCTTTCGTGGGTCAATAAACTCGATATCTTGGGTAATAACAGTGTATACATGATGTGTCGTGCAATATGCATGAGCACCGTGTCCTGGTGCGCCAGGTTGATGATGTCCCCTTGAGGAAGCACTAGGATCATGGAAAGCCCTGCAGGCAGAATATTAATTTATTCTTATCATGATAAACGGAAGTCGTGCGGTACTACTCAAGGACAAGATATTAATTAATTATAGATGTCAGAAGCTTACATAATTAATTAATGGACATTAGATCTTAAACATGGGGAATGGCTGAACTAAAGGAGAAAGCATATTCGCAAATATGTATTAAATTGGTAGGTCAGTATTATTTCTTTAGTGGAATAAAAATAATACTTAATTTATTTATTTATATCCATGTCATGGATATTAGAAATTAAATAAATTAGTAGGCCAATTTAATATTCTTCTAGATCCCTGTTGTAGCCTAATATGACCTAAGTGGACTGGGAATGGAACAAGAGTGGGAGGCCCAAGCCCAATAGGGTTTGGAGAGTTAATTTTCGCCCCCTCCCCTATAATAAGGGAGGGGGGCCACGAAAATTATAAGGAAAAAACACTCTAATACAGCCCCTCTAAGTGCTCTCTTGATTCCTAGAGTTTCCACAACCGTTTAGTAGTCTGCAGCCCACCCTGCATCTAAACAAGGTCCGGGAATACAGCAGAAGATCAAGAAGTAGAATATTGGAGCTGTGTGTTTTGAACACCATGAAGATTCACCATGATCATGTGTTCTCCATCAACAACGGGATTAGATCTTTAATCCCGTGAGCAACCCGACAAAGTTTGTAAGTACCGGTTTCGATAGATTCTATTTTATTCCGCTAAAATAGATTCGAAATTGAAACTTGCATGTTAATTCAACATGGGATAATTAATGTCACACATAAAATTATGATTTACATGAGTTAGAATTAATGGCATCCAAATAGATCCTGTGGGGTACAATTCAAAAAAACCCCAACAGATGTAACACCCCAGATTTTTGATTAAGGTTTAGAGAATTCTTAATGATAATTAAGAAGTTAAGGAAGAAATTTAATTAAGGTTAATTGAGGTCAGATGTCAGTCACGACTTCAATGGTCAGTTTTCGTGAAAATCATCTTTTCGGAAAATTTGATCTTAATTCTTTTATGGCCATTCATGGTATTGTTAGAAAGGTTTTAACTCAAGGAGTATGCCGGTGTTTTCAGATTTTAATTCTGAAGTCAATTGAGTTCCCGGTGATGAAAAGCGTATTTAAAGGATGAATGAATAGTAACTTTTGCGTGCGTTCGTGTTTTGAGAAATTTACGAAATCCTCCTCGTTGATCCGAGTCTATTTCTATCAGGCCCCTCTTATGGGAAATGACCCAAGGATTCCGTTGGCGTTCACGGATTACCATTCTGAGGTCAATTGAACGCTCGGGAGTAAAATCTGTCAGTCTGAGTGAATAGTAAAAAGTAATTCCAAAAAGGGAATCTTTGCTCGTCTCTCTTCAGACGACCCCGTCTTTTTCACGAATCAAGTTGGTTCACTAGTATTCGAGCCAACGAGTCTCTCGGTATTTTTAGATTTCGTGTTTGAGGTCATTTGGACCTCGACATCGAATAAAACAGCTTTTAACCGAACCCGGGGTAACTTTTGCAGTATTCTTGCACTGAAGTGGCTTCCCTTGGAAGCCAAAGCTTTTCCTGTAAATAAAGCATCACCCCTTTAGCTTTCATTGCTCATTTTTCATCTATTTCACTTCTAAATTGAGAGGATGAGAAGCTTTGAAAGCCGAGAAGGTTCTGTCAAAGTAAAAGTGTTCTTCGTGAGTGTTCTTCAAGACGACGAGTGGAGTGACGTGGAAGGGATACGGTGAGGGAAGGTGCTAGGGGCGCCGTTGGGTTGTAGCGGGCGGCTCTGCCGCCGTTGCAACTCGACAAGACGCCGAGCTAGCCACCTTCCTTCGACGCACCTAACCCCGTCCATTCTTGTTCGTCGGTCTCAATCTCCATTTCTTTTTCCGTCTTTAAATTCCGCATTTACTTTCCGTTCTTTACGTTCTTCGCGTTTTTCATTATTGCTCGTTTACCTTCCGTCAAAGTTATATTTCAGTTTTTATTAAAGTTCCAAGTTAATAACGTTACGTTATATTTCTCGCGTTATTCCTGTCGTTATTATTCTTGAGATTAGCCTCGTTTATTCCGTTTAAATTCCGTTCAAGCTATATTTAGAGATTTCATCGTTATTCTAAATATTTAAAGAGGATTATCGTGTTTATACCGTTATAATGCCAAAATTCTTTTTAAGTTAAGGCATGTTATTGCATGATAAATTCAAGTACGTTGTTTTTAAGAAATTTCGGATTAAGTGTTCTTCGTGTTCGTCGAAAGAATCAACGAACACGAAGAACCCGGTTGAAGATCGCCCAGGAAGAGAGAGAAACCAGGTCCCGCGACCGCGGGGGGGTGCGCGGCCGCGCGACATCCCCCTCGGCCCAGAACCCCGCGGACGCAGAGGGTGCGCTGGCGCGGGGGCTGTGCGGGCGCGCGGGGTGCCGTCGGCGCACGACGTTTCCCCCGTGTCGTCCGACGCTGGTTCTTCCATCTTTTTGAGTTTTCTTCGAGTCATGTTTTTCCAAGTTATTTTCAAGTTAAATTTTAGAGAAGCAATCAAGATATGCTCAATTTATTTCGAGTAATCCATTCAAGTTATTCTTTGTCTAAAAATTGGGAAATCAAGTCGAGATGTCCTTTAAATAAATTCTTCTCGAAATTCATAAAGTCGTAAAGTCGTGCAATCTGTAAATAAATCTTAGATTTTAGTCTTCGAGTAAAATGCCATTATTTCTCGCTTTAGATAGTCAATTCCCTCAAAGGAGGTCACTAAGTCGATGAGTCGACTTTTGTAGGAGGAAGTGAGCCTCATAGGAAATCGGAGAAGGATCTTCAGCTCGTTGCTTCATCTTCTATCCAGTAATCGAGGTGGGTAAATCTATACTCATCTAAATTTTGAGCTAATAAGCTCTAGAAGCATGTTAGGGCAAAATCAGATATCCAATAAGGTATTTTTGCTCAGCCTGTTTGATCTCTGTACAAGGAAAGGAAATGAATAAAAGAAGTTATAAGCATGATTATGTTGAATTGTTATTTGAGTTAAAAAAAAAGGTAAAATAAGTTAGTATAAGTTAAGTGAGCTCTCAAGTATGTTTAGATATGCTAGAATTGTTTATTTACAATTCATGCTAGCATGAGGTGTTTAGAATTGCTTTATTTGCAATCGATGCTTATCCGCGTTCATTTCCTCGTATTTGAATGTTATGCTTTGTTAAAGCTCGTATAGTTAAGGATTAATGATTTGCCTTGTTAGGGTAGCTTTAACCCTTTGTAGGCCGAGATCATGCAGTAATAAGGTATTAGCATTAGACATAGTTCTAAGCTTGGTATTGCTAGCAAGAATAGGGAGAGAAGGAACTTAGCTTTTCACTTAAGCAGGATATGAGCTCGGAATCATTAAGGGAGTCACTGCTGGGTTTTTCCCACGCAAACTCGTTCGTATATTTGAGGTAATCCCTCTACTATCCTATGGCATGCCTAAGAGTACAGTTGCGACAGGTTTGAGCCAAGGTTGGGCCCAAAAGTAAAGAAAAGGTTTTACGGATATGGAGAGGGCTTTTGCGTTTTGCTCTCCATATACCGCCAGTTTAATGTTGGATATTTCTCAAGTTATTAAAGAAGCTTTCATTAAAAACCTACTGAGTACATTAGTGCTCACGCCCTCTTTTTCAAATGTTTTCAGGTTGAGATGCCGAGGATGATGGTGGCTGTGGATGTGGGTTGGCTACCAAGATTGTTTTACGATTATATAAATTTCTTTGAAATCCCATTATGTGTTCTGCTACTCTGATTAACTCTTTCTAAATTCTGTTCAAGGTTCTATTATGATTATTCGAGATTCTAAGAATATTTCTAGACGATTTCATATATATATGAGACGCATATTAAGTTTATTTCCACTTTCCGAGTATGTTTCCCTTTTGTCTACAAAAGAGCCTATGCTCGTTGGTATCCTAAGAGAAATCAAGGAATAGAAGGATAGACAAGGAATTGAGCTCAAGGTGCTTGATCTTGAATCGTTAGGTACTATGGGTCTATGGAGAGTCACTGCTGGTAATTCCCTCACATACTCATTAAGGTAATTTAGGAAACTCCTCTTTTACCCTAGGCAAGCCTCAAAGGTGCAGTAGACATCAGGTTTGAGCCAGTGTGGCACATAAAGTGTAAAATATTTTGCAAATATGGGAAGGGCTTTTGCGTTTTACTTCCCATATGCTGCCAAAGGAATTGGGATATTTCAAATATTTACAAAGTTTTGCTGTAAAACCTCACTGAGTGTCTTAGTACTCACGCCCTCTTTTTCAATGGTTTTCATATTGAAATACAAGAGGTTGATGGTGGTTGCAAAGTAGGTTGGCTACTGAGATTATGTTTTTCTACTACATTAATATTCTTACCATATTTCTTGCTACTCTGATAACTTGTGTCATTCTATTATTAGCTAAACTATTTGCTACTATTATTACACTGGTATTCCGCTACTCTGATTCTCAACTATATTGACTTCTAGTTATAGAATGTCTTTATGCTTTAACTATATGATACATGTAAGATTAATCTAAGGGGAGTAAGTTCCATCGTTTGCTATGCCTATTTGATTATTCTCTTTTGGCCTATGCAAAGGTTCCATTTGTTTAGTATGTTGGTATCTGTTTGTTCGCTTTTTTATGACTTGTGAATGGGCTTATTGTATTATCTCAACTTCCATTCTTTCCTTATAAGCTATTTACGAATAGGATTTTCTCGAGTTACAGAGGTTATGTTGTCCAAATTTGCAGATACTACATCCTATCTTTTGGCCTACTTATTTGTTAATTGTATTTCAAAAATTAATTCTTTTTGGATAAACACCTCGTCCCCACTTAATTACTCTTTTTTCAGGAACAAGCTATTACAACTAATGTACTAAGTGGATTAAGAGATTTATGAAACATTTGATAGCTCATTTGGTAAAAATATATCCATTCAACTGTATGATAACATATAACAGAACGTTTAAAAGAATAAAATTGATTCTAGGTATGCCAAAGCTTCTTTTCTTCTTTCTTGTGCTCACTCTATCATTAGAAGTTAACACCTACCTATAGAGATAACTGGGTGTTATAAATATACAATTGGCTTATTGATCTCCTTGCTAGACCGTCTAGAGAATATCTTTATACACTTTTCGAGGCGTATCTTTGGCGTACTTGATTTTCTCACTCCAATTCAAGGTTTCTAACCTATATATAAAAGCCTCCATTTTGAGACACGAGCCATACAGTTATACGCACATTGAGAGAGAAAAGAGATGCCCCATACACATCTATGAAGAGAAGAACGAAGAAAAAGTTGTCGTCTACTCAGGAAAAGACGGTAAGGTTGTTAGAGATGAAGTACCATTGCAGAGAAGATGAAGTCATCGAATTGTATCATGTTCTTCAGTTTTCTTTATTTCTTCTGTCATGAATACTGAAACTCTAATGTCGTTTATTTATTTTATTATGTCTAGGTAATTCTGTAGCTAGGAAGGATTGAAACCTATGGATTTTTATATATGATTTGATTACTTTTTCTTCCTGCTATCTCTTAGGGTTTGATTTCTATGATTTATTTTATATCTTGTATGAATGCTTAATCACCATTTATGCATGTTAGTCGTTAATCTGAAGCACTGACCAAAGAATAATTAATGATAGAAAGATAGAAATATAGAAATCAGATTATGTGTGCTTGGAAGGACTGACCAAGTAAACAAGTATCACATAGGTTTGAATAGATCTTCCAGTACTTGACTAGGAGTAATGACATGTGTGAAGAACCGACCGCAGTGAAGTGTATGCTTATTATATCTATGTTATGGTATATGCCTTAAATAGCAGCCTGATAACAATCTAGTGATCCTCCACCATTGATAGATTAAAGACAGGATAATTAATAGAGTTGAGAGAATCAATGAATATAGTGGTCGATTCCTATTTGGATTTTTTACTACTTTTTTTTACTATTCTTGCACTTATGATTAACATCCATATGAACATGATAAATGGTGTTTTTGTACAACATTTTGATGTTGAAATGAAATTATTTGAAGAGTATTGCATGTTCTTTAACACAATTTGTGCTTTTAACCTCCCAGTTTGGAAGTTTTATTTCTTGTTTGAGTTGTATAGGAAATGAAGGATGAATTACTATATTTTTGAGTGATCTAATGCCATGATAAGATAGAGAATCAAATGAGAAACACGCTGCAAGTTGAATCGCCTCAATCGGATAAGAAACAAGGGAGAATGGAGTAAAACCGTGAAAAGTGTCGGTGCAGAATCGGAGGCGCGAGTCGCAGTGCGAGTGAGGGCGCGACCGGTGCACTCGCACCTCCAAGTGCGAGTTGCAGCGTGACTGGTCTGCTCGACACAGAGGAATGTTTTTTTTCGATTGGGGTGCGAGCGAGCCCGTGTCGCACCCCAGCCCAGCTTTTCAGATCTGTGCAGATCTTTTCCTTTTTATTTGATTTCTCTCCATTTTCTCCCCACAATTTACAACACACAATTCATTTTCTCTGCAAAAATCCCCAAATTTCTCCCAACACCAAAACCCTTTTCTCATCTTCCATCTTCAACCCTCATCCATTAAACCTTCACCCTAGCTAGGATTTTCACCTAGTTAGGGTGAATAAGGAGTTAGGGCTTGAAGATGGAGCAAAGAGGAGATGAGATGGAGCAAGAGATGGATTCGATGCCCAACTTCCGGGTTGTATCAGGTTTTTATTCTTGTTTTTATCTTTGATTTTCTTTGAGATAATTTAATCCTTGCATTTGTATTGATGTTAGGTTAGATTATCTTGTATTTTTGGATTGAGACTATTTGAGGGTATTTATGCATTTATTTTTCTATTAATTGTTTATGATCCGATTTTATTTCTTGTGTTTATGCTTTGTTTGTGTGTTGATTAACTGATCACTAATTGACACGATTTTATCTATTGATTTAAAAATCGAGAGATGAGTCTCAATAGACGAACCTTGGGCACAAGACACCTATGTCGCTAAATTCAAGAGAATTGAGGCTTAGTGTGAGGGCTAGAATCTTTGGAGCTTTTGGTAAGTACATGTGTAGGATTCGATCGGAAATGATGAACCTAGCGTATACCCTACAACTTAAGTATCTCTCGAGAGCTTAGGATGCATTAGAGATTACCATAGTGAAATTTAGCACCACAAATAGACATTTAATAGGATCATTAGTGCTAAGTACTCGAAGAAATCAATCTCAAAAGTACCTCTACCTTCTTGTCCCCTTCTCCATTTATTTTTTCCGTTTATTTATTGCTTTCTTTAGGTTAGATTAGTTAATTATCTTTCCATTTTCTTAGCGTCTAGATAACGATTGAGATCCGATATTGTAGTACACACAATTAGGTCTAATTAGTCTCTGTGGATACGATACTCTTGCTCGCCATAATTACTATAATTGCACCGTACACTTGCAGTATAATTTTAGTCGAATAAAAAGTCGATTAGAACACAAATTAGA
This sequence comes from Perilla frutescens, assembly GCA_026008535.1. NCBI lineage: Eukaryota > Viridiplantae > Streptophyta > Magnoliopsida > Lamiales > Lamiaceae > Perilla > Perilla frutescens. Next base: position 1,158,733 of record BRKX01000020.1, on the reverse strand, counting down.
ACACATCATGATTAAAAATGCACAGATTATGTTTTTCAAATTTTATTTCATTTTTTCGTAGATAAATATCATGTCATGTGATTTTATTTTCATCACTTGATGCACCTACACAAATATTATGGTTGCATTAAAAATATTATTAATTTCTAATTTTATTTTTAAAGGGGTAACTAATAATAATATTTTTTTTAAAGTAGAACTTGAACAAATAAAATTATATCTCAATCATAATACAGAGCTACAAATATGCTATCCATATTACGTGCTCAATCGCCACCGTCCATTCCAAAATCCCAAATGAAATGTTTAGATAAAAAAAAAATCCTGAAAATTACAGAAATCACAAATTGATAACTCAAATAATAGAAGGAAAAATCAAATTGGGAAAATAGTATTCCTCTATTAAAAACAAAAGTAACCTCTACTAAAGATATATTTTTTACAACAATATCAATACGAGAAGCACTTGTGTGCACTAGGTGCACCATTAGGCACAATGACCGGGTCAACGCGTTGACCGGTCAACGTCGGAAAATGCGTGTTGATCAAGTCAACTCAAAATTAGTATCAACTATAACACTAAGGACGTGATTGGTATGGTGGAATAGAATGGAATGAAATAGAATGATCATTCCTATGTCTATTCCCATTCCACCGATTGGTATGATTCAAAATCGGTTCAAAATCGGGAATCACCATTCCCGATGGAATTCCTATTCCCAAAGGAAGGGGAATAGCCATTCCACCAAACCCCATGGGTTTAGCTATTCCCAATGACCAAAAAAATTAATATATGATATATTTATACATAATCATATTTTATAATATTATTTTATCATATTTAGAAAAATAAATAAAAAATCAAATTAAATAATTTATTATTATTTCTTAATTATTTTTATATTATTTATTTATTTTCAAAATATAATTTAAAAATATATGTTAAAATCAAATTTTGATAGCTTTTATAATTTTGTTGAAGAAAAATGAAAGTGATGCCCAAATAAATATACCCTAAAAATATGTTATAATACAATATAAAATATTTATATATTTTATATAATTTAATATATTCAAATGAAAAATTGAAATGTTAAAGTATTTTTCTATGAAGTAAAAATATTTTTATTAACTTGTACAAATTATTCTATATTGATTAATTAAATATTTTAGAACAAAGTTTTTCAATAAAATAAATAAATTATAATTTGCTAAAAAAATTAGAAAAAATCATATACTAAAAAAGAAAAATGACATTTAGAAATATAAAAGATAAATTAAGGCACGTGTTGATATTTATTAGCTATTACATACATTTTTTTCAGTTATAAGAAAATTTTAAAGTAAATAAAATATTCATTATATAAGATAAAAAAATGATATTTCATTCCGTAGACATACCAATCATAAGAATCGTCATTCCATTCAGACCCTCATTCCATTCATACCTAATTCCATTCAATCAAACCAATCACCTCCTAAAAAATATCACTCAAAAGACAAAAAGTATCACTTGTATCCTTAAAAAGTATCGGTTAAAATAAATAAATAAAAAAAAACACTCAAAATCAGTATCAACCGTAATACTAAAAAGTATTACTCAAAATTCAAAAAATATCATCTGTATTTTTAAAAAGTATCACCTACTTTATCATTTTTCTTTTTTGCAGGTTGACCGGGTCAACGTGCGTTGATCGGCGTTTGACCCGATCAAATGCGTTGATCGTCTGATATAAACTTATATATATCTAGTGCATGCAAATTTTTACCTATCAATACAAGGTAAAAATAAAATAAAAAAATCAAATATCCGAATGCATAGAGGAAGAGGCCAGCAATACTTCAAAAAATCAACGAAGAATCCAAATTCATAAAACAAAATAAGTTAAAAAAGAAAAGAAAGGAATATAAGCTGGTAGGCTGCAGGAGTCAAGATTGGTTAGCAAAAACAATAAAATATGATTGGTTGTTTTATTCAATTCAATAATAAACATTAAACAATTTTAAATTAATAGAAACTTTTTTCTTGCTTTCCATCATCACCTTTTTACCGCACAATAGAATTTTCTTGACTCATTTTCTTTTCTCGGTCCACGACAGCTTTCAATGTTCAAACCACATTATTCATCCAAAATTCTTCTATTGCTTTCTTTTTCTTTTTTCCTTTTTTTCCCTTTTTTGCACTGTTGGAAGCTGTGAATCGAACTGTCATGGCGGAGAATAATGGCGTTGGAACACTGCACCAAACTGCTCAAGAAGATGGGCGGAATCTCCACGGCCTTTTTGATCAGGTCATTCTCTTTTTCTGTGTGAAGATCATGTTATTTAAATGTATTTTCAACAACTTATTTCCCTGGTTTTTGGTTTTTGGGTTTGGAAATTTATACCTTTTTCTTTTGCTTGATTCGATTAATTTCTGGTTTGGAAATATTTTATACTTAGTAGTTCTCGGAAAAAACTGAGAAATAGGTTGGATTCTCTTGAGTTGAGTTATTCTGAATTGAGCTCTGAATCTTCTTTATAGATTGCATTTGCTCAAATTAATCGATTCTAAATTTTTCTTAATTGATTTTCTAAATTTTGCTGGATTTCTGAAGGTTTTGGAAAACTTGCTCTGATTTGTTAGATAAAGTGCTGATTGGAATTTGGATGACATCTGGTTTTTGGAAAATATGAGATTTATTATGGTACAAAGAATAGTTATGATTCACCTAAGAAGATGAGGCACTTCAGATATAAGCAGAAGTGAGGAGGTGCAAACTTGATTTGCATCTGAAAAGCTATTTACATTTCTTGAGATAAAGAAAATGAGGGAGAAGTGTTAGATGTTATCACAAATGGGAGGGAAAATAAGATGGATAAAACCATATCTTGGATTATATAATGAATTTTTTATTTGCTTGATTGTGGTCGTTTTTTTTATTTTGGGCATTGTTCATATGTATGAGAGAGTTGCAAAAGTGATATCTGCTGATAGTTGAACTAAAGCTTCTTGATCTGCAAACTGAAGCATTACTATCTCTATTTATGGGATATTGGGATGGCACTGCATTTGCAATTATTTTTTTCGGAAATTAAATATACCGTTGTTTTAGAGCAGGATGTAGTTTATATACTTATAAATTTAAGCCCTTCATTTAGTTTTTTAAAATATTTATGGCCTGTAGAATCTGTGCCACAATTATGTTAGGACTTGAGACTACTGATTACCCTTTTTATTTACACTGAAGCATGAATGGGGTTAAAAGAGTTTTATTAGCATCACTACTCAATCACGGTCGACGACTTAGATTACATGTCCAGCAGTTTTTTGTCCTTTTTCTTGTTGTAAGATTATTGAAGTGACACTGAAGCATGAATGGGGTTAAAAGAGTTTTATTAGCATCACTACTCAATCACGGTCGACGACTTCGATTACAAGTCCAGCAGTTTTTTGTCCTTTTTCTTGTTGTAAGATTATTGAAGTGACATCAAGAATTGATTTGTATATGAATGATATCACTTATCAGAAATACGAAAGAGAAGAAGCCACCTTAATGCCACCCAGACGGCCAAATCTCTCATCCTTGGAAATACCTGAAAGGTCTTTGGAGGCTGTGTTGTCTGACTTTACAAGGATAGATATTCCAAGTCCCAGTTCTACCAGAGCTGGATTGCCTCCCAGACCCGGTTCGGCTAAGCTTAAATCATCTGTTAAGAACATGCTTTCTCAGAAGAGCTTCAGGGCTAAAAACTCATCTCATGAAGCTGAAAAAACGGTTCTTATTATCCCAGACATGCCCCTTTCAGACAAGCCTTCAACTTCTAGATCATTTTCCTTAAACAAGCTTTTGTTTTCCCCATCAACAAAATTAGTACATTCTTTACCTGTGACACCAACTGCAAAGGCTGATCCTAAGCCCTCACTGGAAAATCATGTGGATCTTCAATCTAAAACGCTTGTAAGTTTGTCTCCTAATTTATACCAAACATAGCAAATGCAAAATATGCATCCATTTTCTGTTCAGATCCTTCTAACAGTCTAACTGAACTTTGTTTTCGTACAGCAAACAACTAAGAAATCCATGACACGCTCCTTTTCAGTTCCAGTTAATGTTAAAACCAGAAGCTTGAGGCGAACAGAATCTTCTGGAGGTTTGATACGCGTGATATCGAAACACCATTGCCCTACAACAGTGGAAAATGCCTCCCCAGATATATCTCTCGAAACAGAAGCTGGTATAACATTTGCATCTGTGCATTATGCTTGTAGGATTGCAAATAGTACCTGTGATCACTGATCCTAACTTCTATACGTTAAGCATTTCAGTAATGCAAAGAACAAGTATAGATGACTTTTAATTGTAGCTTGTTAAGGGGAAATTGTACATATCATTTTAAGCTCCCATAAAAAAAGATCTTGAGTGTGATGAACATAAGAAACCCTCCACAGAACAGGTTGAGGGCCAAGGCGGACTTGTTTGCCTGTTTATTTAAGTTTTATTAGTATTTATTATATTCATTTGGCTATTTACAGCCATAGATGATGCTGGGGAAGACATTCCAGAAGAAGAGGCTGTTTGTAGAATTTGTTTTGTAGAGCTTGGAGAAGGGGGTGAAACACTGAAAATGGAGTGCAGCTGCAAAGGAGAGCTTGCACTTGCCCACAAAGAGTGTGCCATTAAGTGGTTTAGCATCAAAGGTAATAAGACCTGTGATGTTTGTAAACAGGATGTCCGTAACCTTCCGGTAACATTGCTGAAATTACAAAATCCTCCTACTGTTGTACGAAGACCACCTGCTGCACCACAGCAAAGGGAAGAGACTCGTTACAGGCATGCTAATCCTTAATGTTATGTCAAAGTATTGATTGATCTTAGTATTTCATTACTAACTATATGCTCTGGCACCAATGCATGTTATGAGTACTATTTGCATGTGTTATTTTTATTTTGTTTTGCAGTACTCTTAAACACATTTAGCCTCAATTTGGACTTTGAGTTCGTATGTTACTCTGGTCTGGGGGTGTGAATGAGTCAAATCAAGTCGAGTATTAGCAAAATCAAGATTGACTCAGGAACCTAAACGAGCTTAGTTGAGCTTAAAAATACTTTGGATGTTGTATAGATAAAAAGATAAAATTTATTTATTTAATAATTATTTAATGTGAAATATTTAAATATTGAAATTGACATGTTTATGTAATATAAGTATAAAAGATCACATAAATATAATATTTTTAACTTCAAACTATTTGTAAAATATTCTACAAATTAGGTCATTCTTAACTATACTAAGCTAACTCACGAGCTTACAAGTCAAGTACCGCGAGCTTAAGAGTTGAGCTTTAGTTGAGTCAAATATCTTGTAGCATAACTCTCAGAAAATATTCTCTAAAAGCCTTCGTTTTTCATTATATGGAGCTTTTAGTTTATGGTGATGATATTGTCTAGGAAATAAAGAATTTCCAAGTTTTTAGTTTTGTGAGTGGAGGAGAAGAGACTGGCACTTGGTTCTGAACATAACAATCCCAGCCACTTCCTCATGTTTAATGAGTCCCCATGTAAAGGTAGCAGAAATTCGTACAATATTACAGCAAAATCTCAAGAGTGCAAGTGGAATTATAAACTAATGGTGTCAATGGCTTCTTGATAGGAATAAGATCCTTTCCTTTTGGATGTATACTGATGAAGGGGAGAAGAATATTCAAATCAGTTGAACGATTATTGTATTTATAGTTCCGATGCGATTAGCTTATTTTTGGAATAAATTATATTGTTGTTTTAATATAAATAGAGTAGATTGTAGATGTCATTTGCATTATGCTGGGAAGGTCGCTTGGCGTGGTGGGATTACTTGGTATCTTTTATGATCACTAAGAAAAATAATTTTTGCATTACGTTGCGATTAGCTTATTTTTAGGATCACTAAGAAAAATAATTTTGCATTACCTGGTATCTTTGCTATGTTTTTCAATTCATTTTGAAACAATAAGCAGCCTTTTATTGCCCTTGACTCTATCATTTTGGTACAACCTGCTGCTCTCTCAATTTATTCATGCTACTATGCTAGTAATGCGGATCAATACATGAATGGATACGGCAGAGTAGAGCATTGGGTTGTTATGAGTGTAGTTTTCCATGGCGCTTCTTCGATTTGAAATTTTTTATAAAATCGAGGAGATGTCAGATACCTTGATCCAGGACAATGAGTCATCAAGTAGTGGTGACATTCATGGGCCGCTTGACTATGATGGCCTCTAGTAGCGGCATTCTGATATTGGCTTTGCTAATGTTCTATGTTTCAAGGCACAAACCTGGTGGGCTAGTGGCTTAGATTTCATGCATGAAACAATTCTTCAGTTTGTACCATATGAACGAATCCATGAAAGCGGAGATTTCTTTGGTGGTGATGAAGGGTGTTGCTCTTCATTGGGTACCGTGGGTTGTAGGGAGTTATCCATGTATATCATGGAACTAGTTAACTTATAAATTGTTGTCTCCGTATGGGTACAATCCCATGGCGGATTCCTTTAAGGCCTTGGCTGTAACCAGAAAATTGGGATGATTAATGAGCAGTGGATGCCTTTGTAGCCAGTGTAGCGCACATTTCTGGCCTATCTAATTACCACTACTTTGGGTTATTTGTCAATCACTTGCGTAAGGATATCTGTGTTCAGATTCATTGTAAGGATGCCGCCAATATATTTCATACCATGCAATTGGCTCAATAAATCGTTGTTGGAGAGGATGGAGACGAAGAGGATCTCATAGATTATGGTTGACTTAGGAGGGTTGTTTCCATATTATGACGGCATTGATAGGAAAAGAAGATAGCCAAATTCGTTGATTGATTAAGTTATATATATTTATGATCCGATTAGCTAGCTTATGTTTATATTTATATTTTGATTGTAGAAGGATGTCATTGAGAAAATTGATGAATAATTCTGCTTTACATTGGTATGGGATTACCCGATATCTCTAATATTTCTTTTTGATTCCTTTTCAAACAATAAACAACCTTTGATTGCCCTTGATTCTATCACTTTAGTATCTGGTGAATACACAAACAGACTATTTGGGTTGACAGAGGTAGGGATTTTCCTAACTGTTTATTAGTCCAAATAGACACCGAGGAAAGAGGGGGCCTCCTTTTGCTACCAAGTTCCCAAATGAACAGCATCTGTTTATTTAATTACTTACTAGTTCTCAGTGCCATTCTAGATGTGTTACAAGTTAGTCTCGCTCTTACAGGTGGTGTACTTTGTGATGCAAATCTTAATACATAAGCCTTTTAAAGTTAAATGCTAGGTATGGGGTCATTCCTTCGACGCCGGTGTCTATCTTGCTAATGCTATCTTAAGTAGAAATTTGTCAATATTCTAATGATGTAATATAGATTTAAATTTGCTTGATTATATGTTATCCTTGTTTTTTTTTTCAATTAAATAAGAAACAACTTGACTACCTTCTATTTACGGAACAAAATTGTCATCTAGTTGCTTAGTAAGCAATTATTTACCAGATGAGTAATAATGATCTGAAATTTATCCTTAACATTTTAAAATAACTGAAAGCAATTGCAAACTGTCCATCTTCAGGTTATTACCAAATCCACATGTTTATCAGTTCAGGAGTTATTTTCATATTTATTTGTACCAGACAATGCCCGAATAATAGTTATTCATATGAAAATCCTTCTTCTCAGTTTTCTGTCCCATCTGTAGTTATGATGTGGTTGATATTAACTTGGCGACTTACTAAAACTTGATTACTTCTTTTAGGTAGTTAAGATGCAGTGCAATATTTTGGCTTTCTTGTTCTAGAATTTACAAATTCATTTTGATTTTACAAATTTCTAAGCCTTTCTGGATTTGTAATTACTTAAGTTTTCTACAGGGTCTGGCAGGATGTGCCTGTTCTCGTCATGGTCAGCATGCTTGCATATTTCTGCTTTCTGGAGCAGCTTCTGGTAATCTTTTTTTGTACCTTGGCAAACTCTCCTGTTAGACGGTTGTACTGTCAGACGCGCTAAGTGTCCAATTAGGTCTGGATTTTGTTTTTCTTTTTTTAATTTTTTTTCCCTCAATCATGGTTTATTAATCCCAATTAGGGTTTATTACATACAATTAGAGTTTATTACATCCCAATTAGGGTTTATTACATCCCAATTATGGTTTATAATTATTTGTTTAGAATTTAATTTCATTGAGCGTTTGTATTTGCATTAAAACAAATTTTTTGTATTTTTTGTCCATATTTATTCATCTAAACATGCCTGAAAGACCATGAAAAGACCTTTAATTTGGCATATTTTTTGCATCAATTGGAATAAAAAAGAAAGTTGTGATTGCTTTTAGTTGGGGTCGTTTTGAAGATGTCAGTGCTGATGTCAGCAGACACATTATTATTTTGTTTTTTTTGGGTCATCCGACTGTCAAATGGCCGCTTAGAAGAGCAGCTCCTGTATCATATATTTTCCCTTTCTACTGTGTGTCTTGTCAAATGCCAAGTGATGCCAAACATTTGTTTTCCTGATCCAGTACACACTTTTAGACTTCTTTCCAGGCCAACTTTTCATTCACTGCCTCCTTAGCATGATTGTATTGTGGTCTGATTCGTCAAAAGTAATGTATGAGATCTTCATATTGTTCTTAAGACTGTACAAGTTCAAAGTTAGGACCAGTTATAGACAAATTACAAAAAAACTATTAAGTAAAATCTCTCATGTATTCTCTCAATAGAATCATCAGACATTGGAAAATTACAAGAACAAATTTAAAATATGTGGCCTATAATGTCCTCCATGCGTATTAGTGATATATGATGGGACTTTTGCAGACTGATTAAGGGTATCTCTTATACACGTTCCCCAACCCCTTCTGTGGGCAACACACATACACATCCATAGATATTTTATACTGGTCCCTGAAATTTGATGACAAAAATAAAGAAAAAAAAATTATGACATTATGCAGAAACTAGATCGGTAGGAATAATATATGATCCTTTTGTCCTTTTTCAGATTCAGACATTGAAATAAACTGTCCTCTCCATCCAAAATGGATTGTTTCATTTGCTAGAATTTAATTTTATCTTTCAATCACTGTACAACAATGCATAACTCTATTACTATCTTGTATTTTTTTTAGGGTATAAATATCTTGTATGCTTATTAATTTTTTGATTTATAAATGAGTTACTTAAAAAAAAGATTTTTAAGTTGGATAATAGGCAATATCTGAGGAGCTTTCATTAGGATTGGAGGTATTTTTCTTACTTAATCATGTAAAGTAGCCAGTTATGTGGCTGAGATTTCTATTCGAGGATGTTGATATACTGTGACTTTGTTTTTTGGGTGTTATGTGTAAGTAGATTAAACTACCCTTTTTTTCTTCATGTGCTACTTTGACGACTCCTCCATAACAGGTAGCTGACATGGGACCTCGAGCTCTTGCCATTTCTCTACCTTTCTCTTGTGTTTTAGGTCTCCTTTCATCCATGATAGCATCAACAATGGGTAAATTCATAATCTTTTTTCCATCCACTTATATTGCCAATGACTATCTAGTACTTCACAAGTTATGGAATTTTTGTTATTAATCTACCGTCAGCTAATCACGTTTTTATGTGGCTTAATCAGTGTCAAAAAAGTTTAATATATGAGCATCCCCTGCAGTGTGAAGATTTTGCACTGATTTTGATAATCTAAAACGTAAACTCCATGTGAGTTTCTTTTAATTAGCCTTTGCATTTCGAAGTAAGTAGTCTGGGCTTTGGTGGGTAGGTCAATTACAACTACAGTTTCAAACATTTTCCATCTTAATTTTGGGACAAATTCATGGGAGTGAGATTATGGTGAACAATTGAATGCTACCTTAGCTTTTGACTTTTGAGAAACATTAGAAGTTATATTATCCTGAAACAATGTGACAACTTGTCAGAAAAGTCTGAAATATTTCCCAGTTACGATTTAATATCAATGTTTGGAGAAGGAATTACAATGCTTATGTTATGATTGGCAGTGAGCAAGAGTTACATATGGGCTTATGCTTCTTTCCAGTTTGCAATAGTGATCCTATTTGCTCATATTTTTTATACCGTGGTAAGAGATGCTTTCCTATTCTCTTTCTTCAAAACTGTGTTTTGTTGTTCTAATCTGTAAAGTATAGACTATAACTGTCTTGCTTGCTCAAAAACATGTGCAGCTCAATGTCAATTCTATTCTTTCTGTGTTGCTCTCCTCCTTCACTGGGTTTGGCATTGCGATCAGCACTAATTCGCTTCTCGTGGAGTACTTAAGATGGAGAGCAAGCCGCCATCCCCAGTCCTTACCACAGCAAATAAGCAGTGGTGTACAGTCTCATCGATACGAACAAAGACACCACCAAAATAGGCAGCTCCATCAGCATCATCACCAACATCGGCCCCAAAATAGTGATCATAATAATCGAGCACTTCAAACTCCGGTAACACTCACTACATTGGTGGGGTCATCAGAAAACACATGAGAAGCAGGAAATGCAGCAGAACATGTGAGCCAAGCTATTAAATTGAAGGCTTGAAGAAGGCCTTTGGAACTGAGCTGCATCCATTATACAAGAAACCGGACGGTTCAGATGCTCGGTTAGGCAAGCTCAATTGTAACTTAGCAATGCCCGGCGATCTTAGTTAGAAGAGCTATCATATATATAGCTTGCAATCAGCATATTGTAGATGTTTTCGCTCCCATTGATCTGTAATTTTGTTTACAGCCAAATATAAAATTTGATGATCGTCTTGGAAGTTAAGTAGATTGTGTGAAATGATGCTCATTTGAATTTTATTTGGTTGTGTCGTATTATCTAAAAAACAACCAACTACACTTGATTATATGCATAGCTTGCTATGCGGGTGGGCTAACTACTTTCACCATTTGATTGTTATTAAGGTGGTATAACATGAGCAGTGGAATTGACACCTAGTCGATAATTTGATCGTGCATGATGAACCAATTACAAAAGCACAAGCTAAACAAGTCACAGACATTACGATGATTATTCTAGTTGATGTAAAAACTAAAGTACAAGAAGATTCTATGGGGTCAAATGCTGAATATTATGATGATTATTCTAGTTGATGTAAAAACTAAAGTACAAGAAGATTCTGTGGGTCAAATGGTGAATATTACTTAAGTTGATGGGAAAGATTCTACACGAAGAATATGGTTTGTATCACATCCAACTTTAGGTTCTTAAATAAGGAACTATGAGCCCTATTTTCGTGCATGAAGAGATCATAACAAAAGGGGCATTCTAGTTTAGTCAATTAGTGTCAATTGAAGCATAGTGAGTTCAACAACCTTTATTTGCAGTATTTCTACCTTCAACTGATGTAAATGTGTTTGCATGAGTCTTCAGTAGTGTGCATAAATGAAAGGCTCTCAAGAGAGCGTTTTGGCCTATAAATAGGCTTGTATTCATGTTTACAAGGAACACTTAGCAAAAAATAGCATATTTGCTCTGTAAGTTGAATTCTCTGTGTCGGTTTTCAATTGTTTAAGAATTTATCTTGAGTAAGGTCTTGTGACATTCAACTATTCAAGCATACCAAGGTTTTTGATTGGCATCATGCATGGTTTCTAAGCTTTAGGAAAGATCAAATCGAATTCTCGATCTGGACGATCATTATTCGTCATTATACATTGAGTTCCTGCATCAATATATCCAATAGGTCATTCATTCGTGTCAATTTGGTATCATTAGAACACTCTAGTGTTTATCCGAATATCATATTCTTTCATTCCTAGAAAGAAAGTATCATCAAGTTCCCCCTTCCCAAAGAAATGTGTCACCCAATTCTCATATCTTTATCTATAGTTCTTTTTCACAATATAATATAAAAGAGAGTTGTATCATCTCGAGTTCCAAAAATATGTTCAAAAAATAGAAAAGAAAAGCCATTGCTACATCATTTTCCAAAGAATATCAATCGATTTATCCAAGGGCTTAAGTTTGTTGCTAGTCGATTTACTTTTTTTTTTTATTTGTTCTTAATCTTTTGAGTCCTACAAGTGATGTTTAAGTTGTAAAAGACATTGAGTGATTAAATCATTTGAAGGATGGTCAAGGCCTGTGAGTGATGCATGAGTGAATTCTAAGTATTATTTTAAGGGGAAAAATTCTTGTCTATCCCAACATATAGTACTTCCATTATCACAATAGACTTAATATGACACCCTTAACACATTATGTCTATTGTGACGGCCGGCATATTACACGTTATGGTAGGCACGAAATTCCCCACTTTAAAATACATGAGTGAAATAAGAGGATGGTGGAATAAACATTCGAAAATAAAAATGATGGAAACATCCAAAAATAGAAATCAAGTCATGCAACAACAATTTTCGAGGTTTGGGACAATAAATGAAAGTGTCACTGATCATTTTGAGAGCTAAGAACAACAAATACTTGGAAGACATGCAAATCCTCAAGGAAATATTTCATAGTCGGTTTTCTTATGGAGTTGAAACTCCGCGGCATTCGAGTATTCATTCGAATAAACGGAGGTTGTGTTATTTGTATCACTATGTATCTCGGGAATTTGGATAGGTTGATTGCCAATCATAGGCCTAGGAAATTTGGCAAGATAGGTGATGGATATATCAATAAGATTGATATTAATATTATATTTAGATGAGTTTTTATTAGATTTTTATTCTTTATAGATTGTAATTAATCAACTAAGAATTTTATTATAAGACAAAAACTTATATGAGACTGTCGACGAATCTCTTACGTTAGATGAATCTCCACCCGATCCGACTCGTCTGGCCCGGTGAAACTAAATACTACCTCCGTTTTATAATGTTTGTTGTTTAAGGTTTTTTTTTTAGTTTCAAAATGTTTGTTGTTTTATATAATTTGACATCCTCTCTCCCAATTTTGACCCTCTCAAATCCTACAAGATTTTTTGAGTCTAACTTACCTATAATATATGAAGAGGGAAAAATATATGGAGAGAGAAAATATTGTTATTTTTTAGGAAAATATAGATGAATTCGATTTTATGACATATATAAGGGATGAGTATATTTGTCCACAATTTAATTCTTAATTCCAGATAAAAAAAACAAAACAACAAACATTATGAAACGGAGGTAGTATAAATTAAAAAAAAATATATTTTTCATTTGAAACCAAACTCCAGCCATGCGATTCCCCCATTAAGCCTTAATTTTCATATTTTGTCTGCTGATTTTATTAAAAGATGTTTTATTGAAGTTGCAATAGAACCACTACCACTGGAGGTCGGAAATGGTGTACGATGAAAATACCAAATTTCAAGAATACATTTCTCGGTATCGAGAAATCAGGAATAAAAATGCTCATGTGTAACTTCGAATTGAAATGCCTTAATTGATCATATGTGGGAGAAATATACTAATTCCGAGACTTGAATGATCATGTTCTTTTATTTTAGTTTAAATGCATGTTTACGAATGAATTTAATTTTAATGTAATTTTCTTCTCATCTTTGTGTAATTTCTCACGTTGTGTAATTTTCTATTTTAATAAATGTTGAAAATTAGTTTTTTGCGGTCATTCATATTTAATATTTAATTCTGTAAAGAATTATATATTTATAATTAAATTTAATACATTGTTGTGTATATAACAAAAAAAATAAGAGGTTCAATTCATAAATTTCGATAAATATGTGGGTGTTATTGAAATAAACATGATAAATAGTAAAATGTGGAATATACTGAGAATATTCTTTTGAGTTTGGGTTTAGGCTTGTGGGTTGGAGATAAATTAGTGTTTGACGTGACACTTACTCCATTTTAAGTATAAGTTTGGGTATTTGGGTTGGAGATTGGTCTTAGTGGTGATTTTTGGGTAGCTTCGAATGGAAAGTTGCTGTGAGATTTGTTGTGTTCGTCGCTCCAACATTCTGCTCCAACGACATTCCCATACTTCCATTCCCAAAATTTTCTTTGTGCTCCGCCGCATTGACACTTTTCTTGCCATAAATTTCAGCCACATTTTCCATAACATATACTCTCCTCTGTCCCACTTTGATAGACTTGTTTTTTTTTTTGGTATGTCCTGATATATAGGCATGTTTCTATATATATTTAGCTAATTTACTAATATATATCCCTATTCAATATGTTTACATTAGACATTAATTAAATATCAAAGAATTAAATAGGGGCATATTAGGAAACTTTTTAATTAATTATCTTTTCCAATACTTTTCTTAATCCCCACGAAAAACTCCAATCAGCCTATCAAAATGGGATGAAGGGAGTATTCAATTATCACGTGAAAATTTAAAATTTAGCTAAACATTTTCAATTTGCAATGGTAATACATATTTGTAAAAGGTGGAATTCAACTCTAAAGCATCATATCTCTCGTTGAAAAGGAAACTATTTTTTTTTTGTCCTTTTCAAAGCCTTGAAAAGGCTATCTGGAATGGTTCAAGTGAGATTCGGATGTTTGTCAAGAAGGCTCAAATCTTTGAAATGTTGAGATTCCTATCATCATACAAGAAAACGTAAAAAAAAAGAACGATATAAAAGAATACTAATCCTCTCATGACCATCAAAATTTCTTAAATGATACCATAGAGATAAATGTTAAAGTTTCCCTTGGAGAAATAAACTCTGACGGATGTTCACTTACATTACATGTACACAATGACTTTTCCGCAGAGCAACCGCGTTCTGAGTGCTTAAAAAAATGATTAAGTGATGAATTATATAAAATTTATCCATTTCAAAAGGAATTATATCTAAGTATTCTTTCTATGAGATCAATAGGTTGTCCATCCTAGAATCAATTTCTCCCACAAGTGAGTGGCAGACAGACAATACAAAATGCTGAAAAATATGAAAACAGTCCATGAGTTTTATATTGCAACTAAATTGTAAAAGATAGTTATTAGTATAGAATTAATTAGAACCTGCATAAAGCAACAAAACATCTCAAGCAAAACAAAGCACAAAATTACATCAAGCTTATATTCTGTATCACATCAAATGCTAAAACCAATAATTAATTAACAACTTGATTCACTCGGAAATGGAGTAGTTCATTATCCATGAAAGGAAATGGAATCTCTTGCATGCGGCAATTAGAGTTTTTTTAAGAGGGCAAACATTTCCCTGCAGCGGATGCAAATAACACTATTTCAGACGGGTCGGGTTAAACCCACGTTTTGACCCGGTCAACGCGGGTTCAGGCCAATCCGTAAAAAAGTAGAAAAAAACGGTTAAATGAGTATCAACAGTCTCACTAAAAAATATCACCAAAAATTCGAAAAGTATCGTCTGTATCATTAAAAAGTAAGGGGTCTACTAGTTATTTTATACTTGTTTATTTAGTTCAAATTGTGATTTTTTCTATTCGAATTAATGTTTAGAGCTTAGTAGTTTAGAGTTTTATTAGTGTTCATGGTTTTTTAAAGAGTTCATGTTTTTTAGGGATTTTTTTAGGGTTCATAGTTTTTTAGGGTTTTTTTTTTTAGTTTTTTTGGGGGGTTTTTTTTTGGGTATATTTTGTGTTTTTTAGAGTTTTTGGGGGGGATGTTTTTAGGGATTTATTTTGTATTTTTTAGGATTTTTTGGGGTGTTTTTAGGGGTTTATTTTGTGTTTTTTAGGGTTTTTTTTGGGTATTTTTAGGGGTTTATTTTGTATTTTTTAGTTTTCTTAATTCTATTTAATACTCATTTCAAACAAATTAAATCAATTTTAATTTTAGGGTTCACTAATATTTTTTTGGGTATATATTTTTAGGGAACAAATAAAATTGATAAAAAAAAGACAAAAACAAGTACAAAAAATTGCCATAAAAATTGGAAAAAAAAAGAGAAAAAAATGGACAGTAAAAAAAAATAGACGGGTGCGTGGGTCCCACGCGCCGCGCGTGGACTCACGTGGGATGCGCGCGTGGACTCACGCGCCGTCTGAAATAACACTATTTCAGGCATGATGCACCCAATACCAACTCTTTTAAGAGAGATTGGAAGAGACGACGAATGAGAAAATTGGAAGATATGAGGTTAAATTGTTAGGTTAATGGTATTTTAAATAAATTTCTGAAAACAAATGAAACGTTCCAGTTTTAAATTCAAAGTGAATTGATACATTCCTTCATTAATCATAATTTTATCCAATTTGCAGTTAAAGCGACGCTTGAATAGTCATTTTTTCCCCAAACCGCTTCAATGTTTTTTTTTTTGTTTTTTGTTTTTTCTAAAACTGCATTTAAATGTGAATTGTCGAATTTATCCCTACTATTCTGTTTTTATAGAATATATATAGATATATATGGATTGTATAGAGATCAAATGAGAACCAAGTACCTGTGTAGGAACTAGGAACTAATTTGGAGTGTTTGATCATTTATTTTGTAAGGCTGAGATTAATCTTGGAAAAATGGGGTCAAAAATGCAATATGTTAATAATTATATTAAGTTAAGGGTATATATGTCATTGTAATGCATATTAAAAATCTGCAGTAAATATATATGTTCCATCAGGGGCGGGGCTAGCCTATCGGAGGCCCTGTGCAAAATTTAAAATTGGACCCTTTATTAATGGAAGAATATGGGCAAACCCTACTTATTAAAAAGGGGAATTATGTCAAAGGGCCCCAAGCGCAAGCAGTAAAAAAAAAAATTGAACCCTTTCTTAATGGAAGAATATGGGCAGACCCTACTTATTAAAAAGGGGAATTATGTCAAAGGACCCCAAGCACAAGCAGTAAAAAAGCTGTAAAAAAAAAATGTTACACTGAAGAATTGAACCCGCGCGCTAAGAAACTTAAAAGAAGCAGTTTTCCACTAAGCTAAGTGATTAATTAATAATATTTTCAACTATTTATCTATATATACATATATGGACCTATATGTATTCGGGGCCCTTGATTTTTCGGGGCCCTGTGCGGTCGCCCACCCCGCACACCCTCAAAACCGCCCCTAGTTCCATATATAGTGGGATTTTAAATTGGAACGTTTTTTTTTTTGGACGGTTATCTCTGATATTTTTTTACAGAGTTGTATCTATCGTTGTTTCATATTTTAATTCATCACACACCTGTTCAACATCTTCAAAGTTACGACTCTTACAATCGAAGAAGCCGTTCCAGATTAGTTTTCATCGTCTGTCTGTTCGTCGGCATCGATTTTGTCGGATTTCATCGTCTGTCTGTTCATCTATAGGAGTCATTTTTCACAAGTTCTTATTCGATCGTATATTTCACAAGTTCTTATTCGATCGTATATTTCACAAGTTCTTATTCGATCGTATATTACCATCACACCAGTTATCGTATATATTATGGAAGATACATGTATTGTGTTATCCATTAATGTTTCTTTGTAGGTGTAGAGATCTGAGCTGAATCTGCTAGGGCATCGTATGTCCGAAGTTTAGCAAATTTTTCATATGTCATTAGCAAATTATGTATGTGTTAATAGCAAGTCAGTCATATTTTTATTTATGAGTTTAATTTGTTTTTTGACGATAAGGTGGACATTTTTTTTGGGAATTGTTTCAATATGTTTTACATGATACTGAGATGTTCGCAAGTAATGGTCATATCATATTTATTATAGAAGATAGATGCTTTTTGTATTTGGTTGTGGAAGTTTTAAATTTCTTAAGAAAAAAATAGTTAAAGTCGCATGAATGTATGTGAGCAAAAGAATAATGTATTTTTAGAAGCGTATGCATGTGTTTATTAGCAAATTATATATGTGTTAATAGCACGTCAATCATATTTTTATTTGTGAGTTTAATTTGTTATTTGACGATAAAGTGGACATTTTTTTAGTTTGAATTAGCAAATTAATCTTCCATTTTATTGAATGAGTTCATGTTGTTTTTTCGTTTGACCCTTATATGATATGGACATGTTGTGCATTGCTTGTACACAATTTCATTTTGAGAACAAAATAGCGTATGCATGATTAGTTTTAAAGTATAAAATTATTTATAGCATATTATATACACGTGCTTATAGTATTATTTTAAATAGTAGGAATTAATGTTGATTCAGTTTTGGGATCATGTGGAAGCTACATATCAGAATGTAGTAAATCTTTGAAGCCATTTGTTGGTCAGTAGTTTAAAAATATCGAAAAAAAAGATTGATGGTGTTATTATTTGGAAGTATGTGGTATGTAATCGTGAAGGGCAAAAAAATTCACTTCCAGTCAGTTCCAGATGAAGTGAACAATGATGATAAGAAGGAGAAGAAGACGAAGAGACATAGAGTTTCAAGAAGAGTGGATTGTATGACTCGTTTGGTTCTTAAATATGTTGAGGCTAAACACCAAGCATTAATTTCTATCAACCGCAGAATAATTTGCTAAAAAAATATGAATACGGGAAATTTTTAAATTTTATTTTAACCACTGCACAATTTGTTAAACACTGAGTAAAAAATTGCTATCAACAAAGGAATATTTTGCTAAAAAAATGAGAATCTGAAAATGCCACTTTCCTATAATCAAAGAATAATTCGCTAAAAATATAGGAATATGTGAGAATAACAGTCGAAGATCACTATCATTACACATACGCAAACCACGAGATTCACAGTATATGAGATTCACTGTATTAAAAGTGAAATTTTGCTATAACCATCTGCACGATTGGCTAAACACGAAGCATTAATTTTCTATAAACCGCAGAATAATTTGCTAAAAAAAATATGAATACGGGAAATTTTTAAATTTTATTTTAACCACTGCACAATTTGCTAAACACTGAGTAAAAAATTGCTATCAACAAAGGAATATTTTGCTAAAAAAATGAGAATATGAAAATCATGCAACTTTGTTTAAAACAAATGAACAATTTGATATACACATTGGGAAAATTTGCTAGAAAAAGAGGAATACGAAATAATGCATACTTTGTTATAAACAACTGCACACTTTGCTCAATACATACGGATACAAATGCTATAAACAGCGGAATAATTTACTAAAGAGGAATTATGAATCTCAAGAAAGCCGAAAACTATAACACACATTAAACAATTTTTTAACCAAACTCAGCATAATTATTGGCTAACAACACTACAAAAAATTGCTATAACTATATATCAAATTGATATCATCAGAAGGATAACTTGCAATAAACAGATAAAATATTTGCTATAATCTGTAACCAGCTGCACAATTTGCTAAACACCAAGGAATAACTTGCTATTAACCGAAGCATAATTTGCTAAAAATATATGAATACGGGAAAAAAATTTATTAAAATTTTTTGCTAAAAACCACTGCACAATTTGCTAAATTCGGAGTAAAAAATTACTATCAATATAGCAATATTTTGCTAACAAAAAGAAAAAAAAAAATACCAACAAATACCAATTAAATCGACATCCTAGCAAAATAGACCTTTACTCATTTCCGAAAACTATAAACACATTAAATAATTTTTTACCCACACTCGACATAATTATTGGCTACCAACACTACAAAAATTTGCTATAAATATATATCAATTTGCTATCAACAGATGTATAACTAGCAACAAACTGATAAAATATTTTCCAGAATCTTTAACCAGCTGCACGGTTTGCTAAATGCGAATGAATAATTTGCTATCAACCCAAGCATAATTTGCTAAAAATATATGAATACGGGAAACATACAATTAAATCGACATTCTACCAAAAGAGACCATTACTCATTTTTGAATTTTCTAGATATCCAAATTGCATATGAAAATGGGCAGGAAAAAAAAATACCAGTTCGTGTGACCCTTTTGCCCGTCATTGATGCCAGCCACAACTGTGTCGTTCCACATCGTCCTCCGGTGGTGTCGGCCAACCGACAGTGGTGGGTCGGAGTAGAAAGAGAGGGGCGATCGGTGTGACGGAAGTTTTGGTGACGATAAATCGGAGGGAGAGTGACCGGAGTACAAATAGCAGCGGCGCTGGGTGGGCGGTCGGGGGCAGTTAGAACTGTTGGGGCGATGTTGAAATCGGGCGGCGACGGAGAGAACGGTGGGAGTAGAGAACGGCGATTGTAGGGTTTGGAATGGCCCAACGTATTTGAGATTTTGATATATCAGTTTCTCTATATTCTATAATATTTATCCCATAATTATGCCTAGATATGTGGGACGTGATATTATGGAGATTTGGGTTTCTCATTAATACCCTTATGAAATTCGAAATATTGGTCAAAAATTACTATTTTGCAATTTGACCCCTAAAATCTAAAATCAATCTTGTCCATTAAATTTGTAGAGATCTATGGATGTAGATGGTTCTTATTTCCTACATAAGGGTATGGTTCTCATTTTAACCCACCCCTATATGGATTATCTACAAATAAATAAATTTAATATAGCTTACCTTCAACAAAGTCTGACTGTAGCTGAAACCGTCGCTCTGATTTGTTTTTTCCTCCTAATTTTGGGATTTCTCCCACAGCTAAAGGACATAATAATAATAATAATAATAATAATAATAATAATAATAATAATAATAATAATAATAATAATAATTGTGTCCTTAGGTTAACCTAGTGGTAGAGTGTTGTTATCTTGATATCAAATATTTTGAGTTCGAATTTCACCATCAACACCACCGGCTACACAAGGACGAGTTAATAATAATAATAATAATAATAATAATAATAATAATAATAATAATAATAATAATAATAATAATAATAATAATAATAATAATAATAATAATAATAATAATTCACACCAATCAACTCTGGGTCAATTCCGCTTAACCCACTCCGTCTAATAAAAAAGATGAAATAATTAAAATAGTAAAAAATTATTATATTAAAATTATAAAATACAAAGTTATAACTTACAAGTAAATTACAATTATTACAAATTCACAACTTAAAAAAAAAGAGTGGGAAAGGAAAAAAAAATCGTAGATGCTTTTACTTAATTCTAATATGACTAGGCAAACTAAAGAAAAGACATCAACTGATGTCAATACTGAAGAACTAGCTGAAAACCCAGCTAAGGATAGTTTACCCAAATGGCTCAGAAGCCATCCAGCTGATAAGATCGTTGGTGATCCAAGAAGCCGAGTTCAAACCAGAAGTTCAACTGAGCATGCTCTCTTCACATGCTTCTTATCTCAAACTGAATCGGCGAACATCAAGGTAGTGCTTGAAGACTCAGACTAGATCATAGCCATGCAAGAAGAGCTGAACCAGTTCACAAGAAATGATGTACGGTTTCTTGTCTATAGGCCAAAAACCTAGAAAGTCATTGGAACAAAGTGGGTTTTTCACAACAAACTGGACAAGCAGGCGTCATCACAAGGAACAAAGCAAGACTGGTAGCTAAGGGATACTCTCAAAGTGAAAAGATCGACTTTGATGAGACATTTGCACCAGTTGCAAGATTGGAAGTAATTAGACTATTCCTCACCTATGTAGCTCATAACAACTTCACAGTCTATCAAATGGATGTGAAAAGTGCGTTTCTACAAGGGATGCTTAAGGAAGACGTGTGCGTCGAGAAACCACCTGGATTTGAAATTGGAGATCAAGTCTTCAAAATTGAAGAAAGCACTCTATGGGCTGAAGCAAGCACCCCAAGCCTAGTATGAAACCCTCACAACATTCTTGCTGAAGAATGGGTTTCAAAAAGGAGTCATTGATCGAAATCTATTCAGAATAGAACGATCAACTGAGATCTTAATGGTTCAAATTTATGTGGATGATATAATATTTGTATTAAAGAGTAAAGATCTATGCACTCGTTTCACTCAACTGATACAAAGTGAATTCGAGATGAGCATGATGGGAGAAATGACATTCTTCCTAGGACTCCAAGTGAAGCAGCTCAAGGATGGGATATTCATCAGCTAAGCCAAGTACACAAAGGAGCTAGTTAAGAAGTTTGGAACTGATAAGGGAAAAACTATCAAAATTTCCATTAATACATCAGTTCAACATACTCTCGATGAAGAAGGAGAACCAGTTAGCCAAACTCACTACAGACGCATCATTGGCTCGCTTCTCTACCTAACTACCAGTCGATCAGACATCTCATATTCAATCGGCTTATGTACATGATTCCAAGCTAATACGAAGAAGAGTTGTCTCGAAACAGCAAATAGGATCATCAAGTACCTCAGAGGAACCATAAATCTTGGATTATGGTATCCCAGATATGACAGCTTGAGTCTAACTGGATATTCAGACTCAGACTTCGGTGGATACAAGATTGACAGGAAGAGTACCAGTGGAATATGTCAGTTTCTTAGTCACAAACTGATATCCTGGTTCAGCAAGAAGCAGCACTCAGTTGCCACATCAACAATTGAAGCGGAGTATATATCTACTGGAAGCTGTTGTACCTATCTTCTGCGACAACAATAGTGCTATGAAGATTTCTTAGAATCTAATTCTACATTTGAGAACAAAGCACATTGATATAAAAAAAAAGATATATGCATCCAATATGTCAATACAGATAGACAGATAGCTGACATCTTCACAAAGCCATTGCCAGAAGCAAGATTCGTGGAGCTATGTGTCCAACTGGGATTGTTGGAACTAGCTTCAGAAGATGAAGATGAACAACTGATCGAGAGAGTGCATAAAACAACCTCAATTGATGAGAAGAAAATAGGAGAAGCTGCAATTGAACCAAAAGGCACATCAGTTCAGTAAGCAAAAGGGTCCAAAACTGGTCAAATCATCAGTTCCAGAGAAAAGCAAGCTGAAAAACTTGCAAACTGATGAGAGGCGTAGAAGCTAAGAAGTCAAAAGAACTAGAACTGATCAAAAGTTCAATCAGTTCAAATTGGAGAAACAGTTTATGATCAGCTGAAACAAGCAGCTGAACTGAAGGAAAAGCTGGAAGCCATCTCAGCTGAAGAAAGAGCTAAACTGAAAAGTCATCTCAGTTGAAACTAATCAACCAACTGGAGATTGCCAGATGCAGCCAATGCAGCATATGACGTCAACATCTTAAGGCCACACGGAGGCTCAGGAGAGAGAGATTTGAACAGATAAGTTCAAAATTAATTTTTCTTAATAGAATGGTAAAATGATGTGTCGATCCATTGTTACCGTTGGACCCACTTCCTCTCTCTTCATTTACATCCAACAGATAGATTTTAGAAGGTGAAACGATTCTTCAGCTAACTTCATCGCACCAAATCCAAACCATCGAATTTGCTGAAATTGAAATATTCCCAACCGTTGGATGAGCCTCACCCTCTCATAAATAGGTCAATTGAAAATCCCAAATAAATTTTTACCCTAACTACTGATTTAATCTCCAGATCCCATTCTTCTCATCTTACCAAAACTCTTCAAATCTCACAAAAATCACTCAACAATGGCTCAAGTCGCTGGCCGCCGTACACGGAAGATTTACAACTTCAGACTAACCGGAGAAGACTCCACAGTCTTCTGCAACAAGCTATACAGAGATAAATTCTTTGAACCAGCTGTGTTCTCTCGCAACTGCAACAACTCAGCGCTCAGCAATGAGATTATCTCCAAATTGTACCAGTCAAATCTCAAGACATTCATAGAAATTACTCCAAAAAGTGTATATCCAGAAGCAGTTGTAGAATTCTATCTCAACTCAAGAAGCACTAAAGAGTCTTTGGAAATTTCAACTCAAGTCAGAGGACGACGGTTCATTGTTACCGCTGAAACTCTTGGAGAAATATTTGAACTGCCAACCAGAGGGCTCAATCTCGAGGATATAGATGTGAACATGGAAAGAGCATATAGACTCTGGAAGAAAGAAGGTTCGAGAATAGCCTACAAGAACAATCATTTCATCTCATGTTTCAAGGATGAATATCAAATGCTGGCATCAATTGTAGCAAAGATGATAATTAGAACTGCCGGCAGCTACTCAGAGATGTCCAAGCCAAAGTATAAAGCCTGCATCGCAATTGATGATCAGCTAGACATCAACTGGGCCCAATTCTTCTTTAGTTAGATCAAGAAGTTTGTACTGCTTGTTGAAGACAGAAAGAATGTAAATGAATTCCCATAGCATATCTGCTATCTCAATCGAGTTAGCTTGATCCTGGAAAAGAGTTTCTAGAATTAATGGATGAAGAAAGTGACTACAAACTAATAAACAAAGGAGACTACATCCCAACCTTTAACCAATCAGTTAAGTTCAAGGAAACTGGATCAGTTCAGTCAATCAGATCCAGAAGGAAGGGAGTTACAGTAGAGGGAAGAGGAAAACAACAAGCAACTGACACTGCGAAGAATGACTCCTCAGACTCTGAAGACGATTTTGTTGAATCACAAAAGGCAGCTGAAGCTGAAGCTCGAGCAGCTGCAACTAGAGCTGGAACCAGTACATCAACAAGAACAATAACATCAGCTGATAAATCTGGATCAGCCACTATTGAATCAAACGTTACAGCTGAAAGAAGGCCAATCACCAGATCAACTCTGAGCAAGAAATTGGCAAGTCAAAGGGGAAGAAAGTGAATAAGCCAATTGAGAGGAGGGAAATTAGTCCAATGTTAGATCAAAATCCAACTGTTGTTCCAAATGTCATGATCGAAGATCTTGCACCATGTGCTAACCCAAGGGATTTGATCCCTGAAAGGGGGATACCACATGAAGGGACCAGAGCCGATTACTTCAGATTCACGTGTCCACTAATGCCACAAACGGAAGAAAACATCAGAGCTTTCTAAAAAAAAGAAGACATCAAAAGATGGGCTGAAGAAACAATGCATCAATATGCAACTCAGCACCACGTTCCTGAACTCTCTGGATATGAAGAGTTATTTAACACCTTAACCAGGTATTTATACTGGTTCCTTTGGTGACATGTCTATCAAATAGATCAATTTCTTTTCTTGTTGGCCTTCCAAGGAATGAGTATCTAGAAGAGGGAAGATGAATGGAGCACGTGGTAGACAAGCAACAAGAATACACTTCCATGGAATGAGTATCTAGAAGAGGGAAGAGGAATGGAGCACATGGTGGACAAGCAGTAAGAATACATGTGCCACAAGAAGCAAATACCTGAAAAGGTAACTGCACCTTCGAAAAATGTGCTCAGAACCATCCAGGGGATCAATGGAGGATGTATTCAGTGAAATCTGTGATAAAAATGGAATCAAGCCTGAAGCTTTCTCTATAGAGAAGGATGAATTTACAAAAATGGCTCTATGATGAGATGAAGAAAGATCAGTCAGAACCACTGTCTGAAACTCCATCAGGAAGGGAGGAGCAAACACCAGTAGATGATCTAATTGAGGAAGCTCTGAGAGAAATGCACTACACAGAAGAGGTTGAAATCAATCTCTTAATAGATTCCTCTGACAACCGATCTGCAATGGAAGAAGGAACTCACAAGTATACAACTGACTTGGAGTTCGAAGAGATGCTCAGATCACCAGTCCAACAGGCTGAAGGTCAAACTGAAGGGCCAACTGAGCAAACTGATCAGCCTGAGGAGTAGACAATATTCCAAACTGCTCCAACTGCTGAGCTAACTGAAAAAGCTTCAAGACAGTGGTTCTGACTACTCCTCCCTTGCTGATGGAGTTTCAGACAGTGGTTCTGACTGATCTTTCTTCATCTCATCATAGAGCCATTTTTGTAAATTCATCCTTTCTCTATAGAGAATCTCTATAGAGATCAGTCAGAACCACTGTCTGAAACTCCATCAGCAAGGGAGGAGCAAACACCAGTAGATGATCTTATTGAGGAAGCTCTGAGAGAAATGCACTACACAGAAGAGGTTAAAATCAATCTCTTAACAGATTCCTCTGACAACCGATCTGCAATGGAAGAAGGAACTCACAAGTATACAACTGACTTGGAGTTCGAAGAGATGCTCATATCACCAGTCCAACGGGCTGAAGGTCAAACTGAAGGGCCAACTGAGCAAACTGATCAGCCTGAGGAGCAGACAATATTCCAAACTGCTCCAACTGCTGAGCTAACTGAAAAAGCTTCAAGAACTGAGGAAACTGAGGATGAGGTAGATTTCCAGCTACCGCTTGCTACGCTCTTCAAGCCAATCTCCCAGTTTGATCCCTCAGTAGGAGTATCAACTGCTCAAATTAATAAGGTGCCAATCTAAGAAGAAGTTCCAACTGATCAAGTTGATGAGGAGCCAATTATGGAAAATTAGACTGATCAGTTGAATGAGAAATAGCAAGGCTACATGGGTTCACTAGCCCTGGTGGTATATGTGGATCCAAATCAGCTAGGATAGCAGTCCACAGCGCCATCAGAGAAGAGCTATGGAGAAATAGAAAGACTGGAAAATCCTGAGCAGTCCAAGACAATTCTTTGTGATGAGCTTGAAGGAACTGAAGATGGAGAAGAAGTCACATCACGAGGTGATGCACTTTTGTTTAATGATGACACTTTAACCCTCCATGAAGATACAACTGCTGCAGTTCAGTTCTAAGAGCAGCCAGAAAGCTCCACTGCTCAGTTCACAGTTCAGCATGAAGAACTATTTCGTAGCATCCAGCAACAACTCAAGTTGCATAGTGAGCTCATCAAGTAGTGGCAAGCACAAGCAGGAGGTCAGCAAACTAAAGTAGAACCCTCTAGCAGTGACAAAACTGGTGAGCTAGCTGCTAAAAGAAGGAAGACTGAGCACAAGAAGGATTAGAGACTGATCAAGCTCAGCTGATTAAGATCTTTAAGTTTTCTTCTTGTAACGTAGTCTATTAATCTTTTTGATCAATAAAGCTTTTATTTTATTGATAAAATGCCAAGTCAGCAAGTCCATTTGAAATTTCTTACCGTTGAATCTTTGACAATAACATTTAAGGCCAAAAGCGAAGGCAAAGGACATAACTTTTCCAAAGATATATGAGTATCATTTATTGCTCATAAATCAATCTAGATCTAGTCCTTTTTGCTAGAAGAGACACACTCATCTCTCAAATCATTCAAGAAGTCTCTTCATTTTTCCAATTCTCTCAACCAGAAATTCTAGCCAAATTCCTTCAATGGCAGAATCCTTCAGCTCCTCAAATTCGTTCAAAAACCAAATGTTGAGAGACAAATTCCTTGAAAGAAAGAAGTTCCAGAAAATTCTCCATGGATCAAACAGCCCAAACCTACTTGTTAGTCTTCACAAGACATGAATTCTCTATTACCTGGAAACACCACCAAGGTTCTTCAAACAAAACCTGGTGTGTGAATTTCTTCTTCAAGCACGAGTGAGTGCAAATGGCAAGGAAATATCTTTAGCTATCCAAGGCCAATTGATCAAGATAACTGAAGAAATAGTTGCTGAAGTTTTTCAACTTCCAAGGCAAGGAGCAACAATCTAAGAATTGAGTGAAGCAGCTGAACCATACTGGAGAAGGTGGAAAACCTCCACATGCGGTAAAGCATTCAGTTTTACCACAGCTAAAACTGATTTGAAGCTAGAGTATGGAGTTCTGCTCAACATCATAAACAAGATGATGTTTGGAGCTATTAGAAGCCTAAGCCAGCTTACCCAAGAGAGGTACAAGGTGATGATTCACCTAGCTGAAGGAAAAGAAACAAACTGGGCACAGTTTGTATTTTCTCAGATCAAGCACCAAGTCCTCAAGGCCTCCAACTCAAAGAGAACAAAGAAGTTTGAGTCTATGGTAGGACTCATTCTCAGGATGAGCAAGATGATTGAAGATATCTTGAAGCTGCCAAATGATGATACTTTACTAGTCCTTGTGTCTGACTGGATTCCCAAAAAAGGAAGCATTCATCTTCAGTCACTCAAGAAGAAAAGGAGAACCAAGGCCAAGACAAGTGCCATAGCCTCAAGCAACTGAACTGCCAATGCCGTTCCATCACCAGTCTCAAAAAATGGATCGTTAACTGATTTTAAAGTTTGTTCTGATCCAGATGAGCTTATTCCATTCATCAAAATCCCTCATCCAGACTATGGAGCTGATTACTTCAGGAGCACTTGCCATCCTCTCCAACTGACGGAAGAAAATATTCGCACTTTCTATAGTGGTGAATATGCAGCTAAGAGTGCATAGAAAGAGGTAACCAATTTACTTCTCACTCAATTTGCATTCGTGGCTATACAAGATCAAGAGCCTTTTAAGAAATTGCACCGGTATTTCTACTGGTACAACTGGAGACATTCAATGTCTATCCATTCCCATTTCTTGATCATTGTCTTTCATGGCATGAGTTTTTGGCAAGGCGAAGAAGTTTGGAGCTTAAAATGGATAAGATCTTCAAATCCATTTCCTCCAACTATCATGCAAGTTCAGAGGATTATGAGTCATCGACTGACCAACAAAATCCCTCCAACTGTCCTACTTTCCGAACTGAGAAGTGACATCATAGCTCAAGAAGAAGCAGGAGTCCAGCCGCTAGCCAACTGCAGAACTAGCCTTGCCTGTCCAAAACTGAATTTTGACAATCTGTGAAATCAGTCAGCTGAGCCACCTCGACCAACTGAACCTGCAACTGAGCAGATACAAAGAACTATACTCCCCACCCCAGTTGTAGTGAGTCGAGAATGTGATGATGAAGACACTGCCACATCATAAATCTCTTGTCTAAGAGATATGTCACCTCACTGATAGCTTCAAGCTCGAAGATAGCAGCTCAATTGAATTTTCAAGAAGTTCAATTCAAACCACCCTACAAGAGGAACTCACAGAGAAGACGAAAGGTCACGTCAGATGAAGCTAAACAACAGAGTCAATCCATGAGAAAAATAAGGCCAGAGAAGCCAACTGAAGAAACTGGATCCGCATCAAAGAGGAAAAGACCAAACTGCTCAGAGAAAAGTAGTGAAGAGAATCCAGTTCGCCTCATCAAAAAGAGAAAGCAGACTGAGATTTGATTCAGTTGTTCAGAAACTGATATCATCAGTTCAGTGATGAATCAGTTAAGGCGGCAAAGCAGAAGCAACGACAGAACTGATTGATCAGCTGCCACATCATCAGTTCCTAAGTCATCAGTTGAACTGTATTCCAACTGACCCAGGATAAGATTTTGAATTATTTATTCTTTTAAACTTATTCTAAATAAATTATTACTGTTGTGATAATTACAATTTTATCATAATCCAATGGATATAATTTTCAAAATGGGAAGATCTCTCACAAAAAGCTAGCATTAATGCTACTGACCAAAATCAACCACTAAAGTAGAAAGTGAGTTGATCGATTAAGAGATATAAATAGCAAAATCTTACAGCAAATATTTGCTATATATGGCAACTACCCGTTTTTCAAATGGATGAAATCTGAACCGCTAATCAAAAGTAAAGCTAAGCTTATGGACGACTGAGATATTCATTGCATTTAATCAGCTGAGCATCAGTCAAATCTATTAACTGATCAACAGAAGGGTACTCGAGTGCAACTTGAAGTACATGCATGCAAAGCTTAATTTATATGCTAAGGAGAAATCGATTGAGATCACTTATCTATCTTCATAACTCTCCTTGCATTGCTTTGCAATCCTCTCTATCTACTACTCCATTCTACTCTCTGAAATATTCTCACTCTTGCAGAATGCAAGTCCCCGCTCAATATATTAATCCAGCCAGACTTGCTCTCAATCTTAAGAGAGACAAGTTTTTAAACCTGGATTTTCTCAAGAAGAGACTATCTAATGAAGAATTTCATCCAATAGTCAAAGCAGCGGGTTCAGTTTCTCACTCTATCTCCAGAGCATGGAAGATGCTTTCCGGAGCTTGTTATCGAGTTTTACATAAACGCGCAGATTGCAGGCGACAACAACATCATCTCATCAGTCGGCCAACATGTGATCATTATCACGAAGGCAACCATGGTGGAAACCCACCATCTTCCCGGCACAGGTTCACAAGCTGACTCAATAACCATGCCAAACCAGAGAGAACTGTGGAACAACTGGAAGAAACTAGGCGTTGAACATCATGACTTTTCATACAGGCTGAAGGACAGTCTGCAATCGGAGTTCATCTAACTCCTGGATATAGTGATCCACTGCCTCTGGGGTAACTTGGACTATATCCACTTCAGCGCAGAGAATGCTCACCGGATGGCACTCATATTCTAAAGATGCAAGGTGGACTGGGCATCAGTAGTGCTATCACAACTCTGCCAAAATGTTCAAAAGGCTCAGTTTGACTATCAAACGGGCACATTCAAGGAGAAGCTAGGATTCATCAATCGGTTAAGTCAAATCATCGATGATCAAATCTAAACTCCTCCACTTTACGACGAGTTGCTGGACAGGAGAGATTTTCTCCCTACGGTGTTTCTCAAAAGAAAGAAAAACCTGAAGCCCTTCGGTAAAATCTTAAAAAGGCCACAAGCTGCTGATAAAGATACCACAGCTCTGACTAAACTGACATTCATCAATCGAGGAAAGGACCCAGTGTCAGAAGATGACATGACAAGTGAATCAACTGCGCTAACTGACTCCCAACCAGATGCCACAAGCTCTATGGATGGCGTTGAAGAAAGCTTCAATGAAACTCTCGAACATTTGCGATTCAACAAGTTCGACATCATTGAGAGTTATTACTCCTCCCTCTTCGATCAACTAAACTGATATCTCTGATGGCACCTCTAGAGATTTCAAGTTGATGAAGCAGTCATATTCCAACTGCTCGACAGAAAGGAAAGAAATTTTTAGAGTCAACAAGGCATTTGGAGCCGGAACTGGATGAACAACCCCTACACTGCATCTCCAACCATTTTGGAGATCGTGGATTCAATAATTCAACAAATCCAACATGGAGTTCAAGCCGCAGCTCCTCTACTTTTTAACGAGCCATCCAACTCATTCTCTACTCCACTGGAGTTCATCCACCCACGTCCAACTAAAGAACTCTTCACGAGTTTGGCCGTGTTGACAACTAGACCTCAAGTTCAATCTCCACTCTTAGATTTACGTCAACTCATGCCAACAGAAGAGGTATTAAACTGGCTACCCTCGCCATTACCACAACAGACATACCCCTCCCCATATGAAGGTAATCTTGCTACTACCTTCAGTTTACTACCACACATCCCCATACCATCATTTGATCTACAAATACATACCCTTTTGGATGATGGCAAAAAGGGAAAGATGAGGATATTGAGAAGAATGATGGAAAATTCTTGAGTCTTTGGGATGAGATTCAGGGGGAAGTCTCACAATTTCAGTGAGAAGTATAGCCTCAGGGGGAAGAAATGAGGACTGTAGAAACTGCTGGAGAAGAAAGGCGTCAGCCTTAGGGGGAAGTTTGGGGAGAACTCTGGAGAAATGCTAGAGATGGGAGACATCAGTCTCAGGGGAAAGTCTGGGAAGATGTTTGGAGGAATTCTAGAGAAAAGGGGGGAATCTAGCAACTGGTGGAAAAGATGAAGACTGAAGAAGTGCAGCAGCTTAAGAGGAGGAGCTAGAAACTGAAGAAGAAGAAAAATAAAAAGAAAAACTGTTGTAGATTGAAAGAAATCTAATCAGTTTATGCAATCAGTTTCTTAGCTATGAAAAGTTTTCTGTTGGGAAAAATTATCAAGATGACCCAACTAGTGGTTTTGATGAATTGTCAAAACATATGGAAAAGCTATTTAAAAAACTGCAGGTTATTCAGACTGGAAGTTGAAGTAATGACTAAATAAGACTTCAAATCCAAGCTCAGTTGAAGCAAAAATACAATAGCCTTGAAGCATGGTCAACCAACTTAAAAGGATGTTGCATCCGGACCAATCAAAGATCCACTCTTCAAAGCTCAAGAGAAGCTGTGATAGGAAGAGACTGGAAAGCGTCAACAGATGAGTAAGCCATCAGTCCAGCTGAAAGTCAAGAAAGATTGATGAGGAAATAGTCAGATTGAAAGCTCAAGACAAAACTGAACTGACCAAGATCAGTCAGTTGGGAGAAAAAATCTCAATTGAAAGTCAACTGGAGACTAGAGCTGAAAGCTCTAAAGCCCAGCTGCTAAAAGCTAAGGCAGCTGATACAAGGCACTCCAGGACTAAAGCATAAGACAGCTGCGGAACTGCCAACTGGACAATCTTAGAGCTGAAAGCCGAGATAGCTGAGACGCCATCAGCTGAAGTCCAGAACTGATAGCCGTAATAACTGCTCTCCGACAAGCAGTTATTAGAGAATCCTAATAGGTAATCACAGGAATATCCTAACGATCTTAGAGCAGAGGCCATTAAATTCAACAGCTAAGTTCATCCATGCTTCAGCGGCTACAAGCATTAAACCGTTGCTAGTGGAATCAACTAATCCACCAATCTCAACAGTCACTAAGATCACTCATCTATAAAAGAGAGTGAATCTCATTCAGACAAAAAGACTTTTCACGCACAAAACTAACTCTTGCTATTTTACAAAATGAGCTCTTCTTACTCCCTCCCCACAGCTCAAAGCTTAAATCTCTTAAGTACGAAAAGTCCCAACTGAGAAGGCGTGCTTCAAGTCTCAAGCAAGCAGCTAGCTGACGCAGAATTCCAGCCAGAGCAAAACTTCTCAGTCCAGTTCTTCAAAGATCAACCATCCAACTCAAAGTTGAAGGAGCACTCCAGGTTGATAACAAATTCAAGACTGTCTTTTTGAAGATCGAGGGAGATCTAAAATCTTGTAAAGACGGGCAATAGTACCTAAAGTCTCAGTGAGCAGTTGGAACCGGTAAGTGTGAGCTGTTGACCCAAAAACCGGCTGAGGAGGGGTGTGTACCGATGGGTCCGTTCTTCCGGGACAGTAACAGTTGGAAAGGAAGCCGCGCTTGGTTTGAAGGGTTCCATTTTCAGGTCCAACAAGATTCTTCACTATATAACTGTAATAAAGAAACTTTACACTTGCATAGTGGATTGCCCTTCTGCGGAAGGAAGAGAGGACGTAGAAGCAGGAAGCTTCGAACCTCTATAAATCTTGTGTGTGCTGTACTTTATGCTGTAAGTCTTTGCATGTTTCTAAACTGCGCACTATAAGCACACAAGCTACACTGACAAGCTAAGTCTTCAAACTATCAGTCTTAACTGATCAGCTCATAAGCTAACCTCTCGTCAAGCTCTCTCTCACTCAACTGATTAGTGCACAGATAAATTGTCTAAAGCGAGTCAGGGCCCTATATATTCCGTAATCAGTTTAAAAGTTTTTGAGTCAGTTTATTCACCCCTCTCTAAACTGATATATACTCACACCGGGACTAATATTTTTATGCTTGATTGGGTGTTCTCTTATACACAAGCTAAAAATTTCTCAACTCAGTTTTCCATCATTGCTCAATTTTGCCAAGTTTTAACATCATCAAAAAGGGGGAAATTGTTAGGAAAAACTCTCAAGAGTTACCTAATCCCTACCGTGGTTTTGATAAAATGTCAAAACGTGTCAAAAGGCTTTTAAAAACTGAAAAGGAATCAAGCAGAAAACTGAGGTTGATCATATAAAAGAATTGATCTACCAAAGCTTGAGAATGATCAATCCAAAAAGAAAAGAAAATAGAAAAAAGAGAGAAAGAAAAGAAAAGAAAATGAAAATAAAGAAAAGAGAGAAATCCAGCCAAGGGCTGAGAAAAGAAGAAAGCTATAGCTTCATTGCTAGATCAGTTAGCAAGTCAAGTAAACTGAAAATGTAGGTACTAACAAGTTCAAAGTACCAACTGGTCATCAGAGTATACATACCAAGTGAAGCTTTTCAGCCTATAGTTTATGAGCTGAAGAACATACCAGCTCAAGGCACTAGTTCAAAAGTGCCAACTGATCATCAAAGATCAGAAATTTCAGAAGAATACCAGCTCAAGAAGAACACCAGCTGAAGGACATACCAGTTCAAGGCACAAGCTGAAGGATATACCAGCTTAAGGTATCAACTGAAGAAGTAGCAGCTCAAGGAACCAGTTCTGAGAATATCAGCTGAAGATGTACCGGTTCGATATCCAGACTGAAGAAAGTACCAGTTCCAGCTGAAGGGACATCAGTCCAAACTGCCAGTTGAAGAAGATCTAAAGAAGTTTGCTTCTTCTTCTCAGTTGGCACTTTTACTGTGGATGAATATGAGCTTGAATCTTTTGAGAGCTTTGACAAAGGTCTTAGTTAGCACGTCTTAGCAAAAAGTTTGGCAAAAGTCTTCTTCACGATCTGAATCACTCGTTTTTTATAGAGAAGTATTCTTTTGACCGTTTGCGGATCATTGAATGATCATAAATGATTCATTGATGGGATAAAGCCATTGAGAGGTTTTTTGTTGAAGTAGTCGTTGTGCTGCCTTTGTTCTCTGATAAGCTTTTGCTTCAAGATCTTGATTGCATTAACTTCAAGATTTTCATATTGGCAGTACTGGAAATTTGAATTCCAGTTTCGGCTTCTATCTTGATCATCAGTTCTGGGCTTTAACTGGAATTTATGATCTTCAATTCGGAACATTTCCTTAGCTGTCAACTCTGCACTTCTTGTTGACAGTTTGCAAGCTTCAGTTTTGACTATCTTCAGCTGGCAGTTCTGGGCTCTAGCCTGATGCTTTCTAAGCTCCAGTTAGGTCTTCTTTAGCTGGCAGTTCTGGGCTCTAGCTTGATGCTTTCTGAGCTCGAGTTAGATCTTCTTCAACTGGCAGTTTGGGCTGATGTCCCTTCAGCTGGAACTGGTACTTTCTTCAGTCTGGATATCGAACCGGTACATCTTCAGCTGATATTCTCAGAACTGGTTCCTTGAGCTGCCACTTCTTCAGTTGATACCTTAAGCTGGTATATCCTTCAGCTTGTGCCTTGAACTGGTATATCCTACAGACAGAGGAGGCTGTGTTTATTGGATCGCCATTTCCGGGACAGCACCAGTTGAAAAGGAGGCCGCGACTTGTAAAGTCGCCATTCGCTAGGTTCAATAGTTTATCTTCACTGTGTAATTGTAATAAAGAAATTTTACACTTGCATAGTGAATTGCCCTATTCAGTTAGGAAGAGAGGACATAGAAGTTGAGCTTCGAACCTCTATAAATTGTCTCTGTGCTCAGTTTATCACTTTCAGTTGCATGTATTAACTGCACACATCAAGCAAACAAACTGCACTTTGAGCAAACTGACCATCTCAACTGATCAAGTGCACGGATAACTTCACGAGTCAAAGGGCCCTATCTATTCCGCAATTATTGTTAGTTTTAGGATCAGTTTATTCACCCCCTGTCTAAACTGATTCTGACTCGCCCCGGGACCAACAAGTCATGATGTGCGAGCTTCTTTGTAGAAAAATAGTAAACAAAAAAGAAAATTAAATGATAAAATAATATATATAGATTAAGTATTCAAACTTCAATAAAAAAAAGTACTTCAGATAAAAATAATAAGCTTCAGTAGTTTCAACAATATTTCATACAAAAATTCTTTAAACATCGACCAATGATCCACCTCAAATGGCTTCATTTAAAATTGTATTTAATAATCATTAAATTTCAAATTTTAAATGTTAAATTGTATTTGATATACTTAACATAAAGAGTGTAATTAGGGTAATAGAATAACCAATCTATATATAATAAAATAATTGCGATGAAATTATATGTTTATTTCAATTTAATTAAATTAAGGTGTATGTTGGGAAAAACTATCAAGGAAACTCTAATGATGGTTTTGATGAAATGTCAAAACATGTGGAAATCTTTTGTAAAAAACTGTAGGAGTTCCAAGCTGGAGAAATTAAACTGACCAAGAAGAAACTCCAAAAACAGCTCAGCTGAAGCTAGAAGTCAACCGCTTTGGAGCATGGTCAACCCAGCTAAAGAGATGCATCAACCAGTCTAGAAATACCCTAACCAAGGGTAAAAGCTCAAAATTCTTGGTCCCGGGCGAGTCGATATCAGTTTAGAGGGGGGGTAAATAAACTGATTAAAACTTTTACTTCAATTGCGGAATAATAAGGGCCCTTGACTCGCTTAGAAACTTATCTATGCACAATTCAAATAAGTACTTTGGATAGCTTGAGTGCAGATTGTGTGAGCTTGTGTACAGTTCAAAGATA
Organism: Perilla frutescens; assembly: GCA_026008535.1. Classification (NCBI taxonomy): domain Eukaryota; kingdom Viridiplantae; phylum Streptophyta; class Magnoliopsida; order Lamiales; family Lamiaceae; genus Perilla; species Perilla frutescens. The sequence continues at coordinate 1,122,837 of BRKX01000020.1, read as the reverse complement.
TGCAATTAATCAAAAAAGTACAGCACACAAATGATTTATAGAGGTTCAAAGTCTCAAACTCCTACGTCCTCTCTTCCTTCAGCAGAAGGGCAACTTCACTATATAACTTGAGTTTCTTTACAAATTACACAATGAAGGACAGTTAGCTGAACCTGGTAATTGCTCGCTACCTCAGCAGGTCGACGGCCCACACTTGAAGTCCCTAACTGCTTGCTAGGAAGGTAGGTGCTATTGACGTCTTTCCAAGGTTTTAGATCTCTTTCGATCTTCAAGAGGTTAGTCTTGAACAGGGGGTATCAACTAATGTGCTCCTTCAATTGAGCTGGATAGTTGATCATTGTATTGCTGAAACTGAGAAGGCTGCCCGGGCTGGTTAATTAACAGCTGGCTGAATGTTTTGACTCTTTGAATTCTTCTTCTTAGTTGGACTCTTGCAGTTTTTAGCAAATGCTGAACTTGAGCTATGTGGGAGGGAGAAAGAAAGCTCTGCTTGAATGAAGGTTTCAAGAATAAGTATTGCTAAAAGTCTCGGAGGCAAGAGTTACTTAAAACTTTGATTCACTCGTCTTTTATAGAGGAGTGATTTTATGACCGTTGAGTTCCATTGATCGGTGGCTCTGTTGGTTCATCAATTGGCAGATGGTCTTTATTGGTCACTGGAGCTCTTGAATGAAGTAGCCGTTGCTTTGCCAATTGATCTCCATTGGATATTTAATTCCAGGATCTTCGTTGAAGCATTTATTCCACAATTCGCCGGTTGAGTAATAACTCCAGGGTTCTCTGGCTAGCAATTCTGAGCTTCAGTTGTAGCAACTTGAGTTCCTGTTGGCAATTCTAAACTTGTCTGTTTAGTTCGGCTATTACTCCAGCTGGCAGTCCTAAGCTTGTATGCTTAGTTTGGCTATTGCTCCATTTGGCAGTACTGAGCTTTTCAGCTCATTTTGGCTATTGCTCCAGTTGGTAGTTCTGAGCTTGTCAGCTCAGTTTGACTATTGCTCCAGTTGGCAGTTCTGAGCTTGTCAGCTCAGTTTGGCTATTGCTCTAGTTGGTAGTTCTAAGCTTATCAGCTCAGTTTGACTATTGCTCCAGTTGGCAGTTCTGAGCTTGTCAGCTCAGTTTGATTATCGTTCTCAAGCTCTCTTATCAGCTTGACTGATCATAAGCTGGCTGACTTCAGTTTTGGCCTTTAGCTGATTTGTCTATTCACTTCAGTTTGGCCATCAGTTGGATACTTTCAGTCTTTCAGTTTAAACTGAACTCGTATCAGTTTTTTCAGTCTAGTCGATTCTTTTCTCCTTCAGCTCAGCTGACTTAGCGGTCAGTTTGTTTCGACTGGTTAATCTCCTAGAATCCACAGCTGAATTGAGTTCTGACTGGTTGGCGTATCCTCACAACTGGTAGACCATACTCCAGTTTGGTTGACTTTAGCTTTGATTGAGTTTCTTTTTTATGCTTCTGGATTGGTCAGCTCAGATCTACAGCTTGAATTTTAGTCAGTTTTTCATAAATAGTTTTGACATCTCATCAAAACCTTATCTGAAGGTTCCTTGATAGTTTTTCCTAACAATTTCCCCCTTTTTGATGATGTCAAAACCTTGTCAATGATGATGAAAAAACTACAAGTGTTCGTTTGATAGACATGCTGTAGTTTGCTTAGGCAATTCTTGAAATCAGAGCACATTAGAGCATGAAATTCAAGTATCAGAGCATTTAAAATCCAAGTATCAGAGCATTCAAAGCATACTTTCATTTTAGTCATGCTTTTATTTTGAGCAATTAGTGCATGATTATCCAAGTATCAAAGCAGAGCACTATGCTTGATATTAAGGCAAGTTGAAGCATAAATTCAAGTATTAGAGTATATTCTCATTAAGGCATGTATCAGAGCATAAAGTATGGATCAAATCATATCAAATGAGCTCTTGAAAACAAGTTAGAACTACTTCTCTTCTTTGATTGCTTCATCTCTTCCTGCTTGATTCTCCTCTTTCTTGAGCTCCAAATTTTCTCCAAGCTTCCCCCTGAAGCTGAGCTTCCCCTTCATGATGTATTTCTCTTTGGATCTGATCCTAAAAAGTTATGTTTTCATCATCATACTTTCCATCTTCCTCCTTTTTGGCATTATCCAAAAGTTGGGGTGGATCCCACGATGGTATTGATAGGTTTGGCAAGAATGTGAATGCAGTTACCAAATTGTCATCATGGACTGAGGGAACTGAAGGAATTGGCATGGGCGAGGAGAACCATGCATAGGCTTCTTCAGTTGTCATGAACTGACTACGATCAGTGGTTTGAGAGAGTTCTTGCTCTCTGAAGTCCATAAAAGCCAAGCTGGTGAAGATCTCATCGGTTGTGGCAATTGGTAGATCTTCGAGGAATGGGGTACAAGAGGAGTTGGCTAGTTCATTGTCGGGAAGAGGAGCGTCGGCTGGTACACTAAGCTGGATTCGTTTGATCATCGAATCCATTATCTCCGAGAGCATTGGCGGTGAGCAGAGTGGATGGTTCATCCAATGTCTACTCCATTCTCCTTCGTTGATCCAGAAGGGTGATCCACGAGTGCTGATGAGGTGGAACATTGTGGCCTCATCGAGTTGGAATCGCTAGATGTGGTACTGGAGGTACTGTTTCAGTTGTTCGAATAAGGAGGGATCGGTGCCCTCAATGAGATTGAAGTAGCTTCTTAGCTGATGGGATAGTTGCCATAAATAGCAAAATATTTTCTGCAGATTTTGCTATTTATATCTCATTAGAAAAATATATTTCCCTTTTCTTCTTTGAATAATTGATTTAATATCGATGCAGAGATATTAATGGCAGCTTGAGAGAATACCCTATTTTCAAATTGTAGCCGTTGAATATAATATAAGAAATTGTATAATCACAACGGCAACGATTAAGTTATGATAATTTAAGAGGATTAGGAAAACTTATCAGGAGTCAGTTGGGATACAATCCAACTGATTGGTTTGATGATTCAGCGGTTGGATGATCAATTTCGTCATGTTTTCAGTCGTCACTGATGAGCTGATTGAAGCCCTAACTGAACTGAACTGATCAGTTCATTTGTCAGCTGCTTTACTTTCTTGAGTCAGTTTCCTCTTTTTAAAGGGCCGAGCTGGACTAGTTCCACTGCTTCTTTTCGAGCAGTTTGATCGCTTTGTCGTTGATACAGATCCAGTTTTGTTCTTTGGCGGTGCGGGCCTTGCTCTCTTCCGGGCATGGTGAAACTGCTGAATGGCAATTGATGAGTTTTTCATCCTTTGGTTGAGGGATTGTGAAGTTCCTGTTGGCGAAGATCTGAACTGATCATTCTTCATAATCAACTGCACGCCTTTTGAGTTGGATGTGAGTAAGGGAGTGACATAGCTCTTGGATAGGAGACTTGGTGATGTGGCAGTATCCTCATCATCACTGTCTCTCTCATCATGCCTTGGATTCTTCTGAGGAGCCACGACTTCAGTATTTGATAGATGTGGTTTTATTCTTGCTGTGGCAGTTGGAGTTCATCGTGATGGCTCAGCTGACTAACTTGATAAATTATCAAAGTTCAGTTTACGGCAAAGCGAGCCAGTTGGGCAGTTGACTGATTGATTTGCAACCACGGCTCCTTGAGACATGATGCTGGTTTTGAATTCAGCTAACAAGGCGGTTGCTAGAATCTTATTGACAAACCGGTGATTCATGATATGCTGGACTTGCTCAATGGTTGGAGGGAATGGATTTGATGATCCTATCCATTTAATGTTCCAAGTTTCTTCACGTTTCCACTAGCTCATGCCATGAAAGGTAGTTAGCAAAAAGTGAGACTGGATGGACATCGAATGTCTCCAGTTGTACCAATAGAAATACCGGTGGAGTTGTTTGAACAACTCTTGGTCACGTTGTGCAACAAAAGCAAAGTGAGTGAGAAAGAGATTGGTCACTTTCTTTTGTGCACCTTTGACTGCATATTCACCACTATAGAAAGTGCGAATATTTTCTTCAGTCAGCTGGAGAGGAGGGCATGTGCTCCTGAAGTAGTTCGCTCCATAGTTTGGATGAGGGATTCCGATTAATGGAATAAGTTCATCTGGATCAGAGCAAATCTGGAAGTCAACTGGCGATCCGTTCTCTGATCTTGGAGAATGAACGGCATTGGCAGTTGAGTTGCTTGAGGTGTTGTTGTTCGTCCTGGCCTTGGTTTTTCTTTTCTTTCTTAGTGACTGAAGATGGGCAGTGCCTTTCTTAGGAATCCAATCAGAGATGAGGACTGATAGTGCTTCATCACTTGGGAGCTTCAGCAGGTCTTCAATCATCTTGCTCATTCTTAGAACAAGTCCTACCTTGGACTCAAATTTGCCAGATTTCTTTGAGTCAACGGCCTTGATGACTTGATGCTTGAATTGTTGGAAAACAAATTCTGCCCAGTTTGTTTGTCGCCCTTCAGCAAGATGAATCATATCTTTGTATATCTCTTGGGTGAGTTGACTTAGGCTTCCAATAGCTCCGAACATCATCTTGTTCGTTATATCGAGTAGAACGCCATATTCGGGCTTCAGGTCTGTTTTAGCGGTTGTAAAATTGAATTGCTTGTTGCAGGTTGAAGCTTTCCATTCTCTCCAGTATGACTCTGCAGATTCCTTTAGTTCTTGAACTAATGAGTTTTCTTGTGGAAGCTCGAACACTTCTGCAATTGTTCTTTTAGTGATTTAGAGTAGCTGTCCTTGAATCACTGGTGATACTGTCTTTCCATTTGCAGATAATTTTGCTTGAAGTAAAAATTCACTCACCAAATTTTGTCTAAAGAACTTTGGTGGTGTTTCCAGATAGTGAAGAATTCCCGTCTTGTGAAGATTTGACAGAAGGATTAGATTGTTTGATTCATTTAGAATCATTTGAAATTTCTTCCTATCAAGGAATTTGTCTCTCATAAGTTGCTCTTTGAAGGAATTTAGAGATCTGGATAATTCGGCCATCTTTGGGATTGGCTGAGATTTTGAGGAATTTCAAGAGCTTTGAGAGAGAGAGAGAGAGAGAGTTTTTTAGAGTGAAGGAGGAGTATTTCTAAGAGGCTTGAAAGAGAGGGCTTTTTATGAGTGTTTGGGCAGGCTCATAGATCTAATGGTTGAAATGGTACTAGCCCCTGGCCTCTTTTGGTTGTTGGCATTTAATGACTTTGAAACGTGTCATTATTTTGCAACGGTCAAAATATTTAAATAAATGCGAAGTTCGATAATTTTTTTTGAAAATAAAAAGATAATCTTTTTATATATAAAAAATAAGTAATGACAAACTGAATTACAAGAAGTAAACTAAGGGCTTTCTAATCAGTTTGAACTTGATCAGCCACCAGTCCTTCTTGTGATCAGTTTTCCTCCTTTTGGCAAGCGGTTCTGTGGCGTCATCTTCCTCATCCTCATCGCTGCTTGATGACTCCGTTTCAGCTGACTCGAGTCTTGGATGAGCTTGCAACTGCTAGATTTGCTCTGTGTGCAGTTTAACCTGTTGCTGCAGGCTGTGGATCAGTTCCACATAATGAGCAGAGAGCTGAACTGTAGAGCTGCTTGGTTGATCATTGAGCTGAACTGCTCTTGACTCAGCTTCCTCGCCTGCCTCAGTTCCAATCAGTTCCTCACAGGGAACTGTGTAGGTTAGCTCGTCCATCTCCATACTGATTTGATAGGCAAGTTGATCATCTTTTTGAACTGCCTGATCAGATGACTGGTCAGTCTCAGCTGATTTTGGATCAGCTAGTGGAATGGATGAGATGGCTCATTTATCAGCAGTTGGTTCTTGGGAAGGATCGGTTCGGGGTTCAGCTGGCTCCTCAAACTGTTGAATCTTCTCAGCTGACTCTTTCGACTCTTCGGGAATGATGTTGATTTCAACTTCAGCTTCGTGAGGAGATTTCTCAGAGTGGAGTTCTCTCATCACTTCATCAATGAGATCATCCACTGGGGTGCATGTTTGATCTCTTTCTTTAGTTGATGGTTGTCCAGACTGATGGCTTTGTGATTTCTTCATTAATTCATTGAATATCCATTTGTGTTGAACATGGGAGTGCGTCCATCTTTCCCGTTCTTTTTCTGTAGTGATGACGGGTAGTTTTAAGCTTTGAAGCTTGCACAGTTCATCAAACACATCTTTCATCGAGCCTTCTGAAGGATTTGAGCATTGTTTTCTCAACTGTAGCTGCCTTATAAGATGTTTGCCCTGTGTGATTCCGGCATTCTCACTGTCCACCATAGACTCCATTCTTCTTCTCGCTTCCAGAAGCTCATTCCATGGAAAGCGAGTAATGAGAGGAAGGGCTCTGATGGATACACGTGTCTCTATAAAAACCAGTAGATGTACCTGGTCAAAGTGTTGAAGAGTTCTTCATGACCAGTTAGTTCTTGCGCGTAATGTTGAGCCATATGTTTCTGTGTGGTCTCATCAGCCCATTTCTTCACAGATTCTCCTTTCGAGTAGGCTCTTATGTTCCCTTCAACTTGAGCCATTGCGGGGCATGTTAATTGAAAGTAATCTGCCCCAGCTCCGTCGTGAGGAATCCCTCTTGTAGGGATGATGTCTTCTGGGTTTTCACAGGGAGCTATATCTTCCATGGTTAGATTTGGCAGAACCATTGGATCTGGAATGGGGCTTGATTCTTTTCTCTTCTTGGATTGAGTAAGTGAGATTCTTCTCCTTTTTGTTTGATCAGCTTGCTTCTTCTTAGGAGCTGATCTGGTAGCTGCTTGTATGGCTGATTGTCCAGCAATATCAGCTCTAGTTGCAACTGAGCTTTATTACCTGGTGGACAATCTCAGTAGAGCTGATGTGCCGGTTCCAACTGCAATGGAGCTTGACTCAGTTTGCTTTTTTAGTGTCAAGGAACCGACTGGGGACTTATATCTCTGAGCCAAAGGAATGTCATCATCAGAGTCATCCTGAGATATGCTAGTAACTTGCTTCTTTCCCTTGCCTTCAGCTGCAGGCTTCTTCCTTTTTAGCTGGTCAGCTTGCTCAAAATTGATTTCCACGATTTTAAGCGGTTTTGAGATGAAATCATTGCTAACTATGCTTTTGAATTTTGTCTCTTCAGTTATCCAGGAGAACTGTTTCTCCAAAATTATACTGACCCGACTGACGTACCTAATTCTTTGTGGGAATTTTTTATTGTCCCAGCTGCTTTCAATGATATCAGCATATCTCCATTCGGTTGTAGATGGCGGCGCAGATCTTGTATTTTATTTCTGACATTTCAGATTGACTGCCGGTTGTCCCTACTATAATTTTTGAGACGATGGCAGCGAGCACCTGATATTCATCTTGAAACTTTGAGATGAGATGATTGCTTTTATACGGTTGAGTTTCTCCTTCCTTTTTCCAGAAATCATAAGCTTCTTGGAAGTTGATTTGAACTTCTTCCAGCTTGAGTCCTTTGTTGGGTAGATCGAACATGTTGCTTAGAGATTCAGTTGTCACGATGATCTCATGTCCTCTTACTTCAGATCTGATCTCCTTGGGATTTGATGAACCGTTTGAATTTAGGAAAAATTCAGCAACTGGTTCTGGATAAATGCGTTCTGGATAAATGCGTTCTGGAAAATCTTCTAGAAACATCTTCAGCTTGGCTTGAGAGAGCTTTTCAATGATTATTCCACTCAGAGGGGAGGCATTGCAAGCTTGAATGAATCCGGCTGGATTGAAGAATTTATCTCTGTCGAGTTTTTCACAGAACACTGTGGAGTCTTCTCCAGATTGGCGAAAGTTGAATCTCTTGCGAATACGACTGGTGGAGTTTTTAGCCATGATAATTTGATGAAAGGTCTTTGATAGAGAGATTGATCTGAAAAGTGAGGAATTGTTCTTCGAAGGTTGAAGAATTTTACTTTCGATCAGAGAAGAGAGAGAGATAAGTCGGCAGTGAAATGTAAAGTTTATCTCGAATATTCAGCTGACTTATTTATATAGAGAGATGAGGCTGATCCAACGGTTGGAACATTTCGAATGCCTGGATTCAACGGTCAGATTCATTCAATCGACCCATCGATTGGTCTTTCGATTCTATCCGTTGGGGATGAATGAAGAGAGAGAGAGAGATAGAGTTCAACGGTAATATTTGAGTGACACGTGTTTTTACCGTTTCCACTATTGAAAATTTGGAACTTATCTTTTCTCTCTAGCTGTTTCTTCTTGGCTTGAAACTGATTACGTCATCAGTTGGCTTCGGCTGTAGCTGATGATCTCCATGTTAATCAGTTCCAACTGAGATATTTGCTCATCAGTTCCTCACTTCCTCAGCTGCTTGAACTTTTGATTCAGCTGTTTCTCAGTTCAGCTGATCCTTCAGTTCTACTGCTTTCCTTCAGCTGGTTCTTGAACTGATGTCTTTCTTGTTGAGTTGAAGCCAGTTCCTTTCATTTCTCCATCAGTTTGATGATTTTGCAGCTGATATACTTTGCTTGACTGACTGGATCATTAGTTGAGACCATTTGACTAACTTAGTCTTGCTCCTTGCCTCAGTTTGAGCAAATGAACTGATGATTCAGTTGAGCTGATGAGTTAGGCTGATCAACTACTGTTTACTTTCTTTGCACAGCTTCTTGCTTCATTTCAAGCTGATAGATTATGCGTCCAACTGATCAGTTTAATGACTTTTCAGTTATGAATTACTCATTCGGATGAGTTGAAGCCTTTCGGTTCAGTTCATCTCTTCAGCTGGAACGGTTTCTTGGCCTTTTTCTTCCAGTTGATCGTCTTCATCCTTTGATGTTAGCTCAAGTAGCCCTAGTTGTATGCATAGCTCTATAAACCTTGCCTCAGGCAATGGTTTGGTGAAGATGTCAGCTATCTGCTTCTCCGTGTTGACATGTTCGATACATACATCCTTCTTCTCGATGTGATCTCTGATGAAGTGATGTCTTATGTCAATGTGCTTAGTTCTTGAATGCATAACTGGATTCTGAGATATTGCAATTGCACTATTGTTGTCACAGAATATAGGTACTTCTTCAGTCTTGACTTTGTAGTCCTTCAACTGTTGCTTCATCCAGAGTATCTGAGCATAGCAGCTTCCCGCAGCTACATATTCTGCTTCAGTTGTTGACGTGGCAACTGAGTGCTGCTTCTTGCTAAACTAGGATATCAGTTTTCTCCCAAGAAACTGACATGTTCCACTGGTGCTTTTTCTGTCGATCTTGGATCCACCAAAGTTTGAATCTGAATAACCAATTAGACTCAAACTGTCATCTTTGGGATACCATATTCCAAGATTTATGGTTCCTTTGAGATATTTGATAATCCTCTTTGCTGCTTCAAGATGGCTTTTCTTTGGGTTGGCTTGAAACCTTGCGCATAGACCGACTGAGTAGGAGATGTCTGGTCGGCTAGCTGTTAGATAAAGTAGCGACCCAATGATTCCTCTGTAATATGTTTGGCTAACTCATTCTCCTTCTTCATCAAGAGTTAGCTGAACTGATGTATTCATAGGAATCTTGAGAGTTTTTCCTTTATTAACTCCAAACTTCTTGACTAGCTCCTTAGTGTACTTGGCCTGGCTGATAAATATCCCATCTTTCAGCTGCTTTACTTAGAGTCCTAGGAAGAATGCCATTTCTCCCATCATGCTCATCTCAAATTTGCTTTGCATCAGTTGAGCGAATCGTATGCATAGATCTTTGCTTTTTTATCCAAAAATTATGTCATCCACATAAATTTGAACCATTAAGATCTCAGTTGATCATTCTATTCGGAATAGAGTTCGATCAATGACTCTCTTTTGAAACCCATTTTTCAGCAAGAATGTTGTGAGAGTTTCATACCATGCTCTAGGAGCTTGTTTTAGTCCGTAGAGGGCTTTCTTTAGCTTGAAGACTTGATCCCCAATTTTAAACCCTGGAGGTTACTCGACATACACGTCCTCCTTGAGCATTCCTTGAAGAAAAGCACTCTTGACATCCATTTGGTAGACTGTGAAGTTCAAGTGGGTTGCATAGGCTAGGAACAGTCTGATGGCTTCTAATCTTGCAACTGGTGCAAATGTCTCATCAAAGTCGATCCCTTCACTTTGTGAGTATCCTTTGGCTACCAGTCTTACCTTGTTCCTTGTGATCATACCTTGTTCATCCAACTTGTTGCGAAAAACCCATTTTGTACCAATGACCTTCTGAGTTTTTAGTCTACCGACAAGAAACCATACGTCATTTCTTGTGAACTGATTCAATTCTTCTTGCATGGCCATGATCCAGTCTGAATCTTCTAAGGCTTCTTTGACGTTTGCTGGTTCTGTTTGAGATATGAAGCATGTGAATAATGCATGCTCAGTTGAACTTCTAGTTTGAACTCGACTTCTTGGATTACCAACTATCTTGTCAGTTGGATGGCTTCGGAGCCATTTGGGCAAGATAGCTTCAGCTGGGTCTTCAGCTGGTTCTACTGTGGTGACGTTATCAGTCACCCTTTCATTAGTTGGTTCGGTATCTTCAACAGTTCTTTCCTCTATTTCAGTTGTGGGATTTATGGTCTTAGCACGATTTGTGTCTTCATTGACCATATTGCTCTCAACTAGTTTAGTACCAGTTTCATTTCTTTCTTCTAGTGAAAATTCAAGCCGCTCTGGAACAATGTGAGCCACATAGTCCTGCGAGTTCTCAGTTTCACTAGGTAGTACTTGAACCGATGTGTCTATTGTATCTTTGTTCCTGTACTCATTAGCAAATTCATCAAATACCACATGACATGTTATTTCCACAACAAGAGTTCGTTTATTGAACACTCTGTAAGTTTGTGCGTGAGGTGAATTATACCCAAGGAATATTCCCTCATCAGATTTAGCACTGAAAGCTTTCAGTTGAGTCTTGCCATTGTTGTGAATATAACATTTACAGCCAAATACTTTAAAGTATGAGATGGAAGGCTTATGACCCTCATACAGTTCATATGATGTTTTGTCATGTGCGATGATGATGGCACTTCGATTTTGAGTATGGCAAGCTGTGTTGACTGCTTCAGCCCAGTAACCTTCAACTATGTTGGCATCAGCTATCATTGCTCGAGCTGCTTCTTTAAGTGTCCGATTTCACCTTTCAACTACACCGTTTTGTTGTGGAGTCCTTGCAGCTTAGTGTTCATGAGTGATTCCAAGTTTGTTGAGAAAACTGATCATTTGCTGATTCACAAATTTAGTTCCATTGTCGGAGTGAATCCTTTGAACTGATCTCTCTTTTTCTGTTTGTAGCCTTCTAATCAGCGCCGTTAGCTTGTCATAAGTTTCATCTTTGCTTCTCAATAATTCCACCTATGTATATCTTGAGAAATCATCAACTACTACAAGAGTGAATCTTTTGCCTTTTGGGGTCTGTGATCTGACTGGACCAAACAGATCCATATGTAGCAGTTGGAGGCAATCAGTTGTTCCTGGTGGATGACTCCTATTCTTGAAAGATGACTTCACTTGCTTCCCTTTTTGGCATGGTCCACACACACCTGTTTTCTTATATATCTCCTTGGGAAGCCCCTCAACTAGCTCTTTCTTGGCTAGGTAGTTGATTGTTTTGAAGTTGAGGTGGTTCAGTCGTCGATGCCATAGCCAGCTTGCTTCAGTTGATCCCTTGGAAAGAAAGTAAGCTTCTGAGTAGCCGGTTGACCAGTCAACAATATACATGTTGCCTATCCTTATGCCAATGAGAAGAATTACTCTAGTTGACTTGTCTTTTATATTGCAGGAGTTTTTGGTGAAGTCAACTGAGTAGCTATTGTCGCACAGCTGGCTGATGCTGAGTAGTTTGTGTTTTAGTCCGTCCACATGGGAGACTCTATTTACTATAACTTTTCCTTTGACCACAAACCCTTCTCCAATGGTTCGGCTTTTGAGGTTGTCTCCAAATGTGACAAGTGGACCTTTGACTTCTTCATAACCGTCGAGATCTTCTCTATCTCCGGTCATGTGCTTGGAGCACCCGCTATCTAGATACCAGATATCTTTGGTTTTCTTCATAGATAGGATGCTCTTATCCTGCAAAAACAAGGATTAGCATTTAGGGACCGATTCATATCGGGTCCTTGTTGATACATCAAGTTTTTTGGAATCCAAACATGCTAAACTTTTGGCTTTTTATCATTCAGAGATCCAACTGATTTGGATCGGCTGATCAGTTTAGATTTTCTATCAACTCTTCTATTTTGAGTTGAATCAGTTGAATGGTACCTACGTTGAGAGTTAGTTGGATAAAACAATTCAACTAAAATGCTTTGGTCTTAAGACCTTTGAGTTCTATGATCAGGCCAGTGCCTTGTATGTTTCCAGTTTATTGGATTGAACCCTTTTGGTTCATTTCTGGAATCCAGGTACTCGTTATAGTGATGGTAAGGTTCAAACGAGTTTCTTTGATCTCTCCTATAGGTGTTCTAATTGAACTTCTTGGTAGGATAGGCTTGAGATCTAAACTAGTTTTTCCTTCTAAAGTGAGCTGATCTATCAGTTTGCCTTGAAGGCATTCTGTGTTGAGCTGGTGGTCTCTGTTGAACTGAAGGTTTTGAATGAATAGATTGGTTTGAGTGAACTGATGGTCTTGGCTGGAATTTTGGCTTCAGTTGACCTGGTGTTTTTGGTTGGGAGAACTGAATGAATTGTCTAGGCTGATTTTGAGGGTTTCTCAATATTCCTTTGCCTTTGGTTGGTTCCGCTAGCTGATCATGAGTTGACCTGATGAATCCTTTTAGGATTCCTTTATCATTAGGTTGAGCAATGGTCTTTCCTTTCTCTAAGGCAGTGAACTTGCTATATCCTAGCCCTGTGCTGCTAGTTCCAGCTCTCTGATGATTTAATATCTCATCTAGAGTTTGAGATCCCTTTTTGAACTTCAAGAGTTACTTTTTCTCTCTCATGGATCTCTTGCTTGAGTTTTTGATTCTCAGCTTCTAGGTCAACAGTTCTTAGTTTCAACTTTTCAAATTCCATAAACCGAGACTCAAGATAATTCATTCTTTCATGATCAATGCTCAGTTTTCTAACTCTATTTCTCAGTTCATCATTTTCATCTTTCAGTTCAACATGCAAGCAGGATATTGAAGCTAATTGATCTTCTAGCATCATAAGTTTCATACCAAGTTCATTGCTAGAGACAGTTGCTTCATTAATATGCTAGAAGGAGGTTTGAGAATCAGCTGAACTAACCTCTTCATCATTGTCAGCTATGAGGCAAAATAGCGCTTCATCATCTGAGTTGTAGCCGTCAAAATCAATTCCAGATGGATAGTCTGAATCGTCTAGCACGGCATTCTCGTAGTTTGCAACCATTGCTTTCCTTTTGAAGAAGCTTCTCCTCACTTTGGCTTTCTTGTCTTCAGGGAGTTCTGGACATTCATATCTGTAATGTCCTTGTTTGTGGCAGTGAAAACATTCTCCTAGATTTCGATTGCCACTCCTGAGCGGTTCAGCTGATCGTTCAGCTGGTTGATGAGTTCTCTCATCTTTTGGGATCTCATCAGTTTGAGGTGGAACTGATTGTTTATGTCGGACTCTCATCAGTTTTTCTAACAACTTGGTAACTGACTGAATTTGATCATTGATGTCTTCAGTCAAGTTTTTCTTCTTTTCGGTTGTTTTTCTTTTTCGTTCAGATGAAGATCCGTCTTGATTTTCTCTGGTTGGTGAGCTCCTGGGCCAGAAGTTGTTCCTTCCTCGAGTATCTCTAAACCGGTTTTTTTCACCATAAAAAGATGCGTCTTGAGCTGATGATGTTGATGCTTCCTTCTTCCAGTTTAGGTTGTACTCATGAGCTTTGAGAGAGCCAAACAATTCTTTGGGAGTGATGCTATTTAGATTTCTTGATTCTTTTGTAGCTATCACTTTCATGTCCCATTCTTCAGTGAGATTATCTAAAACTTTGGAATTCATCTCAGAATTAGGATAACTTCTCCCTAGGTTGGTCATCTCACTGATGATGGCTAGAAATCTGGTTTCAAGGCTTGAGATGGACTCTTCTGGTTGCATTTTGAAGGATTCATATCTGTCAACTGCTAGTTGGAGCTTGTTTCCTTTGATGGCTTCGGATTCTTAGCATAGATCAGCTAGTAAGTCCCATATCTCCTTGGCAGTTGTGCAGTTCTTTGTGTCCTTCATTCTGTCCTCATCTAGAGTTTGAAATAGTGCAGCTTAAGCAACGAACTCTAGATTTTTCAACTTCTTCTCTTCACTGGTGAGAAGATTAGTTGGCTTTGGGATCCTTGCTGGTTGATTGATATCAACTATGTGAGCATCATTATCTATCATGATGATGATTGGACCATCTTCAATAACTTCCCATATATTCTCATGGATCGAGCAGAGATGCCTCTTCATTCGCCTGCTCCAATTATCATAATTCTCAACTGAAAACAAAGGTAGCCTATGGTTTCCCATAGCTTGAGATGTTAGCACAGATAAGTAGATCTGATTCAGTTGATCTGCAGAAATCGCTGATCCTTAGAATCAACCGTTCTGATACCACTTGTTGGTCCCGGGCGAGTCGATATCAGTTTAGAGGGGGGTGAATAAACTGATTAAAACTTTTACTTCAATTACGGAATAATAAGGGCCCTTGACTCGCTTAGAAACTTATCTATGCACAATTCAAATAAGTACTTTGGACAGCTTGAGTGCAGATTGTGTGAGCTTGTGTACAGTTCAAAGATATGCAATTAATCAAAACAGTACAACACACAAATGATTTATAGAGGTTCGAAGTCTCAAACTCCTACGTCCTCTCTTCCTTCCGCAGAAGGGCAACTTCACTATATAACTTGAGTTTCTTTATAAATTACACAATGAAGGACAGTTGGCTAAACCTGATAACTGCTCGCTACCTTAGCGGGTCGACGGCTCACACTTGAAGTCCCTAACTGCTCGCTAGGAAGGTAGGTGCTATTGGCGTCTTTACAAGGTTTTAGATCTCTTTCGATCTTCAAGAGATTAGTCTTGAACAGGGGGTATCAAATGATGTGCTCCTTCAATTGAGCTGGATAGTTGATCATTGTATTGATGAAACTGAGAAGGCTGCCCTGGCTGGTTAATCAACAGCTGGCTGAATGTTTTGACTCTTTGAATTCTTCTTTTCAGTTGGACTCTTGCAGTTTTTAGCAAATGCTGAACTTGAGCTATGTGGGAGGGAGAAAGAAAGCTCTGCTTGAATGAAGGTTTCAAGAATAAGTATTGCTAAAAGTCTCAGAGGCAAGAGTTATTTAAAACTTTGATTCACTCGTCTTTTATAGAGGAGTGATTTTATGACCGTTGAGTTCTATTGATCGGTAGCTCTGTTGGTTCATCAATTGGCAGATGGTCTTTATTGGTCACTGGAGCTCTTGAATGAAGTAGTTGTTGCTTTGCCAATTGATCTCCATTGGATATTTAATTCCAAGATCTCCGTTGAAGCATTTATTCCACGATTCACCGGTTGAGTAATAACTCCAGGGTTCTCTGGCTAGCAATTCTAAGCTTCAGTTGTAGCAACTTGAGTTCCAGTTGGCAATTCTAAACTTGTCTGTTTGGTTCGGCTATTACTCCAGCTGGCTATCCTAAGCTTGTATGCTTAGTTTGGTTATTGCTCTATTTGGCAGTACTGAGCTTTTCAGCTCAGTTTGGCTATTGCTCCAGTTGGTAGTTCTGAGCTTGTCAGCTCAGTTTGACTATTGCTCCAGTTGGCAGTTCTGAGCTTGTCAGCTCATTTTGGCTATTGCTCCAGTTGGTAGTTCTGAGCTTGTCAGCTCAGTTTGACTATTGCTCCAGTTGGCAGTTCTGAGCTTGTCAGCTCAGTTTGATTATCGTTCTCAAGCTCTCTTGTCAGCTTGATTGATCATAAGCTGCCTGACTTCAGTTCTGGCCTTTAGCTGATTTGTCTGTTCACTTCAGTTTGGCCATCGGTTGGATACTTCCAGTCTTTCAGTTTAAACTGAACTCGTATCAATTTCTTCAGTCTAGTCGATTCTTTTCTCCTTCAGCTCAGCTGACTTTGCTGTCAGTTTATTTCGACCGGTTTGTCTCTTAGAATCCACAGTTGAATTGAGTTCTGACTGGTTGGCGTATCCTCACAACTGGTAGACCATACTCCAGTTTGGTTGACTTCAGCTTTGATTCAGTTCCTTTTTTATGCTTCTGGATTGGTCAGCTCAGATCTACAGCTTGAATTTTAGTCAGTTTTTCATAAATAGTTTTGACATCTCATCAGAACCTTATCTAGAGGTTCCTTGATAGTTTTTCCTAACAAAAAGACAACTCAGCTTGAATCAAACTGACAGCCAAGTCAGTCAAGTTAAAACTCAAGTCAAGCTAATTGAGAAAACTGACACCAAGACAGTTTCAACTCAAGACTGAAAGCATCAAACTGATGGCCAAATATCAAATATCAAATATCAGTTGAACTAAAGACAAGAGATAAGTCAACTGATAATGGCCAAAACAAAAGTCAGCCAGCTCAAAGCTTGAACTTGAGAACTGTTGACCATGTTCAAAATAAGACTAGTCAAGCTGACAAACTGCCCATCAGTTTGTGAACAATTGAACTGGCAAAAAAGCTCAATATAAGACCAATCAAATTGACCAACCATTTGAATAGTTGTGATCAGTCGAACTGGCAAAAGAGCGTGGAAGATCAGTCAATTGATGCCGCAGCCGAACTAAGCAGCTGGAGAACTGCCAACCGAACCAATCCAGAACTAAAAGATGAGCAGCTGGAGAACTGTCAACTGGAGTCCGGAACTGGAAGCCAAGCAGCTGATGAGTCTGCCAAACTGAAGCTTCTTGCATTTAATGCTCAACCAGAAATCTTGACATTAATGATGAATATCTTGGAGTAAATACTTTGCAGAGATCAAAGGGCCAAGCAATGACTAATTCAAAAAGGGCTTCAAACTATAAGGATCAACTACCGTCGGTAGTTCAGAAGAATCAATGATCGGTGGAACCCAACGGTCACATAGATCACTCCCCTATATAAGAAGAGTGAATCTCATTTGATTCAAGACTTTCAATCCTAAGACTTTCACCATTCTAACTCCTGCTATATTGTAAATACTGAGCTTTCTTTATCTCCCTCCACAGCTCAAATTCAATCATCGTCAAGCTGCAAAAGTCTCAACTGAGAGGTTGATTCTAAAGAGCCAACCGCTAGTTGTTGAAGAATTCCAGCAAGAGCAAACTTCTCAGTTCTCAAGAGATAACAATCAACTACTCAGCTCAACTCAAGGAGCACTAAGGTTGATAACAGTTTCAAAACTACATTCTTGAAGATCGAAAGAGATCTAAAATCTTATAATGACTGACAATAACACCTTATCTCTCCAGCCAGCAATTGGAGATCGCAAGTGTGAGCTGTTGACCTACTGGCTGAGGAGACCGCGTATCCTTGGAACTGCAATTTCCAAGACAGCACCAGTTGAAAAGGAAACCATGACACATAAACCAATTGGAGATTGTAATAAAGGAACTTCACCATTACATAGTGAATTGCCCTTCTTAGGAAGAAAGAGAGGATGTAGAAGTTTAAGCTTCGAACCTCTATAAACTGCTTGTGTGATGTACTTATTGCTCTCTGTCTGCATACCTTAAACTGCACACTTCACTCACATAAGCTGCACCGTTGAGTCAACTGATCATCTCAACTGACTGTGTGCACTATAAGTTTTTAATCGCGAGTCAAGGGCCCTATCTATTCCGCATTAAAATCAAAATTTTTGAGTTAGTTTATTCACCCCCTCTCTCTAAACTAACTTTGACTCGTCCGGGACCAACAAGTGGTATCAGAGCGGTTGATTCTAAGGATCAGCCGTTTCTGCAGATCAACTGAATCAGATCTACTTATTATTGGGGTTTTTAAAAATTAAACCATCGCGGGATTTATTGGTTGTTCATTAGTCCATGTTCATGCATATCATAATTTTATGTATTGTGTATGTATTAATCTCACCTAGTCCAAATTACATGCATAGCATATTCGAATCTAATAAAGCAGAAACATAAAATTTGAATATCACTTACAATTTGACAGACGGGATGAGGACAAGATTAAAGGTCTAATCTTGTTGTTGAATACACTTAAATCGGTGCCTCCTATAGAGCAATTCAACTCCTCGATCTTCTGCTATATTCCCGGACTGTATCTAGATTTAGGGTGGACAGAAATCTACTAGATAAGTATGGATACTGTGGAGATCAAGAGATAAAAGAGGGGATGATTTTTCACTTAATATTTTCGATCCCCCACCTCCTTATGTATAAGGAGGTGGGCGAAAATAATATTGTCCAAACCTACTTGGTTTGGGCCTCAATCTCTTTTTCCATCTCCAGTCCATTAAAGTCATATTGGGCTACAACAGGGATCTAGAAGAATATTAAATTGGCCTACTAATTTATTTAATTTCTAATATCCAATAAACTTAGGATATTATTAAATAAATTAAATATTACTTTTATTCCACTAATATATATTTGTGAATATGCTTTCTCCTTTAGTTCAGCCATTCCCCGTGTTTAAGATCTAATGTTCATTAATTAATTATGTAAGCCTTTGATAGCTATAATTAATTAATATCTAAAATCGTGAGTAGTACTATACAAGCTTTATCATGTACGGAGTAAATTCCACCTGCAGCGTTTCACATGAACTTGTGTTTTCTCAAGAGAACATTATCAACCTGGCGCACTAAGACACAATACTTATATATATTGCACGACACATCATATATGTAAATGCTATCACCCAAGATATTGAGTTTATTGATTCTAAAGAATCTCACCCATGGATAAATCAAAGCAATAAACAAAGCATATACATGTTCATCAATAAATATAAGTTAAGAACCCGAACTCTATGGATCTTTGTTCTCTAACTTATAGTCTCAGAGTATAGAATAGTATCATATCATGATCCTCCTCAATACACTAACACGTGCATTAGAATAATCAATTAGTTAAGATAAACTAACTATCAGATTATTCTATGGTGTACCGATGGTGTATTCAGGACCATCTAAGTCGTGAGCCTTTTATACAATACAAGGATCTGATGATATGATCTTACCGTGTGTTTACCCATACCATATCATATACAATGTAAGTATATTGAATATGCATAAACAATTATAATAATGTAAATGCAAACAATGACTGCAATAAAATTAATCTATATCATCATATCATCAGAAAAGTATACAAAGACATGTCTTCCAGTATACAAAACTAACACTTATCTGTGCTAATCTGTTAGCTATGGAAAACCATAAGCTACCTATCTTTTCAGTTGAGAACTACGACAATTGGAGCAGGAGAATGAAGGCTCATCTCTGCTCAATACACGAGAACATGTGGGAAGTGATAGAAAATGGTCCAATCACTATCATGATGGACAATGAAGCCCACATAGTTGATGTCAATCAACCAGCAATGATCCCGAAGCCAACTCATCTTCTCACAAGTGAAGATAAGAAGTTGAAGAATCTAGAGTTCATTGCATAAGCTGCACTATTTCAAACTCTAGATGAGGATCGAATGAAGGATACAAAGAACTGCCGAAGTACCAAGGAGATATGGGACTTATTAGCAGATCTATGCAAGGAGTCCAAAGCAATCAAAGAAAACAAGCTCCAACTGGCGGTTGATAGATACGAGTCCTTCTAGATGCAGTCAGAAGAACTATCTCAAGCTTTGAAACAAGATTTCTAGGCATAATCAGTGAGATGAAAAACCTGGGAAGAAATTATCCCCACTGTGAGATGAACTCCAAAATCTTAGATAATCTTACAGAAGAATGGGAAATGAAAGTGATTGCTACTAAGGAGTCAAGAAACCTTAACAGCATCACTCCTAGAGAACTATTTGGCTCTCTCAAAGCTCATGAGTATAGCTTAAACCTAAAGAGAGAGGCATCCATATCATCAGCTTAGGATGCAGCTTTCTATGGAGAAAGGAATCAGTTTAGAAAAGCTCGAGGAAGAAACACCTTCCGACCGAGGAGCTCACCAGCTAGAGAAAATCCAAGAGGATCAGCAACTGATCGAAGGTGAGAAACAACCGAAAAGAAAAAAATCCTGACTGAAGATATTAATGATCAAATCTAGTCAGTGGCAAAGTTGCTTGAAAAGCTGAAGAAGTTCAGGGACCAACAGTCAGTTTCATCTCAAACTGATGAAGTCTCGAAAGGTGAAAGAAACTAGCCAGCTAAAGGATCAGCTGGACAGACCAAGGTAGCCAACCGAAGCATTAGTGAATGCTATCACTGCCATAAACAAGGACACTACAGATATGAGTATCCAGAGCTCCCTGAAGACAAAAAAGCCAGAGTAAGGAGAAGCTTTTTCAAAAGAAAAGCAATAATGGCCAACTCGAAAAACATTATACTGGATGATTCAGACTACCCATCTAGGATCGACTCGGATGGCTACAGTTCAGACGATGATGCACTATTCTGTCTCATGACAGACAACAAAGAAGAGATTAGTATAGCTGAATCTCTAACCTCATTCTATCATATTCATGAAGCTTCTATTTCTAGCAATGAACTGAATGAACACTTAAGAATGCTAGAAGATCAATTAGCTTATATATCTTGTCTGCATGTTGAACTAAAGGAAGAAAATGATGACCTAAAAGATAAGGTTAGAAGATTGAGCATTGATCATGAAAGAATGAAATTCCTTGAAGCTCAGTCATTAGAATTTGAAAATTTAAAGCTGAGAAATGTTGAATTAGAAGATGAGAATGGTAAGCTCAAGCAAGAGATTCTTGAAAAAGAAGAATTATCTCTTCAATTCAAGAAAGGATCTCAAACTCTTGATGAGATCTTAAGTCATCAAAGAGTTGAGTCTAGCAGTCCAGGGCTAGGGTACAGTAAGTTCACTGCCGTAAAATAGGGTAAGGCAGTTGCCTAGAGCAGCGATAAAGGAATCCTCAAAGGATTCATCAGACCAGCTGAACCATCACCAGCTGAGATTTCAAAAGGTAAAAGAATACTGAGAACCCCACCAATCTAGCCTAGGCAACTCAGCCAAGACCATCAGCTCAAAAGAAACCTACCCATCAGCTAAGACCATCAGTTCAGCCTAAACCCTCAGCTTATCCAAGGCCAACTTTTCAATAAAGGCCACCTGCAAATCAACCTAGGAGATCTTTTGACCCCAGAAGAAACAGTCAACCCAGATCATATCATCATTATAAGCCTAGTCAAAGCTCTCATGGAAGAAAAGCTAAAATCTCATTTGCAACCCAGTACGATGAATACCTGAATTACAGAAATTATCCAAGCAGGAGCAACACTAGAGTTGTGAGGAATTCAAGGAACTAACCAGAGCAAAGAGAACCAAAGGCTCAAAATGAAAGAATATTGGTTGAAGTATTTTATCCTAACGTGCATCGCAGGTACCGATCAACGACTCAACTCAAAGAAGAAAAGTTAACAAAAGTCCCAGGTTGATCAAAAGATCAAGATTTGAGGGATCACTGGATCATGAAAAGCTAAAAGTTTAGAAGATGTCCAAATATCTGATTAACCATCCAGGACCCGATATTATACGGGGACCTAAAAACTAATCTTTGTTTTGCAAGAAAAGAGCATCCTATCTAAGAAAAAGACCAAAGATGTTTGGTATCTAGATAGCGGGTGCTCCAAACACATGACCAGAGACAAAGAAGATCTAGAAGGTTACAAAGAAGTCAAATGTCCACTCGTTACATTTGGAGACAACTCCAAGAGTCGAACCATTGGAGAAGGGTTCGTAGTCAAAGAAAAAGTCGTGGTCAATGGAGTGTCTCATATGGACGGACTTAAGCACAAATTTTTGTTAAGCATCAGTCAACTGTGCGATAATGGTTATTCAGTCGACTTCAGCAAAAGCTTATACGACATTAGAAAAAAGTCAACTGGAGCAATTCTCCTAACTGGCGTAAGAAGAGGTAATATGTACATTGTTGACTGGACAACCGGCTACTCAGAAGCTTGCTTTCTTTCAAAGGGTTTAACTGAAGTAAGTTGGCTTTGGCATCGACGACTAAACCACCTCGACTTCAAAACTATCAACTATCTGGCGAAGAAAGAGCTAGTTGAGGGGCTTCCCAAGGAGATATACAAGAAAACTGGTGTCTGTGGACCATGCCAAAAAGGGAAGCAAGTGAAGTCATCCTTTAAAAACAAAAGTCATCTTCCAGGAACAACTAGCAACTTGGAACTGCTACACATGGACTTGTTTGGGCCAGTCAAGCCACCAACTCCCAGAGGCAAAAGATTCACGCTTGTAGTAGTTGATGACTACTCAAGATATACATGGGTCGAGTTCCTGAGAAGAAAAGATAAAACTTATGCCAAGCTATCAGCATTGATTAGAAGGTTGCAGACTGAAAATGGAAGATCAGTTCAAAGGATTCGATCCGATAATGGAATTGAATTTGTCAACTAGCAAGTGATCAACTTTCTCAGTGAACTGGGGATCACTCATTAGCACTCAGCTACTGGAACTCCTCACCAAAATGGTATAGCTGAACGGCGAAATCGAACACTCAAAGAAGCAGCTCGAGCTATGGTAGTCAATGTAAAAATAGCTGAAAGCTCTTAGGCAGAAGTAATCAACACAGCCTGCGACACTCAAAACCGAAGTGCCATCGTCAGTACACATGACAAAATACCTTATGAGCTATATAAGGGTCGTAAGCCTTCTATCTTATACTTTAAAGTGTTTGGTTGCAAATGTTATATTCACAACAATGATAAGACTCAACTGAAAACTTTCAGTGCCAAAGCTGATGAGAGAATATTTCTTGGGTATAATTCCCCTTATTCACAAGCCTATCGAGTGTTCAACAAATGAACTCTTATTGTGGAAATAACATGTCATGTTGTATTTGATAAATTTGCTGATGAGTACAGTAACAAAGAACTAAATGATACATCAATTCAAGTACTGCCTAGTGAAACTGAAAACTTGCAGGACTATGTTGAATACATTGTTCCAAAGTGGTTCGAAGTCTCACTAGAAGAAAGCAATGAAACTGGCTCTAGACCAGCTGAAAACAATCTGGTCAATGAGGACACAAATCTTGTTGAGACCACAAACCCCATAAAAAAAGTAGGGGGAAGAACTGATAAAAATGATGAGTCAACTGAAGAACCAGCTGGAAAACCAACTGAAGGATAAACTGAAGAAGCAGCAGAAGATCCAGCTGAAGCCAATCTGCCCAAATGGCTCTAAAGCCATCCAACTGACAAGATTGTTGGTGATCTAAGAAGTCGAGTTCAAACCAGGAGTTCAACTAAGCATGCATTATTCGCATGCTTAATCTCACAGACTGAACCAGCAAACATCAAGGAAGCTCTTGAAGATTCAAATTGGATCATGGCGATGCAAGCTGAACCAGTTCACAAGAAACAATGTGTGGTTTATTGTCGATAGGCCAAAAACCAAGAAAATTATTAGCACAAAGTGGGTTTTTCGCAACAAACTGGATGAACAAGGTGTAATTATAAGGAACAAAGTAAGACTAGTAGCCAAAGGGTACTCTCAAAGTGAATGGATCAACTTAGATAAGACATTCGCACCAGTTGCTAGATTAGAAGCTATCAGACTGTTCCTCGCCTATGCAGCTCACAATAATTTCACGGTTTACCAAATAGATGTCAAAAACACATTCTTGTAAGGAATGCTCAAGGAGGATGTATATGTCGAGCAACCATCAGGTTTTGAAATTTGTGATCAAGTCTTCAAGCTATAGAAAGTTCTATATGGGCTTAAGCAGGCTTCCAGAGCATGGTATGAAACTCTCACAACATTCTTACTGAAGAATGGATTTTAGAAATGAGTCATTGATCAAATTCTATTCAGAATAGAACGATCAGATGAGATCTTGATGGTTCAAATTTTTGTGGATGACATAATTTTTGGATCAAAGAGAAAAGATCTATGCACTCGATTCGCTCAACTGATGCAAAGCGAATTTGAGATGAGCATGATGGGAGAAATGACGTTCTTTCTAGAACTCCAAGTGAAGCAGCTGGAAGATGGGATCTTCATCAGTCAAGTCAAGTACACTAAGGAACTTGTAAAGAAGTTTGGAACTGACAAAGGAAAAACTCTCAAGATTCCAATGAACACATCAGTTCGGCTAACTCTTGATGAAGAAGGAGAATTAGTTAGCCAGACATACTGTAGAGAAATCATTGGATCAGTACTCTATCTCACAACCAGTCAACCAGACATCTCCTATTCAGTCGGACTTTGTGCACAGTTCCAAGCCAACCCAAAGAAGAGTCATCTTGAAGCAGCTAAGATGATCATTAAATACCTTAGAAGAACCATAAATCTTATATTATGGTATTCCAGAGATAACAGCTTGAGTCTAATTAGCTATTCAGACTCAGACTTTGGTGAATGCAAGATTGACAGAAAAAGTACCAGTGGAACATGTCAGTTTCTCGGAAGCGAACTGATATCCTAGTTTAGCAAGAATCAGCACTCAGTTGCCACGTCAACAACTGAAGCAAAATATGAAGCTACTACAAGCTGCTGTGCTCAAATACTCTGGATGAAGCAATAGTTGAAGGACTACAAAGTCAAAACTGAAGAAGTGCCTATATACTGTGACAACAATAGTGCTATTGCAATATCTTAAAATCCAGTATTGCATTCAAGGAAGAAGCACATTGATATAAGGCATCACTTCATCAGAGATCATAATGAGAAGAAAGACATATGCATCAAATATGTAAACACGGAGAAGCAGATAGCTGACATCTTCACAAAGCCACTGCCGGAAGCTAGATTTGTGGAGCTATGTATCCAGCTGGAATTGCTCGAACTGGCCTCCAAAGATGAAGATGATCAATTCGAAGAAGGAGTGCAAATGATCACTCCAGTTGATAAAAAGAACTGAGAAGAAGTCAAGAATAAAACAAAGTACATCAGTACAAATCAGTTCAAAAAGCCAGATTGATGATTCAATTAGTTCAGAGGAATTGACTAATGCAGAGACTGGAAACTTAGAGAAGAAAAGTCAAAACTGGTCAAACTGATTACTGGAGACATCGGTTTGTTCCCAGCTGAATGGAAGAGCAAGCCACAGCTGACAGAAGAAGCGAAACTGAATAAATTTCAGTTGGAACTGATCAATCCAGCTAAAAATTATCAACTCAACTGGAAGACCATCAGTCGGTGAATTAACTGATGATGTCAGCAGCTCAAGGCCACGCGGAAGCTAAAGAGAGAGAAACAAATAAGTTCAAATTTATTACAGTGGAACGGTAAATATGACGTGTCATGAAAATGTTACTATTGGACCTACCCCCACTCTCTCTCTCTCTCCTCATCAATTCTCAATGGATAGATTTAGAAAATTAATCGATAGACTCATTGATTAAATCCGATCGTTGAAGCTAGGGCATCTAAATCATCCCAATCGTTAGATCTTCACCTCCTGCCTATATATAAAAGAAATGGCTGAATCTAAGTCTCACTTTTACCAAATTCAGTCGAGTTCGTGAAGACTTACCTTCTCAATCCCCCAGTTCAGAAAATCGGTTTACATCCACTCTCTCCTCAATTCCCTGTTCAGTCAGTATACTCATCTCACAATCTCCTTCTCAATAGCTAAAAATTTCTCTCAAAGAACATCATGGCCAAGAAAAGCACACCAGTTGTTCGACGAAAGTTCAATTTCAGAGAAATTGTAGAGTCATCACAAAGATTTCAAGTAAATTTCTATAGGGATAAATTCCTTAATCAAATAGCTTACAGAGAGAAATGCTCTAACTCCCCATTGTGCGACTCTCTCATCACAAAGATAGCGGAATCAGGCTTACAGCAGTTCACTGAAGTTGCACCTACAAAAATCTACCCTAAACCTGTCTGTGAGTTTTATTTAAACTCAAAAGGATTTGACGACAGAATCATCAGAGGTTTGAGAAACTGCAATGGAAGTTACTCCAGAATCCCTTGCAAGGGTTTTTCAACTGCCCATTGATGGGATCAGACTTGAAGGGGTGGAAGTCAATTCACAAAGGGTTTACAATCTCTGGAAGAGAGCTGACTGCCATGAGCCTTTCAAAAGCACCACACTTATGTCTTGCTTTCAGAAGGAATACAAGATTCTTGCGTCTGTTGCAGCGAGAATGATTGTTGGAACTACAGGGAGTCACTCCGAGATATCCGAGCCCAAATACAAGGTCTGTGCTGCGATCACCATGAATATCAAAGTCAACTGAGTGCAGTACTTCTTCGAATAGATCAAGAAATATGTAGATTGTGTAAAGAAAAATTAGAGTGAAGAAGAGGTCGAACAAAGAATGTGCTATACTTGTAGAATCAGCAAGTTACTAGGAAGCACATTCAGTTTCATGGTAAATGAAACTAAAACATTGTTAGTGGAGAAAGCAGACTTCATCCCAACAACTGCCAGAAGGCAATAGGGCTCCAAAGCATCAAGTATTAAAATTGATGTTGAACTAAATAAAGCTAAAAAGAAAGTTAAGGGGAAAGGAAAGAAGATCTTAACTAAGTCATGCCATGATGACTCAGACTCTAACGACCACATTCCTATCAGTCACATGATGGGAACACCGATAAGAGAAAAACCCCTGCAGCAGCTCCGTGTTGGATCAACTTCTATATCAACTGGGACAGAGTCTTTCCCAGTTGACAAGTTTCAAACATCGAAGAAAGCATAAAAAAGACCAGTTCAAGTCAAGGAAGGAACTGGCAAAAGCAAGAAGAGGTCAGCAAAGACAAATACTAAAGAAGAAAAGAAGCAAGCTGGGCCGCCATCACCACCAGAACTGCCTCTTCCCAAAATCAAAGTTTTTGATATGGCACCAGCTCAGAATGATGACATCGTGCCATATAGAGGAGTTCTTCCAAAGAATACCGAAGCTGACTACTTCAGAGTGATCTGCCCACTAATGGCAGAAACTTTGGAAAACATAAGAGCTCTCTCAAGAGCTGAGGTCATCAAAAGTTAGGCGGATGCCCAAGTAAAAATTTTCATAAAGGATAACTTTGCTGAGGACATGGTTGGGTCAACTGATCTACTAAAAGCTCTAATAAGGTATAACTACTAGTACCTATGGAGATACTGCTTCAACTCTAAAGCTCACTTTCTTCTAATGGCTCTACATGGAATGAGTTATTGGAGAAGAGAAGAGAGATAGAGCATAAATTGGGCTGGACAAGAATCCCCCGAGCAAAATCTAATCATCACACTGTGAAGAATGCTAGCCATTCGCAGAAATCATACTTCTCCAGCAAAACAAACCATGGTTCAAGTAATGAATGATTTGCTTGAATTGGCAATGATCAGGCTGCCACCACGACCAACAGAGGCTCACCAACAACAGTGGAAGAATCCACAAGTGCAGCAAAACTGGCTGCTAAATGAGCTACTAATGCTGAGATAGCGAAAACAACAAAAGGAGCATGAAGAACTTGAGAAAGAAGTTCAAAGGATTTATCAGACTGGTGAAGCCTCCAGTTCCAAGCACACTGCCATCATATCAATTGCAAGGTAACTGATCTTTGAAGAAACTCCGCGAAGAGAAGAGATCATAATTGATCTCATTCCAGATACTTCTGAGAAGCCAGCTGATGAAGAAGCGGATAAGGACCAAACTATGAGTGACGCCCAGTTTGTAAAATTACTCAAGTCACCAGTCCAACTAGCTGAGGAGCAGCCTTCCCAACCAATTGAGGAGTCCACTGAACTCCCAACTTCTCCC
This sequence comes from Perilla frutescens, assembly GCA_026008535.1. Classification (NCBI taxonomy): domain Eukaryota; kingdom Viridiplantae; phylum Streptophyta; class Magnoliopsida; order Lamiales; family Lamiaceae; genus Perilla; species Perilla frutescens. The sequence goes on along the minus strand of BRKX01000020.1, from coordinate 1,095,151 downwards.
AAGGAGCTAATTGTTGAAACAGCTCATCTTAGTGAATCCCCAATCGAGCCTCAAATCATTGAGGAAATTACTCCTGAAGAACCAACTGATCAGCCAGTTCAGTTGGAAGAGGAACCAGTGCAACAAGGATCAATGAAGTTGGTAGTGTTCATTGATCCAATCTAAAGGGCACTTCAAGCTGTAGCTCAAGCAACTGAACCAGAAAGCCCTCCAGAACCAAGCCATGAAGAGACAAAAAGCTTGGATGATGCTGAGCAGCCTGCCGAGTAGTCAAGGACTGTTCCAGATGAGGAATTAGAAGAAATTGAAACAGGTGATGAAGTTTTATCGTGAGGCGATGAACTGCAACTGAATGTGGGAACAACAACTATCAGTTTGCGTCTAACTGACACTGTTCAGTTTAAGGACCAACCAGGAAGTTCCACAGTCCAGTTCATAGCTCAGCATGAGGAAATAATACAAAACTTGCAGCAACAAGTAAAACTGCATAAAGAGATGATCAAAAAGCTTCAAGCCCGTGCAGGACTCATGCTAGCTAATGACGAGTCCTCGAGCAGTAAAGGAGAGGATGAAGAAGGCAACACCGGTGAACCAGTTGTGAAAAGAAGGAAAACTGAACACAAGAAAGACTAAGAGCCTGATCAAGCGCAACTGATTAGATACTCTAAGTTAAATTCTTGTAATTCAGTTTATCAAATATTCCTTCTTATAAATAAACGAGTTTATTTTATTTCCAAAATAAATGATGAGTCAGTATTTATTTTGAAAATTTCTGACCATTGGAAAACAATGACACGTTTCATTGTTATTGAATAACCAATGACCAAAAAGAAAAAGACAATGGGTCATTATTTCTCTCAACCAACAAATTTATGAGTCTTCATCCTCACTCATAAAAACCCCTTAGCTCTTAGCCTCTAAGGAATACACATTACCTATTCATCCCAAAGAGTATTTCTTTCTCTCTCTTTTCGGAACTTTGAATTCCTCATAATTCAGGCAACCTCAAAGATGGTCGAATTATCCAGCTCTCTAAATTCCTTCAAAGAGCAAATGTTGAGAGACAAATTCCTAGGAAAGGAGAAATTCCAATTGATTCTCAAGGAATCAAATAACCCAACCCTTATGATAAACCTTCACAAGACAGGAATTCTTCACTACCTGGAAACCCCACCAAGATTCTTCAGACAAAACTTGGTGAGTGAGTTTCTACTACAGGCAAGAGCAACTGCTGATGGTCGAAGCATATTATCAATGATTCAAGGACGACCGATCCAAATCACTGAGAGAAAAGTTGAAGAGATCTTTCAACTCCCAAGAAAGGGGTCAAATGTTCAAGATCTGAAGGAATCTGCAAAATCGTACTGGAAAGAGTGGAAAGCTCCCACCTGTAAGAAGCAATTCAGTTTTACAATAGCTAAAACTGATCTGAAGCCCGAGTATGGAGTTCTACTCGATATCACGAACAAAATGATGTTCAGGGCAATAGGAAGCTTGAGTCAACTAACTCAAGAGAGATACAATGTGATGATTCATCTTGGTGAAGGACGTCAAACAAACTGGGCAGAGTTTGTTTTCTCTCAACTCACGCATCAAGTCATCAAGGCAGCTAACTCAAAGAAGACTGGAAAATTTGAGTCCAAAGTAGGACTTGTTCTAAGAATGAGCAAGCTACTTGAAGATATGCTGAATCTACCAAATGATGATGCCCTACTAGTCCTGATTTCTGACTGGATTCTCAAGAAACGAAGTGCTTACCTTCTATCACTTAAGAAGAAAAGGAGATCCAAGGCGAAAGCAAGCAATACTATATCGAACAACTCAACTGCAAATACCGTTCCATCTCCAAACTCCAAGAACGAGCCATCAATTGATTTCAAGGTTTGTTCTAATCCAGATAAGCTCATTCCATTCATTGGAATTCCTCATCTAAACTATGAAGCTGATTACTATAGAGACACTTGCCCTCCACTTCAGCTAACTGAGGAGAATATTCGCACTTTCTATAGTAGCGAATATGCAGTCAAGAGCGCACAAAAAGAAGTGACAAATTTTCTTCTCACTCACTTCACTTTTGTTGCAAAGAAAGACCATCAGTTGTTCAAATAACTACATCGGTACTTCTATTGGTTCAACTGGAGACATTCTATGTCTATCCAGTCATATTTCATGCTAATGCCTTTCATAGCATGAGTTTTTGGCAGCAAGAAGAAACTTAGAGCATCAAATGGATAGGAGCTTCAAATCCATTTCCTCCAACTATTGTGCAAGTTTAGCACATTATGAACCAATGGCTTGATAACAAAATTCCAGCTAATGCAATGCTAGATGATGAACAAGCCAACTTGAGATTTCAAGGAGTTGCAGATGTGAATCAATCAGCCAACTGCCTAACTAGCGCTCACTGTCAAAGACTGAACTTTGATAACCAGTCAACAGGGTTATTCCATCAAGCTGAAACTGCAACAGAAATGATAGATCCAAATCTATTACGTACTCATGTTGTAGCAACTCAAAGAAGTCGAGAACAAGCTAATGAAGGAGACGGGGATGATGAAGACACTGCCACATCACCAAACCTTCTGTCCAAAAGTTATGTTACTCCCCTAATCAAGTCCAGTTCTAAGGCAGCTCAACTGACGATCGACATTGATCAGTTCGGATCACCTAGCAGAAGAACGTCACAGTTTATTAACTTAAAGCTGAAAAGCTCATCAGTTGCACTTCAGTAACTCCAGCAAACTGTGAAAACTGACAGGACTGCACAGCCAAAGAACGCAACTGGCTCAGCTTCAAAAGGGAAGAGATCAAACTGCTCAAGAGGAAGCATGGAGCTAGTCCAGTTCGTCCATTCAAGAAGAAAAAACTAACTCCAACTGACAACTAATAGAATCCAGTTCAGTTGACACATCAGTCAGTTCGATGTAGAAACTGGAGAAGAGATCGAACTGCTCAACCAGCTGCCGCACCAGTTCTAACATCATCATCTATCTGTAGTCATGAGAATGCCATTTCATATGATGAATGTAGAACTTCTCAAAGAGAAGATGAAGAAAGATAAAATCCTTGACCTAGAGCTTCTCAATGCTCAGTTAGGTCCAGAGAGATTTGACAAAATCATCCAGCCAATAGAGAAAACCGGGCTACTGCCTTTCATGCTGAAGGCGCCAGAGAGGTGCATCTCTAACTATGTTGTTGAGTTCTATTATAATGTTGAGATCCATGGAGCAAATATTATGTCAGTCGTGTACAATCGTGTTATCACGATAACAAAAGACACACTGATGACGTTGTTCTATCTTCCCGGTGAAGGCCCAAAGATGCAGGAACTGATCCTTCCAAACAGGGTGGAATTGTGGAACAAATGGAAGCTTTCACACATTGGCCATCTGGACTTCTCTCACAATCTCAAGGAGAGCCTCCCTTAGGAGCTTGTCCAACTACTAGACATTGTTGGACATATCTTACATGGTAACTTTGAAACCGTGCAGTTCAACAATGCCAAAGCCCACCTAATGGCTGCTTTACAGTTTGGCTGTAAAGCTAACTGGGCATCCTTTGTTCTCTCTTAACTGCAGTTTCATGTTCGAAGAGTGGAGATTGATCGCAGCACAGGTACCTTCAAAGCAAAAGTCTGCTTCGTTAATCATCTCAGCCTCATCATTCAGAGGTAAATCGAGGTGACTGTCCCCGGTAGATTCCTTCTTGGGAGAAGAGATCTTCTTCCCACTGTCTTTCGCAACCAGAAGAACAGCGGCAGGACAAGGAGACCAATGCCAACGATATAGCCGCTCATGGAAACTAATGGCTCCGACAAAGGAAAATAGCCATTACTCGACGACAGCCCTACTCAAAGAAGGTAGTCCGTGACTGAGAGTGATCAGTCGATTGCTAGAGCAAGCTTAGAGCAACCCGCTTCAGTCCGCAAGGACTTCCTTGAAGATAACTTCTTCAACACTCTAGACCATCATCTTAAAAGTTGTTTCGATCTCATTGAGAAGTTTAACCCCTCTCTCTATGAGCAACTTCAACAATATCTCTAATACCATTTATGGAGATATTAGGGAGATGATCTCACTATGCTCCACATGGTTGAAACAAAAGGTGAAGCTTTCTGGATAAATGAAGGCTACTAGAGCAAAGCTTGGATGAATCATCCATTCAGCATGCCGCCTACGCTCGAGGAGATCATGGATTTTATGATCAGAAGAATCTAGTGCTCAGTCCTAGTTGAAGCACCTCTACCAACTTATGAGCTAACTCACTCCTCTTTCACACCAATGTCTGAAGATATGTTGTTCTCTTTAGAAGAAGAACTTCACAAAAACTCGGCATCCATCCCTTTAGGTATCAAGATCCTTCTTCTCTCCCTGATCTTGGTAACTCGATGCCAACTAAAGAGGCTTACGCATGGTTAACTTCACTAATGCCTGAACTTCTGGTCCTCCCCATCTTTGACAATACATTGGCAACAACATTTTATGTCTTGCCACACTTGTTAATACCATCATTCGAGCAACCTCCACTAAACCTTTTGAATGATGCCAAAAAGGGGGAAGAGATATGTGATGATGGAAATCTAACTCTTTGGGAGCAGATCTAAAGAGAGGCATAGCTTCACGGGGAAGCTGGCCTTGAGGGGGAAGTAGGACAACTTCAGGAGGAAGCTAACTCTTAGGGGGAAGCACAACTTGGGACATCCACTGCATTTCTGGTGTGAGAGAGAAAAGAGAGTCAAGCAAAAGAAGAAGGAACTGAAGGAGCTGAAGGAACTGAGTAAAGAAGGAAGTCAAAAATATCAAAGAGTTGATATTTTTTCTCTACCTATTAATTTCCCTTCTCTCAGTTTATGCTTCATATCTCATACTTATGATCGCTCCTCTTTATGCTCTATTATCATAAGTTGATTGCTTGCTCTGATATCATGATTAGCATGTTCTGATATCATTCTTTGAGATCTCTCTTAATCATCATGCTCTGATATCATGATATGATGTTCTTATTTTGTTATGCTCTGATATCATGACTTTCATGCCTTCATGCTCTCAGTGATGAAATGACCATCATGTTCTATAACCTCATGATAGCTCTAAGACTGAACTGAATCTCCAATGCTCACATATCAAGATTACTGGCTTAGTGACTCTGTATCAAGCATGAATATTGCTCTGAAACCAACCATAGTGCTCTGCAATCATGAGATTCTGAATCCAAGCATGATTCTTCGAGCATGAAAGCAGCTCTGATATCAAATATGGTTATGATCATACTCATGCAGCTCTGATATCAAATATGATTATATTCATATAGCATGAATGTTTCATAAAAGAAAGTGTTTATAACTTTGATGCCAAATCCAAGATAAACACTTATGAAGCTGAACTTTCAGATTTCATCAAGGTCAAACTGAACTAGTGTGATGCAAGTTCAGAACTCTCATGCATACTTGAATCGTCAGTTTTTATGCTCTAACATCTGATTCAGCCATACTTTCATACTCTGATATATGCTTAAAAAATAATTTATCCATTCATACTCTGATACATTCTTAAAGTTCAGTTATGTTGATATACTTTGATACTTGTTTAAAACTGAACTTGCATAAATGATTGACAGGACTCCTATGTCATATATCGATTACTCAGTTTTTTCATCATCACTAACAAGTTTTAACATCATCAAAAAGGGGAAAATTATTGGAAAAAACTATCAAGGAAAGCCTAATGATGGTTTTGATGAAATGTCAAAACATGTGGAAATCTTTTGTGAAAAACTGCAGGAGTTCCAATCAGGAGAAAGTAAACTGACCAAGAAGAAACTCCAAAAATAGCTCAGCTCAAGCTAGAATTCAACCACTTTGGAGCATGGTCAACCCAGCTAAAGAGATGCATCAACCAGTCTAGAAATAACCCAACCAAGGGTTAAAGCTCAAAAGACAACTCAGCTTGAATCAAACTGACAGCCAAGTCAGTCAAGTTAAGTTGATTGAGGAAACTGACACAAAGACAGTTTTAACTGAAGACTGGAAGCATCAAATTGATGGCCAAATATCAAATATCAGCTGAACTAAAGTCAAGAGACAAGTTAACTGATAATGGCCAGAACAAAAGTCAGCTAGTTCAAAGCTCGAACTTGAGACAAACTGCTGACCAAGTTCAAAATAAGCCCAGTCAAGCTAACAAACTACCCATCAGTTTGTGAACAGTTGAACTGGCAAACAAGCTCAATATAAGACCAATCGAATTGACCAACCGTTTGATTAGTTGTGATCAGTCGAACTGGTAAAAGAGCGTGGAAGATCAGTCAACTAAAGCCGCAACCGAACCAAGCAGCTGGAGAACTGCCAACTGGACCAATCCAGAACTAAAAGATGAGCAGCTGGAGAACTACCAACTGGAGTCCGGAACTGAAAGCCAAGCAGTTGATGAGTCTGCCAAACTGAAGCTTCCTGCATTTAATGCTCAACCAGAAATCTTGACATTAATGAAGAAGATCATGGAGTAAATACTCTGCAGAGATCTAATGGCTGAGAAATGGCTAATTTAAAAGGTGCTTCAATGGCTATAAGGATCAACTATCGTCGGTAGTTCAGAAGAATCAATGATCGGTGTGTGGGAGTTTTATCGAATTACGCTCCACAGGATCTAATCGGATAATCTATAATTATAAAGACATGCATATCATGATTTTATATGTGATGATATAAAACATACAAGTTGAATAATTCATGCAAGATCATCGAATTAATGCAGCGGAAGAAATTAATCCGAATACTTACACAAATTGTAGGGTTGATCACGAGATTACAAGTCTAATCTTGTTGCTGTAGAAGACACAATCAAACAGCCTTTTTCTTCACTGTGTTCGAAGCCTCTTGGAGCTGCAGAGATACTCCTTGATCTTTCCAACACTCTTTTAGATGTAGAGTGGACTACAAGCTACTAAATTGTGTATGGATAACCTAAGGAAATAAGTGAGCAACTAAGAGGGGTTGATCGAGTACCCCCTATTCACGTCTTCCCCTCTCTAATTAATATAGAGATGAATGAAATCTAGGGCTCCCAAACCTAGCAAGCTTGGGTCTCTCCACTTATTCCATTCCCTTAGTGCATTAAGGTATTATTTGAGCTACAGTAGGGATCTAGAAGAATATTAAATTGGTCCACTAATTTATTTAATATCTAATATCCAACACTAGGATATAATTAAATAAATTAAGCGTTATTTTTATTCCACTAAAGAAATAACACTGACCTACTAATTTAATATATTTTTACTCAATACATTTTTCTTTAGTCCGGTCATTCCCTATGCTTAAGATATAATGTCCATTAATTAATTATGTAAGCTCTGACAGGTATAATTAATTAATACTTCCATTCCTAGAGCAGTACCACACAAGCTTTACCATGTATGGAATAAATTCCACAGTAGGGTTTCACATGTACTTGTGTTTACTCAAGGGGACATCATCAACCTGGCACACCAGGACATGGTGACCATACATAGTGCACGACCCATCTTGTATGTATATGTTACTGCCCAAGATATCGAGATTATTGACTCTATCAAGAATCTCACTCATTGATGAATCAAAGTAGTAGACATAACACACATATGTCCGCCACTGTGCAAGGCTTAAGAACCCGAACTTTGTGGATCTTTATTCTCTCTTTTTAGGGTCAGATTAGAGGATATTATCCTATCGTGATCCTCCTCAATACACGTGTTAGTGTATCAGAATAATCAGTTAGTCAAGATAAACTAACTGTCAGATTATTCTACGGCGTGCAATGATTGGTTAAGGATCATCTAAATCGCGAGTCTTTAAATACTTTGCAAGGAACCTGATGATATGATCTTAACTCTGTTCACCGATACCATATCATCTACAATGCAAGTATAAGGAAACATGCATATATAAATATAACAATAAATAATATGCACAAACAGTGACTGCAATAATAATAATCAATCTATATCGTTAAAAACATTTTTAACAGTATATAAAGGCAAGCTTTCAGTATACAATCCTAACAATCTCCCACTTATACTTAAAGCATGTCTTTTAAGCACAGCATAAAACTGACAAAACTCTCCAACTCTAACTAAATCTCAAAATGCAATTCGAGTTTGTATCTAACTCCCATTTTCTCCACATGACCATCAAAGGTCTTAGTCGGCAGGCTCTTCATGAATGGATTAGTCAGGTTGTCCTCCGATGCAATCTTGACCACTACAACATCTCCTCTCTTAATGATTTCTCGTATAAGATGGTACTTTCTCTCTATGTGTTTACTTGCCTTATGGGCTCTGGGTTCCTTCGAATTTTCCACTGCACCAGAGTTATCACAGTATATCGTGATACTCCTAGGCAAATCAGGAACCACGCTCAAGTCCAACAAGAAGCTTAGGATCCAGACGGCTTCTTTTGCAGCCTCAGAGGCAGCTACATATTCAGCTTCCATGGTAGAGTCAACGATGCATTTTTGCTTGATATTCCTCCATACAATGGCTTCGTCTCCCAAGGTAAACACATAGCCTGAGGTAGATTTACTCTGATCTTTATCGACTTGGAAATCTAAGTCTGTATAATCTGAGTCAGCGATGCATTTTTGCTTGATATTCCTCCATACAATATGCTTTACTGCATTCTAGTGTCCTTTTCCAGGGTTAGACTGATATTTGCTCACCATGCCAACCGCATAGCATATATCAGGCCTAGTGCATAGCATAGCATACATGAGGCTCCCCACAGCCGAAGCATATGGAACCCCTTTCATCTCATCTATCTCAGTCTGTATCTTGGGACACATATCCTTAGATAGATGAATTCCATGCCTGAAAGGTATAAAACCTTTTTTGCAATCTTGCATGCTAAACCTAGCTAGCACTGTATCGATATAGATTGTCTGGGATAGGCACATCATCCTCTTTTAGCAATCTCGAATGATCTTTATGCCAAGGATGTGTCCAGCTTCTCCCAAATCCTTCATATCGAACTGTTTGGACAGCCACACCCTTATATTTGATAACACCTTCTTATTATTTCCAATAAGCAAGATATCATCAACATACAGTACTAGGAATGCCACCACATTTCCGTCACTTTTCTTGTACACACAGCTCTTATTCGGGCTTTGGACGAATCCATATGACTGGATAACATTATCGAACTGAATGTTCCAAGACCGTGATGCTTGCTTAAGTCCATAAATGGATCTCTTAAGCTTGCAGACTAGGTGCTCTTGGCCTTTAGCAATGAACCCTTCTGGTTGCTTCATATGGATGTTTTCTTCAAGACTTCTATTCAGGAAAGTTGTCTTGACATCCATCTGTCATATCTCATAATCTAGATGAGCGGCAATAGACAGGGAAATTCGGATCGACTTAAGCATGGCAACCGGTGAAAAAGTTTTCTCATAATCGATCCCTTCTTTCTGAGTATAGCCTTTCACCACCAATCTAGCTTTGAAGGTTTCAACCTTCCCATCAGATCCTCTCTTTCGTTTGTAGACCCACTTGCATCCAATGGATTTTACCCCATCAGGTGGTTCTATAAGCTCCCAGACTTGATTGTGATCCATAGATCCAATCTCAGATTCTATTGTAATTTTCCAAGAATCTGCATCTTTATCTTGTAATGCCTCGTCATAGGTCTTGGGATCCAATTCATTCAGTCCTTCGGAGAAATCTAAAGATTCTCCCAAACTAATGAATCTATTAGGTTGACGAACAACCCTCCCACTACGATGAGGCATTTTCCGTACTTCTGTGACACGTTGTGCAGTTATTGGTGGTGCCTCTTCTTGTACAGATGGTGTAGGATCTGCGTTCCCACTTCGAAGCTCCTCAAGAACGATCATGCTCCTAGGTTTGTGATTTATTACATAGTCTTCCTCTAAGAATCAGGCATTGGTGCTGACAATGACCTTCTGATCCTTAGGACTATAAAATAAACCACCTCTCATTCTTTTTGGATACCCAATGAACAGTCTTACTTCTGAATGTAGCGCCAACTTATCAACTTCCTTATCCAGCACGTATGCTGGACTGCCCCAAATCTGAACGTGGCCTAGACTAGGTTTTCGACCAGTCCATAGTTCTAGGGGCGTGTAAGGAACTGATTTGGAAGGAACCATGTTAAGAACATAGGTTGCTGTTTCTAGGGCATTTTCCCAAAAGAAAACAAGCAATTCTGATTAGCTCATCATTGATCTAACCATCTCTAATAATGTTATATTTCTTCTTTCAGCTACACCGTTCTGCTGTGGAGTGCCAGGCGCAGTCAACTGGGATGTAATCTCATGCTCTGCTAAGTAATCCCTAAATTCAGTCGAGAGGTACTCGCCGCCACGATCAGAATGCAGTGTCTTAATACCTTTGCATGTTTGTTTCTCCACTTCCGCCCTAAATGTTTTGAATGTTTCAAAACACTCGGACTTGCAACGCAACAGGTAAATATATCCATACCTTGAGTAATCATCAATGAACGTGATGAAATACTTGTACCCTCCTCGAGCCTGAACTGACTTAGGGCCACATAAGTCAGAGTGAATCAAATCTAGTACCTCTTTGGAACTATTTCCTTTAGATGAAAAGGGTCGCTTAGTCATTTTGCCTTCCAAATAAGATTCACACAAAGGAAACGTTTACAAGACCAATGAAGACAGTGGTCCATCGTTTATCAGCCTTTGTATCCTCTTAAGGTTAATATGACCAAGTCTCAGATGTCAAATATAAATTTGATTCAGTTCTGAATGTTCTTTTCTTTTATTAGGGTTAATGATCGATGTATTCAATAATTGCGTTTGTGTAGTGTTCAATCAAAAAAAAATCCTCTAGAGAGAGAAAGAGAGTCTAACGAAGCAATTGGACAAACAAGCAAGCAAATTGTTGGCTTTCAAAATTTATAGAAGTAAGATTGACAAATCCCACCAAATTAAAACCGAAAAGTCAGGGTTTTTAAAGATTCAACCTTCAACAAAGTTCTATTGGAGCTGAAACTTTCGCCTGATTCATTTTTCTTTTATCTAAATTTGAGGTTTTACCCTAGTCCTACAGCCCATTAAAAAAAATAATTATTGAGAACAGCGGTGGAGATTTTCCAATTTACTGGGAAAAAGATGAAAAGGATAAATATATAATTGGAAAATTACCGATTGAATGCCGAAAAGACAGATAATACATATCAAAACTGCTCTATTATGTTGCCAGACTTGCAACTGTATGTCGAATTTGAAGCTATCACGGTGGTGCGGTTGAAGATCAGTGGATGACGGATTGACGGGTTGACAGGTTGTAGCACCAGAGAGCGCCGATGAGAAGGGTTTTGAAAGTTTGATTTTGGGAATTTTGATTTTTGGGATGAGTAGCGGATGAATAATGAATTGGTACCTAATTCTAATTCTTTTTATTATTTTATTTTATTAATTTATCAATTACTATACTGAATAGGAATCAAATATATTCTTCATGATGAGACTTGAGAGTAACGGGGGTGGTGTTGTTTCAATTTTAGGATTAGTTAATATTTATATATATTATATTACGTATGATAATCTATATAATATATATTAGTTATTAACTTATTATATATATATATATATATATATAAGTGGCTATCGAAGACCTGTAGTTCAATTTTAGGATTAGTTAATATTTACATATATTATATTATATTGCGTATGATAATCTATATAATATATATTATTTATTTTATACTATTTAATTGAGTTTGGAAATTTGGTTTTGATTAATTTTGCATGTTGTTGTATATTTATTCAATATCGATATCAGTGTTCATTGGGGATAATTGTGGTGTATATTTTTTTTATATAATTAATTTGATCTGTTTATTTTAATATAATCTCATAAAAATTGTTTTCGTTTTTACGAATGGTAGGGTTTTTTATATGTGAAAGTATTCATTTTAGCATGTTCAATTAAGTTTTCCAATTTGGTGTATTGATTAATTTTAGCAATTTTTGTACATTTATTGAATACTGATGTTTATTAAAGTTCAATGTTGTTATGTATTTACTTTTTTTGTATGCTTGATTTGGTTTATTTGTTTGAGTATAATGTCAGAGAAGTTGTTTTCGTTGTTAGCATGACTACATGACCATAGTATTGCAATTGACATTTTTAGCATGTGTACGTATTAATTTTAGCATGATCAAATATTTATTTTAACATGATAACATATAAATTTTATAATTTTGTAGTTCATATTAGCATTTATAAATATCTTGATAACATCTTTTAGCATGACTTTATGACCATATTAGCATGTTATCGTTTTTCATTTAGGATGTTATGCTTGTCTTTGTCCTTATACCTTTTGTTTTGTTTAATGTGCTAACTTTTTCTATGACGACTGATAGTAGTGAAATGACTGGGTACTACGTACAGTTTGGTGTGTCGATTAACTTTTGCAATTTGTTATGTATTTATTGAATATTGGTGATCATCAAAATTCATTGTTGTTGTGTATTTACATTTTTGTATGATTGATTTGATTTATTCATTTAGGTATCATGTCATAGAAGTTGTTTTTCATTGTTAGAGTGCTTATATTACCATGTTAAGAATTGCAGGGATATTGCCTTTTTTAGCATGTGCAATTACAAAGTTTTTATAGTTATATGACACACATGTATTTGAAACTCAACTAAATCATTTATACACTATAATGGCACTATAGAAATATATAATGAAAATAACTATTTTAGAATATAAAGATTTCACAATGAAAAAGATTAAAAAATAAAATAATACAAATATCAATAATAATATGGTAAAAATTGATAAATGCATAGGGAATATTGACAGTGTAAATCTTTCTTCTTGCCAAGAGTAATTGTGTCTATGATCTTCCTCATGTTTTTATTGCATCAATTGAGTTGATTGCCGCACTGGTTATGTGGATGCTTGTGAATTCTTTATTGTTGATCTTGATTGTCTTATATGTTGAATTGTTGCACTGACTATGTAGATGAATGTGAATACTTTACTTTCGATATTTGAGTATCTACAATGTTTAATAACTGAATGCTTAGGATGAATGTGAAGTGCCGAGAGTTTTAAGTTTTTTTGTTTTTGTTTTTTTAAACCATCTAATAATTGTGTGGCGGCCTTTAAAGAGAAGTTGAAGAGTCACTTTATTACAGACCCACTAAATATTAAGATATAATATTTGAAGGACAATAAATGTGGCAGTACCTGATGTTGTAGAGCACTCATGAAAACCACCACGTTTTCGTCACATTTCTTGTACATGCAACTCTCATCCAGACTTTGCACGAATCCATATGACTGGATAACCTCATCAAAACAGATGTTCCAAGACCTCGATGTCTGCTTAAGTCCATAAATGGATCTCTTAAGCTTGCACACTAAGTGCTCTTGGCCTTTAGCAATGAAACCCTCTGGTTGCTTCATGTAGATGTTTTTCTCAAGACTTCCATTCAGAAAAGCTGTCTTGACATCCATCTGCCAAATCTCATAATCCAAATAAGCGGCAATCGATAAGAGAATTCGGATTGACTTCAGCATGGCTACTGGCGAAAAGATTTTCTCATAATCGATCCCTTCTTTCTGAGTGTACTCTTTCGCCACAAGTCTTGCTTTGAAGGTTTCAACCTTCCCGTCAGGTCCTCTCTTGTATTTGTAGACCCACTTGCACCCAATGGGTTTTACCCCATCTAATGGTTCTACAAGCTCCCAAACTTGATTGTGATCCATAGATCCAATCTCAGATTCCATTACAGATTTCCAAGAATCTGCGTCTTTGTCTTAGACCGCTTTGTCGTAGGTCCTGGGATCCAATTCATTCATTCCTTCAGGGAAATCCGAAGATTCACCCAAACTAATAAATCTGTCAGGTTGGCGTACAATCCTCCCACAGCAACGAGGCAGTTCTCATGTATCTGTGACACGTTGTGCAGTGTCTTGTGGTACCTCTTCTTGTACTACTGGTGTAGGATTCGATCATTCTGCTCTTAGTTCCTCAAGGATGATTTAACTCCTTGGTTTGTGGTTTATAGCATAGTCTTCTTCTAAGAATCGAGCATTAGTGCTAACAATGATCTTCTAATCCTTAGGACTATAAAATAGACCACCTTTCGTTCTCCTAGGATATCCAACAAACAGCCTTATATCAGTACGAGGTGCCAACTTATCAGCTTCCTTGTCCAGCACGTGTGCAGGGCTACCCCAAATCTGAACATGACCTAAACTGGGCCTTCGTCCAGTCTAAAGCTCTGTAGGTGTAGAAGGAACTGATTTTGATGGAACCAAGTTAAGAATGTATGCTACTGTTTCTAGAGCATATCCCCATAACAAAATAGGCAACTCTGAATAACTCATCATCGATCTAACCATCTCTAATAAAGTTCTATTTCTTCTCTCCACCACACCATTCTGTTGTGGCATTCCCGGCGCAGTCAACTGGGATATAATCCCATTCTCTACCAAGTAATCCTTAAATTCACTTGAGAAGTACTCGCCCTCGTAATCAGAACGCAGTGACTTGATACTTCTACATGTACGTTTCTCCACTTCCGCCCTAAATTCCTTAAATTTATCAAAGCATTTGGACTTGCGACGTAATAGGTAGATATATCCATATCTTGAGTAATCATCAATGAGTGTGATGAAATACCCATACTCTCCTCGAGTTTGAACTGACATAGGGCCACACAAGTCAGAGTCAATCAAATCTAATACCCCTTTGGATAGATTTCCTTTAGATTCAAAAGGACGCTTGGTCATTTTACCTTCCAAACAAGATTCACACAAAGGGAATGATTCTAGGACCAATGAAGATAGAGGTCCATCATTTACTAGCATTTGTATCCTCTTAAGGTTGATATAGCTGAGCCTTAGATGCCAAAGATAGATTTGATTCAATTCTGAAAGTTCTTTTCTTTTATTAGGGTTTGTGATCGATGTATTTAGTAATTGCTTTTGCGTAGTGTTTTGCATAGAATTAAGTAAACAAAGATGTCCATCCAATGTGCCAGAACAGATAGAATGTTTACCACTAAAGATAACAACCTTATTATCAAAAGTAACTGAATATCCATCCAAAAACAGTTTAGAAACAGAAATAAGGTTTCGCCTAAAACCAGGCACATAAAGACAATCTTTTAAAACAAAACTCCTATCACTACTAAAAGATAAGGTGACGTCTCCCATTGTAACTGCCGCCACTTTCGTAGCATTGCCTATGTAGACGATGATCTTCCCATCACTCAGCTGTTTTTTTACCATGAACCCCTGTAAAGATATGCAAACATGATCAGTAGCTCCAGTGTCTATTATCCAAGACTGAGTAGAACAAGTTGCTAAACATATTTCAATAAAAAGAGTGTGAGACATACCCTTGTTCTTCTTGTTCGGACACACTGCCTTCAAGTGACCTGGCTAGCCGCACTTGAAGCATTTTGTCTTTGGCTTAAATTCCTCGGGAGGAATTTTTGTCTTGGGCTTCTTCACCTTAGGCGCTACATTTGCAGCCTTCTTTGGCGCGTATCTCTTCTTCTTTTTAGTACCAGAAGAAGACGCCCTATTCTCAATTAGGTGTGCCTCTGGATTTCCCTTCTGAAGTAACTCAGCTGCCTGAAGATCCATGAGCAGTTCAGATAAGGTAACATCCTTCTTTATCATGTTGAAGTTTAATCTAAACTGCTCAAACTTTGGAGACAAACTGTGAAGCACGATATCTATCTGAGATTCGACGTCTAGATCTCCACCCAAGTTCTTGATCTCAACCAGATAACCCATTATCATGAGAACGTGATCTCTAACAGGTATGGAGTCAGCCATTCTCACGCTCATCAAGTTCTTCATTGCCAAATGGCATGCCGAGTGGTTCTGGTAACTGAAGAGCTCCTTAAGATTGGCCATGACATCATAAACAGTCTTCATAGACTGATGTTGATGTTGCAGCACATTTAACATAGAAGCCAAAATGTAACAGTGCACCATCTCATCAGACTTGGCCCACTTAGCATAGGCCAACTGTTGCTCTTCACCAAAACTCTCATCTGACTTTTGAGGACATTCCTCTTCAAGTACGAATTTGTGTCATTTAGCAGTTAAGATGAGGTTAAGATTACGAATCCAGTCATTGTAGTTTTCACTGATTAACTTGTTTTCTTTGAGTATTGAGGATAGATTTGAGAGTGTCATGATGATATAGAATAACTGAAAAATAAACATGTAGTACAGTCACAAACTTTAGGATAAACAGTATATAATAAAAAAAACCTCATAAAAATTATATACTTTTCCATCGATATTTTAAAAACGATTTCTATAAGCCACGATAGTGTGGACGTTTATAAAATTGATTTTTAAACAGGTTATCAAACCTTTAATTTGCCTCTAGTTGAATTTCCTTATAACAAGCAAATTAATAGCCGAAAATCAACACAGTCATGTAATCTTCTAATTAATAAGCCATGATAGTGTGGACGTTTATTAATAAATTACATCTAAGTGTGAACACCATCATCTTTGCCCCAAGAACCCTAGTTTCGAATTTAACTGCTCCAGATGGAGGAGTTAGTTAGTTCTAACATTGTTCTATAGCTATCTTTAAA
Source organism: Perilla frutescens (assembly GCA_026008535.1). Taxonomy (NCBI): domain Eukaryota; kingdom Viridiplantae; phylum Streptophyta; class Magnoliopsida; order Lamiales; family Lamiaceae; genus Perilla; species Perilla frutescens. Next base: position 1,078,541 of record BRKX01000020.1, on the reverse strand, counting down.
AAAATGTTTAATTTCTAGAGAATTCTATGATATGACACATCCGATATGGAGGAAGACCTATTGTCAACGCGCATGCCCATCATTTCTCAATTAAACCAGATTAATGAAGACCGTATGAGATTTCTACATACTTTGGTATATAAAATGATAAACCACCATTGCATGCTTCAAACAACAAAATAAGCAATAAATAAAATCAACTATCATGGCTTATATCTCATGCTGCTGAATGAGATAAAATAAGAAAGTCAGCTCCGGAACTCGGGCATGGCCGCCGCCGACCTCCACCGCGCCTCGCCGAAACCCTAACTCCAATTAGGATTTCGGGACATGAATCCGTATGCCCTTCCTCGATGGGGGCTGCATCTCTTTCCTTCCTTGAATTGATCTTCAAACTTTATTCAATATATAGAATATCTATTCCTGAAAGGAAAAATCTAATATATCTAGAATAAAATTACAACTCAATAACTTAGTGATTTTCGAAAAATCACTACTAGGTCTAAACAATTTTATTTTTCCTATTACATTAAAACAACATAATAAAATAAAATTCCTAAACCTAATCCGTGGATTTTCTCATGGATTAAAATCACGTAGCCAAACCGGCATACGGCCCAAACATACATTCAACATAAATTAAAACATACATCACATAATTTAGGAGCCATGATAGTTGGTAAACCTGCAAACATGTTAGTCTACAAATCCAACAATCATAATTACATGATTAGCATAAAATAATATATGATATCCACACATGACATAATTTTTGAAAATTACAATTAATTAAATTAATAATTTTGAAAAATTACTACAAGATTTAGTTTGGAATTAAAATAATTATCTACCAAATTAAAACTTGTAAAACTCAAAAATCCCATAAAAATAAATCTGGAAATTTATTAAAATTATCCACCAAATTTATTTATTAATTTTCAGATAATCCCCAATTAATTAATATTTGGAAATCTTGATATATCTATCAAAATTCTATTCCAAATAATTACTAGGATCGAAATTTTTAAGAAATAAAATTTGAAAATTTGATCAACTTCAAACTCTTTCCAAATTTTAAATTATATTTCAATCCTATCTAGATTGGAATTAAGTAATTTATGATATACACCAAAAATTACTTATCTAATTCCTATCTCAAAAGATTTTCGAAAATACTAAGAAAATAAATATGGAAGTTTGATCCACTTCAAATCCTTCCAAATTTAAATTCTATTTTCAAATATTTTGTATTTAGAATTTGATAATTATTGATATATATATATATATATATATATCAAAATTACCTTTTCCAACTCTTTAGTACATAAAATCAAAATTTGCCAAATAATAAATCTAGAAATTTGATCCACTTCAAACTTTTCAAATTTAATATTTTATTTCAACTCTTATGTATATTAGAATTAGGTAACTTTATGATACACATCAAAAATACCATATCTAATTCTTAAACACCAAATTTTCGAAACATCTAATTAAATAAATCTGAAAATTGGATTTTTATCAAAACCTTCTCCAAATTAATTTAATAGGACTGAAAATTTAAAAAGAAAAATTAGGGAATTTAATACATCAAATTTCCTAAAAAATTAACACTACAATTTTCGACACTACATGTTAAAAGAATCTGAAAATTTAATTTTAATTAAAGTCTTCTCCAAATTATTCTTAACATGATCGAAAATATCATAGAACAAATTAGGAAATTTAAAACACCAAAGTTTTGAAAACTTTGGTACTATAATTTTCGAAAACACGTCTAATTAAATCTGAAAATTTTTGACAACATAAAAAAATCTATTCCAAATTTAATAGTGATCGAAAATTACATGGATTCTCAAAACTAGAATTTTCGAACACCATCAAAAATTCATCCAAGTTTTGATCATCATAAAATCGACACATATGCATAATTAAATCTGAAAATTTAACAACAATAAATTTAACATCAAATTTAATTAAATATGTCAAAATTAATCCTAGAATTAAAACTAGAACAGAGCCAAAATCCGCTCTGATACCAATTGTTGGAGTTTTTTCGAATTAAACCACCACAGGATCTATTTGGTTGTTCTTTAATCCTAATGTCATGCAAATCATAAATTCATGCAGCTCATATTTTTTAATTAACAGAGTTCAATTAAACATGCAATCCGATTTTTCGATTCTACTGAAAACAGAAACATTGAATATCAAAAAATAACTTACAATCGAACGTCGGGTTGAGGACGAGATTAAAGGTCTAATCTTGTTGTTGAGAGTATGATAATCGGCGCCCCCAGTGCAATTCCACTTCTCGATCTTCTGTTGTATTCCCGGACTGTATCTAAATTCAAGGTGGGCTGAAATCTACTAGATAAGTATGGATACTGTGGAGATCAATAGACTATAGAGGGGCTGATTTCTAATGCTATAATTTTCGATCCCCACCTCCTTATTTATAAGGAGGTGGTCGAAAATTATGATGTCCAAACCTACTGGATTTGGGTCTCTAGCTCCTTTTCCATCTCCAATCCATTAAAGTCATATTGGGCTACAACAGGGACCTAGAAGAATATTAAATTGGCTTGCTAATTTATTTAATTTTCAATATCCAATAAACTTAGGATATTAATTAAATAAATTAAATGTTACTTTTATTCCACTAAAGAAGTAATACTAACTTACCAATTTAATACATATTTGTGAATATGCTTTCTCCTTTAGTTCAGCCATTCCTCGTGTTTAAGATCTAATGCTCATTAATTAATTATGTAAGCCTCTCACAGCTATAATTAATTAATAATTAAAACCTTGAGTAGTACCACACAAGCTTTATCATGTACGGAATAAATTCCACATGCAGAGTTTCACATGAACTTGTGTTTCATCAAGAGAACATCATCAACTTGGCGCACCAGGACACGGTGCTTATACATATTACATGACATAGCATATATGCAAATGATATTACCCAAAATATCAAGTTTATTGATCCTATAAAAGAACCCCACCCATTGATAGATCAAAGCAATAAACAAAGCATATATATGTTCGCCAATAAATATAAGTTAAGAACCCAAACTTTGTGGATCTTTGTTCTCTCACCAATAGGGTCAGAGTAGAGAACAGTATCCTATCGTGATCCTTCTCAATACACTAACAAGTGTATTAGAATAATCAATTAGTCAAGATAAACTGACTATCAGATTATTCAACGGTGTACCGATGGTGTATTCAGGATCATCTAAACCGTGAGCCTTTTAATACAATACAAGGATCTGATGATATGATCTTACCGTGTATTCATCCACACCATATCATCTATAATGTAAGTATATTGAATATGCATAAACAATTATATAATAATGTAAATGCAAACAGTGACTGCAATAAAATCAATTTATATCATCATATCATCAGAAAAGTATACAAAGACATGTCTTCCAATATACAAAACTAACATAAGCATGTCATTCTTTGTTGCATGTACCTATCTGGAATCTGAGGAGGATAACTATATATGGACGCTCATTGTTCTTAAAGGGTTGATGGAGCAGAGTTCATTACCTAGTGTAATTGTGACGGATCGAAAATGAGCATTGATGAATGCAATTGAGGTGACGTTTCCCACCATAATTGAGGTGACTTTTCAATTGCGAAATTGAAAAGGTTTCTTAGTACAAGTACAAGAAATCTTGAAGGATGTTGAGAGAAGATTCATGATCTTCTGGAGACATTTTTCAATGTAATAAAGACATCATTTGAAAAGATTGTCAATGTGGTTCAACATCGTTACAAGTCTCCGATATTCCAATTCCTTCGAGATACAATTTCTATTGCAACATTAGATAAAATTTATGAGAAAATGAAGAGTATTGGGGATGATAAAGTGAACCCATTATTATGTGGTTGTGTGATGAGAACGAAGTGTGGTCTTCCTTATGTACATGAGATCGATCAGCATGTTCAATCATCCACACCATTCTCTTTAAATGTTGGGATAAGTTCTGAAGAAAATTAGATATGGAACCTATATAAGCGAAAATTGTGGTGGGTTCTGATATTGATAATCGTTGGTTTGAAACTTAGGCCTGTGCCCCTTCTAAATACAGCGGGGTCCAGTGGGGGATGTGGAATGGTTTGCATCTGTCCAAACTGCATTAGCACCCAATTTGGAAGATATGGCTCTACAATATCACAAACTGTGATACAATCTTCATACAAGGTGACATCGGGTCGGTCACCACCATCTCGTAGCCTCACATACGGATCCCGCACAACCTAATATTCAAATTGATCAATTCAAGTTAATACATATACTTGAATAAAATTATATAATATACAATTAGAACAATTCAACTTACATCTTCTGCTCTCAATGTATCCAGCTGTGTCCTGTAAGCCTTCACCGCATCTTCAGACACTATACCATGCACTTGTTGAGCCCATTTCATTGCAAAAGACTGTCCCGTGTGATATTCGTCATTTTGTTGTGGTCTGCCAAGTGTAGAGAAATGCTTATAAATCCAAGCCTGTATGAATGAACAACATTAAACAAACACATTTACCATATAAAAATGAACAAAAATTACCCCCGTACATAACCCACCCTTAAACTCATCAGAGTCCTCAAACAATTGGATATAATTGCAGCTGATCTGATCGCCCATCTTATCAGTGAAAAGTGTACAACCTAAAATGTACACCAAGAATGCCCTTAGGTATACACTGCATCAAGATCATCGTCACTGGAAGCCAACTCACTAAATTTATTGTGCAACCACCTTAATTTGATATAGTTGCCCCGGTCACTCACTCATGCTATTGCCTTCTAAGCCGGCACTCTCAGCAAACGAGGTACCATATGTTGCCCACCAGCAACATCATCCCCTGCAAACTCAACTGGTCGAGCCTTAATACTAAGACCAGTCAAACAGTATACATCATCCAGTGTAATGGTCATCTCACCAAATGGAAAGTGAAATGAATTTGTTTTAGGATGCCAACGCTCCACAAATGTCGAGATCAGATTCCTATCAGGGGCTCTGTATGCTAATTTTGTCAGCCGCAACAAACCCGACTTCTTCACTAAGGCCTTCCATGTAATGGAATTGTCTGCGGCTCACCACTTTAGTAATTTGACAGTTAGACAATGGCATTTTAACACTTCTCTTTCTTCACCCCTATTGTAGTTGCAACATGTGTTTTGAAGTTGCGCAGCACTGACATATCTGTAGGGCGGCCTCCAGGGAATGGGACTCTCAATATCTCATCATCATCATCCTCGTTATTTGCATTCTCATCACCGTCTTCATTTGCATCATCACCCTCATTACCCAACCCCTCTTCATAATTGAAATGCATTTGATTCATCATCGTCTCTTCATGCATTTGATTACTCATCATCGCCTCTTCTTCTACTAATCGTGCGTCGTGCTCTGCCTGATACCGTTCCAGTGCAGTTTACCGCCTCGTTAATGCGGTTGGTCTCCTCCTATACCAGGCAACTAACAAAAAAAAGTTACAGCTTGTTCGAAGTTACAATTTCAAACAGAAAGGCCTTGTTCGAACGAAAGAATTCGAACAACACTTTGGAGGAATTTCAACCTGAATACGTTCGAAATCTGAAGTTCGAACACAACCCTTATGTTCGAACTCCAGAATTCGAACAACACTTGGCCATAATTTTGGCCTTAATGCGTTCGAATTTTGAAGTTCGAACATAAGGGTTGTGTTCGAACGCATTAAGGCCAAAATTCTGGCCAAGTGCTGCTCGAATTCTGGAATTCGAACACATTCTTCCTGTTCAAAATATACGGTTCGATCAATACGCAAAATTGGGGAAAAAAATATACAACTCATTCAAAACCTCGAATTTTTGCGCACAATCAACTCAAACTAACATCCATTGAAAAACTTGAATTAAACAATACAAAAGCGTATAAACTAACAAAAATTCAACGGGTTAATTTACTAAACCGTTCTATGAAAACCATTGCAACATTGAGATCGGTTTTCGAACAAAATTTGTCCACACAATGTCGAACAATTGTCTTCGACTCGATTTTGAACTCAAACAGCGCTGATTTCTCACTTTTAGATTTCAATTTTTTTTTTTAAGTTTTCAGATTTTTTTTTCTATTTTTAAGTAAAACAAAAACTTTTAGATGGAAGGGCGTTAACATAAATGTGTTTGATTATCAAAGAGTAAAAATAGTAGTGCATGGAGTAAATGAAGTGCAAAGAGTAATTTTGGTTGTGCAAATAGAATCTCTGTTTGATTATCCAAGTTGAGCCTAACATTTCACGGATATTATACAACTAGGCATGCCGATAAATGCCGATTATCCAAATGTTTTTTTCACCCAAAACGTATAAATGACTTTTGATTTAAAACAAAATGTCAAAAACTACAACATTAGACAAAATCTGGAACACTTAATATTTGCCAGATAAAAGCGTTAACTATAACTTTTTTCCAGGAGAGACAAGAATGATATCAAAACTTTTTGGATTGTGTGTAAATTAGTGAATCAGGAGCTCTCTGATCAATGTGAAGCATACCATCTGCATCAAGAAATCCCTTGAAAATCATCGCACGAAACTTCTAGAATTTGGTTTTGACACAGCTTCAATGAGCCTGTACATCCATCGATCTAGCATTCCTGCCGCACAGAAACCAACGTTAGCTCGTAAGTTTATAGATTCCTATGAAAACGAACAAGGAAACTCTTAACACAACTCAAGAACTTCAAGAACTTAAGATTTTATTGAAAATAAGGAGAAATCCTTAAAACTTTTAATCACAAAAATCCCTCATCAAAAGTAAAGCAAACAGCTATTTATAAGCCGAATAAAGAAAAACCTAACCTATCTAGGAAAAATAAAGAATCCTAACCAAACTAGGAATCAAAAATCTGAAGACAGATAAAAACAACTAAAAACTAAATATCAGAAGCTAATTAGGAAAGAAATCATTTATGCAGATTCGTCGCCATCATTAATGCATTTCAGACAAATTTAGCCCTGATAAGATGTTTTGCTACCAGGGTTTGGCTCTTTATGATATTTTAAAGGGTGTTTCTATTTGCGCTACAAATTTTGCTCTTTGCACTTTATCCACTTTCTCCTCTTCATATTTTACTCATCACACCGCACAATATCACTTATTTACCCTTCACACTAAAAAATCTAGCACAAGCAAAATTAGTTGTGTTCAAAAACCTAACACTCGTGCTTCCGAATGAGTGTTAGATTTTCAAAGACGGCTCAGTTGGGACACTTAAAGGGTATTTAAGTAACTTTAAAATTATTTGATTTCTGTTATTTTAATTTGTGGTGCAAAGAGAAAATATCTTTTAGTACAACTAGAAACGCCCTATTTTAAATTAGTGAAGAATATTAAGGAACTAATCATCTAAAATTTCAAAAATATGAGCAAAAACTGCTATCTGCTTCTGTCCAGGTATTCATATTACAATTGCAGTCAAACATTGTGAAAATGCATGCAACTTGTTCATTTCATGTTTCTGCAGGGCAGATCATATATGCACCACTAATTAAGAGAGCTGAAAACTATCATGCAAGCCAGGTTCATTCTCCCATCATACTATCTTTGAATATTTTAGTAAACACTAATGCATCAAGCAATATACACTGCAAAAATATTAATAGGACTGTTCATCTATTATGGTGATCGGAGTGTCCATCTCTTATCAAAATCAAAGGAACAAGATGGGTTTAGCCTTTCACTTTTTCCTACAAATGTTGTTGACAAGGTTTTCAGCTAACAATTTTTCCAAGGTCATTTTCAATTTTAATTTTCCGGCAGTTTACCAAAATAACATCTAGATAAGTTTCAACACTCAACAATTAACACTTATGGCGGCAAATCAGAAAAGTACCACACACACACGCACACATATATATTTAGTTGGGGAGGGGAGAGCAGTGGAGATTGAGCTCCTTTTTACACAGGGGAGGTCCATCACTTGATCAAAAAAAATCTCATTTTCACCCAGGAAACAAATATAATTCACAATTCAGAAGTCACTGCATTGGTCCTCGAGCTGACAAATACCAGTGTTATGCTGATTATGGGAAGCATTTAACATAGATTCCAAGAGTTTAAGCTAGAAATAGAGATACAGTCACAAAACAATAAACTATTCCCACAACTTATGTACAGCCATATCATCACCAAATCAAGCAACGAGGCATACATGTGCATGCACAGAGATAATCAGGGGAAACAAGTGGAACGAACCTGTTAAGGCAAATGTACCACCCAATACTGCACAAAGACGTGTAATGAAGTGGAGAAAACTACGACGTTCCTCTCTGATGGTCACAGTGATTGGTGACAAGTCATACAAAAAGTAAACGGCTGTATAAAAAAAATGCCATGTTAACCTCAGCACAGGATTGCGAGAAAAGATAGATTCAGAAGTTTAAAAACCTTTCTTTGAATTGAGGAATACTTACCAGGCCACGCCCTATCAAACTCATTAATTGGAGAAAAGTACTCAGTGACAGAGAATTGATTAGTGGGTAAAACTTCCTTTGAAATATACTTGTATTCAGTAGGGACAATCTACATCATTAGAGAAGCAACAATTTTAGGACTGTTAAAATAACTGCAAGTGGATGAAATGTAATACAAACCCCCCACAGCATATCATACTAGTGTCTCACCCACAAGAGAAAGAGAGATGATAAGCCTGAATCAATGCAAGCTAAGCAAATCAGTATCAGAAAAACATTGTGTTAAATTCAGTATGCATTAGCAGATGTGCTTTTATATCCATTGCAGTTAGAGACTTCAGACCACTGAAGATCATTGTATCCCTAACATGTTCAAAAGGAGAACCTTCCCATTGCACGTCAGGATGCCCAGAGGAGGTTCACACCAATACATTATTTTATAGAAAAATCATCAGATGGATAAAGTATACATATATGCATAAAGAAGATTACAGCTAAAACTCTGGTTCAGACATGGCTCCCATTGCAAAGTGAGACTCAAAGTTGATTGTATTGGGTTAAGGGCGAAGTAGGTGGTCTAAGTATCCGAAAAGGTTATAAGAACAAGATATCAAGTTAAGCCAAATGTTATTCCTTTTCATATAGAAAGTTAAGTCATGACATCAAAATTAAATTGCCACGTCAGTTTAGGATTCTGCGACAGATTAATCTATCTAAAGATCATTTTACCATTGCATATAGACAACAGTATTACATAAGTCTTCATAATTTCATGATTGTAGCTAAATACTGTAGGATTAGATTACACTTATGATGTAAATGCATGCAGGGCCCGTCCCCATTTGTACTGAAGGTTGTTTCTGTTTTTAATAAATTATTTTTTTTTCTTTAAAAAAGTTTAAAAAAACATTACAGTTTCATAACAAATGAAAGAAAACTGACTTTTATGTAATACTTGAATGTTCCACTTGCTTCACGCAAAATTCTGGATGTGCCATCAAGTGGGTTCTCTATACCAGGATATTTGGGCCCAAAGGACAAGTCATGAATTATATGACTCACATTGACATGAGAAGAACCGTCAAAAATCTGCAGGAAAGAAAATGATGTGATATAATGTAAATGTATGGGCTATGGCAGAAAGTTGAGAAAAGAAGTTTCACAGTAAATATCAAACCAACAAATACAAGTTTGACTAAAAAGGAGCATTGGATTTGATACAACAATCAACTAAAATTAGTGTTGGCATTTTCTGAAAAATAGCAGTCTAAGGAAAAGTCCTATTCAAAAAATTAGAATCTAAAAGTCATATTTTGGTGAATGTCGTCACAGTTTTAGTAAGCCTGGCATAGACCTGGATAAGCTGTACACCAAGATGAACAATTGAACAATTTTGAATGTCTTTTGCGGTGGATCTCTTGATCGCCAATCATCCGTGAAAAGCCATATATAAAGATATATTAGTGTGCATTAAGTAGATTTAGATGAGAACTATAAAGTTAACAATATACATAGACTATTGGCCGGTGATGTTCAGATCTGAACAAACCATACAAAGACAGCCACTTTCATGACTAGACAATCCAAAATGTCATGTGCATTGATATTAGATGGAGAAGGTAAAGATAATATACTGAGAGAATTAAACCTAAGTACCTAAAATCTAGAAAAATCACTTAAACCATTTGCACCACTTGGTTTCACTTTATATGTTCCATTCTTTCAGCACTATTTTGAAACAAAAGCATCCTTGATCTTTTTTTTTTTTTTTTTACAGAAATAGAAATTTGCATCTCAACAGTAATCGAAAAATGAGAAAAAATTATAAAAACTCAAATTCTGTCAATATCTATCCCACCTCTTTAGGCGGGATACATATCTCCTTCATTTAATCACTCCAAGCCAGATTTATGAAGGCCTTTGGGTTATCTACCATTTTAATATTAAGCAAACACTGGATATGGTTGGATAACTTTTGTTAATCCACCCTTATATCCATCAAAGTAAACAAGGCTTAAATATGTTCTTTTGGTGTCGCCAAGTGTCTTTCTCAAATGAACACCGTGTCAAAATCTGCCACTCCTTTTATTGTAGCAAGAGTCCATTATTTTGTGATACTAAAAAAAATGCATGTTGCTCACTTTCATGGGTTTAAACCAACAAAACAGAATACATTTAAACGATCCAATTTCAAAAACAGAAGGTGATAACATTCTAAACTTCAGAATTATCAAAGCTAGGATCAGAAATCAACAGAGTAACAATAGTAGACAAATACACAGCATTATTGCAAGGAGTTCCATAACAAACTTAGAGGACATCACTATAAAATTTGTTCATCAAGCAAACCAATTAAATAAGCAATCCAAAAAGTAATAATTTAGGCACTTGACTGAGTCTTAATTTAGAAACTAAAAATATCATCTCTGGAAGAAAATAAATAACATATGTAAGAAAATGCAAGATCTGACCATCTGTGCAACAAAAATGTTCAATCCATGGACTGAGATATGGAAGTTCCCAGCAACTCGTTGCACATCTAGAACACCATACACCTGCAATAAAAAAATAAAATTAAAAAAAACAATCATGGAGGATAAAAAAAGCATAATAAAGCAGACGTCATCGGGTCTAATTTGGAGAAAACCATACCCGGCAACCTTCACCATTAGCCAATGCATGCTTCACCTTCTTAATCATATTTTCAGCTTCTTCATCAAGACTGTGGAGTTTGACTTTATGGTCAGATTCCTCATGGTGATCTTTGTGGTCACCTGCTTCTTTGTGGTCACCCGCTTCTTTGTGGTCACCTGATCTCCACGTTCAAAATAAAAGATCATCATCTGTTTTTGCAAAAAAAGTTCTAAATAGTAACAAGATTCAAGGTCTATCTGCAAGAATTGGAATAACGTCTAAAACCAAGCACAATCTCTGCCGTAGCAACAACAATAAGGCCAGATTGATTGCCATAGCTTTTTAAGACAATTATTCAATGAATAAACAGGGACCGGCAGCAACAACTATAATTCAAGCACAAAATTGGGATTAAAATTGAGTGGGGGAAAAGAGACCAAACATTTTCTGAGGAAAATTTTAAGAAAAAGCATTTAGGAGAAAAAAGAGATAAACTAAGTAATGAATTATCAAATTCAAAATAAGTTTAAGATGAACTGACCATGGTCATGAGCACCATGGCCATGAGTACCATGGTCATGAGCACCATGTCCCTTCTCAACAAGGTCGTTTAAATACTCTGTGCCAATAATCTGACCATCGTTATTCAAGCGAAGCTGCAGAAACAACTAACAGTCAGCATACTGATAAACAAGAATGTCAACTATATCCCCGAGGTGCTGACATATCATGGCCTCATTTAACTTGTTAGCAAGGCTATTAAATATAAAATTGAAAGGGTATACATCAAGAAATAAACAAATGGACCTACCTTCCATATATTTGTGTCAAGATCAACTTCATGCTTCCCTGACATATCTATTGCATCTACACTAAGAACTGCAAAAATCCCATGAAGTGAAAAACCAGGTGGAAGATATGAATATACTTGCAAATAAGAGTCTAGCATGCATGCATCAATACAAAAATTCTACATCAAGGACAGATGAGGAGAAGATTTTGAAAACAGGGTTTCAAAAGACTAACCATCACAAGGCAACGATGGGAATGTCATATTTATATGGATTGGAAGTGTTTCTCCGCGTTTTAAGTCTACTGCCATCTGCCAGGGTCCAAAATGTCAAGTAGAACCAATAAAGATCAACTATGTTAGGTACCCAAATATATAGAAACAGAAGCAGTAAACACTAAAAACATTCATGGAGAAGAAAACTAACCTGATGTACAGTATTTATTGAGAGATAATAAGTCAATTCATGCACGAATAAAGTTGCCATGATCACCAGTCCAACAATAGAGACTAATGAGAAACATGAAAAGGTTTAAAGTTAGCGGAAAACCCATCATCCCATTCTCAAGAAGTTAATTCAACAATCATTACAACCTACAGTAAGATTCTTTCTCAACTGCATAGAGACTAGTTCAAATGTGACTTAACCACTGAACGACTACATTTATATAATTTATAATTATACCTTGAGCAAACCTATAAAATGAAAAAATTACAAATATTCATTGCTATTCCATCGTTCACATCAATCAAAATTAATTAACCTAATAAGAAAATAATATGTGATAGCTTTCTAGAGCCAATTATAAAATCCAAGACATCTAAAATCCCTAACCCGCAGAAATCCAGCATAAATCCATCATTCACACTGTAAGACGACTAGAAGCACCCCCTAGCTATGATCTGAAATCTAATACACGGCCTATTATTCCAAGCTGCAGCAAATGAAGATTCACATACTAAGATTGGCCCATTGCTCCAACCAATTATGTTCCTTTTCCCTATATGTGCAACCAATCTATGACTTCTATGTCAAAATGCAATGTAATGCTATCAGAGTCAAGCTTGATAATTTTCTAGCAAACCCCAACTACAAAGCCTTAATTCACATGACTAACACATTTTTTTACGGTTCAACTCTCATTCCTCAATGTTTTCATTCTACAGTAGGATAACATGAAGAAATCACACGGGCTGAAATCTGATAAAACGAATCAGGCTTCAAGGAAAAGTAAAGCAAAAAAATCATAATTTTCGAGGAAAAAGATAGAAAACCATACCGAAGGCGCCGGTTTTTGTCTTTTGCATCAAATGATCTTCAGCTCTCGGGAACGCATCGATGCTTCTTAGAGCCTGCTTTAAATTACCCATCTTTTTTTTTTCTTTTTTCCTTTCCTCAATATCTTCTAATCCCTAATTTCCCTCAAAAATCAAACAATCATGGAGTGGAATCCCCTATCTGCAACAAACACAACACAAAACAAAATGGAAAAAGAAAGAAAAAGAATAAGAGGAATTCAAAGCAAAAAAAAAAGAGAAGAAGATTCCAATAATCAGAGAAAATTTATCGTTGAGAATCAGTATTCATCTGCATATTATGTTTGAGAGAGAGATCGAGAGAGAAGGAGAGTACCTTGGGAAATTTGAGAAATTTGCGCCTGCAAATGCAATAAGCAGAATATGAACTGAAGATTGACCATATATGTTGCGGGTCAAGACAGGAGGACCGACGATAAATCAGTCCAAATGTCTTCAATAATAATAATAATAATAATAATAATAATAAGGGAAATTATAGTTTACATCCCAAACTATTTCAAATTTTTTTAATATATATATATATCCCAAAATAATAGTATTGTCAATTAAATATTTAAACTATGCAAAAATTAATCAAATTCAACGTCTGGTACATTTTTCGGCACCTGACAAATAATTGGGAATATTTGACATCATCAAAACAATGTTGTTTTGACATCGTGGATTATTCAAGTCAACTCATTTTTCCATTTTGACGACATATAATATATGAGTGGGCTTGTTTTGGTTGAAACTAAAAATCCACATAATCGAAGATCTAGCCTAGTCATTTTTTTCAAATGCCGAAAAATATATCCAATGTTAAATTTGATTAGTTTTGAAATAATTTAGGTTTTAAATTTATAAAAAAATTAGTTATATGAATGATGATTTGCCCTAATAATAATAATAATAATAATAATAATAATAATTGTTGGGAAAATAGTTAAGTTTTAAATGATGTCAAGAGAACTTAATTTTCTAAGTATAAGAAGAAATTGATCGGCTCATGTAACTGCCATGTATAGAACTAAGTCATGTAAAATAGGAACATAAGTGAAGGCTCGAAAATAACTAATGTCGATCAGTTGAGACGAAAGAAGCTGACTAAAGTTGAAGATGTCAGTCGAGAGAATAAGACAACCGATGATGATCAGTTTAGGAAAAGGAAGTTGACTAAAGTTGAAGCAATCAGTCGAAGAGAATAAACTTACTGAAGAAGGAGAAGAAGTTAATTTGAGCAGCAAGTCATCTGGAGCAGTTCAGTTAAGATGTGTATGAAGAAGTCATTCTGAAAAAGATGCAGAGGTGAAACTCACTAAAGAAGAAGAAGAAGAAGACTCGAGCAGTTCGATTAAGGTGTGTAAGCCAATTGAATTAATGAAAAAGTCATTCTAAAAAAGATGCAAAGATGCCAGAAGTTGTCACATCAATAGTGAGACTCATATAGCAGAAAAGACATTCTCAACAATCATCTTGATCAAAAGTTGAAATTGTGCCACGACATGGAGATTCAAACTCAGGCGTAACGACTATTTTTTGGGTCAAGGCTAAAAGGCAAAACCAATGAAGAAGAAAAAGACTCTCTCTCGCATCTCAATAGAGAAAATATTATGGAGAGATCATCCCTTGAGATGAAGAAGCTCCAAGCGAGTTGTAACGCCCCAAAATTTCATAAAAATATATATATATATATATATATATATCTCATTTATTAAAGAAACGTTACTAAAATTTATTCCTCAATTACTTCCCTAAAATCGGGATCCCAATAATGTCATCAATAGACAAAAAAAAATGAAACATCGGAGTTTTAATATAAAAGCGGAAATATAAAAAAAATATTAATGTCTCAAAAATTATTCTTGAATTTAATTATTTAGCTAAATCGACCATCTCCATCGCATCTTGCCCGTCACACATCGTCCGAGCCATTTCCTGAAAGGGGAAAAAGATTGGGGTGAGTTCTTCTAACTCAGTGGGGAAAATAACCGTTATCCAAACTATAAATTTAAAAGTAAATATATGAAGCGATCTGCATATCTGATTCAGCCCTTAGGCTCGGTACTTTATAGTCCCAAGGACTCCGTACTTTATAGTCTCGAAGACTCGGTACTTTATAGTCCAGAGGACTCTATATTTCACATAATACATTTATAAATATATAGAGAGGATAACATCACAATCTTCAACATGAAACCCACCTTTGACTTGTCAAATTAATTATGTCCACGCGCGCCGCCTAACATATTAATAATTGTTAATATAAATCATATAAAAATTTCACAGTCTTTAAAATAAAAACATACTCAAATTAATATTCATACACATGTACATATATATATTCGTACAATAAATATATTTATTGATATAAATATACACGCATATATATAATCATACTGGGTATATTATATATATATATATACACGAAAGAAAACATACATATATATATGCTATATATATATATATAGATACTATAGGTAGACATATAATATATATATAAAAAAAGTGGATGCGTATATTATATATATATATATATATATATATATGTACATGAGTGTGTGTGTGAGTCAAAAGGTTCACATATATATATAACTATATAATATTAGTTAGTGTATATAATATGTGTGTGTGCGTGTAATGAAAACATATATATATATATATACATGGATTTGTGTGCGTGAGTGATGATAGTTGCAGGACCAAAACAACTTTTAAATTATTTTATATTATTACATAAGTTGACCAAATAAAAGTTGGCTTTTACTGCCCAAGCTTTTGAGAGAAACAGAATATGGAGCATCTCAAAATTTCTCTCTATCTAAAGCTCGTTCTCAGGAACGAAAACTCAGAAGGAGAGGAGAATTTCTGGCGATTCTTACAACCCGAAACAAAAACAAGATAGAAGAAAAATGGGTACCTCTGACGATTCCAGACGAAGAATGGAGAGCAGTTTGAAAATTCAAGAAGAGAAGGGAGAGTTCGAAAATGCTTGGAATTGATGTGATTAAGTTCGAAGAGAGCTCTCCCATTCATATACCGGAGGTTGGGAAGAGATTATGGAAATGTTGATATTTGTTTTGATTTCTTTCCAAAAATTTGGGTTGCTTGAACATGGTAATTAGGTTTAGGGTTTAATGTGGAGATGAAGATGGAGGCGCCACATCCGAAAATTTGAGTGCTAATGGGCTCAATCCAAAAAGGTCCCTTAGTGGGCTAGGAAAGCAAAGTAGGAGGAGAATTCTTATGACTTTTGTCCAAAATAAAATGTACATAAAATATTACTCTAATTATTAAAATGCAATAATTGTAATGCATTTATGAACATGCTCCACATATGTTAAAATTTACTCTAGGCGCGACTTATAGGACTTAAACAATTAATAGCATGCTCAAAATAATAATTAAGGTAGCACAAATTAATAAATAAATTTGCGGGGGACTACACGAGTCCACAGAAAGAAGGGAAGAAGATGCATAAAGATCTAGAACTCAGTATAAGGTTATGAGGTAGTTGTTTCTTAGAGAGACAAAGTGTAGCACTTCAATGTATTATCTATCTAAAACAGACAAACCCTGTAGCAATAACACCTAAGCATTCAGTGAAAAAATTGTGAGTTGATAAGTGTCATCTTCCAACAATAGCAGCGGAAATTGTGAGCTGTCAAGTGTCTTCAACAATAACAGCAGAAATTCAACTAAGTAGAAACTATGAGTTGTCGATTTTCTTTACCAATAACAATGGAAACTGAATGTGGTAATTATGACCTACTAGTTACAATAACACCTTAGCTCATGAGTTGGTAAGACATGTGAGTTGAGAGGTTGTCATACTTGAAATAGAGCTAGACCTACAAAAGAGTTGGTACTTGGGAAAACAATCTAAAACTCTTAGTTTTAGTTGAAAAATCGTTAATTGTTTCCACAAAACTTTGATACATCTTTTAATCAAAAAGTGATCAAGTGTCGTGATTATTCACCCCCTTCTAATCACGTATTAAGTGTTTATGAAACTAACAACTATAACAAGAATAATAATTTTGAAAATAATTTTTCAAATGATGGATTATGGTTTGAAAATTATTTTCGAACATAGAACTATGGTTCGAAATTTATAATTTTGAACATGGGAAAAATCTATCTAAAAATTAATACTCTAGTTCGATATTAATTTTTCAAATGATATGGTGTGAAGAGTAAAATTAGTAGTATAAATAAAAACACCCTATTTCATGTATAATTGATGTGGAAAACTAAAAAATGTGGATGTGATTTTTTTATATGTTAATATAATAATGATGATATTTTTCATTTCTTTTTCAATCGATATAAGCAAATTTTGTAATTATTATATATTGGCAACTCAAAAATATTATCACATATATTTTTAATATCGTCATTAAAAAACACAATAGAATTCTTTATACTCTGAATGGTTTTAATATCACCACTGAGAATATAATAGTTCATATATACTCTGAGTTTGTGCAAAAGACGAGTTTCAAATATGTAATGTTAATGATATTTTATCCATTTGAAACATGGAAATATATGTAGCGAAATTGATTTTTTCAAACCAATATACTGATGTTCAAAGAATCATTTTCGAAGATGTCTTAGATTTTTTTTTAAAATGATTTTTGAACATGTTCTAGGGGTGTCGAAAAACTGTAGTGGGTGAAACGATCAGCTCAGTCCAAAGCCCACATAACAAAGCCTAAATAGTAAACTAAAATCAGCCTATGCAGGTCAATTCCTCGAGCGTGGAGGGCGTCATCGAGTTGGAGGCTAGTCACATATTGGCTAGAAGCTTGGCCTCGAGATGGATGAATGATTGGTAGACTATTTATTAACAAATAAGTGATCGCAAGTGTACGATATTATTATAATATGTAGTGAGCAAGAGTATCGTATCCCACAAGGACTAACGCTCGAAAAAATTGTTGAACTAAAACACAAACACCTTATCAATATCTAGATTCTGAAATTAATGTAGAGATGGAATAAATGTAAAACAAATAACTAAAAGCAACTACACGACAAAAGTAAATAATAGATAACTTAGCAAATAATGGAAACAGAGGGATTCCAGGGAAATACTCATACATGGGATATAGATTAATTGATTGACTATTTTATCTCCTTTAATTCATTAATGGTGGATAAATAATTAAACCGAGTAAATAATCAAGTAGGTTGCAATTTTCAAAAATATAAAAATGCGGAACACAGAATAGAAAATCAACTTACAAATTCATGACGAGTTGATGACAAGATTGAAGGTCTAATCTAGTTGTTGAATGTGTGTGTGATCGGCGCCCCCACAGATGCAATTCCATTTCTCGATCTTCTATTGTATTCTCGAACCGCGTCTAGATACAAGGTGGGTTGTATACTACTAAATAGGTGTGAATACCACGGGGATCAAGAGACCACAAAATCTATTGTCGACTCGTTCGACTTGAGTCAAGAGCTCAAACTTGACTTCCAGAGAATCACGGGGTATTTATGATACCACGAAGTAGGCTGCAATAACGGAAAGCTCACAGCAAGATGTAGGTAGGAGCAAAGCTGGAAATTTTCGATGGGTGCTGGTGTGTATGGCTACGACAATTAGAAGTAGGCAATTGGAAGGAATATATTTTGGTGGTGGCTAGTTATATAGGGATGGCCGAAAATTTGGTAAGGAAAGTGGGATGAATTTTGGAGAGAAATTGTACCACAATGTGAACACAAACCTCACAAGGAAATAAAATTGAACTCAACTAGGAAACTAACTTACCAAATCCAAATTAAACTAGGAATGAAAATTTCGATTCCTCTTATTATAAACCCAAAGGACTGAAACTTTAGTACCTTCTAAATCAAAAATTGAAACTCCAAATAAGAATAACACACGCTGCAATGTGACATCCCCAATCGCTACTCGACGAAGGCCGACAATTGCGACACAATGAAAAAGACGACAACAATTAATTACCCAACGTAACAAGACACAACCTTTCGATCAAGAATCAATCAAGAACTTCAAGTAAGCTCAAGAAAACTTGCAGTCCAGCTATATCTTCAAGAATCAATCAAGAAACAATTCAAGAACTACTCAAGATTATTCGGCGATCACACTAGGGCTCGATTTCTCTTCTTTTTTTAACTTCTCTTTTTTTTATATACAATAATCGAATACTTTTGCCCCTACTGTGTCACACCACAATTTGGATTGGACCACGACCAACAAAAGCTGACATGACTCTGATACCAAATTTATGATACGGCTAATCAATACGCGGAAGCTAGAAATGAACTCACGTCAACTAAATGGAAGATTTAATCCAAATACCAAACTAAACAAAAGAGTATTAATATGATAAACCTACTGATCTTAACCAACAAATAAATACGAACAAGATAATTAATTCAAAACAACCCAAAAGTGACGCTAGACCCCTAAATAAGACTCGAACAGAAACCTATGCTAGACAACTCCGATTAAGCTCATGCTTTAACACAAGGTACAACCTGAAGTCATGAAAAACATATCCAAAATTAAAAAAAACGCACGAGTGGTTTGGAATTTGGAACGGATGAAACTTTTCGAACTCCTAGGGTTTGTATAATGGTCGACGGCTTGTGTGGATGAAATCTGGACTTGGGAAGGCTGTATGGACGATATGGATGATAATATAAGGGTTATGGAACGTGTAGGAATGGTGATGGTGCAAGGAATGGCATGGAGAAGTCGATGAAAACAAGGACAAGTTGTGAAGCTTATCCGAAATGAACCCCGAATCAACAAGAACTCGAAACGCATCTATAGAGTATTCTTCGATGGCTTGATTAACCCGGATACTACTGGATATCACGAATGAATCAATTGATTTCAAGTTTGAAGTTGCCAACAAACAAATTCTACCAAGAACCGATTTGTGTTTTATGTGAGACAAGTGAATAGCGAAAGCTTTTTGACTCAAACAAGCCTGCCCAACAATAGTATCGAAAATAACTTAAATACTAGACTAGGGTTCGAAAATTACAAGGCCTTGGCTTGGTAATTTTCGAACTAGACTGAAAATAAAATACTTGGGCCAATATCACCTAAACAAATTGTGATAATTGGGCTACTAATTAATTAAATAAATAAACTATACTACTAGGCTAATTACTTAAATCAAAATAATTTAAGTAATATAAATGCACGCTCGGCCCTTATTGCTTCTCCAATATCAATCTTCAATACTTGTCAAATTCACCAACTTGCATTGTTTGAATTCAACTCCATCGTCTTACAACTTCTTTTGAACATAACACTGGAAATAGCCTTGCAGCTTCGTGGCTCTTAATCTCATCACTAGACCTCTCAGCTGCAATTTCGAGTTTAATTCCTCAGTGCTAATCCCGGTCACATCATCTCCGCTATGGTTAAGTTGGTTATTTTGCTGAGCAATGCACAAGAAATAATGTTGAAACTCAACAGTAGAAGATACCAAGGCGGTCGACAAAGACCTTATTTTATTTTACTTTTCTATTATGTTTATTATAATTTAATAAGAATATTTAAATAATTATATAAATAATTAATTTAAAATTATTTTATTTAGTCGTGTGTAAAAAAAAAAGGTGTTACTATTTGCATTACAATAATTTCTCTTTGCGCCACAAAATAAATCAATTAAAAAATAATTAATTGAAAATTTACTTAATTACCCTTATTAAATAAAAATATTAAAATTCAGAATAGAAAAAAAACTATCGGTTCATCCAAAGTCTGCCGTGGCTAGAGTTGTCAAAACGGGCCGACGGGGCAGGGCGGGTGGAGAGCTCGGAAAGCCCGCCTTTTGGCGGGGCGGGGCGGATAAGCCCGCCAGAGGGACGGGCCTGAAAAAACAGGGTCCCACCCGACCCCGCCTAAGCCCACGGGTTGGCGGGCCGGCCCGCGGGCTTTTCGATTTTTTTTTAATTCTCTCATTTTATTTATTTATTCATGTAAAAATTCAGAAAATATTTTTTGATTTATAATTAAGTATTTAACTTATGTCGAAAATCTTGGTTATGAAGATAAGAGGAAACTGGTCGAGAGATTGGTTAATACTGTCGAAGATGATAATGAGAAGTTCTTGTTGAAGCATATGAACAAAATTGATATGTATATATGTATTTGATTAAGTTTTTTTTTTTAAAATGCCTCAGTGGCCAGTGCCTCTGCCTCATCAGCTGGTCTTAGGGATGTCAATTTAGCCCGAAACCGATGGACCGGCCCGAAAATACCGAAAAAAAGGTGGGTTAGGGCCACCAATTTCTGGCTCGAAATTTTTTTTAATCAATTCGGCCCGAACCGAATAGGCCCAAAACCGAAACGGGTTGGCCCGATTGACATCCCTACCTATAGTTCTTTAGACTAACTAGTTATTATAATTTATCATGTTTTAATTTATTTAATTTATAATATTATAATATTATTATTTCTTTTAATAAATTATAAATATTTTGAAGATGGAATCAAACATGAAGTTGAAAGGGCTTCAAATATTGTTAAAGTAGAAGAAGATTGTACTTCAAATTAGATGGAAGATTAAACTATAAATAGATTTGTGGTGTAGTTTAAAATGATTATTTTTGGAAGAACAAATTATGATTGAACATTATTGTCATTTTCATGTCATTTATTTTTGTTTTCTTTCATTTGATACAGTTTGATCTTAATTAAATTTTGTATTTGTCATGTTCTTTTCATTTTATCTTATTTTTCACGTCTTAATTTATTTCAAGAATAAGAGATAATGATTATTTAGGAGAATTATTAAGATATAATTTATACACGTGGAAAAAAAAATCATAAACATGTTGGCCCGACGGGCTAGCCCGAAAACTGAAGGGTTAGAGTTAGGGCTAAAGATTTTGAGCCCGAAGAAAATTTTAACCGAATAGGCCCGAACCGAATAGGACCGAAACCGAAACGGGTTAGCCCGAAACTGAACGGGTTAGCCCGATCGACATCCCTAGCTGGTCTATAGCTGGCCTATGAGCAATTCATTATTCAACTCGATCTACCTATAAATATATAATATATCGAACTACATTATATATACATATATTGCTAATTGTAATAAAATTAAGTAATATATATGCATTTAGCTACTAATCTGCGAGAATAGCTGCTGTGAGAAGAGCTGGTGCTGCAAGAATAGCTGATGTTGTTGTCTAAGACTAAGAAGGTGGTGCTGGTGCTGGTGCTGTCTACGAGAAGAGCTGCTGCTGTGAGAATAACAGCTTGTCTCCTTGCAACGAGATGAATTGGAGTAGAAAACTAAGAAGGACAGAAGGTGGAGGATCGAAGTAGAGAGATGATATGGAGAGTAGCGAAAGGCTAAACGTCTAGATCACGAGCAACGAGCGGCGAGATGTCCATCGGCGAGAGAGATCGAGAAGAGGGATTGGGGGCGATGAGAAATTGAGAAGACGCTGGTTCAGTTAGCATCTTAACCTCTTAGGGTTAGAGATTTAGGGTAAAAATTATTAACTTATTTTTTATCCATTATATAATATAAGTCATAAAAATATAAATATATATATATATATATAATTGCGGGCTGGCGGGCTACCCGCCCCGCTGTGGGCTTTACCCGCCAAAGTCCGTCCCGCCGTGGGCTTACCCGCCCAGGCCCGTCAGAAAAATGGACTTCAAAACAAAAGTCCTACCCGCCTAAAAAATTAGCGGGGATGGACCGGCTTGGCGGGCCCGGCCCGTTTTGACAACTCTAGTCGTGGCCCCGCATCTTCACCATCCCCAGCCTCCAACCACCGCCAACCCTTCTTTCTATGATCTTCTTCGATGCTCGCCTGCCGCTGAGATAATTTTGTTGATTTCATCGAGATCCAGTCTTCTTTTCGAAAAACTATGTTCGAACTTGAGCAGCCATGGTCGAAAAATGGAGTTCGGATCACACCTTCAAAAAACAAAATTCGAACCAGAATAATAATGATCGAAAACACAATTTCGAACCCCATCCCCATTTACGAAAATGATTTTTCGAACCTCATTTTATGGAATAAATTACAACTTATGAGAATTGATTTTCACAAATTCAAATCTAGAGTTTGTAGCAATAGAGGACATGGTGGTTGATCTTTTGTGGTGATGGTTGGCGGCTGGAAAGTCTGCAAATCTGCAAAGAAAGGAAGGGTAATGGCTAGCGGCCGGAATAACGGGGAAGATGAAAGAAAGAGGAAGGGTCCCTTGTTTAAAAAAAATAATTAATTTGTGTTGCAAAAAGAAATTTATGTGGAGTAAAAAAGTAAGTTTGAGATCATTTAAATTATTTTATTATTAATTTTATTCATTTGCGGTGGAAAAAGTAAATTTTGTGGTGCAAATAGTCGTGCCGACAAAATGGTGTATATCCCGTCATCCCTATGAATATATCGTCCGTACGACGGAGCTGACGCCATTAGCGCCATAAGAAACAAAATTCGACCTTCACACTCCTGAATCAAAATTCCACCCCTTCATTCATGTTGACGCTGTCTGACGCGCCGCTGCGTGGTTTTCTCGCCGGAAAGTTCCAGAGGACTGGATGCTTAGCAGCGGGAGCCAAACCGCCTTCCCGCCTATTTTGCAGCCTTCCCCTCACGGTGGCCAACCTAACCGGACCGCCGCCTCTCGAGATTCCGGTGGCGGAGGGTCCAGAGGTATGATGATTGATCACAACCAGCCTTATCCCCTTCCTTTTTCTCCGCATTGCTATATTGTGGTGCTCCGACTGCTGGTTTCTTCGTTTAATCGTTTGATAAATGGGAAATGGGAATTGGAAATTGGGAACGTAAACAGAATCAGCCTCTCTCTCTCTCTCTCTCTCTTCACCCCATTTTTTATTTTATTTGAACGCATTGTTTTATATATAATGGTTATATACTGATTCGGGATTTTTTATTGATATTATTTTGTGTTCTTACGGTTTACGGAAGCTGAATTCGTATGAAATGTTAAACTTGCAGTTGGTGCGTACGCAAAATTAAATGGGGTTTGAAAACGTTAATGAAAGTTTTGAGTGGTGAGGTGCTGTATTGTATATTGCTGAAAGGTTCAGATCAGTATATAGATTTGATTGATGGTGTAAAGAAGTAGCTTTTTTATTGTTATAGAAGAGGAACTTTTATATTGGAATTTTAAAGGTGCTTCTATCAATAGCCAAATGCATTGATAATTTAGCCTTAGGGCTAACATGAATAATCTGATGATACATACTGGTGAGAAAACTAGCGTAGAAAGTGCTGTTTGTGTTTTGATTAATCACATGATTTCAGATATTTGTTTGGGTTCAGCAAAGCAGCTCTCTCTTGTTGCACTTGTTTTCACTAGAGTAATCACTGCTCTACTGATGCACAATCATCATCGAGTGAAAAAAGTACGACAGATCTCAGTTGTATCACTTCTAAAATACCGCTTACTAATTGTATGAGCTACACGGCCATGGCTGCCATTGGACTCTTACCAATTGCCACTGTGGAAAATGCAGCACCTTCACTTCTTTTTCCATCCCAGAATATTCTATGTTCCTCTTAATGTAATGTTCATGCTCGATAAGTTATTATTACAATTTTGAGTCTGATTTTATCCTAAACAGGACTTGAGTGATGAAAGGGAGTACATCGGAAGGCTCCCTTCTCCAGGATATAAATGGCGCTTGGTAATCTCTTACGATGGCACCCGTTTTTCAGGTTACTCCTTTGCAATATTTTTTTCCCATTATCTTTGACCTTTTCTAGCTTTTCCCAACTTCTACCATTTATATTTCTGTTTTTGGTTTTAACCTTGAAGCTATTCATGGGCTGAAATAATGCTTTGTTTTGCAAATTTTGTATGGTGGTTCAAAAGTATTGTCTCTCTCTTCGTTCAGTTACAACTTACCATTTAGAACAATCATGAGGTCGATTTGTTATTGCATCTTATTATGCTCATGACTTGGGGAATGCATCTGCAACTCACTAAAGTGTTGCATTATGAAACACGAATGCTTATTCCACTCTGACTGAAATGTAAGACCAGAAAGTAAGAAGCGAACAAAATGAATAAATATCACCATTTGTGATCTTTGTTAGTTTCCTAGATGCTGTTTTATATGATCATTTGGGTGCCTTTTTTAATGTAGGATGGCAATATCAAACGTCAACGCCAACTGTACAATGTGTGCTGGAAGAAGCTCTGACTCGAATTACAAAATTAGAACGCAATCATCTTTGCCTAATTGGTTCAGGGCGAACAGATGCAGGAGTTCATGCCTGGGGTCAGGTCCATTTTTTCTATTATGTGGATCTCACTAATGCAAATAATTGTTTGAAGTAAATTGACTTCTAATAATTTTGCTTACAGGTGGCACACTTCATCACACCTTTCAATTATGACTGCTTGGCTGGCATTCATAGAGCATTAAATGGTCTTCTCCCTCCTGATATCAGAATTAGAGAAGTTAGATCTGTGCCGCCTGAATTTCATGCTCGCTTTTCTGTTACTAGCAAGATTTATAATTACAAAATTTACAACGACACCATTATGGATCCATTTCAGAGGCACTGTGTTTACCATAGTGCTTATAAACTCAATCCAGAAGCCATGAGGGATGCTGCAAAGCATTTTGTAGGGAAGCACGATTTCTCTGCATTTGCTAATGCTTCACGCAATGATCGCCCACCAAATCCGGTGAAGAATATCTTCCGCTTTGATGTGATCGAGATGGTAGTGTTCTGTCCCAATAGTTTTATCTCATTATTTTCTTTTCTGGAGCGGGCACATCGTATAGCTGACCAGTGTTTCTATAGTGGGCCTTGGGATATTGAATCTTTTAGCAGATCTAATCTCTGTTCATCAAGCTTTTCGCATCTAGTTTTTTTAATTTCAAGCATAAAATTATTAAAACGAATAGAAGACTACTACGCACGCCAACTTGATCATCACTAGAACTTTGAAACTGTCAAAATCTAGACCATCCACTCTTAACTGGCTTTAAGTTTTCTTCAAGTGATTTCATTTTATTTGCTGATATTGTGCTGTGATTTCTATCAAAGTGTTTACTTTGTCTATGTTTGTCAGGAATAAGATTTTAGTTTTATATTTGTCCTGCCATCTATGTTTTTTTTTTTGAATATTGTCCTGCTCTATATGTTTAATGAGCATGATTCCAGCAGACCTCTGGAAGTATTATGGCCCCATTTCAACTACTGAATAATTGAAATATATGTAAATTGGACAAACCCAAGTGGAATTAGGTGAGGTTTAACCAAGTCTAGTAAGCCCCATTTTCCCTTTTTGTGCAGGGACCCATATTGCACCTTGAAGTTGAAGGATCAGGTTTTCTATATAGACAAGTTCGGAATATGGTAACTGATATTCCTTAGCATTTCTATATTGACTTTTTATGTATAGGCATGCTTCATTTCTCACTGTTACATTCTTCTACAAATGAGCACGCCATTCGGCCTTCAGCAGTGATTATTGCTTCTCACACTATTGCAGGTTGCTCTGTTGCTTCAAGTCGGGAGAGAAGCAGTTCCACCGGACATTGTCCCCAGGATTTTGGCGTCGCGTGATAGGAAGGAATTGGCCAGATATACCTTGTTAGTTCCTCCTCATGGTTTGTGCCTTTTCACTGTCAACTACAACGATGATCATCTTCGACTTCCCTCAGGTCGTCCTGCTACGAGTTCGGGTATGCATCATACTATAAGCAGATGTAAACTCCCTTATTTTTGATTGAAGGAATTATATAGATTCATCTTGACTGTTGAAACTGTGTATAGACATGCCTGCTTTATGCTCGACTTGAAAATGGCAGGCAAATTTTGTTCGGCAAATATGATTTTATGCAATTATAAGGGAGGGGGTTTTCGGAAGATTGGATTGGCACGATACCCCAATTTTCAAATTTTAGCTAAAAAAAAATATGGGAGCAACTATTTGCACTACTAATTTTACTCTTTGCACCATAAAAGAAATAAAGAAAAAATAAGATAATTGTGAAGTTACTTCAATACCTTTTATTACTTGTTCATACCACTAAAATTACCTAATGCACCACAAATTCAAAATTGAAAAAAAAAAAAAATTAATCGAAGTATTCGTCAACTTCTAATAGTTTATTAGAAGTATTAGATGCCAACATGGGTGTATTGATAAAAAAAAATTGAGTTTAGAACGTGTTGTGGAGGTTTTTTTTTGTCCAGATTGCGGCGTTCAAGCTGGAAATTTCGAATATTTTGAAGTGGTTAGAACTCCATTTTTCGAACAATACTTAGAGAAAAAACGGAGTTTAGGGCATTCGAATTTAAGTTTTCGAATATATTGGGGTGGTTCGAATTTCAATTTTTGAACATAGTCCATTCAAAAAATATTTTCTAATATCCTGCATCATGAAATTTTCTAAGTGTCGTTCAAACTTTAGTTTTCGAACAAATGAGGATTGTTCAAACTTTAGGTTTCGAACAACTTAGAGTTATTCAAACTTTAGTTTTCAAACCAACTTAGAGTTGTTCAAACTTTAATTTTCAAACCAACTTTTTTTTTAAGTATTGGAGTCGTTCAAATTAATATTCTCGAACAAGGCGAATGTATTCGAAATAATGTTTCCGAACACATTTTTTTTGTCTTTTTTTTTCAAGTAAAATAAATATTTTTGGAGTGAATGATATTAATGTAATAGTGTGTGGTGTAAAAAATAAAATCTGTAGTGCATTGAGTAACCGAAATGCAAAAGGTAAAATAAGTAGTGTAAATAAAAATTCTCAAAAGTATTTGTAACATGTTTTTGTAAATAATTTTTTGGGGACATGTGTTATTCGTTAAGTGGATATTAATTATGTTGGACCGTTTTTTCGCCTCCTATTATATTAATGTCAATGTTGTGTGCATTTTTTTACACGACATTGTTAAAAAAAAACACACGCCAATCTCATTTACATAGTAGGAAGCCGGGAAAAAAAATGGGACCAATACAATTAATATCTACTAATGTTGTCATTAATGTCCCCAAAAAATTATTTACAAAAACATTTTATAATATTTTTTTTAATTAAAAGTATGAATTGGGGTAAGCCACCATCGAATTTTTCGGGGATTTTCAGTCCACGGGCCCTTCAAACGAGTCCAACCCACCCAGATCCGATTCAATCCACCAAATAAAAAAAAAGTGAACTTATTTATTATTAAGATTTTTTTTTTCAATTTCTCATTTTTTTTAGTTTTTTTTTTCAAAAATATTAAAATGTAATTAGTGAACCCTAAAATCAAAGTAAATAATTTATTTTTTTTCATTCAACAGCTCGCGCAATGTACTAACCCGACACTAATGCATGTGATTGTGCATTGTGTTTGACAATTAATTTTTTCAAAATAAATACTCCCTCCGTTTCATTTTATTTGTTGTTTTAACTTTTTTGTTTTGTTTCAAAATATTTGTTATTTTACATATTTTCACACACTCTTTCCCTAATTTAACCTTATCACAAATCCTATTTTAGTAAAATATAATTGAATAAGATTTTATGGCATATATGAGGGATGAGTATATTTGTCCACAAAATCAATTGTTAATTCTAAATAAGAAACTTAAAACAACAAATAAAACGAAACGAATGGAATATATACTTTAACATGAAATTAGTGAACTCTAAAAAAAGTCAATTTATTCATCTACCGACTTGCGTAGCGCATTGGTTTGACGTTAATGATTGCACTCGTGCACTAGGTCTGATAATTAATTTTTCAAATTACATATAAATAATAATTGTTATTAATAAACCACAATTGAGAAGTAATAAAACTCATATAAGGGGAAGTAAGTGGATGATGTTTTTCAGGCAACAAATGACGCGTTTTAGTATTATGAGTGATAATTTTTTTGGTAATTTTTATTTGTTTTGAATGGGGCAAAGTTTCGAGGCAAGTATGGGAGAGGTGTGGGAGGTTAACCTACGGAATTGATCCGTCTAAGAGCATCCACTATGGGGGGGTGCTTATATCTATGTGGCAAAATAAGCACCAGGTTCCACCATAGTGGAACATAAGTCAAGGTAGCAAAATAAGGAATGAGTCCCTTGTGCAAGTACCTGGTTCTTGAATTAAATAGTGGGCCCAAAAATTTTCTCTCTCCTCTCCTTTTGCATTTTTGGTGTTTTCTCTCTCCTCCCCTTTTGTATTTTTGGTTCTTGAATTAAATAGTGGGGTCCATGAATAGTTAAAAGTGAAGTAGCACCATAGTGGAAAAAAATATTGATTAATTAAAAAAAGAAGTGGTTGATGATGTGGCACACAGGTGGCATCACTATGGGGTAGCACCATAGTGGATGCTCTAACCAAGATAATGCACCCGGTGCACTGAAAACTTTACCATAATAAGGAAGTTTGCTAATGAGATATATTTGTCCTTGATCAATTTAACTCCTATCAAGGAATATTGTTTTCTTAATCTAGCTCCTACAAATATTTCTCACGTGTGATGCACGAATGAGATATGTAGTATTAATAGTAATATTTATTAATAATAATAATAAGATCAAACAAAATAAATTAAACAAAAACATTATAATAAAATAAAATATTGAATTTTAACAAAATTGCCATGCTATCTTGATATATTAAAAACAGGTGGTCTTGTGTGCTTCTTACGTACCATCAGACGGTCAACATGGATTAATGAGTATTGACCTTATCAACCCGCATAAAAAACATCAAAATCAGTATTAATTATAACACTAAAAAACATCACTTAAAAGTCCAAAAGTATCACATGTATCCTTAAAAAGAATTGACTAGAAAAAACAACAACAAAAGTCCCTCAAAATCAATATCGATCATAACATTAAAAAATATAATTTAAAATTTAAAAAATATCACCTGTGTTACCACAGCCAACCGATGAAATCAGTTGAGAAGCCTCTGACAATCAGTAGATCATCTAAGGGTGCTTGTAATAGTTGAAAATACTTCACGTTTAAGGGCATCTCTAAAGGCCCCTCTTCCTCCAAGTCTGCCGCTACATCCGCTAGAAATTGCCTCCAACCGTCCCTCTAAAATGCCACATTTTTCCAGGGGGTGAATTGTAACACCCCAGATTTTCGATTAAGATTTAGAGGATTCTTAATGATAATTAAGAAGTTAAGGAAGAAATTTAATTAAGGTTAATTGAGGTCAGATGTCAGTCGCGACTTTAAGGGTCAGTTTTCGTGAAAATCATCTTTTCAGAAAATTTGATCTTAATTCTTTTATGGCCATTCGTGGTCTCGTTAGAAAGGTTTTAACTCAAGGAGTATGCTGGTGTTTTCGGATTTTAATTCTGAAGTCAATTGAGTTCCCGGTGATGAAAAGCGAATTTAAAGGATGAATGAATAGTAACTTTTGCGTGCGTTCGTGTTTTGAGAAATTTACGAAATCCTCCTCGTCGATCCGAGTCTAGTTCTGTCAGGCCCCTCTTATGGAAAATGACCCAAGGATTCCGTTGGCGTTCACGGATGACCATTCTGAGGTCAATCGAACGCTCGGGAGTAAAATCTGTTAGTATGAGTGAATAGTAAAAAGTAATTCCAAAAAGGGAATCTTTACTCGTCTTTCTTCTGACGACCCCGTCTTTTTCACCAATCAAGTTGGTTCACTAGTATTCGAGCCAACGAGTCTCCCGGTATTTTTAGATTTCGTGTCTGAAGTCATTTGGACATCGACATCGAATAAAGCAGCTTTTAACTGAACCCGGGGTAAATTTTGCAGTATTCTTGCACTGAAGTGGCTTCCTTTGAAAGCCAAAGCTTTTCCTATAAATAAAAGGCCACCCCTTTGCATTCATTTGCTCATTTCCATCCATTTCACTTCATAGAGAGTGGGAAAGCTCGTAAGAGCCGAGAAAGTTCTGTCGAAGTAAAAAACGTTCTTCGTGAGTGTTCTGCAAGATGACGAGCGGAGTGGCGTGGAAGGGATGCAGTGAGGGAAGGTGCTAGAGGCGCCGTTGGGTTGTAGCGGGCGGCTCTGCCGCTGTTGCAACTCGACGAGACGCCGAGCTAGCCACCTTCCTTCGACGCACCTAATCCCGTCCATTCTTGTTCGTCGGTCTCGATCTCCATTTCTTTTCCGTCTTTAAATTCCGCATTTACTTTCCGTTCTTTACGTTCTTCGTGTTTTTCATTATTGCTCGTTTACCTTCCGTCTAAGTTGTATTTCAATTTTTATTGAAGTTCCAAGTTAATAACGTTTACGTTATATTTCTCGCTTTATTCCTGTCGTTATTATTCTTGAGATTAGCCCCGTTTATTCCGTTTAAATTCCGTTCAAGCTATATTTAGAGATTTCGTCGTTATTCTAAATATTTAAAGAGGATTATCGTGTTTACGTCGTTATAATGCCAAGATTCTTCTTAAAGTTAAAGTATGTTGTTGCATGTTAATTTCAAGTATGTTGGTTTTAAGAAAATTTGGGTTAATTGTTCTTCGTGTTCTTCATGTTCGTCGAAGAATCAACGAACACGAAGAACTCAGTTGAAGAAACCCAGTAGAAGAGAGAGAGAGAAAAGGAGCCCCGCGGGGGGGGGGTGCGCCGCCGCGCCTAGCCCGTCGAGGGCGGGGAGCCCACCGGGGCAAGGTGGCCCCGCGGCGGGGGGGAGCCCGCCGGCGCCCATGTGCGCCGCGGCGGCCCCCTTCTCCGTGTTGTTTTTCTGCCGTTTCTTTTCAGCTATTTTCGTACCCTCTTCCCGAGCTTTTCAAGTCGTGTTATTTCTAAGTTATTTTCAAGTTAAATTTTAGAGAAGCAATCAAGATATTCTCAATTTATTTCGAGTAATCTATTCAAGTTATTCTTTGTCTAAAAATTGGGAAATCAAGTCGGGATGTTCTTTAAATAAATTCTTCTCGAAATTTATAAAGTCGTAAAGTCGTGCAATCTGTAAATAAATCTTAGATTTTAGTTTTCGAGTAAAATGTCATCATTTCTCACTTTAGATAGTCAATTTCTTGAAAGAAGGTCGCTAAGTCGATGATTCGACTTTTGTAGGAGAAAGTGAGCCTCATAGGAAATCGGAGAAGGATCTTCAGCTCGTTGCTTCATTTTCTGTCCAGTAATCGAGGTGGATAAATCTATACTCATCTAAAGTTTGAGCTAATAAGCTCTAGAAGCATATAGGGCAAATGAGATATCCAATAAAGCATTTTTGCTCTGCCTGATCGATCTCTGTACAAGGAAGGAAGGAAAGAAAGATATTATGTTCTAATTAAGCTCTTGAGCATGTTTATAAATGCTAGAAATATTAAAGTATTGTTATGCTTAGCATGTGATGTTTAGAATAGTCTTTAGTTGAAATTCGTATTCATTTACGTTCATCTCCTTGTATTGAATGTTTATACTGTGTTAAGGCTCGTAAGTTAAGAATTAAGGATTGTCTTGTTAGGGTAGCATTAAATCCCTTATAGGCCAAGATTATGCTTTATTAAAGGACTAGCCCTTAGACGTTGCTCTAAGATTGGTTTTGCTAGCAAGATGAAGGAAGAAAGGAACTTAGCATTTCGCTTAAGCAGAAATTGAGCTCACAACTTTTAGAGAGAGTCACAGCTGGGTTAATTCTCTCGCAAACTCGTTTGGATATTTGAGGTAACCCCTCTTCTATCACATGGCATGCCTAAGGATACAGTTGACATCAGGTTTGAGCCAATGTTGGGCCCAAAAGTAAAGAAAAGGTTTTGCGGATATGGAGAGGGCTTTTGCGTTTTGCTCTCCATATACCGCCGGTTCATTGTTGGATATTTCTCAAGTTATTAAAGAAGCTTTCATTAAAAATCCACTGAGTACATTAGTGCTCACGCCCTCTTTTTTAAATATTTTCAGGGTGAGATGCCGAGGATGATGGTGGCTGTGGATGTGCGTTGGCTGCCAAGATTGTTTTGCTATTATATAAGTTTCTTTGAAATCCCATTATGTGTTCTGCTACTCTGATTAACTCTTTCTAAATTCCGTTCAAGGTTCTATTATGATTATTCGAGATTCTAAGAATATTCCCAGACGATTACATATATATATATATATATAAGACGCATATTAAGGTTATTTCCGCTTTCTGAGTATGTTTTCCTTTCGCCTATAAAAGAGCCTATGCTTGTTGGTATCTGATTAGTTAGCCGTTTTATTCCGCTAAAGCATGTTTCCTTCTTAATCAAGTAAACCCGAGTATCATCAACTATCTTCAAAGCGTACCTTTATTCTTAAACTTTTTCGTTAATCTTCTGACTTTACTCGTTAAATTCCTTAATAACACCCCGTCCCCATTCGTTAAACCCTATCTCGGATCGGGCTGTTACATGAATAGTACCCCTTTACATGTAAAGGGGTACTATTCATCCCCTCTACCTTTTCTTTATTCATTTTTTAATTTTTGTATTAATTTTATTCTTTAATTTTTATTAATCTAATAATGTAAAATATATTATTTTTAGGTCTAATGCTATGTTTAATTTCACTTAATATAATAAAAGATATTATATAATTATAAAAAAATTAAAAACTTAAATTACAAGAAATAACATAAAATATATTACATTAAATTAAAATTACCACAATAATATATAAAAATAACATAAAATACATTACATTAAAATAAAACAAGAACAACAACAACAACAACAACAATAATAATGTCTGCGTGCATAATTATGCACAATATGATAATTGAGGATGAACGGGATCTTAATGCACCAATTGAAGCTGTAAGAGAAGTGCCAGCTCCAAATGTTGAAATGGTCAACGATGAAACTGTTGAGTTCCAATCATTTTCTTGCACGATATAGAAAAATCAAAGACAAAGAAGCTCTTGTGGCACTTTGTAATGCATTAATTGATCATTTATGGGATGAATTTTCAAATTCTGAGGGTTAATTGTTATTAAAATGTAATTTATGTCTTAATTAATGTTTGTTCATGTTTATAATGTAATTGTTTTTTTATATCAGTAAATGTTGGTTTTATGTTCAAATAAAATATAGTTTTGTAAATTAATTTAAATTATATTATTTTTTATTATTATTAAAATTTAAATAATATTAAATATTAAATGTAAATATATTTGAAAAAATATATGCTACACAATAATTTGATAAAAAAATAATATTAGAAAGCATAAAAGTGAAATATTCTATTTGTTAAGTGAATTGTAAAATTGATGGTTGGAGATGCTTTTGCTCCAACTGTACATTTTCCTTTAGAACAGAGGTAGAGGGGAAAAAACGGTTGGAGATGTCCTAAGAATCAAAATCAACCCTAAAACTATTGCGGGGTGATGATATGATTTAACATTCAAAACTGGTTATACACTGTCATAGCCAAATTTAATGAGAAAAAATAGTGTGACTATGGGACCCACTTCTCTCTCTCTTTTAGATCTCTCTTCTTTCTCACCTTTTCTCTTTCTCTCTCTCCTCTCTC
This sequence comes from Perilla frutescens, assembly GCA_026008535.1. Taxonomy (NCBI): domain Eukaryota; kingdom Viridiplantae; phylum Streptophyta; class Magnoliopsida; order Lamiales; family Lamiaceae; genus Perilla; species Perilla frutescens. The sequence continues at coordinate 1,043,898 of BRKX01000020.1, read as the reverse complement.
TTTCGGACTCTCACACCCTCTCTTCCTCTCTCATCTCTCTTCCTTTTTGTTCTTTTTTTTTAGTATAAAACACACACATATATAATATGATATAATATCTATTCAATTAAATTAAACGAATTAACTTATGAAATTAAACTGTTTTCTATGAATATATATATATATATATATATATATATATTAAAATGATATGTAGTAGTGGGATCCCATATATAGTTGCTTTTTGAGTTTATGATTGTGGGAATTAGTTTAAAAAAGTTGGTGGATTTAAACTTTTAATGTGGTGCAATGTGGTAAGATTAGAGTTACTTTTCTGAGTATATGACTGCAACCACCCTAAAGAGATTATGTTACTTGCACCAAAAAGAACACGAAGTCAAGAAAAAGGTAGCCGAAGCCAACTAATGAAATCAATTGAGAAGCCTCTAACAATGTAGTAGATCAACTAAAGATTATGTTACTTGCACCAAAATGGCTAGACAGATAGAAGGAAGAAGAAATGGACAGTCGATGGACAATCTATCAGTTTACCAGGTATTGAAAAGAAGACAAAGACCAAATTAGAGGAGCAGAGTAACAAGACACCATAATCAATAGTGAAACAGTCTTCATAATATCCCATGCTATTTTGAACAAAGAGTTGTTTTAATCCACAACCTTAGATAATCCACAGAGATTTAAAACCTCCACCAAACTAACATTTATCATGTCAGAGGGAAATTGTGAGTTGAGAGTGTGTTGATGTTGAAATAGATCTAGGGCTCGAACAATAACAGCTGAATCTATTAGTCACAAATGAGAACAAGCACCAACTGATCAAACTATATAACCCGTATATAAATTACCGAAAATGATTCAAGCTCGTGGCATGGAGATTTAAGATCTAATCTTAATGATTTGGGTATTATTGTGCCCATATCAAAGATGTAAAAGTCTACTGGAAAAATTAACTCACCCACCTTTTGAAACAGACTGATCCCAAAACAAGGCATTAAAGGAGAGACGTGGTGTCAATTAAAAAGGAAATAGGTTAGAGAATGTAAATAATAGAAGGGATCAAGAATAGATCAAAATGCTCATTCATAGGCCAAGAAAGATGTAAATTGATACCAACAAGCAAATGAACTTCTTCATAGGCTAGAAGTAAATCAACTAAGTCCCATTAATAGAATGAAATCAATTAACAAACAAGAGCCCTTCATAGGTCGACTGAAAATAAACAGAATTCAATCAACTCAAACAAGAATGACCCATCAGTAGATCTATAAGAAATAACTTAAGATAGTTTAAAAGAAACGAGGATTAATCACCTTAACAATCCAAGGAGAGAAAATAAATATATGTTCTCAATCAGAGTATGCGGAGTTAATACGAAAGCTAAGTGGTCAAGGAAATGAATAACTTAAATCACCACTCAAAATGTATGGTGTCAAGAGAACCCCGATCAACCCACAACATCAACACATCATTATCCTCGATATTTCAACCTGAAAATATTTGAAAAAGTGTGGCATGAGTATTAATGCATTCAGTGGAGGTAAGTTCAAACTCATAATTTAAATAGAGACATATCCAAATTTAATTGGTAGTGTAACACCCATATTTTGGAAACCTAAGGTGCTAACTCAAGATTAAACAAATTCCCAAATTTTACAAAAATTACCAAATTTATAAGAACATATTTTGACTATAATTTCCTTTTATGTAAAAACAACCAATTACCACTTGATATGGCTATTCAAACAACCAAATACACGCAAGTCCAAATCATGACTAATCAACGTTGGAAGTTTATTATTTCAACAAGACCAAAATAACGGCATAATAAATAAGGTTTTTAAAATACTTTATAGAATTCAGAACATTAAGCAAAAGCATAACACAATGCATAATTGACCATCGTTAATATTCAACATTCAAATACATATTTCCGACATAGTTCAAAAACAAAAAACTCATGTGTCCACGTCAGCTGTCTCATGTTAGTCTTGTATACTGAAAAAATTATCTTTGTATATATTCTATAATATTTTATTTGACGATATAGATTGAATATTTATTGCAGTCATTATGTGCATTTATTTATAGTTATATTTATATGTCAGTTCCATATACTTGCATTGTAGATGATATGGTGTGGGTATACACACGGTAAAGATTATATCATCGGATTTCTTGCAATGTATTAAAAGGCTCACGACTTAGATGGTCCTTAACCCACCATCGAGACACCGTAGAATAATATGATAGTTTATTTTGACTAACTGATTATTCTAGTACACTGGTTTGTGTATTAAGGTGGATCACGATAGAGAAAAAGATCCATAGAGTTCGGGTTCTTAACCATATATATTGGCGGACATATATATGTTACGTTATTACTTTGATTTATCAATGAGTGAGATTCTTTGATAGGATCAACAACCTCGATATTTTGGACAGTGACATTTACATATATGATGAGTCGTGCATTATATACGGCTACTGTATCCTGGTACGCCAGGTTGATGATGTCCCCTTGAGTCAACACACAGTTCATGTGAAATACTGCATGTGGAATTTATTCCGTACATGATAAAGCTTGTGTGGTACTACTCAAGGAACAAGATATTAATTAATTATAGCAGTTAGAAGCTTACATAATTAATTAATAGACATTATATCTTAAACATGAGAAATGACTGAACCAAAAGAGAAAACATATTCGCAAATAAGTATTAAATTGGTAGGTCAGTATTATTTTTTTAGTGGAATAAAAATAATACTTAATTTATTTAATTATATCCTAAGTTGTGGATATTAGAAATTAAATAAATTAGGGTCAGTTTAATGTTCTTCTAGATCTCTGTTATAGCCTAATATGACCTAAGTGAACTAGGAATTAAACAAGAGTGAGGAGCCCAAACCCATTAGGGTTATGAGTATTATTTTCATCCCACTCCTTATTTAAATAAGGATGGGGAAGGAATAAGATATCAACCCCTCTTTTGTGCTCTTTTGATCCCCATAGTATTCACATATGTTTAGTAGTATACAACCCACCCTGTATCTAGGCGTTGTCCAGGAATATAGAAGAAGATCAAGAAGTGGAATATCAAGTAAGGGGCGCTGATTTATACATCATTCAACAACAAGATTAGACCTTTACTCTTTTGATTAATCTGACACGAATTGTAAGTTGTTTTTCGATAGTTTCTATATTTCTTCTTTTAGTAGAATCAAATACAACTTGCATGATAATTCAACTAGAGTTAATTATTTACATCGTATCCATAAAATATGATATACATGAGCTAGGATTAATGAACATCAAAATAGATCATGTGGTGGTTCAATTCGAAAAAAATCTCAACACCTCCATCACTTCATACCTGAAAAATATTTTAGAAACGTAGACTGAGTGCTAGAAAAACACTCAGTGGACATGCTTATCATGTCGTCCAAGCACATATATATTTTCCATTTCATGTGGTCAAACAATTCAACATTTATTTCCATATTAATGAGCTCGAATGACCACGCGTGAAGACAAACCCTATGTGATCACATAACTATCTTTCAATATAATTGACAATGTTAGAATTCATCATGCAGATCAAATCATATCCATGTAGAGCGAAAATACTATATTCATGTTGAGTAAAAATCTAAATCATTTAAACATGGACGAACGCAATTGAAAAACATGTTTTCTGAATGTTATAGAAGCAAAACCCACCTTATAGTTAGTGTTAGCGGAAACTTTACTTGAATATCTTGTGAATCCCTCTAAACTTAAGGTCTTAAATTTGGACCTACAAAGAGTAAACTTTCTATTAGTACCATGTTATGCCTTAAATTATATCATGAGATAAGTATGAGCTTAGGAAAAAAGCTCTCGAAACTTTGGACCGAAGCAGACGTACTCAAAGTGTTTAATGAGTTAAAATAAAATAATCTAAAAGATCCATTTGGAGTCTTAATTAATTGTAAAAAAATATTTGGATAAACTCTTGAAATTTTATTGAGTTAATTAAAAAATAGGATTACTTACTAAATAATTCACCACTTTTGATTAAATTTGCAATTTAAACATGATTTTTGAAATGTTTAAATAATAACTTGATTTTTAAATTTGTAGCAAAATAGACACCTATAAAAATTTCAACTATTAAAAAACTAACATTGCACACTAAATTCGAAACTCCGAAATTGAATTAATGTGTACACATGGAAAAAATATTACATCATAATTTCAATTACCGAAAAAATTGAGATGTTGAATTTACTACAAATTAAAAAATTGGGTTACTATTGCAACATTTTAAAATTGCGTTTAAATTCCAAATTCATTCAAAGTGGGTAAATTTTTTTAGCAATTAGCAGTGAAAAAAATAAAAGGAAACCACGTTGCTCTCCCATACATGTAAAGTTTCTACACTTGAGACCCCCTATTCCCAAACTTCAAAATTATTACGTTTTCTTTCATTTTTTTTCTTCAATTTTAATTTCATTTGATTTAATATAATTTTACATTATTATTTAGAATTTATTCCATCGAATTAGAGCTTATAATTATTTTTTTAATATTTAATTTTTATTTTTTAGTTAATATAATTGATTTTTGGGGTTGATTGTTCCAAACTTAGGGTATATAATTTTTAAAAATTTCATATTTTTATTAATAAATATTAATTATGATTACTTATAATATACTCCAACCGTTTCTAATTAAGTGTCATTTTGGATGAATGTACACAAATTAATAAATTAATTGAGTTACCTAATACACCCTTATGTTAATACATTAAATGAGTTAAATATAAATCTATGAATGCATTAAATGAGGGCAAATATATGAAAAATGAGAATTTTATGTCTCAAATTTGTAGAATGATACTTTTTTTGAAATAAAATTAAAATGATATAATGACACTTATACAAAAAACGGAGGAAGTAGTAAATTTTATTTTTATAAAAAAAATTATTAATACTATACAATTTTAATATTGACACACATAAATTGAACCAAGAAAATCTCTGCTGAAGTTTCTATTATATAATAACCGGGATAAAATCTTCTAGTTCCTTTTTCATGTTCCACTATTGTGTCCCACTATGAAATTTAATATTTTTAAAATGTTTATTACAAAAATAAATTTTATTATAATATTACAAATCATAATCAACATTTTTGCTAAAAATTAAAATTTTTAAAAATTATATACTCTACTTTTGGAATAATCAACCATATCAATCAATTATATTAGCTAAAAAATAAGAAATAAATATAAATCCTAATTCGTTGGAATGAATCCTAAATAATAATTATAAAATTAAATTTAGTCATAACAAATTGAAATTGACGAAAAAAATTAATGGAAATTGAATAAAAATAAAAATGAAATCCCAAATGAAAATGAGAAAAGTGGGAATATGGAAACAAATAAGAATGTGGAAACAAAGCCAACTTCGTTAGCACGCAAAGACAAAACCAAGAGATCAGCTCAAAATTTGTAATAAATTACTGTAATTAATCACTAATGACACCTTCACACGGCTTAAGACAGCTGTTGACAGTCAGTCTTCTCTCTGTAAATTCACCAACGTTCCCCTTCCTCCGCATAATCAGCAGCGGAGCGCCGCCTCCTCACCGCCGTGGCAAAGCCTTGTATCCGACTACAACATAAGAAAATATAGCTGCACCCAATGATTTGAGAGAGAATACATTTGTGTCAGAAACGTGGGAATAAAATAATCTAAACCATTTTTCAACCAAACCAACTCCATTTTCAAACTCCATTTATCTTTCCACTTTACCAAACCTAATCTTCTCCCACAAACCCACTTTCAAAATCCCTTCTTCTTTATTTTAATACGTTTGGATAATTGTTCCTCCGAACCATTGGTTTCAGATAGTTGAGTTGTTGCCCCACAAGCCCACAAGAATTGATTGTTATCATTAGGTTTTAATTTTTTTTTCTTTCAAAAAAGTGACATTCAAAGCAGCTAGTGAGCAAGAGCGTTGGTTTTTTGGTGCTGTTAAGCTGTAGATAAATGGTGAGAAAATAGTGATCGGAACAAAAAAAGCAGCATCGAAAATGGTGGTGCGGAAAGTGGGGAAGTATGAGGTGGGGCGGACGATCGGAGAAGGAACATTTGCGAAAGTGAAGTTCGCGCAGAATACGGAGACGGGCGAGAGCGTCGCCATGAAAGTTCTCGATCGCTCCACCATAATCAAGCACAAGATGGTTGATCAGGTTGCCCTCTGATTTCTGTGTTTTGTTTTTGTTTTTGTTTTTGTTTTTTTATATATTATGTGCATAGATGGGATTTGAATTTTCTTGAAATTTGTTGCTGAAATTATTGAGAGCAATGTGCGTATACGTACTTTTCATTGTTCCGTGGTTTTTTAATGCTATTTTTGGATAAATTGGAGGTTGAAAGGAAAGGATTTGGTGCTGGTAGTAATGGAAGAGGTTGTGACTGGGTAGAACTGAACGAGATCTCTCTTTCTGGTGTTTATGTTTATTTTGTTATAGCTTTGTTGAGTGTAAGATTGTACTCATAAATTTGAAGTTTTAGTTAATTAATGAAGTAAAGGTTAAAATCATACATATATTGCATGAGAAATTATAAAATGTTGGTGCTAAAATTGGTCTGATGTAATTATTGGATGAGCACATGTTTAATGAGAGATTTTTCTGATTTCTTATGAAAATTATCTGTTTGTTTCCATTTACTGATTTAGATTTCTTGATAAATTTGTACTGTCATTTTCATCTTGCAGATTAAGCAGGAGATATCAATTATGAAGCGTGTTAGACATCCTTATGTTGTTCGTTTACATGAGGTGAGGCTTAAAACCAACATTGTTAGCTTTGTTGACACAGATGGTTATTTCTATTGTTTTGGCACAAATATCAATTACTGAAATCTTTCTATTAGGTTATAGCAAGCCGAACAAAGATATATATCATATTGGAATTCATCACAGGTGGTGAATTGTTCGATAAAATAGTGAGTTCCTTTACCTAGATATGTTGTATTTCATGTAAGTTCTGTTTTGGAATAGTCATTTGGCTACTATGGCTAGCATATTGACATACAAACGTCTCGCGCAGGTTCACCATGGACGACTTAGTGAATCTGAAGCTCGAAGATACTTCCAGCAGCTAATTGATGGTGTTGATTATTGCCACAGTAAGGGAGTCTATCACAGAGACTTGAAGGTATTACTTTGACACAAGATAAAAAGAGATCGTATGGTTATTTTCTAAAACTGAAATATTTACTACCTTTTTACTTGTTTGCAGCCTGAAAATCTATTACTTGATTCCCAAGGGAATCTAAAGATCTCAGATTTTGGGCTTAGTGCCTTGCCTGCAGAAGTATGATTTTGCTTAGGTTTCTGCAAATTATACCACGACATACAGGGTGCTATCGTACTAATATTATTCTTTCTATAGGGAGTCAGCCTGCTCCGCACAACTTGTGGGACTCCCAATTATGTCGCACCAGAGGTACCTTGCATAGTGCTTTATCTGTGAAATTTAATATGCAAAAAGAACAAGATATGACTTCTATTTATTTGTTGTGAGTTGTAGGTTCTTAGTCATAAAGGCTACCATGGTGCGTTAGCTGATATCTGGTCGTGTGGGGTAATCCTCTATGTTTTGATGGCTGGCTATTTGCCATTTGATGAGCTTGATTTGACAACATTATACGGGAAGGTATTCAACCATAATCTTCTGTCAATGCCTTTACGTTATTTTTAGCTATTACTTTGTGATATGCAAGATGTATACATGCAAGCACTATAACAACCATTGTATTGTGATTTGTATTAGAGAATTATTAGGGAATATATATATTTATATATATGTATAATATAATTTTCTAATATCTTCAATTTCCCTTTTCAGATTGAGAATGCACAATTTTCATGTCCATCTTGGTTCCCAGTTGGAGCGAAATCCTTGATCCACCGGATTTTAGACCCAAATCCTGAAACTGTTAAGTTTATTCTCCAGTGATAACTGAAGTACTCATGGAAATTGAATGTTCATGACTAACCATGAACATTTACTCCTTTTCTAGTGATATCTACTGTTATCGGTGCTAACTCTTCGATTGCATGGATGATTTCCTGCAGCGCATTCGAATTGATGAGATAAGAAATGATGAGTGGTTCCAAAAGAACTATAATCCGGTTGGACTCTCAGAAACTGAAGACATTGATTTGGATGATATTAATGCTGCTTTTGATGATCCAGAGGTCAGTTGGCTTATGCGTGGGCCTTGGATTTTAGACAGAGTTTGAATAAGGCAAACATTGTCTTTCCTTTTACTATATGGAAATACATGAAGAAACTGTTGGTGAATGTTATTTCAATATAGTCACTACCCTCATAGTTGTGAAAAGTTGATGCCTATTCATGCCAAAGAGGAACTTAAAGGACTTTGGTACCGGAATACAGAATCAATTCCTTCTTTTGCCCATTAGTCTTGAATTCAAGCAGAATATCTGGTGCTGATGATGAACATGCTTTATTGGATGTTATGCAAATGCTATAACTGTATTCAAAGTTAATTTAGGAGTTCAAATATTGACCAACGTGCAAGATTGCTTGCTCAAACAAATTGTGTAGACTCGTCACCATCACTTACATAGACGCATCATTTTTCATTTTTCATTTTTCGTGAATCATGATTAGTTTTTATGCAATGAATAAATTCACATGCTTGATATTCAGTTTTATTTTACTATATTACCATATTTAGTTGTGGTATGGGAATCATGTGCTAGCAGTCTTTCCAGTATCATGGCTGATGTCATTTCTATTCTAATCTTTGTGTTCAGGTAAGGGATTGGATTCAACCTTCCCCCTGCCCACTCCTTCCTTTCTATTTATTGTATTTTTCTCTTGTGACTTTCCACAAATCATATAATTAAAAGCAATTGGGTATCGGGTAGTTTTTTTGTGCTGGTGCTGTACATCACAAGCCATTTAACACTAGGACAGTGGTCATGGGACAACTCTACTAGTTTTAATCTTTTAACTCTTAAGTGTTGTTGCCTATAAGACCTTGATAAAGCTGAGGATTGAGGTCCCTTTAGAAGAGACTTTGTAGCTCCTAGTTCTGTCACAGTGGGGCTCATTTCAGTTTTCTAATTATTGCCCCCTTTCTATTTGTGGTGCTATTTATATCTATTGGTCTACCTATAAAAAGATGAATGGCAGACATTCTAGAAAACAAATAGCTGCAGTTTTCCCAGCAGAACATGATTCTATTATAATTAGTTTTGCATAAAACGTTATTCAAGGATTTGAGTTATCTTTATTTTCTCTTCACTTATGAATATTTGGTTGTAAGAATATGGGTAAAGACATTGATATTCATACTTATAAATATTCTTATAAGGGCCTGAATTTTCTGTAGCTTTTTGTAGGTAACTCATATTTCTTCTCCATGGTTTCTTTTGTAGGAAGAAGTGCGTAACGAGCAATGTGGGAATGATGATATGGGTCCTCTAATTCTCAATGCGTTTGACTTGATTATTCTTTCTCAAGGGTTAAATCTTTCAGCTTTGTTTGATCGCAGGCAGGTAATATCACCGTCATCTTGTTCTTGCTTTTCAATTCTTGCTTCACCCTTTAAAATATTGCATCTTTGGTACCACGTGATTTAGATTTATCAATGTTATTAAATGCCCTGAAACCTGTAGTATCTTTCTTTATGTATAATTGCACCTTTACACCATATTGGTGCCAGCTAGTTTGTATAGAGATGTGCTACAGCTAGTTTGTCTATGCAGTAATTGCATAACCAATTTGAATTGAATAATCTGACCTGCATCAACAGGATTCGCTGAAACATCAAACACGATTTGTTTCACAAAAACCGGCAAAGGTTGCCCTGTCAAGTATGGAAGTTGTTGCACAGTCAATGGGTTTCAAGACCCACATTCGTAATTACAAGGTAAACTGAGTACTAGTAAAAGCTCTATTAGTTTAATTTTTAAATGAGTATTCATTTTTGTTGTTTTTATACCTACCACAGAAAATGTAAAAATCCATTATCCTGGCTGATTTTATGGACTGACTCGATTTTCTCATTTCCTGCATCATCACCGTGTTTTCCAGATGAGGATTGAAGGTCTTTCTGCGGATAGGACTTCACATTTCTCCGTGATTATGGAGGTATTGCTACTCGCCCTCTTACTCTTCCTACTGTCATTTCTTCACCATCCTGAGAATTCCACCCTTTCCTAACAGATTTTTCAAGTCACACCGACATTTATCATGGTCGACATTCAGAAAGCAGCTGGAGACGCTGAGGAGTATCTTAAGGTATATTTTTTTTTTATAAATTTGTTGCATCCATCCATATGCAAACCCACCCAACTTTCTATGCATTGCTAACAGTGTAATCCAAGATTGAGCATAGGTAGTTTATAATATTTCCTGTGTATTCAGACACTGAATTCTTTCTTGCAGTTCTACAAGAACTTTTGTAACAATCTTGACGATATTATCTGGAGGCCGCCAGATGAAATGAGCAAGTCAAGAATTACCAAGACGAAGAGTAGGAAAAGATGATCTTGCGCTGCATCTTCTCGTTCTGTTCCTGTACAACATCACTACAACGATAACCGAATCTGCTTCCATGTAGGGGCAACAGTAATCTTTGAGGTTATGCAATAGATATGTGATTCCCTTGTGTTTGTGTATGATGTGATCGAGTTTTCTTGGTAATGTAATAGATTCCTCCCCCCATATCAAGTGTGTAAATTTTTTGGCTATAGAGTTCCTTTATACAGTGTAATTTGGTTGAACTGGTCAGCATTATATTTGTTGATGCAGAAGTTTATTTGAGTTGGTTTGCAGTGTTGAAGGCGATTTTTAATTGGGATCTTTCCCATTCATACAAAAATGTTACATTCTGTGAATTTACTGCACAATAGTTTTAAGTTGTCCATTCGTATTTCTGTTTGCCGGGAAATTTTATCCTATTGGTTGGTGTACTATCTTAATCACTAATATATTTTAATAATTTTTTTATTATGTATCTAATATAATTTTATTAATTTATAAATATTGTATTAACTAGCCAACTATTAGGGTAGAATTTCCCTTGTGTCCGCTTACATGCAGTTTTGTTTTCGTGAACATGGTCGAATTGAGAAAAGTCAGGAACGAAAATATAGACAGTAAACAAGAAGGAAAATTCTATAGGGGGTTTTTATTTGCACCATTAATTTTACTCGTTACACTACAAATATATATATATATATATATAATAATAATAATTTTGAATTTACTTAAATACCTTTTAATAAAAAATTAAATCTGAACATATCCAGTGGTGTTCGAATGTTGAAGTTCGAATACAATGAGAATGTTCGAATTTTAATTTTTGAACCAACTCTATATTTTTCGAGATATAGGAGTCGTTCGAATTAATATTGTCAAACAAGTTGAACGCGTTCGAAGTTATTTTTCCGAATAGAGTGTGTTCGAAAATCGAAGTTCGAACACAGTAAGGATCTTTGAACTTCAATTTTTGAACCAACTCCATATTTTTTAAAGTTGTGTCATTCGAATTAATATTCTTGAACAAATTGGACGTGTTCGAAATTGTGTTTCCGAACATATTTTTTTAGACTAAAGTGCAATAATGTAAATGTGTGTGATACAAAGAGTAAAATTAGGAGTGCATTGAGCAAGTGAAGTGCAAAGAGTAAATTTAGTAGTGCAAATAATAACCGCCAATTGTATATTGTGTGCAGGGTAATTTCCCTATGGAAATTTCTATTTGCACTACTAATTTTACTCTTTGCACTTCGATTACTCAATGCACTACAAATTTTACTCTTTGCACTACACACATTTACGTTAATACTCTTCACTTAAAAATATTTATTTTAATTAAAAAACAAATAAATTATGTTCGGAAATACGTTCACCTTGTTCGAAAATATTAATTTGACCGACTCCAATACTTAGAAAAAAAAACTAAAGTTTGAGTAACTCCCATTTGTTCAAAAACTAAAGTTTGAATGACACTTAGAAAATTTCAGAGTGTAAGGGTGTTCAAAGTTGATTTTTTGAACAATCCTCATTTGTTCAAAAAACATTTCTGAACGAACTATGTTCGAAAATTGAAGTTTGAACCACTCCCATATGTTTGAAAAATTAAATTCGAACGCCTTTAACTCCGTTTTTTCTCCAAGTGTTGTTTGAAAAATGGAGTTTGAACTAGTCCAAAATGATTGAAATTTCCAGTTCAAACGAATCGCGATTTGAAAAAAAAAACCATTCACAACACGTTCTAAACTCGATTATTTTCGATCAATATACTTATACTAGCTAGCATCTAATATTTCTAATAAACCATTAAAAGATGATGAATACTGAGTTTTAATATGTTTAATAAATAATTTTTATTTTTTTTTCTTTTTTAATTTTGGATTTGTGGTGCATTGAGTAAGTTTAGTGGTATGAACAAATAATGAAAGGGTATCAAAATAACTTCATAATTATTTTATTTTATTAATTTCTTTTATGGTGCAAAATTAAAATTAATAGTGTAAATAGTATCTCACTTTCCCTATATCTTTTAATAGTTAATTTCAATAGCTAATAACACAGTATTTTATTGCTTTGAAAAAAATAAAATCGTTCCTCCCAATTTAAGAAAGTTACTTTTCAGTTTTTCCCAACGTTCTCAAAGTAAATCAGTGATTTGCAGTATATTTATTTGATTATTTTGTCATTTTTTCAATTTTAAAGTAGTGTTCGTCGCAGCTAGATCGGAAAACACGGTCTGAAATCGACACAGGAGGTCAAAAATAGGTTTTTGGACCATATTAAGCATGCGTCAAAAATATATTTCTGTACTAAGAAGGTTATTTCAAATAACAGTTTTTAAAACTTTTTGCGTACATTGTTAAGTTCATAAACTATTTATGATCATTACATTCAAATATTTCATAATCTAACAGTTTGTCACCGCTTTTCTAGGTGACGGTGACAAAGAGTAGTGTTGTTGGCTCAACATATGAGTTAGTTCTTGATTACTGAGCTAGATGTATTCCACACGAGATGTAAATGGATGCTATTTTAGAGAACATGATCGATGGTTATTGGATTGTGCGTGTGGAAGGATCATCACGATAATTGTGCTGCTAGATTTGAACACATTCATGTAGGTCGGAGACTTATTTTTGAAATCTTAAACTGCACGTCATATACTTATTTCTAAAATCTTAAACTCAAGGTCGGAGAATTATTTCTGAGATCTTAAAATCCAGGTGAGATAATTATTTCTAAATTTTAATAGATGTCCAAAAACTATGAGATCTTATTATGTAGGTTAGAAAACAATTTTCGCAATCGTTCTAGGAAAATAAAAAATAATTTATCCTACATCTCCAAGCATATAATCTATTACAACTAATAGAACTCGCACATCAAAATATCCAACAGAGAATCAATATATAGATATAATCAACACGTCAAAATATAAATATATAGATAGAATCCTATAGAGAACCAAAATAGTTAGAAATTTCCAAGTGTTGAAAAATCCATTACAAAATAGAAATAACACTAGAAAATCATCTATGTCGACTAGATGACTTATCGTGCTGATATGGTGGTTGACTCGCATAACTCAAGTGAAAAGTCTCCATCTATCCACCTAGACACCACACAATGGAGATAATATAATGCAATTCGAATCATATGTGTATGATTGGAGTTGTCTCTTCTTCAACATAGATTGGAGTTGCCTCTCCTCCAACCTGGATTCGAGCTTCGAGCTGCCTCTTGTTCAGCCAACTAACGTAGTTGAGACACATGTTGTTTCCTTGCCGATGGAATTTACCTTCTCCAAGAATATTATCCCAAAAGGGTATATAGTAGTATTGGAGACAACACAATCACGTTAACTGTATCGAAAAGAGTTTTCTGAGTTATTTTGTGTGTCAAAAAATATTTTCTAATAACTTTTTTCGATATCAAGTTTAAAAAGAGAAGCCAGAGGCTGCTGGAAATTATTAGGATTTGCATATGATAGATTTGGATGACTTCTCATCCCGGGATAGTACTATATTCCTCTCCCTTGATTTTCTCTATTGAAATTCCTTTAGTGTATAATTAATAATCTGCCTCTTCAACATAGTTCTGCTTTGTTGCTACTTGGATGAACTCTTTCTTCTCTTCAGCTCTGTCTTACTTAAGCAAATATATTTAATTTCTCAGCCCCTCGATTTCTGCTGTCAGAGCTCTATTTAATTTCTTCTGTCTCTGCTGATGCTATCTATCTCACATTGGATATCTCTGGTCACTGATAGTTATTGGAGGTGACTTCCTCCAAAATCTGCATTACATCTCCAGAAGTTCTTGCATCTGCAGGCTTGAGGACGCCATATTAATTGCAGCTGGAAGCATTCACCACATCTAATATCCAGATAACAAAGAAATCTTAACCATGTAATAAATTTAGTTTTTTTCTTATTATTTCAAGATACATTTTCTACCTATGTAGCATTTAATATATTCTATGTTTATATAGTTACTAGTTCAAAAAGGAGAAGTGTTTGTTTGCATGTGCTTAAGCATATATAAGATCGTTATGCAAGGTGATTTTTTAGTTTTAGTCATTATATCATTTTTATCCAAATATTTATCTATTCTATAATGACATTTTTTTTTATTTCAAATGAGATTTTTTATTTTGGATGGTTATAATTTATACAAAATATTTTTTCAGTTTGTGATTATACAAGCTAGATAACAATTTATCGATGGTTTAAAAAAATTAAAAAAAATTACCATGATTTTTGAAAAATGTAGTAAATTAACCACAATTTTAATTAAAAAAATCTAGTAAATTCACCACGTTTGAAATTACCCATACTTAAATTTACCGCGGTTCTATTAAAATCGAAGTGAGTTTATTACGGTTTAATATCACATTGTGGTAAAGTCACCATGTGTTATGGTCTCCAAGGTGTTGCGGCCGTTTTTACTCTTTTTCTTGCCAATTGTATATGAACTCCCTAGTTGAAGATTTTTGTGTTAATTTAGCTGATAATAAACAAGAATGATTGTAACAGAAAATAAGGAATTTGGGAGAGATGAAGGAGAGGAGAGGAGATCAGATAGAAAGGGATGAGAATTTGGATAACTTTTTTATAAACTGCATAAGGTTTTGTTACATCATATTTAAACCTTACAATTGGGGACTACTTAATTGGAATACAAAAAACCCTAACAATAACTGGACTCAATCTTTAATTATATTAAAATCTAATAAGCCCACTAACATGGGTGTGGCCCAATTGCTAAATAAATCAGCCTAAAGCCGAGATCTGTCCTGCTCCAGCGACCCGACCCGGCTTGATCTTGTTTAGAGTCGAATTGTCTTCTCGTGCAATCCCCAATTCTGATTTTTCTTTCCAAAACCCTAAAAATGGAGTTTTGAAGCTATCTTCACCAGCTTCCACAACCCTTGTCTCCTTTTCTTCTAAATCTCGAAATATTAGGGACACAACATTACCCCCCGCTGATTTTGATCCTTGTCCGCAAGGATTGAAATCTGGTAACTTTCACCTGATGAACTGCGCATCCTCCCAAGAAATAAGGTCGAGCCTTTCATCACACCAATGGACCAAGAGTTGATCTATGGAGGCACCGCGTCACATGTAGAGTTCTGGAGTCAAGCACCACTCCCGGGCGTAAGCAGAATGTTTTCTCATCAGTGGCAGCAGGTAGTTCAGGTAATGGCACAACTGAATCCCCAATCTTCTTCTTGAGAAGGGATACGTGAAACACTGGGTGTACCTGTGACCCTTCTGGTAGGTCAAGTCGGTAGGCAATCGATCCAATGCGTTCAAGTATTGTATAGGGACTGAAGAACTTGGAGGAAAGCTTTAGGTTTTTCCTCAGTTGAACATAATTCTGGCGGTAAGGTTGGAGCTTAAGGTAGACCTGATCTCCTACCTCATAGTGCTTCTCCTCTCTGGACTTGTTAGCGTAGACCCTCATTCTTTTCTGTTCCATCTTTAAGTTTTCTTTAAACTGTTGTAGCATAAGGTGTGTGTCCTGTATCGTCTCCTTGACCTCAGAGTTAGTGGAGTCCAGGTATGGCCATGTTGAAAGGTATGGTGGAGCATACCCATACAAAGCTTGGAAGGGTGTCACCTTCAAAGCAGTGTGGTAATTGGTGTTGTACCAGTGCTCCACCAAAGGAAGCTACCGAACCCATTGTTTAGGTTGATAGGAAGTCATACACCTAAGGTAGTTCTCCAGGCACTGATTCAATCTCTCGGTTTGGCCATCTGTTTGTGGGTGGTAAGGCGAGAAGATATTCAGTGAGACTCCTAATACCTTTAATAATTCTCTCCAGAAACTGCTTGTAAGAACCTTATCCCTATCAGTGACAATACTGACAGGTAGACCATGCAATTTTTAGATGTGGTATAGGAAGACTTTAGCTACACTCTGGGCTGAGAATGGGTGAGATAGGGCCATGAAGTGGCCAAACTTAGTCAACTTGTCAATAACCACCAAAATGACATCCTTTGCATTAGATTTAGGAAGGCCTTCAATGAAATCCATTGTAATATGGCTCCAGGGTTGATCAGGAATGAGTAGGGGTTGTAAAAGGCCAGGAGTAGCTCCAAAATTAGGTTTATTGAGTGCACAAACATCAAAAGCCTTTACCAACTCTATTACGTCAGATTTCATTCCAAGCCAGAAGAAAACAGCATTGAGTCTCATGTAGGTGCCTTGGACCCCAGAATGACCACCATAAGGAGAACTGTGCATAGCTGCTAGAATTTTAGCCTTAAGATCAGGAGCAACCCCCATTACTAATCTGCCCTTGTACCTAAGTATCCCATGAGTCAGGGTGAATTGAGAACTTCCCGTGGAATCAGACTGGAGAGATTCCATGATTTTTGTAATACATGAATCAACCTCATAACTCTGCAAAGGGGAGTAACAGTGCTCAGGGCCTAGCACTCATCCCTCAGGTCTTGGACTCTGGACAGGGCATCAGCTGTCCTGTTCTCTGTTCCCTTTTTATAGTGTATCTCATAGTCCAATCCCAAGAGTTTGGTGATCTATTTTTGTTGTATAGGATTCATGGTTTTCTGATCCAGGAGGTATTTGAGGGCTTGTTAGTCAGTCCTGATGATGAATCTGTGCCCCTGTAAGTAGTGTCTCCATTTTGGTATGGCCATCAGTACCGCTAGGAATTCCCTCTCATAAATAGATAGAGCCTGGTTTCTTAAGCATAGAGTCTTGCTTAGGAAGGCTATAAGCCTTCCCATCTGTATCAACATAGTCCCAATTCCCATCCTACTAGCATTTGTTTCTAGAATAAATGGCTTAGTAAAGTCTGGTAGGGTTAGGACATGTGCCTGCACCATAGCTTCTTTCAGGTTCTGAAAAGCTTGCTCTGCAACATCACTCCACTTAAATCCATTCTTCTTCAGTAAGGCTGTCAAGGGCTTGCTGATAGCACCATATCCTCTAATGAATTTTCTGTAGTAACCAGTCAAGCCCAGGAAACCTCTCAATTGCTTGATATTTTTAGGCTGTGGCCACCTTACCATGCATTCAATCTTTTGTGGGTTTATAGAGACCCCTTCCCCATTGATTATGTGTCTTAAATATTCAATGCTGGTCTGCCCAAATGATCTCTTATATTTCTTAGCAAAGAGAGAGTGTTGCCTTAGTAAAGTGAAAACCTCCCTCAGATGTGCCATATATTCCTCCCAACTCTTGCTGTAGATTAGGATGTCATAAAAAAAATACCAGAGTATGCTTCCTCAAACAATCCCTGAATACCTGATTCATCAAAGATTGAAAGGTAGCTGGGGAATTGCACAACCCAAAAGGCATCACCAAAAACTCATAGTGCCCCTCATGAGTCCTGAAAGCTGTAAGGTACCTGTGCTCAGGTTCCATGAGGATCTAAAAGTAGCCAGACCTTAGGTCTATCTTTGAAAAGAATTTAGACCCATGTAGTTTATCCAAGAGTTCATCAATTGGGGAAATATGGTAGTCATGCTTCACAGTGAAATTATTTAAGTACCTGTAATCCACACAAAGCCTCCATGTTCCATCTTTTTTCTTAACCAGCAGCACATGGGAGGCAAAAGGACTCCTGCTATGCTGTATTACCCCCGAAGCTAGTAATTCCTTAACTATTCTTTTAATCTCAT
The DNA here is from genome assembly GCA_026008535.1 of Perilla frutescens. Classification (NCBI taxonomy): domain Eukaryota; kingdom Viridiplantae; phylum Streptophyta; class Magnoliopsida; order Lamiales; family Lamiaceae; genus Perilla; species Perilla frutescens. The sequence goes on along the minus strand of BRKX01000020.1, from coordinate 1,025,675 downwards.
CATTGTGCTGATGAGAAGACCTGTAGGGATATTGGTGCCTTGGTATGGCCCATGGCTTCAGTGTGATCTGGTGTTCCACTCCCCTTATAGGGGGTAATCCATCAGGTTTTTTGAATATGTCTTCAAACTCTGTAATGATGCCTTCCAACCTGGTAGTTTCCTTAGGGGAAATGTGGTGAATTGTTAGCATATAAATATCCTTTATATCCTTTCTTGGGTCTGAATGTAGCAGTTTAAATAGTGAATGATGTGTCATAAATTGACAGTCAGCTTGGGACCTGTTGGCCTGTAGTTTCAGCTTCTTCCCAAGCCACTTGACAGTGACTGTCATCAACTCATAATCCAGTTCCACAGGAGAGCAAGCCTTCAACCAGTTACCCCCTAGTATCACATCACAACTCTCATGTTGAAGTAACCTTAGTGGGTAGTTAAGCTTGATACCTTGCATCTGCCACTCAAACCCATCTACTACTGCTGTGCTTATTAATCTCTGGCCATTTGCCACTTTGATGAGCAGAGGAATAGCAGTAGTAACATCACAACCTAGTAACTGAGATGTGGATTCCTTAATGAAGCTTAGGGTGCTTCCTATATCCACTAAGATTTTCAAGTTCTGCCCCTTGCAATGCCCAGTGAAATTCAAAATGGTGGTGGAGTCATTCTCCTTGAGAGTGTGCAATGATATTTGTGCCTCTTCCAAGTGGTTACCTGGGCCTGGCTCTTTCTCCATGCTAATAAGAGGTTGTAGATAGACAACCTCTTCTTCTTCTGACATGATCATGTAGTGCACCCTATGAGTGCACCTATGCTCTGCTATGTATTTCTCATCACAGTTGTAGCAAAGGCCTAGGGCCCTCCTATCAGCCATTTGTGCTGATGTCAGTAGTTTGACTTTTTTTTTTTGGATTTGTGAGCTCCTTAGTAAGGGTAGGAGGACTGTTAGAGCTCTGCTGCCTTGTTCCTGAATTAGCCCAGTTGCTGGTGGGTCTGGTACTCCCCTTCAACTTCTTAGTAATTGCCTCGAGGGTGATGAGTTGATTCTGCCCCAGATCTATTGCCTGCTACAAAGTGGTAGGGTTGAACATTAATATGGCAGCCCTCATTTCTTCACTTAATCCACTAAGGAAGCTAGCAATGAAATAGTCTTCAGTATAGGCTCCCTGATTACACATCACCATACATTCCTTCAATTCCTCAAATTTATCCACATAGTCCAGATAATCTCCACTATGTCTGAGTTTGTTGAACTCAACCACAACTTGAGATCCTCTAATGTCCCCAAACCTTGTAGCAACCACTTCCACAAACTGTTCCCAAGAGACTTCCCCATACTTGGAACTAAAATTCTGGAACCATAGGGCAACCCTGCCTTCAAAGTTCATGGCTACTAGTGTAACCTTTTGTTTATCAGTGAGGTTTGGGACCATTTTAAAATAGCCAATACAATGCAAAACCCACCCCCTAGGGTTTGAGCCATCAAATTTTGGAAAATCCACCCTGGGTAAGGATGAATAAACCTGATTTGAATATGGTTCTATCACAGCTCTACTTCTGTTTGGGTAAGGAGGTTTAGATTGTGAACCATCACCCATATATAGTTGGGGTGGAGCCCTCAAAATAGATTCACTATCTCTTATCCCTTTCTTAGGAGAGTTATGTGATAGTTGGGTTTGTAGGGCAGTAAGGGATTTAACATGCTGATCAAGTTTCTCAGTTATACTTACTTGTATAACCTCCATCTTCGCAACCATGTCTTCTTGTATATTTTCCATTTTTTCTTGCATTTTTTGTTCAGCAACATCTCTTTTCATCGTCTCTGTTTACCAGATCTGATTAAGCTTGGTTTGCCCATCTTATAGCTCTCCCAAACGAGTTCCATCCTCCATGGCTGAGGTCGTGTGGCTCTGGCTACCAAATGTTATGGTCTCCAAGGTGTTGCGGTCATTTTTACTCTTTTTCTTGACAATTGTGTATGAACTCCCTAGTTGAAGATTTTTGTGTTAATTTAACTGATAATAAACAAAAATGATTGTAACAGAAAATAAGGAATTTTGGAGAGATGAAGGAGGGGAGAGAAGATCAGATAGAAAGGGACGAGAATTTGGATAACTTTTTCATAAACTGCATAAGGTTTTGTTACAACATATTTAAACCTTACAATTGGGGACCATTTAATTGGAATATAAAAAACCTTAACAATAACTGGACTCAATCTTTAATTATATTAAAATCTAATAAGCCCACTAACATGGGTGTGGCCCAATTGTTAAATAAATCAGCCCAAAGCCGAGATCTGTCCTGCTCTAGTGACCCGACCCATCTTGATCTTGTTTAGAGTTGAATTGTGTTCTCCTGCAATCCCCAATTCTGATTTTCCTTTCCAAAACCCTAAAAATGGAGTCTTGCGGCTATCTTCACCATCTTCCCCAACCCTTGTCTCTTTCTCTTCTAAATCTTGAAATATTAGGGATACAACACCATGGTTTTTGAACAAATCATGGTATAATTATGACAAGTCCAAATTCTCTCGTATTTTTGTGTCTTTTTTCTCATTTTTTCATCCTTTATTTTTCTCTTTTTTGAGTCGGAAAGAGCTAGTTGGGCATAAGGGAGGCATGAGGCAACATTATCACTCCGGAGGGTATTTGGACGCCTACCAAGATGGGCAACGATTTCTCAATAGAAAGATTTCTTTCGATCCTAGTAGTAATGCCCACCATTCCAGCAATGCTGAAGGGAAAGTTCATTATCGTGTTCACACCAAACCCAGGGTGATTATAGAAGAAGGAGAGGAGAATGGGCACAAGGTCAATATTACCAGCTAAGACAGGAGCAGTGCACCCGAGTTGCCGATGGCAGAAATAAGCTATATATAACAAGTCTGATCGCATCCCCGGAATCCAGGAGGTGGATCGACTATCTAAGAAAGGTTAGATCTCGACGATCTAGGGCACGACTAGTACAAATTTTATGAATTAGATCTTCTAAATAAGGCAAGAATCTGCCAGATATGAAAAGTCATGGGCATAACAATTTGCAAATCAAGCTGAAGATCGCCAGATTTGTGGGGGAGTTGACTTGTGTTTTGTACTCCTATATAAGCCATTTCATGACAGAGGCCTTATGCTCTTCATTTTCTCAGTATTAATTATGTCCATAGGATCTTAGGTTTTATTTCATATACTTAAATCCAACATTGATGTTAGATCATTTTTGCCTTTAATCTAAGTAAGTTTTTATTTTAATTATGTCTTTTTTTTATCTATTTTCATTGTTATTCTAAGTCTAGCATGAGCAACTAGACTCGTTATTCCAGATTGAATAAAGATGAGAATTTAACAAACATGTAAAGAACTGTGAGGCTTATGGACATTAAATTGTGTGAATTTGGTTCCATCTTGTAATCATTTTCTTTGTTACATAAAGTGAGCTAAGCTAGTTAATTGTGGCTGATCATTCGTTAATGAGAATTGTGTTCACTACCTCTATATATGATCAATGAATCGTAGCTGTGTGTTGATCATAAAGGAATGAGATACATCACGGGTATTGTAGTAAATCTGAGTCTGTATAGGGCATAAAGCTGCCTTGTTGCTTATAATCAATTAAGAGATCGGGGGTTGGGCACCATGTTAAAGGCTAGGGGAAGAGAGATTCTCTCTAGTCTATATTGAAAGGATAGATTAAGTATACAGAGAGAGATCCGGTGCCTTTAACTAGATAATTGAATTTACAAAAGTAATCAGCATGCCCATAATCGGTCTAATATTTGTTAAGTTCAAAACAACGCTTAAATCCAGAATACTTTATGTTAGAAGTTGTTGTCTGAAAAGTTGTGAATTTCGGATGTAAACAACAAAGTTGTACTTCGTGTTGAAGGTAGTGTTTCTACTATGCCTTTAATGTGCAACGGAAGAGTAAATAACACTTTGCACAAAATAAGTTTTAAATCACACTGCTTACGGTGTGTGAATGCCTCAGGGTGAAATTCACTAACATAAGTGAAATACAAAAATAATATAATTGTTGTCTCGGTTCACTCCCTTGACAACATACAAGAGATCTATTCTAGCTTCACTCACTTGAACAATCTCTCGAAAAATACTATCTAAACATATAGATAGAAACAACGCGTCATTCTAAATCCTAAGACTCTCAGATTTAACTATCTAACCTACACACAAAACTGAATATAGACTTCAGTTGATTGGGACGCTAGACAGCTGTTTAGGAGAATGTCTTGGATCTTCAAGATGACACTAGATGCAAGTTTCAGAACTTCTCACAAACCACGGTGATAATCTGCTTGCGTAAATGATTTTAAGGTCTAAGGAGTCCTTAAATACTTCCACTATCTTGCTCCAGCAGTTGATCCACGAACACATGTGATGTGGCCTTGAATCAACTGCTTTTAACTCCCCATTGCTGTAGTGGTCTTGAGATAACTGCCTTTTGCTTTGTGTATCACACGTTCTTTAACATAGTGCAATAGTGGCAGTTATTCCAGTCACTCATATTTACCTGCAAAGGTTAGTACTGTTCAAGACAAAGTGGAAACATCACATTTCCTAGAAAATCGGAACAGACTTTGACTAATTCAAAGTCATATAGAATCCACGATTTACCACAGATTTAATTCAACAACAAATCCCTAAATACGTGGAAAATAAAATGTGACATAAATTACAAAATAATCAGATTAATTTAAAATAAATTAATCCTACATAATCAGAAATGATAAAATTAACTTCCAGAGAGTTGTAATCGATGTCACAAGAATGACGGAACACATTCAATATAACATTGACTTTGATGTTATCAAACGAAGTGATAACATCATCTGAAACGCATCATTCTCAACAACTCTTATAATTTTTTTGATTTAAATTTAAATAACATGTTGTATTCGAATTATTTTGACGAATTAAATATATATAATATAATATATTTGTAGAATTATAAATTATACTGTTCATATCTAAAAAATTATAAAAATTACTTGTAATACGAAAATGATAAGAGATATTTTAGGTATTTCATTTCCTACTTGTTTAATTTGAATCAAATACTGAAATGAGATCCTAAAAATTTTCTTGTTATGTTTCAAACACAGGATAAAAAATTATGTTATGATTCATTTTTCTTGGAATCACATTCCTAAAAATCATATTCCCAAACCATTTTACTTTCCTACCAACTGAACAGGCCTAGCGTTCTTACGTATCAATTAGTCTTTATGCCAACCCGGCGTATGGCGTGACATCACCGAAACTTCATGCTCATGGACTACTTCACAAACCACTTCTATTGGACTCGTATCATATGCAGACAATTTTCAGTTGTTAGTAATTTGTTTGATTTCTCTAGCTTTTTTTTATACTAACTCATATTCACTTTTTTTTATATAACTTAGAGTTTTGAGATGGGATCATTAAAATTCCTATGGACATCAAATGAGTTTGTGTATTATTAACTAAAAATTAAAGGAAAAAAATAAAAAGAAAATCCGAAAATTACAAAGAAAAAATTGGGATTAAAATACCCGAAACTCAATCTTTATCACTAGCTGTAAAATAGTCATTTCCAACATTTCCAAAAAAATCCGAATCCACAATAGACGACTGAATATTTGGGATTGCCAAGTTCCACTAGTCTAAAGGGATGTTTTGATTTGCCATTTTATTAGCTGCTTGATTTCCTTCCCCGTAAATGTGAAAGAACTGGAATTGAATTCCATTAATATACTTCTAAAATCGAACAAATCTTGCCTTGGCCCTCCAAGAAATCATCACAATCTTAGCTGAAAAAATTCCCACAGCCAAAGAAGAGTCCGTCTCTAACCATATATGATAAATATTCTTACTAGCGGCAAATTATAGAGGTGAGCAAAAAATCAAAAAAATTGAAAACCGAACCGAACCGAACCGAACAAATTCGGTCCATTTGGTCCGGTTCTTTCAATTTTCCAGTCCAATTCGGTTCTTTTTTTTTTTTAAAAAAAAATTCGGTCCTTAGTTCGGTCCGGTCCTGCGGACAACGAACCAAACAGACCGAATAGACCGAGCCTTTTTATTTATTATTTTTTAATTATTATTTGTTTGATACTTCAGATGTCTGTATTGTTATTTGCTGGTTTAGTTTTTTATATTAATTATAAATGTTTATTTATGATGTGTTGTAATAGATATGTGATATTTGTTTTTTATTTAGGCTATTATTTCCATAGTTAGTCAAGTTATTCAAAATAAAAAAAAAATAAAAAAGTAAAAACCAACACCTAAATTCCATGAAAACAAGCCAGCACAAAATCCATGTGGTTTCGAAAAACTCCTCCACAAGAAAGAATTCTAGGAGCCCCCAAAGCCGATCCACCCGACTTTATTTAAATCCATCCACATGGAGGAGGCTTCCAATTTACCGGGATGAACACTTTTGACAGCTGTTGTCTCCCTCTAACTCCCACAGCTTGTAAGATCAATAAATCCTTAAGGCCTTGTTTACTTTGGATGATAGGGATATCCCACTAATGCAAGACTAAAATTATACAAAGTTTTGTTGAAATTAATGTGTATAACATAAACATTTACATATTTTTCCTTGTGAATAAGGACTAATTGAAGGATTCATATCCTTTCATAACAAGTGGGTTATGAGTTATCCTTCATCTCCTTCATTTTATTCATATGTTTATATATTTTATCACACCATATATTTCATGTTTTGTAAATTTAACTTTAAATTCATGGGATATCACACCCAATCCCATCCATCGAAGTAAACGAGCCCTAAGAGTATTATGCATATATCCCATCTTGGCTGAAACACAAGAAGCTTCCTGAAAAAATGTCTTAACACAAGTAATAAGGCAAAAAATTGAGAATTTAAACTACTCAAAAGTGGCTTTATTTTAAGAGTGCTAGATACACCAAACAATAGAGATGAACTCAATCCTCCAAAGAAGTTTCAGCTGAGCGCTAAAATTGCACTCAAGACAGTAGGCAATCAACTCATGGAAAGAGATGAAATTCCTAAAATCCAACCAGAAAGCGTCAAACAACCAAACCCACACCCCATGCACCTTCTCCCAGAAGAAAATTATATTGCATGATCAAAATCCTCTTCAGCTCCCTTGCACCGAGCACAAAAAAACGGATCGAGATTCCTCATTCGACACCATTTATTCATAGTTGGAAACAGGGGCGGAATCAGAAATTTTTTATCGGGGGACCGAATTATTCTCTACTAATATTTCTATATAATTTTTTTTTTTAAAAAAAATTTACATGTATTTTTTTTTATTATTTTGGGGGTTGGGGGGGCCAAGGCACCCCCTGGCTCCCCCCAGTTCCGCCCCTGGTTGGAAACCCATCCAAAATGGCACGCCAACAAACAATTGATCTTCTAACAGGAATGGAACGATGCCATAACTAGGTTCCCATAATGGACATGTGTTATAAGTAATTTATAATGCAGTTATTGTGATTGAATTTGTATTAGTAATTTCTAATAAAAAATGAATAGAAATGTGTGGATTGTGTGGTGTAATAGTAAGCACGTGTGCAATGGTCTATATTGCTTTCTTGTCATGAGTCGGGACAGACGTATTATCCATTGGATGACGATTTATGCAAATAATCCAAACACAACTCCACACCTTTCCATGGTCATAAATCCATAGCAAAAATATAATGAAAATCTCTCAAATTAAGAAGAAAGTGTGTTGAAAAGCATTTCTTTTCACAAAGAGGAGAGATAGAGAAGAGTTTAAAACCCATCATTTTTTGTTATTTTGAATAAAATATAATTTCACTTTTATTCCCATCAGAATAGTGTCAAAACACTTTCAGTTCAACATCTGATTTTTTTTTTATTTCAAAATATATCTACTCGACATTTTTGGTCCCATATTTTATTTTTTTAACATTTTGGTCCCAAAACTAACAACTTACTTCACAAGTATTTGAGGATGTTAATTCAGGAACCAAAAAAGTCAAAAATTAAAATTTGGGATCACAAAAGTTGATAACATTATATTATTTGCGTTGTAATCATTTGATATAATACGACTATTACATGTTGATTTTATTTTTCCAATAAAACATTCAATTATATTTTCATTTTCTACACGTTTTTTCAATATAAATCTTTATATTTTTTGTCCAAAATTTTATTTTCTCAACTTTTATGGTCCCAAGTTTTATATTTTTGACATTTTTTATTCCAAAATTAACATCACCGAATAGTTGCGAGGTAAGTTGTTAAGTTTGGGACCAATATGTAAAGTGGTGTATGACATTGAGTTCAATGTTGAACATAATGTCATACAGAATCCCTATGACATTGTCTGTGACATTTAACGTGTCTAATCTTATCCTTTCCTAGATTTTAGGATTTATAATTTTTAATAAATTATATTTAATTTGCATATCTTAAATCATATATATCCACGAAATTTATTTTTCAAATAAATGGATATATATGATTGAGATATTAATATTTAAATAAAGTTTGATTTAGTCAAACCTTATCTCCTATTTTTTAGGCATCTTGTTATCTTCTAGTTAACCGTTTCTTTTCAGAGATTAACATGCTGGAACTCTAGAGAAATGGTGTAGGACGTGGGCTCTTCTTCCAGCCACAATAGGGGCGGTTTCTTCCAAACCATAGAAGTGGTGGCGGTTATTTTCAACCCACGATCAAGAGGATGACATGGCCTTCAACCGATCCAAGTGAAGAGTGTTTATAAGGAGCATAATTCACAATTGACGAAGTTGCTCAAGCAGAGAAAATATCACCGCTATGAGTGAAAAAAATCTAGAGCTTGAGTCACCCAGCCGAAGAGACCATCACGGAGTGAACGTGAAAAGCTTGAAGGTTGCGGTACTTTTCTGTCAGATATCTCTTCGACATTGCGATGAACATCTTCTCTATTGTCTCGATCAACTAAGATCTGTATATCTTAGTTGTGTTTGTAGGGAGTTATGTATTCAAGTGTTGTTGGATCTCTGCAGTATTGTATGCAAGTAGAGAAATCTCACCTGAAGTAGTGAGAAAACTTGAAGCTTGCATTTGTGTCTATTAGAGCTCTGCCAACATTCAACTCGACATCAGATCTATTATTTAGATCAACTAGAGACAGGTTTTATCTTAGTTGTGTGTGTAGGTACTGATTAGATTGATTGTTAGTAGTTCTTCGAGTAGATACATTATTTAGCTATCTAGATGTTAGATAGTGTTTTTGAGAGGAATAATTCAAGTGAGTGAAACTAGAATAGGTTCCTTGTATTGTATGCTGTGTTGTCAAGGGAGTGAACCTGAGTAACATCAGCATTGTAATTTTCAACACTAGTAAAGTGTAATTTCGCCCCGAGGCAATCACATACGTGTTGTGTGTGATTTAAAATTAATTTTTGTGCAAGTTGTTCTTTAAAATTCCGCTGCGTGTTGAAGGCATAGTGTTTGACATTAGCTTCAACATCACTCTATTATTTGCACTTTGACCTTTTTCACAAGTTATTTTATGCTTGTGTTTTAAAGATATTTTTGTGCAAACTATTTATAAATTCATATGACAATGTTATCGGTAATGTGAGTAATATTGACCACAATATTGTATATAACATTGCATGTTGTTTTGTTTTTCACAGTATTTGAGACAACGAATTCTAACACAATATATATATATATATATATATATATATATATATATATATATATATATATATATATGGGACCAAAAGTGTGAGTAAATAAACCTTGACACCAAAAAAATCAAATGTGGGACTAAAAATATTTTGATCATATTCTAATTGAACTAAAAGTGAAATTATCCATTTTCGATAATAACGATGATGATGAAATCATTGAAATCACTACAACCTTTCACTTGAATATCTTCTCATCAAATACACATTTTCAGAATCTATCCCACCAAAAAAAGAAACAAAGAAGGGAGAAAAAGAAAAAGAAAAAGACAAGTAAAAAAGAGAATCTATTCTATGCATATATTTCTCCAGAAATTAAGTTAATTCAACAATAAATAGCTACAGACACTTTCCTCCATATCCTGCATTTCTAAGCAACGCCTGCTTTATGTCTTCTGATTCCAAAATTGCCATCTTCTTCAAATCCTGCAATAATTCCATAAATAACCAAATAAATAACTATAACATTAAAATAAATAGGCAATAATTATTTCGAGTAAATTTATACTTTTAATCCGGTAAAAATAGCCTCAAAACACTTTTAGTTTCAAAATGCACAAATTTGATCCTAAATTTAATTTTTTCGACACTTAATTAGACGGTGCAACCAAAATCAACACATCTAATTTTTTTATATTTCTTTTTCAATTTGTAAACATATCCATATATATTTAATTATGTGATTACTTTAATACGATTGTAGTGAACATACTTAAATTTCGTTACAATTACTCTAAAGTTTACTCAACGGAAGTGGAGAGAACCAAATAATCAAATTTCAATCCAAAATAGGTAACGTTTTGATTCCAAAATAAGTACTTAACCGATGTAACCAATGTTAAATATATTCCTTTAGTTTTTGGTCCCAAAAGTGCTGAAAATTTAAATTATGGGATCAAAAATATCGAAAAATTTAACGTGGGACCAAAGTTATAAATTTTAAACTAAAAGAGTTTGAACCCTATACTTAATAGAACCAAAAGTGTAATTTACTCAATTCTTTCACTCGGAAAAAAAAAAAAAAAAAAAAAAAAAAAAAAAAAAAAAAAACTGACCTCTGAGCAAGAAGCTTGCAGAGCAAAGTCATTAAAACAGCTAATGACACAATGTTGAACCTCAAGGCCTAATGCTTCTAGTGTCGCCGCCGTTGACAGCAACAACCCCGGCTTCGCTCCGCAGCAAATCTCAATTTTCGTATACGGGTTTCTTCTCTCTACTTCAAACTGCATTTTCATAAAATTATTGCAAATCATAATTATTTGTTTTTTTTAGTGAGTCTTGAAAAAAAAAAAAAAAACTCAAATAATAGTACCTTGGGTGAATTTCTGGGTAAGATTTCATTGGGCTTGACATCCTTGAATATGTTCATTGTGCTAAATTGATTTGGCCCCAAATGCATTTCTTTTTGCAAGATGTTGATCCTATCTAGCAGTTCCTTCATGTAATCTATGGTGTCTCCCAAAATAGATGTTCTGTCCATCTTTTTTTTTTATTACAAAAATGAAATTACTCATGAATTTAGTTTAAATGCATGCAATAGAATCAGTAGTTTGGTGGATGAAATCATCTGCTACACTTAGTGCAACATTTGGTGCTACATAATTAAATTTATTTTAAATTTTCATCAATTTTTTCATCCAGTTTCAATTTATTGTTATTTAATTTAATTTTACACTTATTAATTAGAATTCATTTTACTCAATTAGAATATATAATTTGTTTTTACGAAATAATTAATTATTAAATAGAAAATGAAATTTAATATTGATAAATTAATTATAGCATAAAAATAAAAATGTTTATTATATGAGATAAATTAGATAGGTTAGATTGATAAAAACAATATAGCATAATTAACCACATATTTTGATGGATTGCATCATTTTAAAGTTTGAATCCTTCAAATATTCAATCTCCAATCTAATCTATTATCCAAAGCAAATGCAAATTAATAATGGAGTAGAATAAACACTAATTAATAAGCTTAAAATTAAACTAAAATACAATAAATTAAAATTGAATAAAAATTAATAAATTTAATTGTGTAGTACTAAGTGTTTCACCAAGTGTAGCAGATAATTTCATCTGGTAATCTATCTGACCATATATATGTAAATAAATTTGGTACCTTGCTAATCTTGGGAACGACTGATCGGAGCAAGGAGAGGCGGTCGTTGAGGCGCTTCCGCCGCCGTCTCTCCGCCATGAGGTTCTTGGAGGGTTGGCCGTTGAGCTTCTTCACTTTGCTCTTTCGAATCTGAACCGATCCCATCTCGAAACCGGGGATTTGGGATGCGGGTTCGGGTTTAGATGGAGCCCCGTTATCCAGATTTTGAAGCCCGTTTGGGAGTGGGCATTCATTGTCATCAAGAATGGAGTAGTAAGGGAGTGTTTGGGGGTCGATGTGTAAGGTCGAGGAATCAAGTGTGAAGTCAGGTGGCGATAACTCGTCGCCAAACGGGGCGTAGGAGGAGGAGCTCTCGATAAAGCAACCATTTGTTGTGGGGATGCCAAAATTGCTAAATTCTTGATTTGTGTAGTACTCCATCTCTCTAAGACTTAGGAACTCTTCCAATAAACCATGTTCATCATTTCTGTAGTAATCCATCTCTCTCTCTCTCTCTCTCTCTCTCTCTCTCTCAGTCTCTCTCTCTCTCTCTCTCTCACACACACACACACACACACACGCACACAGATTCAACAGCAGATTCAAGGAGACAACTGGTCTCTCACACGCGCAGAAACAAACAATGCTTGATAAAGTGAGGCTGCAGCTTGTGGTGTATTATATAGGTGGAGAGAATGAATTGTGGACTTAAAAAAAGCCCAGAAACCTACTTGCATTGCTTTATTCATTGTTTAAACAAAACAAACCAAATAATGTCACCTATTAATCTCTGCGTATATATATATATATATATTTATATATATAAGCCTATTATGTGCAAATACTACATATAATTAATGTGTTTATATACATAAAATATAACATTTATTTAGAGCAATCCGATTTAAATTATCTTTCTCTATTACAAACTACATTTGATGCATGCACATGCACATAACCATTTTTATAGTGTATTGACAACTTGTATATATGAATGATATGGAAACAAAAGATTATAAATCCTATATATATATATATATATATAGGGGTGGATTATATATAATAAGTACTATGCTTCATGTAAGAACTAGGAACGGTGCTTATTTATTATGATTTTATAGCTCACTTATTATATTTTAGTGTTATTAGCACTAGTACAAAAATACAACAAGATAAGCTATAATTTTTTTTTTAAAAAAAATAGCACTAAAATATAATAAAGTAAGCTAAAAAAACGTAGTAAATAAGCACCATTCCTAATTTTCGTACGAAAACTAGTATCTATTTGAACCAAATCATATATATATATACACACATATATATATATATATCTAATTTATAATAGTAAAAAGGTAGTAATAACAATTTACAAATTGGGGGAATGAGTTGTTACATCTGTTTGACAATGGCGTGAGGGTAATTTGATGTAATTTTCATGGAAATCTGGTAAATCAAATAGCGTTAATGTTTAATCGGAAGGATATGAACAGTTTGACCCGTATTTCTGTCTCTGCCAAAAACGATGGACTCATCGTAGACCTATCACCACTGTATATGTATTATGACATTACTTGAGTACCAATCCCATTATTATTATTTAGTAGAGTAAGTTTTCTTAATTAATTATGAGATTATTTTATAAAGTCAAGTTAATGACATAAAATCCCAGCTCAAGTAAATTGACAAATGCTTAAATTCAATTTAAGAATTTATCTCATGGATTTTAACTCCTGAGTTTGTCTAATAGATAAAATTTTGTGATATGTACATAAAGGCTAGCTAGCTTGCATGCCCATCAATATAATACATTCTTTTTAATTATTACAATTTAATATCACAATTCAGATTTCAGAAACTTGTAGTAAACTATTTTTCTCATTTGCATGAGTACGTAACATGCATATTAAGGCCCTAATAATATGTAAATAGATAAGGAATCAAAATAACGCTTACGTACCTAATAATAATGTGTAAATAGATAAGGAATCAAATTAAAATAACGCGTACCTATTTACATATCTCTAAGTGAAGACCCTTTTAATTTCTCCCCTTTTAATATTTTTTTTTAAATACCTCTGTCTTGACTGTGCTTGAATTTTTAATAAATTTAACGTAAAAAATGATCATCATAACGCAATGATCGTTTTGAGTTAATCACACAGTTGCTGATCAAACTGACGTTAGACATATGAAAAGAGAGAGAGAGAGAGAGAGAGAGAGAGAGAGAGAGAGAGAGAGTGATACATTAATAAGAATAGTACTAGTACCAGCATCAACTTACCCATTGTTTTACTCTTTACTATGCTAGTCCTCTGACAAGCAAAAGTGGTAAAATTGTAAATAGTGATTTTGACTTAGTAAAAGTTATTCCTACTTACTATTTAAAAAAATATGTTTCTAGGACAAAATAACTTTCTCTCATGCACTCTAGTCGTGCAATGATGTAAAATTATAATACTATATGAATACACTTAATCATGTAACTTTATTCGTGTAGTAGTATAAATTTGAATTGTTGTACGACTACGCTCAATCGTGCACCCTCAATTCGTGTAACAGTATATAAATTTATAATGTTGCATGAATGTACTTAATCGTGCACCTCACTCGTGTAGCAATATTAATTTGTAATATTGTTACACAATCATTTTTCATTCGTGTACCCAAATAATGCACTTTAATCGTGTAGCTCACAATTTTAATGAGGGATAATTAAGTACTTCCAAAGAAAAAATGACTATAAATATTTTTTTTTAAAAGTGGCTAAAAAATAATGTAATTATTAAATGAAAAGTGCTATTTTTATACATTACCACTAAGGGAAAAATTATTTTACATATTATACTTCCATCCCACACGCTTGAATTACCCCATATTCATTCATATTGCAAACTAAACAATATTTTTAAAAATCAGAAAGAATTCAAGAACATAAATCAAATAATTTCAGAAATTATAACGGTATGTATATCTTATATTATATGGTGAAATTAAATCTGTGATCGTATGTCTTACCAAAGATTTGTAACTCACAGTCAAATATTGCTTGGTAGAATAGCAATAGGAGTGTTCCCTTGGAGATGACCTAGTGGTGGAGTGGTGTTATTTTGAAGCTAAATGTCTCAAGTTCGAATCCTACCACTGACACCACTAGGTGTGAGCTTGTCACACCTGACCTACCAAGTGTGGTTTACCTCCCCTGTGTGGTTTGCAGATTATTACACAGGGACTAAATTTACCCAGTATGCACCTCTATAGCGATTACGGGTTATTCTCGACATAACAAACAAAAAAAAAATAGCAATAGGAGTCGAAAAATCAAAATGAAGCGGAAATTCCAATAGAAACATAGATGAGTTGGGCCCATCAAAATACCTTTACATTTTGGTTTAGCTCACAAATTCAACTAAGTTGGTGGCTCCATTTGTTGTTATTCATTAACTTTACTTAATAATAGCAAAATTTCAATAACATCCATCTTTCATTTTCCTAAACCTCCCTAGATATGATCCTTTGCGTAGGGGTAGCTGACCTCTATACTATAATTATATTATTCTATTTCACCTGCATAATTTTTTGACATGAAATTGAAATTAACTATTAAAAATCATTAAAGAGATACTTAAATTATACAACCATATTGTAATTCTTAATCAATAATTCTTGACTTATGTGAAATGTCCTGTAGACAATCGAATAAACGGGACGTATAAATATTAATTATTAAATAAACACAAGCTTTGGCATAAAGCGGTCTTAAAGCTGGCCACTTTCAACTAATTACACTTGATTTCTTGTTAATCCATTATGATATTCCCTCGTTTAATTGTTGTTAGGGTTTACGTGCTTTCATCTATATCAAAAAGCGATTTCAATTTTTATCTTGTATTTACACACATATGGTTGCATTTTATAGTCTATGGATATGTGAACACTATTCTATATTTTATATAAGGGAAAATTGCCATTTTGGTACCCTATGTTTGGCCATTTCTTCATTTTGGTACCTTATGTTTTGTAATGGTCAAAATGGTACCCTAACTATGCACAAATATGCCATTTTGGTCTTATGACCTACAATAACAGGTTTTTTTTGGTCAAAGTATCCAGTCAAAGGTAATAGGGGCTATTGTGCAATTTTAAAAAATATTAGGGGTCAAAATTTAATATTTAAAAATTATTTATTTTTATTTTTAATTTTAAAAATAATTTTTTTTAAAAATTAGTTTATTTTTAATTTGAAAAAACGTTTCATATATTCAAATATTAATCTATTTTTTTCAAATTAAAAATAAACTATTTTTAAAAATTATTTTTAAAATTAAAAATAAAAATAAATAATTTTTAAATATTAAATTTTGACCCCTAATATTTTTTAAAATTGCACAGTAGCCCCTATTACCTTTGACTGGATATTTTGACCAAACAAAATCTGTTATTGTAGGTCATAAGACCAAAATGACATATTTATGCATAGTTAGGGTACCATTTTAGCTATCACAAAACATAAGGTATCAAAATGGAGAAATGGCCAAACATAGGGTACCAAAATGGCAATTTTCCCTTTTATATAATACGACAAATTTCACCATTCTTTATTTTTTTTATCGATTTCTCGTAGTGAATATAGTAGTTAGTCTTTTTTTTCTTTTTAATTTTTCGATCTATTTTCATCGTACAAGAGCGGTGGTTTGTAAAAAGACACGTATTTAACTAATGCTTTATGCGTCTAGTATATTGTATGATGTCGTTTGATTCTATGTGAGGTCGCACTATTATATAGAAGTGAGATTAATTCATAATGATAATGTCCATCTAGAGTGACAGTTTCAAGTTTCTTAATTTGTCATAGATAAAAGATCAAGTTATTAATGCTTTTTTCTTTACTCACACACCTGATATGTAGTATTGAGGAGATTTGAACTCATTACTTATAGTCTTCAAGCAATCTCACCCTATCATTAGACCATCCTCATCGGAGAAATCAAGTTATTGATGTTTACTGACTTACGGTTAAAAATTATGTTCAGATACCCAAACTTAAATATTATTATAATGTATTTTCATTTTTAATACACCATTTTTACTTCACACACCACAATTTTTTTTTTTCTCATGTTTTTTTGTACACCACAGTAAATATCTATTGTAACCTTCCATATTAAAAAATAGAAATTTTAATTAATAATAAAAAAAGAGAAAAAAATGGAACAAAAATAGATCTGCCGATTTCTTACGACTTCCGTAGCCCACCGCCGCTCTGGCCTTTCTTGCCTAGACTGTCGCAACTTTTGCCTTTCTTCTCCAGAAACCCCGCTGCCTCTCTTCTTCTTCTACTTCTTCTTCTTCTTCTTCTTCTTCTTCTTCTTCTTTGTTGCCGTCAGAAAAACAACGATTGACAAAGCAACAGTCCCGTTCGAAATGTGGTTTTCGAATCATGTCTTGTCCATTTGAAAATAATTTTAGAACATATGTGAAAGAGTTCGAGCTGAAATTTTCGTACCGATCTTGATTTTGAACCCATTGTAAGCAATTAAATTTTCATCACCAATCAAATGGTGCCGCGTGGAAATTAAATAATTAAAATATTCAAATTATATTACTTATTTATATTTTAGAAATTTTAGTTCCTAAATTAAATATTTAATATGTGAAAAAAATCTCGCCAATGGAAATATGACAAATGGCGAGCTCACACAAAGGATCAATACATTGTTGTAGAGAATTATGAAATACAAGACTCCAATTAACTTGTGCCACAAAAGCCCTAGTGAGGCACCAATAGAAATATGTCACATAAGCCCTAATGAAGGTACCAATGAGATGACGCCACATAAGCCCTAAATACACCCTCATTTGTCTATAAATAGAGGCCTTGGCCTAAAGAAATTGACATAATTTGAAGAGCCTAAGACTAAATTTTCTCTCAACCTTCAAGGCGTTCGGGCAAGATTCAAAGCGTTCTGTTCCAGTTGAAATACACGCGTCAAACCGACGCGCAAGATGATGGGGTCGATGTAAGGTGGTGAGTCAACTCAAGTCGTACTCTCAAGGAAAGCTTAATAGGGAGAATGTCCCTCTCGTGTTACACACATAAATTTAAATACAATCCTAAATATTCTAAATCAATAATTTGAAGGGTTTTCAACTAAGATCTACTTAATAGAAACAAGACAATAAAAGCGTGCAAAAGAAGGTAAATAAGATGTGACGTCCTAATCCCGAAATGGGAAGAGTTCATCACTTAATAAATTTTAACTAAAATTTCTTATTAAAGTAATTTAAAATAAATAGATAAACAATACACAATATCTCTTTAAAAAAAAAATAAGCTGCATTTCGACTAAAAAAAATCCACCAACACTTAGACCTTACTTAAACGCTCACAAATGCATTTTAACCTGTTATATATCAAAACAGCATTTCAATTTTCAAAAAGATTATCAAAACATCAACCTACTAAAAGAAATGTTTTAATTGGAAATATTTTGAAAATAACTTAATCTCAAAACGTCTTAATTCAAATTCTAAAGGAATTTAACATACTTTAACAATAAAATTAAATACAATTCTAATTTATAAAAGAGTTAAGTGGAATCTTAAGTGCACATGAGCACAACCATTTAGAAAATAACGTGTAGTGGAAGCAGTTATAAGAATTTAAAAACTTAACACATTAACTTCACTTAAGTTTGACCAAATAACTAATTTAAACAACGAATAGTCCAACTCCAACTGTCATCGTCCTTCAGCCCGCCTTAAACTCCATCACCTGAAATCATTTGAAAATATTTGGGTTTGAGCGCCAGAAAACACTTAGTGGGTATAACATTTGTAAAGCAAGTGAAATGCACATATTTCACCTAAAATTGTAGCTTAACACGTAGCAAAGTGAATTGCATGCACTTGAGACATATGCCACATATGCCTACGTAGCTTGTGACCACATAACTGTAGGGTGGTATTGACCACAACTATAGGGTGGAATTAACCACAACTGTAGGTACGGTTCGTATCTTAACCCTTTCGACCTTGGATACTAATTGTAAACTGTAGGGTGATCACATAACAATAGGGTGAAGTTAAACCAAAATTGAACTGTAGGCAAGTGACAATACAATTCACCTTTGCGTCATAACACATAGATTCACAAATTGTGAATTACATAATCATTTATAAACTTCAAAACTTAGATATTTAATCCACATAATCAATAACATTTCATAGAACATTCATGTACTTTAATGCATATATATAATGACAATAAATCCATAAATAATTTTCATAAACATATCAAGATGAGTTTAGTTATAACTCACCTTAACTCCTAGAGAAGCTTCATATTCGCTGCATATCGATCATAGAAATCGCATCCGTAAACCTCTTCTCGACCTATAAAAATAACCCCTATCTTAAGACTTCATCTCAATATCGATAGACAATAGGTTTAGCTTCTATATATATAAATAAGAGTCTTTTCAATATTTTAATTCTTTTGGATCCATAACAAAGTCCAATGAGCGTAAACAATAATATTGATATGCTAAGACGTCACTATTTGGTAATTAATTCCACTATAACAATTAAGATAAACATAACTATAGATCAACAGGTCTTAAATATTATATACTCATGCTTGATTAAATACAGGGGATCATAAAATATTTTCCCAAAGTTTATCTGAGTTTAAAGCATAATTAATGGAGCTTTTAGGACTTAACATAACTTCCAATAACTTCAATTTAATTCTAGGTACTTAATTAATTGATAAAGTAGAACTTTTAGTTTTGGAATTGAATTTAATCGAAATACTTGAACTTAACATAATAACTTGTAAATTCCTATATATTAAAGCCAAACACCATAGAAGGATTATTCGAGAATTAAATTAAGCTATTGGATAAGATATTTATTTTGATTCGAAATTGAGAATTAAATCATATATTTTCTAATTTCTATTTGAATGAGTATCTTTGTTGTTAAATTGTTAAATAACCTCTCATAAGCTTCTTTCTCATTAGTTATGAAACATCATCTATCCTTCAATTAAATACACAAGCTTAGCCCAAAAGCTCACAACAACTCAACGCATACAACATCTCGTTTCTCAATCATATGCCTCACAATCTTAAGCACCATTAACTTTTGTATAAATATATCAAAACTAATTAGAAGAATTCAAATAAACCTACTTGAAAGTGTTCGGTCATCACACACACCTCTAATACTTACGGCCAACTCATATACTCCTTAGCTCTCATCCACACAATCATTAAATTACATACTTATATACATTTGTTTTCTACCTATATAGCAGCTCCAGAGCTGTCATAATTAAAATATAAACGAATATAAAGCAGTTGGGATTTAAACATGATTTTACCACAATATATTTTCGTAAAACGTTGATCAAACAACATCCTAACTAGAATATGAGACCATAGATGCGTAGCTTGTAAGAAGAGATTCCTAACCGTGCATAACTTGATAGACTTAGAATCTCTGAAGGGCTGGAAACGGGCTGTCCAAGCCACAACAGCAACAACAACTCACTTCGATATTGCAAGGTACGTAGTTTTCCGTCAACTTTCGATCTAAAAATAGTAGATCAAATAACGTTTGAATTGAAACCTAAAATCATAGACGAGTAGCTCGTAGTAGGGGCTTCCTTACCATCTATGATATGATAACTTTTGATCACTGATAAGGCCGAAGACTCGGAGTCGAAGTAGCGCGCAGCAGCTGCATAATTTGACATTTGACAGCTGTTCTCCGTGAACTTAGGACGTGATTTTGATGGATCAAATGGTTTTTGATTTATGGTCAGAAGCTAGATATTTATAGCCTGTAAGAAGAGGTTCAAAACGGTATAAATTTGAGGTAAATCGGACGGTCGGATCGTCCGGAAATCGCACCACAAGTTGGCTGCGGCACATGGTGACGGGGCAGCTGGTCTCGACTATTTCTTGCTGCCGTTCTTAACTTTCCGGTCACCTATTCTAGTGAGATCTTGTGTGGCTGCGATCTAATGGACGAGAGGAAGATTATGGAATAAACTTTGTGATTTTTGTTATGACTTAATGATAGAAAAATGGAGAGGAAGTTGGTTGTTGTCTGCTGTGTTTACCAAAAATGAAGAACTGAAGCTTTTGTTTCTGTTTTTATCAAACTAGGGCTAAAGTTAATAGATATACGTATTCACCAATCTAAATACGTGTAATGCTAATAAGTGCTTAGGTGGATGTGGATTAGGATGGTGGCTTGATGACAATGAGGAATAATATTTTTTTTAATTATTATTTTTTATTTAAATGAATGAGAATAACGTGAATCAAGTTGACTTCGTTAATCTTAAGCATACAATCAACTCCACTAAGAGGAATAACTTCAATAGCTTTTGTTTCAATCTATTAAACCTCTAAGGCTAAATTATACATTTAAGATTAACAATTAGACATGTGTTTCTAGTCAATCTAATGTTGATAGAACCCTAGTCGGGTAGTAGAATCTTCTATCAATCTCATCTACTACCTAGCAATATCGAATATTGACCAGATACTCAATATAAAGAAGTTCACTTCAATCAACGAGAAATTAACAACCACGAGTAAGGATCGAAACCAAATCGATTATCTACCCCTAATGTGTGGAATTAGCCTATCATCATGCAAGACAACCAACAAGAATCACACAAGGTTTTCATCGCAAATATCAAAAGATAAATAGAATCAAACTTACACAAGTTCTTGTTTGTCTCAATAATGTTGTGGGAAAATCCCCCAAATAGAAAATGAAACTGAAGAGAAAAACAGAGAGAAATCATGCCCTATTACAAGCCCAACTGATGATGCTTCAGTTTGAGCTGTCGATCCCTTCTTCAGTCTTCACCCCTCCTCCCCAAAAGCTTCTCTTCAGAACTGATGATAATCTCCTCTCATGAACTTGTGGGAGATATCCTCTCCTTACTCTGATGATTATTGGAAAATGATAACAAGGAGCTTTTTAAAAAGGTTGTCCCCCAAAAGGTATCAACAAAATGATCTCCAAAATGCCCCTAAAGCGGGATATAGATTCTGCCTAGCGGTCATTGGATAGCAGCACTGGCCGAGTGTGTGTGGAACAAATAAGATCAGCGTCGGCTCGGAGTGGCCAAGGCAGAGGCCCAGCACCGGCTGGGGACCGAGTGCCCGCTAGGTCCTCTTTGCCGAGAGGCATGCCCAGCGGTGGCTAGGGTCCACCGGCGTCTGGACTCACTCCCATGCTTCAGCTCTAGTTTGATGCTTTAGTTTGGGCTCAGTTTCATTCAGTTCAGTTCAGTTCGTGCTCAGTTCCGATGACTCAGTTTGAGGCTTCAGCTGGATGGTTCAGTTTTGAGGCTTCAGCTTGGGGTCTCCAATTTGGGCTTTCAGTTTAGTTCAGTTTGTCCCTCAGTTTGATCCTCCAGTTCAGTTCGAGCGTGCTAGTTGAACTGATCATGACATTAAGTCCAACACCTACCAGGTGCTCAACGAAAGGTTGGGCGGTTCTTCCACCTTTCTACCAATAAAGTACTGCTTTTGAAGTAAAAGCTTGAAATCTACACAAGTTGGGCATACCACACTGAGAGATCAAATGTGAAGATAAAATGGCAAAATAACACAAAAATAAAGGAAACACACGCACTAAAGACATCAAGTTCCTACAAGAAAACATCACATAAAAACACTAGACATGTTCTACGTCAAAATCATCCCAAACTTGAAGTTTGATCTGGAATCAAGATGTTACACCCTCCGATCAACGTTTTCAAGCTTTAAATCTTCAAGTTGTTCTCGAAGATTCAAGATGTTCTTCATCAAGATCGTCCAAAACCATCGTTTGATCCGGAATCAAAGTGATCGACCATCCGAATCAACGTTATAAACTCCAAAATCAAATTCGTGAAGATTGAAGAGGAAAATCCACCTTGAAAATCTTAAAGAACACGAAGATCAAATTTTTTAAGAGAAGAATCAGAAGATCAAATAGAGAATCGAATCAAAATTATAATTTCAATCCAAAAATATTTCTTTGTACGTATTTTTAGTGTTTATTAATATAAATACACGAAATTTGTGTTACACCCAGTTTCCAGCGAAGCAAATTCTTCATCTCTGTCAACAACATTAATCTCAGTTTTAATCTTTAGTACATATATCGGGGTGTGAGGAGGATGATAAGAGAATAGAGGAGGGTGGGGGGTGGGGTGGCCGCCTTGCCGCTAGTCTGCAAGTATACTGTAGATTGGTGAGGGCGATGGGAAGACCGAGAAGAAGAAGATGATGCAGCATATATATTTTTTTATTTAATAAAGGTATTTAAGTAATTACATAAATAATTATTTTTAAATAATTTTATTTAGGAGTGTAAAATGAAAAATTTATAGTGTATTTAGAAACACCCAAAAATAATTAAATTAAAAAAAATAGTAATTTCAACCCGCTTAACCAACTATAAAGAAAAAAAAAGATCATGCATCACTATTACTAGTCTTATTAACGTGCCATGCATGAATATAATATTTTAACTTTTGTAAAAACTCACATATTTAGGAACATTATATTAAAAATAAAAGAGGTCATATAATTTATCATTTGTTAAAGCATTGATAGGTAAATTTATCCGTTGACATTTTTGGTTCTTCAATGAACACTTTAACCTAGCTAGAGTAAAAATTTTAGATTGGGATTTTTTTAATTCTTATATATCGACACAGAGATATAAATGTGTTTACTTTTGTTGGGTATGAGTCTCGGCAGAGATTCACCTATTAGAGCTACTTCAAGAGTTCTCTTGGTGGCCCGATAAATATTAAATGTGGCGTGAATGAGTTATTTTTTTCCAACAGAATGCTTTCCGACTCAGTAATTTGAGGGGCGTGAACAGTACCTCCGCCAAATAACTGAGGTATTGTTCCTTCTCGGCACTTCAATTCCTTTTTTTTTTTTTTTTTTTCATTTGATGCAAAGTAAATTAATTTATTTGGTTGATTTTTTTTTAATTTTCTATTAGATTTCTTACAATTGTTTTAAAATTATTTTATACATTGATGCAAAGTAAATTTATTTGGTTGATTATTTCTTTCAATTTCAAGCGTTTTTTGGGTCAATTTAAAAAAATCAAAGACAAACATCGTAATGCTTTGATTGATCATTTGTGAGTGAAGTTTTCAAATTCAGAGATGTAATTGTTATGACATATAATTTATGATTTTATTAAATGATCTATTATGAAATGTTGATTTTTATTTTCAACGATTTGATTGTTTTTACATGAATCTTTTAATTTTTGTAAAATAAAAATAATATTTAATTATATACTAATTTAAAATAAAAATGATGAGCAATAATTTTAATATATATATATATATATATATAATCCTATTCAATTAACTAATTCGATAACAAAAATTAAATCAATAGTAAAAAGTATAAAAAATGAATATTCTATTATAGAGTGAAATGTAGAGTAATGCGGCTGAAAATGAAAATTAAAAACCTATATCTTTAACTCTATATATAGTAGTGTAGAGTTAACTGAATTCTGATGAAAATTGTTGGAGATGCTCTTACTTTCCGTCACCAAGCGGTCAATGTTGTACGTCTCTCAAGAGACAAGGAACAAAGATGTGAACGATAAGAGCATCCACTATAGGAATAAATTGGCGTACAAATAGAGTGGTATATAATACTAAATTAGGTACACTATAGGGGAGGGGAAAAAAAGGGTACAAACTATTCATATGGTACAACTGCATGTACCAAGTATTTGTGTGGAAAACAGTGAGACGTGGGGTTCACCTCTCCTTTTTTTTTTTTCTCTCTCTCTCTCCCTCTTTCTCTCTCCACTATTTTATCCAACGTGTAGAGCAAAAAAAAAATTCAAAGTGTTATATACGTTGGTTGATCCAACGTGTAGAACAAAAAAAATAAAAATTTAAAGTGTTTATACACGTTGGTTGATCCAACGTGTAGAACAAAATAAAAATAAAAATTGAAAGTGTTTATACACGTTGGTTACTCCAATGTGTAGAACAAAAAAAAATGAAAGTATTTATACACTTTAGTTGCTCCAACGTGTAGAACCAAAAAAAAAATTGAAAGTGTACACTTTGAGTGCTCCAACATGTAAAACAAAAAAAAAAAAATTGAAAGTGTACACGTTGGTTGCTCCAACCTGTAGAGCAAAAAAAAAAAGTGAAAACACTTTTGAGCACAATACGACAATAATAATGTTAATTAGTTCATTTCAGAAGCTTTTATGTATTTCAATATTTCATTTTGTGTATCATTTGTGTTTTATTTTTCAACGTTGTACTCATCTTTCTAGTATCAATAAAATTGTTATTTTTTTAATTATTTGGGATGAACGCGATTCATTTTTAATTTAATTTTTTTTAAAAAAAAAATTAATGATAGCTTTGAAATTTTTATATCAAAAAATAACATTTAAATAAAAATAATATATATATGTATATATTTTATTAAAGGCAAAAACTTGCATGCACTAGATGTATATAAGTTTATATCAGACGGTCAACGCATTTGACCGGGTCAAATGCGGGTCAACCCGATATAAAAAATGATAAAATAGGTGATACTTTTTAAGTATACAGATGATACTTTTTGAATTTTGAGATACTTTTTAGTATTACTGTTAATACTGATTTTGAGGGTTATTTATTTATTTATTTATTTTGGCCGATACTTTTTAAGTGATACTTTTAGGCTTTTGAGTGATACTTTTTAGTGTTACAGCTGATACTGATTTTGAAGCATTTCTTTTTTTTTAAGAGTTGACCGGGTCAACACACGTTTTTCGGCGTTGACCAATCAATACGTTGGCCCGGTCAATGCACCTGATGGTGCACCTAGTGCTTCTCTTTATTAAATGGGTGATAAATATGGTGGAACCTTAAAAAAGTTATATATGTACCATATGTATAGTGGGTGATTTGAAAGAAATGAGTTTTTAAAAAAATAGGTATATAATTTTTGATGTGGCGGTGACATGGTGGAGTTATGTATCAAAATTTAGGTACAGTACAGGAGATGCCCTAAGTATTAATTTTTTTTTTCTTTTTTTTTAGCAAAACCTAAGTATTAATTTGTTAACCGGTTATTTCAAGTTTTGAACCCTAATCTGTATATATCTGGAATGCGTTGAACAAAACCCTAGGTAGAATCTGAGCCACATGCTATGAGATTGTTATAATATTTATATATGTATAGTTAACTTGATAAATATAAACTCTAAAACATTAGATAAACTTATATATTAAAAAAAAAAAAACTTGTGGGCTGCGGCCATGTGGGGACAACTGTTGTACCTATTATGTATAGAACCATTAATTTAGATCAATATTTAATGCCACAACATTACATATGGTTTTGGTTCATAACATTATCCTTGTAAATATGCATGGAAATTTATCTTGTTTGCCTCAAAAAGGAAAAAAAATATTGATAGTGTTACATGTATTGTCATATGTAGGATTGGGGTTGAATTTGTCATAAGAAATACTAATATCAATTCACGATAATAATAGTCTGCAAAAAGAAAAAAAAATGACAGTGTTACAGGTATTGTCATATAGGATTGGGGTTGAATTTGTCATAAGAAATACTAATATTAATTCATAATAATAATAGCCTGATCTCTTTCACTACAAGAAAAATATACTTTAATGACAGACTATATTCCGTCACTAGATAATCGATAAATTAATGACGAATTAAGTTTGAGTTTTTTAACGACAATGTCTAATTTTAACTTTTGTTTTATATTACCCACGAATTAATGATAGATTTTTTTGTCGATCATTCGTTAAACATTACATTTTTAATTTTTTTAATTTTTAATGAAAATTCCGTAGCTGAACTATAATTTTTTTTAATTTTTAAATATTTTTATTTTTTATTATATTTTTATTTTTAATTACTGCATAATGACAAATTTGAGATGAATTATTTCATCTCTAAATTAGAGAAAATATTTTATTATATCTCTTTAATTTTATTTTTATAAGTATTATTAATTATATATATAATATTTGAGAAAATTAATTAAAAAAATCTAATATATAATATAACCAATCTTAAAAAAAATAATTAAAATAAAAATATATAATTTAAAATTAGCATTTAAAAAATAAAAAGTAATTTGATGAAGTAAGAAAAATATTAAATAAATGATAGAATACAATTATATTTAAAAGAATCATACAACGATAAAGATTATAAAATATATTTAAAATTATTATTAATATCTAATTATTTAGCTTCAAAATTAAAAAAAAATATAACATTAAAAGATAAAAAACTGTAAGTTAGAGACTTAAGAAAAAAATATATTAAATAAATGAAGTAAATATATGAATCTCCTCAGTCTTAATAAGACCAACATATGACTAAAATACATGCGTACATGCTTACGTGATAAATATTTTTCCCAAAGTTTAACTAATTTTCCAAGTAATCTATAAACTTACAGGACTTCAACTTAAGACTATTTAAATTATGCACTCAGGCATATTTAAAGTCAACTTTCAAAAAAAAGACTTTCAAAAGTATTAACTCACACATAGGCATATTATATTATCAGAGCCGATCTCTGGTGTTCTCGATCGGGCCCTTGATCCAGTCCAAGTGTGCTCAAATCGGACCCCGAAGATGATCCTACAGAGGAAAGAGCATGACGAGTACGTCGTGTCCCTAACGGAGGGAGAATGTAATGTCCCACATTGGTGGGAGAATGAAAGTTTGAAAAGTATATAAGTGGACTTAATGGACTCTCTAGCAACTTGGGTTAACTATTTTCACAATGCGAGAACAGATGCCATGTAGTTTCAAGCAGAGCCCCTTATGCCGTCGTTTCGTTACTGGGCCCCATCCTCGTGTGCTTGGGGCGTTACATATATTCTGACTAGTAATATCCATAGCCAATAAGGCCAGACACTCAAATTTCAAACTTAAATATTTTAATAAAGCATCCGCGAAAACATTTTATATTTGACATACAAACATAAGTTTAGAGATTATTTTGAGTAAAAACCATACCCAAAGGTCAACCATCAAACCCAAACCATACCCAAGGGTCAACCATCAAACCCATTTCAACAGCTCATCATCAGCCAACTTGACCTCCAGAACCTGTAAAACATTTGAAATATTTAGGTTGAATGTCAGAAAATACTCAGTGAGCATTAATTAATTGTTGGTCCAGGGGCGAATGAGAATCAGTTTAGAGGGGGGGTGAATAAACCGATCCAAATCGTAACAATATTTGCGGAATAGATAGGGCCCTTTGACTCGTGGAGTTATCCGTGCACTTGGTGATCAGTTGAGATGATCAGCTTGCTCGGATTGCAGTTTGTGTGCTTGAGGTGTTCAGTTAAAGCATGCAACTGAAAGCAGTAAACTCAGCACACAAACAATTTATAGAAGTTCGAAGCTAAACTTCTACGTCCTCTCTTCCTAACTAAATAGGGAAATCCACTATGCAAGTGTAAAATTTCTTTATTACAGTTACACAGTGAAGACAAACTGTTGAACCTGGCTACGGTGACTTTATAAGTCACGGTCTCCTTTTCAACTGGTGTTGTCCCGGAGACGGCGATCCAATGAACGCAGCCTCCTCAGCCGGTTAGGTAAACAGTCTCACACTTGCGATCCCCAACTGCTAGTTGGAGAGATAAGGTGCTATTGACTATCTTTTCAAGGTTTTAGATCTCTTTCGATCTTTAAGAATACAGTCTTGAAACTGTTATCAACTGATGTGCTCATTTGTACTTCTTTCGCTTGAGCTGGGTAGTTGATCGGTGTAAAACAGAACTGAGAGACTGGCTATGGCTAGAATTCTTCAACAACTAGGTTGATGAGCAGTTTGCTCATTCTTCTCAGTTGGGACTTTTTGGATGAATTTGAGCTTAAGGCTTTAAAGAGCTTTGACGAACATCTTTGCAAAGGTCTTGCAAAAAAGTCTTTTTCTGTAAAAAGTCTTCTGGCCTTAAAAATCTCTTTTGGCAAAAAGTCTTCTTTTCGATCTGAATCACTCATCTTTTATAGAGGAGTGTCTTGTGACCGTTCGTGATCAATGAATGATCTTAAATGATAAAGTCATCGAGAGGCTTTTGATTTAAGTAGCTGTTGAGTTACTTTTGTTCTTTTGACGTGCTTTTACTTCAAGATCTTAGTTGCATTAACTTCAAGATCTTCATGTTAGCATATCTGAAATTTGAATTTCAATTTCGGCTTCTGTCATGATCATCAGTTCTGGGCTTCAGTTGGCAGTTTTGAAGTCTTCAGTTCGGAACATTCCTCAGCTGTTGACTCTGCACATCTTATTGGCAGTTTTGCAAGCTCCAGTTTTGATCATCTTCTGTTGGTAATTCTGGGCTCTGGCTTGATGCTTTCTGAGCTCCAGTTTGGTTTACTTCAACTGGTAGTTTTGAACCAGTGTTCCTTCAGCTGGTACTCTGGACTGATGTCCCTTCAGCTTGAACTTCTTGAACTGGTGTACCTTCAGTTTGGATGTTGAACTGGTGCCTCTTCAGCTGCTATTCTGAACTGGTGCGTCTTCAGCTGATATCCTCTGAACTGGTACATTCTTCAGTTGGAACTTCATTCTTCAGCTGGTGCTTCCTTGAGTTGGTATATCCTTCAGCTCGTACCTTGGACTGGTACATTCTTCAGCTGGTTTTCTTCTTCAGCTGGAATGGGCACTTTTGAACTAGTGCCTTGAACTGGTATTTTCATCAGTTCATAACTGTAGACTGAAAAGCTTCACTTGGCATGTATCCTATGATGGCAGTTGGTACTTCAAACTTGTTAGTACCTGCATTTTCAATTTACTTGACTTGCTAACTGATCTAGCGATCAAGCAACAACTTTTTTTTTATGAGCCCCTTGGCTAGATTTCTTTCTTTTTCTTTTCTTTTTCTCTCTTTTCTTTTCTTTTCTCTTTTTTTTTTGTTTTTCTTTTTCTTTTTGGATTTGATCATTCTCAAGCTTGATAGCTCAACTTTTTGTTTTGATCAACCTCTGTTTTCTGCTTGATTTCTTTTCAGTTTTTCAAGGCTCTTTGACATGTTTTGACATCTCATCAAAATCCCAGTAAGGAAAACTCTTGATAGTTTTTCCTAACATTAATATTCGGCGAAGTTATACTTTCCTTTCCCGTTTTAAAACTATTGTACTACATAAATCATGAAAATCCATACTTTATAACAAGTTTACTCTTCTTTATTGGATGAAAGACCTAATGTGGTCAAATGAATACTTTACGATTATACTTATCTAGACATTTAGTCACAAAGTAAACCGTCTATATTTGTAATTCGGAATACCTCTTGGCATGAAGTCTCAAATATTCAATCATTGCGTAAACAATGTTGTTAAAATAAAATAAGATAAAATAAAAGAATTATATATAATGTTGTGATTAAGTGGTTGGGTGGTCATGGATAAGACATGCAAAATATGTATAGTTGGGTGAGATGAATATTGATGATGTGGAATAAAGAGAAATTAATTAAATATTGAAGTAGTTGAGTGATTAGAGTGATTACTGTTATTTATATTATTAGAAAGGTCAAATAACTACGATAGCAGCTGCGGGTTACCTTGACATTCAAAAAAGAATGATCAAATAAATCCAAATCTACTAAAAGAAAACAACCCACCTGCCCCAAAACCTATGTTCCGCGCAGGCTTCGGATCTACTTAAAAAAAAAAAAACATGGGCTGGGCTGGGCCTGGGGTTTTTGTTTTAAAATTGGGCTGGGAAGAAGTTCTTTCCTTTCTTTGCTTTTCTTTTCATTTTCTTTTTGCTTCTTGTTTTTTTCCTTTTCGTTTTTTTTAAATCATTAATTTTATCAAGAACAATGTATGAATCCACATGTTAGCGTTAAGAGAATACATTATGCGAGACGTAAAATAAAAAATTAAATTAATTCATTTTAATTTTAGAGTTTACTAATTACATTATAGATTATATTTTTATTCCAAAAAATTAATTATCACATGCAGTGCATGAGCCAACACGTTAGCGTTAGGCGAGTGCACTGCACGAGATGCAGGATAAAAAAAGAAATTAATTAAGAAAAGTAAATTAATTCAATTTAATTTTAGGGTTCACTAATTCTATTTAAGGGTTTATAATTATTTCAAAAAAATTAATTATCGAGCGTAGTGCATGAGTCCACGCGTTAGCGTCGGGTAAGTGCATTGAGTGAGATGCCGGAAAAAAATTAATTCAAAAAATTAAATTAATTCGATTTAATTTTAGAGTTTACTAATTTCAATTTAGGGTATATATTTATTTCAAAAAAAATAATTATCGAACACAATGCACAAGCCCACGCATTGGCGTTGGGTGAGTGCATTGTGCGGGATGCTGAAAAAAAATGATTTAAAAAATTAAATATATATTTTTGAAAAAACAAAAAAATAAGAAATTAAAAATTGGAAAAAAAAACTGAAAAAAAGGAAAAAGAGAATGGGGGACCAATGAAAAAGAAAAACAAAATGAAAAAGAAAAAAAAAGAGGGGGCACCTCTTCGGGTGAAATAACATCCGTTTAACATAAGAGATCTGTTAGACAGTATCACACAAATATGCCTCATAATATGATTGGAAATGATTGAAAGGATTGGGCTAACATGAGCTTGAATTGGGCCGAAAGTGAAATAATTAATTGGGTTTGAATTTATAAGTTGAGTTTGGTGGGATAAATTAATTTCAAAATGTTTAATGAAGTAAATTAAATTTATTGAATAGTCAAATGAAGTCCGATTTCAATGATTTTAATATCAAAACGATCCATTAATGTCTACTTTCATACTATGAGCTCTAATATTTATTTGGATACTCATCTAAGGTCGAGACTTTTCTTGATTTTACAATGTGTCTAAGTCCATAATTAAATAACTCAAACGACTTTTCATAAATTCAAAAAAGTTCTAGCTATGTAATAAATTTAGATACTATACTTTTCGGGGGGTTACAATATCATATTGACCTTTCGATACAACATAGAAAATAATAATTAAATAATATTTTATTTTACAAACATTTGCATTAAAATTTTAAAAACATATTTATAAACACTATTAATCTAATTAATTTAATTTAGAATTAATAAAATTAATAAAACACAATAATTTGTGTGTGTGTGTTATATCTAAATATTAACATGAACATATATTAGATCACTCGGTTCATCCCATATCATTAAGCTATGCATTTTTGAGAGGTTGTGGGTTTGAATCTCACGAATAACAAATTAAATTAATCTGTCCTTAATCCGTTGTTAAAAAATCATTTTAGCGATGAATTTTTTATGTTTAGGGACGGAATATTATATCGCTAAAATGCCCTTTTTTTTTAGTGTTTGTGGGGTGATCTAAACGGTGACCCCCTTGAATAAAACACAGATACCAAGTTCAATTCTTAGTTTTCACTACTCTCCCTTCTCACTGCCCAACTACAAAATAAATAAATAATAAATAAATAATATTATTATTATATATTAGTTAAGAATTGCATTTAAGATATGTTCGATATGTTATGCCTTTTGTATTATACTCTATATTTCACTATATTTATGAGTTTTTTTTTTATAATTGTTAATAAGAGTTTATTAATTTTTTAGTATTTTTTTTGTATTACTATATGATTATTATGGTTTATTTCTTAATTAGGTTTTACAATTATTTTAATTCATTTTATAGACTAGCTAGTTGATTATGCTATTACTTTTACTAACTTTTATAATAATTAATATTTAAATTATAAATTTAATAGTAAAAGATGAAAATATATATATATATATATATATATATATATATATATATATATATATAGGGGTGGGTTAAAATGAGAACCACACCCCTATGTAGGAACTAAGAACCCTTTACATCCATAGATCTCTACAAAATTAATGGACAAGATTGATTTTAGATTTTAAGGGTCAAATTGCAAAATGGTAATTTTTAACCAATATTTTGACATTCATAAGGGCATTAATGGGAAAAGAAAATATCCATAATATCCATATCTAGGTATAATTATGGGATAAATATTACAAAATATAGAAATTGATATACATCAAATACGTTGCCTCAATTACATTAAAATGCAGATCCCTACCAGTCGCCATTTTTCGCAGAAATCCGCCGCTACTCTTTCTACTCCGATCAATGCCTCAATTCCATTCAAATGCAGATCCCAACCAGTCGCCGCTTTTTGCACAAATCCGCCGCTGCTCTTTCTACTCCAATCGTTCTTCCCTCGATTTCTCACCACCAGCAGTGCCGACCGCCCACAACGCCCCCTCTCTTGCTCGACACTACAGATAGACGACGTAGGAAGGCCACCGCTCTTTCTACTCCGTTCTCCCCTCCCACTTGGTCGACATCAGCGCAGGATGAAGTGGAACAACGCAAGGTGGCCGACATCAATGATGGGCAAAGGGTTCTCATGAAAACCTTCTTGTATTTTTCCCCAAATTTTTTCGCCATTTTTGTATGCTATTTAGATAGCAAATTATGTCTTGGTGTTTGGCAAATCGTGAAACTGGTTATAGCAAAATTTCATTCTTCAGTCCTATTTTTTTTAGGGAATTGTTCTGTTGATTATAGCAAATTGACATTTTATTTCTAGCAAATATTTTCTCTGTTTATTGTAAGTTATTCATCTGATGATATCAAATTGGTATATATTTATAGCAAATTTTGTTGTGTTGTTATCCAATAATTATGTCGACTGTGGGTCAAAAATTATTTAATGTGTTTATAGGCTACTGCTTTCTTGAGATTCAGAATTCATAGCAAATTATTCATCTGTTTATAGCATTTTTATCCGTATGTGTTTAACAAAGTGTGCAGTTGATTATAACAAAATTACATGTTTCTCATATTCATATTTTTTTTAGCAAATTATGTCCTGGTGTTTAGCAAACCGTGCAGCTGGTTATAACAAAATTTCATTTTTCATGATCCTATATTTTTAGCGAATTATTACGTTGATTATAGCAAATTGGCAATTTGTTTCTAGCAAATATTTTCTTTGTTTGTTACAAGTTATTCGTCTGATGATATCAAATTGGTATATGTTTATAGCAAATTTTTGTTTTGTTGTTAGCCAATAATTATGTCAACCGTGGATCAAAAATTATTTAATGTGTTTATAGTTTGTGGCTTTCTTGAGATTCATAATTCATAGCAAATTATTCATTTGTTTATAGCATTTTTATCCGTATGTGTTTAGCAAAGTGTGCAATTGATTATAACAAAGTATGCATTTTTTTCATATTCCTATTTTTCTAGAAATTTATTCCTCTGTGTATATCAAATTGTTTAGTTGTTTATAACAAAGTCGCATTGTTTTCATATTCTTCTTTTTTTTAGCAAAATATTCCTCTATTGATAGTAATTTTTACATCCGGATTTAACAAATTGTGCAGTTGGTAATAACAAAATTACATGTTTCCCATATTCATATTTTTTTAGTAAATTATGCCTTGGTGTTTAGCAAATTGTGCAGCTGGTTATAGCAAAATTTCATTTTTCATAGTTCAATATTTTTAGCGAATTGTTCTGTTGATTATAGCAAATTGCAGTTTGTTTCTAGCAAATATTTGCTCTATTGTTCACTTAGGGTTGTTCACTTCACTTGGAAGTGAATTTTTTTCCCCTTCACGATTACATACCACATACTTCCAAATAACAACACCATCCATCTTTTTCACCGATCCAAGCCGAATATCGAAACCACCTGCTTGACCATAAACCCGATAAAAGGTAGTTGCTTCTTCGAGATTTTTAAACATCTGACCAACAAATGGCTTCAAAGATTAATTACATTCTGGTATGTAGCTTCCACAAGGGCCCAAAACTGAATCAACATTAATTCCTGCTATATAAAATAATGCTATAAGCACGTATGGTATATGCTATACACGAGTATATAATATGCTATAAATAATTTCATAATTTAAAAGTAATCATGCATACGCTATTTTATTTTCTTAATAACTAAAAGTAATCATGCATACATAATATGAAACCAAATACGAAAAACATCTATCATCTATAATTTAAAAGTAATCATGCATACATAATTTAAAAGTAACCAAATAAGAAAAGCATCTATCATCTATAATAAATATGAAATGCCCATTTTCTGCGAACATCTCAATATCATGCAAAGAACGTTGAAACCATTTTTAAAAAAAAAACACAAAAGATCATCCTATCATAAAAAAAAACCGTATGTTCACATAAAAGTATTCCCGATTTGCTATTAACATATCTACAATTTACTAATTATGAAGACAAAATTTGCTAAACGTCATACATACGCGTTCATAACAGAATCTGTCCATATCCATACACCTATAAAGTTATTTTTAATCGAATAATAAATATGAAATACCCATTGTCTGCGAACATCTCAATATCATGCAAATCACATTGAAACTATTTAAAAAAAAATCATATTTTCACATAAAAGTATTCCCGATTTGCTATGAACATATCTATAATTTGCTAATTATGAAGACAAAATTTGCTAAACGTCATACATATGCGTCCATAACAGAATATGTCCATATCCCTACACCTACAAAGATACATTAATCGATAACATAATATTTGTATCTTCCATAATCAGATGATGACGAGAGTGATGATAATATACGATGGAGTAAGAACTTGTGGAAAAAAATACATTCTTATTTTGCACACAACAATTCATACCATTTTAACTATTTTTTTAATAACTTCATAAATTCCACAACCAAATACGAAAAACATCTATCATCCATAATAAATATGAAATGCCCATTGTCTGCGAACATCTCAGTATTATGTAAAATATATTGAAACCATTTAAAAAAAATCGTATTTTCACATAAAAGCATTTCCGATTTGCTATTAACATAAATATAATTTGCTAATTATGCATAAAAAGTTTGCTAAACGTCAGAAATACGCGTCTGTATCAGATTCCACCCATATCTCTACACCTACAAAGATACATTATTGGAGAACATAATACCTGTATCTTCCATGATCAGACGATGACTAAAGTGATGATAATATATGATGGAATAAGAAATTATGGAAGCCGATAATAAAATTATCCAGAACGACTTCTTCAGCCGTAAGAGAACACAATCAATATATGAAACACCGATAGATACAACTCTGTAAAAAAATGAGTTATGAAAACCGTCCAAAATTAAAAAAAAACCGTTCCATATAAATCCCACTATATATGGAAGAGATATATTTACTGCAGATTTTTAATATACATTACAATGACATATATACCCTCAACTTATTATAATTCTTAAGATATTGCATTTTTTACCCCATTTTTTTGAGATTGATCTGAGCCTTAGAAAATCATTGATCCAACGCTTCATATTAGTTCCTAGTTCCTACACATGGTATTGGTTCTCATTTGATCTCTATACTATATATATATATATATATATAATTGAGGATTCGAACCGACACAAATGAGGGGGCATATAAAATCAAAAGTTCCAAAATTTTGTATAAACATCTAAAAGATTGAAAAAGGTTGTAACGGCCCCCCAACCATTCATTTGCCTCTGCTCCCTACTGCATGTCCATATACAATACTTCCACAAATTAATTATTTTACTCGTACTAGAAAGTATACTAAAACACTACAAGAATTTCGCTGTGTAGTGACGTACGGATCCGTCGGGATTTCTCATTTTTCAGTCGGCAAGCAAACCTAATGATGGATAGAGCCGGTCATTAAGTTCTAGCGACGGACTAGTCCATCGTAAACATTGGCATTGTCAACAGTCGTCTTGAGACTTAACAACGGACAATATCCGTTGCTAGAAAAGTCCCGTTGACCGTCGTATGCTAACGATGAACATTTTCATCATTACGTCCGTCGTTAAATATATATATATTATTTTTATTGAATATTTTTTTTAATATTCTATCCAATTTCAATTTTTGTTTATAAATTTCTGACGAACACAAATAGACACGTAAAATAAAATTATATAAATATGTATATATATATATAAATGTTTGATAAAACACATGAAATGTCATAAAATATCAATATTTATAAACACAAGTGTATCAAATAAAAATACATCATGATGACGATGGAGGGAGGTTCCTAAACTGCATGCGCATCTGCTCGAACATAGCAGCCTACTGCTGTATCATCTCCTGCTGCTGACGTATCTGTTCTTGTTGGATCTGGAGAAGCTCTACTTGTGCGTCCATTTTCGCTTGTAACTCCCAGATGGCAGCCTGAGTGTCAGGCTGTGGAGGAGCTGCAGAATATACACTGGCAGCTGAAATGCTCCGTGATCGACTGCCGAGCCCAAAAATACGGTTCTTCTTAGAGTGCTGGCGTGCAGTATCGACATAAATGGCGCTCATGTCCACCTTTGGCGCCTCATTGTACCAGGAATCGGCTGACTCAACTCTTCAGCCCGAGCTAATACATCAGCCTATACACAAAATCAAATAAGAATGATTAAATATATATTTTATATCTAAAATAAACATTTATAAATATATATAAACAAACTTACAACGATACGAGCAGACTTTCCATCTGAATATGATCCATCAGTGGTGTCGTGTAGTCTCTTGAATGTCGCCCATGCCACGTCATTTGAACCGACACCCTTCTCCTATTAGATAGAAATATGTTAGCATACACATATAACAAATAAATTATTTAATAAATTATTCACTACGAACCAATGCTACATCATGTGCAACTTGTTGGGTTTTTTCGAATTAAACCACCGCAGGATCTTATTGGTTGTTCATTAATCCATGTATCATATAAATCATAATTTTATGAAACACGTATGAATATAATTAACCGAGTTCAATTATCATGCTGAGCAATTTTCGATTGTACTGAAAATGGAAACATAGATATCGAAAATATATTTACAAATCAAATGACGGGTTGAGGACAAGATTAAAGATCTAATCTTGTTGTTGATTCGAGTATGATCGGTGCCCCCACTGTGTTATTCCACTCCTTAATCTTCTGTTGTATTCCCGGACTGTCTTCAGATTAGAGGGCTGATTTCTTGTTGTTAAATTTTCGTCTCCCTTCTCTATATTTATAGGGAGGTGGGTGAAAATTACATGTTCCAAACCTACTGGGCTTGGGTCTCTAGCTCTTGTTCCATCTCCAGTCCACTTCAGTCATATTGAGCTATAACAGGGATCTAGAAGAATATTAAATTGGCTTGCTAATTTATTTAATTTCTAATATCCAATAAACTTAGGATATATATTAAATAAATTAAGTATTATTTCTATTCTACTAATGAAATAATACTGACCCACCAATTTAATACATATTTACGAATATGCTTTCTCCTTTAGTTCAGTCATTCCTTATGTTTAAGATATAATTTCCATTAATTAATTATGTAAGCTTCTGAAAGCTATAATTAATTAATATCTTATTATTTGAGTAGTACCACACAAGCTTTATCATGTACGGAATAAATTCTACCTATAGGGTTTCACATGAACTTTATATTTTCTCAAGAGGACATCATCAACCTGGCGCACCAGGATACAATGCCCATATATGTTGCATGACCCATCATATATGTAAATGTTATCACTCAAAATATCGATATTATTGATTATGTCAAGGAACCTGACTCATTGATAGATTAAAGCAATAAACAAAACATATATATATATATCCGCCAATATATATGAGTTAAGAACCCTAACGTTGTGGATCTTTATTCTCTTACTTAAGGTCAGAGTAGAGAATAGAATCCTATCGTGATCCTTCTCAATACATAAGTTGGTGTACTAGAATAATCAGTTAGTCAAGACAAACTAACTATCAGATTATTCTATGGCGTACCGATGGTGAGTTTAGGAGCACCTAGGCCGTGAGCCTTTTAATATAATACAATGATCCAATGATATGATATTCCCGTGTGTTCTCCCACACCATATCATCTTCAATGTAAGTATAATGAGCATGCATGAAAATATAACAATTTAAATGCAAACAATGATTGCAGTAATATTCAATCTATATCATCATAAAATATCATCAAAAATGTATACAAAGACAAGTCTTCTAGTATACAAAACTAATAGTCTCCCACTTATACTTGAAGCATGTCTTTCAAGCATAAAAACTAATTAAATAACTCTCTAACCAAAAAATAAATCTCAAATGGCGCCTCCAGGTCTACATCTCACTCCCATTTTCTCTACGTGACCATCAAAGGTCTTAGATAGAAGGCTATTCGTGAATGAATCAGCTAGATTATCCTCCGATGCAATCTTGACCACTGCCACATCTCATCTCTTAACGATTTCTCGTATAAGATGGTTCTTTCTTTTTATGTGTTTACTTGCCTTATGGGCTCTGGGTTCCTTCGAATTTGCCACTGCACTAGAATTATCACAGTATATCATGATACTCTTAGGCAAATCAGGAACCACACTCAAGTCCATCAAGAAGCTTCGGAGCCAGACAGCTTCCTTTGTAGCCTGGAGGCAGCTATATATTCAGCTTCCATAGTGGAGTCAGCAATGCATTTATTCTTGATGCTCCTCCATGCAATAGTTTCACCTTTCAATGTAAATACATAGCCCGAGGTAGACTTACTCTGATATTTATCGGATTGGAAATTTGAGCTCGTGTAACCCAAAGGCACGAGACTATCAGAGCGGTATACTAGCCTATAATCTCGAGTCCTTTTCAGGTACTTGAGAATATTCTTAACCGCAGTCCAGTGACCTTGTCCGGAGTTAGACTGATATCTACTCACCATGCCAACGACACAACATATATTAAGCCTAGTACATAGCATAGCATACATCAGACTTCCCACAACCGAAACATATAGTACTCTTTTCATCTCATCTATCTCAGACTGTGTTTGGTGACACATTTCCTTAGATAGATGAATTCCATGCCTGAAAGGTATAAAACATTTCTCGGAATCTTACATATTATACCTAGCTAGCACTACATCGATATAGGTTGCCTAGGACAGACACAACATCCTTTTCTGGCGATCTCAAATGATCTTGATGCCAAGGGCATGTCCGGCTTCTTCCTCATCCTTGATATCGAACTGCTTGGTTAACCACACCCTTATGTCTGATAAGACCTTCTTATTGTTTCCAATAAGTAAGATATCATCAACATATAGTACGAGAAAAATCACCACATTTCCGTCACACTTTTTGTACATACAGCTCTCATCCGGACTATGCGCGAATCCATATGACTGGATAACCTCGTCAAAATGAATGTTCCAAGACCTTGATGCCTGCTTAAGTCCATAAATGGATCTCTTAAGCTTACACACTAGGTGATCTTGGCCTTCAACAATGAAACCCTCTGGTTGCTTCATATGCATATTTTCTTCAAGACTTCCGTTAAGGAAAGCCATCTTAACATCCATCTGCCATATCTCATAATCCAAATGAACGGTAATAGACAAGAGAATTCAGATTGACTTCAGCATGGCTACTGGCGAAAAGGTTTCCTCATAATTGATCTATTCTTTCTGAGTGTACCCTTTCGCTACTAGTCTTGCCTTGAAGGTTTCAACCTTCCCATCAGATCATCTCTTGCGTTTGTAAACCTACTTACATCCAATGGGTTTTACCCCATTAGGTGGTTCCACAAGCTCCCAGACTTGATTGTGATCCATAGATCCAATCTCAGAATCCATTATAGATTTCCAAGAATCTGCATCTTTGTCTTGGACTGCTTTGTCGTAGTTCCTGGGATCCAATTCATTTAGTCCTTCAGGAAAATCTGAAGATTCACTCAAACCAATAAATCTGTCAAGTTGGCGTACAACCCTCCCGCTATAACGAGATAATTCATGTACATCTGTGATACGTTGTGCGGTGTTTGGTGGTACCTCTTCTTGTACCAGCAGTGTAGGATTCGAACCCTATCCTCGAAGCTCCTTAATGATGATTTCACTCCTTGGCTTTTGATTTATGACGTAGTCTTCTTCTAAGAATCGAGCATTGGTGCTAATAATGATCATCTGATCCTTAGGACTATAGAATAAACCACATTTCATTCCCCTTGGATATCCAACAAACAGTCTTACATCAGTACGAGGTGTCAGCTTATCAACTTCCTTATCTAGCATGTGTTCAAGACTACCCCAAATCTGAACATGACCTAAACTGGGCTTTCGTCCAGTCCAAAGTTCTGTGGGTGTAGAGGGAACTGATTTAGATGGAACCAAGTTAAGAATGTAAGTTGTTGTTTCTAGAGCATATCCCTAGAATGAAATAGGAAACTCTGAATAGCTCATCATCGATCTAACCATCTCTAATAAATTTTTGTTCCTTCTTTCTGCTACGCCGTTCTGCTGTGGCGTGCCAGGCATAGTCAACTGGGACGTAATCCCATTCTCTGCCAAGTAGTCCCTAAATTCGCTTGAGAGGTACTCACTACCATGATCAGAATGCAATGATTTGATGCTTTTACCTGTTTGTTTCTCCACTTCCACCCTGAATTCATTGAATTTCTCAAAGCATTCAGACTTACCGCGTAACAGGTATATGTATCCATATCTTGAGTAATCATCAATGAGTGTGATAAAATATTCGTACCTTTCTCGAGCATGAACTGACATAGGGCCACACAAGTTAGAGTAAATCAAATTTAACAACTCTTCAGATCTATTCCCTTTAGACTTAAAAGGACGCTTGGTTATTTTACCTTCCAAACAAGATTCACACAAAGGGAACGATTCTAGGACCAGTGAAGACAAAGTTCCATGATTTACCAGTCTTTGTGTCCTCTTAAGGTTGATATGGCCGAGACTGAGATGCCAAAGATAGGTTTGATTCAGTTCTGAAGGTTCTTTTCGTTTATTAGGGTTTGTGATCGATATATTCAGTAATTACTTTTATATAGTGTTTTGCATAGGATTAAGTAAATAAATATGTCCATCTAATATGCCAGAACAGATAAAATATTTACCACTTATGATAGTGACGCTGCTATTAAAAGAAACTGAGTATCCATTTAAAAATAATTTAGAAACTTAAACAAGGTATTGCCTAAACTTTGGCACATAAAGACGGTCTTTCAAAACTAAAATCCTATCACTACTAAAAGATAAGGTAACGTCTCCCACTACAACTGCAGCCAGTTTCGTAGCATTACCCATGTAGACGGGGATCTCGCCATCACTCAGTTGCCTTTTTACCAGGAACCCCGGTAAAGACATACAAATATGATCAGTAGCTCCAGTATCTACTATCCATGATTGAGTAGAACAAGTAGCTAAACATGTTTCAACAATGAGAGTGTGAGACATACCCTTCTTCTTCTTGTTGGGACACGTCGTCTTCTAGTGACCCGACTGACCGCACTTGAAGCACTTTATCTTGGACTTGAATTCCTCTGGAGGAATCTTTACCTTGGCCTTCTTAGCTTTAGGTGCTGTATTTGCAGCCTTACACGGTGCGTTCCTCTTCTTCTTTTTGACCCCCGAAGAAGATGCCCTATTTTCAGCTATGTTCGCTTCCGAGTTTTCCCTTTGGAGTAACTCAGTTACCTGAAGATCCATGAGCAATTCAGATAAAGTAACATCTTTCTTTATCATATTGAAGTTCAATCTGAGCTGCTCAAACTTCAACGAAAGACTATGGAGCACAATATATATTTGAGATTCGGTGTCTACCTCTCCACCTAGGGTTTCGATCTCGGATAGGTAGTCCATCATCATGAGAACTTGATCCCATACTGGTGTGGAGTCAACCATTCTCGTGCTCATCAAATTCTTCATGGCTAAGTGCTAGGCCGAGTGATTCTGGTATCCGAAGAGGTCCTTAATATTGAGCATTATGCCATAAGCAGATTTCATCGACTGATATTGATGTTGCAGCACATTTGTCATGGAAGCCAAGATATAACAGAGCGCCATCTCGTCAGACTTAACCCACTTATCATAAGCCAATCTCTGTGCTTCACCAGAATTCTCATCCGGCTTTTGAGGACATTCCTCTTCAAGTATGTATTTATGTCCCTCAGCAGTTAGGACGAGGTTAAGGTTACGAATCCAATCATTATAGTTTTCACCGATTAACTTGTTTTCTTTGAGAATTGAGGACATGTTGGAGAGTGCCATGATGATATAGAATAACTGAAAAATAAATATGCAGTACAGTCACAAACTTTAGGATAATAGCATATAATCGAAAACCTCTAAAAAATTATACGCCAATCCACCGACATTTTAAAAATGTTTTTCATAAGCCACGATAGTGTGGATGTTTACAAAATTTATTTTTAAACAGGTTATTAAACCTTTAATTTGCCTCCAGTCAAATTTCCTTATGACAAGCAAATTAATAGTCGGAAACCATCACGGTTATGTAATCATCTAATTAATAAGCCACGATAGTATGGACGTTTATTAATAAATTACATCTAAGTGTGAACACCATCATCTTCGCCCCAAGGGCACTATTTTGAATTTTACTACTCTAGATGGAGGAGTCAGTTAGTTCTAACATTGTCCTACATCTATCTTTATTAAGAGGTTTAATTTCTTGAGAATTCTGTGATATGACACATCCGATATGGAGGAAGACCTATTGTCAACGCGTATGCTCATCATTTCTTAATTAAACCAGATTAATGGAGACCGTTTGAGATTTCTACATACTTTGGTATGAATCTCTCCCACTTAGTTATTTATGTTTGAGGTTTCATTTTATCCAATTTTTAAAACATGCAAATATCACATAAAATGATAAACATTTATTGCATGCTTCAAACAACATTATAAGCAGAAAAATAAAACCAACTATCATGGCTTATATCTCATGTTGCTTGATGAGATAAAAATGGAAAGTCAGCTCCGGAATCCCGGGCATAGCCACCGCCCCTCGCCGAAACCTTAGCTCTGATTAGGGTTTTGGGGCGTGAATCACGATGTCCTTCCTTTATTGGGCTGCACTACTTTCCTTCTTTGAGTTGATCTTAAATCTTTATTCAATATAGAATATCTATTCCTAAGAGGAAAATCCTAATATTTCTAGAATAAAAAACACAACATATATATGTCCGTCAATATATATGAGTTAAGAACCCGAACTCTGTGAATCTTTATTCTCTCATTTAAGGTCAGAGTAGAGAATAAAATCCTATCGTGATCCTCCTCAATACACAAGTTGGTGTACTAGAATAATCAGTTAGTCAAGACAAACTAATTATCAGATTATTCTATGACGTACCGATGGTGAGTTCAGGACCATCTAGGCTATGAGCCTTTTAATACAATACAAGGATCCAATGATATGATCTCCCTGTGTGTTCTCCCACACCATATCATCTACAATGTAAGTATAATGAACATGCATGAAAATGTAACAATTTAAATGTAACTAGTGACTGTAGTAATATTCAATCTATATCATCATAAAATATCATCAAAAATGTGAACAAAGACAAGTCTTCTAGTATATAAAACTAACACACTGCACTCCTAGAGCCTCCTTGGTGCTTGAGAATGCCGGTGCCAGGACCATCAGGCTCAGTGAGCCGATTCTGAGATGCATATAGTACTTATGAAAATGATGATACACTTCATCCACTACCATTTTTCTTGATAGCAGAGAGAA
Organism: Perilla frutescens; assembly: GCA_026008535.1. Lineage (NCBI taxonomy): Eukaryota > Viridiplantae > Streptophyta > Magnoliopsida > Lamiales > Lamiaceae > Perilla > Perilla frutescens. The sequence goes on along the minus strand of BRKX01000020.1, from coordinate 981,163 downwards.
AGAGAAGATATCAGAGAAGGAGGGAACAGACAGAGAGAGAAGGAAAAGAGATCGACTTACCGCATGGAGGTGGAGCCGATAGTGGTACCGACGGTGGCAGAGCACGTCTGTTGTGGCGGTGATTCCTCTAATCCGCGTAGAGAGAGAGTGAGAGAGAGAAAGAGAGTTAGAAGAAGAGGGAGAGCGAGAGTGAGAGTGAGAGTGAGAGGGAGAGGGAGAGGGGAAAGGGGCGAATGGCGGCACAACGAGGGAGAAGGGAAATCGGCGGCGATTATGCGGGTAGGGTTCGAAAATGATATGAGAAAGGGAAAGAAGAAGCAGTATGTATATTGACTTTTACTGACGGATCTAGCGACAGATGTATTTTGTCGTTAGCATTTAAAAAAAATAAAATGCATAACGACGGACCGTATCCGTCTTTAACATTTTTGATTATTGAACTAATTTAATAAAAAAATTTAACGATGGAATACGTCCATCGTTGGGTTAATCCGATTGAATAAACTAAAAATATTTATATCTAACGTTAATCCGATTACATTAATTAATATTTAACGACAGAATATACTTCCGTTGTTACACATTTTGTTTTTTATTTATTTTTTTAAACTCTAACAACGGATATATTCCGTCATCAATTATTTTTTAAAAAATTATTTAAATAATCAGAAATGTTAATGACGGATACCGTCCGTCGTTAAGGATTTTTTTTATTAAATAAAAAAATTCTGAAAATAATATAACGACATAACATATCCGTCGTTAAGCTTAACGATGATAAATCAGTCAGCAATCCGTCGTTAAACTTAGGCGCGAATCATTCATGCCATTTTAAAAGCCTGAAAAGGCTAGCAACGGATGGTCTATTGCTAGTCCGTCGTTACTGCCGACGAAAATGTGTACGTTGTTAGAGTCTGTCGCCAAATAGAAAATTTCTTGTAGTGAGAACTTTGTGGTAATTAAAGAATTATGATTTTTTCATGGGCAAAAATATCACGAAATAATTATTTTCTCTTTGTAAAAAGTTAATGCATGAATTATCCGTTTATTTTTCTGCATAATTGAACGAGAAAAATAGCTCTACTACGCAAGTACTAGTAGTAACAAAATAAATCATCATATCAAATTAATTCATAATGATTATGTTTGTAAATGAGTCGAGTCGAATTCGAACATAGATTTATTTAAATTTATTTGAAATGATATTGAATTTTAAAATTTATGTTTGAGCTTGTTTAATTTGATTACGTATCGAGTCAAGCTCAAACAAGATTTTATCGAGCCGAATATGAGTTGAGGTTCAGTAGTTTGATATTTTTATACATGTTTGCTCTATTTTAACTTATCGAGTTCGAGCCGAGCTTTAAATTTTATCAAACACAAAATTCTGTTCAATCTTGTTTGATATGTTTATCGAATTGAGCTTAAATTAACTTTTAATAAAAGAACACAAGTAGTCGAGTAACACACTATTTGGTTTTACTTTTATCCCTATTAATGATACATGACTAATGATAACTTTAGAACTAATATTTTGCAATTAATTCGTTCCGGAATTCGGACTCTGACCATCTACAAAACACAAACAACAAACATGAAGCTGAAGGGTTGACAATCGAATAGACTCCGACGCTCAAGTTAGATTTAGTAAAAGGGGAATATCGATTAATTCAAAATACTTTGGATGAGAGACCTAATATGATCCCATGAATACTTTATGGTTACTTATGTATACATTTAGTCACAAAGTAAACCGTTTATGCTTGTAATTCAGAATTTCTATTTGCATAAAGTCACAAAACATCCAATCATTGAGTAAACAATGCTATTAAAATATTTAACATGCTTTTCATGGACAAATTTAAAATATAATTATGAGTTATAGAAAAACCCACCTTCATAACCTTAATATGCAGTGCAATTTATGCATACAATGCTACTGTGCTTTTTGTTCGTCTTTACCTTCAAAAATACTATTAAGATACATGCCCAACATTTATTTTGAGAACAATATCGCTTGACATAACTGTTGTACAAGAAACGTCGTCTAATCACATAAAAAACAACACTAAATGACAACGGCTTTGTCTAAACTGTTGTCTTCTGGAAAAATTGTTTGCATATATACAACGGTTTTGATGCAAATTGTTGGCATATTTAAAAATACAACGGTTTACACCTAAAACCGTTGTCTTTTTATTGTTGTGTATTTGTAAAATTCTAGTAGTGAATGATTGTCAAGGTCTTAGAAAAAAATACGGGTGATTCATGGGACATCTACAATCCACTCAACGGGAGTCTCCCCTCTCAAATCGGGACCAAAAAGTGGTTTATTTTCTCTCTTTGCATGCCCTCAAGGTAATATATATAGGTTATTCATTCAACATTAAACATCAGGGACGTGAAACTTGATATTGTGTGATATGTTAGTTTTATCATATTTAAGTGATTTCCATGATACACAATACAAAATTGTGTCCTTATCGTATCAACATAATAATAACAAGAACAAGATGATCTTAAACATTAACCCGTTATTTTTGTAGTGCACATGATATCGCGGCGTGTCAATAATTGTCAGTCCTACAACCGAATGTATGGCATACACATCAATCCAGGTAGAGACAAGTGAACAACTTGCTAACCTTTTAAGTCATATCATACTCTAAATATTAAGACACCAACTCTTTGAGTGTAATCAGTCTAGTATTTCAAGTTTAATCTTGACTAGTTTATTATTAATAGAACACAAGCTTTATTTATCGACCACAAGTTTAACCAAGCTTTCTAAATTTAGATTTGATGACTTTATATTCATCATTTTATTTCGAAATAAAATCATTTCATTCGAAAAATTATCTTATATTTACTGCATTTCATTATTTTATTTTAAAAAATAAAGTTAATTAGATATGTAAAATAACTATAACAAATAAAAATATAGGTTGTGTCTTTTATATAATTCCATATTTTGAAATCAGTTTACTAAACGAGTTTATTCATGAGTTAAATGAGCGAGTCAATTAGTTCTCAAGTTGCTAGTTCACTCTTGAACAAATCATGATGAAACGAGCACATGGCATAGCATGAACCGATTTCCAAGAACATGAAGCCAAACATAGAAAAATTAACTACTGCTGATTTTAATGCAGTGATGTATTTCTCGTTTGGAAGATTGCATGAGAAACAAAGAATGAAATCATAGTATCATGTCGCCTCTTTTGTATGTATGTGACTTAATGTTGTATAATATGGTCAAAGCATCATGTCATATGGAAATAGCTATAGGGCCCCTTTCTCATGATGGGATGAGTTGAAATATGGCTCAAACAATGCACATGCAATGCCCATTGCCATGTAGATAATTCAAGTCACCAACATCATATATATCATATCATTGTTATGTCACAAATTAAATTGATTAAAATTGTAGTGTGTATACCCTATAGTCTAATCTATCTATTTGTTTGACCAGCATAATTAATTAGGACATAATGGTCGCCCCCAACTTGTCCCACTTTTACTGGGATTTGTATTGGATTAAACAACTTTTGGGGTCAATTTGGCCCCAATCCATTACAAATTACATTTTGGTTTTTCTTTTTGGACACTTCTCTAATTTTGCAAAACTATTGTGGCCCTCAATGTAGAGATTGGGCGGCGAAGGAGGTGGACTACTTTTCTACGTTTATTATGAAAACCGATTTTCTAATATTTATTTTATATTTCTATATATGGCGATAAGGTGATTATACAAGTGATTTATAAAAAAATCATTATAAGAGCATTTAAGATCTAGATTTAAATGTTTTTATTATTATTACAGGTTTAAGTAGTTTATAAACTCTTAAACATCTTAATTATGAACTATTTTAAGGAGTTTTAAATGCCTTTCAGTGCATCTACAATGGAAAAAAAATAAATTTCCTCCAAACTAATAATGATAATTGATCTTAATAAATTAATGGATAAGATTTATCCACAATTTACACACAAGACTTATATTCACATGCTAAGGCCCTATATATAGAGTGGCTGAATCAAATAAGAATTATCTTATTTTAGTATGATAACTACAACCACATCTTACATCATCCAATAACATGAACTAATTATGGTTGGGATTTTAATGCAAAAGATTGTGGTAATTTCATAAATCATAAAGCAAAAATTTTAAATTAAAAGTGGAAAATGTATTGACGTACAAGCCTTTTTAAAATGTCATTAATTTAAAAAAAATCTAAAATACTTTAAACGGTCATAAGTTGCTCGCTTTTAATGAAATTCACGCAAAATATTAATATATCAAATTAAAGTTTTCATTATGACCTTACATGTAAGATTTATCAAGGGCATGTTTAGATAACTAAATATGAACGAAAAACATAAAAGATTTATGTTTACGCATATTCAGATTGTAAATAATTTCGTTAGTTTATAATAATGATTCAGCGGTATTATGAATTTTATGATAACGTATGTTAATGAAACATTTGTCATATGTTAACATAGTGTATTAACTACGCTAACGAAGCATTATCATAATACAAGTGTAGTACACTTATATTGATAACATGATATTATAATTTATTTCATCTTATAAGGTTTATCTCATTCAATTGAGATTTATTTCATCCTATTGGATTTTGTTCCATCTTAATCAGGGTTTAGTTTATCTAATTAGAGTTTTATACCATAAAATTTGGATTTATATAGGGGAATGACTAGGTGAAAACATACCCTAGTGTGAGAACAAGTACCACATCTGACACCATATAATCCTAAAAAATCAAAGGCTCAAATTTGATTAAATGAGTGGTAGCAATTCTGTATTATTCTATAAGTTTTTGGATGGGGTAATGACGTAATTTGGTTGAAATTGCTAAATTGGCACAGTTATATGGTGTTCTTTATGAGTGTTTAGTATAGTATACAAATAATAGATTGAACAATAATATAAACATAATAATTTAAATAAAAGCACGTAAAGAACTCAAGAAATGATAACCCAGTTTGGTAAATACCTATTCTGGGGACCTCTATCTAGGTGAGAATCAATCCACTAATGCAAATTCGTGCTCAGGTGCTTACACGATGAACACCCTTCACTTGTCATCCTTTCTACCATTTGCAGCCTCTTTCATAAAAGTGCAAGATCCTCTCACACCTATATCCCTCTAGTTCTAACGAGAAAACTCTCACTATCATACTTCTAATTTATCACAATAAAAAACTAAGTGTTAGACAGAATATCTAAACATTAAGATGCTAGACTCCATGTTAGAGGTGGCAAACGGTTCCGGAACCGGCGGTTAAAACCGGAACTGGAACCGGAACCGTCATCCAAATTTTTAGAACCGGGAACCGGCGGTTCTAACCGCGAACCGTCAATTTTTTTTAATTTTTTTTGTTAATGTTAAACTTGTACAAACTTGAATAAAAATACCCATAAATTAGAAATCCAAAAAATAATACGAGATTTTCATAACCATATATTATTAGGAAAAAAAACTCTGTGAAATGAATTAAAAATCAATATTCTTTTATAAGAAAAGTCTAACTCATTTAAAGTTTTATTATATCATATTATAATGGGAAGATAATCCATAAAAACTAGAAGTCGTATAGTCAATTTAATAATTTATGTGACCATATTCTTTTGAGATTAACATTTGGTTATTAGTGCGATTATAAACAAAGATTTAATATCAATTTATAAGAAAATTTAATTAATTTTCTTTGATACAAACCAATGTGGGACAAAAAAAAAATGTCCCGACTCTCAAACCAAATTTCCCACATCAAATTTTTTATGAAATGTAATAGTTTGGTTTATCTTATAAAATGATAGTGAATCTTTAGTTATCATTGCACTAATAATTTCTTAGACTATACCCATCAGTGACAACCGAGCGGGTGTCACGAGAAAACGCCAAAAAATTTAAAAAAAAAATTGTAATAGTCACGCAGTTGAACGACCGAGTCGGCTATCCGCCCTTGGGGTTGGATGTGCTTTTTGTACAAGTGCCACTTAATTTTTATATATATATTAATTTAAAATTTAAATAATTTATATAATTAAAAAAATCAATATTCATATTTTTTTTCCTCTATAAATAGAGCCAATATTGGTATGTTTTTACAAACAACTATACTTTCTTTTTCTCACATATCTTATTTCATCAAATTCTCAATCTCACATTTCTTCTTCATTTTAAGTTATGGATCCAAATCATCCAAATTATTATCATGCTTCCCAAAAATTTTCAAATTTTGGAACTTACTTTCACCCACAAAATTTTTCAAATTCAGAAGATCAAATTCAAATGCCGAACCTTTTAACTCTTGTAATTTTCATTTTGTTGTCAAGTAAATTATGAATTTATAATTGTATGAGTATTTTTTTAAATTATGAATTTAAAAAAGTATCTAATAAATTAATTTTGATTTTTTAAATATAGTAAAAATTATTATTAATAATATTTTATTTAAAAAATAAAATGATAAATATTTTATATAGATTTGAAGAAAGAGAAATTAATATTTTAATTGAATGTCAGGTTGGATGAGTGTCATTGATGGAGTGCAAATTTTAAAATGTTGGGGGTTGAGAATGTGGAGTAGAGAGAAATGAATATTTTATTTGAAGGATGTGTTGGATAAATGTCTGTGACGTGGGTAGTCTTAGAGAATTCTCATAATCTCATAATTTTAGGTAATAGTTTAGTTTATCCTTTAAAATGATTGTGAACCTTTAGTTATCATTATACTAATACTTTCTTAGAGAATTCTCATAATCTCATAATTTTGGATGTTTTTTAATTTGTGGGTATTTCTACTCAAATTTGTATTTATTTTATAAATGAAATTTAAATATTATTTTTTCAATAATAAAATTTTGAAACGGTTGGAACCGTCTGGAACCTTGGAATCGTTGGTTCCGGAACCAGTGGTTTCCAGTTTCTGAACCGTCCCGTAACCGTGTTTTCACGGTTTAGTTCCGGTTCCACATATTTGAAATCGGGAACCGGCAGTTCCGGAACCGTCGCCACCTCTACTCCACGTTGAATACTAAAATGAACAACTGTAGATACGACCAAAATCCAAGAGCTCGAAACATGTAGAGCACTAATAAGATTTTAGTACTATAAAATTCTGCACTTTGTTCGATACATAAATGAGATCCGCAATGCCTCTTTTATAGAGAATTAAACTGTCTTCACCTCAGAGAAGGAAAGATAGTTTCATTCGCAAGCGCAAATCTAATATGGTAAGACTTGCAAGGTACAAAGCTTATACACTATGATTTTATTTCTTATCTTATTATATTTTAGTGTTATTTTTTTTTAAAAAAATATTACTTAACTTGTTGTATTTTAGTACTAGTGTTATTTAGTGCTAATAAACACTAAAATATAATAAGATATTTAGTGAATAAGCATAGTACCTAGTTCTCACACTAAAAAATGGTACCCTTTTGAACAAAATCCTATACATACATATGTGTGTGTGTGTGTGTGTATTTATAGGAAATTAATCAAATGTAAATCATTCCCTAGTGTGTAAACTATACAATAATATTTCACTATTCATTCATAAAAATACATAGTCAAAATTAGAGCAAAATATGGTGGAATCCTTGCAATTCTCACCATTTTTTATAGCTGGGGTATTTCCGTCTATTAAAAGGACTAATGTCATGCTAAATCAAATGATAATAACTTGCTCTTTTTTATTAGATTAATGCAAATAATATATTTAAACATGTTAAATTTTAAATGTGGGAGATCCTATAGGTTCATATCCTAATTTTTCTTTTGCTCGGCCCATAATGAAAAAACCACTTTCTTCGTTTATGAGGTTTATTTGAGTATGAAATCCAATCTTGGAAATGCAATATCCCATGTTTTTACTACCATGAGCTTTGACACATTTTGTAATCAAGAAATCTCTATCGGTGCATGTGCTATTCGAAAATAATTAGCCGATCATTGGACCATTTGTATCTATATACATCATTATCCCAATTCATGAATCTCCTGTCAGTTCAAGAAATCAAGAAGAGGATCGAACCATTTCTTCTCACTCTTTTTCAAATTTGATAAATGTTGGTACTGTTAGTCTTGTATACTGGAAGACTCGTATTTTTATACATTCTATAATGTTTTATTTGTCGACATAGATTGAATATTTATTACAGTTATTGTGTGCATTTTATTATTGTTATATTTATCTGTTTGTTCCATATACTTGCATTGTAGATGATATGGTGTGGGTGAACATGCGGTAAAGATCATATCATCGGATTCCTTGCAATGTATTAAAAGGCTCAAAGTTTAGATGGTCCTGAACCCACCATCAGTACACCGTAGAATAATCTGATAGTTAGTTTATCTTGACTAGCCTATTATTCTAGTACATCGACTGGTGTATTGAAGAGGATCACGATAGGATATTATTCTCTATTCTGACTTTAAGTGAGAGAATAAAGATCCACGGAGTTCGGGTTCTTAACCCATATACATTGGCGGACATATATATATTGTGTCGACTACTTTGATTAATCAAGCAGTAAGATTCTTTAATGGGATCGATAATCTCGATATTTTGGGCAGTGATATTTACATATACGGTGGGTCGTGCATTATATATGGCCACTATGTCCTGGTGCGCCAAGTTTATGATGTTCCCTTGAGGAGGCACACAGTTCATATGAAACACTGCAGGTGGAATTTATTTTCGTACATGATAAAGCTTGTATGGTACTACTCTAGAAATGAGATGTTAATTAAGTATTGCTGTCAAAAGTTTACATAATTAATTAATAGACATTATATCTTAAACATGGAGAAAGTATATTTGTAAATATGTATTAAATTGGTAGGTCAATATTATTTCTTTAGTGGAATAAAAATAATACTTAATTTATTTAATTATATCACAAGTTGTGGATATTAAAAATTAAATAAATTAGCAGATCAATTTAATATTCTTCTAGATCCCTGTTGTAGCCAATATGACCTTAGTGGACTGGGGATAGAACAAGAGTAAGAGACTCAAAATCATTAGGGTTTGGACAAGTTAATTTCGTCCACCCCTCTATTAAATAGAGAGGCGGGGGTTAAAATTAGGGTTAACATAAATCCGTCCCTATTTTGTGCTATCTTGATCCCAATAGTATTCACATATGTTTAGTAGTATACAGCTCACTCTGTATCTAGACATGGTCTGAAAATACAGTAGAAGATTAGAATTTTAATCTCGTGATCAACCCACCATTAATTATAAGTTTGTTTTTCTATTAATTCTATGTTTCTGTTTTTAGTAGATTCGAAAAATACAACTTGCATGATAATTCAACTAGGGATAATAATTAACACCACAAGTATATAAAATAATGATATACATGAGTTAAGATTAACGAGCATCAAAATAGATCATGTGGCGGTTCAATTCGAAAAAACCCCAATAGGTACAACCGGACGATTTGGGTTATTGTTGATAAGTTGATCAAATCAGCACACTTCTTTCCATTAAGACATAGGTTGGGATTAGATGTGCTAGCTCAATCTTCATCAAAGAGATTGTTCATTTTCATGGAGTTCCTGTATTTATTACCTCAAATCGGGATATACGTTTCACCTCAAAATTTTGGAGGAGTTTACAAGATGCTATGGGTACCATACTATATTTTTGCATTGTCTTCCATCTTCAAACTGATGGTCAACTAAAAAGAACCATATAAACTCTTAAAGATATGTTAAGGACTGTAGTTTTTGATCAAGGTGGGACTTGGGAAGATTGCGACCGTTGGAATGGCACCTTATGAGATTTTGTACGACCAAAGGTGTAGATCGCCACTCTATTGGGATGAGGTTGGAGAGAAGAAAATTATGGGCCCCGAGTTGGTGCAAGCCAATGAGAAAGCAGCCATCAAAATACGGACCAGAATTAAAGAAACTCAAGACAAACAGAAGTTCTATGCAGACAAGCACCAAAGAGATTTACACTTTGAAGTAGGAGATACAGTCTTCCTTAAGATATCCCCCATTAGAGGAATAATCCGTTTTGGAAAAGGGGAAAGTTTAGACCATATTTTATTGGCCCTTATGAAATTCTCGATCGAATAGTGAAAGTCGCTTATAGTCTAGCTTTGCCACCAAAACTAGGAGTACATGGTGTATTCCATGTGTCAATGCTAGGTAAATATGTTTTTGACCGAAGTCACACTGTACACAATGAAGATGTGGAGGTAGATCTTAACCTTACCATCCAAGAGGCTCTAATAGCGATTCTCGACCGCAAGGTTCAAAATTCACGAAATATGGAGACAATGCTAGTGAAATTGAAGTGGAGTAGACACGGAATAGATGAAGCCACGTGGAATTGAAAATCGAAGAAGAGATCAGAAGGTAGTATCAAACCTAACTTGACTAAGTACTTGAATTTCGATAAGTGGGATAGATTTTTAACACCCCAAAATTTAATAATAGGCCCAACTCTATTTTATTTATTATTGTATAGGGCCCAATGCCTAAATTTAGGCTTTAATGTTGAGGCACAATTTATAGGCCTTTTAGACCATTTACGTTTTCAATTATTTTCGAGATCTAAAGTTATCAAAACTAGACGATCAAATATGGTAGATGATAATGCTCGTCAATACGAAACCTTAGAATTTGATTTCATGTAAGTTGGACTTCATTTGACCAAGTTATAATTTAATTATTAATTTAATTAGATTTTAGGATTAAGTGAGGGAGGAGTATAAATACCCATTCATCTCATTAGGTAGGTCATTTTGAGGACCGTTCTTTTAGGTCAGCCCACAACCCCTCTCTTCTTTCTCCCTCTCACCTCCCCCTCTTCTCCGTTGTCGGCCTCGGCACCGCCGGCCAGAATATTTTCCAGCGAGCTTATTTGTAACATGCAATTACATTTTTGAACCCCCTCTTCTTCTCCTCTTTTTTTTTCTTTGATTATTTTTAAAATATTTTGAAGTTTAAACTTCCGATTTTTGGATCTAAGAATAAGTTAAATCCTAGTCTTTCAATACCTCATTTTTTTTCTTTATGAACTTTATTTTCTATTTTAACATGTATATTTTGACTTACGGGGCCATTTTGGATTATTGACTTTAAAGTATGTTCTTAATTTTACTTTTCGTGTTCTTGGTATTTTTAAACACTTTGGAGGTTAAATGGTTGATTGATGAAATAGAAAAAAAATAATAAAATGAATTCTAATTTGTGTGTGTGTATGATTACCATGAGTGTGAGTGTGTGTGTTCTGAATGTGTGTTTGTGTAGGTGTGTTCCTTATATTTTTTATTATTATCAAGATGTATCATTTCAATGATTCTAATATTATAATTTCTTAAATTTTAGCCGGAATTAATCCATTACTTCTACTGTAATGTTTTATTATTTCTCAAATACAATTTCATTCATGATGTGAAACATTTCAATTTAAAAAATAATAATAATAATAATAATATATATATGATGACAATTAATGCTTTGTTGAGTATTGTTTGTTGCTTATTTATGAGAAAATTATTGCTTACCAATTAAATTATAAAAAAAATCATAATTACTGGATATCAAATCATTGCTTACGTAGAATTAATACATTGCTTGCAAAACACTAAATCATTGCTAAATTCATGTTGATCAACCTATAAATTAAGATTTTTTAAACCAGAAATAATTCATTGCTTCTATTGTTATATTGTATTGCTTCTCAAATATTATTTTATTGCATAATACGTAAAATTTTGATTTTTTTTAAAAAATAATATATGATGAAAAATTATGCTTTGTTAAATGTTATTCCTCACTTATTTATGAGAAAATCATTACTTATTGATATATTTTTTTAAAAAGCCATAATTCTTGGACATAAAATTATGGCTTATTTAGAATCAGAGCATTGCTTGGAGAACATCAAATCATTATTAAAATTATATCGATCACCCTACGAATTAGGAATTTCGTAAGTTCAAATCATTCATTGCTGGTTATGCAGAAATTAATAGATAATTCATACATATGATCTTCATGTATTTAATGTATATTGACAAAGTTGTTTTAGAATTCATGAAAACCAAAAAAAATCTATTCTTGTTAATTAAATAGTGGGAGGATGAAATAAAAAAAATTGAAGAACTCCTGATAAAAATGGTAGAGGATGAAATAGATAAAAAATATACAGAATAAATGTAAAATCACGTAGATAGTGGGAGTAATAAATATGTAAATAGAAAAAATCTAGATAAGACAATATCTATTATTGTGGGATTAATTATAAAAATAATATCATATCCATATCTAATTTAAAACCATTATAATTAAAAATAAATATTAATTCTCAATTTAAATTTGCACCCTTAAATTTGATAGATCCAATGGCTGTAAATAGTTCTTAGTTCTCACCTAAAGATACGTTCTCATTTGAACGCATATATATATATATATATATATAATAGAATTCAACAACAACTCTTTTTATTTCCCGATCATTTGTTAGGGCATTTTAGACAATTAATATTGTTATAAGTATAATTTAATAAATTATTTAAATTAATTTCTATTATAATATTTATTGCATTTAACCAAATTGATTGTTACTATATATAATTAGCACATGTTTGCTCAAAGAAAGAAACCGATCATAAGAGAGCTATTGATGAAGCCATGAGCAACAATGAAGATCAAGATCCGGAGTTGCAATTTCGAGGACCAATTACAAGATCAAGAGCTAAGAAGCTTCAAGCATACTTACAAGTGTTGATTCGAAGAAAGCTCGAGATTGGAGATGAAGAAGTCGAAAGAAGCAATTTCAAGATAGTTAATTTATTAACTATTGAAGATCAAGATCACACCATGGAGAACATAACTTGAAGAGTTGAAGATGGAATGAGGAAGTGCACGTGTGCATGGTGTTGCATGAAGACCGATGTGGACGTGTGCAAGTGTGTTGAAGAATTTCATCCCTAATTAATTTAATTAAGGGATTGATTTTATTTAGACTATAGTATTATTTTTATTTAATTTGGGACTATAGTAGATCATATTTTATTTAATTATTTGGATGTAATTTTCGGTCATTAAGTCCATTAGTCATAGGTTTGACTAGAATTTTAATTAAGGTAAGTTTCTACCTTAAATAGAATTCTAGTTTAGGCAATTTCCTAGTCCAATTAGACTTCTTTTTGGACCATAGATTTTCGGCCATATAGCTCTAATTTTCGGCCCCTTTAGTTCTTATAAATAGGTGTTTCATGTCACATTGATACTTTAGATATTATTGAAGAATTTTTACTTTTGCATACAATTGTGTCTCAATCTACCTTTTATTCGTTTGTTGTTTTAGATTCAAAATAATATTCTTAGAGCCTAGTAACTTTAAGTCTTATTCAAGGGTATTACTTAAACCACTTGAGGGATTAACCGGTATTCGCTATCCGAAGATCAACTTGGAGATTTCAACCTTGGATATGTTCGAGATTCAAGGAGGCTATCGGGTTGTGATTCACTTCAACAATCATCAACCGTCGTTCATCATCTACGACAACATCCACCAGCCCCAAGTCGTACGCCACAGCCCTCCCACAAGATCGAGCTCAAGTTCTTCTCCGTTTCACTCCCATCCGTAAGTTCGTTTGATCTCTATCATATCCTACCTACTCCAAGCCTTCTTCACAAACCTTCACATACGACCTATACCTTAATTCCAGCCCCTATATTTTCATCCCTTGTTACCTTGGTATTGTGTTACATAGTTCGTGTCATTGTCTAGGTGTTTTAATTGTCTAGATTAGTCGTTTAATCGAGTCGGATTGAAACCCTTCATTAGTTGACGTGTTTCGATTCTTAGAAGTCTTCCGCTACATCGTTTATTCGTCTTAGATTAATTGTCTGGGTCGTATCATAAATTTGGCATCAGAGCCACGTCAGCTCTGCTGGTCGTGGTTCAATCCGACGTGTCATATTTTTATTCTACGTGTCATCGTACGTGTCTTTTAATTTTATTTTATTGAGTTGTAATAGCATAGATATCCATTAAAAAAAAGGCAATCGGTTAAAAAAAACCGAAATAAAAAAAAAGTCGATAAAAAAAAGAGCCGTTAAAAAAAAGGCAAATCGACAAAAAAAAAGAGGAATATTCATTGTGTTTCCATTTGAGTCATGATTTATTTTGGTACTTCCCTTTTAGTACTTCTCTATATTTGGTATTTACCTTGTGAGTCTATTTTAATTTTGGTAGTTTCCTTCTAGGATAATTCCTTAGTTGGTAACTTCCTTTAGAGTCTTATTTTATTTTTGGAACTTTCCTTCCAAGTTTTATTTTATTTTGGTAGATATCAACCCCGTTGTCAATTTGAATACAGACAACGGTTTTTCATAAACCGAACAATAATTCATTACATAAGAATCATAATGTATACAAAATAAATAATACAACATGTAAGTTCCCCAAAATAACATGATTAAATCCGAAGCAAACTAATATTAAATATTTTGCATTCAACATTGTTATAAGTTCATAAGCTCAAGTAGTAAAAAATAGTTCGACTTTTCTAGCCTTCTACTCCTTCCCTTGCCTCACTTATAATAATGGCCACTTCATCATCAACTCAACTAAAAAACAATTGTCTAATTAAGTATCAATTCCATTAATGTATGTCATATTAATTTAAAAGAAGCAAAGTTAAGATTAATTATTCAAACTTACAATGTCAATCTGTATAATCTTGGACACACTCAGCCCACTCCATACGAACTTCATCAATTTCTTGTCGAGAGTAACATCCGTCGGAAAACTAATAAATAACACATATTAGTAGACAGTAATTAATGAACCGAGTATCCAATTCATAGAACAAAACCAACATTAGTAAATTTATTAAAAAAAGGAACTTCTTACACGAAATAAAAAATATCTAGCAAAGGTAAAAAAGAATTGATGCTGCACATTTTGGGTCTCAACTCCAATTTCAAGATGCTTTAATTTATCTATTAGTGTTGTATTAATCTGAACTTGAAACTTTGCAATTTGATATCCAGATGTAACCTAAT
This sequence comes from Perilla frutescens, assembly GCA_026008535.1. Classification (NCBI taxonomy): domain Eukaryota; kingdom Viridiplantae; phylum Streptophyta; class Magnoliopsida; order Lamiales; family Lamiaceae; genus Perilla; species Perilla frutescens. The sequence goes on along the minus strand of BRKX01000020.1, from coordinate 966,083 downwards.
AGTATATTAAACGAAGTAAGTAAATTTACCACAAAAGGGAGACCTTTCTGCAGTTTCTTATATCCACACCACAAATCGAGTAATTATAATTACAAGAACAAAAGGCAATTATCTTCAAGTAATTATTCATCAGCATCATATAGCTTCAAATAAAATTGCGAAAAGCTTGTAATAAAAGAGTAATAAAATAAGCATGAAAAAAGAAATACCAGAGAAATCAAGTTTCAGCCCCCAGCAGCAAGTAGTAAGTGCTGTCCAAGAAATTAATCGCAAGAAGTAAGTCAAATATTGAAGATAGAAATAACCAAATATATATTCATCAATTTAAAAGGCAAAAGTAAATATATACTGTATAAACAATGATTTTCCCAAATATATATGCATTGTTGTTTGCATTTAGCACACAAATGAACATGATCTACAATTCTAAAGAGATACAAGATAATAGCTGAAATTTATTCCCAAACTTTTGCTCTAAGATCGGGTTTTCTATAGCAGATCAAGATAAAATCATATAGAAATTCTTTGCCCTTAATCAGATAATGTGCCGATAATTTTGAAGATGCTCAACTCATGGCAGGTGAAAAAGAATCCATAAGGATTTGAATTGAAATGTTCTAGAAATAAATCAGGTGCAATATAAAATAAATTATTCTATGGCAGCAATTGTTAGGCCTAGGCAGTAGATATGAGTTAACCCAACAGCTATGCGACAACTCAATCAATGATAGGGCAGCTAGTTCCAATAGCTTCCATGATAAATTCAGGAACACAACAACAAATAGCTTCGTCTACTCCCCTTTTCCGATGTCGTCGGGGAGGCTTATTATCTGAGTTAGTTTTATTCAAGTACAGCCGACTCCCCTTTTCCGATTATGATCAGGGTAGTCTTCTAATCTTGCAACATTTTTTAACATGCCAATCAAGCAGCTAAAATCGAGTAACATTGATGAAAGTATGCTGAATAGATTCTGTATTCAATAGAAACATCACAATTCACAATTCACAACTCACAATTTTTCAATATCAATACGAAGAAAAAAGCTATAAATCTAATCAGGACAGCTATAATTATCAATTTACAAAGCTAATAAATCCTAGCGACACTCTCATACAACTGGAGCTAAACACTATCTCAGAAAATATTCAACTCAGAATTTTTTTTTTTAAAAATTGAATCCCTATTCTTCTCCAAAAAAAGAATAACATTTACTAAAAATAACTCAGATTCTGCAAGCGATTGCTGCTGGAGAAAGAAGAAATTGGATTAGAATCCAATTTAATTGGATAATTTTCAATTTCCCCGTTAAGCCATTATATATTACATTGCAGCTTACTGAAGAATAACATCACATGAACCCTCTCAGGTAAGGCCCTCGCTTCTCCAAAAATCGAATTTGATTCAACTATTTTAACCTAAATAGGAGACTGCTCCTCTGCACTAAACATTATAAATACTATATATATATACTTCTAACTGCACTATTGATGATCAATGTGAGAGTTTTAAACAAAAAATAAGAGGCTAATAAATAGATGTAGGAATTAAAAAAAGGGTGATTCTAAATGCCCCACTAGTTTTACTTTACACACCACAAAAAAAAAATAATGCATAAATAATTAATTTTGAGATTACTAAAATACCCTTTTTTTTACTTTAATACACTACATTTTTTACTTTACACACCACAAAAAAGAAATTATATATTAAATTACAAAAATACAAAAAAAGACTGATTCAACAACAACAAAAAAAACGTATGAAATTATTTTGTTTCCATTCCCACCTTCAAAGTATCGTTCGAAAGACTTTAGGGTTTTACAACATTTCAATTTGAGCATATTGGGATTAAATCAACCATGGAGGGTGGAAATGATGAAGAAACAAGTAATGTAAGTGATTTCCTACTGTTTACACCGTTTTTTTTTGTTTTTCCATGCGTTCCATCGTTGTTGGATACTCTCATCGTCAACAGTCGTTTATAAATAACAGTTTGAATGCTGTGAAGGACATTCGAAAACATGTTTATGTATCCCTAATAATAGGTTGACAAACAAGTTTATGAACTAACTTATTTAGGATCAGAAATATATTTTTGAATATAAAGTAGTTGACACAAAAACATGTTTGTGAACCTAGTCCTTTATGTTCATAAACATGATTTTGAACAATCAAATAATATATCTATTTTGGGATTTTATTGATCAAACTATTATGGTACTTGCATATTTTTACACTTTTGTAGGCATTTACCGGGAGCAGTGTCGATGGCCCAATTAATCTTGAGTTGCAACCTAATTATCAAGATATATTCCACACAATGGAATTATTTGATTCTCGTGAAGATTTGGAGCATGTTGGACGTTCGGATGCAATATCTTTTGGGAAAATTGGAGGAGCATGGCTACTATCAATATACAAGACTGTGTCAGCAAACAGACACAGTAAAGGATCTCTTCTATGCTCACCCAATGAAAACGCAATGTAGTAGACTGTCTGTATTTGATTACTTGAACAAATTCATTGCTTTGTAATTTACTATGAATATTTGATCAAATTGTACTGGACTATTAGTATTTGATTAAGCAAGCATTTTTCTAATAGGACTTCTAGGTTCCACTCTGTTACCACCTTGTTCATAAAACATGTTTATGAGCCTACGTCTTTAACGTTCAAAAATATGTTTATGAGCCAACATGTTTGAGGCAAAAAAAACAAGCACCTATTTTTATTACTCTAAAATACAACATTGGCTATATAACACTGTTAATATATAAAACATGTCATAATATCAAAATAGCCCCAAATCATCCATACTACATCAAACATGTTAAAACAAAACGACATAATATCAAGTTATCCGTCATAATATCTAATATCAAAATAAACCATCATAATATTTGATAACATTAAAAACACACATCATATGATCGTCTAAACAGGTTCCCTGGATTGGCTTGAAGAGATAAGTACTCAAATGCTTCTTCCACTTGACACATTGCTTGGTCTATTGAAAACGTCCCGTCTAGAGCTCTCCATTGTACGGCCACTGGTTGTAGATACTCAAGCGCAACTTGATAGCCATCCAATGTGGAAGAAGTATGATATTTTGTCTCCTTGCAGATGCTTCATTACGTTCATGGATATTTTGTCTCCTTGCAGATACTGTGGGCCTTCTCCGAGAATCTACATATCAAATATTAATAATTTACGTACAATCCTAACAAAAAAACATTCAACAACATCTTTATGAACAACCCGAGTCATATTCAAAAACATGTTTTTGAATCACTCTGTTTCTATTCAAAAACATGTTTATGAAACAACCTAAACTAGCAGTATATATACGAATGACATCCTAAATTAAATTCATAAACATGTTTTTGAATCACATTATTTCCATTCAAAAACATGTTTATGAATCAACCAAAAACAGCAGTATACTTGAATCACATTCAACATCTTTATGAACCACCTACATCTGATTCAAAGACATGTTTATGAATCACCCAAAAAACAGCAGTATACTTGATAAAACAGTCGTATGCGCATCACATTCAACATCTAAAGCCGATTCAAAAACATGTTTTTGAATCATACTATTTCTATTCAAATACATGTTTATGGACCTCGAATTCAAACAACGAGAATAATGAACAACCCGACATTACGATTGGGTGAAAAACAAATTGATAATACTTGTTTAAGATTCAAACTAATTCATCCAAAAGTTCATGAGATTTCATCTTTGAAACATATTATAGAAATTTAAACTAACAAATTGCCACAAAATTAACATAAAATCAAAAAATTACGTAAAACCCTAAAACCATGAAAGGAATGAAAATACTTACAAACTTGTTATATTGGCTCCATAGTTCATGGGCTTTGAGTATTTCGAAGATTAAAGTTTGATCTTCTTGAGTATGCTTCGCTTTTGGCTCTTGTTCTTCTTCTTCGATAGTGTTGTTTGCGTTCCAGATTCCAGAGAGTGAATAGAGGAGAGATCGATTTTTTACTGTTTGGATATCTATCTATTATTTTATTTTAAATTCAAGTAAAAGCTAAATTTTAATTTTTTTAACTTGAAGGATATAATTGTCTTTTTGCGTGGTGTGTAAAGCAAAAATTAAAAAAAAATAACTATTTTTTTGGTATGAAAAGTAAATGTGGTGTGTAAAGTAAAATTAGTGGGGCATTTAGAAACACCCTTAAAAAAATGACGTCCTGAACTTGTATAACATATCTAGGATTTGATGTTCAATTCTTTCATAATGTAGTAATCAGAATTCCAAATGCTATACAAAATATATGGAAGTACCGATTTAGCTGCACAAATTTCTTTAGCCTTTTCCACAACTCTTAAGCTAATATGACATCAAGAAAAGTGACAGAAATTTCAAATTGAGTGCACCTACCAAAACTAAAAAACACAAGAAACCATCTCACTATAGTATTTTTTCAACGAAATTTTCCGAGCCCACATGGTAAATAACGAGAATTTAGTTCAATCTAAAGCTTAAAATGATGAGCAATAACATCTACTACTTCACCAGAAAAGGGGAAAAAATCATCAAACTATTACCTTGAAAAGTATCTTCAAATGAACTGCAGCGAGAAGGGTCAAGAAGGGAGCAAAGATGCGCCAGAAAAGCGAAGAGAAAGGGCGAAGAGGTGGCGGCAGCTGTAAGGGAATAAAATTAAAAGGAAAAATAGAAATTAACTCAAAAGCAACTTCATCAGAATAAACCTAAACAGCAACGTAGATATTTCGTGAATTTTTTTTCGACCCTAATTCATCAATGTACACAGAGCAACAAAAAAAAGGCTCAATCTAACTCTGATTTTGCTACTGCTTTAATCTCGAAACTGCACCTTCAACGAACCTTAATTCAACTCCGATGGGTCGGCGACAATGGTGAGACGTCTCACGACAGCGACGACGATGGTGGACGTCTCACGGCGGAGGCGGCGCGACTTGCTCTTCAAATCGCCATTCAATTTAATTTGGGGGAAAAAATATTTTGTTTCACGCGACCTAAATGAATTTGGGGATATCCAATTTATTTTAATTTCTGAAAAAAACGACGTCGTTTTACCAATCACACAGACAACGGCTCAGTAATAACCGTTGTCCTTCCACAACGGTTAGATAACCCGTTGTTTATATAGAGTTGTCTATGTGAAAACACAGATATAGACAACGGCTATTGATCACCCGTTGTCTATTAACATATAGACAACGGGTTTGACAACCGTTGTGCGAAAATAAATTTAAAAAAAATAAAAAACGCTGCGATAGACAACGGTTTTGTCTTTACTCGTTGTCTATCACTATATAGACGATGGGCAAAGACAAAACCGTTGTCTTTAACACGTTGTCTATTAGCATTTTTCTAGTAGTGAACACTTTCCAAATTACCTAATCTTTCTTTCCTTTTCCTTCCTACTTCTTTTCTTCTACCTTTGGGGATCCATTCAACCCTAACCCACCTTACTTACTCAACACATACATCTCCCATACGCCACATACCACCTCTTGTATACCTAAACCCACACGCCAACTACACATCATGGCCACACATCATCCGTTGATCTTAGTTAGCAATCCTCGTCAATTCTTCGTGCAATTAAGTTGTACCCTCGATATTCGACAAAGAGTGCTATCTCTCACCCCCATATACACCACACACACACATCACCATACACTTTGAGTGAAACACGAGCGGTAAAATCAACAGTGGAAACAAATGAGAGAAATGTGAGATTGTGAGGATCCTTCCTTGTTTTCCTTTACGTTTGTTCGTTTTGTAGGTACCATGGACAAAGGTAAGAGTGAAGCCACCGATTCGACCCCGCCCATAGACAAGAATGACGCCACTACTTCGACCCCTCCCGTAGACAACCCAAAATCATCTACCACACCAGATGATCCATCCTGCTCGTCTAAAACGGAATGGGACCCGAAGTACCAGTTTGAAGCTATGGCAAAGTACTTCAGGCGCCAAAATCAATTGATGAATGATGAGTTCGGGAATCAAGTAGCCGAGCTAACTGAGCAGATCACGAAACTCACAGCTCAGTCGACTACATCTCTAGTAGTCCAACAACCCCAGCAAAGAGGCGCTCAGAGGCAGCCCGCTTTTCAAGAAAACATTGGAAAGAACGCATTCGGACACGAGTTCGATGCAGCAGGTAGATACGAAGCCGACTTCAATCTACCATGGCAGAAAAATCACCAAGATCATCCCAGAGCACCTGTGTAGCGCCCCGGTCCCAAAAGACCGTGGAAATGGATGCCACGGGGATTGGAATTAATAAGCGGGAAAGAAATGGGGGTACTTAATTAATTAATAAAACCTTAAGAGAAGGCTTAGAACAACCAAACATGTTTTTTAATACATATACTTGTCCATAATACCAAGATCAGAGTTCTTAGCATTTAGCAAAAGAATATCATAAGTGCAGAAGCTCAATTACCAACAAAATATTAACAAAAAGGAATAATGGATAATAGGTAAATAACAAAAGCCCATCTCTTAGCATCGTCACGTCCACGCTCCAGCTTACTGATCTGAAAATGTTTGAAAAGATTTGGGATGAGTACTAATGCACTCAATGGGCAAGTTTTCACAATTTATGTTATGCAAATCATTTTCTAAAAGTAATCTATCTGTGTCCATGCAGGTAGTGAAACTTAGGAGGTTTTAAAGTTGAAAGCAACCTAAGTTAACCAAAACATTTTAGCGTGAAATGCTTAAGAGTATAACCAGTCACTGCCCGCAACCCGTACTACATCACCAATGCGTAAAGTTGAGTATGGCCAAAGTATACCCAATGAGTGTAACCAATGAGTATAACCGAAGAGTGTAACCAATAAGTGTTTTATTTTAGTCTCACCGATAAGGAGTAGGGCATGACGAATAATGCATGCATACTGTAGCTACTCACATTGACACAGCGCTGATTTATGAAACTCCGACAACATACAATAGCAAGTAAATATTTAACACAGATAGTCACAGATGCAATTTTAACAAAATCAGAGTTTAATAACTCGAAAGATACAATTTGCAAAAATAGTATAGCAGCCCACCTTATAGAAACAAAAGTCCTAACAAGAATCCAACACTCGATCACGGTACTTGGGATAGAGCAACGGTCTGGAGTTCCTTCCCGGGTTCCCCTAAGGCTAAGCTGCTCTAACCATTTCGAGATTCAACCATTCACCTTCCTTGTAAGTCAAGCAAGTCCTACAAGGATCAATCTTGCTTTATGATCAATAACTACTTCCGGAATTAATCTAATATTTGCTTTAATTTAATTGAAGCGTTATTAATTTTACTGCAACTAGGAATGCACATTACTCGGATTTTAAACCCAACACGAATCGATAATAGGTTCTTACGATACATTTCAATTAACTTGAAACATATTCGACGTAAAATGGAACAACTTAAAACAGGGCAGCAACTTCGAAAAATCATAGGAAATTCAATTCAAGTCTGATTGAAACACGATCAGTGGCCACGCGTTCACCACGACGGAACCTACAATCCGTTAGAAGGAGTCGGAGACAAATTCCGATCATCCTGGCCTGAAATCGGCCGGAAAAGATACTGTTTACTGTTCTCGGAACAGATTTTTCGTCAAAAAATTTGAGGCTCAAACGAGCTCGATACTCAACGGATTTTTGCTCAAAAATACAATATTTGATACTAGAGGAAACAAAGATTTCAATGCAGCAAACGGATTTAGATTTTATAATGTATAACGACTGTAAATGAGCATGAAATTCAGCATTATTAACATAAGACATAATCTGCCGGAAACAAGTTGGTTTTCGGGAAACTTACCACTCGATTTCAGAAGAACAAATGATATCGGATCATGGATTGGAAAATATATCTGAAAATATTGATATGAAAAGATTGTGCACTCCAAAAATCAAGTCAAGAGGATGGAGGAATCGACGGGAAATAGCCTCCGAAGTTGCACTCGCAACACAATGATTTCTGTGACAGATTTGACATGTCAATTTGTGATATATCTTTGATAGACCAAATGATATTATATCGATGAAGTGAGACCTATTCTGGAAACTTTGAAGAGTTAAGTTTATAATGATGTAGATCTCATAGAAATATAAAGGCTGGATCTATGGGAAAAAGATGTCATAAATGGGTTTGGTGAGTTACAAAAATTAAACGACCAAGAAAATATTCATGCTTCGTTTAGGAGTTTTAGAGATTCTAATTGAGAAATTCTTGATCCTAAAATCAACTAAATAATCAGAGGAAAATCATACTAAAATTTCAGAATTTATGGATGAGATTTAAGGGACGAAAATGATAAAATACGACTGCTACACTAATGATAAGACTTATAGCTAGAAACCCCAATTTTGCATGTCTTCATTTCTGACTTTTTGTACACCAAATTGAGCGATTCCAGTGGCTAACATCAACTACGTGAAGAGAGGAACAACCTATCAAAATTTCAGCTATGTTGGTGGAGATTTGGAGGTCAAAATATACAGAATATAATCGTTGCTGCAGCTTGGTGGAAAATAGCAACCACTGCAATGTTTGCCTTTGTTCTCGACCATATGAGAACCAAAATGGATGATTTCTTCGGCTAACAATATCTACATCAAAGTGGAAAGCTCTCTGTAAAATTTCAGAATTGTTGGTTAAGGTTTGAGGGTCGAAAATAGAAGAGAAAGAAAGGTTGCTGCTGTTGGGAGGGGAAGAAAGAAGTCAAAGGAGAGTAGAATGTGGGAGAAAGTTGGGCTCTTGCTCATTCTCTCTATTTGATTCAGCCAATATCTTTGATGAACATGTGTACGACATGTATCAAACTAGGTGGAGTAGATTATTACACTTAGAGTATACTTGTCATGCATGGTGACACATGTAGCAATGCATGGTGACACTTGGAGAAAGGTAAGATTGACACTTGGATCATGGTGGGGTTGAGTGGTGGCAATCAATTTGTGATGTATTTTAATATATGGTATTGGGTTGAAATAAAGAACGAATACCATTTAATTGGAAGGTCAAATAAACTCCGTTTTTAATGAAATTGATGATCACACGAATATGAAAAGATTCGTGACCCCTAGTCAAAAGACGAAACCAATTTCAAAGTTAAACATAAAGTGGTAGAATTTTATTTTCAGGATAAAAATATGGTCTTTCAATAATTAGGACACCTATTATTTAATAAATGTCCAAATGACGAATGAAAAAGGCTCATAGAAATGTCTCATCATGAGGAACAAGATATATGATCAAGAAAGATTTAGAGGACAATATGATTTTAAGAAAATAATTGAGCCAACTTTGGGAGTCCTTTTCTCTATATTTGGAATTTTCTAAAATCATTCCAAAGCATCATATAATCAACACATACTTCCTATACGGTTGAAATAATTCACATATTTATTTTTGGATGGGGTGTTACATTCCACCCCCCCCCCCCCCCTTAAAGAAAATTTCATCCTCGAAATTTCACTTATCCGAAAACACTCAAGTTTATTGTTGTCTCACTTGTTTTCAAGTTTCGATGTTTCTTGTCCTCCCGGTTCTATCTAGCGAGGCTCCTATCGTATGTTATACATGCACGCAAGATCAATTTTTCGTCCTTGAGCACGTGGTCCGGGTCAAACACATACTTCCTTGGGATCGAGACATTTAACACATTATACACACTTTGTTTTCACTACGCGCTTCTTACTGTCAATAGATTATTATAAGATATACGTCCAGCTTGTGTTCTTATCTGAGAAAACTTCTTGAAGCATGCTCATCTTATTTTGTATCATTCGTTAGATTTAGCCCTTCGTTTACATGTGAAGTTCAATTTTGTATCCAATGCTTCTTGGCTGAATGTTGATGGGAATTACGTTTCATGATCTGACATGATTAAGATAAAATTAAATTCGACATAAGGTGCACCATAACTTGTACGTATAACTAAGCTCGCTTGTTCGACTTCATCTCTATCTTGATTGGCATGACATATTGTTGCCTACGAAAATCTCTTGGTCCACTATAAAATATTCCAGTATTTCTTGCCATTTTTCTCCTTATAGCACTCGTTATCTTGTTAGCTTCCCAAGGTGGTAGATTCCGATCTCTTCTTGCACGTGACATCGAAATAGACTTATCAAAAGAAGATAAAATTCTAGATCTACAAAAAAAAATATCAAGTTGACCTAACAGCAAAATTGTCAAACTTGACCCAACAACATCGCACAATCATCTATGACCATCGTATGTTCAATACCGTCTATCTGCTCATGGCCCAATGGCTTTCAATGATAAAGTTCGAAATAATGCATGCAAAATACATCAGCAACAACTTCAAATGATGGTGCCCAAGTCTTCCATGAACTCATTATCGCCTGTTGAGTAAACTTTATAATCTCATCTCCACGGGTAGGTATAAAGGTGGCGATCGGTTTATCTTGATATCTCACTCAGGTGACAATTCTAATATTGAACTTTGTTTGTAATGGCCATCATCGTCTAGCATATCTATCCACGAAAATTTCCAATCTCCACATAGATCGTTAAGCTATGTTGTTTTTTTTCTTCGATGGTAAATATGTCTATCTTTCTAGCACCATAGAAAACTCTAGTCAAGCTTAACATAACCTCAATCTCGACTCCCATAGAGTAAGTTATTTCTCCAATAAACTTGAACATCGAATCGATCTCTTTCTCGGTATACGTATGAAATCTCGTAATCCGCTAATCAATCATGATGTATATGTGGCAATTCTTCTGAGCCATAAGTTTATGTTCATTCATGAAAATGAAAGGTTTCCTCAGTCAAACTATGTTCTTAGCAATCTCATAAGTGTTTACAAGTCCAGCCTAAGTTCAGCAACTATAGGCTAAGTTTATCTTATGTTATCAAGCCTTCAAGTTCTCGTTCTCATTCCAGAGTATATATAACAAACACTTTTTGGCTATCACAGTTCACAGTATATGCATTCTGCACATTCCCAACATCACAAGTATGCACAAGGCATAGATAAACAAGTTCGTACAATTATGTAATCAACAGAGTTTTTAGATAGAAACCAATATGCTCACAGACATATTTCAAAACTAGTATACTATCAAAATAGCAACAGAGTACGCAATCAGCGCAGTTAATCAGAGTATGTAATCACCATAGAAATCAATCTTTCGAGGAATTCCCGTCAACACGGCGAATCCTAATCTTTCATTTTCAGACAATCTTAACATTTCAACAAATAATGTAAACTTTTAAAAACTAAAATCCGCATAAAAATATGCATACCTTTTAGGCTGTTGTGTGAGTAACGACCGGAGGGCTTATATAATATCACACGAGAATTTAATAGAAATGAAATAAGACCCAGCAGGTCTGCAGAGTTGCAAACCTACTCTGATACCACTTTATAGTGCCCCGGTCCCGAAAGACCGTGGAAATGGACGCCACGGGGGTTGGCATTAAGAAGCGGGAAAGAAATGGGGGTAATTAATTAATTAATGAAACCTTAAGAGAAGGCTTAGAACAACCAAACATGTTTTTTAATACATATACTTGTCTATAATACCAAGATCAGAGTTCTTAGCATTTAGCAAAAGAATATCATAAGTGCGGAAGCTCAATTACCAACAAAATATTAACAAAAATGAATAATGGATAATAGGTAAATAACAAAAGCCCATCTCTCAGTATCGTCACGTCCACGCTCCAGCCTACTAACCTGAAAATATTTAAAAAGATTTGGGTTGAGTACTAATGCACTCAGTAGGTAAGTTTTCACAATTTAAGTTATGTAAATCATTTTATAAAAGTAATCTATCTGTGTCCATGCAGGTAGTGAAACTTATGAGGTTTTAAAGTTGAAAGCAACCTAAGTTCACCAAAACATTTTAGCGTGAAGTGCTTAAGAGTATAACCAGTCACTGCCCGCAACCCGTACTACATCACCAATGCGTAAAGTTGAGTATGGCCAAAGTATACCCAATGAGTGTAACCAATGAGTATAACAGAAGAGTGTAACCAATAAGTGTTTTATTTTAGTCTCACTGACAAGGAGTAGGGCATGACGAATAATGCATGCATACTGTAGCTACTCACATTGACACAACGCTGGTTTATGAGACTCCGACAACATATAGTAGCAAGTAAATATTTAACACATATAGTCACATATGCAATTTTAACAAAAGCAGAGTTTAATAACTCAAAAGATACAATTTGCAAAGATAGTATAGCAGCCCACCTTATAGAAACAAAAGTCCTAACAAGAATCCAACACTCGATCACGGTACTGGGGATGGAGCAACGGTCTGGAGTTTCTTCCCGGGTTCCACTAGGGCTAAGCTGCTCTAACCATCTCGAGATTCAACCATTCACCTTCCTTGTAAGTTAAGCAAGTCCTACAAGGATCAATCTTGCTTTAGGATCAATAACTACTTCCGGAATTAATCTAATATTTGCTTTAATTTAATTGAAGCGTTATTAATTTTACTGCAACTAGGAATGCGCATTACTCGGGTTTTAAACCTAACACGAATCGATAATAGGTTCTTATGATACTTTTCAATTAACTTGAAACATATTCGATGTAAAATGGAACAACTTAAAATAGGGCAGCAATTTCGAAAAATCATAGGAAATTCAATTCAAATCTGATTGAAACACGGTCAGCGGCCACGCGTTTACCACGACGGGACCTACAATCCATTAGAAGGATTCGGAGACAAATTCCGATCATCCTAGCCTGAAATCGACCGGAAAAGATACTATTTACTGTTCTCGGAACAGATTTTTCGTCAAAACGTTTGAGGCTCAAACGAGCTCGATACTCAACGGATTTTCGCTCAAAAATACAATTTTTAATACTAGAGGAAACAAAGATTTCAATGCATCAAACGGATTTAGATTTTATAATGTATAACGACTGTAAATGAACATGAAATTCTGCATTATTAACATAAGACATAATCTGCCGGAAACAAGTTGGTTTTCGGGAAACTTACGACTCAATTTCAGAAGAACAAATGATATCGGATCATGGATTGGAAAATATATCTGGAAATATTGATATGAAAAGATTGTGCACTCCAAAAATCAAGTCAAGAGGATGGAGGAATCGACGGAAAATAGCCTCCGAAGTTGCACTCGCAACACAATGATTTTTGTGACAGATTTGACATGTCGATTTGTGATATATCTTTGATAGACCAAATGATATTATATCAATGAAGTGAGACCTATTCTGGAAACTTTGAAGAGTTAAATTTATAATGATGTAGATCTCATAGAAATATAAAGGCTGGATCTATGGGAAAAAGATGTCATAAATGGGTTTGGTGAGTTACAAAATTTAAACCACAAAGAAAAGATTTGTGCTTCGTTTACAAGTTTCAGAGATCCAAATTGAGAAATTCTTGATCCTAAAATCAACTAAATAATCAGAGGAAAAACATACTAAAATTTCAGAATTTATGGATCAGATTTAAGGGACGAAAATGATAAAATACAACTGCTACACTAATGATAAGACTTGCAGCTAGAAACCCCAATTTTTTATGTCTTCGTTTCTGACTTATCATACACCAAATTGAGCGATTCAAGTGGCTAACATCAACTACGTGAAGGGAGGAACAACATATCAAAATTTCAGCTATGTTGGTGGAGATTTGGATGTCAAAATATACAGAATACAATCGTTGCTGCAGCTTTGTGGAAAATAGCAACCACTGCAATGTTTGCCTTTGTTTTCGACCATATGAGAACCAAAATGGATAATTTCTTCAGCTAACAACATCTACATCAAAGTGGAAAGCTCTTTGTAAAATTTCAGAATTGTTGGTTAAGGTTTGAGGGTCAAAAATAGAAGAGAAAGAAAGGTTGCTGCTGTTGGGAGGGGAAGAGAGAAGCCAAAGAGGAGTAGAATATGAGAGAAAGTTGGGCTCTTGCTCATTCTCTCTATTTGATTCAGCTAATACCTTTGATGAACACCTGTCAGATAAGTAGTTAGTTATGAAAGGCCTAGAAATGGAGATGGAGATGGTTTGCTCAACAACATCAAAACGAGCATTCGGAATTTGAAGGTCTACATGACCCTGATCTTTACTTAGATTGGGAGTGCAAAGTAGACAAGATCTTCACATGCTACGACTTTCCAGAGATCAAGAAAGTCCAGTTAGCTTCGTTGGAGTTTAGAGGCTATGTAGCCTCATGGTGGGAAATGCAGCAAGAGAGGCGACGCAGAGAGAGATATCTGTCTGTTGATATATAGGAAGAAATGAAAGGCTTCCTACGAGGAAGATTCATTCCAGTGCATTATGAGAGAGAGCTTGAGAAGAAGCTCAACCGGATCAAGCAAGACACCCATTCCATTGAAGAATACCACAAAGAGTTGGAGACCGCCTTGAACCGAGTCAGAAAGTAAGAGTCCTTAAATGCTACCATCATCAGGTACATTGAAGGCATGAATCCCGACATTGTATGTGAAGTCGAGCTCAGAGACTTCAAAAGTGTAGATGACATGGTGCATTACGCATCAATTGTGGAGAGACAGCTTCCAGAAGGCCAACGTCGATCTCATCATACTTCAGTCCCTACTCGGCCATCTTAGAATAAAGGTACTCCTTCCACATCATCTTCTACTCCTTCTATGGATTCTACTCGACCCTGAGGCTAATCCGAACCACCCGAGCGGCGTTTTGACCGTTCTACACAACCGCCAAGCTGTAGGACCGATCCTACACCTTCAGCTCCAACCCGACCGAATTTCACACGGCCAAATCAGTCCAATGCAGCACTGACTTCAGCCCCTAGTCAAGCCAGAGATGTTCAATGCCATAAATGCCAAGGTTGGGGCCATTTTCAGAATTAGTGCCTGAACCGGCGAGTTCTATTCATCACGGAGCAGAATGAACTCGAATCAGCCATTGAAGATGAAAAACCACCCAAGGCCGATGCCCACACTGAAGTAGACACCTCTCAGATCGAGTTTGAAGAAGAGGAATCCAAGATTCCTCATGTCAGCTTGGTTTCCATACGCAGTCTGAACATAAATCGAGAAGAAGAGCAACAATCACAGCGAGAAAACATCTTCTACACAAGAGTTGCTATTGAATACAAGACTTGCGCGATGATCATAGACAGTGGCAGTGTAATTAATGCAGTGAGCCAGTATGGAGTCGACAAGCTTGGATTTACCACAGTGAAGCATCCAAAGCCTTACCGTTTGCAATGGCTTACAGATCGAGGCACAGTTCGCGTTACCGATCAGGTACATGTATCTTTTTCCATTGGTCATTATTCTGAAACTGTATTATGTGATGTTATTTCTATGGATGCAACACATATACTTTTAGGGAGACCATGGCAATTTGATAGACAAGCTGTACACGACGGCCTCACGAACACTTATACAGTCAAGAGAGACGGCTGAACCACCATCCTTAAGCCGTTGTCACCTAAAGCCGTTCAAGAAGAGTAAGAAATAATGAGAGCAAGATTCCAAGAAGAGCGAGAAAAGACCGCAGCCGTAGCCATCCGAGCAACCACCGCCAACGGCCCTCCCTCGGCCGAATGCACTTCACCGCCGTCCCCTCCCTCTTCCACGGCCAATGCAGCCCCTTGACCACTTCTTTCCAGCCCCCTTGATCATGGAAAAGGCGTGAATGCAGCCCCTTTACCACAAGAGAACAATCGGCCCTTGTTTTGCACAATTAAAGGTGTTGAAAAAGCTATTAAAGCAGGTTTGTCTTTAGTTCTTTTAACTTGTAAGAACAGTGCTATTAATGATGTTTCTTTGCCTAGTGTTGTGCAGCCCCTTATGAAGGAGTTCGAAGACGTCTTTCTGGATGAGATTCCAAGTGGATTACCTCCAGTTCGTGGGATCGAGCACCAGATTGATTTCGTACCCGGAGCCGTCTTACCAAATTGTCCAGTTTACCGTACCTCACCAGAAGAAATGAAGGAGATAGATTGTCAAGTTGAAGAGCTGTTGGAGAAGAAGCAAATCCGAGAGTCGATGAGCCCATGTGCAGTTCCAGTGATTCTAGTGCCCAATAAAAACAATGAATGGAGAATGTGTATGTATTGCAGAGCCATCAACAAAATAACAGTTAAGTATCATTTTCCAATTCCTAGACTTGATGATATGCTAGATGAATTAAGTGGATTGAAAATCTTTTCTAAAATTAATTTAAGATCTGGTTATTTTCAAGTTCGCATGCATGAAGGAGATGAATGGAAAACTGCTTTTAAGACTAAACATGGATTGTATGAATGGTTGGTAATGCCTTTTGGTCTCACAAATGTACCGAGCACATTTATGAGATTGATGAACCATGTTTTGCGTGATGTTATTGGGAAGTATGTTGTTGTTTATTTTGATGATATCCTGATATACAGTCACAGTGCACATGCGCACCTAGATCACCTTAGGCGCGTATTTATGCTTTTGAGAGATGCTTGTTTGTATGGAAACATATCTAAGTGTTCATTTTGTTTGGATGAAGTAGTATTCTTAGTCTTTGTTGTGAGTTCTAGAAGTCAAGAGGTTGATCATTCCAAAATCAAGGCGATTGAGGAATGGCCAACGCCCAAAACCACGTCTGAAGATCGATCCTTTCACGGCCTTGCCGGATTTTATCGTTGCTTTGTGCATGATTTCTCTAGCATTGTCGCACCTCTTACTGAGCTAAGTAAGAAGGATCGCAAATTTGAATGGGGTAAACAACAAGAGCATGCGTTTAATACTTTGAAGTCTTTATTGTGTTCTGCTCCTGTTTTATGTTTACCTGATTTTTCCAAAACTTTTGAGATCAAGTGTGATGCCTCCGGGATAGGTATTGGTGCTGTTTTGATGCAGGAAAAACGGCATGTGGCTTACTTCAGCGAGAAGCTCAACGACGCCGCCCTTAGGTACTTGACGTACGACAAGGAGCTTTACGCTTTGAAGTGTGCATTAGATACATGGCAGCACTATATGTGGCCCAAGGAGTTCGTCATTCACACGGATCATGAGAGCTTGAAACATTTGAAAGGTCAAATCAACTTGAACAAGCGACATGCGAGATGGGTCGAGTTCATCTAGTCATTCCCGTACGTCATCAAGTACAAGAAAGGAGAAGATAACATCGTCACCGACGCCCTCTCTCGAAGGTACACGTTGCTTAACCTAATGCATGCTAAGATGCTTAGATTTGAGTCTATTAAGCCTTTGTATGAGTCGGACCCATTTTTCTCGTCCATCTATGAGAAGTGTTCGAATTTATCCAAGTCTTTTGATGGATTCTATGTGCATGATGGGTTCTTGTTTAAATAGTCTAAGTTGTGCATTCCTACTTGTTCTATGCGTAAGCTACTTGTTTTAGAATCTCATGCGGGAGGATTAATGGGACATTTTAGTGTGTATAAAACATTATCATTGTTACATGAGCATTTCTTTTGGCCGCATATGAAACATGATGTTGAACGCATATGTAGTAGATGTGTTACTTGTCATAAGTCTAAATCTACTTCGCATCCTTTTGGTCTTTACATGCCTTTACCTGCTCCATCTAGCCCTTGGATTGATTTATCTATGGATTTCATTTTGGGTTTACCTAGGTCTAGATCGGGTAAAGATTCTGTGTTTGTTATAGTTGATAGGTTTTCTAAAATGGCGCATTTCATTGCATGTAGGAAAACCGATGATGCTGTTCACATAGCCAATTTGTTCTTTATTCATGTTGTTAGATTGAATGGCATTCCTAAAACTATTGTTAGTGATAGGGATTCCAAGTTTTTAGGACACTTTTGGCGAGTTTTATGAGGAAAATTAGGGACTAAGTTGTTGTTTTCTATTGCATGTCATCCACAAATCGATGGTCAAACTGAGGTTGTGAATCGTACTTTAGGTACTTTGCTTAGGTCATTAATTAAGAATAATGTGAAGTCATGGGAAGAATGTTTACCTTATGCTGAATTTGCTTACAATCGTGTTATTCATTCTTCTACTAACATGTCTCCATTTGAGGTTGTTTATGGATTTAATCCACTAACACCTAATGATTTGATTCATTTACCCGTTGAGCATCTAACGAGTGTTAGAGGATTAAAGAGAGCTGATTTCATCAAGAAGATGCATGAGAAGGTTCGAGCCCGGATCAAACACAAGGGATCCACAGTTTCCACCGCACGCAACACGAGGCGCAAACATGTAGTCTTCCAGCCCGGTGATTGTGTTTGGATTTATCTGAGTCCCGACCGATTTCCTAATCTGAGGAAGTTGAAATTGTCACCTAGAGGAGATGGTCCTTTCACCGTTTTGAGCCGTGTCAATGACAATGCGTATCGCATTGATCTACCTGGTGAGTATAAGTGTTCATCTACGTTTAAAGTTGCTGATTTATCTCCCTTTGATGCAGATGAATTCGATCAAGATGATGGTCCAAATTTGAGGACGAATTGTTTTTAGCAGAGGGGGAATGATGAAGCCATGAGCAACAATGAAGATCAAGACCCGGAGTTGCAATTTCGAGGATCAATTACAAGATCAAGAGCTAAGAAGCTTCAAGCATACTTGCAAGTGTTGATTCGAAGAAAGCTCGAGATTGGAGATGAAGAAGTCGAAAGAAGAAATTCCAAGATAGTTAATTTATTAACTATTGAAGATCAAGATCACACCATGGAGAACATAACTTGAAGAGTTGAAGATGGAATGAGGAAGTGCACGTGTGCATGGTGTTGCATGAAGACCGACGTGAACGTGTGCAAGTGTGTTGAAGAATTTCATCCCTAATTAATTTAATTAAGGGATTGATTTTATTTAGACTATAGTATTATTTTTATTTAATTTGGGACTATAGTAGATCAGATTTTATTTAATTATTTGGATGTAATTTTCGGTCATTAAGTCCATTAGTCATAGGTTTGACTAGAATTTTAATTAAAGCAAGTTTCTACCTTAAATAGAATTCTAGTTTAGGCAATTTTCTATTCCAATTAGACTTCTTTTTGGACCATAGATTTTCGGCCATATAGCTCTAATTTTCGGCCCCTTTAGTTCTTATAAATAGGTGTTTCATGTCACATTGATACTTTAGACATTATTGAAGATTTTTTACTTTTGCATACAATTGTGTATCAATCTACCTTTTATTTGTTTGTTGTTTTAGATTCAAAACAATATTCTTAGAGCATAGCAACTTTAAGTCAATTCAAGGGTATTGCTTAATCCACTTGAGGGATTAACCGGTATTCGCTATCCGAAGATCAACTTGGAGATTTCAACCTTGGATACGTTCGAGATTCAAGGAGGCTATCGGGTTGTAATTCACTTCAACAATCATCAACCGCCGTTTATCATCCACGACAACATGCACCAGCCCCAAGTCGTATGCCACAGCCCTCCCACAAGATCGAGCTCAAGTTCTTCTCCGTTCCGTCCCATCCGTAAGTTCATTTAATCTCTATCATATCCTACCTACTCCAAGCCTTCTTCACAAACCTTCACACACGACCTATACCTTAATTCCAGTCCCTATATGCCTATTTTCATCCCTTGTTACCTTGGTATTGTGTTACATAGTTCGTGTCATTGTCTAGGTGTTTTAATTGTCTAGATTAGTCGTTTAATCGAGTCGGATTGAAGCCCTTCATTAGTTGACGTGTTTCAATTCTTAGAAGTCTTCCGCTACGTCGTTTATTCGTCCTAGATTAATTGTCCGGGTCGTATCAGCTATCTGTAATTACATTTCTATATAATAAATAATTTATGCCAAATTAAATTGCTAATCTTTCGATGATTCACCATGGTTATTTAATTATTTTATAATAATTGCATTGATAACAACTTTTGAAAATTATTTTATTTAATTAGAAATATATATTTCGAATTTGATTTCATAATTAGTGCTATAGTGGGCTCCCAATTTTGCACAATATTAACAACATATTTTCATATACATATTTGAAATTTTTATTTTTATTTTTTATTTTTTATTTTACGAGTAGATTTGAACTTATTGCTTGTAGATATCGAATAATTATTTTATGACTTATTTCATAATAGACGTTTCCAAATAAATACATAATAGTGGCCGCATCAACACTAAGGCAATGCACGTGTAGATTAATTATCAATCAATTTGGCAACAATTCAACAATCTAGCAATTAATATTCAGATTATAAATAATTAGTGAGTGGTTGAAAAGAGAAATGATGGTTGCCAGTGGGCTGCTCTACCTTTGATAGAAAGGTGTATTTTTCAGAATCGTGTTGAGATTTTTTATATTACCCATTAAATTAGCCAAGGTTTTTCACTTATTTATTATTTTTTTGTTTCCCAGTAATTTTTTAGTTTTATATCTTTTGTTGAATTTGTGTTATAGTTTCTTGAACCTATTGTATGAAATCCGTATTGATTAATTTTCTTGATTTGTGCATTCATAATTGTCTAAATCAAAATACATTATTTTGTGTATAACAGTGAAGAGGAAATAGCGAGGAATTAATTCAAGAAGAAAAGATCGAAGCCATTTCAAATAATGTCAACATCACAAATTCGAAAGAAATCCAACAGGATGCATTGAGGAAGTTGAGTCTTCAAGTTTGAAGAATTCCCGGCAAATTTGATGAAACCTCGTGTGCTTCAAGCACTCACTTTTTTTATCTTAAATATAGATTCCATGTAATTTATATATTTTTTTTAAATATTTTTAGGAGCTAATACTTCTTAATCATTGTTACAATATACTTGGTACCCATAAAATATCAACATTGTGCTACTGAAGTTGGCTATATTCTGCCACTAGCCATTTTGTTTGCGGTACAACATTTTTATTTTAATCATTGTTTGGAGAAATAATAAATTATAATTTCGTTATTTTTCAATGATCTATATATCTACATCTACATAATACGGAGTAACAATGTTGTGAAACATACTTTTACCACCTAAACCATGTTACTAATTAACAATTATTTTAATCATTTTAATTATTATATTGTTTACTATTTAGGGAAAAGGGTCTCGCAGGCCCCTGAATTTTTTGGCGGGGACCTCGCAGGCCCCTGTACTTTTTTTTGGCTCAATTGAGCCCCTCAACTTTTTTTTGGGTTCTATTGGGCCCCTCCGTTAAGCCCCTGTAGACGGGACCGTTAGTTCAACATAAAACGACGTCGTTTTAGGGTTATTTATATTAAAAAAAATTTCTAAATTCAATTAATATTGCACCCGGCCCATTTTAATAATATACCGACCCAATTTCAAATAAACCCGACCCATTTAGATAAAATTGGGTCTTGCAGCTTGCGGGTTAAAATTGGGGAAACAGTCTTCGCTAACTGGAGCACAAATTAGGGTTAGTTCATTCGAGAATTCTAGAATTTATTCGCTAACTTCGTGGATTAATCTAAGTTTATGGGGTTAGGAAACCATTTTTAGTAAATTAACACAAAGTGGTAGTCCAACTCAGAGATTCGAGAAGATTTTCGAAGTCCAACTCAGAGATTCGAGAAGATTTTCGAAGTTAGAATTTGTGGTCCAAGTTCTTGGGTAACCCCACCACATGCGACGCACCAAGGCAACGAAAAAGGTAAGAATACATTAAACAATTATTGTTTCTGTTTTGTAGCAGAATATTTAGTGTATAGGGCTTTCCTTTGTTTTTGTTTTTTAGCAGAAGATTTACTCATTTATGTTGTTTGTGTGTGTTTATTTTTTTTTCTTTTTTTATTTTTTTTGTAGAGACATGGCTTGTTACCTTATCAAGTTGGCATATCATATCGGAGGTAATTGGGTGCATACAGATTCCTTAGAATACATAGGGGGTAAAAATAACTTGAAGAGGGAGATATTGATTTTCTATCTTTTACGCATATGATTAAGAAATACAGAGAAGAGTTTAATATGCCAAATGTTAGTAAACTATGCTATTTGAAACCAGGAAAAAGTTTGCTTGATGATGGTGTGCTAGTGTTGGAGAATGATGATGGGATTAATGACATAGTGGCCTCTGTTTTTTAACAGAATTTCAATTGCTGCATTCATATTTATCCATTTGATGAACTAGTTATCAAAGAGCATCATCTAGGTACACAATGTAGTGCAAATGTGGTTATGGATATGAATTCTGGACTAGCTTTAGGGGATTTGGGATTGGTTAATGAGAAGAATAATGCTAAATTGAATGAAAAAGGTAAATGTCTAGAACAACAGAATGAGGTTGAAAAGGTTGCAGAATGTGAATCTGATTGGGAGGGTGAATCTGATGGGGATTCAGGCAGCTCTAGGTCAAAGGATGACAGTGATAGTGATTGCAGTACTGATAAAGATGTGGAGATGAGCTTAATTGAACAAAGTAGAAGAGCTGTTAAGTACGATGTAAATGATGACAACCTACATTTCTTGTTAGGGATGACTTTTCCAGATGCTAAGACTGCTAGAGATGTTATTGCTAAGTACAGTATAACTAAACGTACCCCTTTGAAGTTAAATCCTAATGAGAAGCATAGAATTAAGCCTAAATGTAAGGCTGTTGGTTGTCCCTTTATTTTATTTATGTTGCAATCTGGAAAGACACCAAACCTTGTTGTGAAGACGTTCATTCATGAGCATGATTGCTTAAAAGAATCTAGAAATAGGTTTGCCACTTCTAGATTTCTAGCTAATGAGTTAAAGAGATACATCAATGACAAACCTAATATCACCACTAATGAGTTAATGAAAATAATAGAGAAGGAGTTGCACTTCTATGTGTCAAGATCTACATGTAAGAGGGCAAAAAAAATTGTTAAAACTGAGTTAGAGGGTAGTTATATCCATCAGTTTGGATACATAGGTTCTTATGTAAACATGCTAAAGAGAACAAATCCTAGTTCAACAATAGAGTTGGAGCTGTGTGGTAAAGCTTTGCAATCTGGAAGATTAGTATTTAAGAGGCTATATTTATGCTTCGATGCTCTTAAGAGGGGTTGGAAGATGGGTTGTAGACCTATTTTGGGGATAGATGGGTGTCACTTGAAGGGAATTGTGAAAGGGCAGATTCTTGCAGCTGTTGGGAAGGATGCCTCAGAGCAAATGTTCCCTGTTGCTTGGGCAGTCATAGACAAAGAGAACATCGACAACTGGAGGTGGTTTTTGGAGCAGCTTGTGAGTGATCTGGAAATTACTGATGGAGGAAAAACTCTAACCATTATCTCAGATATGCAGAAGGTATTCATCTTATAATTATCACATCTATACACTTGATTGCTACTATTTAATTATCAGTGTTTGATTTTAATCAATGCAGGGTTTAGTAAACGCAGTTCATGATGTATTACCACTAGTTGAGCACAGATATTGTGCTAGACATGTTCATGCCAACTGGAGCAAAAAGTGGCATAATGGAGAGCTGAGAAAGTGGTTCTGGATTTGTGCTTGGAGCACATTCAAGGAGGAGTTTGATGATAACCTGAAGGCTGAAGATTTTGTATCTTACATCCCTCAGGTATTTTGTAGAGCATTTTTCAGCACAAGATGCAAATCTGACACAGTCTGTGAAGCATTCAATGCAAGTATCAGAAATGCTAGATTTAAACCAGTGATTTCAATGTTGGATGACATTAGAGAAGCTGCAATGGCAAGGTTAGCATCACATAGGGGCTATCATGAAAAATGGTCAAGTAAATGGAGTCCTTCATGTATTGATGTGCATTAAGATAACCTAGAGACAGCATTTGGTTGTAAGGTAGTGTTTAATGGTGAGAATGGGTATCAGGTAGGGGATGGAGATGATAGGCATGTGGTGAGGATGGATCTTTTGATGTGCACTTATAGAAGCTGGGATGTGACTGGAATACCTTGCCCCCATGCTATTTGCGCTATAAATCATGCAAAGAAAGATCCCAAATTGTATATCTCTCCCTGGTATGAGAAGTCAGCCTACATTGCAACTTATCAGATTGCAATGATGTCTGTCCCAAGTCATAAGTTCATGAATATTGATGCTTTTGAGAAATGTGAGCCTCTCCCGGTTGTGAAGTTGTTAGGAAGACCAAAGGAAAAAAGAATAAGAAGTGATAAAGAGCCAAAGAAGGGCCAACAGTCAGGGAGACTCCGGAGAAAGGGTGTGATTATGAGTTGTTCCATATGCCATGTGGAAGGTCACAATAAAGCAAAATATCCTCAGAAAACCAAGGATAAGGTAAGTT
The DNA here is from genome assembly GCA_026008535.1 of Perilla frutescens. Classification (NCBI taxonomy): domain Eukaryota; kingdom Viridiplantae; phylum Streptophyta; class Magnoliopsida; order Lamiales; family Lamiaceae; genus Perilla; species Perilla frutescens. The sequence goes on along the minus strand of BRKX01000020.1, from coordinate 941,886 downwards.
AAATATATATATATATATTGATTACTGCTCAATTCGCATAATTTTATTGATCTTTTGATATGAACATAGAGATCTAAAGAGAAAACAATAGAGAGAAGAACAGAGATGGAGGAAATGAAACAGAGAAGAGCAAAGAGAAAGGGAAAGAGAAAGTGATGAGCTCTGAGAAAGGGAAGAAGACTGAAAAGAGAAAGACAATAGATGATCTTCCTGACAACTGCATCAGGAGAAGCAGAAGAGTTGTTGGAATGGGGCTATATATTGATGATACATCTGGAAATGTCACTTTTAATGTGAGTAACATGTTCAACTTGTTTTATATTATGCATATTTGTATGATTTCTCAATTTAACTCAATTTGCAGCCTGGGATGAGCTCTGAGACACTTATCACCCAGAGAGATCCAATTGCAAGTGAAGAATTAATTTCAAATCCAGATCCTCAAAATCAAATATCCAATTCCAAATGAGCGAGTCATAAGACAAGAGCAACGATCCTCTGTTCTTTCTAGAAGTAGTGCATCAAGAAAGATAGCATTTGCAACCACTGGAAATCAGTCCATCTTACCTACAAATCTGCCATTTAAGCCACCTGGGCCAACATGGAAAGGCCAGCCATGCACAACTAGGAGCCAGCTGGAGAAGAAGAGGGACAAGAAGAAGTACAAGAAACCATGAACACCAATGACTCAATATTTTTTATGAAGGGAAATATGATGTATTATCTGAGTTGTGACTCAATATTTTTCGCAAATCAACACATCTCTTTTGTAAATGAACATGTCCCCAAGCTTTTGTAATTGAACATGTCAACAGTGCTCTGTCATTGGATAATGCTTGCATAAATATGATGTTTTGTGGTCCATTCTATACATCTTTTCATAACTTTTTTCTTCATTTATTTTGAACTATAGGAAAATTAAGTGTATCATCTGCTAAAGGGCACTGTTGTGCAGTTGAATTTCCATTTTGATGTTAAAAAAAATAATCTGTGCTGAACTTCAAATTGCTCATATCTCAACATATTATTATGTAACTACCATTTTTGTCATCTCATTATTAATGCATTGTAGTGTAATCACAAAATAAGCAAAAAATGGTACTTCACAATAATTTAGAAGAAATCGAGGATTTCGGTGTCATTAGGCCTCAATCTTCAGCACATTGATTGATACTATAATGTACAAGGCATTGCAGATTATGATATTCACCATCATAACATCTCAGTAGGGGTAATCTATACTTAAAAACAAAAAGCCTCTCTCATAAATACATAGAATACACGTTAATACAAGTATACACAAAAAACTTCACTTTTGCATGCTCCTTCTCAAGCAGCAGGCTGCTGCATTCCAGATTCTGGCACCATCGATACCAGGTCCAATCCTTCATCAGAACCAATAACAGCTTCAAAATCGTAGTAAGGATTTGCTTGCCACGATCGTTAAACCAACAGTTACAACATTCACAATTTTTCTTTCATGTGTGAAATATATCACCATGTTACGAACAATACGTGCAGAAAGCCTGCATACATTCTATGTTCAGATGTCTAACACAGTGCTATGCTTCCACAGTCAAAATAGATCAAACTTAACAACCGGCATAACATTTCCATCTCAAGTTTTCAATATCTGCTTCTATTGGTTAGTACTCTAATTTTCTTACCTTTGGTCTTGGGGTAATAGCTTCAAAGCTATGAAAAATTGGTGTGCTGAAGTTTGGTGGCTCCAAGATAATATATGCTCCTTTGTTTTTGTATCTCTCTTCTGTAGCCTGTAAATTAGACAAAAGATCAAGAAATGTTGTTTGAGGAATATAAAACACACATAGAATTCACAAGTTCTACAATCCCGGATCTAATTTGGCATCTTGCCTTCCAAACATGAGTTGAAATCTACAGGGAAAATTGCCTCCCACATTTTCAAAACAAATATTAGTTCTTACTCAGCGAATACTTCTCCCAACATTTTTTCAGACCTAATTTCACATCTACAGAAGTTTTCTACAGAAGGGGGTCGGTGGCAAGCCGGCTAGGCTTTGAGATGGCCGGCGGCGGGAGATTGAAGGTAGGGATGCAACAGACATTTTGGGGGAGAAGATTGAGGGAATCAGCCGAGGGGGAGGTCTCCGGGCGAACTGAGCCGGTGTCGGAGATGAGGGCGCAGGGGATCCCGGTGTTTGGAGTGGCCATAGGGGGTGGGAAACGGGTAGAGGAGACGGGTTGGGGGGTTTGGGTCATTTCGGGTCGGGTTGGGGATTTTTCTGATGGGTTAGGATTTTTCTGATGAGTCGGGTCGGGTTTTTATCAAAATGGGTCAGGTGTAATATTAATTGAATTTAGAATTTTTTTTTAATATAAAAAACCCTAAAACGACGTCGTTTTATGTTGAACAAACGGTCCCGTCTACAGGGGCTTGACGGAGGGGCTCAATAGAACCCAAAAAAAAAAGTTGAGGGGCTCAATTGAGCCAAAAAAAGTACAGGGGGCCTGCGAGGTCCCCGCCAAAAAGTTCAGGGGCCTGCGAGACCCTTTTCCCTACTATTTATCATAATCGTAAAATGAAGTAGCTACAAGCAAATATACAAATAATATATACACAACATACATACCAAATTAATATATAAATTACCAAATATATATTACCTCCTAGATAATGTCTAATTACCTTGAATAGTTAATATATTACTTGTAATTACATGATTTACATCCACATATATATCATAACTACATCTAATTACAGTACTCGCTTAATTATAATAATTTTTTTTGAATAAGTCATGTTTGTTATAAATATATTTATTATATATGGACATTACTTGTTTCATACTGTAGGATTTAGTTTCAAACCCTATATATATCTTGTAATCTTATATAGATCATTACAATAATAAATAAAACTACACTGATGAATAAAATCATCTTTCCCTATATTCCGTATTCTTCTATTTTCATATATCTACATCATGTGAGTATTATTTTAGAATTCAATTTACAACAATATTTATATTAAACAATTTGTGTAGTATGGACTTTTGTTTGGGATTAAGGTATTTTATTTGTTATTTTTTTATTGTCATCTATAACAATCGTATCTCATTGATAAGTAATTCTTTTAAGCATATATATAATTTATTTTTTAAAAAAAAAATATTTTAGTGGTGGTGAAAAAATATTTTAAAATTTCAATTAATTTAATGAAAAATGTAATATGAATTACATAGTAAATGTTAATTGTAAAACCAATAAAGTTTTGAATCAAAATTAAATGTATGTTGATGTTAGTCTTCATATGACATTGGAGCTGTAGTAACAATATGCATCAATTGTATTAGTTCATATACAACTCATCAATTGTTGATTTTGATCTATATCGATTTAGGTTGGGAAGTGTAAAAAACTTACATGTCAAAATTGAATTATAGAAAATTTTATGTTAAATTGTCTTACGAGTCAAAATGTTTAAAAGGGGTTAAGATTCAGATACAAACACAATCAAACACTAATAAAATTATAAATGTACTGATGAATACGAGTTTGGATCTGGACCTAAACACGTCTTATGAATTTTAACCCATAAAATAGTATCACTTAAATTTGTATCATTAAATTAAAGTAAAATATATTCAATTAATAACAAATATAATTTTTTTACAATATAATATTTAAAACTATAAATATAAAATGATCTTTGTGCATCGCTCGGGTGTAAAAGCTAGTTACATTTATTCACTAAATTTATGATTAAATATAATTTTATTATTGTATATAATTTTTTTAATAATATTTTTTGTGCATCACAGACTTAGTATACTAGTTTTATATTTATATGTAAAAGCTACGAGTTCATTTCATTATATGTTTGATGTAAAAAAAATACATCTATGAATGCTTTCAAAACTTTAATGTTAGAATTTCGTAAACCTACAATATAATTGTGCTTCTTATTGTGCTCAAATTGTCTATACTATTAAATTAGTGACATTATTGCTTAATTTATGGGAAGTAATTAATTTAAATATCATATTTATTTATTTTATTTTATTTTGAACTAGCAATATACTCCTACCGTTCCAATTATATAGTTCTTATTACTAATTTTTTATGTTTCAATTATATAATTTCATAACTATAAATAGTATTAATTTTCATAATAATTTATAAATATACTCTTGTTAGATTTTCGAAATTAAAAACCAACCGCTTAAATTTTAAAGTCATTAATTTTAAATATTGATAATATTAGAAGTTGAACTTTAATATCTTAATTTCATAAATATTTTTAATCTCTATATGAGGAGAAACTGAACTATATAATTGAGACGGAGGAGATAACTGATTTTTGCGGGTCAAGTTAAAATTCTTCCATCCATCGGTGGCGATGCCCCCAATAATTGGTTTTTCCACAGCTTAATCACAAGGCAATATTTATTTGTGCGTAGTTAATCATCTTAATATTTCTTTGACTATATGAGATTCTATCTAATTGCATTGTTGGCCACATGCGTCTTGGGATGCTCACTGCTCATTTACTCTGCAAAACATATCTAGATAATATTAAATTTACTAAATTAACTTCATTTAATTTCGTATTCACCGTGATAGAAACAGATATTAAAATTTGAAAATTTGATATCATCCTCTGCTTAACTGAAATCGTCTGTTACACATTTAGTATTGCATTTCCTATTATATACTTAATTTTTTTTAGTTTTATTTAATTTTTTTTAATTTCAATTACCCAGGTTTTAGTTTAATTTGATAATATTAGGCAATGTTTGGTATACTGGTACGGATATACCCACATTAATAAAATCTGGATTGCTTTGAAAGGTAATTGCATATTAGCTATTTTAATTGTGTGTTTGGTTATTAAGATAAATATACTAAGATTGTTTCACATATCTGTTTGGTACATTGTTTTATTTGGTAGACTAAGTTCTGGAATGAGTAAATTAGTAAGGCAATGTTTGGTAGGCTAGATAAAGGCATATATACTAAGATTGCTACGCCAGAAACTGTATCCGAGAGGGGGCGTCGGATATATTATCCAGCCGAATTAGTAAATTACACATCGGGCCTCGCGTGAACGAATAATGGCTACCAAACACACGGTTCTTGCTGGATACCTATACTAATATGCTTTTATCCAGACTATCAAACATTGCCTAATTATTTAAGTTTTATCCTACAGAATTATAATACATTAAATACTTTAGTAATTGATTTTTAATTTTTAGTTATTAATTAATTATTTAAACAATTAAATATTAAAAAATTATATTAAATTCTAATTAGATAGGATAAACTTTAAATAACAAACGTATGAAAAACATTAAAAAAATCAAGTGTACAGTAAAGAATACAATGTCAAATATGCAATAGCCGATTTCATACTTAATTCTAACGTGGTATATGCATGAGTTAAAATCAAGAAACAGAATATGATTAAGCTTCCTACCAAAGTGTATCCAATTTCTATCCAATTTCCGTTTTTCTGAAATATCATTCCAATCATATTTTTATTCTTCAAGGACTAAGATAAAAAAAAAAAAAAAAAAAAGAAAAAAAAAAAAAAAAAAAAAGGTAACAAAAGGCTAAAATCTAGCATTTTCAAAGCCGTGCAAATCGCTGACTCTGTTGAAAGATTTCTTTATCTGAGCCACCTTAGCCAGCTTCTCAGCAGCTCTCCAAGCCGAGGTCGGCGTCAATGGCTCCTCATTCTCATCCACAAACAACCCCATTTCTCTCTCCTCACTGCTCCGCCGCATCATCTGCTGCCGGCACTGTACCCTCCACTGCACCTCCGCCACCTCAGCCTCCAACCCCCTTATGTACTCTGCCGCCGACTCCGAACTCGACTGCACCAACAGCGCTCGCGCCGACGACAGCAGCTGCATGGCGCTCGACAGCTCGCTGTGCTCGATTAGCCTCCGCGACTCGGCTACGGCTCGGCTCGTGATGAAAACGTTTCTCAGCCGTTCGATCCTCGGCAGTCCGGATCGAACGGACTGGGGCCTCGGCAGCAGCAGCGCCTGATCCTTACCGTAGATCACCTCTTCCGTAGCAGGGTCTTTATGGCAGCATTTAACCGAAATAACGTGGTGCGACCCGTACCCGACCCGGGAAGCTGGGACCCGGATTTCCACGAGTAATTCCTTCTCCTCCTCGGCGTACAGATCGCCGAGGCGGATGGAACCCGGCGTGAGAACAGACGGCCGCTCATTGCAGGAATAGACCGCCATGATCTCAACCGGATCCGACCCAGATGCGAGCCCGAGCTGGATCCTCAAATCTTGAACAACCACGCTCAATAAGCCGGAAACGCATTTCGAGAACGCATTCTCGGCCGGCTCGCGGCTGAAACCGGCCGAATGAACCGGTATCTCGACGTGGGCGAACCGGGTCGAGTGGGACGATCCACGGCGTTCGTTGCTCTCATTGCTGGCGGCGCTGCCGTCATCTCGACCGTCGGATAATAGTATGATGCTCGCCACCGGGTTCCTCTCGCGGCGTTCGTCGAGCACGCGAGTGGCCTCGCGGAGAGCTTCAGCCATGGCTCCAGCGGAGCCATGGCTGCAGCTGAGCCGGTCGATAATCCGCCGGGCCGAGCGCTGTCCCTGCGGCGACATCTGCCGCAGCGGCAGCAACCTCCTCGGAGCGGCCGAGAACGCCAGGACGGAGAGGCGGTCGGCCGAGCCGAGGGATGCGATGACCAAGCGCATTGCTCGCTTGAGCATCTCCAGCTTGGCGCCGGTCATGCTGCCGCTCACGTCGAGGACCGTGACCAAGTCGATCGGCGCGCGTTTCGCGGCGTCGGGAGCGTGCGGAGGCGGCGGAGCCCTGACCTTCAAGACGACGGCGTAGGTGTCGTGGGTGCGTCCCTGCGATATAACGGCGGCGTCGGGTGACACGCTCGCCTCCACCATTCTCGAATCACCGGGGAAGAAGGCGTCGTCACTACTGGAAACGGGATTCACGAAGAACCCCTGAAACTCCTCAACCTCCTCCTCTTCTTCTTCATCCGCCGCGGATTCGGGGAGACTGAATTTGGGCGTGAGCAGCGGCTCGTCGTCGGCGAAACTCGCCGGGTCGAATCGTCTGTTGAATTTAGTGGCCGAGTCTACTCGGACTATCTTTTCTTCTTGTTGTGGACGGTTTTGGTTTTGTGCGTGAAGGGCCAACAAAGGGACGTCTTTCCAGACGACGGCGCAGACGGGGCAGACGAGAGCGGACTTCTTTCCGACGTAGGCGGCGATGCAGGGGAAATGGAAGGAGTGGGAGCACTCCGCCGTGTAGATTGCCATCCCTTGCCCTGTTTTCACGCTTTGCATACACACTCCGCAACTGTTCTGGATACAACAAACCAACATCATTAAATCTTTGATAAAATGCCAGAAATTCATAACATGAAAATCGAAGATTGATTGATCTTACTCTGGATAGGCGGAGAGTGTTCTTGAGGATAGAGAAAGGGGATCTCGGAGAAGAGGGGTTCGAGCCGAACCGGATTCTGGACTGAGTTTTAGTGGTGGCGGTTTTGCATTCGAGATCATTGCCAAAGTTGGTGGCAATGGTTTTGCAACGCAGACGAGGAGTGGAAGGATTGCTTCTGCTTGGCTGCTTATCTGCCTCCGCCGCCGCCGCCGTTTCTCTTCTCTCTCTAGAGACACTGCTGCAGAATGCTCTTCTCCAACCTGTGCCCATTTTCTTGCGGAGCTTTTAGAGAGAGAAATGATGGATAGATCTGGAGAAGAAAGATACAAAATTTACAATTACGAGTTTTCGTCTACTTTGGCAAATGATTAAAAACAATTTTTAAAAAATGGGTTTGTTGGTGCATCTAAATCTGACAAGGCAGAAGGGTGGTGGTGGCTGGAGAAGAGGATCCTATCTTTACAATTTCTATGCCTTCGTTTCTATTTTTCTAATCTACTACTATAAATACTTTCTTGAAATACACATATATATATATACACATTGTAGGAATGCCTACAATTATTTAACTAACATAAAATACTTAATGTAGGCCTTAGAGCAATTTAATGGCCGGACTAAAATATTAATTTGACTAAAATGTTAATTTGGTACAGGAATCTAGTCTAATGATGTCCCAAATTCTGTATTAAATTGGTGCAACATCAAATTATGTTTCAAATTTGGAGTAAATTTGGTGCTGCATTTAGGGGTGTTAAGGTAGGACATATCTTACTTTTTTTGTCATACCTTATACTTTATCTTAATTTACGGTATAAAAAAATCATACCGTTACCGTACCTTTGCCGACAGTATACCTTAGTTCGGTTTACCTTAAGTTCGGTATGACACATAATGTATATCTTTACCATACCTACATTTCGGTATACCTTACCTTACCATACCGATATTTCGGTCCGTATCATCACGATATACCAAAATAATAATAGTAATGACATCAAATATATCTAATAATAATCAAATACCAACACAACAAATCAACAATCAAGCTTCAACGCAATAAAATTAAAAAATGAAACAATATTTTATATCATATTTAATTTTATTTTAATTTTTTCGATAATTCATCATAACATTTAGTATAAAGAGTAGAGAAGAATATATAATATTATTATTTATTACATATTTGATTTTAAATTGTTCGATTTTTAGTTAGAAGTTTTGTATTAAATTATATGAAATATAATATTTTCTTAAAGTTTTATGATGAGCATAATAAGTATTATAATATTGTATATAATATCTCATTTTAGTATAATTTTCTTTACCATTGTGGATAGGATTTTGTTCCTAAGGTCTTGATCAGCCCCTACTGTGATTCTCCCCTTCTATCTGATTATCCCTTGAGTCAAGGTGTAGTTTGTTTCTGCCTTAGGATCAGTTTTCAATGAGTCCTTAATTTTAGCAGTGAAGGGATCTTTCTCATAGCTCAATAAAACTTCCTGTACCCATAGTGGTGTAATGGTGCTGACTGCTTGGCACTGGTGTCCCAACTCTTGAACTCTTGATAAAGCATCTGCTGCTCTATTTTCTGTACCCTTTTTGTAATGTATCTCATAGTCCAGGCCAAGTAGCTTTGTAATCCATTTCTATTGAATTGGATTAGTTATTTTCTGATCCAACGAATATTTGAGGGCTTGTTGGTCAGTCTTGATTATGAATTTGTGCCCTTGTAGATAATGCTTCCACTTGTTTATAGCCATTAAGATAGGAAGAAACTCCCTTTCATAAATTGATAAAGCCTGGTTCCTTTGGCAGAGGGCCTTGCTTAGGAATGCAATGGGCCTCCCCTTTTGCATTAGAAATGCTCATGTGCCCATCCCACTAGCATCAGTCTCTAGTATAAATGGTTGAGTGAAGTCAGGTAAAGCCAGTACAGGGACTTGTGTCATAGCCTCCTTCAAGTGTAGAAATGCTTGCTTTGCTTCAACTCCCCATTTGAACCATTTCTTCTTGAGTAAGGAAGTTAGAGGCCTGCTTATGGCCCCATAGTCCTTAATAAATTTCCTATAGTAGCCTGTTAAGCCCAAGAATCCCCTTAATTGTTTAACATTCTGTGGCTGAGGCCACTTTTCCATACACTCCACATTCTGGGGGTCTGTAGCTACCCCTTCCCCTGTGATGATGTGGTCCAAGTATTCAATACTTGTCTGGCCAAAAGAGCATTTAGACATCTTAGCATAGAGAGTGTGCTTCCTTAACAGTTAGAATACCTCCCTTAGGTGAGCCAAATGTTCATCCCAGGTCTTGCTGTAGATCAATATGTCATCAAAGAATACTAAGGTATGTCTCCTTAAACAGTCTTTAAATACCATGTTCATTAAAGACTGAAAGGTGGTAGGGGCATTGCATAGGCCAAAGGGCATGACTAAGAACTCATAATGCCCATTATGAGTTCTAAAAGCTGTGAGATTCCTATGCTCTGGCTCCATCAATATCTGAAAATAGCCTGACCTGAGATCTATTTTTGAGAAAAATCTGGATCCATATAGTTCATCTAGTAGTTCATCAATAATAGGTATAGGAAAGTCATATTTCATGGTAAAGTTGTTAAGGTACCTATAATCCACACAAAGCCTCCAAGAACCATCATTCTTTTTAACTAGCAACACAGAGGAAGAAAAAAAAGCTCCTGCTGTGTTGTATTACTCCAGATGCAAGTAATTCCTTTACAATCCTCTCTATTTCATCCTTATGTTGGTGAGAGGACCTGTAAGGGTATTGGTGCTTAGGAACTATCCCAGGCTTCAGTACAATTTGATGCTCTATTCCCCTAGTTGGGGGTAGCCCCTCTGGCTCTTTGAAGATGTCTGCAAACTCATTAATCGGTTCCTTCAGCTTAGAATTCTCATGTGGTTCCAAAGGACTAGAGCTCACCATATAGACTTCCTCTATATCCTTCCTTGAGCTGGTATGCAGTAGTTTAAAGAGGGCATGGTGGGATATAAACTGGTAACCAGTTTGTGTTTTGTTAGCCTGCAGTTTAAGCTTCTTCCCCATCCATCTTATAGTGACAGTCATTAACTCATAATCTAGTTCAATGGGAGAACAATTCTTAAGACAATCACCTCCCAAAATCACATCACACCCTTCATGCTGAAGTAGCCTTAGAGAGTGTTGTAACTCAACTCCCTGCATTTGCTACCTAAAGTTCCCAGCCCTTGATGAACTAACTAGCCTCTGGCTATTGGCTACCTTGATGAGCAAGTGAGTAACTATTTCCACCTTGCACCCCAACATCTGAGCTATGGACTCCTTGATAAAGCTCAAGGTGCTCCCAGTATCCACCAAAATCTGCAGTGCCTGCCCATTGCAGACCCCAGTAAACTTAAGTGTAGCAATAGTATTCTCCCCCTTTAAAGTATGCAGTGACACTTGGGTTTCCTCCAATGGGAATTCTGGTTTCTGTTCTTCTTCCATATTGATGAGGGGTTGGAGATAAGCTATCTCTTCCTCCTCTGACATAATCATGTAGTGAATCTGATGGAAGCATCTGTGACCTTGAGTATATTTTTCATCACAGTTATAGCAGAGCCCCAAGGCTCTCCTGTCAGCCATTTGAGCTGAAGTGAGCAATTTGATAGGTTTCTTAGCTACATATGGTTCCTTGGTGAGGGTTGAGGGGTTCTGGGTATTCTGTAACTTGGTTTCTATGTTGGACCAGTTACTGGTAGGTCTGCTACTCCCTTTCAACCTCTTAGTGATAGTCTCCAAGGTTACCAACCGATTTTTGCCCAAGTTTATGGCCTGCTGCAGGGTGGTGGGGTTGAACATGGATATAAAAACTCTTAGTTCTTCACTTAGCCCACTAAGAAAGCTGGCAACAAAGTAATGCTCAGTATAAGAGCCTAGACTGCACATTAGTAAGCATTCCTTTAACTCTTTAAATTTATCAACATAGTCAAGATAGTCTCCAGTGTGTTTGAGTTTGTTAAACTCAACAACAACCTGAGATTCCTTGATGTCACCAAACCTAGCTGCAACTACCTCCACAAACTGCTCCCAAGTAACATCCCCATACTTAGAACAAAAATTCTGAAACCATAGTGAGGCCTTTCCTTCAAAGTTCATAGTAGCCAGGGTAACTTTTTGATCATCTGAGAGGTTAGGAATCATTTTGAAATAGCTCACATAGTGTAGCACCCATCCCCTAGGGTTAGTGCCATCAAACTTGGGGAAATCCACCCTATGTAAAGGGGTAAATACCTGATTTGTACCAGGCTCTGCCCAAGCCCTTCCTCTGTTGGAATATTGGGTTCTGGACTGTGATCCCTCACCCATATAGTGCTGTGGAGTTGGGCTTAAAATAGACTCTCCATCTGCGGTTCCTTTCTTGGGTGAGTTACTTGTTAGTTGCACCTGTAGGGCAGTAATGGATTTAGCCAACTGATCAAATTTATCAGTCATACCTTGCTGAATGTCCTCCATTCTTCCTTGCATAATTTCCATGTTCTCTTGTATTTTCTGCTCAGCCGCATCACGTTTCATGGTCTCTGTCTGCCAAATCTGATGGAGCTTATTTTGTCCTTCTTGCAGGTCCTTCAATCTAGTCCCATCCGCCATGGCCGAAGACGACCAGCTCTGGATACCAACTGTTATAGACTCAAATATTTCTCTATTGTCTTTGTTTTTCCTTCTACCTATTTTTGGTTGATATTGTGGATAATGTAATTTAATGTGGCTTTTAAGGATATAAATGAATATCAAATGGTGACAAACGCATAAATGAAAGAAGGGAGAAGAGTGGACGATAGGAAGAAAAAGGAAGAATAGAAGGAAAGATTTAGGATAAACTTTTTCATATCATTTATTAGGCATAAATGCCATATATATATGTACAATAACTGGGGCCCTCAAGGGTAACCCTAGACACTAAAATGGACCAAGTCCTTCTTTGAATAATTAAAAAGAACATAACAGACCCAACAGCTAAAGTGACCCGAATCAGCCCAAATCTTTGCTTCGCTCCTTTTCCTACTGAACCCGACTCGCTTTCGGATATATTTATCCGTATTCAATTCCCGAATCCGCCTCTTTCTTTTGAACCCTAAAAATGAAATCTTGCAAAGCTTCAACCCCCTTCCCGTCAACAGCTCCAGCGGCTCCCTCCTATCCTCCGTTCACCGATAGTTTAAGGGTCATAACATCAAACTTCTCGATAGTCATCCTCCAGCTTCTCTGATTGACTCAGCAGATCGTACAAGATCAAACCTTATCTTAGTATTACTACTCTAATTTTCATAATCCAACTTCAACTTAATTGGAGCTTTATTCATTTTATCATATTTCGATTAAGAAAGTGCGACTTTAAAGACTTCTAATCAATTAACTAAGAAGCGAAATATTTTTGAACCATAATTGAATAGTCTCCAGGTAAAAAGGCAAGGCAGAGGTGAAACTTCGTAACTTCCCATTTTACTTTATTTTTACATGATCTACACGATGAGCCTTTTTATTTATCAGAAATTTATGAAAATATCCAGGAATGACCCCATACATATGTTGATTAAAGTACACCGTTTTTAAAATAATTGAGATTTATCAAAACTCATCAGAAAATTATAGAACTTAATAGTTAGATAGAACACATCATTTGTAGCAGTTTTAAAACTTTACTTTTTTAATTTGACGTCTCAAAAGGGCAGAAATACAGGAAAAATAGCGGCAGCTAGGCGACTGAAATCCAAGCTTTTTTCTAGGCTTTTGGCCATTTTTCAACCATCAAATGATTACGACCTCTAAACGAAAAGTACTCGTCACATACTTAAAATTGAATGAAAATGGAGAAGATACTCACTGAGATGAGGTGGTGGCACGGCGGCGGAGCTAGATGGTGACTGCAGCGGTCACTGGGTGACGACTACGGTAGTCCTCCAACAGTTTTCTATCATCTGGAGGTGGCTTCTGACCTGAGAACCATTTGATCGACTCACTCGGCTCTCGCTATAAATTCAAATGGATTAGAAATGAGGCTTTCACATTCCCCTATTTATTGATGTAACAGCCCACATTTTTCAAATATGTTTAGGAATATTCTAATTTAATTTAGAAGAATAAATGAAGAAGATTGGAGCTTAATTAAAGTTAAAATGGATATAAGTCGTAACCTTTGAAGCATTTAATTTTTTTCAAAGTTAGCGGTCAATTCAAAAAAGTCTTCGAGTCAAACTTGTTATAGGAAATGTCCATAGGAGTGCATGAGCTTTTGAATATCCATATTTTGAATTAGTTTGACCCTCCAATGAAATTTATTTTGTTTAAAACATTGAAGCCCAATTTTGGATTAAATGCTTGGGCCATTCGAATTTATTTAAGGCCACCTTTTTAGGCCCTTCATGTTTATGAAGCAACTCCATTCATTTAAATTGAGCCCAAGGGAAACCCCCTAAATCCATTATATACATACAAAAAAAAAAAAAATGAGAATTCGTTTGACGATCCAACGAAATTTATGACATTTAAAGCATCAAAGCCCGATTTTAGTTCAAATGTTCAACCCATTTGAATTTAATTAAGGCCCACCATTTTGGCCCATTTAGTATTTATGTAGCAACTGCATTCATTTAAATTGAGCTCAAGGAAAACCCCCTAAATCCAACACACACACACACACACACACAAACAAAATAAAACAACATGGAAAATAAAAATAAATGAAATTTGCCAACTTAAAGAGCAAGTTCTGCTCAAATTTTGGTGATGCTCTTTTTGCCACATCTCCGTAATTGGCTATAAATACCAGTTCCATGCCTTCAAGAACTCTCTCTCTCTCTCTCTCTCTCTCTCTCTCTCTCTCTCTCTCTCTCTCTCTCTCTCTCTCGCTACAGCAGCACATCACTTTTCTTCAATTTTTTGGACATGAAATCATTTTCCAAAAATTATGAAACTTTATACAAAAGTTATCCTTCCATATTTGAATAAAAGTCATTGAGGAGTCATTACCATCACATGCCCAAAAAATTGAGAAAACATGCCTAGAACAATTAAGGTGACGCCGATCACCGATCTGTGTTGCGACGCCTTTTCCCGTTGATCCAACCGTTATTTTTCCGCGAGGTTTAAGTCATTGTAAACCTCACTCTTCAAGGTTTCTAAAATAGATTTTGAATCATCGATCTAAGGTCATTTGGTCCGTCAAAGTGATGTCCATCTTTGGAGCTCATTTTCCATTGATTCTCCCATTATATTGACCCGATTTTTGGACTGAATAACTTCTCATAGCAATATTCCAAGACATCTTTTCCAATCCATGATCTGATATGGTTTAATCCTGCAAAATTGAGTTGTAAGTTTTCCGAATACCACCTCTTTGTTGGGATTGTATACTAAAAGCATGTCTTTTATGTATATAATTATTTTTCTAAATTATAAATGAAAATAACTTTCACATATTTAGCATTTATTTTGTATAAAAAAATCATGCAAATCTTCATATACTTAATATTGTAGAAAATATGATGTGTGGAATGCACACAAAAGATCATATTATCGATTTCTTATAAAGTATGAGAAGTGTTCACAACCTAGATAGAGTTAGATGAACCATTGGTATAGTTGTGAGAAAATTTCGATTTTGGTCCCATAGGACATGGCCCAATCCGATTTTGATCCCAACCCTATAACATTTGGTCCTATTTCAAAAATTGTTATTAAATCTGGTCCCATAGGATTTGGATTATCAATTTTGTTCCCACAATTTAGACGGAAAAATAAATGGGGTAACGGCCGCTAGTTTTGGGACCAAAATCGATAATATGGGACCAAAAGTGAAATTTTCAGCGAAATAGAAATCTTAAAATGTAATCAGCTATGAACGATTTTTTAGCCGAAAAATTGATCAAATGTTAGATTTGTAAATGTAACACCCTGGAAAAATATAATATTATTTTATAGCTAGAAATTGTTGGTTTTCTATACTAGAAGACCTGTCTTTTGTATACTTTATTGATAATGGTTTTATGATGATATATAATGAATACAATTGCAGTCACTGTTTGCATTTAAATTGTTATATTTACATGCATGTTCACTATAATTGCATTGTAGATGATATGGTGTGGGTAAACACGCGGTTAGATCATATCATCGGTTTCTTGTAATGTATTAAAAGGCTCACGGTTTAGATGACACTGAACTTGCTATCGATACGCCGTAGAATAATCTGATAGTTAGTTTGTCTTGACTAACTGATTATTCTAATACACGGTCAAGTGTATTGACGAGGATCTACTTAGGATTATATTCTCTATTCTGACCTTAAATGAGAGAATAAGAATCCACAGAGTTCGGGTTCTTAACCCCTATATGTTGGCGGACATATACGTGTAGTGTTTACAGCTTTGATTTATCAAAGGGTGAGATTATTTCATAGGATCAATAATCTCGATATCTTGGATTGTGATATTTACACTTATGATGGGTCGTGCAATATGTAGGGGCACCGTGTCCTGGTGCGCCAGGTTGATGGTGTCCCCTTGAAGAAATGCAAGTTCATGCTGAAACCCTGCAGGTCGAATTTATTCCGTGTATGAGTAAAGCTTGTGTGGTACTACTCAAGGATAGGATATTAATTAATTATAGTTGTCAGAAGCTTACATAATTAATTAATGGACATTATATCTTAAACACGGGGAATGGCTGGACTAAAGAAGAAAGCATATTCAGAAATATGAATTAAATTTGTAGGTCAGTATTATTTCTTTAGTTGAATAAAAATAATACTTAATTTATTTAATAATATCCTAAGTTTATTGGATATTGGAAATTAAATAAATTGGCAGGCCAATTTAATATTCTTCTAGATCCCTGTTGTAGCCAAACATGACTTTAATGGACTAGAGATAGAAAAAAGGGATAGAAGCCCAAACCCAGTAGGGATGGGACACTGAAATTTCGTCCACCCCCTTATAAATAAGGTGGTGGGGGACGAAATTTTGGGGATATAGATCAGCTCCTCTTGTGTTCTCTTTATCTCCACAGATTCCATACCGATCTAGTAGATTTCAGCCCACCCTGAAACTAGATTCAGTCCGGGAATACAACAGAAGATCAAGGAGTGGAATAGCATTAGTGGGTGCCGATCATCATCATACACAACAACAAGATTAGACCTTTAATCTTGTCCTCCACCCGTTGTTTGAGTTGTAAGTCATTTTTCGATTATATGTTTCCGCTTTAGTAGAATTATTTAAGCCGGATTTGCATGTTAATTGAACTCGGTTAATTAAAACATATGAGATGCATGAATTTATGATCTACATGACATTAGGATTAATGAACATCCAATTCGATCCTGCGGTGGTTCAATTCAAAAGAACCCCAACAACTGGTATCAGAGCGGGTTTTGACCCTGTTCTAGATTTAATCCTAGGATTAATTCGAAAAATATGTTTAAATTTGATGAAATATTTAAGTTTCTATTTTCAGATTTATGTGTTCATATTTTCGAATTGGTTGTGTTCAAAACTTGGATGAATTTTCGATGGTGTTTCGAAAATTTTAGTTTTGGATGGATTGTAATTTTCGGTCATATCTTAATTAGATTTGGAATAGATTTTTGATTTATCAAAATTTTTAGATTTAATTAGATGTGTGTTTCGAAAATTGGAGCATCAAATTTTCGAAAATTTGATGTTTAATTTCTCTAATTTTTGGTATTAAATTTTCGATCATTGTTAAATAAAATTGGAGAAGATTTTGATGAAAATCAAATTTCCAGATTTATTTAATGGTGTGTTTCGAAAATTTGGAGTGTTGTATCAAGATTTTATATTATTTGATGTATATCTTAGTTTACCTAATTTTAATATAGATAGATTTGAAAATAGATTTTTAAATTTGGAAGAATTTGAAGTGGATCAAATTTTCAGATTTATTAATCTAATAATTTTCGAAAATCTTTGTCTTAGAATTGGATAAGGGATTTTAGATATATATGAATAATTATCAAAATCCAATTGTGATAAGAATTTAATTTTGGATAGGTTTTGGAAGATTTTGAAGTGGATCAAATCTTCAAACCTTATCCTTAAAGATTTAGATTCTTATGGATAATATTTGGATTAGAATTTTGATTTATATCAAGATATCCAAATATTAATTAATTAGGGTGGTTTGAAAATATTAAATAAATTTGGTGGATAATTTTAAATAATTTCCAGATTTATTTTAGTTATATTTTCGAAAATAACAAGTTTAAAATTGGTGGATAATTATTTTAATTTCCAATTTTTATCTTGTGGATAATATCGAATTGATTAATTTTATTAATTAAAAAATTTGAATATTATTTAATAATGTCATGTGTGGATATCATATGTTATTTTATGCTAATCATGTAATTGTGATTGTTGGATTTGTAGACTGACTTGTTTGCAGGGTTACAGACTATCATGGCTCATTAATTATGTGATGTATGTTTTAATTTATGTTGGATGTATGATGGGCCGTATGCCGGTTTGGCTACGTGATTTTAATCCATGAGAAAATCCATGGATTAGGTCTAGGTTTTATTTTATGTTGTTTTAATGTAATAGAAATAAAACTGTTAGACCAAGTTATTGAGTTGTAATTTTATTCTAGATATATTATTTTTTCCTTTAAGGAATAGAAATTCTATATTGAATAAAGTTTGAAGATCAACTCAAAGAAGGAGAGCAGTACAACTCAAGAAAGGAAGTATCACTGATTCACGTCCCGAAATCCTAATTGGAGCTAGGATTTTCAGCGAGGCGCAGTGATGGAGGCGGCGGCCATGCCCGAGTTTCCGGAGCTGACTTTCCAGTTTTATCTCATTCAGCAACATGAGATATAAGCCATGATAGTTGGTTTTTATTATTATTGCTTATTATGTTGTTTGAAGCATGCAATGGTGTTTTATCTTTTTATGTGATATTTGCATATTTTACAATGGGATAAAATGAAACCTCAATCTTAAATAACTAAGTGGGAGAGATTCATACCAAAGTATGTAGAAATCTCAAACGGTCCCCATTAATCTGGTTTAATTGAGATATGATAGACATGCGAGTTGACAATAGGTCTTCCTCCATAACGGATGTGTCATATCACTGTTATCTCTAGAAATTAAACTTCTTTATCGAGATAGCTGTAGAACACTACTAGAACAAACTGACTCCTCTAACTAGAGCAGGGAGTTCGAAATAGTGGACTTGGTGCTAAGATGATGGTGTTCACACTTAGGTGTAATTTATTAATAAACGTCCACACTAACGTGGCTTATTAATTGGAAGGTTACATGACCGTGCTTATTTCCGATTATTAATTTACTTGTCATAAGAAAATTTGACTGGAGGTAAATTAAAGGTGATTTTACCTGTTTAAGGATGAATTTTATAAACGTCCACACTAACGTGGCTTATAAGAAACATTTTTAAAATATCGGTGAATTACATATAATTTTTTGAGGTATACGATTATATGTAAGTATCCTAAAGTTTGTGATTGTACTGCATGTTTACTTTTCAGTTATTCTATATCATCATGGCACTCTCCGACCTGTCCACTATTCTCAAAGAAAACAAGTTAATCAGTGAAAATTACAATGATTGGATTCGAAACCTTAATCTTGTTCTCACTGCGGAAGGACACAAATTTGTACTTGAAGAGGTATGCCCTCAGAAGCCAGATGAGGGTTCTGAAGAAGCCCAAAAGGTTGCATATGATAAGTGGGTTAGGTCTAATGAGATAACGTGCTGTTACATTCTAGCATCCATGTCAAATGTGTTGCAACATCAGCATGAACCTATGAAAACTGTTTTATGATATCATGTACAACCTTAGGCAGCTCTTCGGTTATCAAAACCGCTCGGCATGCCATTTGGCAATGAAGAAGCTAATGGATGCGAGAATGTCTGACTCCACACCTGTTAGGATCACGTTCTCACGATGATGGGGTATCTGGCTGAGATCGAGACCTTGGGTGGAGAGCTGGATGGCGATTCTCAAATCGACATTGTTCTTCATAGCTTGTCCTCGAGGTTTGAGCAGTTCAGGCTGAACTTTAACATAATTAAAAGGGATGTCAGCCTGACTGAACTGCTCATGGATCTTCAGGCGGCTGAGTTACTTCAAAAAGAAAATCCGGAGGCACACCTAGCTGAAAATAGGGCGTCTTCTTCCGGTACTAAAAGGAAGAAGAAGAACGCACCCAATAAAGCTGCAGAGGGGGCGCTTAAGGTGAAGAAGTCCAAAACTAAGATTCATCCCGAGGAATTTAAGTCAAAGACAAAGTGTTTCAAGTGCGGCCAGCCAGGTCACTGGAAGGCGGATTGTCCTAACAAAAAGAAGAAAAAGGGTATGTCTCAATCTCTTGTCATTGAAACATGTTTAGCTACTTGTTCTACTCAGTCATGGGTAGTAGATACTAGAGCTACTGATCATGTTTGCATGTCTTTACAGGGGTTCCTGGTAAAAAGACAGCTGGGTAATGCAGAGATTTCAGTCTACATGGGCAATGCTACGATGGTGGCAGCAGTTGCAGTAGGAGACGTAACCTATCTTTTAGTAGCGATACGATTTTAGTTTTAAAGGATTGTCTTTATGTGCCTGGTTTTAGGCGAAACTTGATTTCAGTTTCTAAACTTTTTATGGATGGATATTCTGTTTCTTTTGATAACAAGGTTGTTATCTTTAGTGATAGACGTTTTATCTGTTCTGGCATATTGGATGGGCATCTTTATTTACTTAATCCTATGCAAAACACTACGCAAATGCATTTACTGAATACATCAGTCATAAACCCTAACAAACGAAAAGAACCTTGGAAAATGAATCAAACATATCTTTGGCATCTTAAGCTCGGCTATATTAACCTTAAACGGATACAAAGACTAGTAAATGATGGGCCCTTGTCTTCATTAGTCCTAGAATCGTTCCCTTTGTGTGAATCCTATTTGGAAGGTAAAATGACCAAGCGACCCTTTAAGGATAAATGGAATAGATTTGAAGAGGTACTAGAGTTGATTCACTCTGACTTATGTGGCCCTATGTCAGTTCAGGCTCGAGGAGGGTACGAGTATTTCATCACGTTCATTGATGATTACTCAAGGTATGGATACATATACTTGTTACGCCGCAAGTCAGAATCCTTTGAGACTTTCAAAGAATTCAGAGCGGAAGTGGAAAAACGTACAAGTAAAAGTATCAAATCACTACGGTCTGATCATGGTGGTGAGTACCTCTCGAATGAATTTAGGGACTACTTAGCAGAGAATGAGATTACATCCCAGTTGACTGCGCCGGGAACGCCACAGCAGAATGGCGTAGCGGAGAGAAGGAACCGAACATTATTAGAGATGGTTAGATTGATGATGAGCTATTCCGATCTGCCTATTTCGTTCTGGGGATATGCTCTGGAAATGGCAACCTATATTCTTAATGTGGTTCCATCAAAATCATTCCCATCTACACCCACAGAACTTTGGACTAGACGAAAGCCCAGTCTTGAACATTTTCAAATTTGGGGTAGTCCAGCACATGTGCTGGATAAGGAAGCTGATAAGCTGGCACCACGTACGGATGTTAGACTATTTGTTGGATATCCCAAATGAACGAAAGGTGGTTTATTTTATAGTCCTAAGGATTAGAAAATCATTGTGAGTACCAATGCTCGATTCTTAGAGGAAGACTTGTAATAAATCACAAGCCAAGAAGTGAGATAGTACTCGAGGAACTTAGAGGGGAAAATTCGAATCTGACACCAACAGTACAAGAAGAGGAACCACAATTTACCACACAACGTGTCACAGAAGTACAAGAACTACCTCGTCGTAGTGGGAGGGTTGTACGCCAACCTGACAGATTCATTGGTTTGGGTGAATCTTCGGATTTCCTTGAAGGACTAAATGAATTGGATCCCAGGACCTACGACGAAGCGATCCAAGACAAAGATGCAGATTCTTGGAAAATTGCAATGGATTATGAGATTGGATCTATGGATCACAATCAAGTCTAGGAGCTTGTAGAACCACAAGATGGGATAAAACCTATTGGGTGTAAGTGGGTTTACAAACGCAAGAGAGGAGCTGACGGGAAGGTTGAAACCTTCAAAGCAAGATTAGTGGCGAAAGGGTACACTCAGAAAGAAGGAATCGATTATGAGGAAACCTTTTTGCCGGTAGCCATGCTTAAGTCAATCCGGATTTTCTTGTCTATTACCGCTCATTTGGATTATGAGATTTGGTAGATGGATGTCAAGACAACTTTCCTGAATGGAAGTCTTGAAGAAAACATCCACATGAAGCAACCAGAGGGTTTCATTGCTAAAGGTCAAGAGTACTTAGTGTGCAAGCTTAAGAGATCCATTTATGGACTTAAGCAGGCATCAAGGTCTTGGAACATCCGGTTTGACGAGGTTATCCAGTCATATGGATTCGTGCAATGTCCGGATGAGAGCTATGTGTACAAGAAGAGTGACGGAAACGTGGTGGCTTTCCTCGTACTATATGTTGATGATATCTTACTTATTGGAAACAATAAGAAAGTATTATCTAACATAAGGGTGTGGTTATCCAAGCAGTTCGATATGAAAGATCTAGGAAAAGCCGGACACGTCCTTAGCATTAAGATAATTCGAGATCGCCAGAAAAGGATGTTGTGCTTATCCCAGGCGACATATATCGACACAGTGCTAGCTACGTTTAACATGCAGGATTCCAAGAAAGGTTTTATACCTTTCAGGCATGGAATTCATCTATCCAAGGATATGTGTCCCCACACAGGCTGAGATAGATGAGATGAAGGACGTTCCATATGCTTCGGCTGTAGAAAGTCTTATGTATGCTATGCTATGCACTAGACCTGATATATGCTATGCAGTCGGCATGGTAAGCAGATATCAGTCTAACCCTAGATAAGGTCATTGGACTGCGGTTAAGAATATACTCAAGTACCTAAAAAGGACTCGAGATTATATATTGGTATACCGCTCTGATAGTCTAGTGCCTTTGGGTTACACGGACTCAGATTTTTAATCCGATAAAGATCAGAGTAAATCTACCTCAGGCTATGTGTTTACCTTGGGAGGCGGAGCCATTGCATGGAGGAGCATAAAGCAGAAATGCATTGCGGATTCCACCATGGAGGCCGAATATGTAGCTACCTCTGAGGCTGCAAAAGAGGCTGTCTGGTACAAGAGCTTCTTGTTGGACTTGAGCGTGGTTCCTGATTTTCCTAAGAGTATCACGGTATATTGTGATAATTCGGGTGCAGTAGCAAATTTGAAGAAATCCAGAGCCCATAAGGCAAGTGAATACATAGAGAGAAAGTACCATCTTATACGAGAAATCGTTAAGAGAGGGGATGTGGCAATGGTCAAGATTGCATCGGAGGACAATTTAGCTGATCCATTCATGAAGAGCCTTCAAGCTAAGACCTTTTACGATCACGTGGAGAAAATGGGAGTGAGATGCAGACCCAGGGTTGCCGTTTGAGTTTTTAGTTAGAGTTGGAGAGTTAGCCAGTTTGTTTTATATTTGAAAGACATGCTTCAAGTATAAGTGGGTGATTGTTGGTTTTGTATACTAGAAGACCTGTCTTTTGTATACTTTATTGATAATGGTTTTATGATGATATAGAATGAATACAATTGTAGTCACTGTTTGCATTTAAATTGTTATATTTACATGCATGTTCATTATACTTGCATTGTAGATGATGTGGTGTGGGTAAACACGCGGTTAGATCATATCATCGGTTCCTTGTAATGTATTAAAAGGCTCACGGTTTAGATGGCACTGAACCTGCTATCGGTACGCCGTAGAATAATCTGATAGTTAGTTTGTCTTGACTAACTATCAAGGTTCTTCTAGATTATCAACAACGATGTTGATTGATTCCATGACAGTATTGGTCCTTTTGTTGAAGACACGGTAGGTACGGCTATTTCTTGAATATCCAAGAAAAATGCATTCATCTCCTTTGGCATCAGATTTCCTAAGATACTCTCTATCCCTCAACATGTAATAAATACTTCTAAAGATGTGAAAGTATTTTACGTTTGGCTTTTTCCCTTTCTACAAGTCATAGGGAGTAATTCTAGTCAGGAGGACACTTTCTTTATTCTTGACCAGACACTTATCTCTTATAAAATACACAAAAAGACCTTGTTCACATAACTGACTAATGCTAATTAAATTAGCCTTCAGTCCTTCCACAAGCAGCACATCTTCCAAGTTTGGTATTCTATCAGCATTCAATTAGCCATGGCCAAGAACTCTTCCTTTGACACCATCTCTAAAGATAATAGATTGATAAGAACAATCTTTTTTAACATTGTTTAGCATGCTTGCATCTCCAGTCATATGACGCAAACATCCGCTATCAAAATACCAACTGCTCTTTGCATTAATGTTGAGAGCAATATGAACCATATAGTTTCTGTGGTTGTTCCTTGATCTGTTCATGTTGTTATGTCTCCCGGGGAACTAATCAGATTGTGAAAAACCCCTTCTGAGGTCATTAATATAGTTTCTGCAATGCGGTCGAATGTGACCAGGTTTTTCACAGTAATGACACACAACACGTGTCTTTTGAGGAGACTTTCTTCACTGCTGCTTGTTTTTTGGCTCAGCTTTTGATTCTGGAATAGTTCGATCTTTTGTTCCAGATGTCTGTCCTTGACAGAATCTATCATCAGTCTGACTCTCATTAAATCCAAGCCTGATATGATCCTGAGGACTTTTTCCCTTAGAAAGAATTTCATCAAGTTGAGATGATCCAGAGTTCATCATTTTGACAAGCTTCTTTAGGTGTTGAAGTTCACCTGTCTGAGTGTTAGTATTGTTTCTGGACTGCAACGCTTCATTCTCCACCCCATTGAGTCAAGTAGAGAGATTATCTCTTTCTTTCAAGAGATTGGAATTCTCTTTCAGCAGGTCTTCATTGACTTTAACCACCATGATCCAACTGGAATGCAGTTTTTTATATGCCTCCATAGCTGACTCCTCAGTAAATTCTTCATCATCACTGCATTCAGAAGTTTTCTCGACCTCATTGTCAAGAATAGATGCAGGCACAGATTCTTTGACAGAGTGTGTCATGAAAGCAATATGGTTGCTTACACATTCTTCATCACTTCCACTATCATCAGAATCGTCACTTTCACTCAAGGTAGAACAGGAGGATTTGTTCTTTTTTTTAGAGTGTTAGCACACTCGGCTTGATAGTGACCATAACCCCCACATTCTTTAAACTTCACTTCCTTATGTCTGTCTTTATTTGACTCATCCTCCTTGGTTCTTCGAGGTTTAGAAAACCTGTTCTTTCCAGCATTATTTTGAGAAGATTTCTCATAGCATTTTGCAAACTTTGAGAAATTCTTTGACAACATAGCAATAGACTCTGCAAGGTTAGCTTTGTCAGGAACATTGCTGGGAACATCAGCACTAGAACCAGCCTGAAAAGTGATGCTTTTCTTCTACACGGTTTCTTCTTCTATCAGGCCCATCTCAAAGGTCCGTAACGACCCCATTAGTTCTTGCAGCTTCATCTTACTCACGTCTTTGGCTTCTTCAATAATCGTGATTTTGTATGCAAATCTTTTGGGCAATGAGCGAAGAACTTTTCGAACTAGTTTTTCTTCAGATATGGCATCTCTAAGAGCAAAGCTTTTCATTTGCAATGTCACAAATCTTAGTATTGAAATCAGCAAGTTTTTCAGCCTCATCCATCTGAAGATTCTCGAATCTGGTGGTAAGTAACTGGATTCTTAAGGCACGAACACTGCTTGTTCCTTCATAGGTGGTCAGTAGTATATCCCACGCATCTTTAGCTTTGTCACAAGTGGAGATAAGCTTCAAGACATTCATATCGACAACCGAGAAAATAGTATTCATGGCTTTTGCATTCATCCCATTACTTGGTAGTCATCATTGTCCCACTCTTCTTCAGGCTTCATCACGATTTTCCCTTTGTCATCTTTCTTTGTGGGCGGCTTCCATCCTTTAATCACCATCTTTCAGGCATGTTCATCAATCGAATGAATGAACGCAGTTATTCGGGCTTTCTAGTAGGTATAATTATTACCATCAGGAGCGGAGGTCGCACCGTCGATGCTCCTTCTATCATCGTGTCCATCTCGGAAAAATAAACATAAAAACACGGATTAAAATCCTAAGATCACACCTGTGTAATGGGTGACCCGCTCTGATACCAATTGAAAAACAACAATTCATATAAGGGTGTTTAATGTGAACTGCTAACAAGTGTTCTACGGTATGTTGGGAACAAACGTAAGAACAGAAAATAAAAAGCAGTAAAATAACGGACGAGATTGATAACCCAGTTCGGTTAATCAACCTACTCTGGGGAGACTTAGCCCAAACTTGAAGATTCATTTGCTACTCCTTCATGAAGTGTATTTAGGATTTTACACATACATGATCCTTCGCTAAACGAAAGCTGTGAGATCCCCTCACAACCGTGACACTAGACTTTCTCTAGCTTCCCACGACTTCAACTTACACTCTCTCCTGAGATTGCTTACAATATGGATTAAAACAACCCCTCACGTGTTTCACTCAAAACACTAAAAACTAGTCTATCACGTTGAACTGTTTATTGAACAACTACTAGCTAATACATGGGACATAAACGAAATTGACTCTCAAATATTATGCTTAGAGAATCTAAGGAAGTGGCCACTGATTGCTACAATTAATCGGCGTTCATATAGCTTGACATCAATATTACCATTGCTCTCCAATCTTCGATAATTTTGGTAAGCGAATATTGGTTTATGATCTTCCCAAACGTGTGTAGATACTTTCCATATGTAGTAGGATTAAATTCAGCACGGTATCTACTCCACAAGGCAGTCAAATGAATGAATCTTGACCTCCCAAACTGAATCGGATCAAGATATTCATATTATGGAAACTGCCATAAATAAACTGTTCCTGGGTATGTTAAGAACATCAGAGAGAACAGTTCACCAACTGTTCTTCAAAACTTGCACAACGGAACTTTTATCTTCAGGCACATGTCTTGGAGCACATTGTCTTCTATATCTCGCCAATACAAACACGAACCAAACATTAGTGCATAATGATGGCACTAACATATAGGATTTGATTTAAATGAGGATTGTTGTTTCATATAGGAACGTGAAAACAATCCTTATTTATTATAATTTTAGTGATTTTCTTACTGTATTTTGATGCTATTTTTATTAATGTTTTTCTTATTGTATTTTATTGCTAAATGTTTTAATACCAAAATACAATAAGAAAAGTACTAAAATTAATACTACACAAACATGTTCTCACGTTCCCACACCAAGACTAGTCCATATTATAACCAACATATCTATACATATACATACATTATATTCTACATCTACTACTTGTAGTCCGGATATGAAATCCCATATGCGAAACCATGTGACATCCCTTGTCCCGGTGTGGATAATCTATTAGTGGAGTGAGATTTCTTGGAGACCAAAACTCACGAGTTTGAATCTTCTCAATACCACCGGGTCGAGTTTGTGAGAAAAAAACACACACACATGCTACACACACACCATGTGACATCCCTTGTGCAACTATCTCCATTTTCTTATTCGATTTCACCTTAAATTTCAATTTTTAGTTATTAATTGATTACTAATGCATTACTCGTACGATACACGAAAACATATCTTATTGTTTATAATAACCTAATTATTAATTTATAATCATGCAATAAAAAATATTACTTAAAAGAACAAATGTTGTCAAAGAAAATGTATATTTTGTTACATCACCTCCAATAATAAGTCATGCAATAGTTTTGAGGTCTTTTTATTGGTATGATTTGAATATTTTTAGTTGGAATTAGATTTAAAAAAATATATTTTTTTATTCTTATGTATATATGTATGTATATATTATAATAATTTTTGCTAATAAATTGAATAAATTATTCTATGTCATTATTTTTAGTATGGAAATCACTTTTCAAAATATTGCCATCATCTTGTTAGAAGGCGGCATGTGTAAACATAAAAAAATTATATGACTTTTTTAGAGAAAAAAAATTATAAGATTTATCTAACAATAACTTGAAATTTGAATTATAATTTTCACTAAAATATAATTTATAAAATTTTAAATAAATAAATGTGTAAAATCTTATAATAAATATGAGTCAAAATTTCCTTATTTAACATTATTTTAGTATTATATATAAGTATTAACAAATAAATAAATACTTTATACAGTCCTTTTTTTCTATAAATATATATTATATTGAATATAGGAATTATATACAATCTTATTTTAAGAGTTATTTGATCAGATAAATGGACATGATTTCCCCCTAAGCCAACAGTCATAAGTTCTTGTGCGATTTGGTGCTATGCACTCAGAGCAACTCCAATCATTTTTTTGCTCTACCTCTATTCTAAAGGAAAATATAGTGTGGGAGCAAAAACTCTCCAACCATTAACTCTATATTTCACTCTAAAATGGAACATTAACTCTATATTTCACTCTATATTGTTTTGGTAGCTCAGTCCAATTTTTGCCTATTAGCCAAGTTTGGAATAACATTGCACATCAATTTTAGCAAGCTTCTAACTTCCTCTTTAATCTATTCATTGATAAGGCGGGCAATTGGGGAATTTCATATTTGGATGATTGGGGAAATGTGATTGTTTGCTAAGAGAATTGAAAAAAATTATTGTGTTGAAAAATATTCATTATAGTGTCTTATAAGCTCATGTATATATATATATATATATAGGTTGTCATAAGGTTGGTTTTTTTGAGAAATAATTAAGAGTTATATCAAATATTAACTAAGTCACTTAGCTATATTTTTCGTATCTATCCAAAGAACTTACATTACAACCAATATAAAATCATCTCTGATTTACACTTTGAGCATACAATTCTATAGTGGAGAGATAGACGATTTGCAAGCCAATGGTTGGTTGCTATGTATTTTGAGTTGAGAGTGCACCTTATACACTTGAGTGTTAGAGTGATTTGTTATATTATCAACCTTTCAAGAGGTTTGTAATTACAATAAGATTTATTAATGTCCTGTTAGTTTTATCTGTCTAATCTTTCCATGTTCAGTTGGACAAGTGTGGAAGAGAAAATATGAGGCAAGTATTGTGATCTTCATTCCATATCCTTTTTATTCTTTTCTTTCGTTTCTCAGAACGATCAACAGTTTAAGTTTGGGAGTTGGACAGCTATGAATGTTACACAATTTTAGGACATGAATCAATGCTTAGCTTATTAAGTTGTGTGATTTATTAGCTTTTTTACTTGATTTCATATCATTGGGTGTTTTTGATGTGTTTGTGACTTTTACAATAAAAGTGGTGAATTTGTTGAATAAATGATCAAATTTGTTTAATGCATACAAAGACAAGCTTTCCGGTATACAAAAACCAACAAATTTCCCGCAGATTTTGTCCATGTTATTGATGTTGATTTTTATGCTCATTTACAGTCGTTACACATTATAAAATTTAGATCTGTTTATTAAATTGAAATCATTATTTATCCTAGTATCAAAAATTGTATTTTTGAGCAAAAATTCATTAAGTATCGGGCTCGATGGAGCCTCAAACTTCCTTTTGGTAAACCTGTTAGGTCAACAGTAACAGTTACCTTTCTTGTTGATTTCAGGCTAGGATAGTCGGAATTTGCCTCCAACTCTTTCTGAACAAGATTTGTTAGAAAATATTAATTTTGAAAAAAATTATTAGTGAATTTGTTTTAAAAAATATTCTAGAGGTTGTGTCTTTGTTCAAAGTAAATTTATTTGTTTTCTTTTAGGTTTGTTCAAAGATATGTAACCTGACGAATCACATAATTTTGAAGACTTCAATAATGTTAAATTTTGTAGATTTGAACATATCAAACATATTTTATCATTTCGAAATAATTATTTTTTAGGCTCATTTTATGTGCATTTTTTAATTTATTTATTTTATTAAATTAAGAACAGTATTTTTAATGTTCACATTGTGCGTTCGAAATCTCAAGGCAGACCCTATCTGTGGCAGACCTAAGATTTTAGATGGGGGGTCCAACAAATATTATAACAAAATAATATTTAAAATTTAAAAAATAAAATCAAGATTTAATAGTAATTTTTTTAAGAAATCAAAAAATAATTTTCAATAACTCGATTAAGAAATCAGAGAGGGGCTTGATAAAACAACAAGATTTACACTCAGTTCTAGAGCAGCCGGATAATAGAACTATGTCAATAAGAAGTGAATATAAATTTGAACTTGATATGATAATTTTAGGTGAAAATTAAAATTTAGAAAACAAAATATATAATACTAAATAAATAAAAGAATAAAGGAAAGGGAAAGGAAAAACAAGAGAAGGGAGGATTGTGCATTTAGTAATTCTCTTCACTTGAGATTTCCTATTACACTTTTAATGTTACATTTTGTATTACACTTTTAAACTATTTGCGTTTATATATATATATATATATATTCTTCAATTATATTTTTTTATAATTTAATAATTTTAATATTGTTTTTATGATTCATCCCACCCAATTAGGGTTTATAATAATTTTTTAGTATTTAATTTTTAATTTCTAATTAATAATTCATTATTATGGTTTATTGATTCAAAATTAAATTTTATAAATTTTTTAATTATTTTTTTATTGATAAATGTTGAGTATGATTATTTATGTCAGAATTAAATTTCATTTTATAATAATTACTATTAAAATAATAAATTTTTATGGTGAACTGAAACATGGGGTGAAACGCGTATAAGTTTAACAGGAAATTTGAACCCAATTCTCCCACAATTTAATTAGCCATTTGTAAGGATTTTTTATTTTATTTTTTTGGATATAAATGTGAAATTACATATGTTTTTCAAATATATTTATGTTTAATATTTAATATTATTTAATAATAATTAAAAATAATACAGTTTATGTTATTTTTATATATTATTGTGGTAATTTTAATGTAATGTAATATATTTTATGTTATTTGTTGTAATTTTAAGTTTTTAATTTATTTTATGATTATATTATGATTTTTTATTATAAAACATAATATTAAACCTAAAAATAACATAATTTACATTATTAATATAATAATAAAATAGAAATTAAAAAATTATTATATTAAAATATAAAAATAAAAAAAAGAATACAAATATAAAGATGAAAAAAGAAGGTAGAGGGTGAATAGTACCCTTTTCATGTAAAGGTGCACTATTCACTCCCCAGAAAAACATGTAGAGGTGGAGGTGGGTTAGAAGGGAATTTGGGGGAAAATGTGGCGTCCAATGTGAAGTTATAAGCGTGGGGTTGGAATTGCCCTCACACCAATATTGCTTTGCTAGCTCCGTCCAATTTTTGCCTCTTGGCCAATTTTGGAATAACATTGCACATCAGTTTTAGCAAGCCTCTAACTTCCTATTAAGTCATTCGTTGATAAGGCGGGGAATTGGGGAATTTCATGTTTGGATAATTGGGGAAATGTGATTGTTTGCTAAGAGAATTGAAAAAAAATTGTTGTGTTGAAAAATATTCATTATGATGTCTTATAAGCTCATATATATATATATATATATATATAGGTTTTCATAAGGTTGGTTTTTTTTAAGAAATAATTGAGAGTTATATCAAATGTTAACTAAGTCACTTAGCTATATTTTTCGTATTTATCCATAGAACTTACATTACAACCAATATAAAGTCATTTCTGATTTACACTTAATTTCATATCATTTGGTGTTTTTTATGTGTTTCTGAGTTTTACAATAAAAGTGGTGAATTTGTTCAATAAATGATCAAATTTGTTTAATGCACGCAAAGGCAAGCTTTCCAGTATACAAAAACCAACACATTTCTGGCAGATTTTGTCTATGTTATTGATGTTGATTTTTATGCTCATTTACAGTCGTTGCACATTGTAAAATTTAGACCTGTTTATTAAATTGAAATCATTATTTATCTTAGTACCAAAAATTGTATTTTTGAGCAAAAATACATAAGTATCGGGCTCGATCGAGCCTCAAACTTCCAATTGGTAAATCCGTTAGGTCAACAGTAATAGTTACCTTTCATGTTGATTTCAGGCTAGGGTAGTCGGAATTTGCTTCCAACTCATCCTGAACAAGATTTGTTAGAAAATATTAATTTTAAAAAAATTATTAGTGAATTTACTTTAAAAAAAATACTTGAAGGTGTGTCTTTAAATAATATTTTGTTTACTTTTTTAGATTCTTACGTGATGTTGTTTAAAGCAAATTTATTTGTTTTCTTTTAGGTTTGTTCAAAGATATGTAACATGACGAATCACATAATTTTGAAGACTTCAATAATGTTAATTTTTTGTAGATTTGAACATATCAAATATATTTTGTCATTTCGAAATAAATATTTTTTACGCGCATTTTATGTGCATTTTTTAATTTATTTATTTTATTAAATTAAGGACAATATTTTTAATGTTTGCATTGTGCGTTCGAAATATCAGGGCAGGCCCTATCTGTGGCGGACCTAAGATTTTGGAGGGGGGGTCCAACAAATATTACAACAAAATAATATTTAAAATTTAAAAAATAAAATCAAGATTTAATAATAATTTTTTTTAAGAAATCAAAAATAATTTTCAATAACTCGATTAAGAAATCATAGAGCGGATGGATAAAAGAACAAGATTACACTCAGTTCTAGAGCAGCCGGATAATACAACTATGTCAATAAGAAGTGAATATAAATTTGAACTTGATATGATAATTTTAGGTGAAAATTAAAATTTAGAAAACAAAATATATAATACTAAATAAGTAAAAGAATAAAGGAAAGGGAAAGGAAAAACAAGAGAAGGGAGGTTTATGCATTTAGTAATTCTCTTCACTTGAGATTTTCTATTACACTTTTAATGTTACATTTTGTATTACACTTTTAAATTATTTGTGTTCTTATATATATTTTTTCTTCAATTATATTTTTTTATGATTTAATAATTTTAATATTGTTTTTATGATTCACCCCACTCAATTAGGGTTTATAATTATTTTTTAGTATTTAATTTTTAATTTCTAATTAATAATTCAGTATTATGGTTGATAAATTCAAAATTAAATTTTATAACTTTTTTAATTCATTTTTTA
The DNA here is from genome assembly GCA_026008535.1 of Perilla frutescens. Taxonomy (NCBI): domain Eukaryota; kingdom Viridiplantae; phylum Streptophyta; class Magnoliopsida; order Lamiales; family Lamiaceae; genus Perilla; species Perilla frutescens. The sequence goes on along the minus strand of BRKX01000020.1, from coordinate 909,265 downwards.
TTAATAAATGTTGAGTATGACTATTTATGTCAGAATTAAATTTCATTTTATAATAATTATTATTAAAATAATAAATTTTATGGTGAACTGAAACATGGCGTGAAACGCGTATAAGTTTAAGAAATTTGAACCCAATTCTCCCACAATTTAATTAGTCAATTGTAAGGATTTTTTTTTTTGGATATAAATGTGAAATGACATATATAGCCCTAATTTTTGAAATATGTTATGGGCCCAATGCCCCTTGGCGCCAATTAAGGTCCACCGCTCCGCCCTATATATACATAAAGCATTGTACATTAGGTTTTTTCACTTCAGATATCAGAAAATTGAACACCCGACAGCTAGAAATTAAGACGATGGGTGATCAGTTCTTCTACAACATTCCGATCAGTTTCCGTTTCGATCCGACCGATGAGGAATTGATCAGAGATTACTTGATTCCGAAAGTGATGGGTTTCCCATTGCCGTGGAACGGGATCGTGGAGAAGGAGCTCTACGGCGACAACGCATCGCCGTGGGACGTTTTCTGCGACATCGACGGCGACAACTCTTTCTCTCTCTACTGCAACACGAAGAGAGAATCAGGGAAGACGAAGAAGACGGTGTACGTTTTCACCAAGGTGACGAAGGCGGCGCCCAACGCCAAGAAGAGGGTTTCAAGAAGGGCCGGTTGCGGCACGTGGAACGGCCAAACTGGGTCCAAAGATATCATTGATTCCACCACCGGCGACATCATCGGATGTACGAAGATGTTGTCGTTCCAATATTCGAAGGGGGATATTGGTGATTCCGGCCATTGGATCATGCACGAGTATTCTCTCACCGGTGAATGGAAAACCGACATCGTCTTGTGCCGGATCACTAGGTGCACCAAGAACTCTCCTCGCCGCCCTATTAATATTCCGGTGGTTGCGGAGACCAACAAGAGAGCCGCGGAAGATCAAGAAACGAGTGCCGGAAAGAAACGAAAAATTGCGGCGGAGGCGGACGACGTACAGAGGTTGATCATGGATTCAGATGATCGCCGCCCTATTCCGCCGCCCCCGGTGGTGGTTGAGGAGACTAACAAGAGAGCCGCGGAAGATCAAGAAACGAGTGCCGGAAAGAAACGAAAAATTGCGGCGGAGGCGGACGACGTACAGAGGTTGATCATGGATTCAGATGATCGCCGCCCTATTCCGCCGCCCCCGGTTGTGGTTGAGGAGACTAATAAGAGAGCTGCGGAAGATGATCAATTGGTGGGAGAAGAAGAACGTGGTTGTAAGAAACATACAACTTCGGGGGAGGCAGATTGGAACATCACGGCGGACGTGGTGGAGGAAGATTGCTACCTCACGGCGGAGGACATAGAATGGTTGATGGAATATTCAGGCAATGAAGAGAAATCTATTTATGAAGTGGAGGGCCGTACCGTCGGTGAAGAATCGGTTGGGGCTCTGCCGTTTTGGTCTTTGCCGCCGTCGACCACCGCCGGAAACGGTAATATTGAGTGGCTTCAAGAAGAAAATGGAGTTGTTAATTACTGCACGAATGAGTTTTGGGCTTAAATATATGATGACATCGTAGCGTCATTAAAAGGGTTAATTATTAATTAGTTGTTAAACGTAGATAGATGAGATGAGTTTCTTGAAATGTGGGGTTGATGAATTATTGGCAAAGCAAGATTGTAACATATAATAATAATGTTGATCAATCCAATGATGATGAAATTTTCACCCCAAAGTATTCTTTTTCTGTTTATTAATATTGTCTTGTCAAATTAAATACGTGTTTGCATGTGTTTTAATTATTTTGTGTGTGTTTTTTATAGATCATCAACCTCTGTGTATGCATGTTCATATCGTAATTCAAAATAGATAATGGGTATATATAAAATAAATTTTCCCACAAAAAAAAAGTAGGAGCACAACCTTAGCGGGATGAGTCAACGGTTAGTACCCTAAATATGTTTGATTTTACATGCATTATTAATGTATCCTCTATTCCATACTTCGTATTCCAACTCGTATTCTACGATTGAATTTAGAAATCATCAACCTCAATATATGTGTATGCATGTTCATCTTCAAACCATTTGTAGATTCCTCCATCCAAGTGAAAGACATTCTTGTAGCCATTGAGCACCAGCAAGTAAGCTGCTATAAGTGACCTGCAGTAAGTATTTTGAAGCAAAGAATATTAACTTATTTCTGTTATATAAAAAAATGATTATCTCAAGGTCACAAATAACGTAGGTGTGTTACCATATTCTGTTATGTGTTTAAAAAAAGAAATTAGTTAAGACAGTAATAGAGCAAGTGAATAAACAGGTGGTGAGAACCTTGACTGCTGGAAGATTTTGTATTGGCCATGCAAGTATGCATCTCTGTATAACGTGCACTCTGGTCGTTCTCTGCAGATGCTTCTTCCATCTCTCATATATATGTTTCTCTAATATGATCGATCTTTTTAATTATTGATCATTGCATCTGTCGTTAATTTGATGTATCTATATATAAATCAGCAAATTAAATTCATGCGACTGATTCCACACGTATATTAGAGATGTTATTTTATCCATGCACAATGATCGGTTGCATGTCTTCAACTCCATCTCCTTACTATTCTTATATTAATATATTATATTATACATACCTAGGTAATGGTCCAAACTATTTAGGATATTATTTTGAAAATGACAGAAATTAAGGTATGTAATTATTTTGTGGGAGATGATCGAGCTATGTAATTATTTCCTAACCAATTATCATTGATATATAAAATTATATGCACATCTAAGTTAGAAGATTTTATTTTGATAGAATCCGAGGCAACCTGCAGAGACGATTTCGCTGCATTCATTGGTAATTGTGAAGTATTTAATAAATTACAGTTTAGTGGTATTAAATGTTCAAATTGGTATTTAATTTTAGTTTGGTTAATTTATTAGTTTGCTGGAGGAAATTACTCAAGAAATGAATTTGATGAAGTTCGTGCTGAGTGGGCAGAATGTCTTCAAGATTATGTGGCTTGAGAAAATAATGTAAGTTTAATAGCTTAAATCTATCTCATTTGAATATTGTTTAATTTAGTTATCTGAAAGAATAGTGGTTGAGACTTATGTTTTTTTCACAGTTAGATTGCTGAAGTCGACATGTTGAAATGGGTGATATTTGTTATCATCATTAGAGGCTCATATTTTGATGACAATTTTATGGATCAAGGCATGTAATTAGACAAAATTATGACTTTTGGATTATATTTTGATGTAAACTAGCTTGTAAACGAAGTTTTATTTATATTAATGTTTGGTATCTACTTATTTGATGATTAATAAATTTCTAGCTACATTTTAATATTTATTAGCAGGTTAAAAAAATATTATAATTTCAAAAAAAAAAATAGCAGTTTTAAAATAGATGACAATGGTTACATAACCGTTGTCTATGAACTAATAAACAACGGTTGAAACCTCACTATTGTCTATCAAGTGAAAGACAACGGCTAAACAACTGTTATCTACAAACATAACGACAACGGTTGCATCTGAAAATCGTTGTCTATAAAATAATAGACAACGGTTACAAACATAACCGTTGTTGGTTAACAACTGTTGTAGTTAGAAACCGTTGTCTATAAGCATAAAGACAATAACTAGATGCTAAATAACAGATGTCTATCAGAATAAGTGTAGTCTAGTTTAACAACGGTTTGACCGAGCCGTTGTCTATAAATAAATAGACAACGGTTATTACGCGTTGTGTTTCAGCGCGTCCTATAGACAACACCTCTATTAACAACAACCATTTTCTCTATTAACAACGCGGAACAGCCGTTGTCTATTGCCGAATTTCTTGTAGTGAATGTATATGTATAAAATAAATTTTTCCACAAAAAAAAGGGTTGGAGCACAACTTGAGCAGATGAGTAAACGGATAGTACCCTAAACCTGTTTGATTTTACATGCATTTCTATACACATTTAAATATCAAATCAAACACATGCCGTATACATATTTAAACAATTTGCTTCATAATATTTAAGTTCTTGTGAATTAAACAATAATTGAAGAAGCATTTGTTAACTCAATAATTTCAATGTGTATGACCACATGTTTTCAGTTTGTGCAAGAAAGAACAATTTAATTAACCATGCATGGAGTCTTTAACGATCTTGATGAAACAATCATCGGTAGTGTTAATTCCTAAACGAATTTCGCAAATTAAACATCATTATTTTTCAATAAAAAAGAAATTACCCTAAATTTGATCGGCCTTAATATTTATATTTTCATTTAATTTTTGTGATAGTACGCCATGCGTAGCACAAAAATTAAGATAGGATCATACTACTTACTTGTTTAGTTACATTCCAAATGTTGGGATATAAAATCAATCGAATTTGATTGAATTTTATTTCTCTTTTAATCACTCACATATATTGAGTTATTTATAAGCTAACGAGTCTTGAGGGAGAAATATTAATAAAAGTTTGTTATTAATTAACATTCCAAGTATTGAAACATATTGTGTACAAATATATAAAAATTGATCAAAGAATGATTATATATATATATATATATATGATTTGGTTCAAATAAGGATTGATGTTTCGTGTAGAAATATGAGAACAATGCCTGTTTATTATAATTTTAGTTATTTTTTTCTGTATTTTGATGCTATTTTTTTTAATGTTTTTCTTATTGTATTTTGGTGCTAAATGTTTTAGCACCAAAATACAATAGAAAAGTACTAAAATTACGCTAAACAAACATGTTCTCATGTTCCCACATCTAACATAGTCCCTATTATAACCAACTTATATATACATATATTTATATATATATATATATATATATATATATATAGATCTCATGAGAACCCTTCCATATGTGGGAACTGAGAACTCATCCAAATTAACCACACAAATTTTGACCTCAATGGTCCATATTTAACACAAAAGGGCGGTGGCAAACTTTTAAATATGTTGAACTTTTTAAAAAAAGTGGTGGCATATGGGTGAATACATTGAACTTCAAAAGTAAGGGGTGATTTTCTTTTCGTCAAAATTTAGATGTTGATGTCATTATATTTATACAAATATTGTAGAAACTTTAAAGAATCATATCTTGCTCATTTTTAATCATACTAGTATACCACCTGTGCGATGCACAGGGGATATTAATAAAAAAATATTTATGTACAATAATAAAATTATATTCAATCATGAATTTCACATATAAATATTGAATTATATCATTTGAATTATAAATTATTTATGTATTTTTCATCATTAATTGGAGAAATCAGCCTTGCCGGCTCTAGCCGCATTAGAAACACCCAAGTTGGTTGTAAAATCGAGATGGTAGGGTCCTGACTGTCTAGTTGGTCTCGACAACGATTAATCGGCAAATTAGGCACGAATAATTTTTTTCAATTTTTTTAAATATTTTTATTCAAAAAATGATTAAATAAAAATTTTGAGGTTTTCCACACTTTTTATACAACAACCTATGTGACGTCCCACATCGGTGGGAGAACGAAAGTATGGCAAGTATATAAGTGGGCTCAACGGACTCTCTAGCAACTTGGGTTAACCATTTTGGCAATGCGAGGACGGATGCCAAGTAGTTGCTATCGGACCCATTGTGCCGTCGTTTCGTTGTTGGGCCTCACCCCGTTGGCCTGGGGCGTTACAAATGGTATCAGAGACGACCCGGCTGCGCTCGATAGGGCCCTGGAGCCAGTCCAGGTGTGCTCAAACCGGACCTCGGGGGACGGTCCTACAGAGGAAGGAGCACGACAAGGACATCGTGTCTTCAACGGGGGGGAGAATGTGACGTCCCACATCGGTGGAAGAACGAAAGTATAACAAGTATATAAGTGGGCTCAATGGACTCTCTAGCAACTTGGGTTAACCATTTTGGCAATGCGAGGATAGATGCCAAGTAGTTGCTATCGGGCCCGTTGTGCCATCGTTTCGTTGCTGGGCCCCACCCCGTGGGCCTGGAGCGTTACAAATGTAACACCCTAAATTCTTAAATTTAAAATGTTACTCTTTCTATTCTTGAAAGTGGAAAAATAATTAAAAACAATAATAATTCAGGTAAAACTTTTTTTCCTATTTTCATGCTAGAAATTCTATGTAAGAGAAAAATGAATAGTATCATTTTGAAAATATGTGCTTATTTTAAAACACATTTTTTTTTATAAACATAATTTGATTTCTGAGTAGGGAAAAATAAATCATATAAGTTCTAGATCATAAAATTCATAATAGATAAAATCATAATAATATTTAACTACTAGTTTAACTTAGTTCAAAAGTCACTGGCCACAAAGTTTTAAGCTCAAAATAGATTACTTAACTAACAAATTTCAAATGTTCGAGTTAAATATCCAAAACATCAAAAGCAAGGCCACCCCATTTCCTTCACGATACTCTAAGCTCACTGACCTGAAAATATTAAAAATATGGGGGTGAGTACTCTTGAAACGTACTCAGTGGCAGTGGTGGCATGGGGATCATGGGCATTTCTTTCTTTTTATCCAACTGAATTTAAATCGCAGGAATAATGGATTTAGGGTACTTCTTCTTCTTCTTCTTCTTCTTCTTCTTCTTTTCGGATATATCACACTGTGCACAGGACATACCTCTTCTGTTGTGTAAGACACGCTCTCGGTGCGTGCGTTACACTTTCTGATGCGTACGAAACGCTATTCTGTGCGTATAAAATGCTAGCTATCCAAATCCCGTTCACGATAAATTCAGTGGATTAAAAAACTGATTTTTCTTTTTTTTTTTAAATCATATATAACATATACTTTCGTAAATAATATGACCCATTTCAAAGCACAATTTTAAAGCAGAGATTTACCCACCTAAGAGTAAAGAGCACGTAAAAAATTGAGCAATCACTCAATGGACGAGGGTCCTAATTGCGCCGCACCTAGTATCAATATAAATTATTTAATTAAATAATTTGGGCCAATTTTTAATTTTAATAAATCTGAAAATTAGAATTTTATGCGCTAATTTAATCAATTTATGAAGTTCTGGGATAAAAATTAAGTTCTGAAAAGTTTCTAGGCATATTTGAAATTTTGAAATAAATAAATAAATAGGACTAAATCTAGAGTTCAAAAACTTTCTGAGATTATTTTCTAATTTTTGAAAGCTAGTGGGTCCAAAATGAAAATAGCTTATTTGCAATTAAAACCCTTCCCTTCTTCTTTGCAAAATCACGCTGGAACAAAATAGAAATGAGAATCCCCAAATCTAAAATCAAAATCCCTAATTCTTCTCTCTCTCTCTCTCCCGACACCGGCGAGCTCGCCGCCGACTGCCCACAATCAGGCCCCTCAATCCAGACAAGAACCAGAACCAACTCAACGACGACACGACTCGAGTTCAGTTGCAGCGGCGATTCACCGGTGACTCGACTACAAGACTCGACTCCATTTCGAGTTCAGCTCAACGCCGACGACTGACCAACATAGCTTGGACCACAGCTACAACCCAGACCTGCTCGACACTAAACCCGACGCAGCCCGAGCTCAACGAAACCACTCTCCCCTGCTTCGAAAATCTATACCCACGACTCGACGCAGACTCGACAAAACCCAACCAGCTAGCCTCTGCCGAGCCTAACACGATGCAGACATCCTAACCCTAGCCGAGACCAACCCCGAAGACTCCAGCTACCCGACAACTTCTTCTCTCTTCTATTTCTTTAATTTCTTAATTTCTAGCTATTTTTCTGAAAATCTTTTAGTTTAATTTCTAAATGTTCTCAAATATAGTATCGTGGGTGTATGAGATGAAATCAAGTGATGAAACATGTTTTGGTATTGTGTTGTTGAAATATGATGTGAAAATTGGAAGTGTAGAGACGTGAATATTTTGAAAAATATGTCTTGGTGAAATGGTTTATACAATTTGGAGAATTGTTGGTTGTGTGGTGTGGAAACGTGAATTCTTACGGCATGCGTTGGTGATGTGAACAACTTGTAAAATTTTGGAGGAATTAGCATATGTCTCGTGATAGGAAAATAGAGATTAAATGGGTAATTATGTTGCTCACATGTTTATGGAGATTAGAGAAATCTTTTGAGGTTAATTTTAAAGTGGGATAAGAGTCACGCAGACCCTGTATTTTTTGGTGGGGACTTCCTAGGCCCATTTACTTTTTTTTTTTTGGCTCAATTGAGCCCTTAAACTTTTTTTTTTCGGCTCTATTAGGCCCTTCCGTTAGACCCCTTTTGACGGGCCGTTAACTCTAGATGAAACGACGTCGTTTCATCAATTTTTCAAATAAGGGGATAAGGGTCATGTAGGCCTCTGAACTATTTTTTTAGCTCAATTGAGCCCCTGAACTTTTTTTTTTGGTCTATTGGGCCCCTCCGTCAAGCCCCTCTTCACGGGGCTGTTAGTTCATATTAAAACGATGTTGTTTTATATGTTATTTGAATAAAAAAAATTCTAAATTTAATTTAATAATCGATTTCCCTCTTCGGCAAGAACCAAATGGATTTGCACAAGATGATGTATGAAGTTTCCAAGGTTTTCTATTTTCTTCAATTGTTGTATGATTTATGGTGCGTTGATCAGATCTGACGGCTTATATTTGTTGCAGCATGCTCTGTATTCCGTGTATCTTGGATTGGTGGTCTACTTTTCTTCCCACGCATGTTGGGTTTTTGATCTGAGATTGTCGTTCCGTTTCTTGATTTTAGAAATAGAAATTCCAAGTAAAAATATCTTAATCTAAATGGGGTGGGTTTAATTAGTATCGGGTCGGGAGATGTTAAAATTGGGGCGGGTGAATTTTTAAATTGAATTTAGAATTTTTTTTTATTCGAATAACACATAAAACGACGTCATTTTAATACGAACTTGACGGTGGGGCCCAATAGACCAAAAAAAAGTTCAGGGGCTCAATTGAGCAAAAAAAAAGTTCAGGGGCCTGCGTGACCCTTATCCCTTTTTTTTATTTGGAAAATTGATGAAACGATGTCATTTCATCTAGAGTTAATGGCCCCGTCAAGAGGGGCCTGACGGAGGGGCCTAATAGAGCCGAAAAAAAAAAGTTTAAGGGCCCAATTGAGCCAAAAAAGAGTACAGGGGCCTAGAAGGTCCCCGCCAAAAAGTACAGGGGCCTGCGTGACCCTTATCCCTATATGTTTGAAACTGATATGGTGTTTGAGGTTAATTTCAAAGAAAAGTAGTGGTATTATTATAGATCTATGAATGTAGGGAACTTAAATCAAACTTTGGTATAAAATGAGACATATTAATACATAAAACTGAGTTGGAAAAACTTACGAAAAATAATGGATCTTGCTGCAGCTCTTTGAATTGAAAGGTTGAAGAAGTGAGTTTGTGGAATTTTGGAGCTTGAATCCTGGACGAGAGGTTTGGAGTTTGGAGTAATGAGTATGAAAATATTTCTTGTGTGTGAATGAATATGGAAGCTTCTGGGATGATGATGATGAGGATAGAATGATATTTATTTTTTGTTTTTACAGCTTCCCTCATAAGCTTTTACTAAGCTTCTCTAGCAAGACTCAACTCAATATAGGACACTTTGAGATCAAAACTCCACATTTTAGACTATTAAGGAAAAAGCCTATTAAATTAAATATACTAGCCCAAACTCAAATGTAAAACAAATTCTTTCTATTTCGAAATAAGTTCGAAAATATTTATTCAAGCTCAAATAATAATTCTAAGGCCCAAATTTAAGTTCTGAAATTTCTTTTCTATACTAGAGGCGCAATGTCGGATTCCCTCAAGTCTGTCTAGTTCTATCGAGCATCACCAAATAAATAAAAAATTCAATTTCAAGCAATTAAGCAATTGAAATAATTCAAATTACGTAAAAGCGGGTCATTACAACCTACATCCCAATGTTACAATCTACAACCAATGTGGGATGTAGGAAATTTATAAAAAGTTGTGGAACTAATTTGAGGTTTCGATTTAAGATTACACACTCTTTTATACAACCCATATCCCAATATTTTAATCTACAACCGATATGAGATGTAGGGTAAATAAAAATTTAATATGTAAATAGGAATATGTAATAATATATTATAAAAAAAAATAAAAACGCTCAGGCGAAGACAATGTAAATGGAATTTTATATGTTATTATATGTAACTTTATGAACCCAATTGTGGAGAAACAAAACATTATAGTCCCGATGATTGATATGTAACTTTAGAACTTCACAAATCTACACACGAGCACACACACGAATGAGGAATGATAGAAAAAAAAAATTATTGAAAAAATCAAATACATTATCTTTAAAGATTTTAACTCATTAGAAGAGTTTGGATGTGGATGTTGAATTTTTTAATATATTTAATTAACTAAAAAATTTAAAATATTTTAAATTAATATATTAAAATATCTTATTATATTTGTTTAATATATTTAATTCAATTTAATTCAAAAATATTTATTTCCTAAAAATTTAAAATGTATCGTATTAAATTGATAAAATCGAATATCAAATATTATACTTGATCTCAATTTGCAGAGATCATTGTTGGGTCTCACAATTCATAGTTTGTTCATGTACAATATTATTTATTTATTATTCAATGTGGGATAAATTTTGATTTAAAATTAAAATATATAAGTTTTAACTATTTAAAACATCTTTAAAAGTTGAAAACTTAAATATGATAACTTGAAAATCTTAAAATTATCTAATATTAAAATGATAAGAACAATTAATACATTTCGAGTTTCGACCATTCAAAATTTAAATATATTTAATTTAAAATTTTATAAGCAGATCTTGATTTTTTTAAAATATATTTAATCAATGGGCATTTCTAAATACGCCATTAAATTTTCTTTATACACCGCTATTAAATTTAATTAAGAAATAAATAATTATTAATTTACATAAATATCATTTTTAATTTTAAAAATTACTTAAAAAGAAATAAAATAAAAATAAAATCCTCTCCTTCCCACCTCAGTGACCGCATCCGCCACATTGCCCCCACAATTGCTCTCTCATTTCCCTCCATTTGTGTTAATCTTCATTCCTATCATCTTCATCCATTTATTTTCTTTGTAAGAATTGCCTATGAAATCAAATGTGTGTGTAGATGTCGTATATTTTTGGGGCTAAAAATTGATTTCGTTAACTTCTCCAATCATAGGATTTGTCACATAAATGTTTGGAGAAATACATGTATCTGATTGAGGGGTTGACATTTGGCACATGGTGTTGATGATATTACTTTAAAATCTGGTGACATTAAAGGATTTGTCGGAATATTTTATAAATATGAAAAAAGATTTTGTCAGAGTTGGAAAACAATATTGACAGCAACTACGTCCTTCTCTACTTTATTTTGAAAAAAATAATTAATTACTTGGGAAGAAAAACAAAGACGGCAGGTTAGGAAGAAAGGTGACGACGACACATGGCAACAGATATGTGAAAATATGAAAAATTTATGTGGTGTATGAAATAAATGTGGTATATAAAGAAAACAGTGGTAGTTTACTTAGAAACACCCCTAATCAATTAAAGAGTATAAAATTTAAATCAATTTTTTTAAAATGTTTCATTTGAACTATTTAATATATATAATTCAATTCAAATCTATAAATTTAAAATATATTTAATATTTAATATTAAAATCACAATATCAAATATCTAAATATTACACTTTATCTCAACCTAGAAATCAACAAATGTGGAAATATTATTGTTGGGACTCACAATTTATAATTTGTTCATGCATAACAATAGTTGTAAGTTTTTTGACGTGTGATAATTTTTGTTTGAAAAAACTAAAACTATAAGCTTTAACTATTTAATTTATATATAAAATTCATGGCATAAATATATATAACAATTAATTGTCAAATTCTATTAATACATTTAGTTCAAAAATTTTAAGTAGATTTAATTTAAAATTCTCAATGTGTATATTGATTAATACATTTAATTTGAAAATTTAAATATATTTAATTGAAATTTTGATGTGGATCTGGAATTATTTTAATATATGTAATCAACTTAAAATTTTAAAATATTTTAAATTAATATATTAGAACATTCACTCATAACACTTAAAATAATAATAATTAATATAAATTTATGATCCATCGTAAAGAAAAAAATAGGTGTTTAGAAAATTCACATATAAATCAACAATTTAAAGGCCACCTAATTTTTTCATTAAATGAACAAAGTAATTTTTGATAAAAAATAGTATTTTTACAAAATAAAAAAAAAATAATTTATAATGTTGAAATTCTAGTATTGAATGACTATATAATATAAATATTAACTAATTAATAAATATTATACTCTTATTTGTAGAAAGTGTATTTAGGCGGGAAAACTTATTATTACTGTTTATAGTGACTATCTTACTTTTAGATATAATATAGATTTATGCAAATCATATATCAAATTAAAGCTCTTTCCATACTTTTTCATTTAAGATTGCATATGTTTATTTGAAAAAAATAGATGAAAATACAAAAATAAATTTTCAAGCATATTTTTCATACAGAGTAGCCCCAAATTAATATTAGCATAGTGTATATAATATTTTAGCACGACCTATATAACATTTTAGCATGGTCAACTATAACTCACATATGATATTTTAGCATGAAACTACTCACATATTAGCATGATATATATGCCATTTTAGCATAATCCGTAACACATATCGGCGTTTAATATTAAGCTACTCACATATTAGTATGGTGCACATGACATTTCAAAAAGTCTTATTTGCACCTGAATAATATTAGAAGTGATACTTCTTAGTATTAAAAGTGTTATTTGCACGAAAGATCTAAAACCCTAAGATGAATGAAATAAACCCTAATTGGGGTAAAATTAACCCTACTTGGGTTGAAATAAACCCTAAAATGAATGTTTTATATTTTTCATCCATATTTTATTAGGAGTACCAAAGGCATACGACATCTTAAATGAAAGAACATGAAAAACTTTAATTTGATCTATTGTATGAAAAACATTGCGTTCATAACGTTTTAGCCTGAAAACTACTCTCTTATTAACAAGGTGTATATGACATTTTAGCATGAGAATAACATGTAAATTCACTCTTAATAACATGTGTTGTTTGTTCCTTTTAGCATGATTATATGTTAATATTAGCATCACATTATTTTCATTTTAGCATGACGAAATTACATGATAATAAGAAAACACGACAATTATTGAATTATCATATATAATACCTAATTGAGATGTAACTAAACTCTAATTGGGGTGGAATAAACCCAAATTGGATGAAATAAACACTAATTAAATAGAATAAATCCTAACTGAAATGAAATAAACCCTAAAATTAATGTTTTATATTCATCCATATTTTTCGGATAAACATATGTATTCGAGATCTTAAATAAAAAACATAAAAAAAATTAATTTGATATATTATATATTCCTCTCATTTTATCATGACAAAATTACATGAGAATAACATGTAAATTTAGTCACAATATTAATTATATGTGTTGTTTGTTCATTTTAGTATTGTGGTATGTTCATATTAGCATTATATTACTTTCATTTTAGCACGATCAAATTGCTTGAGAATAACAAGTAAATATACTTGTAATAACATTTGTGTTGTTCGTTCATTTTAGCATAGATATATGTTCTTAATAGCATGTAAATATGTTCATATTAACATCATATTGCCACTACCAAAAAAAGCTCATACATAACGGATAAATGTAACAAAAAGTCTGTTACGTATACTAGTGTTATGTATGATGCGCTCATACGTAACAGATAATATCCGTTATCTATGTCGTTATACATAACAGTTGTAGCAACAAACATAACATCGGATATTACGTTATCTATAACTCTCATACATAACGTTTGCTTCCGTTATGAAAGTTTAACTTCCTCCGTTATCTATGCACTTTTACATAACGGTTTTTTTATACATAACACTCTTCATTGCGTGATCTATTACTGTTATATATAACGGTTTGTGCCGTTATGAAAATTTATTTTCTCCGTTATGAAATATACCACATGGATTAATACAAAATGTTGTTTCTAGTTTAGATAACGCTTTTTTACGTTATGTATGTTTTGATACTTAACAGAATTTTACCGTTAACATAATTCTAAAACAATAAAAATAATTGAAATTCCCACAAATCATCGTATATCTAGTTCAAAAAATATTCATACATTCATCCGAATATAGTCAACATTCTACACATGTTTATATCGTACTAAATGTCAAAACAAAGATAACATGTATATTGCAACCAGCTAGCTAGCCATTTCGACCGGAACAACTTTTTCGGTGATTGAGAGGTGCCCATTCAACTCAACTGCTCAACTATAAACCTGCTCAACTTTTCTCCAGACTCACTTTCTTTAGGTTCACTATTTGCTTCTTTTTCACCAGTGATCATATTATCCTGTTGAGCAGCGTCGCCCATAGGTGCATTGTCATCACCATCACTGATGTTGAGATCAGCTGGAAGCTGGCCTGATTTTAGTTCCTACATGAAAATAAATTATCAAAAATCTCATAGTAATTTTCTTAAAGAAGGAAGGTAGGGGGAAAGAAATCAACACCAACTAATTGAAAAGAACAAAATGAAAATATCTTGTGTAATGCGGGAGAGGGTTGTGTTTCCTTAATAAAAAGTCATTACACTGTCCTATTTGTATGCAGGGTGTGAGATTACCTATTCAAGCCTTGCCACCTCCTCAAGAGTTTGTGAATTCACAATGGCAGCCTGTACGAGTGTAACAGAAATTTAAAGGATTTGTAAGAATTCATAAAGAGGGGTGGAAATAACGGGCAGATAATGGGATGGAAAAGAAGAAAACAAAGGAAAAAAGAAATCCCAATGCATACTTCCATCAGCCAGAAACCAAAACATGCCAAAAACTTCCAAACCAGTCTTTTCACTTTTGCCTAAAAAGGAGACAATTTGAGACATTCTCCAATTTTTCTCACATTTATACCTTTATAACGTCACATGTTCTTTATCTTTTCTAAATTTCATACTCTTAACAGTTCCCTGAGTACATATGTTAATAATGTCAACTTATCACATCTTAGGTTTGGCACTTCGGCAACTAAAAATTTTCTGAAGTTACCCTATGTGCATAGTTTTTCATGTTGATCCTAGAAAGATATGGAAAATGACAGAAGTCACAGAACAAAACAAAAATCATATACCTTAAATCGCTAAAATTTGTTCTGGTGTAGGCGCAGTTGGTTTAGGTGTTTGATCCTCCTTTGCAGCTTCTTGGATGCTAGGAGTTTCAACATGTACAATCTTTGCAGATTCCCTTTTAACCTCTTCTTCAGCTTCTTTGGATGTGAACAAGCTTTTGGCTTCATCACGCTCCTATATCATGTGTAACAGCATTGAGTAAAGTTAGACTAACCAGAGTATGATTGCAAAAGGAATCAATAGAGAACAGTAAACTTGAAGAAAATGAAAAAGCAAATTAGAAACTAGTATGTTAGTGAACTGAAAGTAAGGGAAAAGTTACTAAATCACCCATCAGAAAGCGGTCTGTAATGATATTAATACTTAATCAGGCTAGGAATAAAGGGTGCAATCCTCGCATAAATAGTGTGTTTACACTCTGTAATGGCACCATAGGCATGAGGGTGCAAAAAATTGATCTGCACATAAAGCATACTAGCATAGAATCTTGAGTCACAAACCTACTATGTAAAAGATACATGTAGTGACTTAATTATTAGATATCCTATGGCCATAATAACTGAACTCGCCATCTGATGCTATGTAATAAATAAATACAATGAATTGACACATTCGATATGTGCAAGGAACGGTTCTACTATATTCAGGAAAACTATAATTATGTTGAAAATTCACAATGTAATATGAATTAATCGAATTGACAAGGTGAGCAGTTTCTTTTCTAGCACCAGGATCAGCTGTTCAACAATCTTCTAAAATTAATAGTAAAGTATTCCTCATATATTCCTTTTTGAGGCATCATACACTTCCTAGTGTCTCATCTCGGGTCTCTTGTAAGGAGTAGTAATCCAACAACTTCCGTTTAGGTCCTGATTTGAATCAAACTTCTAGGTTTTTCTTACCACGTGAATCTATCAAATATAAGCCTCAGCCAAACCAGAAAATAACAAACGAAATCTTCTACTGTTTAGTAGCTGATATTAAACTTGGGTACGCATGGACCTGGCAAGAAAGGAGTGTCAACACTTGTACAAAAATTATTCAGGTTATCAAAGATTTGATAGTCTTTAAATGTTGAAAAGACCATTTGTTCTTTACAGGTTGAGCAAACTAGGGCCCAAATAGTGGCAAACACAAGGGCTAATATACATACATTTGTTTTCTATCCTTTTAAACATGGCTGCATTCCTGAGATTTCACAAATTGCAAGATCCCAAGAAATAATAAAAATAAGAACATATGACCTGGCAACTGGAACGTTGATCGAGTTAATTCCCTGGACAACTCACCCTCATACATTTGACTAATAGAAGATTGAACTATTGATTTAACTTTACATCTTCTGGTTTGATATCTTATTTTTAAGCACAAGGAAACCAAGCTTTCAGCACACTAAATTATTTGAATATCAGACATTAAATGTGATATCAATTCACAGTTACACAGTGCAGAGGATGCTCATCACTTTCTAGTTACACTTACTTCCAGGGTATCTTGAATCTAGAGATGTTAATTACATAGTTTATGCTAATATACTGATACGACCCGAGTCGAGGAAGGACTTGACCCAATTAGGGTGCCAGAGGGAGCGATGACAAGAGCCCGAGCTAAGAAGTTCAAGGAGAGCCTCAATGGATTCATTCAAGAGGTCTGGAGCCAAGAGTCGTCCAAACGACCCATGGTGGGAGAGGACACCGAGCTCAAGTGGAAGACAGTGATCTTGAGCTGCGGAACGGACTGGCACGAGTTACAGCGCGAGTCGGGACGCGAACAGCCGATCGCGCCAAAGGGCGCGAGTCACAGAACGAGTGGAGGCACGAGAGATGCCGGGCGCGCCCGAGACACTACGAGCTATGAGATTGGCACGACTCACAGCGCCACCTGAGGCGTGAGTGAACCAGTCGCTCCAGCCACGTGTTGAGCTTTGGACTAAGCGCGATTCACAGCGCGACTCGGGGTGCGACTGACCCCGTGTCGCGCCCATCTGAGAGCGTTCCAGATTGGCGTGTTTTTTTATGCTTTATTTTCCTATTTCTCTTAGGATTTTATTTTTGGATTATTTTATTTTGGGCACAACTATATAAGGGTTACTTCTATTGTAATTCTGGAGACATTATTCATTATTCAAGTTTTATTTTAGCGAGTTATTTCTCTCTGGATAATTCTCTCTTTTTCTCACGCACACACCGTGGGACCTTCACATCGATCGTGTTGAACAAAGTGGAGTTGCTGGTCCACATCGATCCATAGGTAATTCTGATGTTGATAATCGAAGGAATGTTGGAGTAAACCAAATTCCATGTAATTGGACACCAACCTTTCAAGTCCCATTCATGTATTCTCCAAATACATGAACATGATTATTTATTATGGTTTGAATTTAATAGGTTAATGTATTAGAATTAAATATTGATGCATGTATTAGTTTTATATTCATTTAGGGTATCACCTATAAATACCCAATGCTATGTGATCATTTGTAAGCAAGCAAGTAAAAAGTGAATCAAAGCCAAAGGCAAAAGTTCAAATCTTTATCCCTTTTATCCAAATTCCCTTTTATCATATTGTTCAAATCTCTACATATTGGTATCAAAGCGCCAACGATAAAAAAAATGTCCAATAATCTAGTTTCACTCATTCCTCACTTCAATGGCGAAAAATTTGATTATTGGAGCAACTTGATGAAGTTGTGTCTTGAATCTCAAGACCTGTGGAGCTTCGTCGAAGAAGGCGTTGATCTAACCATAGACGAATCTGCATCAAATGCTCAAAGAGATCTTCTAAAGAGCACAAAGCAAAAAGATCGGAAAGCACTCTTCCAAATTTATCAAACACTCGATATTCCAGTCTATGAAAGAATATCAAAGGTGAGCATCGCTCAAGAAGCATGGAAAATATTGACAACAACCTATTGCGGCCAAGATCAAGTCAAGAAAGTTCATTTGCAATCTCTACGGGCAGAATTTGAAAAGTTGGAGATGCGTGACAATGAAAAGATTGTGGAATACTTTACTCGAGTAACTTCCATCATCAATCGAATGGCATCAAATGGAGAAATAATGGAAGCTGAAAAGGTTGTCGAGAAAATATTGCGAAGCCTACCAAAAAAATTTGATCATGTGGTAGTGGCTATCGAAGAGTCTCAAGACCTTTCATCAATGTCTTCGGAAGGTTTACAAGGAAGATTGGAAGCTCATGAAGTTAGAATACTTCAAAGAAATCCTCAAACTCCCTCTCAAGATCAAGCTCTAAAATCTCAGTTCACATTCACGGGAGGTCGTGGTTCTTATCGTGGACGTGGTAGAGGACAATATCAAAGAAGAGGTGGAAATCACTCAAGCAATTCTCTTTCGTCCAATTCTCAAAGAGGAAGAGGAAGAGGCACATACAAAGGTAAAAAACCTTATATTGAATGTGATTTTTGTCACAAACTAGGGCATAAAGTGTATAATTGTTGGGAGAAATATCCAGAAAAGAAACATTAAGCCGGTTTGATGCATGAAAATGAAGTCGGGACTTCTGAAACTTTATTGATTACTGCCGATGGTAATGTTGAAAATATTTGATATTTGGATAATGGTGCAAGTCGGCACATGACTGGAAATAAAAGTGTAATTTTCCAACCTTGAAGAATCTAACCATGGACAAGTTACTATTGGTGACGCTAGTTCCTACAAAATTCAAGGTGTTGGAGAAATCTCATTCAAATCCAAGTCTGGCAAGATAGAAAAGATGTCAGAAGTATTTTATGTTCCTGGATTAAAAAGCAATTTGCTTAGTGTTGGTAATTTGATGAAAAAAGGTTTTGATATTCATTTTGGAGATAAGTTTTGCATCATGAAAAAGTTTGATCAATATGTGGCCAAGATTGCTGTGGGCTCAAATAATTTGTTTCCAAAAAAGTTGTGGCATGATAGATTTGGGCACTTGAACTTTCAAAGCTTGAAAGAAATGTCAAACAAAAGCATTGTTCAAGGGTTGCCAAAAATTAATGTAGTAAATGAAGTTTGTGAAGAATGCCGGTTGGGAAAACAACACCGAGCACCTTTCCTATCAAAATCGAAATGGGAATCAAAGCTACATTGGAGCTTGTCCGCACCGATCTTTGTGGACCAATGCGAGTTCCGTTATTTGGAGGTAGTCGGTATTTTCTGTTGTTTATTGATGATCATACAAGAAAAATATGGGTCTACTTAGTCAAAGAAAAATCTGAAGCTCTAACTTGCTTCAAAGACTTCAAAGCTCAAGTTGAAAAGTTCTCGGGTCATCAAATAAAGAATTTAAGAAGCGATCGTGGAGGAGAATTCTTATCTTCTTTATTTGAAGAATTTTGTCAGCATCATGGCATTAGACATGAATTGACGACTCGACACACACCTCAATAAAATGGCGTGGCGGAGCGAAAAAATAGAACAATCATGAAGATGGTCAGATGCATGTTGAGAAGATGGTTAGATGCAAGATGGTCAGATGCATGGCCATCATGAAGATGGTCAGATGCAAGTCCCATTCATGTATTCTCCAAATATATGAACATGATTATTTATTATGGTTTGAATTTAATAGGTTAATTTATTAGAATTAAATATTGATGCGTGTATTAGTTTTATATTCATTTAGGGTATCACCTATAAATACCCTATGCTATGTGATCATTTGTAAGCAAGCAAGTAAAAAGTGAATCAAAGCCAAAGGCAAAAGTTCAAATCTTTATCTTTTTTATCCAAATTCCCTTTTATCATATTGTTCAAATATCTACAAGGAATGCTGCGAATTCAGCTGCGGATTCAACTACTCCGTTTACAATGAGTAATCATTCGGATCACGGTGATGGCTACCAAAATGGATACACATGAAATGATGTCAACGCCAGCCGTGTTCAAGATAATGACGAGCTATATATTGCTCCTACTGAGCATCCCGGTATGCTTCTAACCACTGATGTGTTTGATGGATCCAATTTTCATAACTGGTGTAGGGCGGTTAAGAGAGAGCTTGTTTTTAGGAATAAATTGGCTATAATAGATGGAACTATGACCGCTCCTCACCCAGATTCAATTGATTACAAGCAATGGTTAAAGGTTGACTACCTTGTATTCAATTGGATTGCTAATTCTATGTCTAAAGAAATTGCTAGAGGCTTCCAACACATAGAAACATCACGACAATTCTGGGAAGAGCTTCATAAGAGATTTGGTACAAGGAATGGTCCGCGTATATATAAATTGCACAGAGAATTAGCAATCTATGCGCAAAATAACCAAAAAGTGATGATATATTTTAATAATCTCACAAGTCTGTGGGATGATTTAGCTCTGCTAAAAACTTCTAGGATCTACACTTGTGCTGCATTTGATGATGCTAAGAGAGATCTTGAGGAAGAGCACCTTATGCAGTTTTTTATGGGTCTGAATGATTGTTATGATGCTATAAGACAACAGATATTGATTTTAAATCCTCTGCCAACGGTGAGCCAGGCCTATAGACTCTGCAATAGCAATAGCAATAGACTCTGTAAGGTTAGCTTTGAGAAATTCTTTGATAGCATAGCAATAGACTCTGCAAGGTTAGCTTTGTCAGGAACATTACTGGGAACATCAGCACTGGAACTAGCCTGAAAAGCGATGCTTTTCTTCTGCACAGTTTCTTCTTCTGTCAAGCCCATATCAAAGGTCCGTAGTGACCCCATTAGTTCTTGCAGCTTCATCTTACTCACATCTTTCGCTTCTTCAATAGCCGTGACTTTGTATGCAAATCTTTTGGGCAGGGAGCGAAGAACTTTTTGAACAAGTTTCTCTTCAGATATGGCATCTCTAAGAGCAAAGCTTTCATTTGCAATGTCGCAAATCTTAGCATTGCAATCAACAAGCTTTTCAGCCTCATCCATCCAAAGATTCTCGAATCTGGTGGCAAGTAACTGCATCCTTGAGGCACGAACACTGCTTGTTCCTTCATAGGTGGTTTGCAATATGTCTCACGCATCTTTAGCTTTGTCACAAGTGGAGATAAGCTTGAAGACATTCATATCGACAGCCGAGAAGATAGCATTCATGGTTTTTGCATTCAGCCCCATTACTTGGTAGTCATCATTGTCCCACTCTTTTTCAGGCTTCATCACAATTTTTCCTTTGTCATCTTTCTTTGTGGGCGGCTTCCATCCTTCAATCACCATCTTCAAGGAACATTCATCAATCGAACGAATGAATGCAGTCATTCGGGCTTTCTAGTAGGCATAATTATTGCCATCAAGGAGCGGAGGTCGCACCGTCGATGCTCCTTCTTTCATCGTGTCCATCTCGGCAAAACAAACACAAAAACACATATTAAAATCCCAAGATCACACCTATGTAACTGGTGACCCGTTCTGATACTAATTAAAAAACAACAATCTGTGCAATGGTGTTTAATGTGAACTGCTAACAAGTGTTCTACGGTATGTTGGGAACAGACATAAGAACAGAAAATAAAAAGAGTAAAATAACGCACGAGCTTGGTAACCCTATTTGGTTAATCAACCTACTCTGGGGGGACTTCGCCCAAACTTGAAGATTCGTTTGTTATTCCTTCATGAAGTATATTTAGGATATTACACATACAGGACTCCCTCCTTATGCCAACCGTTCTTCTTCAAGAGATCATTCGCTAAACGAAAGCTGTGAGATCCTCTCACAACCGTGACACTAGACTCCCTCTAGCTACCCACGACTTCAACTTACAATCTCTCCTGAGATTGCGTACAATATGGATTAAAACAACCCCTTACGTATTTTACTCAAAACACTAAAAACTAGTCTATCATGTTGAACTGTTTATTGAACAACTACTAGTTAATACATGGGACACAAACGAAATTGACCCTCAAATATTATGCTTAGAGAATCTAAGGAAGTGGCCACCGATGGCTACAATCAATCGGCGTTCATATAGCTTGACATTAATATTACCATTGCTCTCCAATCTTCGGTAATTTTGGTAAGCGTATATTGGTTTGTGATCTTCCCAAATGTGTGTAGATGCTTTTCATGTGGATTAGGGTTAAATTCATCACGGTATCTACACTACAAGGCAGTCAAATGAATGAATCTTGACCTCCCAAACTGAACCGGATCAAAATCTTCATATTATGGAAACTGCCATAAATAAACTGTTCCCGGATATGTTAAGAACATCAGAGCGAACAGTTCACTAACTATTCTTCAAAACTTGCACAACGGAACTTTTATCTTCAGGCACAAATCCTAGAACACATTGTCTTCTATATCTCGCCAATACAAATATGAACCAAACAATAGTGCATAACGATGGCACTAACATATAGAATTTGATTTAAATGAGAATTGTTGTTTCGTATAGGAACGTGAAAACAATCCTTGTTTATTATAATTTTAGTGATTTTCTTACTGTATGTTGATGCTATTTTTATTAATGTTTTTCTTATTGTATTTTATTGCTAAATGTTTTAATACCAAAATACAATAAGAAAAGTACTAAAATTAATACTAAACAAACAAGTTCTCACGTTTTCACACCAAGACTAGTCCATATTATAGCCAACATATCTATACATATACATACATTATCTTTTACATCTACTACTTGTAGTCGGGATATGAAATCCCATATGCGAAACCATGTGACATCCCTTGTCCCGGTGTGGATAATTTATTGGTGGAGTGAGATTTCTTGGAGACCAAAACTCACGAGTTCGAATCTTCTCAATACCACCGGGTCAAGTTTGTGAGAAAAAAAAAAAAAACACACACACACACACACATGCTACACACACACCATGTGACATCCCTTGTGCAGCTATCATTTTTTTAATTTTTCTTCATTTTCTTATTCGATTTCACCTTAAATTTCAATTTTTAGTTATTAATTGATTACTAATGCATTACTCGTACGATGCACGTAAATATATCTTATTTTTTATAATAACCTAATTATTAATTTATAATCATGGAATAAAAAATATTACCTAAAAGAACAAATGTTGTCAAAGAAAATGTATATTTTGTTACATCACCTCCAATAATAAGTCATGCAATAGTTTTGAGGTCTTTTCATTGGTATGATTTGAATATTTTTAGTTGGATTTGGATTTTTAATAACAAATATTTTTTTATTCTTATATATATATGTATATATTATAATAATTTGTGCTAATAAATTGAATAAATTATTCTATCTCATTATTTTTAGTATGGAAATCACTTTTCAAAATATTGCTATCATCTTGTTAGAAGGCGGCATGTGTAAACATAAAAAAATTATATGATTTTTTTGGAGAAAAAAAATTATAAGATTTATTTAACAATAACTTGAAATTTTAATTATAATTTTCACTAAAATATAATTTATAAAATTTTAAATAAATAAATGTGTAAAATCTTATAATAAATATGAGTCAAAATTTCCTTATTTAACATTATTTTAGTATTATATATAAGTATTAACAAATAAATAAATACATTATACAATGCTTTTTTTTCTATAAATATATATTTTATTGAATATAGGAATTATATATAATCTTATTTTAAGAGTTATTTGATCAGATAAATGGACACGATTTCCCCCTAAATAGATAAAATTATAAGCCAACAGTCATAAGTTCTTGTGCGATTTGGTGCTATGCACTCAGAGCAACTCCAATCATTTTTTTGCTCTACCTCTATTCTAAAGGAAATTGTAGTGTGGGAGCAAAAACTCTCCAACCATTAACACTATATTTCACTATAAAATGGAACATTAACTCTATATTTCTCTCTATATTGTTTTGCTAGCTCAGTCCAATTTTTGCTTCTTGGGGAATTTCATATTTGGATGATTGGGGAAATGTGATTGTTTGCTAAGAGAATTGAAAAAAATTATTGTGTTGAAAAATATTCATTATGGTGTCTTATAAGCTCATATATATATATATATATATATATATATATATAGGTTGTCATAAGGTTGGTTTTTTTGAGAAATAATTGAGAGTTATATTAAATATTAAATAAGTCACTTAACTATATTTTTTGTATCTATCCAAAGAACTTACATTACAACCAATATAAAGTCATCTCTGATTTACACTTTGAGCATACAATTCTGTAATGGAGAGATAGACGATTTACAAGTCAATGGTTGGTTGCTATGTATTTTGAGTTGAGAGTGCACCTTATACACTTGAGTGTTAGAGTGATTTGCTATATTATCAACTTTTCAAGAGGTTTGTAATTACAACAAGATTTATTGATGTCCTGTTAGTTTTATCTGTCTAATCTTTCCATGTTCAGTTGGATACGTGTGGAAGAGAAAATATGAGGCAAGTATTGTGATCTTCATTCCATATCCTTTTTGTTCTTTTCTTTCGTTTCTCAGAATGATCAATAGTTTAAGTTTGGGAGTTGGACAGCTATGAATGTTACACAATTTTAGGACATGAATCGATGTTTACCTTATTAAGTTGTGTGATTTATTAGCTTTTGTACTTAATTTCATATCATTGGGTGTTTTTGATGTATTTGTGAGTTTTAAAATAAAAGTGGTGAATTTGTTGAATAAATGATCAAATTTGTTTAATGCACACAAAGACAAGCTTTTCGGTATACAAAAACCAACACATTTCCGGCAGATTTTGTCTATGTTATTGATGTTGATTTTTATGCTCATTTACAGTCGTTACACATTATAAAATTTAGATCGGTTTATTAAATTGAAATCATTATTCGTCCTAGTATCAAAAATTGTATTTTTGAGCAAAAATTCATTAAGTATCGGGCTCGATTGAGCCTCAAACTTCCTTTTGGTAAATCTGTTAGGTCAACAGTAACAATTACCTTTCATGTTGATTTCAGGCTAAGATAGTCGGAATTTTCCTCCAACTCCTTCTGAACAAGATTTGTCAGAAAATATTAATTTTGAAAAAATTATTAGTGAATTTGCTTTAAAAAAAATACTAGAAATTGTGTCTTTAATTGATATTTTGTTTAATTTTTTAGTTCTTGCGTGATGTTGTTTAAAGTAAATTTATTTGTTTTCTTTTAGGTTTGTTCAAAGATATGTAACCTGACGAATCACATAATTTTGAAGACTTCAATAATGTTATATTTTTGTAGATTTGAACATATCAAACATATTTTGTCATTTCGAAATAATTATTTTTTAGGCCCATTTTATGTGTATTTTTTAATTTATTTATTTTATTAAATAAAGAACAATATTTTTAATGTTCGCATTGTGCGTTCGAAATCTCAGGGCAGACCCTATCTGTGGCAGGCCTAAGATTTTGGATGGGGGGTTCCAACAAATATTATAACAAAATAATATTTAAAATTTAAAAAATAAAATCTAGATTTAATAGTAATTTTTTTTATGAAATCAAAAATAATTTTCAATAACTCGATTAAGAAATCAGAGAGCGGCTGGATAAAACAACAAGATTTACGCTCAGTTCTAGAGCAGCCGGATAATAGAACTATGTCAATAAGAAGTGAATATAAATTTGAACTTGATATGATAATTTTAGGTGAAAATTAAAATTTATAAAACAAAATATATAATACTAATTAAGTAAAAGAATAAAGGAAAGGGAAAGGAAAAACAAGAGAAGGAAGGATTATGCATTTAGTAATTCTCTTCACTTGAGATTTCCTATTACACTTTTAATGTTACATTTTGTATTAAACTTTTAAATTATTTGCGTTTTTATATATATTTTTTCTTCCATTATATTTTTTTATGATTTAATAATTTTAATATTGTTTTTATGATTCATCCCACCCAATTAGGGTTTATAATTATTTTTTAGTATTTAATTTTTAATTTCTAATTAATAATTCATTATTATGGTTGATTAATTCAAAATTAAATTTTATAACTTTTTTAATTCATTTTTTTATTAATAAATGTTGAGTATGATTATTTATGTCAGAATTAAATTTCATTTTATAATAATTATTATTAAAATTATAAATTTTATGGTGAACTGAAACATGGCGTGAAACGCGTATAAGTTTAACAGGAAATTTGAACCCAATTCTCCCACAATTTAATTAGTCAATTGTAAGGATTTTTTTTTGGATATAAATGTGAAATGACATATATAGCCCTAATTTTTGAAATATTTTAGGGGCCCAATGCCCCTTGGCGCCAAGGTCCGACCGCTCCGCCCTATATATACATAAAGCATTGTACATTAGGTTTTTTCACTTCAGATATCAGAAAATTGAATACCCGACAGCTAGAAATTAAGACGATGGGTGATCAGTTCTTCTACAACATTCCGATCAGTTTCCGTTTCGATCCGACCGATGAGAAATTGATCAGAGATTACTTGATTCCGAAAGTGATGGGTTTCCCATTGCCGTGGAACGGGATCGTGGAGAAGGAGCTCTACGGCGACAACGCATCACCATGGGACGTTTTCTGCAATTAAATACGTGTGTATGTTTTAATTTTCGTGTGTGTGTGTGTTTTAAGAGATAATCAACCTCAATATATGTGTATGCATGTTCATCTTCATATGGTAATCCGAAATAGATAATGTGGATATATAAAATAAATTTTCCCACAAAAAAAAGTAGGAGCACAACTTTAGCGGACGAGTAAACAGGTAGTACGCTAAATCTATTTGATTTTACATGCATTCCTATTACGATATCAATTTAACCCGAAATAGATGGGTTGACCCAACTAAACCAAGAAAAATATAGGGTTATGGCCGAAAAATTCAAGCCCCAAAAAAAAAAACCCGAACGGGCCGAACTGATAGAGCTAGCCAGGTTAAGCCGCTGGTTGGCCCGTTGGGCTGGACCTGACAGCCTCCGTTGTTTTGGTTATAATTTTTTCTAGAAAAATCCAATTCACGAACGGTCGGAGGCATTGGAAACATAATTCTACACATATATTATGCATTTACAGATTCCAAGTATGCTAAACGTTATGAATTTTTAAAATTACAACTAATCGTAATGAGTATCATTCAATGATGCAATTTTTCATTAAATGTTATATTTTCATTTATGATATACATTATTGCATTTATCAATGTTATAAAGACCAAAGTGATTAATATGATGTATAAAATATATTAGAATATTTGATAATTTTTTATTAGAGTTTAAGGATACATTTTGTGTTTTCATTTGTTGCTTCTCGATGTCGAGACCTTTTACTTTAATTTATTTTATTTTTGTTGAGAAAATTATCTTTCAATCGCTATCCATCTATTATTATATATAAATATATAATTGAAGTTTTAAAGTATTAAAATTATATTATTTATCATGTTTTCAATAATTTAATTATATAAACATTATAATGATATCATTTATTTAATATATGAGAAATAATACAAAGACATACGTAATTTGAAGCATAAAATGTCTTTATAGTAGAAAAATAATATAATTCTAATATTTATATCGATGATTGAGCATAGTTCTTGTGATGTAATTTGAAATTATTATGTTTTAAATATAGCTAGCTATGATTTATCATTTTTTAAATTATTTAATTGTATAATATTATAATGTTGTTACTTTTTTAATAAATAATGAATCCTTTAGAATCGTTTGACACTTCTCTTGCTCGCATCTTTTCTAGGAAACCATCTTCCCTTTGTGCGACTCTAATTCTATCTTGTAGCGTTGGTTGAACTACTAATGCTGCAATTATAGCATTAGCTTCTTCGGGTGTGGACACAACCTCGAGACTCAACTTCTCGAAATCCTTGATCAACTCTTCTTGTTGCGTGATTCCCTTAGTGAGATTTACTTTCTTTCGACTAAGTGCATCAGCCACAATGTTGGCTTTTCCGGAGTGATACATGATCGTACAATCATAGACTTTAACTAATTTCAACCACCTTCTTTGCCTCATATTTAATTCCTTCTGAGTGAAGAAGTATTTAAGACTTTTATGATCTGTATAAATCTCACACTTACCTCCATAGAGATAATGTCTCCAAATCTTCAATGCATGTACAACAGCGGCCAACTCTAGATCATGAGTGGGGTAATTCAACTCATGAGGCTTCAATTGTCTAGAAGCGTAAGCAACTACCTTTCCCTGTTGCATCAAGACGCATCCTAGTCCTTGTTTTGATGCATCTCTATAAATCACGAATCCCTTTGATCCATCAGGGATGGTCAATACTGGGGCTGTTATCAATCTCCGTTTTAACTCCTGGAAACTCTTCTCACATTTTTCTGTCCATTCAAATGGTACCCCTTTTCGTGTCAATTGCGTGAGTGGTCCGACTATCTTGGAGAATCCTTCAATAAACCTCCGGTAGTGTCCAGCCATTCCCAGAAAACTCCTCACTTCTCCCACATTTGTTGGTGGACTCCAATTGTTGACAGCTTCTACTTTTGTTGGATCAACCTCAATACCTTCAGCAGTCACTACATGCCCAAGGAATGCTATCCGATCTAACCAAAACTCACACTTTTTGAATTTAGCTTACAATTTCTCTTTTCTCAAAGATTTCAGCACAACTCTCAAATGTGCTGCGTGTTGCTCTTTATCTTTTGAGTAAACCAGGATGTCATCAATGAACACAATGACGAATTGATCTAAATATGGATGAAATACCCGATTCATTAGATCCATGAACACTCCTGGTGCATTAGACAATCCAAAAGGCATCACCACAAACTGGTAATGACCATATCTTGTCCTAAAAGCCGTCTTAGGAATATCATCTTTCTTCACCTTCAACTGATGGTATCCCGATCGCATATCTATCTTTGAGAACACGCTTGCCTCTCTAAGTTGATCAAATAAATCATCAATTCTTGGCAAAGGGTACTTATTCTTTATTGTAAAACGATTTAGATCCCGATAATCTATGCACATTCTCATACTACCATCTTTCTTCTTTACAAATAGAACCGGTGCTCCCCATGGTGAAACACTTGGCCGAATATACCCTTTCTCAAGTAGCTCTTGAAGTTGGACCTTCAACTCTTGTAGCTCCGATGGTGCCATTCGATATGGTGCCTTAGACATTGGTGCTGCTCCTGACATTAAGTCAATCGTGAACTCCACTTGTCGATTTGGCGGTAATCCGGGTATCTCCTCGGGAAATACATCCACAACATCTCTAACTAGTGGCATATCATCCAATGTTGGGTTAGTTGGCGCAGTCCCAACAATATTTACCAAGAATCCTTGGCACCCATTTTTCTTCAACATCTCCATAGCTTTCATTGCTGATATGATTCTTGGTCTTCCACCTAACTTAGCTCCATGGAAGATAAATTTTTCCTCATCTGGTTTTTGAAATACTACTTCTCATTCACGACAACATATAGTCGCAAAACTTTTGCTTAACTAGTCCATTCCCAAGATTAAATCAAAGTCTTGCATCTTAAGAGCATATAAATCAGCTACAAGCTCTTTTTCCCCAAAATCCAATCTAATATCTTTAGCAGCCCTATCAGTTCTTAATGTTTCTCCAGTAGGGATTCTAACATTGAGGGCTAAGTTTTCTACTTCTAAACTTAGTCCTAGCTTAGCACAAAGCTCAATTGAAATAAAAGAGTGTGAAGCACCAGAATCAAACAAAGCTAAAGCTGGCATTCCAAGAATTGATATCATACCTGACATCGTGCCACTATTCTCCCCAGCTTCTTATTGTGTGAAGGCAAAAAGTCGTGCATTACCACCTTTCTTCGGCTCCTCACGCCGCTTCTTGGGACAATTTGTTGAGATGTGTCCTGGCTCATGACAGGTATAACAAACTCCTTTACCCCAAAAATAAGGTCCTGTATGAGGTTTCTTACATTCTGGACATGGAGGAACTCCTGTAGGTGCTCTATTTACGGGACGTGCTTCCGTCCTCTCCTTCTTGATGGGAAAATTCCCATTTCCTCTATTGCGATTGTCCCACTTCCTCTTCCCACGAGGATCCGCATTTCTTGGAAGAGCTTTATCTACTTCTAGTCCAGTAGCTACTTCATGAGCTTGTTTAACATCTTGCCCGTAGTTAATGATCCTTTGTGCCACAAGGATTCCACGTATCTCTAGTCGAAGACCTCTCATGAACCAGTCAGCTTTTTGATCTTCAGCGTCCAATAGACGTGCTGCGTAACGTGAGAGTTGATTAAACCTTCGCTCGTACTCTGTCACATACATATTTCCTTGCTTCAATTCTAAAAATTCAGTTTGCTTCTGCATACGAAAAGCACGAGAAAAGTACTTGTCCATAACGATCTCTTTAAACCTATCCCAAGTCAAGCCTTGACGTTCATCTTCGGTCATGCCAATTTTGTATGACTTCCACCAGTGGCCAGCATCCTGAGTGAATTGAAAGACTGCACATGAGACCTTGTGTGCATCATCGCACTCTATGTGTTCGAAGATCCGTTCGAGCTCTATTATCCATTCTTCGAGAATGAATGGTCCACTTCTAACATTGAATCTAGGTGGAGTATAGCGATGAAATTGCTCGATCACCTGGTTAGTGGTTGGCGGAACAGGTGCATTAGGTGCTGCATTTTGGTTTACTATAGCATGCGTTTGTTGCTGTACGAATCCCTGTAGTGCTCTAATCAATTCTGGCACAAAGTTACCACCGCCTGCATTTGGGGGTTGATTGGCCTCGGGATTCCGTGGTGGATTACGATTGAGAGGCGATCGTCCACGTCTCATACTTCTATAATACGCATAGGTAAATGAAGAAACACATACTACTTAGTTCAAGTCAAACGATAAATATCTAAATGTTTTGAATCTAAATAGGAAAAACATCTACGGAAAATGTTTCTATGTTCACTCTAAATTTCGAAGACTAAAATAATTTCTTTCTCATTCATCAAATGCATTTAAACATAATAAAACTTTTCTGCATAAATTACTTCTCAACATTTCTCATCATTCACATGTTATCCGAAATTTTCTTAATGCTCACCACATTAAACAACTTTGAAAAATAAATAAATCAAGCAAAGTACCTTGGAGCAGGAGCATGTGGCAGAAATGGGTGGCGTACCATAAAATCAAACAATTTAATTCTTTCAAACACATTGAGTCTACAGGAAGGTATACCCGCTCTGATACCACTAAATATAACACCCTAAATTTTATAATTTAAAATGATACTCTTTCTATTCTTTAAAGCGGAAAGTTATTAACAAAAATAACAGTTCGAATAATTTTTTTTTGTGCTAGAAATTCTAAGAAGAAAATAGAACCATATATTTTCAGAAATATATGTACTTAGTTCAAAATAACTACATTTCTTAAACACCAAGTTCATTTCAAAAAAGAACTCACAAATTCTAAAATATAAAATTCACACTCCTAATATTAATAAAACCATATTAGCAAACTACTAGTTTAGGTTAGTTCAAAAACACTGACAACACACATAATATCAAGTTCAAAATAGTAGACTCTGAACAACAAGCCCAAAAATTCAGGTCGAGTAATCTAAACATCTTGAGCATGCCCACCCTATTTCCTTCACGCGGTTCCAAGCTCACTGACCTGAAAATGTTTAAAAATATGGGGTGAGCACTCTTAAAACGTACTCAGTGGTGGGAGGAATATGCACATTTCTTTCTATTTATCCAATTGAATTTAAATCGCAGGAATAATGAATTTAGGGTACTCTTCTTCTGATTCTAGAATACATCTTGAACTATGCACAGGACATATTCTGGTGCGTACAAAACGCTTCTATGTGTACGAAACGTTGTTCTGTCCGTATAAAACGCTATCCATATTCCATCCACGATAATTCAAGTTGGATTAAAAATATTTCTGTCTCAAAGAACATATATCATATACTTTTATTTCGAATATAATAATTTCACTCACTTGATAATAATGAGCACGTAAAATTGTGTAGAGAATCACAAAGTAGATGAGGGTCCTAATTGCGCCGCACCTAATTTAAAAATAATTTTAAATAAATCATTTGAGTCAACTATAAATTAAATAAAATTTTAAAAAAATAAGAAATTTTATGGGCTTATTTAATCAATTTATATACATAAAATTATTGGCCAAAATTTATGTTCTAAAAAAAAGTTTAAGGTCAGATTTTAGGTTTAAAATAAAATGAGAGAGCTAAATCTAGAGTTCATAATCTTTTGGAATCATTAGTTATTTCTAAGAATAAATGGGTCATAAATACAAAGAGTTTTAATCTCTATTAACCCCCATCCCTTCCTTTCTAAAAACGAGACAAACCCATTTGGAAACCAAAATATTTAAGTCAACTCTCTCCTTTCTCTCACTATATCTCTCTTTCTCTCTCTACAGTAAACCAAGAACAAAATAAATAGAAATCTCCAATTTGAAAGCAAGATTCTATACATCAATTTCTTCTTCTATAAACTCCAACGAACGGGCACCGCCGTCCCAATCAAGATACCACCTACCGATTAACGACGACAAAGACCCAGTTCCGGCTAAGACCCCAAACCCGACGCGAACTCGACCAAGACTCTTCTCTTCTCTTCTATTTTGTTAATTTATGTATTTTTATTTATTTTTCTGATTTTTCCATAGTTTCCAAATTTTAAAGCTATTACTTTGATCATACATATGAAGTTCACGAGTATGTACTTAAGAGTGAATTTAATCAAATTACATGCTTGGTGGATTATGAACTTGAGAGTAAAGCTTGTTCTATTTATTTTTTATAATCTTGTGTGTATTAATTAAGAACTAACTAGCTGTGATCTTGTGGAG
The DNA here is from genome assembly GCA_026008535.1 of Perilla frutescens. Lineage (NCBI taxonomy): Eukaryota > Viridiplantae > Streptophyta > Magnoliopsida > Lamiales > Lamiaceae > Perilla > Perilla frutescens. The sequence goes on along the minus strand of BRKX01000020.1, from coordinate 876,349 downwards.
GAGTCTCTAGAATTAAGGAATAATAAATCTTACAACATTAGAAAGTAATTGAGATAAATTTTGGGGAAGAGTTAAACCTTGCTTGGTGAATATCTTTGGTCTTCCTTCTTTGAAAATGACTTGGAAGATCATGAGGGCAAAGTGGTGATTATGTAGGTGATTTACTTTGGAGAATTGCTGATTTTGCTTGAAGAAGAACGTGTAGGAGATGACAGCTTTATTATATGCGAATAAGGGTAGCTAGGAAGCTTCTAGGGTACGATTATACTAAGAATAAAATTACAAGATAATCATAAAAAAATGGATAAATTTTAAGAATAAAAAGATAAGCATATGAATAAATTTTGAAGGATATTATTTTTATTTTTTTTTCATATTTATCCTTAAATAAATTAAATTCTTTGCATTTCAAAAGAATGTAATAAGTAAGTTTGAAGATATTTAACAAGCTCAAATAATAATTCTAAGGCCCAAGTTTAAGTTCTAAAATTTCTCTTTTAACTTTGGGGCGCAATATCAGACTTTCTCAAGTCCATTTAATTTTGTTGAGCATTATCAAATAAATTAAATATTAAATTTAAAACAATTAAATAATTAAAATAATTTAAATCACGTAGAGGTGGGATGTTACAGTACGCGTAGCACAAAAATTAAGATAGGATCTTACTACTTGTTTGGTTGCATTCTAAGTGTTGGGATATAAAATCAATCGAATTTAATTGAATTTTTATTTTTCTTGTAATCACTCACGTATATTTAGTTATGTTTAAGCTAACGAGTATTGAGGGGGAAATATTAATAAAATTTTGTTAGTAACTAATATTCCAAGTTTTGAAACATACTATGTAGTGTGTACAAATATATAAAAATTAATCAAAGAATGATTATATATATATATATATAGGATTTGAATTAAATGAGGATTTTTGTTTTGTATACGAACGTGAAAATAATCCTTGTTTATTATAATTTTAGTGATTTTTTTAAACGAAGTGTTGTCCGAATTTTTATAATTTGAGAAATTGATTCATGTTAGTTTGTGAAAAATTTATGGTAATTTTCTATTATCGTGTGTGCTCCTGTTAGTGCATCGGGCCTCTGGATTTGGGGCGTTACATAATCACTCACGTATATTGAGATATTTATAAGTTAACGAGTCTTGAGGGAGAAATATTAATAAAAGTTTGTTATTATTTAACATTCCAAGTTTTTGAAACATATTGTGTACAAATATATAAAAAATGATCAAAGAATGATTATATATATATGATTTGGTTCAAATGGGGATGGATGCTTCATGTAGGAATATGAGAACAATGCCGGTTTAGTATAATTTTAGTGATTTTTTTACCGTATTTTGATGCTATTTTTTTATGTTTTTCTTATTGTATTTTGGTGCTAAATGTTTTAGCACCAAAATACAATATAAAAGTACTAAAATTATACTAAACAAACATGTTCTCGCGTTCCCACACCTAACCTAGTCCCTATTATAACCAATCTATATATACATATATATATATATATATGGATCTGGTGAGAACCCTTCCCTATGTGGGAACTGAGAACTCATTTAAATTAACCACACAAATTTTGATCACAATGGTGCATTGCAAGCCGCGAACTTTAATCTGATCAGTTGCACAAGAGAATTGAAGAGTAAAGAACCCTTTTCCCAATGAGATCAAATTCCAATCAGCCGATGGTTCCCACTACCTCTGCAATTTTGTTTTAAGATCCACCACAGCCCAGGGTTTCTGTCCCTTCAACATAATCAAATGACCTGTAAAGAGAATATTGAAATTTTCCCAATTGTGATCTATATAAATCATCAAGAATCGAGATGGTATTGAAATCTCCACGACGAACAGGCAGTATTCGAGATAAAGAAGTCGTGAATATATCAGGATGACGATCTTGAGAAGAATTATTCACCACCGAAGCGATCGAACGCCCATGCAACTTAGGAGAAGTAATATTCTGAACCATAGGATGAAATCCCATATACGAAACCATGTCACATTCCTTGTCCCGATGTGGATAGCCTATTGGTGGAGTGAGGTTGCTTGGTGACTAAAGGTCATGAGTTCGAATTTCCTCAATACTATGAAGTCAGATGTGTGGAAAAAAAAACCATGCGACATTCCTTGTGCAACTATCAATCTTTTTAATTTTTCTCCATTTTTTTATTTGATTTCACTCTAAATTTCAATCTTTAGTAATTAATTGATTACTAATGTATTACTCTTGCGATGCACGTGAACATATGTTATTGTTTATAATAACTTAATTATTAATTTATAATCATGTAATAAAAAATATTACCAAAAAGAACAAATGTTGTCAAAGAAAATGTATATTTTGTCACATCACTTCCAAAAATAAGTCATGCAATAGTTTTGAGGTCTTTTAATTGGTATGATTTGAATATTTTTAGTTGGAATTAGATTTTTAATAACAAATATTTTTTTTATTCTTATATTTATATATGTATATTATAATAATTTTTGCTAATAAATTGAATAAATTATTCTATCTCATTATTTTTAGTATATAAATCACTTTCCCAAATATTGCTATTATCGTGTTACAAGGCAGCGTTTGTAAACATAAAAAAAAATTATAAGATTGATTCAACAATAACATGAAATTTGAATTATAATTTTCACTACAATATAATTTATAAAATTTTAAATAAATAAATGTGTAAATCTTATAATAAATATGAGTCAAAATTTCCTTATTTAACATTATTTTAGTATTATATATAAGTATTAATAAATAAATAAATACTTTATTGAGTCCTTTTTCTATAAATATGTATTTTATTGAACATAGCAATTATATACAATTATATTTTACAAATTCCTTAAGAGCTATTTGATCAGATAAATGGATACGATTTCCTCCTGAAGAGATAAAATTGTAGTCCAACAGTCATGCATAATTAAGTTCTTGTGAGATCTGGTGCTATGCACTTAGAGCATCTCTAATCATTTTTTTTCCCTTTACCTCTATTTTAAAGAAAAATGTAGCGTGGGAGCAAAAACTCTCCAACCATCAATTCTATATTTAACTCTACAATGGAATATTTCATTTTTATACTTCTTAATATTGATTTTTTTATCAAATTATTGTGTTGGACATATGTTTTACAAATATACTAACGTTTAATATTTAATATTATTTAATAATAATAATTAAAAATAATATATTTTATGTTATTTTTATGTATTATTGTGGTAATTTTTTTAACGTAATATATTTTATGTTATTTGTTTTAATTTTAAGTTTTTGATTTATTTTTCTGTTGATAAATGTTGACTATGATTATGTATGTTAGAATTAATTTTCATTTTATAAATTAAATTGATAGTGAAAATCTACTTCCCGATCTTTTCTCACCAAAAAATAAGTTGCCCAAACTTTTCTCTTCACCAAATCATGGTACAATGTCTGGTTACTACTTTTCCAAACGCGGCTATCAGATTTGCGGCTTCTCGAATTGTTATGAGTTCCATGAATTCTCCAAGAAGACTACAAAAAAGTACCAAAACTAAGTCTAAAGATTGAGAGTTTTAGACTTTTCACAACTGATTTTTCTCTGAATAATGAATTCATTGTTAAAGCAACGAGAATGAGAGTTGTTGATCTCCATTTCGAGACTGCATTATCGAAGTTAGTACTATTTTTCTAAACTTTAAATGCTTGATTACCAATTGAAATGTTATAATTGAATCTTGCGTGGGTTGGTGCCGCTAGCTAAATTGGTGATGATTGTGCTTTGATATTATAAACAATGCTGTGAATTGTTAGAAAAAAATCATATTCAATTCATATGCTTGTAAAAAAGTGTGTTAATGTGTGAGATGGTCTAAATATGTGAGAAAAGTGTGTGTTTTAACGGGTATTATTAACGCCCGTTAGTGAAATTTGTTAACATCTGTTAGTAAAGGAGCAACTGGTTGAATAATTGATTAGGGTTTTAACATACACCACGGTTTTCATTACCCGTGGTTGATAGAAATGCGCACATGCACCACGGTTATACAATAACAGTGGTGTATTTGGACATGACGAGCACAGTTTTTATATATTTTTTTCTTCAATTATATTTTTTTTGTGATTAAGTTTAATTTTAAGATATTTTTGGGTTCACCCCAGCCAATTATGGTTTATAATTATTTTTTAGTATTTAATTTTAATTTAATAATTCATTATTATGGTTGATTAATTCAAAATTAAATTGTATAGCTTTTTTAATTCATTTTTTGTTGAAAAATGTTGACTATGAATATTATTTATGTCAGAATTAATTTTCATTTTATAATAATAATTATTAAAATAATAAATTTTATGGTGAAACACGTATAAGTGTAATGGAAATTTGAATCCAATTCTCCCACAATTTAATTAGCCAATTATAAGGATTTTTTATTTTATTTTTTTGGATATAAATGTGAAATGACATATATAGCCCTAATTTTTGAAAACCTTATTTTTTTCATTATTTTTCAATTTCTATTTCGATTTTTATGTTCATGATAGCGATTTACGGGCTGTTTTGGTTGCTTATTTTAAATGACGAGTTGATCTAATGTTCTTCTTCTTCTTCTTCTTCTTCTTCTTCTTCTTCTTATTATTATTATTATTATTATTATTATTATTATTATTATTATTATTATTATTATTATTATTATTATTATTATTATTATTATTATTATTATTATTATTATTATTTGTTGTGTGTTTGTAAACACATTGGAAGTAGAATGGGTAAAATGAAAGGTGAAAATTATGGATTTTTAGTCGGCAATCTTAAACAAAAAAAAGAGCTATGAAATTTAATATATATGTATATGTATATGTATACATATTTCCAAATTGATGCATTTATCTATATGTTTGTACGTGTGTGTGTTATGGGTGTAGATATTTGCGTATGTGTGTTGGATGGGTGTGTGCGTGAGTTTTAATTTTTGTTTTCTTTTTTATTTATTTTATATTTTATACAATTATAATATAGATAAGTATAACAAAAAAAAATTTAGAAATATTATCAAAAATTGATCTTAGTCTCATGAATATATCTCTCGATTAAATTACAAAAAGGGCTATGAATTAATCTTTGTTAGTAACAATTTTTATTTTATTTTTTGTTATTGAGGTATATGTTTTTGACACACATTAATTATGAATCTTGGGATATATTTTAAAATTCAATTATAGCCTAAATGTATAAATTCTTATTTTTATGTTATGAGGTCTAAGGTACAATTTACGAGTTTATTTAATTAAATTCAAATTGTTAATTTCAAAATGTTATATGGTGTAATGGATAGTGTTAAGATTTATTAATCAAAGGTTAAGGGCTCAAAATATCTTATGTGTATTATCTTTTATTTTATTTTTATTCCAAGATATTTCTAAGCTATATTTAAATAAAATTTTGGCATAAATTTTGAAAATTGTGTTTAGCCTAATGGTGAGAGTTTAAAATTTATGTTAAAGGTTTAAGGTTAAAATCTCTTTATATGTAGTTTTCAAAATCCATTTTATTTCATTTTTATGACTTTCTAAATTATTAATCTGCCTTATAAGATTAAAAGTGTGTTGTAGATTTCGAATATGATGTCTAGTATAATGGTTGGAATTTGATTTTATTAAATATATGGTCCAGGGTTCGAAACCCATGTCTTACATTTTAATTATTCAATTTATTCCAATACAATTTTGCACTATATATAAATAAAACTTTGTTATAATTTTTTAAAATAGCCTTTGGGCTAATGGTTACCTTCTGAATTTTATTATGATAGGTCTAAGGTTCAAATCTTTTGAAATGCATTTTACTTATTTTTATGTAATTAAAATAATTAACTATTTTTAAAAATGAAGTTTAGTTCAATGTTTTGAGTTTAAATTTTTATGCTAGAGGTCCATGGTTCAAGCCACTTTGATGGATTTTATTTATTCTCTTTTTACTCTAGCATTTATGAGTGTATTTAATTAAAGCAGTTTAATAAATGTTAAATAAATTCTTCTAGTGTAGTGGTTAAGTGTGCTTTTTATTTCAATTATATTTTTGGTCAAGTGTTCAAGCCATCTTGACTACATAATCATATTATATTTTTACCTTATTTTTTATTTGGTCTATTTTGCTTAATTTAGATTAAATTCGAAATTAAACATATGATATAATAAATCAATGTTTCCATATTTATATTCTATGATCCTTTAAATCTTAAATTAAGTTTTATAATTTCTCCCTATTAAATTAAGGCATCTATTTGTACAATTGAGGACTCCAAATATTTTAAGCTAGGATCTCGTTCGACCTTCAAACGACATCAGGTTATGCTCTTATTTTATGGACTCATTTTGTAGATCCTTATTCACGTTATAGTATATGTTTAGAAGATTAATATGTTATTAAGATATAATTCTGATGTATAGGTCCTAATCCGAGACCTGTTTAGGATGACGATTAAGGCTATTCCTATATTTAAGCATAAGATCTTAATCTGATTGCTGACTTCGGATGAGAAGTCATGATTAAAGCTTCAGCTAATTTAGCTATAAGGTGGGTTTACTTACCAAAATGCTTTTGAAACTATATTTAAACTTTCGTACGCTATGAAAAATGATTTATGCTTATGTTGCTCAATGTGGATTGACACGACTCATATGAGGAATTTCAAATATGGCACTTTGGTGCAATTACTTATGAATATGTTCATGTTATGAATATGTTATAGTTTATATGTAATCACATTAGGGTTGGTCTCCACTATGTTTATTGAGCGTATGATTTACGACATGTCAAATATGGATTTATGGATATTCTTATTGTAAATTATTGGGTGAATGTATGAGTATTCCCACGGAGTGTTTTCTGGCACACTCAGCCCCACTATTTAAAAATATTTTTAGGTAATAGATGACGACTGGTGGCGGACGTGGACTAGTAGCGATATCTTGTATGGTTGACCATATTTTAATTTTTAAAATATTTACTTTGTTTACTTGTGGTCAACAAATATGATTATGTATGCTTCCGCTGTATGTTTATAGTTTTTTAAATATTGTATGGATGCGTGTGAGCGTCGTGGTGTTGTTGGCGTATTTTGAATGTCGTATAATGAATTTTTGACTAGTCAAGGGTGAATATATTTTTAATTGATATTCGAAAGGTATGATTTGTAACACCCTAAATTCTATAATTTAAAATGTTACTCTTTCTATTCTTTAAAGCGGAAAACGATTAACAATAATAATAATTCTAGTGTATTTTTTTTTTTATAAATGATAATCATACTAGAAATCCCCAAGTAGGAAAATAGACCATAATATTTATATATTTTTTTTCAGAAAACACTCCGTGGGCTAATGGTTACATTCTGGATTTTATTATGATAGGTCTACGGTTCAAATCTTTTGGAATGCATTTTACTAATTTTCATGTAATTAAAATAATTAACCTATTTTTGGAAATGAAGTTTAGTTCAATGTTTTGAGTTTAATTTTTATGCTAGAGGTCCATGGTTCGAGCCACTTTGATGGATTTTATTTATTCTCTTTTTACTCTAGCATTTATGAGTGTATTTAATTAAAGAAGTTTAATAAATGTTACATAAATTCTTCTAGTCTAGTGGTTAAGTGTGCTTATTATTTTCATTATATTTTTGTTCAAGTGTTCAAGCCCTCTTGACTACTTAATCAAATTATATTTTTACCTTATTTTTTATTTGGTCTATTTTGCTTAATTTAGATTAAATTTGAAATTAAGCATGTGATATAATAAATCAATATTTCAATATTTATATTCTATCATCCTTTAAATCTTAAATTAAGTTTTATAATTTCCCCCTATTAAATTAAAGGCATCTATTTGTACAATTGAGGACTCCAAATATTTTAAGCTAGGATCTCGTTCGACCTTCAAACGACTTCAGGTTATGCTCTTATTTTATAGACTCATTTCGTAGATCTTTATTCACGTTATAGTATATGTTTAGAAGATTAATATGTTATTAAGATATAGTTCTGATGTATAGGTCCTAATCCGAGACCTGTTTATGACGACGATTAAGGTTATTCCTATATTTAAGCATAAGGCCTTAATCCGATAGCTAGCTTCGGATGAGAAGTCATGATTAAAGCTTCATCTAATTTAGCTATAAGGTGAATTTACTTACCAAAATGCTTTTGAAATTATATTTAAACTTTCGTCCGCTATGAAAAATGATTTACACTTATGTTGCTCAATGTTGATTGACATGACTCATATGAGGAATTTCAAATATGGCACTTCGGTGTAATTACTTATGAATATGTTCATCTTATGAATATGTTATAGTTTATATGTAATCACATTAGGGTCGGTCTCCACTATGTTTATTGAGCGTATGATTTAGGACATGTAAAATATGGATTTATGGATATTCTTATTGCAAATTATTGGACGAATGTATGAGTATTTCCGCCGGAGAAGATGATCGGAAGAGGAGATGAGAAGAAATTGGAATTGGGGGCTCTCTGTTTTGTTTCCATTCACCGTAGAGAGAGAGAGAGAGAGAGAGAGAGAGAGAGAGAGAGGGGAAAGATAGGGATTGGAATGATTTGGTTGATTCCCAAATTGGGGGCTCTCTGTTTTGTTTCCATTCACCATAGAGAGAGAGAGAGAGAGAGAGAAGAAAGATAGGGATTGGAATGATTTGGTTATTCCCAAATTGGTTGTGAGCCGTGTATTTAGAAAAAGAAAAAAAGTGGCCTTTAACAAATTAAGCAAAATTCTAATAAAGGACCCAAGCTTTTAAAAAATTATATATCAGCATGTTTTGTTTTGTTTTGTTTTTTTTTTTAAAAGTTGATGCTTGGGTAATAAATTATTTAAATATCAATTTAGCCCATAAGTTTTATTTTGGATTATCTATTTAACCTAGAACTCATAAATTAAGTATTTAGACTTATAAATCTTAGATTTTCAAATTTATTAAAATATAATTGGCCTAAATAATTTATTGAAATTATTTTGATACTAGGTGCGGCGCAATTAGGACCCTCGTCCACTTTGTGATTCTCTGCTCAATTATTACGTGCTCATTATTATCAGGTGGGTGAAATTATTATATTTGTAATAAAAGCATATGATATATGCATTTTGAGATAGAAATATTTTTAATCCAACTTAAATTATCGTGGATGGAATGTGGATAGCGTTTCGTACGCACAGAATAGCGTTTTATACGCACAGAATAGCGTTTTATACGCACTAGAATATGTCCTATGCATAGTTCAAGATATATTCTAGAATCAGAAAAAGAGTACCCTAAATCCATTAATTCCTGCGATTTATTTCAGTTGGATAAAATAGAAAGAAATGCTCATGATTCCCTACCACTGAGTAGATTTTAAGAGTGCTCACTCGACATTTTTAAATATTTTCAGGTTGGTGAGCTGGGAGCGACGCGACGGAAATGGGGGTGGACTTTCTCAAGATATTTTTGTTACTTGACCTTAACTTTTGCACTTGTTGCTTAAACTATTTTGAATTTTGTATTTTGTATTTGTTAGTGATTTTGGACTAACTTAAACTGGTACTTTGCTATTATAGTCTTATTAATATTAGGAATGTGAATTTTATACTTTTGAATTTATGAGTTACTTTTTGAAATGAACTTGGAGCTTATGAAGTGCAGGTACTTTGTTCAGAGCACATATATATTTTTTTAAATATATATATATATATATATATATATATATATGTTGTGTTCTATTTTCTTTTGAGGACTTATAGCGTGATTAATTTAGAAAAGGAGAATTTTTTTTTTACTTGAACTATTATTATTGAAATCATTTTCCGCTTTAAGGAACATAAAGAGTAACATTTTAAATTATAGAATTTAGGATGTTACATGTTTATCCCAAAAATATGGATGAAAAATATAAAATATTAATTTTAGGGTTTCTTTCATTTCAGTTATGATTTATTCTATTTAATTAGTGTTTATTTCATCTAATTTGGGTTTATTCCACCTCAATTAGAGTTTAGTTACATCCCTGATGAGTACGAGTCTAGCATGTCTGAAGTTAACGTTATGATGCAGCTCAAAGGTCCAATCATGCGGCTACGTGTGAAGAGATTACAAGTTTATTTGCAAGTCGTTGTGAGGAAGAAGTTAGAGGAGCAATTGGTCGAGCCTTTACGTCCACGATGGGTGAATTTAACATCCATTATGGATGAAGAATGTTGTTCGAGTATTTAGGAAGAAGAATGAGTCAATTTGGACGTGTTCATGGATATCTGCATGGGAAAAAGTGAATCTCGGATTTGCATGCATGGAGTTTATTTTGATCATGATTGGGGCCGCCAAATTTGAGAATTAATTCAGCCCATGATCGACGATATTTAGAGTCCAAATTGAAGTTTGAAGGCCCAAATCCAATTGGGTTTAATTTTATCTTGATTAGATTTTTATTATCTTATTTTTGGAATTTTTAGATTTATCCTTAAAACAGATTTTTAATTAAGGAAACAATCCTAATTAGATTAAGAGTCTTTAATTTTTGGCCATACCATGTCTTTTGGCCTTAGTAATTTTCATCCCTCCTATTAGTATAAATAGGGGATCCATGAGAACTTAATACTTTAGACATTGATTAATATTTGAAGTTTTATTTTCAACTGTCTCACGATCCTTTGGTTGATCACCCTTATACATGTTCTTTAGACCTTAGCAAATCTAAAGTCCTATCTCAAACTTCTTTTTAGTTCCATCGAGTTTTAGGAGGAGGTGCTAACAATCCAGAGTTGTTCAACGTAATTGGGTTTCGTCTCACGAAGACGGGGTTCAATTGAAGACCAAATCCATTCTACCTATCATCTACATCGTCGACGCCAAATACCATCTTCCACAAGCCATACTCGTCCATCATCACTTCTATTCCATACAAGTAAGTGTTCCAATATCCGTTCAATAATTCCTAGTTCTAGCTGAAGCCGTCCACGCCACAATTCCAATCTGTCGTACGTCTCTCTTGTTCATTTATTTGTGTTGTGTTTTGTCTTAGTTGTGTCATATTAATCTATGTGTCTTAGTTATTTAAATTATCAACTCTAATTCAGATCATAATCGAGTCATATTGTTCTTGTTTTAGTCGTTTATATCGTATAGTTAGTCGGGTTGAATCATTCATTCCGCTGACGTTGTTCGAGTCCCTTAAAGTCTTCCGCTACGCTCTCTAGATTTGGCTTAGATTAATTGTCTAGGTTACATCAATCCCACTTAGGTATTATATATGATAATTCAATAATTGTTGTGTTTTCTTATTCTCATGTAATTTCGTCATGCTAAAATAAAAATAATGTGATGCTAATATGAACATATAATCATGCTAAAAGGAACAAACAACACATGTTATTAAGAGTGAATTTACATGTTATTCTCATGCTAAAATGTCATATACAGCTTGTTAATAAGAGAGTAGTTTTCAAGCTAAAACGTTATGAACGCAATGTTTTGCATACAATAGATCAAATTAAAGTTTTTCATGTTCTTTCATTTAAGATGTCACATGCCTTTAGTACTCCTAATAAAATATAGATAAAAAATATAAAACGTTCATTTTAGAGTTTATTTCAACCCAAGTAGGGTTAATTTTACCCCAATTAGGGTTTATTTCATTTATATTAGGATTTTAGATCTTTCGTGAAAATAACACTTTTAATACTAAGAAGTATCATTTCTAATATTATTTAGGTGCAAATAAGACTTTCTGAAATGTCATGTGCACCATACTAATATGTAAGTAGTTTAATATTAAATACCGATATGTGTTACGGATTATCCTAAAATGTCATATATATCATGTTAATATGTGAGTAGTTTCATGCTAAAACATCATAAATGTAATTATGTGAGTTATAGTTGACCATGCTAAAATGTTATATAGGTCGTGCTAAAATATTATATACACTATGCTAATATAAATTTGGGGCTACTCTTTATAAAAAATATGCTTGAAAATTTATTTTTGTATTTTTCATCTATTTTTTTCAAATAGACATATGTATACGGCATGTGTTTAATTTGATATTTAAATGTGTATAGGCAGATGAGATCTATTAGAACTCAAAAATTAATGAGAGGAAGTTATATTGTATTAATCACAAACATGGGTATTTATACAAGACTATTGAAGGATCTAGAGAATTATAAAATAATACAAAGATATACAATATCTGTATTGATGGGAAATGGGATCTGAGAGATCCAGTGGATCCTTAATACGCCCCCGAAAAATTGACGTTCCGTCGACAACAGAAATTTTGGAATGAAGACTCTCAAAGCGAGGACACGGTAAAGCCTTGGTAAGCAAATCCGCGAGCTGGTCAAGTGTGTTAACATATGAAACACAAAGATGACCCTTGGAAGCGATGTCGCGGACGAAGTGAATGTCGACGGTGAGATGAAGATGAGTGGGGCGGTAAAGAAGGAGACCATGATGGAGTGTGCCTTTGAGATATCGAAACAATCTCTTGAGGAGAGGACATTCACTGGGCAAGGTGATTAACAGTGAAGGAAACATCCGGCCGAGTGAATGCCAAATATTGGAGTCCATCGATGGCGCTCTGATACTCTGTAGGGTCGATAGAGGTCAACGGAGTGGCAGCAGAGGGATTAGTCAGAGTGTGGAGTGGTTTGGCACCGTCCATGTGGTGCCCGCGAAGCAAGACAACATTATACTTGTGCTGAGAAAGAAAAAGGCCTTCCTTGCAGCGGGCAACCTCCACACTCAAAAAATAAGAAAGAGGACCGAGATCCTTGACAGAAAATCGAGACTGCAAGTGCACTAGCAGACGCTGAATGTGGGAATCATACGGCCTAGTAATTATGATATCATCGACATAGACTAAGACGAGGAGATGGATATCTGAAGAATGGTATGTGAAGAGAAATGTGTCGGCCTTGGATTGTGTGAAACTGAAAGTAGCCAAGGGGGAGCCAAGGGCAAGTTACCATTCTCGAGTAGTCTGTCTCAAGCCACATAGCGATTTCTGGAGAAGCCAAACATGAGATTTGCGGGCATGGTCAACAAAACCTGGAGGCTGAGATATATAGACAGATGTGCTGAGATTATCATGTAAGAAGGGCATTGGAGACATCCAACTATTTCAGCGGCCAGTTGGCGGAGAGGGCTAATGTAAGAACTGTCCGTATAGTAGTTGGCTTGATAACAGGGCTGAAAGTCTCCTAAAAATCAACACCATGTCACTGATGGAAACCTTTAGCCACAAGACGAGCTTTGTTGCATTCTATAGTGTCGTCGGGGTTGCGCTTAATATAAAAGACCCATTTGCAGCCAACGATGTTGGCTTTGGAAGGCAGAGACACGAGATCCCAAGTGCTAAATCGCTGGATAGCATTGAATTCTTCAATCATAGCTTCTCGCCAAGGGGTTGAAGATAGGGCATGAGACATAGAAGTAGGCTCAACATCAATGGGTAAGGGATGCTTGGTGGCGAAATAGAGACGCTTGCAGGGCTTAAAGATGCTATTTTGAGCCCGAGTGCACATGGTATGAGACCGAAAAACCTGGGGATCCAGAGGAAGCAATGGGGAAGGAATGGACACATTGGGTATTGCCGGAGAGGCTGGAACCGGTGAAGGAGAGGCCGACGGCGGTGGTGTGGTCGGCCGAGGTGGTATGGGCTACAGGGGTAGAGAAGACAATGGAGCAGTTGGCGGAGGCACCGGCGGAGCATCCAATAAATGTAAGAATTTGTCCCGATCAATATCATGCAAGGCGGATTTGGTGAAATCCCAAAAGGTGGATTCAGAAAATTTAACGTGTCGGGAGACGAAAATTCGGCCAGAATCCGGATCCAAGCATCTGTAGGCACTCTGGTTGGTGGAATAACCAATAAAAAAGCAAGGTTGTGATAGAAAATCCAGCTTATCGATATTATATGGGCGCAACTATGGAAAAGATATGCAACCAAAAGTGCGCAACTTTAGATAATTGGGAGAACGCTGAAGTAATATCTCAAAGGGACTGACCGATGCAGTAGTAGGGGATGGAGTCCGATTGGCCAGGTAAGCGGACGTTTGAACAGCAAAACCCCAAAATTTAGGAGGAAGGCGGGCATGGTGTAATAAGGCTTGAGAAATTTCGAGGAGATGGCGGTTTTGCCATTCAGAAATACCATTCTGCTGAGATGTATGGGGCGCAGTTGTTAGCCAAGAAATCTCATTCTGAACCAAATAAGATTGTAAAGCGGTGAACTTGCCACCATTGTCTATATAAAAGTGTTTGATGGTTGTATTAAATTGTTCCTCTACCAGAAATTGAAATTGTTTAAAAATATCGGCAACTTGAGATTTAGCATGAAGAGTGTAAACCCAGTAATAACGACTATGTAGATCAACTAGAAGCAAAAAATAACGGCAAACATCAAAAGTAGTAGTTTTTGCTGGACCCCAAAACTCAACATATAAATATTCCAACGATGTAGTAGCATGGAAACAAGATTCACCCAAAGGTAGTTTGTGAGCCTTCCTCACATTACAGGAAAAACAATCAGTATCCAAAACATTGTTTCCGGCCAAAACAGGCAAATTAAACTTATACAAAATAGTAGAACATGTTCGTCTGGAAGGGTGGCCAAAGCGAGCATGCCATTGACGAGCAGAAGTCTGTACACCTAAAGTTGCAAGCTTGGGTTGGGAACTTGTGATTGGAGCATCTAAACTGTAGAAACCTTTATGCATCTGCCCGCGGTCCACCACCGCCCCAGTGATACGGTCCTTAATTAATAAAAAAAATGATACGGAAAGAATTCCACAGAGACTCTGTTAGCTTTTGTAAACTCATGAATAGAAATCAAATTTCGGGCAACTTGGGGAACACATAGAGCATTAGAGAGAACAAAACGACAAGCAGGAGTATGTATATGAGATGAACCATTATGAGTAATGGACATACCAGTGCCGTCGGTGAGCTGAATCTCGTCTGTGCTGCTATATTCAGAATGAAGGGAGAGATTGCTCAAGTCATTAGTGATATTATGTGATGCTCCGGTATCCATAACCCACTGATTAGGGTTAGGGGAATAGGTCGGAGATTATGCCATGTGAGCAGCAGGTTGGGAACGATGATAGTAAGGAACAGTATGACCCGAAAAACCACACAACTGACAAATAATAGGTTGCGAAGGATAACCCGAATTACCGTAGTGGCCTGGATGAGGAGAGTAATTGCGGACACCACTGCGGTTGTTCCCATTGCGGCGTCCACGACCGCAATAAATAGAGATATTGTATATCTTTGTATTGTTTTACAATTCTCTAGATCCTTCAATAGTCTTGTATAAATACCCATGTTTGTGATTAACACAATATAACTTCCTCTCATTAATTTTTGAGTTCTAATAAGATCCTTTATTCCACATTTGGTGTTCCAATTCGTGTTCCACAATCAAGTTTATGATTTTTTTCCATTTTTTTCATCAATTTAATTTATTATGTTTTAATTTAATTTTATGATTTTTTTAGGGTTCACCCCGCCGCCCAATTAGGATTTATATTTATTTTTTAGTATTTAATTTTCAAAGAAATGATTATTATGGTTGATTATTTTAAAAATATGATTTATAATTTATTAAATTTTAATCTTTTGTTGATAAATGTAACTAAGTCCATTATGTTATAATTAATTTTTATTTCTATAATATCTATTATTAAACTTATAAATTCAATCGTAGAATACGAGTTGGAATACCAAGTGTGGAATAGAGGATACATTACTAATGCATATAAAATCAAACAGATTTAGGGTACTACCTGTTGACTCATCCCCCTAAGGTTGTGCTCCTACTTTTTTTTTCGTGGGAAAAATTTATTTTATATATACACATTATCTATTTTGACTAACGGACGTTAATAATACCCGTTAAAACACACACTAACACACACTTTTCTCACATATTTAGACCATCTCACACATTAACACACTTTTTTACATGCATATGAATTGAATATGATTTTTTTCTAAAAATTCACAGCATTGTTTATAATATCAAAACACAATCATCACCAATTTAGCTAGCAGCACCAACCAACGCAACATTCAATTATTACATTTCAATTGGTAATCAAGCATTTAAAGTTTAGAAAAATCGTACTAACTTCGATAATGCAATCTCGAAATGGAGATCAACAACTCTCATTCTCATTGCTTTAATAATGAATTCATTATTCAGAGAAAAATCAGTTGTGAAAAGTCTAAAACTCACAATCTTTAGGCTTAGTTTTTGGTACCTTTTTGTAGTGTTCTTGGAGAATTCATGGAACCCATAACAATTCGAGAAGCCACAAATCTGATAGTCGCGTTTGGAAAAGTAGTAACCAGACATTGTACTATGATTTGGTGAAGAGAAAAGTTTGGGCAACTTATTTTTTGGTGAGAAAAGATCGGGAAGTAGATTTTCACTATCAATTTAATTTATAAAATGAAAATTAATTCTAACATACATAATCATAGTCAACATTTATCAACAGAAAAATAAATCAAAAACTTAAAATTACAACAAATAACATAAAATATATTATGTTAAAAAAATTACCACAATAATACATAAAAATAACATAAAATATGTTATTTTTAAATATTATTATTAAATAATATTAAATATTAAACGTAAGTATATTTGAAAAACATATGTCCTACACAATAATTTGATAAAAAAAATCAATATTAAGAAGTATAAAAATGAAATATTCCATTGTAGAGTGAAATATAGAATTGATGGTTGGAGAGTTTTTGCTCACACGCAACATTTTCTTTAAAATAGAGGTAAAGGGAAAAAAATGATTAGAAATGCTCTAAGTGCATAGCACCAGATTGCACAAGAACTTAATTATGCATGACTGTTGGATTACAATTTTATCTCTTTAGGAGGAAAATTTATCCATTTATCACATTCCTTGTCCCGATGTGGATAGCCTATTGGTGAAGTGAGGTTTCTTGGTGACCAAAGGTCATGAGTTCGAATCTCCTCAATACCATCAGGTCGGGTGTGTGGGAAAAAAACCATGTGACATCCCTTGTGCAACTAGCAATCTTTTTAATTTTTCTCTATTTTTTTTATTTGACTTCACTTTAAATTTTAATTTTTAGCAATTAATTGATTACTAATGCATTACTCTTGCGATGCACGTGAACATATCCTATTGTTTACAATAACTTAATTATTAATTTATAATCATGTAATAAACAATATTACTAAAAAGAACAAATGTTATCAAAGAAAATGTATATTTTGTCACATCACTTCCAAAAATAAGTCATGCAATAGTTTTGAGGCCTTTTAATTGGTATGATTTGATTCTTTTTAGTTGGAATTGGATTTTTAATAATAAATATTTTTTATTCTTATATATATATATATATATTGAACTTTTTGGTGGAGACCTCGCAGCCCCTGTACTTTTTTTTGGCTCAATTGAGCTCCTGAACTTTTTTTTTCGGATTTATTGGGCCCCTCCGTCAAGCCCCTCTTGACGGGGCCGTTAGTTCGACCTAAAACGACGTCGTTTTAGGGTTTATTCGAATTAAAAAAAATTCTAAAATTAATTAAAAATGCTCCCGGCCCATTTTAAAAACATACCCGACCCGACTCTAGATAAACCCGCCCCAAATCCTTTTTCCAGTTTTTTCATTTTATTTTTTATTTCAGTTCATCGAGTTCATCCTTCAAACAACATCTTTTCCGCCATGCTTTAGGTCCAAACTCCTTGATTTCGGGTTATGGGCAGAAAAAAAAAACAAATTCTGGCAAATCTGCCCAGAATCTGGAAATGTCTCCAAGCTCCAGTTCGAAGAAGTCTCTGAAGAAACTGAGCAAAATGACCTTCAAATCTGGGCAGCAATCTGAAAAATAGCAAGCAAAAAAAATCAACTTCAGTTCACAGATCTGTTACCCAAAAATCAAAACCGCAAACACAGAAAAATCCAAGTGAATCTACTCCCTTCCTAGATTCTACAAAAAATGAACCATCTCATCTCCCTTCATCTCAGCCTCCTGCTGCTCCCAACACATCAATACCCAGCCCCGCTGCCGATGCTTCCCCTGCGTCTGACAGCTCCTCTCTAGCAGACGACACCCTCCTCTCACTCCTCAGATCCCAATCGTCAGCCCAATACCTCAGTTCAACCCCTGCCCAAACCAGCCCATGTGCACCCCCAAAAACAAACCCAGAAATCCACCAATCACCTCCTACAACCTCCAGCAGCCCACGCCATAACTCCCACCTCCCATCAGTCAAGAATCCCCATCACATCTATCTTCTTTTCCCTCAGCCTCCCACGTTCAATCTCAGCCCAAAATCCATAAAAACCAAAGAAATCCCAATTTTAAACCAAGCAGAAGAGAGAGCAGAGGTAGATAGGGAGGAAGAAGAATCTGCCCTTGAGGCGGTGGCCTCGCTTCTCGCAGACCAGACATCATCGCTGTCGGAAGTTGCTCGCCAGAACTGGTCGCCATCGTTCTCGTCCGAAGCCTGCGCGACCCTCGAAGAAGCGCCGAGAATGGAAGAGGGTCACGCTAAATGGGGCGGTTTTATCTAGAGTCGGGTCGTGTATATTTTTAAAATGGGTCGGGAGCATTTTTAATTGAATTTTGAATTTTTTTTAATTCGAATAAACCCTAAAACGACACTGTTTTAGGTCGAACTAACGGCCCCGTCAAGAGGGGCTTGACGGAGGGGCCCAATAGATCCGGAAAAAAAAAAGTTCAGGGGCTCAATCGAGCAAAAAAAAAGTACAGGGGCCTGCGAGGCCCTTTTCCCTATATATATATGTATATTATAATAATTTTTGCTAATAAATTGAATAAATTATTCTATCTCATTATGTTTAGTATATAAATCACTTTCCAAAATATTGCTATTATCGTGTTACAAGGCAGCGTGTGCAAACATAAAAAAATTATAAGATTGATTCAACAATAACATGAAATTTGAATTATAATTTTTACTACAATATAATTTATAAAATTTTAAATAAATAAGTGCGTAAAATCTTATAATAAATATGAGTAAAAATTTCCTTATTTAACATTATTTTAATATTATATATAAGTATTAATAAATAAATAAATACTTTATTCAGTCCCTTTTCTATAAATATGTATTTTATTGAACATAGCAATTATATACAATTATATTTTACAAATTTCTTAAGAGCTATTTGATCAGATAAATGGATACGATTTCCTCCTAAAGAGATAAAATTGTAATTCAACAATCATGCATAATTAAGTTCTTGTGTGATATGATGCTATGCACTTAGAGCATCTCTAATCATTTTTTTTCCTTTACCTCTATTTTAAAGGAAAATGTAGCGTGGGAGCAAAAACTCTCCAACCATCAATTCTATATTTCATTCTACAATGGAATATTTCATTTTTATACTTCTTAATATTGATTTTTTTATCAAAATATAGTGTAGGACATATGTTTATCAAAATATTGACAGAAATGCGCACATACACCACGATCATACAATAACAGTGGTGTATTTGGACATGACGAGCACATTTTTTATATATTTTTTTCTTCAATTATATTTTTTTATGATTTAATTTAATTTTAATATTATTTTTAGGATTCAGCCCACCCAATTAGGGTTTATAATTATTTTTTAGTATTTAATTTTTTAATTTCTAATTAATAATTCAGTATTATGGTTGATAAATTCAAAATTAAATTTTATAACTTTTTTAATTCATTTTTTATTGATAAATGTTGAGTATGATTATTTATGTCAGAATTAAATTTCATTTTATAATAATTATTATTAAAATAATAAATTTTATGGTGAACTGAAACATGGCGTGAAACGCGTATAAGTTTAAGAAATTTGAACCCAATTCTCCCACAATTTAATTAGTCAATTGTAAGGATTTTTTTTTTTGGATATAAATGTGAAATGACATATATAGCCCTAATTTTTGAAATATGTTATGGGCCCAATGCCCCTTGGCGCCAATTAAGGTCCACCGCTCCGCCCTATATATACATAAAGCATTGTACATTAGGTTTTTTCACTTCAGATATCAGAAAATTGAACACCCGACAGCTAGAAATTAAGACGATGGGTGATCAGTTCTTCTACAACATTCCGATCAGTTTCCGTTTCGATCCGACCGATGAGGAATTGATCAGAGATTACTTGATTCCGAAAGTGATGGGTTTCCCATTGCCGTGGAACGGGATCGTGGAGAAGGAGCTCTACGGCGACAACGCATCGCCGTGGGACGTTTTCTGCGACATCGACGGCGACAACTCTTTCTCTCTCTACTGCAACACGAAGAGAGAATCAGGGAAGACGAAGAAGACGGTGTACGTTTTCACCAAGGTGACGAAGGCGGCGCCCAACGCCAAGAAGAGGGTTTCAAGAAGGGCCGGTTGCGGCACGTGGAACGGCCAAACTGGGTCCAAAGATATCATTGATTCCACCACCGGCGACATCATCGGATGTACGAAGATGTTGTCGTTCCAATATTCGAAGGGGGATATTGGTGATTCCGGCCATTGGATCATGCACGAGTATTCTCTCACCGGTGAATGGAAAACCGACATCGTCTTGTGCCGGATCACTAGGTGCACCAAGAACTCTCCTCGCCGCCCTATTAATATTCCGGTGGTTGCGGAGACCAACAAGAGAGCCGCGGAAGATCAAGAAACGAGTGCCGGAAAGAAACGAAAAATTGCGGCGGAGGCGGACGACGTACAGAGGTTGATCATGGATTCAGATGATCGCCGCCCTATTCCGCCGCCCCCGGTGGTGGTTGAGGAGACTAACAAGAGAGCCGCGGAAGATCAAGAAACGAGTGCCGGAAAGAAACGAAAAATTGCGGCGGAGGCGGACGACGTACAGAGGTTGATCATGGATTCAGATGATCGCCGCCCTATTCCGCCGCCCCCGGTTGTGGTTGAGGAGACTAATAAGAGAGCTGCGGAAGATGATCAATTGGTGGGAGAAGAAGAACGTGGTTGTAAGAAACATACAACTTCGGGGGAGGCAGATTGGAACATCACGGCGGACGTGGTGGAGGAAGATTGCTACCTCACGGCGGAGGACATAGAATGGTTGATGGAATATTCAGGCAATGAAGAGAAATCTATTTATGAAGTGGAGGGCCGTACCGTCGGTGAAGAATCGGTTGGGGCTCTGCCGTTTTGGTCTTTGCCGCCGTCGACCACCGCCGGAAACGGTAATATTGAGTGGCTTCAAGAAGAAAATGGAGTTGTTAATTACTGCACGAATGAGTTTTGGGCTTAAATATATGATGACATCGTAGCGTCATTAAAAGGGTTAATTATTAATTAGTTGTTAAACGTAGATAGATGAGATGAGTTTCTTGAAATGTGGGGTTGATGAATTATTGGCAAAGCAAGATTGTAACATATAATAATAATGTTGATCAATCCAATGATGATGAAATTTTCACCCCAAAGTATTCTTTTTCTGTTTATTAATATTGTCTTGTCAAATTAAATACGTGTTTGCATGTGTTTTAATTATTTTGTGTGTGTTTTTTATAGATCATCAACCTCTGTGTATGCATGTTCATATCGTAATTCAAAATAGATAATGGGTATATATAAAATAAATTTTCCCACAAAAAAAAAGTAGGAGCACAACCTTAGCGGGATGAGTCAACGGTTAGTACCCTAAATATGTTTGATTTTACATGCATTATTAATGTATCCTCTATTCCATACTTCGTATTCCAACTCGTATTCTACGATTGAATTTAGAAATCATCAACCTCAATATATGTGTATGCATGTTCATCTTCAAACCATTTGTAGATTCCTCCATCCAAGTGAAAGACATTCTTGTAGCCATTGAGCACCAGCAAGTAAGCTGCTATAAGTGACCTGCAGTAAGTATTTTGAAGCAAAGAATATTAACTTATTTCTGTTATATAAAAAAATGATTATCTCAAGGTCACAAATAACGTAGGTGTGTTACCATATTCTGTTATGTGTTTAAAAAAAGAAATTAGTTAAGACAGTAATAGAGCAAGTGAATAAACAGGTGGTGAGAACCTTGACTGCTGGAAGATTTTGTATTGGCCATGCAAGTATGCATCTCTGTATAACGTGCACTCTGGTCGTTCTCTGCAGATGCTTCTTCCATCTCTCATATATATGTTTCTCTAATATGATCGATCTTTTTAATTATTGATCATTGCATCTGTCGTTAATTTGATGTATCTATATATAAATCAGCAAATTAAATTCATGCGACTGATTCCACACGTATATTAGAGATGTTATTTTATCCATGCACAATGATCGGTTGCATGTCTTCAACTCCATCTCCTTACTATTCTTATATTAATATATTATATTATACATACCTAGGTAATGGTCCAAACTATTTAGGATATTATTTTGAAAATGACAGAAATTAAGGTATGTAATTATTTTGTGGGAGATGATCGAGCTATGTAATTATTTCCTAACCAATTATCATTGATATATAAAATTATATGCACATCCCAGTTAGAAGATTTTATTTCTGATGTTTCTGAAGAATAGTGATTTGGCTTTGCCCACAGTTTATTTCACACATGAAATGGAGTCGAGAAATGCTTAATTGTCCATAATTGTTTGGATACATTTTGTTATTACGATTAGAATATTGTCTTGTTTGTCTAGTTATTATTTAATTATGAACCCAGAGCTGATCATTTGCCTTTTTTTTCCTGATCACAGGAGAGCTAATACACTTGTCGTCTTGGCAAATCTTACTTGGATTTCTTGCAATCTCTGTACCTGTAAGTGGTCTCATTCTCATCCTATCCCTGACAAACAAATAAAAAGTTTAATCTTTTTATGCTCTTACTGATCAAGTAATTTGAAACTTAAAATCTTGACTAGCGAACACGTTCAGTATTTGAAATGGGCATGCCGGCTTCTCATATTTTTCATTCTTAGTTTGCTTGTTAGTTAATATATTAAGTTCAAGGTTTTCATTTAAGTTTATTGTCAAAAATTGAACTATTGATTTAGTATATTGTTATTGTTTTTAGGTAGTTGATGTTGATGGTCGAGAGTGATTTCGCATGAATGGAGTAAAGTCGAGAAGTGCTTTATTTTACGTACTTGTAGTTGCATCCAATTTGTCAATAGAATTATAACATTGTCTTATTTATTGGGTTGAATTCTGTTTTAAGTTGGAGCTGGAGGATAATGATTTGGTATTTTATTTAGAATTTTATGAGATTAATTTTAGTAGTATATTTGCAATATAATGGAATTATCTGGATGTTAATTTGTGAAGTTATTACTGCTTTAGTTTTTAATTTTGTCTATTTTCTTGAAACAATAAAAAAAAGGTTCACTGGATGCCCAATGGTTCTGAATTATTAGGACGCTTGTAACCGTCCTATTAGACATATTTTGGTTGTAAATATAGGACTCTTCTAACCGTCTTATTAGACATATTCTGGTTGTAAATTAATAGGACGCTTTTGAGCGTCCTATCACATGAAGCGTCCTATTACACTTATTGTGACGCGCGGAAATAGGATGCTTTACAGGAGCGTCCCATGCTGAGAAACGTCCTATTAAGTAACTTAATAGGACGCTTTGAAGTGTCCTATTATGCGAAATTTGTTGTAGTGGACTATTTCGATTCATTCATTGGTAATTGTGAAGTATTTAATAAATTACAGTTTAGTGGTATTAAATGTTTAAATTGGTATTTAATTTTAGTTTGGTTAATTTATTAGTTTGCTAGAGGAAATTACTCAAGAAATGAATTTGATGAAGTTCGTGCTGAGTGGGCAGAATGTCTTAAATATATGAGTGGCTTCAAGAAGAAAATGGAGTTGTTAATTACTGCATGAATGAGCTTTGGGCTTAAATATATGATGACATCTTAGCGTCATCAAAAGTGTTAATTATTAAGAGCTTTTGATTTTTTCTATCAATTATATTATAATTAGTTGTTAAACGTAGATAGATGAGATCGGTTAGTTTCTTGAAATGTGAGGTTGATGAATTAATATTGGCAAAGAAAGATTGTAACATATAATAATGTTGATCAATCAAATGATGATGAAATTTTCTCCCCAGAGTATTCTTTTTCTGTTTATTAATATTGTCTTGTCAAATTAAATACATGATTGCGTTTTAATTTTCTTGTGTGTGTGTGTCTTTTAAGAGATAATCAACCTCAATATATGTGTATGCATGTTCATCTTCATATCGTAATTCAAAATAGATAATGTGTATATATAAAATAAATTTTCCCAAAAAAAAAAAAAAAAGCCAGGAGCACAACTTGAGCGGAACGGGTAGTACCCTAAATTTGTTGGATTTTACATGCATTCCTATATATATTTAAATATCAAATCAAACACATGCCGTATACATATTTGAACAATTTGCTTCATAATATGTAAGTTCTTGTGAATTAAACAATAATTGAAGAAGCATTTGTTAACTCAATAATTTCAATGTGTATGGCAACATGTTTTCCGTATGTGCAAGAAAGAACAATTTAATAAACCATGCATGGAGTCTTTAACGCTCTTGATTAAACAATCATCGGTAGTGCTATTTCCTAAACGAATTTCACAAATTAAACATCATTATTTTTCTATAAAAAAGAAATTACCCTAAATTCGATCGGCCTTAATATTTATATTTGAATTTAATTTTTGTGATAGTACGCATAGCACAAAAATTAAGATAGGATCATATATACTACTTGTTTGGTTGCATTCCAAGTGTTGGGATATAAAATCAATCGAATTTAATTGAATTTTATTTTTCTTTTAATCACAAAAGTATGTTATTAATTAACAATCCAAGTTTTGAAAATATATGATTTTGTTCAAATGAGGATGGGTGCTTCATGTAGAAACATGAGAACAATGCTTGTTTATTATAATTTTAGCGATTTTCTTATTGTATTTTGATACTATTTTTTTAATAATTTTCTTATTGTATTTTAGTGTTAATGCCTAGTCTCTATTATAACCAACTCATACATACATATATATATATATATATATATACACATACATACATACATACATATAGAGATGGGATCATGTGAGAACCACACACCCATGTGAGAATTGAGAACCAATCTCAGCCACAGATCGCTCTTATATTGACGGCCAAGATCAGTCCCAAGATTGAAAAAAACGCGGTGGCATATTTGTAATATTAGCGACTTTTTAATGAACTAAGGGTATTTTTGTAATTTAGGAATTCTGCTAAAATAAGTCATGACAATGCTAAAAAGGCCATGACAGTGCTAAAAAAGGTCATGACAGTGCTAAAATAGGAAATGACAGTGCTAAAACTCTAAATTGAAAAATATACATGTAAATTCTGAGTAATCATATATTGATAATTCAACATGTAACAGTGTTTGTTCGTGGTTTTTTTATAATGTCGATGACATTTTTTTATAATGTCGTGTGAAAAACCAAAATGACCCCAAAGTTCGTGTATTTTAAGCCAATTTACCCTATTTTAAAATTCAATTATAGCCTAAATGGATAAATTCTTATTTTATGTTATGAGGTCTAAGGTACAATTTACG
This sequence comes from Perilla frutescens, assembly GCA_026008535.1. Lineage (NCBI taxonomy): Eukaryota > Viridiplantae > Streptophyta > Magnoliopsida > Lamiales > Lamiaceae > Perilla > Perilla frutescens. The sequence goes on along the minus strand of BRKX01000020.1, from coordinate 850,708 downwards.
ACTTTATTTAATTAAATTCAAATTGTTAATTTCAAAATGTTATATGGTGTAATGGATAGTGTGAAGATTTATTAATCATAGGTTAAAAGTTCAAAATCTATAATGTGTATTATCTTTTATTTTATATTTATTCCAATATATTTCTAAGCTATATTTAAATAAAATTTTAGCATAAAATTCATTTTATTTCATTTTTATGGCTTTCTACATTATTAATCAGCCTTATAAGATTAAAAGTTTGTTCTAGATTTTGAATATGATGTCTAGTGTAATGGTTGGAATTTGATTTTATTAAATATATGGTCCAGGGTTCGAAACCCATGTCTAACATTTTAATTATGCATTTTATTCCAATATAATTTTGCACTATATATAAATAAAACTTTGTTATGATTTTAGAAAATAGCCTTTGGGCTAATGGTTACATTCTGGATTTTATTATGATAGGTCTACGGTTCAAATCTTTTGGAATGCATTTTACTAATTTTCATGTAATTAAAATAATTAACCTATTTTTGGAAATGAAGTTTAGTTCAATGTTTTGAGTTTAATTTTTATGCTAGAGGTCCATGGTTCGAGCCACTTTGATGGATTTTATTTATTCTCTTTTTACTCTAGCATTTATGAGTGTATTTAATTAAAGAAGTTTAATAAATGTTACATAAATTCTTCTAGTCTAGTGGTTAAGTGTGCTTATTATTTTCATTATATTTTTGTTCAAGTGTTCAAGCCCTCTTGACTACTTAATCAAATTATATTTTTACCTTATTTTTTATTTGGTCTATTTTGCTTAATTTAGATTAAATTTGAAATTAAGCATGTGATATAATAAATCAATATTTCAATATTTATATTCTATCATCCTTTAAATCTTAAATTAAGTTTTATAATTTCCCCCTATTAAATTAAAGGCATCTATTTGTACAATTGAGGACTCCAAATATTTTAAGCTAGGATCTCGTTCGACCTTCAAACGACTTCAGGTTATGCTCTTATTTTATAGACTCATTTCGTAGATCTTTATTCACGTTATAGTATATGTTTAGAAGATTAATATGTTATTAAGATATAGTTCTGATGTATAGGTCCTAATCCGAGACCTGTTTATGACGACGATTAAGGTTATTCCTATATTTAAGCATAAGGCCTTAATCCGATAGCTAGCTTCGGATGAGAAGTCATGATTAAAGCTTCATCTAATTTAGCTATAAGGTGAATTTACTTACCAAAATGCTTTTGAAATTATATTTAAACTTTCGTCCGCTATGAAAAATGATTTACACTTATGTTGCTCAATGTTGATTGACATGACTCATATGAGGAATTTCAAATATGGCACTTCGGTGTAATTACTTATGAATATGTTCATCTTATGAATATGTTATAGTTTATATGTAATCACATTAGGGTCGGTCTCCACTATGTTTATTGAGCGTATGATTTAGGACATGTAAAATATGGATTTATGGATATTCTTATTGCAAATTATTGGACGAATGTATGAGTATTTCCACGGAGTGTTTTCTGACAATATAATATCCCATCCTATAAAGCCTTTTAACTCGGAACTTATTTAAAACCAAAGTCCAAAAGACATATTCCATAATCACCATCACTATGCGTGACCATGTCTTATAACTTATAATGGTTTAGGGAATTTATCTAAATGTATTATTGTATTTAAATAACAAACATAATAGATAAAAAAACTGCCTTTCATTAATATAATTTCCAATAAGATTGTTTTTTTACAAAATAAAATGAGTACAAACGCTCAATCTAATTGGCGCGCCGGGTGTAACTCTTTCATTTTGCACATTTAGATACAACTATGTTCTCATCTCTGTCAGAAATTCCCATTACAACTATCATACTAGGCGACTGACTCATGCAAGTCTTAAAATTATCAAACACCCAAAAATATGTCTCATTATCCTCACCAAACAATAAAACAACACCAAAGGTTATACATTTTTCATGATTATCCTTCCTAGTAAAATGTGTAAATAACATGTCATACCTATTAACAAAAACATATGTACACAGTTAGCGTTGTAAAAGTCTAACAATAGCACCAAGTTGAAACTACGTCATCATCGCATATAAAGATTACAACAACAATGCATGAAAAAAATAAAAACTAGAGACATTTTATAAATCAAACTATTGTCAACCTGTTTATTGAATTTGTTGCATCAAATGACACCACATCCACACAAAAAACCAAATTTGTTACACTCCACATTAAATGTGTCAACTAATCATCAACAACAACACATTAGCCAAAGAAGAATGCATGGCACAACTCTCTCTTCCTAAAAAGATTGTCAAGAATCATTTGAGCATCTATACCAATAATAAACCCTTAGATCACAAGTATGAGTAGCGATCTTCAAACAAATGAAAATCATATACTTGTTCGCCTCTAAAATTAATACTTATAAGTGTCGTACACCTCAGCCTCCTAGATGCTCTATGTTTCTTGTTCATAATGTGATCAGTATCATCATCATACTCCTCCACGTCTAAGTTCTTTATAATTTCAACCTTGTCGATCGCAATGAACATAGCTCAAAGTAAATGTACCATCCATGCTGGATTACCCACTCCAAAGGGTCTTTTGCAAGCATCTTTGTTCCTTCTATCTGAATGAGTGACTCAATAATATCCACCGTGCTGACTCCCTCTGTCTCCATTGTTTTGGGGTTCTCAGCATGGCTCTCCTTTTCTGATTCTTCTCCTTTTCAAGTCCGATTTCCTTACGGTCACTTCTATCATTCTTCGGCAATGAGGGGTTAACCAATTCTTTTCCAGTTCTGAGTGAGATTGCATTCACATCGGCCTTGAGTTAGGCTCGGTCTGCAAGGATAGTACGCCTTTTTCTTTTTCCATTCGTGAGATGGCCTCACTTATTTGGGTAATTTGTCTACCCAAGTAGTTTAGCCCCGTCCTGGTTTCCGTCTCAAATGAAGTAGCACGCTTCTGGCTATTCACCGATTCTATTGCCATTTGTCTTACCATGTCTTCAAGGATCGGCCCTTCTGATATGAGCAAATTACGTGGTGGACCCGTATGTGCCTGCGATTCTGGATATCTTTGTCTATGATTGTAATTTTGGGTATATTGGTCATTTCTTCACCGGTTTCCCCCATTCATCATATTCATAGTTTCGTTCCCTTCCTATATTTGTGGGCATTGATCTGAGTAGTGACCCATCATACTGCGTCATCATCTTCTCCATCTTGCCAAAGAGCTGATCAATTTTTGTCTTTGCTTCGAGCGTATAGGTCAATTTGCCCATTGCTGCTACTTGTGGTCTATCGTAGATGTCTTCTCGGGTTTTTTCAGCCATTTCTTTGATTAGCTGCATCGCTTCATCTACCATTTTATTGAGGATAGATCCCCCAAGGCTGCATTGAGGAGATTGCGGTCTTCTACTCTCAATATCTAGATAAAATATTGTACTAAGTCGTGCGCAGGGATTTGGTGATGCGGGCATTTCGAGAGTAGTTCCTTGAAACACCCCCAATAGTCGTAGAAGCTTTCATTTACTCCAACTTTAGGAGTGAAGATTTTCTTCTTCATGGCTTGTACTCTCGTGGTGGGGAAGTATTTCTTCAGAAATCTTTGCTGCAATTCATTCTAAGTGGTCACGCTCCCAATCGGAATAGTATAAAGCTACTCTCTTGCTCCATCACTCTCCACCTATGGGTGTAACCCGGTAGATGCTTGAATATGCCTCCGGTGACTAGTATAGTGCCAGAAGGCGGATGTCGATCCCATGAGTAGTGTTAACCTTCCTATCCTAATTGAGCTTTTCTGGAACTTTGAGAGAATTACTGTGACTAATTCGTTCCTGCAAACTAAATGTAAAACAATTCTAACAGTGTAAACTATATCAAGCAAATAACAAATATGATTGAGTTAAGTATAGAATCAGATTGGTGAATGCATGTAATCTCGGGCACATACACATGGATACCTCATTATGACCGTTTGGTTATAGGGAGCAGGTACGGTCGCTTTACACCCATTAATTCCTTCATACGGTGTATGCTAAAAGCGATACGGTCGGCGACTCTTAGCCTCTTACCATCCAGGACCCAAAGAAGAGTTAGTCTTGCAGAGGGTTTGCAAGAATGGCAGTCTTCAATCGGAGGAACCTAACGCTGGCATATAGGACCCCTTTGGTGTTGTGCCCATATCCACATATACTTCAATCTTCGGGCTTAGTCATCTCTAGGCTTCTTCACCCGGTCTATCACTTAGTGGCTCATCAGGGAATCGGTCACCCTTACTTCCACCCTAACATACAGCAACAATGATTTGGCTAAGAGTGATGAGCCACATAGACTCCTCATTGTTGTGTCATCGCATGTCTATTCACCATAACCCTCATCCCACTCAACTCAAACACTAATTAATTAGCCATGCAAAATATTGAAAGATAGAAAACAAGTAAATGAACAATTCATGATAAAGGAAAATATATTAAATACGTCTGGATCTAACTCCAGATTATAAGCAAAATGAGCCGCGTATAAACTAAAGGCAAATCGCCCCAGATTATACCGACTGTAATTATCCAAGTGAAAGAGAAATAAATGATGAAATGCTGAATAACTAAAGCTAGATTCTCCTCCTACTTGTCCCGTCCCCTCTTGAAATGAAATAATAACATAGTATTTATAGTGAGTTCTAAACTGCCAGAAATGGCCCACTACAGCCCACGCATGAGTGCACTTGTGTTGACTCCTTTCACTCTTTCTCAACAGCTTGTGCGCGGTTTTCTCGGCCTGGACCTTCTCTCTTTTATCTCTTCTTCTCTCCCCTCTTTTTCCACTTTTTCTGTATCAATAGCCGACTCCCATGATTTCCGGAAAGGTTGTGGATGTGGTCTTAGTTTGTTGGAGTGTTTGGAGCTGAATTTCCACACTGGATTTGCAACAAACTCTCCAAGCCCAGCTCCCTCCATTATGCCTTTAACAGATTTGTCCTCGCTTCACGCCCATATTGGATATTTTCTCTTCACTTTCCCCTGCTTCACTTAAGCTCCCTAACTGACTCAAGACTCGATATAAAAGACTCAAAAATAACTAAAAAGACACAGATAAAATGCGCCATTTTGAGTCTGTATCACATATCCAAGCTTGGGAATAATTAAAGTGTAATAAAATATGTTAGTGCCATAGTCATACACGAAAGATTGTTTTGAGATTGTCTTGGCGAGATATAAAAGACAATGTATACTTAGGTATGTGCCTGAAGATAAAAGTTCCGCTATGCAAGTTTTGAAGAACAGTTAGTGAACTGTTCGCTCTGATGTTTCAGACATACCCAGGAACAGTTTAAATATGGCAGTTTCCATAATATGAAGATCTTACACCGATCCAGGTTGGGAGGTCAAGATATGTTCATTTGACTGCCTTGTGGTGTAGATATCATGCTGAAAATAATCCTACTACACAAGGAAAGTATATACACATGTTTGGGAAGATCACAAACTATTATACGCTTACCAATTTATCGAAGATTGAAGACCAACAGTAACATTTAAGTGAAGCTATAAGAAGATCGATTCATTGCTGCAATCGGTGGGCGACTTGTTTAGATTCTCTTAACATATTATTTGAGAGTCATTTCATTTGTGATCCATGTATTAGCTAGAAGTTGTTCCCTAAACCGTTCAACGTGATAGTCTAGCTTTTGAGTGTTTTGAGTGAAACACGTGAGGGGTTTTATTAATCCATATTGTACGCAATCTCAGAAGAGAGTGTAAGTTGAAGTTGTGGATAGCTAGAGGGAGTCTAGTGTCACAGTTTTGAGGGAATCTCATAGCTTTCGTTTAGTGAAAGAGTTCGTGAAGAAGAACGGGCGACATAAGGAGGGAGTCTTGTATGTGTAAGATCCTAAATACACTTCATGAAAGAGTAGTGGACGAATCATCAAGTTTGGGCGAAGTCCCCCCAGAATAGGTTGATTAACTGAACTGGGTTACCAATCTCATGCGTTTCTTTACTATTTTTATTTACTGTTTTTATATCTATTCACAACATATCATAGAACACTTGTGTACAGTATATTTATAATATACCTAGCACGGATTGAGTTATTTCAATTGGCACCAGAGTGGGTCACCAGTTATCCAGGTGTGATCTTGGGTTATTAATCCGTGTTTTTATGTTTGTTTTACCGAGATAGACACGATGAAAGAAGGAGCGTCGACAGTTCGATCCCCGCTTCTTGATAGCAATAATATCCATACTGGAAAGCCAGAATGACTGCATTCATTCATTCGATTGATGAACATGCCTGGAAGATGGTGACTGAACGCTGGAAGCCTCCTACGAAGAAAGATGAAAAAGGAAAAAGTGTTCTGAAACCTGAAGACGAGTGGGACACTGATGACTACCAAGTTATGGGGCTGAATGCTAAAGCCATGAATGTAATCTTTTCGGTTGTTGACATGAATATCTTCAAACTTATCTCCACTTGTGACAAAGCTAAGGATGTGTGGGACATACTACAGACCACTTATGAATGAACAAGCAGTGTTCGGGCCTCACGGATGCAATTACTCACCACCAGATTCGAGAATCTCATGATGGATGACGCTGAAAAATTTGCTGATTTTAATGCCAAAATCTGTGACATTGCAAATGAAAGCTTTGCTCTTGGAGATGCCATCTTTGAAGAAAAACTTGTTCGAAAAGTTCTTCACTCTCTGCCCAAAAGATTCACCTACAAAGTCACGGCGATTGAGGAAGCCAAAGACGTAAGCAACATGAAGCTGCAAGAATTGATGGGGTCCTTGCGAACCTTTGAAATGGGCCTGACAGATGAAGAAACTGTGCAAAAGAAAAGCATTGCTTTTTAGGCGGGTTCCAGTACGAATGTTCCCAGCAATGTTCCTGACAAAGCTGACCTTGCAGAAACAATTGCTATGCTTTCAAAGAATTCTTCTAGGTTTAAAAAATGATTTGAGAAATCATCTCAAAATAATTCTGTCAAGAACAGGTTCTTTAAACCTTGAAAAATGAAGGATGTAGATTCCAATGAAGAGAAACTTAAAGAAGTGAAATGTAGAAAATGCGGTGGTTTTGGTCATTACCAAGCTGAGTGTACTAACACTATTAAAAAAAGAACAAGTCTTACTGTTCTACCTTAAGTGAGAGTGATGATCCTGATGAAAGTGGAAGTGATGAAGAATGTGTAAGCAATCATATTGCCTTTATGACACATTCTGTTAAAGAGTTTGTGCCCGCATCTGTTCCTGACAATGAAGAAGAGAAAATTTCAGAATGCTGTGATGATGAAGAATTCACTGAAGAATCAGCTATAGAGGCGTATAAAAAGTTGTATTCCAGTTAGATCATGGTGGTTGAAGTCAACAAGGACCTGTTGAAAGAGAACTCAGACCTCACCAAAGAAAGAAATGATCTCTCTTTCAGATTAAAGTAGCTGGAAGATGAACTGTCAAAATCTAGGAACAGTTCTCAAGCACAGAATGACGAACTCCAACATCTAAAGAAGCTTGTTAAAATGATGAACTCTGGATTATCTCAACTGGATGAAATTCTCTCCAAAGGAAAGAGTCCTCATGATCATACTGGGTTTGGATTTAATGGTGGTTAACCTTATGACCGATTCTATCACCGACAGACATTTAGAACAAGAGATTCAACAGTTCCAGAACCAAAGGTTAAGTCAAAGAACAAACAGCAGCAAAAGAAGTCTTCCCAAAAGACACATGTTGTGTGTCATTATTGTGAAAAAACTAGGTCACATTCGACCTCATTGTAGAAACTATATCAATGACCTCAGAAGAATGAAAAGAAGAGGTCTGTCACAGTCTGATCAGTTCTCTAGGAGAAACAACAAGAACAGATCAAGGAACAACCACAGCAACTATGTGGTTCATACTACTCTTAATATCTATGTAAAGAGCAGTTGGTATTTTGATAAAGAATGTTCGCGTCATATGATCGGAGATGCAAGCATGTTGAACAACTTTCAAAAAGATTGTTCATATCAATCTGTTATCTTTGGAGATGGTGTTAAAGAAAGGGTGCTTGGGCGTGGCCAATTAAACGTTCATGGAATGCCCAACTTGGAAGATGTGCTGCTTGTGGAAGGACTGAATGCTAATTTGATTAGCATCAGTTAGTTGTGCGACCAAGGTCTCTTTGTGCATTTTATAAGAGATAAGGGTCTGGTCAAGGATAAAGGAAGTGTTTTTCTGATGGACGGGAACAGATCGCGTAACAATTGTTACCTTCTCAACATGAAGGAAACCTGCTTCAAATCTCAGCCTTGTGAAGCAAATATATGGTATGAAAAGCTTGACCATATCAGTTATCGAAATCTCTAGAGACTTATGAACACTAAAGTTGTGATTGGTGTTCCAAGTTTGAATATTGATCGAGGAAAGGTGTGCGGTCCATGCCAAGTTAGAAAACAGATCCATACTTTTCATAAGTCTGTAAAGAAGATCACCACTTCAAATGCCTTGGATCTATTGCACATCGACTTGATGGGACCTGTTCAATTCAAAAGTATTGGGCGGAAGAAATTTATCTTGGTTTGTATAGATGAGTACACCAGATTTACATGGGTTGAATTCCTAAGAGACAAGGCAGAGACTTTTGAGACGTTCAAAAAATTGTGTCTCAAGCTTGAAGTGGAGAAAGGAACTAACATGGTGAGAATAATAAGTGACCATGGTCGTGAATTTGAGAATGCATTCTTCAAATTATTCTGTGAAGAAAAAGGTATTAGTTAAGAATTTCTGCTCCGAAAACACCACAACAAAATGGTGTTGTTGAAAGAAAAAATCGAACTCTTCAAGAAATGAGTCGAGTCATGATGAAGGCTAAGTATGTTCCTGACAATCTGTGGGCTGAGACAATGAACACGGCTTGCCGTGTTGTTAATCGAGTGTACTTCAGACCCAAGACCCATGAGCTATGGAAAATGAAGAAGCCGAATGTAAAGTAATTTCACATCTTTGGAAGTATTTGTTACATGTTGAGAGATCGAGAGTATCTTGGGAAGTTTGATGTCAAAAGAGATGAATCCATTTTTCTTGGATATTCAAGAAATAGCCGTGCCTACCGTGTTTTCAACAAAAGAACCAAAACTGTCATGGAATCAATCAATATCGTTGTTGATGATCTGGAAGAACCTGCTGCCCAGATTGATGATGAAAGACTTGATGTCACTATCCATGTTCATACATCTATGCCGGACAGTTCTGAAAATAATGACCTGACTCAACCAAAGCCTGAGAAACAGGATTTCTACAAACCATCAAAAGGAGTCCAGAAGAATCATTCTGTTTCGGACATCATTGGTGAAATGGGTGAAGGGGTCTGAACAAGAGGAGTTCGTAAGAACTATCATGAGCTAATTGCCAATGTGTGCTACACATCCACTATTGAGCCCAAGAATGTTAAAGAGGCTTTGAAGGATGATCGATGTATTCATGCCATGCAAGAAGAACTATTGCAATTTGAAAGAAATGAAGTGTGGGATCTTATTCCACAACCCAAAGAGGCCAATGTGATAGGCACAAAATGGATCTTCAAAAAGAAGACCGATGAGGAGAGGAACATAACCAGGAATAAAGAAATATTGGTTGCCCAAGGATATTCCCAAGTTGAGGGAATTGATTTCAACGAAACATTTGCACCCGTTACTCATCTTGAATCTGTTCGATTACTACTTGCTATGGCTGCATGGATGAAGTTCAAGTTGTACCAAATGGATGTTAAAAGTTCCCTTTTGAATGGGTACTTATCTGGAGATGAGTTTGTTAGTTAACCTAAAGGATTTGAAGACCTTCACCATCCTGAGTTCGTGTATAAACTGAAAAAGGTACTATACGGTCTCAAACAAGCTCCACGAGCATGGTATGAATGGCTAACTAAGTTTCTTTTGGAGAAAGACTATGTTCATGGTGGACTGGTAGAACACTCTTTATCAAAAGAGAAAAATCTGATGTTATCATCGTTCAGATTTATGTGGATGATATTGTCTTTGGATCTGTATCAAACAGAATCGTGGATGAGTTTGTCATGTACATGACATCTGAATTCGAAATGAGTTTAGTAGGTGAACTTACCTACTTTCTGGGGCTTCAAGTGAAGCAAAAAGATGATGGGATCTTTGTTTATCAAACAAAGTATGCAAGAAACTTGATCAACAAGTTTGGTAAGGAATTTTGCAGCACAAAGAGAACACCTATGGGAACACATTTGAAAATGTCAAAAGATGAAGCGGGAACATCTATTGAGCAAACCTTCTACCGGAGTATGATAGGTAGCCTGCTCTATATAACAGCAAGTAGACCAGACATCTGCTACAGTGTTGAAGTGTGCACTCGGTACCAATCTGATCCCAAAGAAAGTCATCTGAAGACTGTCAAGAACATAATCAAGTACATAAAAGGTACTGCTGAGTTAGGACTATGGTTTTCCTCTGATACAAACCCTAGTGTGGTGGGGTTTTGTGATGTTGATTGGGCTGGTTATACTGAAGATCGGAAGAGTACCTCAAGAGGATGTTTTTTCCTTGGAAACAACATGGTGTCTTGGTTCAGCAAGAAACAAAATTATATTTCGTTGTCTACAGCGTAAGCAGAATATATTGCGGCTGGAAGTTGTTGTACACAACTCTTATGGATGAATGTAATACTCCGTGAATTAATTACTGCTTAATTACAGTTGATTGTTGCAATTACTATTTAGTACAGTAATTTTCAGCAGATTAGGATATCCGTTAATTATTTTAGTTAGGGTTTTAATTCCCTTTTTAGTTATGGAAAGTTGGGATCGTAATTTCAGATAAATTTGATTTCTATTTTAGTTGCAGTGTGTGTTTATCATGAATTAGATATTCCGATAATTTAGTTCAGGAATGGGTGAATTAGATATTCTCCAGTTATTTAGTATTTAAATTCAAATAATTTAATAAGAGTATTTCAAATAGAGAGAATTAGATATTCTCTAGTTCTGATATTTTATCAATTCACATTCCCCAAGGTGAGAAGCCTTTCCGTCACTTTACTGCCATACACCTTACCTCTTTTTGGTAATTCATCATTATCTAGTTGGAAAAAAATAGAAGCCTAGCCTACCTTCAATTAATGTCAAGCCTTACCTAATCTCTTAGTCAAACCAAGCTGTTAATTCTTCATTTTAATTGCAAACTACTTTCGTAAGGAAAGGAGTGTGATTGTGAGCTACAGACACGTCATGCTGTTGAGCACTAGATTAGTATCTTCACATCTCTGCAATACTTGTGTTAAATTATCAAGGCATATATCAAATGTATCACCAAAGACAGAAAAGTCATCCATAAACACCTCCATGATGTTTTCAATTAATCCATGAAAGATAGACATCATACACCTTTGAAAGGTGGCGGGTGCATTACACAACCCAAACGACATCCATCTATACGCAAAAATGCCATATGGACAAGTAAAGGCGGTCTTTTCTTGGTCTTCAGGGGCAATCATGATTTGATTGTACCCGGAATACCCATCGAGGAAACAATAGAATTCGTGACCCGCCAACCTATCTAGCATTTGATCAATGAATGGTAATGGAAAATGATCTTTCCTAGTATATGCATTCAACGCCCTATAATCTATACACATTCTCCACCTCGTTACTACTCTTGTAGCAATTGTCTCTTTATTATCATTCTCAACAATAGTCATTCCCCCTTTTTTAGCAACTACTTGAGTAGGACTCACCCACTCACTAGCAGAAATGGCAAATATTATACCGGCATTTAGCAATTTTAGAACCTCTTTCCTAACAACTTCTTGCATAATAGGGTTGAGTCTTCTTTGATTTTGCACCTTAGGTTTATAATCTTCTTCAAGCAAGATTTTATGCATGCATATTGAAGAGTTAATGCCTTTAAGGTCGGAGATTGACCATCCAATAGTACTTTGATATTTTCTCAACACCCTTAACAATTTATCGCATTGTTCATCAGATAAGAGGGAAGAAACTATTACCGATTTTTTCTTGGCTTCATCAAGGTAAGCATACCTCAAATGTGTGGGCAGGGGTTTCAACTCCATGTCTTCTTTTGCTTTCAACTCGTCCTCTTCCTTTGATGTTTGGTCCTCGTTTCTTAATGGCAAGAACTTTGGCTTCCTCAAGTAGGATTCCTGAAATGAATTCATCATAGAAACGGAATCACAAATACCAAAATCATCATCAAATAAAGAATTAAAGATAGAGTTAGAAATGCAAATTTCAAGAGGATCTTTTGGGCTCCTCAACTCTTCCTCCTTTATGCACTCATCCACCATTTGGAGCACTTTGCACTCCTCGATATTCTTTGCCTCTTCTTCGGGATGCTGCATCGCTTTTTGGAGGGAAAATGTGATTTTCTCCTCATTCACTCTCAAGGTAAGTTCTCCCTTCGCCACATCTATTAAGGCCTTAGCCGTATTCAAAAACGGTCGCCCTAAGATGAGGGGAACTTCTTTATCTTCTTCCATATCGAGAACCACAAAGTCCACCGGAAAGATAAAGTTGTTGACCTTTACTAGCACATCTTCCACCACGCCCTTTAGGTATGTCACAGAGCGGTCGGCCATTGGGAGACAAATGGTGGTCGGCTTGATCTCCCCCATTTTCAACTTCTTAAAGAATGAGAGGGGCATCAAATTGATACTCGCCCAAGATCACACAAAGCCTTACCAACGTGATTTTCTGCAATAGTAACCGAGATGTTAAAGCTTCCCGGATCTTTCATCTTTGCGGGCAACTTCCTTTGCAATAAAGCACTACAATTCTCGGTCAAATTAACCGTCTCATACTCTCCCCATCTCCTCTTTTTAGAAATCGCATCCTTCAAGAATTTTGCATAATTTGGCATTTGTTGAAGTGCTTCAATAAGAGGGATGTTGATTTGTACCTTCCTAAAGATGTCGAGGAATCGAGAGAATTGCTCGTCACTCTTCACCTTTTGGAGTCTTTGTGGGTAGGGTATGGGCACTTTGTATTCTTCCGACATCACCCTTTTTGGTTCTTCTTTCTCTTTTCCTTTTTCAAGGGCATCATGTTTCTTTGCTTTGGGATTTAAGTCTTCTTGACTCAGTCCCTCCTCTTTCTTCTTCTCACTCGGTTGCTCATCAACCTTTCCTTTGCTTTCCTCATCATCCGGCATCTCGGGGCCATCATAAGCGGTTCCACTCCTCAAGGTAATTGCCTTGCATTGATCCTTCAGATTCACCGTGGTATTACTTGGGAACTTGCCTTGTTGATGTTGGCTGCCCAAGATAGTTGCAAATTGTCCCATTTACTTCTCCAAAGTATTAACTTGGTTGCCAATTGCTCCGACAGTATTTTCTAACTTCCCAAATCTTGCTTGAGAGTCTTTCATGTAACTCTCCGTTTTCCCCATGAATGCCATTAGAAGTTCATCCATCTTGGGCTTCTTCTCCTCGTCAATTACACCATTAGTGACTGAAAAACCCGGAGGGGGCTGGATAGCATTGTTCGGATTACCATAGGAGAAATTTGGGTGTTGAGCTTTATTTTGATAACCAGAATTTCCTCCATATTGGCCTCCGTATTGGGGTTTGTACCCCTGATTGAATTGTCTTGGCTGATTTGAGAAGCCTCGTTGTTGGTTCACATAGTTGACATCCTCAAATTGGCTTTGAGATGTCTCGGCCTTTGGATTTGTAAAGGCCTCAATTTTTGAATTCAAGGTTGCCATTTGAGCCGCTACAAGTCCAAGTGCATCCGAACTTGAAGCAGAAGCCACCTTCTTTAGAATTTGGACTCCCTCTCTTGTGGCCGGCTATTGAAAGGAATTTGAGGCCATTTCTTCAATTATTCTTAAGGCTTCTTCTGGCCCTCTTGCCAACAATGATCTACCCGCGGCCGCATCCATGAGTGTTCTCACCTCGTCTTTGCTTCCTCCATAGAAGATGCATACTTGATGATCGGTCCCAAAACCATGTCCAGGGCACTTTCGTAGCATTTCCCTAAAGTGCTCCCACGCCTCATATAGGCTTTCTTCATCCCATTATTTGAACACGGTGATCTCTCCTTTCAATTTGAGGGTTTTTCCGGGTGGGAAAAACTTGTGTAGGAACTTTGTCACCAATTGATCCCAAGTTTGAAATGTTCCTTGAGCATGGCTTAACCACCATGTTTCCGCATTGTCGATCAATGAGAATGGAAAGAGTCGGATGCAGATTGCATCATCCGGGACTCCATTCATCTTCATTGTCCCACTAACATTGAGAAATTTTTAGATATGCTCATGGGGATCCTCCATTGGCGTCCCTCGAAATTGGTTCTGTTGGATCATTAGTATGAGAGAGGTCTTCAACTCGAAGTTGTTGGCTTGAATGGGTGGTACATTTGCCACCCCTTGATCAACGACAGGTTGGAAAAGATTTCGGATTAGTGCCTCCACATTTCTATTACGAGCCTCCTCTTGGGCTCTCAATTGCTCTTGCATCACCTCCAATTGCCTTTGCATTTGGGCAATCATCGGGTCTTGAACGTGTAGAGGTAGATCCGTCATTCTTCTCCGTCTACGTGCGTTGTTGTGACGAACCGTTGCTTCAATCTCTAAGTCCAATGCAATAGGTGGTTCCCCTTGAGAACGAGTGTACATACACTTCCTATCAAAAAGACAAACAAATCAAGAACAATTCTTTCAAATAAAACAAGTAAAAATGTCTAAAGTACTCCACTCAATCATTATCACAATATTGCATTTATCAAATTAATTCCGTTAATCCCCGGCAATGGCGCCAAAAACTTGACGGAGGCTCAGTTTACCTTAAAACCTACTATAATTTGTTTCAATATTTATAACTCGTGTCAATTCCTACAAGTGTACAAGCATGTGATTGTAGATATGATGATACGAGGTCGATCCACAGGGAAATGGAATTGAAATTAGATGATGCAATTACCACGACGGAAGATGAGTGAAATATCTAGACGACTAATAAGGAGAGGGTGTAATTTAACTATATTCAAATTTCAAACAAGAACCAAAAACATAACATGTAAACATATAAAATTATCAATGTATCATTCACTCAATAGGCAATACCAAACAAGCGAGAGCTTTGAAGATGACAAATAAGGCAAAACTCTAGGACATGGCTACACAATACTCATATTGACCTACAATGTGGGATTTAACATACATTGTTGCAAAGTTCATAGATAGGAAGACCACAAATATAATAAGAGCATCTCTCGAATATCTCTTAAATTGCGAATGCGACAAAGATGGCTATCTCTAACGCATTCTAAGGTCACACCTACAAAAGGATCTAAAGGTCACATTTCCTTCCACATAATGACATTCGATTAAGAAGACAAATATGTAGATTTGATCTAGGCATGCTTATGATCACGGGATTGACTAGATGCAAGTGATTCATACATGTGATGTTAGTGAGATGGCCAACCAAACAACATCATTCAAGCCCTAGCATAGATCAAAACCTTGACAAAGCAACAACACATATATACATTCCAAACCAAGGATCAATATTCACATTGTTTTACCACATCCTAGAGCCCTAAGGCTCTAGCCAACCATATTCACAATAAAATCAAGATTACAAAATGAAGAACAATAACCCATTCCAAATACAAATCAAAGAAGAGAGAAGAGGTGATAGAACCCAATGTAGAATCCTCCTTCTTCACTTCCATGGCTTGGATTCTCAAGTGGATGGTTGAATCTTCAATCTTGTTCTTGATCTTCAAAAATCCCCTTTTTGATGTTTCTCTTGTGTGAAATTTCGTTCTAGGGCTAATTGGTATCCTCCTTTGAAATGCCCAAGTGATATATATATCAATGGACCAATAAATGAATGCCAAAAGTCACTTTTTATTTTCATCTGTGCGGAGCGCGACTCAAGAAGATCGCGCTTTTGGGTCGGGTTTGGACTGAAGAAAAACAGCTCTCTGAAGCTTGTACAGAGCGACCGAAGGGGTCGCGCTTTTGGATCGCGTTGATTTCTGCCTTGGAAGCGCGACCTAAGGAAGTAGCGTTTCTGGGTCGCGCTTTCCTTTGCTTTTGAAGCGCGACCCCAGGTGCTCGCGCTTTGGTGTCGCATTCCAGCTGGAGAAAACACTGTCCCTGAAGTTGTCGAAGCGCGACCAAACGGGTCGCGCTTGGCCTATATGAAGTTTTTCTTGTCTTTTCTCGTCTTTGTGCACGCGTTGATCGATCGACTCACAACTTGACTCCTTTTGGCATTTGTTTTCCCGAAAACTCCCTAAATTGGTCATATTATACTAAACAAGAGAGTTAAACATTATTAACAATATTTACCAAATATATACATGATAACTAAGTGCAAATGCACTAAAAAATGAGTCCAAATGAGTGCAATTTATGCACTCATCAATGTTCATGTTATAAGAATAAAATGAATTAGTATTTAAGTTTGTTATGTCCATGTTATATTATTGTGTCGTCGCGATAAGAACACGAAGAAATTGTATCATATCGTGTTGCGTGTTATATATTTATGTATTGTGTACTTTTAAAAGGATTTGTATTTGCGTAATCATATACTCCCTCCGTCCCGATTACAACCTAATAAGGGTATAATTGTACATTCCTATGAAAAATAATACTACTTATAGTAATGGGACTATATAATCGGGACACCTCAAAATAGAAATGTGGACTATATAATCGGGATGGAAGGAGTAATATATGTATAAATGTACATTACTATGACATCAAAATTCATTTATGATTAGTAAATATCATTAATTATTTGTCCCAGTGGAAATGGCCTGGTGGTGGAGTGAGATTGCTTGGAGACCAAAGATCTCGGGTTCGAATCTCCTCAATACTACAGGTCAAGTGTGTGAGTTAAAAAAAATATATCATTAATTATTTTCGTATCAGTGTAATACCCCCAAATTTTGCTATCTAAATTTAATTAGAAATATAAACATAATAGTTATAATGGGTCCAACACTATTTCTATTTATTTAATTTTGCTATGGCCCAAAATACCTAAGTATAAGCTTTTAATGTTGATACCAATTTATGAGCTTTTTAGCCCATTCGCGTTTTTTTTTTCAAGACTTATAGTTTTCGGAACGAGACAAACGAATACATTAGACAATAGTGCTCGTTGATACAAAATCATAGAACTTGATTTCACCTTAGATGGACTTCATTTGACCAGGTTATGAATTAATTATTGTTTTATTTAGATTTTAGAGTTTATTTAGGGAGTGATATAAATATCATCTTATCTTTTTTCTAGGTCATTTGTCGGGAATTCAATTTCAGGTCAGCCCCCATGCCTTCTCCCCTCCTCTCTTCTCTCTCCCTCTCGCCTCCCCTCTCCTCCGGCGTTGCCGTCACCGTCGGTCGGAATAATTCTCCGGCGACTTTATTTTTAACATGCAATTGCATTTTTGGACTCCACTTATTATCCTCTTTCTTATTCTTTGATTATTTTTAAGAGATTTTGAGGTTCGGACTTCTGATTTTCGGATCTAAGAATAGGTTAATCCCCAACCTTTCAATACCTCATTTCTTTCTTTACCAACTTTATTTTCGATATTAGTATGTACTTTTGTGATTTTCGGGCTGTTTTGAATTATTTCTTTAAAATATATTCTTAATTTTATTTATAGTGTTCTTGGTGTTCTTGAAAACTTTAATTAGAGGTTAAATGGTTGATTGATGAAATAAAAAGAAAAGAAAAAAAATGAAATTTGTTATGTATGTATGTATGTGCCGTGAGTGTGTGAGTGTGTTAATTCATGTGTGTGTGGGGTGTCGGCATTTGTGTGTGTGAGTTTTAGTTTTTATTTTATTTTATTTTATTTTTTTAAATAAAAGATATTATAAGTTATTTAATTAAAAAGTTTAGCTTATAGTTTAAAATTAAATTTTTAGTCCAATGATTAATCTTTAGTTTTTATACACAAATGTCTACGGTTCCAATTTATTTGGGAGTAGTTTATTTTTTAATTAATGTGTGTATTTATAACTATATTTAATTAAAATTATGGAATTATTTTCAAAAATTGAATTTGTTTTAATGGTTGGGATTATTGTTTATATCAAAGAAGTTTAAGGTTCAAATCTGTATTTAAGATCTGTTTTATTTCATTTCAAGCTTATGCCTTATTTGATTAAAATCATAATGAGAATTTTGAAAATGGCAATTTTGAAAATGGCATCTAGGCTAATGGATACATCTTTGATTTATTAATAAAAGGTTTATGGTTTGAAACCCACTACAATTTTAATCATTTTTATCTGAGATTATTTTGGACCTTATATAATTAATATCACCTAATTACTTTTGAAAATGGTACTTCGTTAAATGGTTAGAGTCCAGATTAGTTTTAATCATTTTTATCTGAGATTATTTTGGACCTTATATAATTAATATCACCTAATTACTTTCGAAAATGATACTTAGTTAAATGGTTAGAGTCCATATTATTTCTTGGTCCCGGTCGAGTCATGTTCAGTTTAGGGGGTGAATAAACTGAACTCAAATGGTTTGTAAACAAATGCGGATCAATTCAAGGCCTTTCAACTCATTTAAATTTAGCAGTTTGACTATTTTCAGTTTGTTTGCAATAAGTGCAAGTCGTGTGATCTTGTGTGTGCAGTTTTAAGAGATAAGCAGTTTAAGAACTGAAAGCAATACATCAAATGATCGATTTTACAGAGGTTCGAAGTCTCAAAACTTCTACGTCCTCTCTTCCTTCCGTAGAAGGGATAAATCCACTATATAATCTGAATTAACTTTACAAAGTATACAATGAATGTAAACTAGTTGAGCCTGCTCACACTTGCAATCTCCAACAGTTAGCTATTGCGGTGACAGTTTCTTTAGCGGCGGCTCACACTTAGCTGGAGAGTTAGGTGCTATTATCGTCTTGACAAGGTTTTAGATTTCTTTTGATCTTCAAGATGGTTAGTCTTGAAATAGGGTTATCAACTGATTGTGCTCCTTGAACTGAGCGGTTGTAGTTGATACTGTTGATACCGATTGGTAGTGTATCATAGATTTAGGGATATTTGTTTAAATCGTGTATTTGGAGTTTTTTGTCTTTCTTGCAGGATAAAATCTGTTGAGAGAAAATAGGAGCATATGGGATTTGACCAAGTCTAACGATCTGCTGAAGCCACGGTTGTTCCGGAAGTTGCGCCGGAAATATAGGAGTGAAGATCATGGAGATCATGGCTTAGTGGATCGGTTGCTTTGAGTGGAGATCAAGCAACGAGCTGTGTATATATAGGGTTTAGATAGTTAGTGTTAGATATGATTTTTTAATAGAGCTTTTCAGATATTGTAAAGTTTTGAGTTCTCGTATTTATCCGTTTCTACTAGATATAGTTAAGACAAATTTAGTCCCAACCTTCTGTGAAGGAAGAGATAAAGTGTCTTAATATTTAGTGAGAGTTTATCTGGTAGTGTTTTTGTAATTCACATATTTTATATAGTGAAGATTTCGTCATGAGGCACTTCGCGAGATTATAGAAATATAATCTTGTGAAAATTCCAATCCATTGTTTCTGTTTTAAATTTCCGTTGCGTATGCAAAGTTGTCTCAACTTTATACACAACTTTGTACACAACTCTTTCAGATCCAAGAGTTTGGTTTCTTCAATTGGCATCCAGAGCAGACACTTGATACACTAAGTGGTGATCTTGTTTTCGTACGCACAATGGATTGCACGAACCCACTGTTCAACAAACCTCCCGTTCTAGATGGCATGAACTATTCCTTTTGGAAAGTTCGGATGAGATCATGCATCAAGTCGATTGATGCAAGAGCATGGAATGCGGTTCAAAAATGATGGACACACCCCAAGACTGTGGATGCTGAAGGAGATACATGCCGTACACCACAGTCAGAATGGACCAGAGAGCAAAATGACGAAGCCACCTTTAATGACAAGGCGCTCAACGCGATTCAATCTTTCCTAGACGTTCAGATGTTCAAACTTATAAGGAATTGTGAGACGGCTAAGGAAGCTTAGGATATACTCCAGCAGCATTGCGAAGGTGATGTTGGAATTAAAGAATCAAGGCATCGGATTCTCACCACAAAGTTTGAAAACATAAAGATGGAGGATGATGAGTCCGTAGGAGACTACTGCAACAAATTACTGGAGATTGCCAATGAGTGCAATGATTTGGGTGATCCAATTACCAATAAGAGGTTAGTTTTAAAAACTTTAAGGACTCTAACTTCTCGTTTTGACATGAAAGTGGTTGCAATTGATACTGCTACAACTACTGGAGCTCTGGATTTCACCAAACTGATGAATGATCTGAAGACATTCGAGATGGAACTAAATGAAAAGGGTGGACAGAAGAAGAAGGGAATCGCCTTGACTGTCGGGAAAACTTCAAAGACAACTTCGACTTACGTTGAAGAAGTAGATGAAGATCTTGAAGAAATCACTGAGAAGGATCCAGATTATGCTCTTCTCACCCGAAGAATTAATTCTCTCATTCGAGCCAACAAAGGAAAACAACAAGTGGGAGGTAGAGAACAACGAAAGCCTCGAAATGATGCCTCCGGATCTTTGGTTCTCTATGACAGGCTTATCACACCAGGAAAGGAACCAAAAATCATTAGGCGTGCTGCATCTGATCAGTTC
Organism: Perilla frutescens; assembly: GCA_026008535.1. Lineage (NCBI taxonomy): Eukaryota > Viridiplantae > Streptophyta > Magnoliopsida > Lamiales > Lamiaceae > Perilla > Perilla frutescens. The sequence goes on along the minus strand of BRKX01000020.1, from coordinate 830,032 downwards.
CGACCTAAGAAAGTAACGGACTTCTCTACAGTTCAATGCTATGAATGCAAGGGCTTCGGACACTTTGCCAATGAGTGTCCCAACACATTTCGCAAACTAGGAAAGCATGTCAACTTTCTATCTCTTAGCGATAGTGAGCTTGACACCTCAGGGATTTTTGTAGAGGAGATTCCTAATGATCCACCAACTGAGCAGGCAGCCTTAACTGCAGTATGTGTTGAAGAGAACAAGTCAAACTACACCGAAGTTGAGATAACTTCAGATAGGTATGATGAGTCCTACTATAACACTCTTTTCTGTTTCAACACTGTTATGTCCACTGCAGAAAATGATGAAGAAGTCACGGAAGAGGAAACTCTGGAGTTACTGATAAAGATGCAGGAACTTTACAAGGAACTGTACGTCAAATGCTCCAAACAGTGCAAAGTGGTGGATTCACTAACTGAGGAAGTTTCTGTGCAAAAGGCCTCACTACAAAAGCTGGAAGTCATGCTGACAAAGAAGGATGCTGAGTTAGACAACATGAGAATTAAACTCAATCATGCTGATGAAACTTTTAAAAGACTCAACACGGGAACCTCAAAACTAGATGAAGTTCTGTCTCAAACTCAGATAACTTCACATGGCCTTGGGTATGATTCGAGTGCAAGACCAGCCTTCACTCAGATTTTGTCTACTCATGGCAAACCATTTGTGAAAGCCAAGGAAGTTCCCACCACTTCGTCAGCAAAGAAAAAACGTAGGAGGTACATTTGTCACTTCTGTTTTCTTCCTGGACACATGAAGCCCTTTTGTCATAAGTTTTTGCAGGAACACCATAAGGAGATGCATCTGAAGAACCAAGCATCAAATCCTATCCTCTCAAACAAAGGTGAAAATTCCATGAAACTGGTATGGGGACCCAAAGTTACACCAACAGTTACCTGCTAAGTGGTCTTCACTGCATCGACAGATAATGACTGGACCACGTGGTACTTTGATAGTGGATGCTCACGTCACATGACAGGCTCCAAATGTTATCTATCAAACTATCAAAGAATCAATGGCAGTGAAGTAACTTTTGGAGGAGGGTCAAATGGCAAGATTGTTGGACGAGGAACCTTGGACAGTCCTGGACTTCCAAAGCTGGCCAATATATCACATGTTGAAGGGCTGACTGCAAATCTCATTAGCATTAGTCAACTATGTGATGACAACTTCAGTGTCATCTTTGATAAAGAAAGATGCACTGTGATGGACAGCAACGGAAATCATGTGATCTCAGGGGTAAGGTCTTCCAATAATATTTATGAGACTAGCAAAAACAGTTGTCTAAGTGCACAGGTAAATGAAGCGCAGCTTTGGCACAAAAAATTGGGACACACCAACTTCCGCAATATGAAGAATCTTCAAAGACTAAATGCTGTTCTAGGAGTTCCCAAGTTGAACATTTCAAGTCCTAGTCTTTGTGGAGATTGTCAAAAAGGAAACCAAGTCAAAGCTGCGTATGCAAAGTTGTTTAAAATTTTCGCTGCGTATGCAAAGTTGTCTCAACTTTATACACAACTTTGTACACAACTCTTTCAGATCCAAGAGTTCGGTTTCTTCAATTGGCATCAAGAGCAGACACTTGATACACTAAGTGGTGATCCTGTTTTCATACGCACAATGGATTGCACGAACCCACTGTTCAACAAACCTCCTGTTCTAGATGGCATGAACTATTCCTTTTGGAAAGTTCGGATGAGATCATGCATCAAGTCGATTGATGCAAGAGCATGGAATGCGGTTCAAAAAGGATGGACACACCCCAAGACTGTGGATGCTGAAGGAGATACATGCTGTACACCACAGTCAGAATGGACCAGAGAGCAAAATGACGAAGCCACCTTTAATGACAAGGCGCTCAACGCGATTCAATCTTTCCTAGACGTTCAGATGTTCAAACTTATAAGGAATTGTGAGACGGCTAAGGAAGCTTAGGATATACTCCAGCAGCATTGCGAAGGTGATGTTGGAATTAAAGAATCAAGGCATCGGATTCTCACCACAAAGTTTGAAAACATAAAGATGGAGGATGATGAGTCCGTAGGAGACTACTGCAACAAATTACTGGAGATTGCCAATGAGTGCAATGATTTGGGTGATCCAATTACCAATAAGAGGTTAGTTTTAAAAACTTTAAGGACTCTAACTTCTCGTTTTGACATGAAAGTGGTTGCAATTGATACTGCTACAACTACTGGAGCTCTGGATTTCACCAAACTGATGAATGATCTGAAGACATTCGAGATGGAACTAAATGAAAATGGTGGACAGAAGAAGAAGGGAATCGCCTTGACTATCGGGACAACTTCAAAGACAACTTCGACTTACGTTGAAGAAGTAGATGAAGATCTTAAAGAAATCACTGAGAAGGATCCAGATTATGCTCTTCTCACCCGAAGAATTAATTCTCTCATTCGAGCCAACAAAGGAAAACAACAAGTGGGAGGTAGAGAACAACGAAAGCCTCGAAATGATGCCTCCGGATCTTTGGTTCTCTATGACAGGCTTATCACACCAGGAAAGGAACCAAAAATCATTAGGCGTGCTGTATCTGATCACTTCCGACCTAAGGAAGTAACAGACTTCTCTACAGTTCAATGATATGAATGCAAGGGCTTCGGACACTTTGCCAATGAGTGTCCCAACACATTTCGCAAACTGGGAAAGCATGTCAACTTTCTATCTCTTAGCGATAGTGAGCTTGAAACCTTAGGGATTTATGTAGAGAAGATTCCTAATGATCCACCAACTGAGCAGGCAGCCTTAACTGCAGTATGTGTTGAAGAGGACAAGTCAAACTACACCGAAGTTGAGATAACTTCAGATAGGTATGATGAGTCCTACTATAACACTCTTTTCTGTTTCAACACTGTTATGTCCACTGCAGAAAATGATGAAGAAGTCACGGAAGAGGAAACTCTGGAGTTACTGATAAAGATGCAGGAACTTTACAAGGAACTGTACGTCAAATGCTCCAAACAGTGCAAAGTGGTGGATTCACTAACTGAGGAAGTTTCTGTGCAAAAGGCCTCACTACAAAAGCTGGAAGTCATGCTGACAAAGAAGGATGCTGAGTTAGACAACATGAGAATTAAACTCAATCATGCTGATGAAACTTTTAAAAGACTCAACACGGGAACCTCAAAACTAGATGAAGTTCTGTCTCAAACTCAAATAACTTCACATGGCCTTGGGTATGATTCGAGTGCAAGACCAGCCTTCACTCAGATTTTGTCTACTCATGGCAAACCATTTGTGAAAGCCAAGGAAGTTCCCACCACTTCGTCAGCAAAGAAAAAACGTAGGAGGTACATTTGTCACTTCTGTTTTCTTTCTGGACACATTAAGCCCTTCTGTCATAAGTTTTTGCAGAAACACCATAAGGAGATGCATCTGAAGAACCAAGCATCAAATCCTATCCTCTCTAACAAAGGTGAAAATTCCAAGAAACTGGTATGGGGACCCAAAGTTACACCAACAGTTACCTGCCAAGTGGTCTTCACTGCATCGACAGATAATGACTCGACCATGTGGTACTTTGATAGTGGATGCTCACGTCACATGACAGGCTCCAGATGTTATCTATCAAACTATCAAAGAATCAATGGCAGTGAAGTAACTTTTAGAGGAGGGTCAGATGGCAAGATTGTTGGACGAGGAACCTTGGACAGTCCTGGACTTGCAAAGCTGGCCAATGTATCACATGTTGAAGGGCTGACTGCAAATCTCATTAGCATTAGTCAACTATGTGATGACAACTTCAGTGTCATCTTTGATAAAGAAAGGTGCACTGTGATGGACAGCAACGGAAATCATGTGATCTCAGGGGTACGGTCTTCCAATAATATTTATGAGACTAGCAAAAACAGTTGTCTAAGTGCACAGGTAAATGAAGCGCAGCTTTGGCACCAAAAATTGGGACACACCAACTTCCGCAATATGAAGAATCTTCAAAGACTAAATGCTGTTCTAGGAGTTCCCAAGTTGAACATTTCAAGTCCTAGTCTTTGTGGAGATTGTCAAAAAGGAAAACAAGTCAAAGCGTCGCACCCAGTTGTGACAACTTCAGAGAGACCTTTCACATCTCAAAGTTGTTTCGAACTACTTCATATGGATCTTATGGGACCAGCTGAAGTTGAAAGTCTTGGAGAAAAATGGTATTTCTTTGTGATTGTAGATGATCTATCTAGGTATACTTGGGTAAAATTTTTGAGTAACAAGGGTGAAACATATAATTCCTTCTTGGAGTTGTATGCCACGATCAAAATTTTTTACCATGCTTGTGTTAAGAGACTAAGATCAGATCATGGGAGGGAGTTTGAGAATATTCAACTCCTCAACTTTTGCATGAAGGAAGAAATTCATCATGAGTACTCATCTCCAAAGACACCCCAGCAAAACGGTGTGGCCGAACGAAAGAATAGAACCCTACAAGAGATGGCCACGGTGATGCTACATTCAAAGAAGTTGGCTAAACGGTTTTGGGCTGAAGCCTTAAATACTGCATGTCATATAAGCAACCGAGTGAACTTAAGAATCGGAACCACCATGACGTCATATGAGATTCTTAATGGTAAAAAACCCAACCTTAAATATCTGCATGTCTTTGGTTGTGTTTGTTACATTTTAAATGATAGGGACTATCTATACAAGTTTGACCCTAAAAGTGACAAAGGTGTGTTCATTTGTTACTCCCTCAACAGTCATGCTTACCGTGTGTATAACCTCAGGACCAAAATTGTAATGGAGAGTGTGAATGTGAGGTTTGATGATTTGGCCAGTCTTTATACTCCTGTTGATGATACTGATGGTTTGATTGAGATACAGGGTAGAAGTAGAACAAGTGACACAGAAGTGGAAGAAAGAGTGCACCATGAAGTTGGGACCACTTCAACGACAACTGAGGATACACCAAATAAACCTGAATCTAATCATGAATAAGAAGGTTCAGATATCCCTGTACAAGGCAGTGCAAGAAGGGACCCACCGAAAAGAATTCGCAAAGATCATCCAATAGACCAAGTCATTGGAGATGTTAACGAAGGGGTCCAAACAAGAGGGAAAGCAATTGCCAACTACAAGGAAATGGTAAGGATGGTGTGTTTATCATGTGTCATACATGAAGTTGGCACGATTGTGTTCCTGTCTTTGATTGAACCTAGGAATGTAACTGAAGCCTTAAAAGACGAGTTTTGGATTAGTGCAATGCAGGCCGAATTACTTGAATTTGTGAGAAACAAAGTTTGGACACTTGTGCCCAGACCTTCTGGAGTAAATGTTATCGGGACTAAGTGGATATTCAAAAATAAAACTGATAAGTTTGAAAACATCATTAGAAATAAGGCTCGCTTAGTTGCCCAAGGATACACTCAAGTAGAAGGCATAGACTATGATGAAACTTTTGCTCCAGTTGCACGAATAGAGTCAATCAGGCTTTTGTTTGCTATTGCATGTTATCTAAACATCACTCTTCACCAGATGGATGTTAAGGTAGCTTTTCTTAATGGAATCTTGGAAGAAGAGGCATATGTGGAACAACCCAAAGGATTCGAAGATCCTTCAAAACCCGATCATGTGTACAAACTACACAAGGCTTTATATGGACTAAAGCAAGCTTCTAGAGCTTGGTATAGTCGTTTGACCGAATTTTTGCTTGATTTTGGTTTTTACAGGGGACATGCGGATAGGACACTTTTTCTCAAAAAGGAAAACAACTTTCTAACCATAGCTCAAATTTATGTCGATGACATAGTGTTTGGGTTAACGAGTGAGAAAACCTTGAAGGAATTTGTAGAAGCCATGTCAACCTCCTTCGAGATGAGCATGGTTGGGGAACTTAACAACTTCCTCGGCCTACAAGTCAAGCAAAAAGAAAATGGAGTGTTCGTCTCACAGACAAAATATGCAAAGAACCTTGTAAAGAAGTTTGGTCTAGAAAGTGCAAAACACATGAGAATCCCCATGAGCACAACTGAGAAACTGTCGAAGGATGCAGTTGGGACTGAAGTTGACCCAACGTTGTACAGATCGATGATCGGAAGTCTTCTGTATCTGACTGCAAGCAGGCCAGATATAATGTACAGTGTTTGTGCATGTGCTCGATTCCAATCCTGTCCAAAGGAAGAGCACCTGAAAGCTGTCAAGAGGATCATTCGATATGTTTTTGGCACTTGTGAACTGGGACTTTGGTTCACAAAGGACGCAACTTCAGATCTTGTGGGGTACAGTGATGCTGACTAGGCTGGAGAAACTGATGATCGAAGAAGCACAAGTGGAGGATGCTATTACCTAGGCAACAATCTCATCTCCTGGCACAGCAAAAAGCAAAACTGTATTTCTTTATCCACAGCTGAGTTGGAGTATGTAGCAGCTGGAAGTTGTGCAACACAACTGATTTGGTTGAAGTCAATATTGGATGACTATGGTTTGGAGAGCAATTCCCTAGTAATGCTTTGCGACAATACAAGCGCAATCAACCTTGCAAAGAACCCCGTCCACCACTCAAAGTCCAAACACATCCACTTAAGGTATCACTTTATTAGAGATTTTATCGAAAAGAAGTTATTAGCAACTGTTCTATATGAGTTATCCAAATACATTAGTACAGATTCTCAACTGGCTGACATTTTCACAAAAGCTCTTAGCTATGAGAGATTCTCATCATTGAGAAAATCTCTTGGCTTATGTTCTATATGAGTTTAAAAGTTGAATCAACTGTTGTCACAACTTTTGATATATCATAGTTGACTGTGAAGTTGAGCAGATTCGAGGATGTAAAAGCCTGTAAAAGGTGAAATCATGATCGTTCTTAAAAAACCATATAACTGGGTCAAAGACCTCAGATAAGTGGTTTTTATGAGACTCTCTCGGTTATACATCTATTCACCATCTGTTCTCTTCTTGAAAAGTCTTCTATGATGTGTCAAAAGTGTTCTGAATAATTCATCTTCTATGACAACGGTTGCTCAAAAATATATATATAAAAAAATATAAATAAAAAAAAAATTTGAAAGTCAGTTGAGTGAATCCGGAAGTGTATCCTACTCTATCTTTAATTTCATCTTTGATTATATCTTTAATTTATTGATCCCTATTTTTGTGGCGGGACGAATCTGTTTGTTAGTCTACTCATTTAAATTTCCCGTCTCTATTCTTCTCTCCCCTAAGTCTGATAAAACTGATCCTTGCTCCACTATTCACAAAACCCTTATTTTGTTTTCTTCTCCACCCCTTCATCTTCCAAAAGCTCTCGCTCTCTCTCTCTCTCGAACCTCATCCAAAATGACGCCGGAAAAAATGAAGTAATTGGAGGAATTAATGGCGGATCCCAAAACTTCCGCTTACCTCCGCCACCTCTCGATGTTTCCACCGCAACCATCTGCTCCCCATTCCTTCAAACCCAACCCTTTCCATCTCCTATCACCGGTCACCACCCCTCTTCTCCGACCCAGCATTTTGCTCTCATCTTCTCGAGGGAATGCACTGATGGAGATCTCTCCTAAGGTGGGAAGCTCTGAGATTCAGTCTCAACCGCCGTTTCCTCTCCCGGCACCACCTTCAATACTGCCCTCTGTCCTGCCTCCGATGGCTGAGCAGGCGATTATCATTGCTCCGAGCGGCGTAGTGATGCCGTCGTTTGATTTTCCAGAGCTAGACACTCCAATTCTTGCTGAAGACTAAGAGGACCTAGTCCATCTATTTGAGGAAGCCGCTTAACAAGGCGGTAGTCCTATTGTCGTCCCGTTCTCCTCTGCCGAGCCGAAACCACAGCCGGAGGTCATCCCTTCTCCGACTCCTTCACCTCCGATGAAGAAACCCTCCAAAACACCTAGGGTTCCTCCCGCTCGTCACTCCAAGCGTATCTCTCGAACAGGCCGTCCCTCTCAGGCTCCCGAGCAACCGATTCACATCAACAGTGATGTCGAGGGTGAAGATCAATTGAGCGCTTCCTCCGACGACTCTGCTGAAAAATCATTCTCTCGTCAACTCTCAGAAGCCGAGAAGGATGAAGAACTTGAAGAGGAGATTACTGTCTCTCGGAAAGGGAAGAAGAAAATGCCTTCCTCGTCGCCGATGAAGTCGAAAGGCATGACAGTTAAGAAAGTCAAACGGGAAGTTTCTCCGACCGAGGCCGACACCAATTCCGACTCTGAGCTTGAGGTAATTAAGGCTTTGAATGAATGCTTTTACAATGAGGCTGCTAAGAAGAATTTGGATAATTTTAGGAAAATGGAGTTCATTAATGGTAGGGCAGTTGATTTGAAGGATTTTGCACAATATAATTTGGTTGATTTTCTGCGTAAAAGGAAAGTTTTTAGAAGTGTTACCTATGTGAAACCCTATGTTGCTGAGATTGTGAAGCAATTTTATTCCAATCTGCCTGTTGATTTTGCTAACCCCTCATCCAAGATGTTTGGAAAAGTTTATGTCCGTGGGAAGATTTTCTCTTTCACTCCCTCTCGCATTAACAAATTTTTAGCTGCTCCAAATGTTATTGAGTCTGATGATGAGATTGATAAGGAGCTAGAGGTTGAGATGGAAAATGTACTTACTGGTGGCCATGCAGATGTGTGGACAGTGAACAAAAGGCCTAACCGTATAGCTTCGGTTCTCACTTCTCTTTTTGCAACGTTGCACAAGATTTCCGTGTCAAATTGGATTCCTACATCCAATACCATAGTTGTGCCGTTTGAGCATGTGTGCCTACTCTACAAAGTGTTCAAGGAAGAGAAGTTCAACTTGGGCACTCACATTTTTAATGCTGTTGCTGAAGTTGCTGTGGTGAAGTCTACTAAAAAGTTGATCGTACCTTCTCTCATCTATAACATGCTTGTTGAGCAAGGGTTGAAGCTGAAGAAGAAAGATGTCCTCACATCCAAGCTCCCTCTCCAAACTGTGCAACCTGCCTTCTTGAGTGAGAAGAGGCACAGAGATCTCCCGTGGATTGATATCTCAACTGAAGAGGATCCCTCGGTTGAGTTAATGTGTTCTCTACCTGTCTTTGTTTTGCAGGAGCAAATAGCCTTCTTCTCCTCGCAGATTGCTCTCCTTGAAGGGCAACGAAGGATATTTCAACGACTCCTTTCTTCCCAAAAAGGAGGAGAAGGCCCTAGCCGTCGCCATGGACCAAGTGATGAGGAAAATGAAGATGAGGAGTGAGGGGATGAAGAGTGAGGGGGAGAAGCATGAAGAAGAAGAAGAAGAAGAAGAAGAAGAAGAAGAAGAAGAAGAAGAAGAAGAAGAAGAAGAAGAAGAAGAAGAAGAAGAAGATTGTAGTGTGTTGCAGTATTTTGATGATTGTTGGATAAAACAAAAACAACTATTTTTATTTTCTGCCTAACTCTTATATATTTTTGATTGCATGCAGATATGTATGCATTTGCTGTGAATATATTATGGTTATGGTTGTTTTATGTGTTGTGATGATATTGTGTAGATTTTGTTAGTCTTGGTAACAGGGGGAGCAACTGTTTAACTAACATTTCTCTAATCTTTTCATGGTTGTTGTGATTTGATTGTGCTGCTTCAGAGGGAGTAATTGTAACTCTTGTTTTTTGTTTGGTTTTGGGAAGAAAGCCAAAAAAGGGGGAGATTGTTGATACCGATTGGTAGTGTATCATAGATTTATGGATATTTGTTTAAATCGTGTATTTGGAGTTTTTTGTCTTTCTTGCAGGATAAAATCTGTTGAGAGAAAATAGGAGCATATGGGATTTGACCAAGTCCAACGATCTGCTAAAGCCACGGTTGTTCCGGAAGTTGCGCCGGAAATATAGGAGTGAAGATCATGGAGATCATGGCTTAGTGGATCGGTTGCTTTGAGTGGAGATCAAGCAACGAGCTGTGTATATATAGGGTTCAGATAGTTAGTGTTAGATACGAGTTTTTAATAGAGCTTTTCAGATATTGTAAAGTTTTGAGTTCTCGTATTTATCCGTTTCTACTAGATATAGTTAAGACAACTTTAGTCCCAACCTTCTGTGAAGGAAGAGATAAAGTGTCTTAATATTTAGTGAGAGTTTATCTGGTAGTGTTTTTGTAATTCACATATTTTATATAGTGAAGATTTCGCCCTGAGGCACTTCGCGAGATTATAGAAATATAATCTCGTGAAAATTCCAATCCATTGTTTCTGTTTTAAATTTCCGCTGCGTATGCAAAGTTGTCTTAACTTTATACACAACTTTGAACACAACTCTTTCAGAACCGAGAGTTCGGTTTCTTCAGATACTGTTGAGTATGATGTGTTCCAGATGATGTTATCACTTCGCTGATAACATCGCGATCAATGTCGTATCTAATGTTGTCCATTATTCTCGTCACACCGAGTATAACACTTGGATCTCTAACCTTATCATTTCCTAGTATTTTGGATTAATTTATTTTAAATTAATCTTAATAAATTGTGATTTTTGTCACATATCATTTTCCACGATTTAAGGGATTTATTAGATATTTTATTTTGAATTAAAACGTGGATTATGCTTGATTTTGACTAGGTCAGAATCTGTTCCGAGTTTTAAGGGACGTGATGTTCCCCACTTCATCTTTGACACTAACCGTTGCAGAGAACGTGGGTAACTGGAGTAACCGCCATTGTTACACGATGTTGAAGAACATGTGCCACGCAGTGCAGAGGACGGTTATCTCGAGTCCAATTCAGCAAGGGTAGTGGAAGGCGGTAGTTTTGCATCCAACCCATCAAGGATCATGGAGAAACTACCCAGCCGAGATGGAGAAAGTATGTAAGGCATTTCCAAGCCTTAAAATCATTTATGCAAGCAGGTTATCACTGTGGTTTGTGAGAAGCTCTCAATCTTGCATCTAGTGTCATCTCTGAAATCCAAGACATCTTTCTCGACATCTGCCTAGCGTCCCGATCAGCTGGAGACTTTCATTCCAGTTGTGTGTGTAGGTTAGATAGCCAACTTTGAGAGGTCTAGGATTTAGAGTGACTGATTGTAATCTATCTATGTGTTTAGATAGGTTTGTTTTTTAGTGATTATTCGAGTGAGTGAAGCTAGGATCGTCCTCTGTATGTTTTATGCAGTGTTGTCAAGGGAGTGAACCGAGACAACATCAAAATTATTTTTGTGTTTCACTTGTGATAGTGAATTTCGCCTTGAGGCAATCACACACCGTAAGGAGTGTGATTTAAAACTTATTTTGTGCAAAGTATTATTTACGTTTCCGCTGCATATTGAAGGTAATGTGGTAACACTAGCTTCAACATTGCATTTAACTTGGCAATTTACATCCGTAATTCACATTGTTTCAGGCAACAAATTTTAACAAGTGGTATCAGAGAGCCGGTACTTGACATACTAAGTACTCGATCCGGTGTTGCTTGAAATCTGTGATGGATATTCAAATCAATCAATGTCGTCCTCCTGCTCTAGATAGTAATGGTGGTAACTATGCTATGTGGAAATCTCGAATGAAGATCTACATCAAATCTATCGATGAAAGAGCATGGATGACAGTTATTGAAGAATGGAGCCCTCCTTGGATGTAAGGTCCAAATGGAGATTTTGTGTTAACTCCGGAATCTCAATGGACAAATGATGAGAGAATTATCTCAAATTTTAATGCTCACGCTCTGAATGCAATTTTTGTTTCTGTCGATGTTCCATGTTTCAAAATTATTTGTAATTGTGTTACTGCATATCAAGCATGGACCATTCTTCAGGAACATTGTGAAGGGTCTGCCAGTGTAAGGAAGACCAAACTGAGGTTATTCACATCAAAATTTGAAAATTTGCGCATGTTTGAAGATGAAACTATTTCATCTTAAGCTGAAAAATTATGTGAGATCTCAAACCAATCTACCACTCTTGGAAGTCCAATTTCTAATGAGAATATGGTGAGCAAGTTGCTTCGAACTCTGCCTGAAAGATTCAATATGAAAATTTCTACAATCGAAGAAGCACACGATGTTGGAACCATGAGTATGAGTGAAGCGGTCATCATCTTGTTAACATTTGAGAAGAATCTGCAAAATCAGAAAGCAATCTCAACCTCAAAGGGAATTAATCTCCAGACAACAACTATGTCATCTGATGTTCATGATGATGTTGATAGTCTTCAGGAAATCAATAAGGAAGAGAATCTAAGTGTTGCACTACTGACAAAGAAGTTCAACTCACTAGTTCGTTCCATGAAGAAAAGCCCCCCAAATATCAAACCTCGACGGCTGTTTGACTCTCCATCCTCATCAACATCAAATTCTGGAAGATCAAATGTCAAGAAGGAAGTCACTGACACAGGGAAAGACATTGATTCAGTTCAATGTAGAGCATGCTCTGGGTATAGACATTATTCAAATAAATGTCCAACAATACGAAGAAGACAAAGAAATAATTTTAATGTTGTTCTCAGTGATGAGTCTAATACTGAAAATGATTCAGATCAGAGAGTGTTGTTCATCAATATCATAGATGAAGGCGACCAGATTATTGATGCCTTGAATGGTATTGATGAACTTGATAGTCTGGACATTGAAGAATGTGAAATTGAAGATGAGGTTCTCCCAGATGTTGAAAATGAAGCCACTGAGATCTCTCCCAACATTACTAATTGGTATGAAATGACTCTACTGGATGAGTTTAATCATACTTCTTAGATCAGAGAGGTTAATCCACAGAAAGAACGCCCATCTGCCTCTCTTGAAGAGCTCAATGATGTTGTGAATGAAGTTTGCAATCAATAGACAACTCAATCCAAAGAACTGAAATTTCTTATGGAAGAAAATCGGTGTCTTAGAGAGAAGATTGTGGGACTGGAAATTAGACTCACCAGGAGTGATGCTGAAATCACTAAACTAAAGAGGGAAGTGGAGAGCACCTCAAGAACATTTCAGAAATGGAATCAAGGAATGAATGTCCTAAATGAAGCCTTAACATTTGGACAGACAGGCAGGGCTGGACTGGGATTCTCAAACAAAGTTTCCATGACTTCCTCAAATCACAATGTTGTGAAATTTGTAAAGGAAAACAAACCAAACATGTCTACTGGGAGTAATGTTGAAGATGATGATCGGAAGAAATGTAAGGGCTCAAAGGTTTGAAAATATGTGTGTCATTACTGTCAGGAGCCAGGATACATAAAACCACATTGCTTTAAGTTTCACGATGATGTTGTAACCGGGAGAACAACATCAGAGATCACATCAAAGAACAAGAACCAGATGAAATCTAAAAAGATGAAGGTTACATGCAATGTTGTGTACACATGACTGAAGGTTAACATTGCCGGAACATGGTACTTCGACAGTGGATGTTCTCGACACATGACCGGCAATAAGGAGTTTCTTATAGAATATACCACTTCAAATAAAGGCAAAGTCAGTTACGGAGGAGGAGCTCAAGGAAACATTGTCGGAAAAGGTACATTGAATGTTAAACATTTTCCTAAGCTTTAGAATGTTCTACATGTTGAAGGACTGACAGCAAATTTGATCAGTATTAGTCAGCTTTGTGATGATGGTATGTATGTCAAGTTTGATAAAAACACTTGTGAAGTGTTTGACAAACATGACAAATGTATAATGTTTGGAAGCTATGCATCTGATAATTGCTACCATGCTGACAAAGATGAAACGTGCAACATGACTGTTAATGATGAAACCAAGTTGATTCATCAAAAGCTCGGTCATATGAGCATGGTAAATTTGAAGAAACTGATTGTGTCGGATGCTGTCCGTGGCCTACCAAAGCTAAATGTTGATCACAATGTTGTATGTGGTGCCTGCCAAAAAGAAAAACAAACCAGAATTCACCACAAAAGCCTGGGTGGTTGTCAAACAACAAGATCTTTTCAACTCTTACACATAGACATTATGAGACCAGTCGATACAAAGAGTATGAGTGGTAAGAGTTTCATACTTGTCATTGTTGATGATTTCTCAAGGTACACTTGGGTTGAATTCCTACAGGAAAAATCTGAAACATTCAAAGTCTTCAAAAGATTCTGCTGCACAATGTGTTTGCAATTTGACACCAACATTGCATGCGTCAGAACAGATCATGGAAGAGAATTTGAGAATGCTGCATTCAATGATTTTGTGAAAGGAAAGGAATACTCCATGAGTATTCAGCTCCTAAAACTCCTGAACAAAATGGAGTAGTGGAGAGAAAGAATCGAACTCTGCAGAAAATGTCATGTGCAATGTTACAGGCTAAAAGGCTTTCGAAGAAGTTGTGGGCTGAAGCTGTCAACACAGCTTGTCACATCAGGAACAGAGTCTATCTTTGACCAGGAAGAAAGGAGACACCTTATGAGCTTCTAAGAGAAAGAAAGCCAAATCTCAAATATTTCCATGTGTTTGGATGTGTCTACTACATCCTGAACGACAGGGACTACCTTGGAAAGTTTGACTCTAAAAGTGATAAAGGATTGTTCTTGGGATATGCTCAAAACAGTAGAGCATATCGTGTTCTTAACCTAAGAACCAAAGTTGTGCAAGAATCTGTCAATGTTGTTTTTGATGATCTTGCAGGCCTGGCAACTAGATCTGAGAAAGATGATGTGTCTTTTCTCCTCCATGAACCAGATATTGCTAATAAGGAGCCTAGTGGAACTACCAAAAGTCCTACGAGAAGTCCTGATGTCAAATCCAATGCTTCTTCTCCCTCAGTAAAGGGATCAACATCACCTCGAATACCAGACTCAGAATCCTCCTCTGAAAGTGATGATGACCATCTTCCACTGGCTCAGTATGAACCAAGACGTGATCCTTCAAGGAGAATCAAAAGAGACCACCCAAATTCCCAAATCATTGGTGATGGATCGCTAGGAGTCAAAACCAGAACAAAGAGCTCAACCAATGTTGTTGAATTGGTCAAACAAGTTTGCATGTCATCAGTTATTAACCTTGTGTCCATTTCATGCTTTCTATCCAATGTTGAACCTAAAAATTTCAAAGAAGCATTAAAAGATGAGTTCTGGGTAGAAGCAATGCATGATGAGCTGATTCAATTTGTTCGGAATAATGTATGGGAGTTAGTTCCAAGGCCTGAAAATAAAAATGTAATTGGAACTACATGGATTTTTAAGAACAAGACTGATGAGTCTGGTAATGTGGTCAGAAACAAAGCCAGGCTAGTGGCTCAAGGTTATACTCAAGTAGAAGGCATAGACTATGATGAAACATTCGCTCCTGTTGCTAGAATAGAGTCTATTCGTCTCCTACTTGCCATTTCTTGCCACATCGGGTTTACACTGCATCAAATGGATGTCAAAAGTGCCTTTATGAATGGCATTTTGAATAAGGAAGCCTATGTTGAACAACCAAAAGGCTTTGAATGCCATGAAAAACCAAACCATGTGCTGAAACTACACAAGGCCTTATATGGGCTTAAACAAGCTCCTAGAGCTTGGTATGCTCGACTTACCGAGTTTTTAATTGACTTTGGTTTCTCAAGAGGCGTGGTAGATAAAACATTGTTTCTCAAAAGGATTCACAAACACATCACTGTTGCACAAATCTATGTTGATGATATTGTGTTTGGATCCATCTGTTCTAATCTCCTTAGGGAGTTTGTTGATGTAATGTGCAGCACATTTGAGATAAGCATGGTCGGTGAATTGACTTACTTTCTTGGTCTCCAAATCAAACAAGACAAAGATGGGATTTTCATATCCCAAAGTAAGTATGCCAAAAGTTTGATCAAGTGCAATGGACTTGAAGTTGCAAAGCACATGAAAACACCAATGGGATCCTCTGAAAAACTGAGCAAAGATGATGTTGGCGTCAATGTTGATCCAATAATGTAAAGAGGAATAATTGGTAGCTTGCTCTACTTGACTGCCAGCCGACCTGATATTATGTTCAGTGTTGGAGTTTGTGCTAGATACCAAGCTCAACCCAAAGAGTCACACTTGAAGGTTGTCAAAAGAATAATTCGATATGTTGCTGGCATAGTCGACTTTGGAATCAGATACTGCAAAGACACCAACACCAGCCTCATTCGATACAGTGATTCAGATTGGGCAGGTGATGTTGATGATAGGAAGAGCACAAGTGGTGGTTGTTTCTTTTTGGGGAGAAATATTGTTTCTTGGTCAAGCAAGAAACAAAATTGTATCTCTTTGTCAACAGCTGAATCCGAATATGTTGCAGCTACTAGTTGTTGTGCTCAGTTGATATGGCTGAATCAAATGCTGAAGGACTATGGCATGACAAGCTCATCACTAACCCTGCTGTGTGATAATGCTAGTGCTATTGAAATTTCCAAGAACCCCGTTCAACATTCACGCACTAAGCATATCGACATTCGACATCACTTTATCACAGACTTTGTGGAAAAGGAGATCATAAACATCAAATACATATCCACTGAAAATCAAACATCGGATATTTTTACCAAGCCTCTTGATTTCGAGAGATTTTCTGCCTTGAGAAAGTCTCTTAGAATGTGTTCTATTTAATTAGTTCATTTTGTTTACTGATGTTGAACTCGATGTGAGTTTTTTTTAAAACATCAGTTGTTTACCTCATTTGCATTTATTTATGTTAGTCATTTCTTTTAAGTATTATTCAAGGCTGACTTAATGAAATTATTGTGTTTCTGCATTTATTTAACAAAACCAGCTACTTGAAATCCTATGTCTGTGTTTGTGAATGAAATACCCGTAATTCTATAAGGTGAATTATAGTTGGGTTTGTTCACTGTTTGTCTGTGTTGTAGCTGATGTTGTGACCAAGATTGCAGAAGAAATGATAATCTTTAGAAATTATATGCCTAAAACTATATTTGTCATGAAATTATATTCCATCTGTTTATTATTTTATTTAAAAAAAAAACAAAAAAACAACAAAAAAAGAACGGATTTATTTAGGGGGCCCATGAATATCTCTAATTGTACTTTAGTGATAAATACACCTTCGGTTATCCCTATCCACTAATCCTTTTTCAATTTTTAATTTTTTATTCTGTATATGACGGTTTTAGGGAGTTCCGAGAATTGAGGGATCTTGACATCCATATCTTGAATTAAAATTCAAATCTCTCACTCATTCTCTCTCCACCGAGTCATTTCAGTCTCCCTTCATCTTGTCTATCTCTCTTTCTTCTGTTTTCTCTCAAGCTTTTTCAGAACATCCATGGCGGATCCTAATGAATTAGCTGCTATGTTTCAAATGATGAAACAAATGTTGGAGAAAACCATGGGCACTCCATCTTCAACTTCAGTTCCTGCTGGAACTTCAACATCAACCCCCACAGTCACTGTAACACCTGGAGTGCGTGAGGAAGGTGCAAAATCTGAGTCAGAAAAGCCCTCATCCCCTCCGACCGAATAAACTGATACTCCGATGAAGGAAGCTAAAATTCCCGAAGGGGTTCAAGTGTTAAATCCAACACCACTTCAACGAGTACTCTTAGGAAAAGAAGAAAACTCCATAGATCCTGATCTTGGGGTGCACATTCAAGCTATTGCCAACAAGAAGAAGAAGGTCGGGCCAACCCGTAAATCTAAGAGGCTTCACAGTTCTCAAGACACTGAAAAGGAAGAGATTGAAGAAACTAGCAAGAAGGCTAGGAGAACTCTGAAGATAGAGACCAAGCTGATGAGGTCTTTACAGGATGAGTCTGATGATGAAGAAAATCTTCCCGAGAACTCTCTCATTAAAGCCCCTGCGGATGTTGAAGTGGATGCTGAACAAGAAACTGCTTCAGAGATTCCTGAAGTTGTCAAGAAAGAAGTTTCTTCTGAGGCTGTGAAGAAAGCAACCTCTCCCACCTCTTCTCATGATCTAGTCTCTTCCGGTACTGCTCGAGATGTTCTCTTCCCTACTCAGTCAGGCAATGTCAAAGATGATGCTGAGTTTGAAGATTCTGAACCAGTCTATCCACCAGATTCCCCTCATGACGTTACTTCTGCCTTTAGTAAAACTTTTTACTCTAAGCATGCTAAGGCTCAATACAAAATTATGTGCAACCGTCCTGTGCGTGTTGAGAAATAAATTGATGTCTTAAGCTTTAAGAAGTATGGCATGGATGTGTTTTTGAAAGAGAGGGGTCTGTGAAAATCTGTTTCGTCTCTGTCGACCTTTGAGCCTGATGTGATTGTTGAATTCTATGCAAATGTTTCTCTGGATATGGGTGATAAAACAAGGAGCACGTATGGGGAAATTTATATGCGTGATCATGTGTTTAAGTTTAATCCGATGGTGATCAACAAGTTCTTGGGTCTAGGCAATGACAATTATGTTGTTAGTCTAGATCTTATTGATGATGTTGTGTCGACTATAACTGGTGGATTGGTAACCAAGTGGACAAACAAAATTTCCACTTCTAAGCTTACATTTTTATACTCTATTTTACACAAGATTATTATGTGTAATTGGTTACCTACCACTAACACCTCAGTCCTCACTATTGATCAAGCATTTCTGCTCTTTAAGCTTGGCACTAAGATTCCATTCAGCCTCGAAGACTATATTTTTGATTATGTGATGAAGGCTGCTACAAAGACCAGCAACACCAACATCCTTTCTTTTCCCTGCCTCATCTATGCAGTTATGGTTGAGCAAGGCGTGAAGCCAAATAAGAAGAAGATAATCACTGAAACATCGACTATCACAATTGTCAAACCAAAAGGGAGGACTTTGACTTAGAAGAGCTTTGCAATTGTCAAACATCGACTGTCACATTACATTTAACTTTGCAATTTACATCCGTAATTCACATTGTTTCAGGCAACAAATTTTAACAGATACTATTCAGAGCTTTGACTGAGAAGAGCTTCGGCTGGACTTTCAATAGCGAACTGAGGATGCTTATAGCTTGTAGAGTTCTTCTTCTTCTCAGATTGACTTTTACAGCTGCTTATATCACTTTAACTGAGTAGAATGGAGAGAGAGAGATAGAGAGCTCAGTTTTCTTGACAGAGATTTTAGGCAGTAGTTACCTTTGGATACTTCAACTGATTGAGCTGGCCTAATTAATCCCTTTAAGATACCTTTGTCACTACTTTGCACCATTGATTTTCCTTTTTTTGAAGTAGTGAACTTATTATATCCTAACCCTGTACTGCCAGACTTAGTTCTTTGATGACTTAAGATTTCATCTAGAGTTTGAGATCTTTTTTTGAACTTAATGGAGACTTTTTCTCTGTCAAGGATCTCCTGTTTGAGTCTTAAGTTCTCAATTTCTAACTCAGCAGTTTTCAATATCAGTTTCTCAAATTCTACTAACTGAGTTTCAAGATAATTCATCCTATCATGATCAATGTTTAGCTTTCTGACTCTATTCCTCATTTCATCATTGTCATCTTTCAGTTCAATATGCAAGCATGATATTGAAGCTAACTAATTTTCTAATAATAAAAGTTTTTCATCTAGTTCCATGCTAGAAACAGTTGCTTCATTAATGTGATAAAATGAGGTTTCAAATTCAGCTGTACTAACCTCTTCTTCATTGTCAGTCATGAGGTAAAATATAGCTTCATCATCCGAGTTATAGCCGTCGGAGTCAATTCCAGATGGATAGTCTAAGTCGTCTAGGATGGCATTTTCAGAGTTTACCATAATTTCCTTTCTTTTGAAGAAGCTTCTTCTCACCTTGGCCTTTTTGTCTTCTGGAAGATCAGGACATTCATATATGTAGTATCCTTGTATGTGACAATAAAAACACTCGCATATGCTTCGGTTGCCTCCTCTAGCTAGTTCAGCTGATCGTTCAACTTGATGCTGAATTCTCTCAGCTTTTGAAGAATCTTCAAGTTGATGTGGAACTGGTTGTTTGTCCCTGATTCTCTTTAGTTTCTCCAACAACTTTGTCACTGACTGAATTTGCTCATTGATGTCATCAGTCAGGTTCTCCTTCTTCTCAGTTATGTCTCTTTTTCTATCAGTTGCATATCCACCTTGATTTTCTCTAACTGGTGAACTTCTAGGTCAGAAGTTGTTTCTTCCACGAGTATCTCGAAACTGATTCATTTCACCATAAAAGGTTGTATCTTGAACTGATGAGGTTGAGGCTTCCTTTTTCCAGTTTAGGTTGTACTCATGAGCTTTGAGAGAGTCGAACAGTTCTCAGGGAGAGATGCTATTTAGATTTCTTGATTATTTGGTAGCAATCACTTTCATGTCCCATTCTTCTGTGAGATTATATAATATCTTGAAGTTCATCTCACAGTTGGGATAGCTTCTTCCCAAGTTGGTCATTTCACTGATTATGCCCAGGAATCTGGTTTCAAGGCTTGAAATGGATTCTTTTGGTTGCATTTTGAAGGATTCATATTTTTCAACCGCAAGTTGGAGCTTGTTTCCTTTGATGGCTTCAGATTCTTGACAAAGGTCTGCCAATAAATCCCATATCTCCTTGGCAGTTCTGCAGTTCTTAGTGCCCTTCATTCGATCTTCATCTAAAGTTTGGAAGAATGCTGCTTGAGCCACGAACTCTAGATTCTTCAACTTCTTTTTTTCACTGGTGAGAAGATGAGTTGGTTTTGGGATTCATGCTGGTTGATTAACATCAACTATGTGGGCATCATTGTCCATCATTATTATGATCGGACCATCTTCTATGACTTCCCACATAGTCTCATGAATTGAGCAAAGATGAGCTTTCATCCTTCTACTCCAATTATCATAGTTCTTAACTAAAAATAGAGGTAGTTTATAGTTTCCCGTAGCTTAAGATGTTAGCACAAATAAATAGATCTGATTCAGTTGATCTGCAGACACGACTGATCCTTAGAATCAACAGCTCTGATACTACTTGTTAGTCTCAATCGAGTCGTGTTCAGTTTACAGGGGGGTGAATAAACTGATCTAAAAAACTTTGTAAACAAATGTGGATAAATTCAAGGGCCCTTCAACTCATTTAAATTTAGCGGTTTGACTATTTTCAGTTTGTTTGCAATAAGTACAAGTCGTGTGATCTTGTGTGCAGTTTCAAGAGATAAGCAGTTTAAGAACTGAAAGAAATACATCACACAATCAATTTTATAGAGGTTCGAACTCTCAAAACTTCTACGTCATCTCTTCCTTCCGCAGAAGGGATAAATCCACTATATAATCTGAGTTAACTTTACAAATTATACAATGAATATAAACTAGCTGAACCTGGTAACAGTCAGTTTCTTTAAAGTGTTACCTCAGCTGGGTCGATGGCTCACACTTGTAGTCTCCAACAGTTAGCTATTGCGGTGATAGTTTCTTTACCACCGACTCACACTTAGTTGGAGAGTTAGGTCCTATTATCGTCTTTACAAGGTTTCAGATCCCTTTTGATCTTTGAGATGGTTAGTCTTGAAATAGGGTTATCGACTGATTGTGCTCTTTGAACTGAGCGGTTGTTGTTGATTCTATTCAGAGCTTTGACTGAGAAGATCTTCGGCTGGACTTTCAACAGCGAACTGAGGATGCTTATAGCTTGTAGAGTTCTTCTTCTCAGGTTGACTTTTGCAGCTGCATATATCGCTTTAACTGAGTAGAATAGAGAAAGAAAAAGAGAGAGAGCTCAGTTTTCTCGGCAGAGATTTTTGGCAGTAGTAAGGCAAAAGTCATGCAAAAGTCTTGGCAAAAGTCTCTTTCAAATTCTATCTCATTCGTCTTTTATAGAGGAGTGTATTCTGACCATTGGTTGTGGCAAGTCTCTTGAGTGATCAGAGGTTTGTTGGTGCATATAACCGTTATTCTGCCATTGATTCTTTGGGGTGTATTAACTTCGTTGATTCTGCAGTCAGTGACCTTAGATTCGGGCCTACCCGATTGGTTTAGTTAATGCTTCAGTTTGGCTTCAGAGAGTCACTTTTCTATGTTGCTGCTTGAACAACTTTTTAGCTCGACTGTTCATGGTCATCGGTTGGGTTAACTTGGATCTAAGTCTGGCTGATTTGACTTTCATCTTGGCCGCCAGTTAAGTACTCTTAGATGTCAGTCTGACTGTCTTAACTTTTGGTCATCAGTTGGGTTGCCTTGATCTTCAGTTCGAATGACTTGGCTATAAATTTAGTTGTCTAACCCTTTAGTTTGGTAGACTTAGACTTCAGTTGGACTATCTGGGCCTTTAGTTCTATTGACTTAGTCTTCAATTGGATTTGTCTAAGTCTTCAGTTCGGTTGACTTGGCCTTCAGTTTTTCTTGAGTGTTTTGACATCTCATCAAAATTTCATTTAGGGCTTCTTTTGATTGTTTTTCCTAACATTATCATTTGAGATGTTTATGATTCGAATCTTGTTGGAGTCATATTTATACTTTTTGATCTTTTCATTATAATGCCTTTCTGGACTATATATAATTAATGATGGATGTTTAATTTCGAAAATGAATACTTTTTAATCTGTTTATCATAAGATCTTTCTGGACTATATATAATTAATGTGGATGTTTAATTTTGAAAATGAGGCTTATCTGAGTGGTTAAGTGTTTCATTTGTGATTAGGGGTCCAGGGTTCAAAACCATTTGATGTAGTTTTAATTCTTGTTTTGTATTTTTAATTCTAAGCTTTTATGGAACTATTTAATTAAAGCAGTTTGTTTTATGTTGTATAAAATAATTTAATACGGTGGTTAAGGTCTCATTATTCTATAGTTAGGTCATGGGTTCAAATCTTTTTACTACAATTTTATTTATGTATTTATTTATTTATTTTATTTCTTTTTCTATTTTGTTTTTATTTTGGAATTAAATCCAAAATTAAGCATATTATATAATAAGTGACACTTTATTAGGATATTATTATCTTTTAAACCATTAATTTAAGTCATACGATTTTAATATATGTGATTAAAATATATTTTTCTCGATCAAGGACTCGGGTATAGCTTAAAGCTACGATTATCTGTTCGACCTATACGTATCATCTTTTCACGACCTTATTCTATTGACGTACCAATATACCCTTATACCCGTATTTACGTTATAGAATAGATTAATTAATGACCTCAATAAGCTTCTAAGTCTTAATGGTTATGTGTAGGACAAAACTCGGAACATCGGACTTAAGGGACTGCTAGAACAATCGCTAAAGCTTCAACTATTACTAGCTATCCAGGTGAGCTAGCTATACTATCTTTGTAAATTGTATCTTTTGAGTAGAGGTGTCAAAATGAAAGCCCAACCCAGCCCAACCTAAACCCAATGGGTCACAACCACAATTTGACCCAGCCCAACCTAACCCAAAAATGAGTGGGTTGAATTTCTAGCCCATGGGCAGCCCATGAAGTCAGTTGGCCTAAAGTCCAGATCCTCTAATTTAAAGGTCCAAAGTCCAGTTTAATTTTATAAAATTTCTTGTATCTGAGTAATCATAATGTAATTGCATCAAATTGATATCTAATAATTACAGCAAAACAGACGAATTAGAAAACTTAAAAATTCTAACATTTTTCATAACTAATTAACCAACTAAATAGAAATTATACACAATTTTTTTAAATGCTTAAATGTTTGTAACTTCAATATGCAAATTTATAAAGTCCCGCTAGACATAAATTTAAAATACAAAGATAAACAACTCATCATTCTTCAATGTCTTAGTCAACTTATACTTTATTTTTATCCAATAATGCAGGAATGATTTAAAAATATCTAGCCTAATTCAAACATCCGAAATAGGTTGTAATAGTTGGTAACTAATATTTACAAACATTATTATTTTTCTCGTCTTTGATAAATGTCAGCATTTATTTTATTATTTTTCTCGTCTTTGATAAATGTCGGCATTTATTTTATTCTTTTTCTAGTTTTTCAATATGAAACTTCCATATTTTTTTAAGATCATAACTTAAATATAGGTTTTGATAATATGTAGATTTAATGAGTTAGTTAGGCCAGAAACCCAAATGGCCCACAACCCACTGGGCCAACCCATTTTTTGCCCAATTTTTCAGGCTTTTCATTTTTAAGCCCAATCCAGCTCAACATGTGGATGGGTTGGGCCGACCCATTGGACTAGATCAATTTTGACAGCCTTACTTTCGAGCTATTAAGCTCTGCTTTGTCAAAATTGCATATGTGACTATCTGTGTTAAATATTTACGTGCTACTGTATGTTGTCGGAGTCTCATAAACCAACATTATATCAATGTGAGTAGCTACAATATTGCATGCATTATTCGTCATGCCCTATTCCTTGTCAAAAGACTAAAATGAACAGTTACACTCATTGGTTATACTCATAAACTTTACGCATTGGTGATGTAATAGGGGTTGCGGACAGTGACTGGTTATATCCTTAGTGCTCCACAATAAAATATTTTGGTGAACTTAGATTGCTTCCAACTTTAAAACCTCCAAAGCTTCGCTACCTGCATGGATACAGATAGATCACTTTTAGAAAATGATTTGCATAACTTAAATTGTGAAAACTTGCCCACTGAGTGCATTAGTACTCAGCCAAATCTTTTCAAACATTTTTCAGGTCAGTAAGCTGGCGCGTGGAGGAGGTGACGATGCTGAGAAATGGGCTATTGTAATTTACATATTTTCCCATTGTCTCATTTTGTTAGTATTATGTTAAGAATTGAGCTTCCACACATATGATATTCTTTTGCTAAATGTTAAGAAATCTGATATCGATATTATGGACAAGTATATGTTATTATAAAGCATGTTTGGTTATCCTGAGTCTTCTGTTGAGGTTTCATTAATTTAATTACCTCATTTCTTTCCTGCTTCTTAAATGCAACGCCCGTGGCATCCATTTCCACGGTCTTTCAAAACTGGGGCGCTACAATCAGCATACAATCTTATAGGATTATACCGTGTCAAATGCAAAACAAGAGATTTTAGGCCTTTTTTTTCGATTCCAAATTTCTTATTATAATTGAGCTGTAACACCCTGAAAAAAAATATAGTAATTAATTTTATTAAATAGTAAGAAATTTCATGAAATTAGAATCCAAATTATGTTAGATTAGTTAAATTGTTGGCCTAGAGGCACTATAAGACCAAGAAAAGTCTCAACCTTAGTTAAGTGTTTAAATTAATATTAGGATTCATTTTATAAAAATAAACATTAATGGGATCATTTTGGTACCAAGATCATTCAAATAAGACCTCATTTGACCTCTCAATGAAATTTATTTCATTATGTACCTTGAAATCAATTTATTCCACAAAGCCCAACTTTATTAATTCAAGTCCAATTAATTATCTACTTCTGGCCCATCTATTTATCCCATTATAACCATTTCATAATACATATATGTATTGGTGGGCCTATCCATTGGAGAATCCCAGAAGGAATAAATTTATATCAAATGTCTAAGTTATCAGTTTAGATAAATTTGAAATTTCCTCCAACCATACTTCGCCAATTGGAAGTTGTTTAATAGGGGTTAGTGTCATGCTTAATGTACACGTGTAGTATATGTATTCTATTTATGTATATTACACACACACACACACACACACACACACACACACATATATATATATATATGGAGATAGATTGATTTTGGAGAGAGAGCATAAAAAAGAAAAGAAAAGAAGCGATCAAGTTAAAAAAAAAGGAAGAAAATTGAAAAGAGAGGGGTGAGTTTCTTAGCACCCATATTTTATTTCAATTTAAATTTCAATCAATTTGACTATTCTAATTTTATAATTCATATGATGTGGTAAATTTATTATTGCAAGCTCTATCTCTATCGTTTCTAAATTTTAATCCAATGTTATTTGATCTATTTAATTTCAGGTTTCACCATAAAATATTAAATAAATCCAACTCCCAAATTCATATTCTCCTAGTTCTAGTTTAGTACTTGAGAATTAAATTAGGATTTTTAGAAAACGTGATTTAGTCCTATAAATAAAATATTGTATATTGCTCAAAATAAATTCTAAAAATTAAAATTCACTTCTATATGTTAAATCAAGCTTCCTAGTTATTGAATTGACTTCAATACATATTTATCCATTCAATTTGATCCATGAAGTCTGATAAATTCTCAATCAGGGTCACTAAATTGATTTAGTCTGTCAAATGCGCATTAATCGTCCGTTTGACTCCATTTCTATTCCAAACGATCCCAAGGCATAGAAAATTCCTACTTAAGTTATTTATAACCTAAGTTATTACCTAATGGGCCTATTTGAGGATTCTAAGTTAGAAATTCTAATTTTGAAGGCCGAGACGATCGGAGAGCATAGTTGCATTTCACGCATAACTGCATTGCATATTGAGATCATCAAGGTGGGATTTTCTATAAATCGCAACTATGTTTTGAATTCGTCCATTAAAAGCATGTTAAATGTTTTAATAACATTTTTTACGCAATGATTGAATGTGTTGATACTTCATGTATAGAGAATTCCGACTTACAAGCATAGACAGTTTACTTTGTGACTGAATGTTTAGATAAGTAACCGTAAAGTATTCATGTGATCACATTGGATCTCTCATCCAATGAAGAAGAGTAAATTATGTTATAAAGTATGTTTATGATTGATTTTAAAGCATGAAAGTACGACTTTGACGAATATTAATGTCTTCTGAGTGTTTTCTGACACTCAACCCAAATATTTTCAAATGTTTTCAGGTCCTGGAGATCGAGTTGGTTGATGACGAGCTGCTAGAGTGGGTTTCATGGTTGACCATAATGTGGTTTTTACTTAAAACCATCTTTAAACTTATGTTTGTATGTTAAATATTAAATGCTTCCATTGATACTCTGCAAAAAATTTGAAGTTTAAAAGTTGTAGACCTTATTGGTCAATTTTTGATTGTATATACAAATATTTTGAATGTATATAATGGTTGGTCGTGTAGTTTTTGAATATGTGGCCTGATTAGCTATGTATATTGCTTGTTAACAAGTCATAATTTGGTTATGCGTGAGTTAGTGATTTTGAAAAGTCTTGTTGGAAGTTGACTTTGAGACGCCTGAGTGCGTTTTGAACATTTTTATGTTGAAGTGCTGCCCATTTACAAATTATTTATAAAGTTAAAACTAATTTTTTTGAAAAGTGTTTATCACGTAAGCATGTATGTGTGTCTTTTGGTGACATTTTGATCATACTGGGACTGGAGCGTTACATGAGCATACTCTCAAATGGGGTACATGGTCTTGTGTGCAGTAAGTGCACCATCAGACCTGTTGATCGTGTTAATGTGTTGACTAGTCATATCGAAGAACACGCGTTGACTAGATCAACCCGCAAAAAATAAAAATAAAAATCATTAAAGTCAGTGTCAACTGCAAAAAGTATCACTCAAAAGCCTAAAAGTATGCCAGAAAAAAAAAGAATAAAAACCGTCAAAATCAGTATCAATCGTAACACAAAAAAGTATCACTCAAAATTCAAAAAGTATCATCTGTTTTGATGGGTTTTTTTTTTCGAGAGTTGACCGGATTAACGTCCGATCAATGCGTGTTGATCATCTGATGTACACCTAGTGCATAGGAGAATTGGTGTTTTCAAAAAATACATACTTCCCCTTTATTTAATTAACCTTCTAAATAATGGTCTTACTTTTTCTTCTTTATTTTTTTTAAATAATGAGGGCTATTCTATTTTAAAACTTTATCTTTAACTAAGCGTATTTCTTTTTATATTGGGAGCCATGTTCATCTTTCTATTTTTTAATCTTAATATTTTTAAACTTGTACGTTTGATTATATATATATATATATATATATATATATATATATGGTAAACATTTGCATGATGCAAATAAGACTATATGAGATGGGTTAGTCAAACCCGCTTTTGACCCGGTCAACGCCGGTCAACCCGCATTTTGACCCGGTCAACGCGGGTCAACCCGCTTTGACTGGGTCAACCCATAAAAAAAAACCTGTCCAAAATGAGTACCAACCTTCCTATTAAAAAGTATAACAAAACATTCGAAAAGTACCATCTGTATCATTAAAAAGTAAGGGGTCTGCTAGTTATTTTATATAAGTTTATTTAGTTCAAATTCTGATTTTTTTTTTCAGTTTTTATATTGTATGTGTTGAGATTAATCTAAAACAATCATCATTCCAAGAATTTGCAAAGGAAAGCAAAA
Organism: Perilla frutescens; assembly: GCA_026008535.1. Lineage (NCBI taxonomy): Eukaryota > Viridiplantae > Streptophyta > Magnoliopsida > Lamiales > Lamiaceae > Perilla > Perilla frutescens. The sequence goes on along the minus strand of BRKX01000020.1, from coordinate 802,039 downwards.
CACGAGTTCGGTAAAATAAAAAGTACCATGTGGTAAGCAGAAAAGTATAAAGTACGATAAAGAAAGGTATCAACCTGAGATTAATATTATCATCATTCCAACTACAATAAAAAGTACCATGTGTCACGTGGCCACCTGAAATAGGCGGAAATAACCGCTGTTACACGCAAGTCCACCTCTATATATATATATATATATATATATATATATATATATATATATATATTATTTTGATTTGGGTACAACACGAATCCCATTTGAATACTAAATTATATAAAAAAATGCAAAATTAATTTCCGTATGACCATATAATATTTTCAATTACATCTATAATAATAGATATAATACAAAAGATAATAGATTATTACAAATGATTACAACCTCAAATATATTATCTCATACAAATTGCTCGTTTCCACCACTGAACAAAGCATTCCACACACACAGCATATTAGCATGTAACACTCGTTAATATTATCACTCTAACAAAGCAAATACGTAAATAAAAGGATAGAATATGGCCATTTTATTGAAGATGAGTTTTTGATATTGCATGCATAATCAAATGAGTAGAGGATCCACATAGAGAGCAGCAATCAATGGCCCCAAATACTTCTCTGGATCAGTAAACCCATCTTCTCTGTTGTTGTAAGTCATCTCAGCAGCCCCTCCATAGTTGAGAAGTTGCTGAATCAATTCGTTGGGCGCAGACCTTTCCCCAGCCTTCACCCATTCCTCAGTTATATCCTTCCATCCGTCCTCCACCAGTTCCACAAATTCAGAAAGGGCCTCTTGCTTCGATACACCTTTATCATTCATGTAGCAATCCACCACCGTCGGAAGTTTTCCTTCCTTATTCTCGCGCTTCATATTTATATATATATAAGAACTTATATTATTATCCAACTATTGTGCATATACTTTTCTATTTGGAATAAAAAGACTGAAATTAATTATATGTGTGTGTGTGTGTGTGTGAAGTAGTAACTAGTAACAGCACTTACTTCATGGCTGCCTAAATCGTCTAGGGTTCGGCCCATCTTAGCAGTGGATATTACGATTTTGGGTTCACTCAGCAACCATTGAACTACTTCTTCTGTAACAGACTTCATGCCCGGGACGAAAGCCATGAACATGACATATATACAGCTCGTAAACACAGAATTTGTCATATACTCTTCGAAAGGAGGCATTTGTCGCTCCATGATCCACTTCTGCTCTTTGTTATAAGCCCTACCAAGTTGTTTCACCTAGAATATAGCTTTGTGATTTAGGCATACATTTTGGTGATGATGATGCTATAATTTATTAGTTGCTCAATAATATAAAGCAAAAAAATATTTTATTATATATATTATTGCTTCCAAATACAATTTATAACCAGTTTATAGTTTGTAAGTTAATCCTTGAATCATTGTTCTTGAATTTAAAAATGCAAATTAAATTGGTAGACTAAATAAAAGTAGGCCATACCGTTTCTCGGTAGTAAGGAACTGCAAATGATTTTCCTAGTTTTTCTGCATCACGTTCATAATCTTCATATATACTCATAATGAATCTATAAACAACTTTCATGAAATCAGGGAGTACATCAATCTCATCCAAATTCCACCTGACAAAATTCCAAGTATTTCGTTACTTCCACATTTTAATAATTAGCATGCATGTCTTTAGCAAGATGATTGTGTATATATATATATATATATATATATATATATAGGGAAAGGATTAAATCAGAACCCTTCCCCCAGGTGGGAACTAGGAACCAATTCTAGCTCTTGTTTGACTCAATCTGGACGGTCCAAATTAAATCAGATTTAAGTGGATGAGTGATGGCATTCCTATAATTTTCGGTAACTTTGTGAACGGAGGGGTAATATAGTAATTTAATAATTCTTGTCTTTTGTTCTGAGGCTAAAATGAGAATCGCATGAGGCTAAAATGATCGAAGTAGGAGGCTAAAATTGATGTGACATTTTCCACTAGAGTTCACCGTTCCCAATTAGGGTTTATTACGTTCCAATTATGGCTCATCTGATCCCAACTAGTAATTATGAGATTTCCATTAGGGTTCATTGTCCCCAAATAGGGTGTATTGCATTTTATTTCAATGAAATCATCGTTACATTTTTGTTTATCAACACATGCTAAAATGAGAAATGCATGAGGCTAAAATTGAATTTGGGCAATTTCTGAGTTCAGTTCCGATTTTTGCCCTTAATGAGACGCGCGAATTGAAGAGTTTCATTTTAATTACAAAATTGCCACCGAAAATCTGGATTAATCTGGGTCGTCCAGATTTTGGAATGGAGGCATGAGATTGGTTCCTAGTTCCCACCTGGTGACTACTTTTCACCAGATCCCATCCGTATATATATATATATATATGTATATATATATATATCAAGTAGAAAATATAAAAAAATATATATGTATTGTTGTTTAATTAAAGAGAGAGGAAAAATACAAATTTTCATGAAATGTGTTGAGGTGTACGTACCTCTCCAAAATGTGAGTAAAAAGATCATCTTCTTCAAGAGTAGCATAATTATCGTACATGTCATCAATAATTGAAACCATTTGCATGTTTTTGGCGACCGCTATTCGAACATAAGAGTATTGAGGTTCGTAGCGAAATACAGTGCCCCAAAGATAACACTCAACCATTCTGTCTCTTGCATATGGCAATTTCCTCTTTAGCTGAAATTTCTCCCACCACCTTTATTAATTTGCAAAACCATACATGCATAAGTCACCATTTACAATTAATTAATGAAATTATATATAATATGAAATGAAATACTGCTAGCTACTTAATTCCATTTCTTGATTTTACTACCTCGTAAGTTCGGCCAATTCTTTCCTGTAGATGTTCTGCAAGAAATTGAAATTCAATTTGGCTAATTTGACAAGAAATTCTTCGGTTGAGGCGTCTCTTCCATAGACAGAAATGTAAAAACGGACATTCAAGAGTGGAAGACCCCTATGAATGGCACGTTTCAGAGCTTGCTCGACTTTCTCTTTAATGGGGGACTCTAAATTAGTTAACATACGAGTCAAGTGATGAACTGTGAATGCAACAGCATCATCTAAAATATTCTCGTTGCGAATCCGCACATGAGCTGCCTCGTACAAACTCAAGAGCCCCTCAACATCGCTGCTGAGGCTTTCTTTCCATTTGCTGTCTTCGCCAACAAATTTGTTGAAAACATCTGTTTCATTCATGCAAAAGTTTTCAGTTTATTCAAATTTAACACTAGCTAATAACTCACGACTTACTGCAAGATTAAAAATGATACTGATGTTATATAATATGTGATAGTGAGAGTGTTATCATATATAATTCAGAGAGAATTGAAGACTAGCTTTAGTAAGTGGAGTAGTATACATACTGCAAGAAACGTGATATTGATGCTGTCTAAGCAAACGAAATTGAAGTGCAGTAGCGAACAAGTCGTAGTCTTGTTCGTCCTCAATAGAATCATACACTTGTTTGAGCTTGTTTTCGATTTCTGTGTCAAAATGATATGCCAGTCCCAAACGCTCAAATTTGTCGATCAATATCATTAGTTTTGTAGACGCTGCAGCCATTAGCACACTTCTTGCTTCTTTCTTCAATGCTTCCATTTCCTTACTATACTTCTCCTGCACCTGTACAGACAATATATTGATTACTATCTCTGAAAATTAAAATTCAGCTTGGCAAAATCTAAACGGGACAAGTAATTAAGGCTACCTACTAACTATTAATATGTCACAAGAGTAATATCAAACCAAATTAAATCTGAAGAAATATTTTCACACACACACAGATATATAAACGTGTGTATATATATATATATATATGCATACATATAGGTATACGGATATGTATACCTGATCGTCGAAAGTAAACGTCGAGAAAATATCACCCCACATGCTTGGCTTGTAAGTGACGATCGGCGGGCGGAGATTCCTCACATTGCTTGGAATAGCAGTGATGTTGGTAGCAGTAGCCATTGTTAAACTTAGCTCTCTTTGTGCTTCTTAATTTAATGCTTGCTAATGGTGTGAAATATAAATTACCATTCATGCATCAATTTATAGATGCACAAGTTTAGTCATAACATATATTTGCAAGCATTTACTAAAGTCGGCATACAGACATGCATTTACTTTCGGTGCTGATGCAGAGTAGTGTCCTACAAGCTTAATTAATTTGTTTGATAGTGCTAGAAATGAATACCAGCCCTCACTCACCCTCACAAAATCGATTTGTAAGGGGAAGGTTGCTCTCACCTTAATAAGTGGCACATGCAACTTTCCCTAATCAATGTAGGATATTCGCGCGTAGGGTGGAACTAAGCCACAAATCACATGCCACTTTTCCTGTGCCACAAACTTAATAAGTGGCACTTGTCACTTTCCTCAACCAATGTGGTGCAGGGTGGAACTAAGCCACAAATTTAATAAGTGGCACATGCCACTTTCCCCAACCAATGTGGAATATTTAACACGCCCCTTCACGCGTAGGGTGAAAGTAAGCCACAAATTGCTGAGAACTCGATATTGGGGGATCCCAACATTGAAACTGGGGTTGACTCTTAGGGATTGTGTCCTTAAAGCAACTGTGAATTGTTTTTATCTTATTTATAAAATCGACATTTTTTTTCGAACTAATATGCTTCTTGTATGCATTTTTTTTTACATCACAGAAAATTCCTAGTTTATTTAATGTTACCATAATCTTAGCATATAAGTGTTATATACAAGAGGATTAAGATTATGGAAAATAAACTAAAAATGAAGTTCGTGATAAATTTAATTAAAGTATGGGGTCTTTAATTAAAATGTCACTAATGCGGCCCAATGACATTATGAATGTGACCGTTTTATCAAAACCGTTGATGTGGAGACATCCAGTTGGGTGCATTTATATATGATATGATCATATAGGACTTGGACCGATTTAACTTAATTATTCCTTCAAAATATGTTAAAGAAAATGAATATTAAATTAAATCACAAGATGATCATATATGAATAATCTTAATCTTGAGTGATTATAGACTCCTGTTTATTTCAATGTGATTCTTGATTTGCTCGTTAAAGTTTGTTTGCCAGCATTCTCTAAACTTGCATTTTAGATTCACGTTTGAATTAAATAGTTGGGAATGTAATTTATAGATGTGGAATCCATTCCTTCTTTTAAGAAGGAGAAATATAATTCTCTCATTTGTTAATGTTGGAACTGAGTGATTTGAGATCTCTAATTTATAAATCGTTTATAAATTAATCGCTTATTGGTGAATTAATGTTAAATGAGGAAAAGAAATAATTGAAGAGGTTAACGGATATTACCTGTCTTCAATTATGAATTATCTATGGAGGATTAATTCATATGAAATGATTAAATCAATGGACTGCTCAAATTCGTAGAGTAACTATGTTCTATAATTAAAGAGAGTGCAATTCCGAATTTTTAGTGGAGTAATATCAGAATTAATAAGTTGAATAAATTAATTAAAGAGTTTAATTATTTATTCGATTTATTGGAGCTCTTGATTATAGGTCCATGGTCCCCGATTCGCCTTCCTTTATTATTAACGGGTCAATAATAATATTTAAGTTCCTAAAGTGTTATGAAAAATAAGTTTTCATAAAGTTTGGGCTTATGTGTAAATATTCGTTAATTCCGAGAATATATGATATTCCACAGTTTAATTGTACTAGGAATTAAATAAATATAAGATATTTATATTATTTACATATTAGTAATAATTAATAATTATTTGAGATAATTATTAATTTGTTTCCTTATCTTTTATGATTTTGAATCTGTGAGTTAAAAAAAGCATATATGATTCACGTTTGACGTGAATTTGGGAGAGAAGAAAATCAATTCACGCCGATTCCATGATCAACGTGAGACGTGAATAGTTGAAATCACAAATCAAATAATTGCATCATTATTAACTCTATATGCTTAGAGAATTAATTCACGTGTAAGATGTGAATTTGATTTGATGAAATCAAAAGGAATTTGATTTCAATTTCTCTTCTTCTTTTGTTTATATTTAATTCAGATTAAATATTCTTCTAATACTGCAATTCAATTCTACGATTTCATGTGTTGAAATAATTATAGAAAAATTAAGTTAGGAACTTAATAGATTTATTTCGGTGCCCACTCACTACCGTTTAAAGGGAGGATCGAATCGGAAGATCGTGGTGTTTACGAGCTTCGAGATTCATAGGTGAAATAAGAAGACGAAGGAAGTTTAAAAAAAAAATATTTTCTTCATCCTTTCTTTAGCATTAAATAAATTTAATTTGACATGGATATTAAATTCTTATATCACGATCTATATTCTGATTTATACCGCTTCTGCTCCCGTTCGATTTGATCGAAAAGACGGATTCATTCGACCCAAAATTATTTCGGATCGATTTAATTTCCAACAAATGGTATCAGAGCAATGGTTGTTTTGATATAAGAATATAATTCCATGGAATTAAATTTATTTAGGAGTGGGCTATAGGATTTGATCTTATTTTTGTGATGAATGGATGAATGGATGTTTTTGGATTGATGCCTTAAATTGGTTTTTGATAAGATGATGATCTACACCCTAAATTTAAAGGGTATAGAAGTTGTAATTTTATATAGATAGGTTTTTGTCAATCCCTCCCCGATTACCTCGCTATGTAATTTACAATTTTCTGTTTAGATTTAGGGGTGTGATTTAAGGCATCGATCCAATTTATCATTTATAATTTCTTGCAAATTATTTTATGTATATGTGATATATGTACCATGCATTATTATGTCACTCATGAAATCCACTCCGAGCATGTTAATAATTTTAAAAGAGTTTAATATTATGATTGATTTATAAGATAGATATAATCTATGAGATAGATTATTATTTTATTTTATTTTTTTGTGATGGATGATTTAAATCTGATCTTTATAAAAAATTAGATTTTCACAAAAAAAAATGAAAAATAAAATAAAAATACTGGTACGGTCCATTGGAGGCAGCAATCGAATTGTTCGAATTTGAAGATGGACTAATTCTATATTTTTCTTGTGTTTATTTTTGTTGTTTTTTTTTTATCATTATAATTCCTTAATTATTTTGATAATTTAAGGATTTGATTAAAAATTTAATTTTTGTTGTCTAAAAGTTAGATTGTTGAAAATTAATTTTAATCAAATAATCAATAAGATTGGTTTTTGTTAAAACATATGATGTTTTATAACTTAAAAGTTTATTAAACTTTTATTATAAAATTTTGGTTAGATAATTTATTTAATCTAATTCTTAGATTGAAATATAATTATTATTATTTAGTCAAGTAAACCAATAAGATTGCATTTTGTTAAAAAAACTTTTATTATAAAATAATGAGTGGGAGAAGGTTTTATGACGATAATACCTATAGTCTCCACTGTTGATAAAAACAAGGTGAGATTTTAGTGACGCCTCGCGACGATTAATTTTCGTCCCCCTACGGAAGGCTTTCACTAAAAATCAATAATCAAGGCTTTGTCTCTGAAAGGATAAGTTTTTGAAATTTAATTCTTAATCTTCCTACCCTACGGCGGTGATTATGAATTAGTTTTGAAAGACTGAAATAGTGGGTCACACTCATAAAAATATTAATAAATTGTTTGTTAATATTTTTGACTAAAATAAAAGGTGATTAATAAAATAAATGAAGATATGAGATGTCTTGATAATTTATTTTATTAATGGAGATTGTCTCTATTTAATTATCTTTTGATTTGACTTACCCTACGGCGGCATATCAATTGTGAGATTAAATTACCTTGGAATTGGTAGGATAAATTGTTATTGTATCATACATCACATTTATGATTCATAAAGTCTATGTTATGTGATGTTTGTTCGTAAATTTATGTCGCTTTATTTATTTTTCAGCAACATGTCTAATCCTATGCTTGCACTGCTTCATGAAAATTATCTGGTGACAACTTTATCAAGTGAAAAAGTAACATTAATATTGCACTCGCATATGAGAACCTGAAATTTGTTATGACTGATAATGTTTCGCCCGAACCCTCTGCAAATGCCGCTTGTAATGTATGAGATATTTATGAAAGGTGGGTTATGGCAAACAATAAGGCTCGTGCCTATATGCTTGCTGGAATGAATGACGTGCTTTTCATTCCGGCTTAGACTAAAACATGAGAATACAGAGACTGCCCGTGATATGATGGAGTCTCTGAATGAGATGTTTGGTCAACCTATTGCTCAATCAAAGCATGAGGCTATTAAGATGGTCATGAATGCTAAGATGAAGAAGGGACAGTCAGTGGGAGAACATGTTTTGAACATGATCAACTACTTCACCGAAGCCGAAACCCACGGTACAACTATTGATGATAGCACCCAAGTGAGTATGATTTTGGAATCACTCTCACCTGCTTTCCTACTGTAGCACCCCGGTCCCGAAAGACCGTGGAAATGGACGCCACGGAGGTTGGAATTAAGAAGCGGGAAAGAAAGGGGTAATTAATTAATTAAAGAAATCTCAAGAGAAGACTCTGAACAACCAAACATGCTTTTTAATACATATATTTATCCATAATACCAAGATCAGAGTTCTTAGCATTTAACAAAAGAATATCATAATTGCGGAAGCTCAAATTCTTAACAAAATGCTTAACAAAAAGAGGCAAGGGGAAAATACGTAAAATAACAAAAGCCCATTTCTCAGCAACGTCACATCCACCCTCCAGCCTATTGACCTGAAAAATGTTTGAAAAGATTTGGATTGAGTAGTAATGCACTCAGTGGGCAAGTTTTCACAATTTAAGTTATGCAAATCATTTTCTAAAGTAATCTATCTGTGTCTATGCAGGTAGTGAAGCTTAGGAGGTTTTAAAGTTGAAAGCAACCTAAGTTCACCAAAACATTTTATCGTGAAGCGCTTAAGAGTATAACTAGTCACCGCTCGCAACCCGTACTACATCACCAACGCATAAATTTGAGTATAGCCAAAGTATACCCAATGAGTATAACCAAAGAGTGTAACCAATAAGTGTTTCATTTTAGTCTCACCGACAAGGAGTAGGGCATGACGAATAATGCATGCATACTGTAGCTACTCACATTAACACAGCGCTGGTTTATGAGACTCCGGCAATATACAGTAGAACGTAAAATATTTAACACAGATAGTCACATATGCAATTTTAATAAAGTAGAGCTTAATAACTCGAAAGATACAATTTGTAAAGATAGTGTAGCCCACCTTATACATACAGAACTCCTAACAAGGATCCAACACTCGAATACGGTACTGGAGATGGAGCAACGGTCCAGAGTTCCTTCATGGGTTCCCCTAGGGCTAAGCTACTCTAACCTTCTCGAGATTTAATCATTCACCTTCCTCGTAAGTCAAGCAAGTCCTACAAGGATCAATCTTGCTTTAGGATCAATAACTACTTCTGAAATTAATCTAATATTCGCTTTAATTTAGTTAGAGCTTTATTAGTCTTACTTTGACTGGGCATGCACAATACTCAGGTTTTAAATCCAACACGAATCGATAATAGGTTCTTACGATACTCTTCAATTAACTTGAAACAAATTCGACGTAAAATGGAACGACTTGAAACAGGACAGAAACTTCGAAAAATCATAGGAAATTCAATTCAAATCGGATTGAGACACGCGTCCGTCACAACGAGACCTACAATCGGTCAAAAGGAGTCGGAGATAAATTCCGATCATCCTGTCTTGAAATCAGTCGGAAAAGATACTGTTTACTGTTCCCCGAACAGATTTTTCGTTAAAAAGTTTGAGGCTCAAACGAGCTCGATACTCAACGGATTTTCGCTCAAAAATATAATTTTTGATACTAGAGGAAACAAAGATTTCAATGCAGCAAACGATTTAGATTTTATAATGTATAATGACTGTAAATGATCATGAAATCCAGCATTATTAACATAAGACATAATCTGCCAGAAACAAGTTAGTTTTCGGGAAAATTACGACTCGATTTCGGAAGAAAAAATGACATCAGATCATGAATTGAAAAATATGTCTGGAAAGATTGATATAAAAATATTGTACAGTCCAAAAATCAAGTCAAGAGGATGGAGAAATCGACAGAAAATAGCCCCCGAAGTTGCACTCGCAACACAACGATTTATGCGGTAGATTTGACATGTCGATTTGCGATGTATCTTTGATAGACCAAATGATATCATATCGACGATCCGAGACCTATTCTGGAAACCTTGAAGAGTGAAGTTTATAATGATATAGATCTCATAGAAATATAATGGCTGGATCTATGGCTAAAAGATGTCGGAATTGGGTTTGGTGAGTTACTAAAATTAAACCACCAAGAAAATAGTCGAGTTTCGTTTAGGAGTTTCAGAGATCCAAATTGAGAAATTCTTGATTCTAAAATCAACTACATAATTAGGGAAAAACATACTAAAATTTCAGAATTTATGGATGAGATTTAAGGGATAAAAATGATAAAATACGACTGCTACACTAATGATAAAACTTACAGCTAGAAGCCCCAATTTTTCATGTCTTCATTTCTGACTTTCCGTACACCAAATCAAGTGATTCCAGTGGCTAACATCAACTTCGTGAAGAGAGGAACAACATATCAAAATTTCAGCTATGTTAGTGAAGATTTGAAGGTCGAAATATACAGAATATAATCATTGTTGTAGCTTGGTGGAAAACAGCAACCACTGCAATGTTTGCCTTCATTCTCAACCATATGAGAACAAAATTGGATGATTTCTTTGACTAACATCATGTACATCAAAGTGGGAAGCTCTTTGTGAAATTTCAGAATTGTTGGTTAAGGTTTGAGGGTCAAAATTAGAAGGGAAACAAAGGTTGCTGCTGTGAGGAAAAGAGAGAAACTAGTGAAGAAGAGAATGTGGGAGAAAGTTGGGCTCTTCCTCATCCCCCTCTACTTGATTCAACCAATAACTATGTTAGACATGTGTAGGACATGCATCCAACTAGTTGGAATAGATGGTGACACATAGGGCACTCTTGTCATGCATGGTGACATTTCAAGTAATGCAAGGTAACATTTGTAACAAGGTAAGGTTGACACTTGGAGCAATGCAAGGTTGAATGGTGGCAATCAATTTGTGATGTATTTTAATATATGATATTGGGTTGAAATAGAGAATGAATAAAATTGGGTTAGAAGGTTAAACGAACTCCATTTTTAATGAAATTAATGACCACACGATTATGAAAAGATTTGTCACTCCTAGTTAAAGACAAAACCAATTTTCGAAGTTAAACATAAAGTGGTAAGATTTTATTTTAGGAATAAAAATACGCTCTTTTAATAAGTAAGACATACAAGATTTAATAAATTTCCAAATGACGAATGAAAAAGGCTCATGGAAATATCTCGTCACGAGGAACAAAATATGTGTTCGAGAAAGATTTAGAGTACAACATGATTTTAAGAATATAATTGAGCCAAATTTAGGATTCATTTTCTCTATATTTGGAATTTTCTAAAATCATTTCAAAGAATCATATAATCAGCACATGCTTCCCATATGGTTGAAGTAATTCATAGATTTATGTTAGGACGGGGCATTACACCTACAATTCAAAAGCAAGTGATGAATAAGTTGAATTATACATTAACTCAGTTGCTGAATGAATTGTAAACTTTTGAGGCCATTTCAATTGGAAATGTCAAAGAAGGGGAGGCAAATGTTGCCGAGAATAAGCAATCTTCTTCTAAGAAGAGAAAGACAAAGGGCAAGGGGGACAATCAAAATAAAAGAAAAATAAAGTTTCTTATGAAAAGAATAACAATTCTTCAAAGAAACCAAAGGGAAAATGTTTCCAATGTAGTGAGGATGGACATTGGAAAAGAAATTCTCCCAAGTACCTTGCTCAGTTAAAGGAGAAAAAGAAAGGTAAATTTGATTTATTGGTTCTTGAATCTTGTTTAATAGCTAAAGATTCTTCTACTTGGATAGTTGACTCGGGCGTTACTAATCACGTTTGTTCTTCTTTGCAGATGCTTAGCTCTTATGAAGAGCTAGCAGATGGTTCTTTCACTATACGAGTACACAATGGTACAGTCGTTTTGGCAAGAGCAGGGGGAGTCGTTAAACTTAATTTCATAGATAGGAATCTGGTTTTGAACCATGTTTATTACATTCCTAGTTTTCGTAGAAATTGTATTTTTGTTTCAAAGTTGCATGAACAATTATTTTCCCTTTCTTTCAGTAATAATGAGATTATTATGGGAGTAATATTTGTAGTGCAAAAGTTGAAAATGGACTCTATTTAATTAAGCCAAACGAACAACCACTGCTAAATGTCGAAATGTTTAGACTAGAACATCCTAAAAGGCAAAAGATTTTTCATGATAATGATACATACCTTTGGCATCTAAGATTAGGTCATATTTCACTAGACATGATAAATAGGCTAGTAAAGGATGGTCCTTTAAAAGAGCTAAATTTTAGCACTCTCCCTATTTGTGAATCCTATCTAGAAGGAAAAATGACTAAGGGAGCTTTCACGACAAACGGATCTAAAGTCAAATAACCACTTGAGCTTGTACATAGTGATGTTTGTGGTCCTTTATCCATACAAGCTAGAGGTGGTTTTGAGTACTTCATCACTTTTATTGATGATTACTCTAGATATGAATATCTTTATCTTATACATAGGAAATCCAAAATTTTTGACAAGTTTAAGGAATTTCATGTAGAAGGTGAAAAACAGCTAGGTAAATCTTTGAAGTGTCTTCGATCAGATCGAGGAGACAAGTATATTAATGCCGAGTTCAAAGATTATTTGATAGAGTATGGTATTTTACACCAACTCACAACACCTGGCACCCCTCATCAAAATGGTATTGCTGAAAGGAAAAACTGGACTTTGTTTGATATGGTTAGATCCATTATGAGCTACTCTACACTGTCCGGTATATTCTGGGGATATATGTTGCTAATGACGATATACATTTTGAATGTACTTCCGTCTAAGTCAATCGAAAAGACACCTCTAGAGTTGTAGAAAGGAAGTAAACCTAGTTTACGCCATTTCGCATATGGGAGGGTGTCCAGCACACATGCTTGAAGAAAAGACTGGAAAATTGCATCCACAATCAGAAGTGTGTCTGTTCATAGGATATCTCATAGGAACAAGAGGAGGTTTGTTATATGATCCACAAGAAAAGAAAGTAATAGTTTCGACTAATGTTATCTTTCTTGAAAATGATTATGTGCAAAACTTTCGACCTCGTAGTAAAGTTGTACTCGAGGAGTTACTTAATGATAAGATCAAACCAAAACCCACAAAAGTTGTTGGAGAAACCACTAATGATACCATTGAACCAAATCAAATTATCATGGCACCTAGACACAGTGAAAGGGTGACTATCCTACCAATCCGCTATTGTCAAGATGAAGAGACAAATGTTGCCATTTCTAATAGAGTCGATGATGATCCATTGACATTTAAATATACGATGGAAGATTCTGATAGAGATAGATGGCTTGAGGCTATGAACCAAGAAATGAAGTCTATATATTCCAATTATGTCTGGGTTCTTGTAGATCTACCTGAAGGTGTCAGACCAATAGGGTGCAAATGGATCTATAAGAGAAAGAGAGGTGTGGATGGGAAAGTAGAGACTTTCAAAGCAAGGCTTGTGGCTAAGGGTTATACCCAAAAGGAAGGAGTCAACTATGAGGAGACTTTCTCTCCTGTAGCCATGCTTAAATCCATTCATATACTTCTTTCAATCGTTGCATGTCTTGACTATGAAATTTGGCAGATGGATGTCAAGACGGCCTTTTTGAATGGCTATCTAGATGAAGATATCTACATGTAGCAACCAGATGGTTTTGTAGTTGAAGGGCGAGAAAAAAAAGTCTGCAAATTGCTTAGATCTATTTACGGACTAAAGCAAGCATCTCGGTCTTGTAACCATAGATTTGATGAGACCGTTAAATCATATGGTTTTGACCAAAACATTGATGAACCTTGTGTCTACAAGATAATCAAGGATAGTAAAGTGGCATTTTTAGTGCTTTATGTGGATGACATTCTACTCATTGGGAATGATGTTGAAACGTTATCTGGAATTAAAGATTGGCTGGTCAAACAATTCCAAATGAAAGATTTGGGAGAAGCGAATTATATTCTTGGAATTTGAATTGTTCAAGATCGCAAGAATAAATTATCGGCACTATCTCAAGCATCTTATATTGACAAGATGATGTTGCGTTATAGAATGCAAAATTCCAAAAAGGGTTACCTACCAACCAGACATAGAGTCGTTCTCTCCAAGGAACAGTGTCCTAAGACACTTGAAGAGAAAGAGAACATGAGACACATACCTATGCCTCTGCAGTAGGCAGCCTAATGTATGTTATGTTGTATACTAGGCCTGACATTTATTATGCGGTGGGTATAGTTAGTCGTTTTCAATCAAATCCAGGAATTGATCATTGGGTAGCAGTGAAGAATATTCTCAAGTATCTTCGGAGAACGAGAAACTATATGCTTATCTATTCTGGTGATAACCTTCAAATAGATGGATACACTGATTCTAATTTTCAATCTGACAAGGATAATTGAAAGTCGATATGTGGGTCAATGTTTACTCTTGGTGGCGGTGCCCTAGTCTGGAAAAGTATCAAGCAATCCAGTACTGCAGACTCCACTATGGAGGCTGAATATATAGCAACTTCTGAAGCAGCTAAAGAAGCATTATAGCTAAAGAAGTTCCTTACTGATTTGGAAATTGTTCCAAATTTGGATAGACCGCTCATCTTATATTGTGACAATAGTGGTGCAGTGGCCAATTCAAAGGAACCTCGAAGTCATAAGAGGTCAAAACATATAGAAAAGAAGTATCATCTGATTCGAGAGATAGTACAAAGAGGAGACGCGGTAATTCTCAAGATTGCGTCTGCATGTAAAATTATAGTAACAATATCAAAACTTTTAATTTTTCAACTATAATCATATTCCGTAAATTACAAAATCCCCAATTCAAAATATAAACTTAAACCCTAATTGAATAAAGTAACAAATATAATAATAATAACATTATAGTCATAGAAAGAAAAAAATATTATTGAAGAAAATAAAAATACCTTTAAGAAATTTAGAACTTAGAATAGCACCCTTCCGGTGAGAGCGAGACAGTGCGGTCTACAAGACAGTGACCGAACAACGAACAGATAATAAAATTTCAGTACTTTGAATCTTTTTTTTACTTCAATGAGTCTTTTACTTTTTTTAGTTAAGTTTTTACAAATTAAATGCGTCTATTATTATTGGAATTGGAAGGGTCAAAGGTTGGGGTTTTTTTTCCTTTAAAAAGTGTTTGTTAATTATCTGAACAACACTTTCAACTTTTTTAACTTCAAGTCTTACAAATATTATTATATTATTATGCTTTAGCAACAGATAGATACAATATATTTATCTTCTTCTTCTTTAAATCTTCCTCCATGAAAGCTTGAGCAGAGGAGCATACAAGACGATGAAGACATCAATCTTCTCCTTTTCTCTTCCTTCTTCCTTCTCTCCGGCTATCCGACACTTTTGGGGGGGCTATGAAAAAAAATTCTGACTACTCCAATTAAAAATGGTGTAATTTTTCACTCCAGCCCCCCCTCTGTATCTTCCCCAGGCGATGAGTCTATACATTGTTGTCGGTATAATTGCAAGATCTGTTAAAATTCTCTCGTCAATCCTCATTGTATTTGTTAGATTGTGTCGAATTTATTATCAACATGTATAATTTATTTTGTTTTGCAATTTATTTTATTGAATATATTTGTTGATATTATTAATTATCAGATTTCGTTTGCATCGTAGTTGGGCCATGTTAGCATTATGTTATTATGATTTTAGCATCGCTAATTGATATATTAGTAGTCTCATTATATTCTTTATCATGATTTTTAATTGAGTGTTATTATTATTAATATTATTATTATTATTATTTGCAATCTCTTTTATTGAATTTATTTGTTAATATTATTATCGGATTTCATTAGCATCGTAGTTGGGTCATGTTAGCATTATATTATTATGATTTTAGCATCGTTAATTGATATATTGACAGTGTCATTGTATTCTTTAGCATGATTTATGATGGAGTGTTATTGTATTTTTTTTAAGTAGATGTAAATGCATAGAAAGTATTTATGTGATGTTAGCACTGTTAATTAATAAGTTAGCAATATCATCTGGTCATGCTAGCACAACAAAAGGTGAATGTTTTTTATGCTTTACTTTAGCAGTATATAAATGATATGCTATGATAACACTATCATTTAAAAATATGACTGTTGACCATAATTTCACCCATGTTATTACTTTCACTATCATACTTTCCTAGTTAAAGTTAAATTATATTGATAATAATTTAGTTTTGATATAAAAATATTAAAAAAAACATTAACCAAGAAAATAATAACATTTTGTATAATTAAATAATTCATTTCACCTTTAAAAAGAAAATATTTTTATGCTAATCTTCCCTTATATATATATATATAGGGGTTAGTTATGATAAAAACTTATCTTGGTGTGAAAACGTGCGGACTGTGCTTGTTTAGTGTACTTTTAGTGCTTTTCTTACTGTATTTTGGTGCTAAAACCATCTACCACCAAAACACAATAAGAAAAGCATTAAAAAAAATTAAAAAAATTAGCATCAAAATACATAAAGAAAAGCACTAAAAACACACTAAAGAAGCACAGTCCGCAGTTTTCACACCAAGATAAGTTTTTATTTGAACCATCTCCTATATATATATATTGATTATAGGGTTGGTTATTGTAATGCCCCAATTTCAGAAATCTGAGGTGCTAACACAAAATTAAATAATGTCCCTAATTTAATAACCATTTCATATTTAAAAATAAAATATTTTTATGCTTACCGGTGATGCACTGATGTACGGCCAAGGTAGCATTTTTTGGCCATTTCGGCCTTCATTTCCAAATCAAACTTGTTTCATTGAACTAGAAATTAAATGTGGAGTCTTAAACATATTTTTGGGAAATTATGTTAGTAATACTCTACAACATATGTAATGGTACTTCATATGATTGTTAACGATACTTGAAAAATAATAAAAATATCTATTGACTTACTGCTTCATCTCTAATAATGATTCACCTCACAGTTAGTGATATCTGACCTTATATGTAGTGATACCCTAGTTTATATCTAGTGATACTTGTTTATTTTTTGTTCGATAATTCAATTTAATGTAATAGTTTATCGTGCATGCTCATTATGTCAGTGATGTTTCACATCATAATTAATTATATTTTATTTCTTATATAGTGATACTTTTATTACTGATTGAAGTTCAAATTGTTCTAGGTGATTCATTTAATTTAAAAAGTTCTTTTGTTGGTTTGAAAAGGAAAAACATGGATGATATACATGTTTTATAATATTGCAGTCATGCTAATAAAATTGAGTATGCTTATGACATTAGCACCAAAATACAATTAGCCGTTTGAGAATTTGAAAGCGAACAAGACCTTCATCAATGAATTTCAACAATGATTGTCTGGCTGCACAAATAGAGATAAATTTGAAGATTGTTGGAGCTCTATGATATCAATATATAATTTGAAGGAAAATTCATGATTCTCGGGATTGTATTCAATGAATCGACATTTAAGGATATCTGGATATGATACTAATGGTTATGTATTGATTTTCTGATTGTAATGTATTCAATGATTAATGATACTTCTGTTCATTGTGAGTGATATTGTATTTTATTGTTAGTGATACAGTGATATTTCGCTTCATTGCTATTGATATTTTACTTCATAGATAAAGACACTTATATCTTATATGTTATTTAATGATACCTCACTTTATTTCTATTGTGACTTTACTTCATATATAATGACACTTATATGTTATTCAATGATTTTTTATTTTAAATGTATACATTATTTTGTGGTGTTCATTGTCTCAATAATTGATCCAAAAAAATAAATAGTAAAACCATTTATTTTGAACTATTCACTCTCTCTTTCTTCTTTTCCAATTTTCGTTTACGGGACAAACATGCAGCTTCTTTCATTGTCAAACCATTTTCTTCAAAAAAACAACCTAGCTACCAACTCCTTTCTCTCTCATTCTCATTGTATCACTGCACCTTTTCCAAACAAACCATTTAAATATACACAATTCGCACACACAATCTCATATGAAAAACAAATCAATTTTCTCTACAACCTCTATATTCTCATTCATTGTGCTGTATGTGCACACATGTACACTTATTTAAAAGCATTTTAATTCTTTTAATTCAAGCACAACTTCAAGATCAAACCCATAATTCTTTCTCTGCACATGATTCCACGTTTTAAAAATTAAACTCCAACCTTCAATCATTAAAATAATTTAATAACCAAACTACTATTTCTCCCTCTCCTTTCCCGGCTACACACAGGGCCGTCTCAAATATTTAAGGGCCCTGTACTTATTTTAAAATTTGGGCCCATAATATTAAAAAAAAAATCACTTAATGTTAATTTTATTAATAAATTTCAAAATATTAGCATATTATAATTATATTTTGACAAGGTAAAATTATATTTTGATGCCTATATTTTGGGCACTTTTTGAAAATAGCCAACATTTTCAAAATTAATAAAATAGAACTGGCCTTTTAAAAAAGTTTACAACTCTAACATTTTATTGGCCCTAAATCCAATATAATTAATTGTATTTTAATATTTATATTTCCCTAACTGCGTAAAAAAAATTATCCAATCAAAAACATTAATAGAATAAATCACGTACAATTTTTGGGTAGTAAAATTGATTAGAAATTAGATTTGTATTTATTTAAAAAAAAAAAGTGGGTACTGTTTCGTTAATTTTGAAAAAGAACACAAAATGTAGGTATTAAAGTGTAATTTACTCTTTTAACAAAAAAGAAAAAAAAAAATCATACTACTTTATTTATATTATTGATATCTCAATACAACCCAAATTTATTGTGGAAGAGAGAGATATGTATTTTTTTTTTTTGAACCCTCTAAATTTTTGGGCCCTGTGCCATAGTACACTTAGCACACCATCATAGCCAGCCATGGCTACACACACAATGAAACAACCAAAATAAACTAAATAAATTCTCTTTTAAACGCATCTGCACAGTGCACATTTACAAAACTATCAAAATAAAAGAACACTCAACTTTCACATGCTTAAAACCCGTCATCCTGCACAGTGCACATTTACAAAACTATCAAAATAATTTAGTATTGATTGAAACTTATATTTTGTATTTTATAAAATTGACACGGGCCAAATATTTATTTTCAAAATTTCCGAAAACACTTCAATTGATGAATTAATTCACCAAATTAAGAGACCATAAACATAATTTATCTCAAGTAAAGTGCTCTTAAAAAAAAATAGATGTTCAATTTGGACTTTATCTCATTAATTAAATAATATCTCTTTTATGTATTCTATAATTAAATTTACAAAATTAGATAGAATACATGTTAAAATGATTGAAGTTATGTTTATACATAATTTAATTTAAAGGTTGATATTTGCATTGTAATTAAATTAACTAACGTTAATTGATTGCTCTCAATCTCATTAAATCAAATTATATTTCACATAGTCAACAAAAAATGACTGAATTATTGATGTATTGATTTGATTGACATTGCTTTGATTTGATTTTTGTTTATGTTTGATTTTTTATTTGGATTATGATTATTGGAGCACATATGGTAGTCAACTTTTTATTTTATTTTTTTGCGAAAGTTTGATTCGTACCATGACATGTGATTATGAATTGTATTTGTTAGTATAGATTGTCACGTGAATAACTTTTGTCTTTTTATATGAAATTCTCAATATTATCTAATATATGTTTATAGATGTAAAAGTAAACAATTATATTAATATATATATATATATATATATAATTTAAGTTTTCTCATACTGAAAATTTACTACCAAAATAGTGTATATATTACACAATTATATATTTTCTATTTATGATCAAATCTTATATTATATATAAGAATACAATATCTAATATCTGTGCATTTTTATTTCATTTATGTTTTCAGAATTCATAACCACCGTCATATAATCATTCTTTTTTTGTTCTACTTTCACAATGCATAGCCGTTGTGGGTCCATCATCTTCTCTAATTGCCATGAAACTACTGGTATTTTTCATCCATTTTCTTCTACTTTTTTGAAAGCTATTAAAATCCAACACGCAACTCCTCCCCTTGCCCAACCCTAATCCCCAACCCAATTATTTGAAGATTTGAAGATATTAAACATAATTGAATATTGTTGCTATGCTTAAAATGAAATGCTATATTTCTATGTGTTTGTTACAAAGCTATACCACCACAATGTATAGTACACGAGAACATTATTTAAGAAAAGAACTAAACATAGTCCTAATCCTTATTGATTTGATTTTGCAGATTTTGTGGAGCTATTTCCGGGCTGTGGTCGGCTAACATTATTTACGTTAATGACCTAGTTAATCAATAGAAAACAAATGAGAATGTAAAGCGATAGTGATTAATTTAATAATGGCATTTCACAATAAGCTAATTTTAAGTAGTAAAGTTTGAATATTAAATGGAGAAGGAAAAGCTGGAGAGAACGAAAGAATTGAAATGTCCTTCTGTGTCATAAATGGTTATATGTTTGGTAAACCACTACCGTTTAGAAGGTCATAAATTCTTGTTGAAAATTAAGAACCTCCCATCACCTCGATGATATAATGGGCTATTTAAGTTTGTTGCGGAAATGGAGAGCAGTAGATGAGAAAATAGAGACTAATGCATTGGAGAAGATGTCACAGACAATAAAGTAGAGAAGCCTAGGAATTATTATTTTTGAATGGATATTAAAACAAAATTGATGAAGAAGTTTATTCTAGTAGAATGCTCAAAACTTCTAAGATGTGAAACTATAGCCATAGAACACATAAATTTGCAGAAATTGGAAGGAATTGAAGATTATTGATACAAGACTACGCTTTTTTTTCCAACATTTTTCAAAATTTTATAAGTTAAAATAATTGGTTACAACAAAAATAAAAGGCTAAAGGGAAAAAAAGAACATTGAAATTATTTTATTTTTAAATTGTTTGCCTTATAGTAGAAGGACATAGTGTTATTTCATTTACACACACATGCATATTCTTGATTTATATATATCTTAATTAAATTACTTGTAATGAAATTCAAGAATGATATTTTTTTTCTCCAGTCTATATAGATAACTTTAAACATGGCCATATTTTTTCTCAAACATAGCCTCATATTTTAAATAAAATAGATATATTATTTATATATACTGTTTTACCCTCATAGCTATTTAAATTAAACACCCCCCTCCCCGCGCTAAAAAAAGCGTATAACCCATTATAATAGGCCCTAATTAACTTAATTTTAGCCTTATTATAAAACAAAAAAAAATCCTATAGCCCCCTACCGTAAAAAAAACAAGATACATAAAATAAACAGCGTCTGCGATCATCTCTTCTCCCTATTCCTATAGCCCCTACTTAATTAAACAGACATTAAAAAACATAAGAAAAAAAAATGTATAGCCCCCGCTCAAGAAATTAGAGAAAACGTATAACCGTCCACCATTACATCGCAGTTCCTCACCGGAAAACCATGGCCGGAAGGTTGAACCTCACTCCAACTCCAATTTTTTGGCCGGTATCGACCCCCAGAGCAACAAACAACAGAGTATTCATGGTGAAGTCATCATCAGTAAATACTTCAGGAACCCCTTTGTCCTCGATATCTCCGCCGCCCAATTTCAAGGCGCCGCAGCCGAAGCCATTTTATGCCCGTCCCGATAGGGTTTTAGACATTTTGGGGGCTTCTCTCGCTTTGATCTTCTGCCTTACCACCAGTGTACTTGTCTCTGGGTATTCTGTGACCGTTGTGCCAGAAAAGGAGATTCCAGCTAATCTTCTGACCGGATAAATGGTAGCTCAACAATCCCAGCCTCAATCTTTTCCTTGATAAAGTGTCGATCCACTTCAACATGAATGAAATACCCTTGACCTTAAAAAGGTAAACTATAAAAATTTTGGGTTTATTTCATTCATTGTAAATGTTGTAGCTGATGTTTTGTGCAAGATTGCAGAGAAACCATATTCTTCAGAAAATATATGTCTAGAATTATATTTGTTATGTATATGGATTCCGTCTGTTTATTATTTTATTTATTTAAAAAAAAAGGGACGGATTTGTTCAGGGGGCCCATGAATATCTCTAATTGCACTTTGGTGATAATTACACCTTCGGATATCCCTATCCACTAATCCGATTTTTAAATTTTTTATTCTTGTTTGTAGCGATGTGACAGTTTTGTAGAGTTCCGAGATTTGAGGGATTTGGCATATATATCTCGAATTAAATTTCAAATCTCTCACTCATTCTCTCTCTATTGAGTCGCTTCATTTTTTTTCATCTTGTCTTTCTCTCTTTTCTCTGTTTTCCTCTCAAGCTTTTTCAGAACATCCATGGAGGATCCATGTGAAATAGCTGATGTGTTTCAAATGATGAAACAAGTGTTGGAGAAAACCATGGGCACTCCATCTTCAACCTCAGTTCCTGTTGGAACTTCAACATCAACTCCCGCAGTCACTGTAACAACAGGAGTGCTTGAGGAAGGTGCTA
Organism: Perilla frutescens; assembly: GCA_026008535.1. Lineage (NCBI taxonomy): Eukaryota > Viridiplantae > Streptophyta > Magnoliopsida > Lamiales > Lamiaceae > Perilla > Perilla frutescens. Next base: position 779,303 of record BRKX01000020.1, on the reverse strand, counting down.
AATCTGAGTCAGAGAAGCCCTCATCTCCTCCGACTGAATATGCTGACACTCCAATGAAGGAAGCTGAGATTCCTGAAGAGCTTCAAGTGCTGAACCCAACACCACTTCAACAAGTGCACCTAGGAGAAGAAGAAAACCCCATAGATCCCAATCTTGGGGTGCACATTCAAGCTATTTCTAGCAAGAAGAAGAAGGTCGGGCTAACTCGTAAATCTAAGAGGCTTCACAATTCTCAAGACACTGAAAAAAAAAAGAGGTTGAAAAAACTAGCAAGGAGGCTAAGAGAACTCTGAAGATGGAGACCAAGCTGATGAGGTCTCTAAAGGATGAGTTGGATGATGAGGAGAATCCTCCTGAGAACTCTCCCATTAAAGCCTCTGCTGATGTTGAAGTGGATGCAGAACAAGAAGAGGAAGCTGCTTCAGAGATGCCTGAATCTGTAAAGAAAGGAGTTTCTTCTGAGGCTGTGAAGAAAGCCACTTCTCCCACTTCCTCTCATGATATGGTCTCTTCCGGCATTACTCGAGATGTTCTCTCCCCCACTCAGTCAGGCAATGTCAAAGATGATGCTGAGTCTGGAGATTCTGAACCAGTCTATCCACCAGGTTCCCCTCATGATGTTACTTCTGCTTTTAGTAAGACTTTCTACTCTAAGCATGCTAATGCTCAATACAAAATTATTTGCAATCGTCCTGTGCGTGTTGAGAAACAAATTGATGTCTTAAGCTTTAAGAAGTATGGCATGGATATGTTTTTGAAAGAGAGGGGTCTGTGGAAATCTATTTCATTTTTGTCGACTTTTGAGTCTGATGTGATTGTTGAATTCTATGCCAATGTGTCTCCTGATATGGGTGATAAAACAAGGAGCAAATATGGGGAAATTTATATGCGTGATCATGTGTTTAAGTTTAATCCGATGGTGATCAACAAGTTCTTGGGTCTAGGCAATGACAATGATGTTGTTAGTCTAGATCTTATTGATGATGTTGTGTCGACTATAACTGGTGGATTGGTAACCAAGTGGACAAACAAAATTTCCACTTCTAAGCTTACATTTTTATACTCTGTCTTACACAAGATTATTGTGTGTAATTAGTTACCTACCACTAACACTTCAATCCTCACTGTTGATCAAGCATTTTTTCTCTTTAAACTTGGCACTAAGATCCCCTTTAGCCTCGAAGACTACACTTTTGATTATGTGATGAAGGCTGCTACAAAGACCAGCGCATCCTTCATTTTCCCTGCCTCATCTATGCAGTTATGGTTGAGCAAGGTGTGAAGCCAAACAAGAAGAAGATAGTCACTGAAACGTCGACTATCACAATTGTCAAACCAAAAGGGAATGATGATCGTGTGATGGATCTCCCTTACAACCTTGCTCTAAGCTCCACGGCTGCCTCCAGAGATGTTGATCATGATGTTGAAATAGAGACTGCTCTCTCTCTCTCTCTCCCCCACGATCTGAGAGTGAATTGGCTAGTGCGTCTTCATATTTGGTGACATTTTCTGTGCAGATGTTCAATTCCTTTATCAAGCAGATGGATTCTATAATCCATCAAAGCACAGTTCTCACCAATGCTATGGTTGAACATCGCAAAGCTTTGCGAAGTGAATTTTTTGCACAAAAATAGGGAGTAGCATCGAATGTTGGTGGCCCTGCTGGTGAAGATGAAGCGGAGAAGGCTAGGAAGTCGGTGGCCAAGTCCAAGGGAAAGAAGAAGATTTAATTCTTCTGTTTCAAAAACAATTTTAATTGATGTTTCTATTATGTGCTAGACACATTTATATTTTTGCTCTATGTGCTGGACACATGTTTTATTTTTAATGTTTGGATGTTTTGGGTATTCAAGTTTTGAATATCCTTAAATAGTTGATTTTAATCATCAGTTTAGTCTGATGATTTTGATATCTATATATGCTTGATTTTTGCATATTGTTTATATGGTGATAATCTCAGTATTTTTGCATTATTGTTCGCATATTGTGCAATATGTGATGTTTTATGTTGGGAATGATCTTAACATTGTCATGCACATAGTTTAATCTATGATATGTTTATGTTGGGTGTATTCTCAGCATTGCCTGTATAGGGGATGATTACCCACTTGTATTTGTATAATATTGTATAGATAATAACTTAAGGGGGAGCAGACCTTAAGGGGGAGTGGTTGTATCTCCATGTAGTTTTGATCGTATTCCGTTGCGGCTCTAATTGTATATATTGAGTTTTTGTATTTTGTGCAGAAAAGATAAGCTTAAGGGGGAGATTGTTGAGAATGATGGATTTCAGATGATGTTATCACTTCATTGATAACATCGAAGTCAATGTCGTATCCAATGTCATCCGTTATTCTTGCTACATCGAGTGTAACACTCCGGATGCTAATCTTATCCTTTCCTAGTTTTTAGGATTAATTTATTTTAAATTAATCTGATTAAATTGTGATTTTTGTCACATTTCATTTTCCACGTATTTAGGATTTTATTGTTGATTTAATTGTGGAATAAATCGTGGATTATGCTTGATTTTGACTAGGTCAGAATCTGTTCCGAGTTTCAAGGGACGTGATGTTCCCTACTTCATCTTAGATACTAACGGTTGCAGAGAACGTGCGTCGCTGGAGTAACCGCCATTATTACACGATGTTGAAGAACGTGTGCCACGCAATGCAGAGGCCGGTTATCTCAAGTCCAGTTCAGCAAGGGTAGTGGAAGGCGGTAGTTTTGCATCCGACTCATCAAAGATCGTGGAGGAACTACCCAGCCGAGATGGAGGAAGTATTTAACGCATTTCCAAGCTTTAAAATCATTTATGCAAGCAGGTTATCACCATGGTTTGTGAGAAGCTCTAAATCTTGCATCTAGTGTTATCTCTGAAATCCAAGATATCTTCCTCGATATCTGCCTAGCGTCCCAATCAGCTGGAGACTTTCATTCCAGTTGTGTGTGTAGGTTAGATAGTTAACTTTGAGAAGTCTAGGATTTAGAGTGACTGATTGTAATCTATCTATGTGTTTAGATAGGTTTGTTTTTGAGCGATTATTCGAGTGAGTGAAGCTAGGATAGTCCTCTGTATGTTTTATGCTGTGTTGTTAAGGGAGTGAACCGAGACAACATCTGCATTGTTTTTGTTTATCACTTATGATAGTGAATTTCGCCTTGAGGCAATCATACACCGTAAGGAGTGTGATTTAAAACTTATTTTGTGCAAAGTTCTGTTTACAATTCCGCTGCATGTTGAAGGCAATGTGGTAACACTAGCTTCAACACTACATTTAATTTTGCAATTTACATTTGTAATTCACATTGTTTCAGGCAACAAATTCTAACAATATATATTGTAATTTTTTTACTAATAAATTGAATAAATTATTCTATCTCATTTTTTTTAAGTATAGAAATCACTTTTTCCAAATATTGTTATCATCGTGTTAGAAGGCCGCATGTGTAAAAACAAAAATTTTAAGATTGATTCAACAATATCTTGAAATTTGAATTATAATTTTTACTACAATATAATTTATAAAATTTTAAATAAATAAATGCATAAAATCTTATAATAAATATGAGTAAAAATTTCCTTATTTAACATTATTTTAGTATTATATAAGTATTAACAAATAAATAAATACTTTATGCAGTCATTTTTCTATTAATATGTATTTTATTGAACATACGAATTATATACAATTATATTTTACAAATTCCTTAAAAGCTATTTGATCAGATAAATGGACATGATCGATTTACTCCTAAAGAGATAAAATTGTAAGCCAACAATCATAAGTTCTTGTGCGATATGGTGATATACGCTCAGAGGATCTCCAATCATTTTTTTTTTCCTCTACCTCTATTCTAAAAGAAAATGTAGTATGGGAGCAAAAACTTGTCCAACCATCACCTCCACATTTGACTCTACAATGGAATATTCCATTTTTATACTTCTTAATATTGATTTTTTTATCAAATTATTGTGTAGCGCATATGTTTTTCAAATATATTTACGTTTAACATTTAATATTATTTAATAAAAATTAAAAATAATATATTTTATGTTATTTTTATTTATTATTGTGGTAATTTTAATTTAATGTTATATATTTTAATTTATTTTATGATTTTTTATTATATTAAATGAATTTAAACATAATATTAAATCTAAAAATAACATAATTTATATTATTAATATATTAATAAAATATAAATTAAAAAATTAGTACATTAAAATAAAAAAGAATACAAATATTAAGATAAAAAAAGGTAGAGGGTGAATAGTATCCTTTACATGTAAAAGTTCACTATTCACTCCGTTTAAAAAATATGTAGAGGTGGAGGTGGGTTGGAAGGGGATTTGGCGAAAAATGTGGCCTACAATATGAAGGAAGCGGGGGGTTGGAGTTGCCCTCACACAAATATTGCTTCGCTAGCTCAGTCCATTTTTTTTTTTTCAGCAGGCCAAGTTTGGAATAACCTTGCACATCAGTTTTAGCAAGCCTCTAACTTCTTATGAAGTCTATTATTTGATAAATCGGGAGATTGGAGAATTTCATGTATGGATGATTGGGGAAAATGTGATTGTTTGCTAAGAGAATTGAAAAAAAGTGTTGTGTTAAAAAATATTCATTATAGTATCTTATGTGTGTGTGTGTTTGTGTGTGTGAGGGATTAGTTGAAAACCAATCTTAATGTGGGAACTAGGACTACATCTCATACCACACAATCCTAAAAAATCAAAGGCTCAGATTTGATTAAAAGGGCAATGTCAATTTTGTGATATTTGAAAAAAATACGGGCAAGGGCATAAACAGAATTCGAAAATTCTTATAAAAATCGTGGAACATTTGATAACAGGATCGTCATGATAATAAAGTATTATCATTATATTAACGAAGCGACATCGTGATACTAATTAAAATTTTCAAATATAGTTGGCGAAAAATATATTCTAAAAAATAATTATAAACCTAATTTAATTTAATAAATTCTAACTAAATTGAAGATACCCTAATTGAATGAAATAAACCTTGATTAGATGTGATAAATCCTAAATGAGTCGGAACAAATTATAACAATAATATATATATATATATATATGTACTACATTAGCATTATGATTTTCTTTCGTTAGCACTGTAAATACATTATGTTAGCATATGACAATACTTTGTTAACATACATTATAACTCATAATTGGATGTAATAAATTATAATAATAATAAACTAGGAACAAAAAATGGAAATTAAATTAAAAAAATAATTATTAATCATAATTAAATTGAATAAACCGTAATTGAAATGTAATAAACCTTAATTGATATGAAATAAATCATCATTGAGATTGAATCAATCTTAATGAATCTGTACAATACTAGCATTATGATAACATTTCGTTAGCTTAATACATTATGTTAGCATATGACAAATGTTTCATTAACATATGTTATCATAATGGTAATGAAACATTATTATAAGCTAATAGAAGCATTAACAATTTGGGTATGCGTAAAAAATTATATTTTGTATTTTTCATCATATTTTTCATCTAAACATGTCCTTCCAACATCTTAAATGAAAGAGTACGAAGAGAACTTTAATTTGATTAAAAATGAGCAAGTTATGGTCATTTAAAATTTTTAAGATTCTTTTTAAATTGTTGATGTTATCAATTCTTAAAGATTTGGATGAAAATAACCCTCATCGGTCTGGCTCGCGACCAAACTCACGAGTGATATGTGGTTCGCAAATCACAAGCACATCCGCACCATCTTATCCTCGACCTCTGTGCATGTGGATCTCTTTTGAGCGAACACTCAAACTTAATCTATAGCACCCCATCTAGGATCATATCAATACCTATTGATTTTTTATACACGAATAGCTAAGCGGATGAAGCCCCATTTATTTTTAGCTTTCACATGTTCTTTCTTCTTCAACCCTGATTGGTTTTATATGTCTAAGTGTTAGTATCTATTTAATCATGTTCGACCTCAGATGGGTCTCATTGCTATTCTCTCTCTTGAGCTTCTTGTGATTGTTTGGACTTCTGGAAAGATTGGTATTGTTGCTGGTACCTGTTTATTTCTATTAGGCCTATGAGAAGGTCTAAATTGTTATTTTGGTTTTGTCTGATGAATGGACTTAGCTGATTTGCTTCTCACTTATGAAAGGGTCTTATTGTTTGTTGGTATCAATTTACTATTTTCCTAGCCTATGAATGGGCGTTTTGGGATCATTCTAGCTTTTATTTTCTTCTTATAAGCCGTTAATAAATGTGATTTGCTCTAACTACAGAGGTTATAATGTCCGATTTTTTGAAAGGCGTAATCTATTCTTGAATCTATTATAAGTTTTTTATCGCATATATTGATCATTGTTCCAATTTCGATTCTTTTTCCAAGTGATACCCTTGTCCTTCTTTATTCGTCCTTCCGGGATCGATGCGTTACAAATATGAAGAGCCACTATTATTCCTGCAATTTAATTCAATTGGACAAGATGAATGAAATTCCTATGATTATCCTACCATCAAATGTAGTGAATTTAAAGCAACCGAAAGAAAACGATTTTTTTTACAAGCCGAAAACCCAATAAATCTGGGTGAATAAAGAACATCAATCTAACAAACACATCAATATGAGAAATCAGTCATTATCCGCAAGTGTGAAGTATCCTCTACCAAAAAAGTCAAACTCAACCAACACATTTATATAAGGAAGAGAGTATTGCCACCATCCGACTGGCACAATAGGGCCGGCAAGCCTATCCGCCACCTGATTCCCTTCTCTGTAAATGTGAGAGACTCTAAACTATTTTCCTTGGAGCAATCTGAGAACTCTCAACAACCGTGCCTTCACCCTCCACGAAACTTGCTCAATTGTCTTGTCCAAAATTCCCACCATGAAAGTGGAATCCACCTCCAACTAAATATATGACCAATTTTTACTGATAGCGAATTCCAACGTTAAGATTGCACCCCACAATTCTTCTTTAAAAGAAAAACCCACTCCCAAGTCTCATGGAAACAAGTCAACACCGAACCCATATGATTTTTGAACACACCTCCGCAGGCCAACATACCCGGAGCACCCAACGCCGACCCATTCGAATTTATTTTGTTCCAACCTCTAGGCGGCGGCCTCCACGGAATTGAAATAAGCACTTTCGGCCTAGCAACGCGGCCTCTGACCCCAACTGCTCGTAGAATCAATAAATCATCAACCGTATTGCGCATGAACTCGAGCTTCACATAAACTAAAACAGACTCCCGCCATGCCGTTTTAACTGTCACAATTAGACCAAAGGGCAATGGTTTAAAACCATCATAAGTAGCTCGATTTTGAGAATTCCAAATTCCCCAAACCAAAGAAATAACTCCAATGCACCAGAGAAGCGTTATCTGCAAGCTAAAACTATATTTAACGCAAAAAGAAATCACCTCCCCGAAAGAGGAGAACATACTGATCTGTAATCTGAAAACTTGAAACAACCAATTCCAAGCATCTTGAACCACCGAACAATCCCAAAATAAAAGATCAAACCACTCATCCTCTTGTCTACACAGCACACACACAGAACAACGGCCGAAGATAGCCATAACAACGCACCTTCTCCATTGTCGGTAACCTGCCCAGTATGGCTCTCCAACAGGTGATTGAACGTCGAACTGATTATCCTACCATGAGTATTTTATAAAAAAATTTACTTCAATGTTTAAAATATTTTCAGTTCAGTGAACATGGAACGACATGATGGAAATGAGGTAGTCGTAGTTTATTGCTTCGTTATTCAATTTAAGACTGTAGGCTGCAAAAATTTATAAAATATATATAATATTTTTATTGATTTTTATATATTTATTTAATTTTTGAATTTTATGAAATTCAAAATTAAATAAAATATTTAAATAATAAATATATTATTATATGATAAACATCAAGTGTCTTTGACAACAAGTAAATATATTTTAAGATATGTATCAATTTCCAATAGCCAATGAGATCACACTACGTCAGCCCTAGATATTCGTATCTACAACTATAAATAGGAGTCTCCATATTAGTTGAAAATCACACCAGAAGTCATTTGAAGAATTTAAGAATTTGAGAAGAAAATCCATAAGTGAAATTCTCTCAAATATTCAAGGTGTTCTTCACAAAATTCATCCCGAAGACGGCGCTTGATCCATAAGCAAGGCAATCAAAGGCGTTCTACATCAAATTCATTTCGAAATCAGCGTTTGATCCGGAAACAAGGCGACGATCCTCTGGATTACGTTATCAAGTCCAAATACCAAGTCAAAGAAGATCGAGGATACAAATCTTTCCCGAAAACTTCAAAGGCCAAGTTCAAACAACAAGTCCAAAAAATTAAAGAGACAAATTTACTCTGAAGATTTCAAATAACGTTTGAAGATCAAGTTTTGAAGAGAAGAATCAGGGGAAAAATAGAGATTGGATCCGTATAAATATATTTTGATCCGAAAATCATTTGAATTGTACACGTTTTGTATTTTACCAAATTAAATACAAAATTTTATGTTACAAATACTTCATGTGATATTTTGTTTAGAACATTTCTTATTGTGATGCATCCCTCATATTGTGTTAATTTCAATATCTTGAGCTTAGCATTATGAATTCAACTTTTGATAGTTTGTTTGGAATTGAAATGTTAGAACTTGTGTTTCTCTTTCAAATAAAATTTTACACACACCTTTATGAAAATATTTACTTTCTATATTTAAACATAGAAAGAATATCATTTTAAATTTTAGAATATATGGTGTTAGGATCGGAATAACAAACAATTAATAGCATGTTTAGTTTAACGTCTATAGATGATAAGGTAGACACGAATTTCAACACAAGAGGATCTCCACCACTATTTAAATTATGCGATCAAAATTATCATGGGATGAGTAGTCTAGTTCTTGCGTCCTGTGAAACTCCAAATTTTCATAACTTCAAATATATGACACCGACACTGTAACAACTCGGTCCCGAGATAGGGATTAACGAATTGGGACGGGGTGTTATTAAGGGATTATCGAATTAAGACGGAAGATTAACAAAGAAGGTTTAAGAATAAATATATACTTTTGAAAGATAGGCGATGATACTCAGGTTTACTTGATTAAGAAGGAAACATGCTTTAGCGGAATAAAATGCCTAACTAATCAGATACCAACAAGCATAGACCCATTCATAGGTCAAAGTGAATAAATAGATATCAATGTGCACAAGCCTCTTTATAGGTGAAAGGAAAATATACCCGAGAAGCAGAAATAAAACTTAATATGCATCACTTATATATATAATAATGTCTAGGGAATATTCATAGAATCTCAATAAACATAATAGCACTTTAGGAATTATAAAGAGTGTATCAGAGTAGCAGAAACATCATGGGATTTCAAAAGAAACTTATACTATAACAAAACAATTTTGACAGCCAACCCACATCCACAGCCACCATCATCCTCAGCATCTCAACCTGAAAATATTTGAAAAAGAGGGCATGAACACTAATGTACTCATTGGTTTTTAATAAAAGCTTCTTTAATAACTCAATAAATATCCAATAATAAACTGGCGGTATATGGAGAGCAAAACGCAAAAGCCCTCTCCATATCCGTAAAACCTTTTCTTTACTTTTGGGCCCAACCTTAGCTCAAACCTGATGTCAACTGCACCCTTAGGCATGCCGTAGGATAGAAGAGGGGTTACCTCAAATGCCCAAACGAGTTTGCGAGGGAATTATCCCAGCAGTGACTCACTTTAATGATCAAAGATCATGAATTCTAAGCTCAATCCTGGTTATAAAAGCTATATTCTTCCTTTCTTAACTTAGCATTCCTTTCTCAACTTTAATCCTTAATTCCTTAGCTTCCTTAACCTTACTAGAATTATCGAGCTTAGAGTAACGTCTAAGGCTAATCCTTTACTTTAGCATGATTTCGGCCTATAAGGGATTTATCACTACCCTAAAAGGCAATGCTTAGCTAAATAAACTTTAGCAAAATCCAACATTCAGACACGAGGAAATGAACGTGCATAAACATAAATTGCAATTAAAGCAATTCTAATTATCTCATGCTAGCATAAACAATACTTAATCATTTCTAGCATATCTAAACATGCTTGAGAGCTCACTTAACATATAATAACTTTCTTTCCTTCATTCCTTTGTACAGAGATCAATCAGGCAGAACAAAAATATTTTATTGGATATTTCATTTGCCCTAACATGCTTCTAGAGCTTATTAGCTCAAACTTTAGATGAGTATAGATTTATCCACCTCGACTACTGGACAAAAGATGAAGCAATGAGTTGATGAACCTTTCCGAAATATAATGGTCCGTGCTCCTTCACGAACTTCCGAAACTTTCAATCGAAGTGTTGGTCGAGGCGTTACTAGTTCACATCTCCATTTCCTCAACGTTTTAAATTTGAAATAAGGCTTAGAACTTTGAATAGAATATAGAAATGAATACGCTTTAAACTTAAAAAGAAATCGGCATTCTAACAGAACAAACATGATAATCTTTTTTAAACACTTAGAATAATGACAAAATCTTAAATATAAACTTGAATGGAACTTCAACGAAATAAATGAGACTAATTACGAGAAATAATGACGAGAATCATAACAACGAGAATGAAATGAGCGGTATAATGGAAATGCTATTAACTTGGAACTTCAACAAGAATCGAAATATAACTTTAGACGGAAAGTAAACGAGTAATAATGAAGAACATGAAGAACACGAAAACGGAAATTAAATGTGGAATTTAAAAGACGGAAAAGAAATGGAAATCGAGATCGACAAACAAGAATGGACGGGGTTAGGTGCGTCGAAAGAAGGTGGCTAGCTTGGTGTCTCGTCGAGTTGCAACGGCGGTAGAGCCGCCCGCTATAACCCAACGGTGCCCCTAGCACCTTCCCTCACTGCATCCCTTTCATGTCACTACGCTCGTCGTCTTGGAGAACACTTACGAAGAACGCGTTTTGCTTCGACAGAACTCTCTCGGCTCTTACAAGCTTTCCCACTCTCTAGAAATGAAGAATGAGTGAATATGGTGTGGGAAAAGAGTGAGGGATGATGCTTTATTTATAGGGGGAGCTTTGGTTTCCCTTGGAAGCCATTGTAGTGCAGAAACACTACAAAAGTTACTCCGGATTCGGTTAAAAGCTGGTTTATTCAATGTCGAGGTCCAAATGACCTCAGACACGAAATCTAAAAATACCAGGAGACTCGTTGGCTCGAATACTAGTGAACCAACCTGACTCGTGATGAAGACGGGTCGTCAGAAGAAAAACGAGCAAAGATTCCTTTTTTTAAATTACTTTTCACTATTCACTCAGACTGACAGATTTTGCTCTCGAGCGTTCGATTGACCTCAGAATTGAAATCTGTGAACGCCAACGGATTTCTTAAGTCATTTCCCATAAAGGGGCCTGACAGAACAAGACTCGGATTAACAAGGAGGATTTCGTAAATTTCTCAAAACACGAACGCACGCAAAAGTTACTATTCATTCATCTTCTAAATACGTTTTTCATCACCGAGAACTCAAATGACTTCAGAATAAAATTCCGAGAACACCGGCACACTCCTTGAGTTAAAACCTTTCTAACGAGACCACAAATAGCCAAAACAGAATTAAGATTACATTTTTCAAAAAGACGATTTCACAAAAACTGACTCCTAAAATCGTGACTGACATCTGACTTCACTTAAACCTTATTAAAATTTCTTCCTTAACTTCTTAATTACCATTAAGAATCATCTAAACCTTTTCCGAAAATCTGGGGTGTTCCAGGCAATGAAGTATCAAACATGATATCATCAGTAAGTTGTGTTCAATAATTTAAATAAAAATATATTTGTGCGTTATCATACATTTAATATTTTTCAAAACACATATATTGAATTTGTAATTTTGTTTCTGTTGCGGAAAACAAAAAGCAATCGGGTCGATAGTATCAACTGTGATGTTATGGCAAAGAAATTTAATAGAACTCGTGCCTCAAAATAAAAATTAAAAATATATTAATAAATCACGAAAATAATTAAAGAGCATGAGGATTTTTTATTGGACAAGTCTCGTGTGCACTAAGTGCACATTAAACGGTCAATGCGTTGCTCGAGTCAATACCCGTTGACCCGGTCAATGCTTTGACCAAAAAGTTCGTCAAAATCAGTATCATTCATGACACTAAAAAATATCACTTAAAAATCTAAAAGTATCACTCGTATCATTCTAAAGTATTGGTCAGGAAAAAAAAACTTTCAAAATCAGTATCAACCGTAACACTAAAAAAATATCACTTAAAATTCAAAAAGTGTCATTTATTTTAATTTTTTATCAACGTATTGACCGTCTGATGTAAATTTCACGTACACGACTTATTTATGGTTTTGCAATTAACCGAATATACCAACAAAAAAAATGGTAGATGGATACACGACAAAAGAAAAGGAAATGTTGATTGTGGCCGTAGTAGCACCTTGCTAGATGTCCACATCTTTGAAGTGTGAGAATGAATATTTTCCACGAGGGTGGAAAGTTGTGGCGCAAACACTCTTGAAATCTTGACAACCAATCCCCAACTTCCACACGTAGTCACATTTTTCCCCTTCTCATCCCTTTGTATTTTCTTTCCTTATTTGATATTGTTATTGACGCAAAACACTTCTCTAATTATTATTTTTGGACTCTCGTCACAATCTTTCACTACTATTCAGAATAAAACACTAGGTTTTTCGTTCCGAAAGAAAAAAATATCATAAAACACTAGAACTCATAATCAATTTATGCCCATCACTTTATTTAGTTGGCTTGTTAAAACTGATATTTATTATGATTTACGATCCGTTTAATTGGCAGGAAAGTAAATTTATTTGAAAATATGATTTTGAGGAAAATGGATATTAAATTTTTTTTATGTGTTTGAAACAATAATAATTAAGTATATTATCAGGATTCTCGTTTTAATATTTTTAGTTAAAATTAATCTAGTAGGGAATGAAATACATAATACACACACATACATACATACATACATATACATGTATCTATATATACATATATATGTATATAATATATGTGTGTATATAAATATATATATATATATATATATCGTATTTCGTACCGCCAATAGTTTATAATTATAATTTTGGAGTATGAACATTATAATTTATAATTCTACAAACCTAATTTTAAATTATTAAGATAAATTAGTAATTAATAAAATATATATATAGTTTGTTAGTCTACACAATTTGGTCCATAGAGATGTTTTGGACATACAAATTTTAGTCAGAATCTCATCTACAAAAAAAATACCCCACGTTTTTTTATAATTTTTAAATTTTAATTTTCTTAAATATTTTAAATTTTTCAATTTTTGGTGAATTTTTTAAATCCAAATTTAATATTAATCAATAAAATAATAAATAAAACAAAGATTTTCCATTTTTTTAAATATGAATACAAATCTAATAATAATATTGATGAAGAAATCGAGAAACAAAACTATCTAGCACGAAATACCCAGAACATAAAGTAATCATAATATATACATAGGACTAGGTAATCAGATTACTTTTATCTTATTTTGTGGAATCTGATTACTTTTCCCAATACATAAAAATTGAAATCAAACATAAAATGTTAAAATAAGGAATCAGATTACTTTCCCAAGCTAAATTCACTGCCAACTAATTGTGCCTCAATGTTTTTAGAATTTTATCACTCAGTTAATTCATTACTATCTACTTCCATTTCTAGGGTAAAATGCGTCAAACTCTCATGTATTATCGAAATTTTGCAACATATCCCTATATTTTTTAAATTGCACAAAACTCTCTCATTCATTTTGAAAAATATGCACAACTTCCATTTTTAAATTTATGCAAAAGGAAAAAATTTAAGTGCTCAACGCCAAGTAGATAATTATCTTGCTCCAAAATTTCAAAGAAAAAAAAAGGAAAGTGTTGCCTACTTTTTAAGAACATAAAATGATTTTGTGCAATTTAAAAGAACAAAGAAATTTCATGCAATATTTTGATAACATTACAATTTTTTTTCGCATTTTTTTCCCAATTTTCACTTTGTCATGTAGTTTGAACTATATATGGGTTGAGGGCAACTTCCGGCTTAAGGAGATTATTTAATTTTCATACATACCCATTTGAAAAACAAATAAGTTACATTTGTTTCATACTAAATATTTGTGGTGCAATAGCCAAAGCAATTCGTAATATTAGTATAGATCATGCGTAAAATAACCATGTATAATGTGTGCCATCATTTTCCGAGCGAGATCCTCTATTTCACATTTATAATCTGTATTCCACAATCGAATTTATTAATCTATCTTCCATTTTTTCATTAATTTTAATTTATTATGTTTTAGTTTAATTTTATACTTATTAATTATGGTTCATTCTGCTCAATTAGGATTTATATTTTTTTTAGTATTTAATTTTCAAATAAATAATTATTATGGCTGATTATTTATAAATATGATTTATAATTTTTTAAATTCTAATCTTTTGTTGAAAAATGTGATTAGGTCGGTAATGTTAAAATTAATTTTTTATTGTTGTAATATCTATTATTAAATTCATAAATTTGATCGTGAAATACGAATTGAAACATCAAACGTGGAATAGAAGATCTGATCCGGGCATTTTCCCTCTCTAACTAGGAGGACTACCATCCATTCTCATTCAGAATCTTGTAAATACATTCAAAATGAGGCATCTCAACTCGCATATTCTGTCGCATAAACGACATGATATAATTGTAAATTTGTGTCAATGATTCGTCGCTTTGATTTTACTGGATGTTACAATCGAATCTTAAATTTGAAATGGCTCATAAACTTTAGGATAAGCTCGAATTTAAATCAATCACATATCGATTGTATAATAATTTTTACTTGATAAAATTTGACTAAAGAAGTACTTTTAAAGCTTATTATTTTCCCTAATAAGTTTCCCGGAAATAAATGTTAAAAGAATAATTTTCTTTTCTTTCAATTTTGACACAAATAAAAGATGTTAATTCCAAAGTATTGTGATCTGCTATATCCTTACTGAATTATGTAAATATTGTAGTATCGAAACTTTATTGTGTATTTCAAAGAATGATTTACATTACAATAAATAGACGAGGCTATTCTACATAAGGAAAAAACTACTTACATGGAAATAAATTAATTAATTACACAAAATCTTCTTTCCTTTACTACAAAATCTTTTCCTTTTGCTAACACTCCCCCTCAGGCTGAATAGTGGGATCACCGATATTCAGCTTGCTAAGTGCTGTTGTAAAATTCCTTGAGCTTACTGCTTTTGTCAGAATATCTGCTAGTTGGTCTTCTGATCGGATAAACGGAAGTTCAACAATTCCAGCCTCAATTTTTTCTTTGATGAAATGTCTGTCCACCTCAACGTGTTTCGTTCGATCATGTTGAACAGGATTCTCTGAAATGCTAATTGCTGCTTTATTATCACAAAAGAGCTGACATACTTGAGACGGAAGAAAATCAATTTCTTTGAGCAGCTTTCGTAACCACAGAATCTCAGTCAGCCCACTTTTAATTCCTCTGAACTCTACTTCTGCGCTTGAGAGAGCTACTACCTTTTGTTTCTTACTCCTCCAGGTAACGAGATTGCCACCAACAAAAGTAAAGTATCCTCCTGTCGACCGTCTATCCATAGGATTTACTGCCCAATCTGCATCAGTGTATCCATGTATCTTAGAGTGCCCATGTCTTTGGAACAACAGTCCATGTCCCCAAGTGCCTTTTAGATATCGAACAATTCTGATAGCTGCCTCCATATGTTCAACTTGGGGTTTGTGCATGAACTGACTGACTACCCCAACTGCATATGCGATATCAGGTCTAGTATGGGAAAGGTAAATCAGTTTCCCGACCAAGCGTTGATATCTTTCTCTATCTGTGAGTTCAGCTCCTTCTATGATCTGTAATCTATGATTCATTGCAATTGGCGTGTTGATTGGTTTGCAATCCACCATCCCTGCCTCTGCAAGAAGATCTAGAGTATACTTCTTCTGACAAATAAAGATGCCTTTCGCTGATCTGAGCACTTCAATTCCTAGGAAAAACTTAAGAGCTCCTAAGTCTTTCATCTCAAACTCTGCAAACAAATCCTTTTTCAACTTCTCCATCTCTTCTGTATCACTCCCTGTGATGATCATATCATCAACATAGATAATTAAGCACGTGATAAGACCTTTTCGTTTCTTTAGAAACAATGTATGATCAGAGTTACTTTGTTGATACCCATAGCTCTTCATAGCAGTGGTGAATCTTCCAAACCAGGCTCTCGGGGATTGCTTTAGACCATACAGTGTTTTCTTCAGCTTACACACTTCTCCTTTTCCAAACTGGTCTTCAAACCCTGGTGGTCTTTCCATATAAACTTCTTTATTCAGTTTACCATGCAAAAAAGCATTTGTGACATCAAACTGATGGAGAGGCCAATTTTGGTTTGCAGCAATAGAAAGCAGGACTCGTACTGTGTCCATCTTGGCTACCGGGGAAAATGTTTCGGAGTAATCTATCCCATAGGTCTGAGTATACCCTTTCGCCACAAGACGAGCCTTGTATCTTTCTATCTTCCCATCGGGTTTTCGCTTTATGGTAAAGACCCACCGACATCCCACCGGTTGTTTTCCTTTAGGTAGTTGACACTTTTCCCAAGTGCTATTCCTATCCAAGGCTTTCATTTCTGTTCCCATTGCATTCCTCCAATGCTTGGAATTGAGAGCTTCGTTAACTGTCCTTGGAATTTCTACTTCTTCATACAGGGCAGTTTCAAAAGCCATTGCCATCTCAGTTAAATTTCCCTTGACGATATTTGCTATTGGGTATCTAGATACCCGGGGCTTGTGTTCTGGAGAATACCTCTTTGGTGGTATTCCTCTGTTACTCCTCGGAGGTAGAACGCGCCGATGTTCCTCCGGATGTTCCTCTTGAGTATCTTGTATGATCCTCTGTTCAGTGTTAGTCTCAGAGATATCCTCTTCAACTTCATCACTTTCAGACATATCATCATTAGTAAAAATTTCAGGAGAGTGAGAGATTTGTACCTCAGGGATATCCACCACAAAAGACTGTCGGGTTGGTGACAGTGGCTCGTTGGACTGCACTGGGATGGATGGTGGTGTCTCGGTGGTGTTACGCGCAGGCTCTTGTGGGATAATGTCTGACAAAACTGATTGAGACACAACCGGTGGACACAACCAACTCAAGGAATCTCGCACAATCTCCCCTTGATCCCGGAGTTGGGGTGTGTAGTAATATTCAGTTTCCACAAAATCACAATCGAGGGTAGTGTAAAGACGTCGAGAAGGTGGATGGTAACATCTATACCCTTTTTGTTGAGAAGCATACCCCACAAAAACACATTTGAGAGCACACGGATCAAGTTTGGTGCGATGAGTTTTGGGAATATGAACAAAAACAGTTGTGCCAAAGATTTTTGGAGGTAAAGTGAGAGAAGCGGGAATATGGGTATGGGTGGCTAGGGTTTGTAAGGGTGTGTGTAAGTTGAGAATTTTTGTGGGAAGACGATTAAGAAGATATGTGGCAGTAACCACGGCTTCAGGCCAAAAATGACGAGGAACATGGGATTCGAGCATAAGAGCTCATGTCATTTCGAGAAGGATCCGATTTTTTCGTTCGGCAACGCCGTTTTGTTGAGGAGTGTTAGGACAGGTAGTTTGATGTACAATTCCATGTTGGTGAAGAAATTGCTGTAGGTTGCGGTTAAGGTATTCCCCTCCATTGTCAGATCGAAGGATTTGAATTTTTTTATTGTATTGAGTATGCACCATATGATAAAAGGTAACAAATTTTTCTGTGACATCAGATTTATTTTTTAAAACATAAATCCAAGTCATACGAGTGCAATCATCAATAAACAAAACAAAATAGCGAGAGTCGGAAGATTTAGAATCAGGAGCAGGACCCCACACATCGGAATGAACTAAAGAAAACACAGACTCAACTCTAGTATTGTTCGGGTGAAATGTAGTACGGTGGCTTTTAGCCAAAATACACGTTTCACACGACAAGGTTTTGGTATTAGAAAATAAAGACGGAAATAATTGTTTGAGATATCCAATAGATGGATGTCCTAACCGGCGATGCCAAAGCCAGATTTGTCGGTCCTGAGTCCCGTGAGCAAGCCTAGCAACACCGTGTTGAGACACCTCATCCACCGCATACAATCCTCCTTGCTCAGTGCCACGCCCAATGATCTCCTGTGTATGAATATCCTGTAAGAGACAAAAGGTAGGATACATCAGAACACGACAATTGAGTTCACGGGTAACTTGGCTGACAGAAAGAAGTTTACAGGCTAAAGAAGGCACATATAGACACGGTAATTTTATATTCGGAGATATCTTAGCCTCATCAGCCCCACAGACCAAAGAAAAACCCCCATTAGCAGTATGAATTTTTTATTTGGTAGTGGGTAAAATGTCGGTAATATCAGCAGGGTCATATGTCATGGTGTCAGTAGCCCCACAGTCAAAAATCCATTGAGAATCTTTCTTAGTACAGGATGTGGATCTAAAAGCAATTGAAATAGTTTGGGAGGGGTTAAAAGGTAATTTAAGGGTTGAGGGATTTGAGAAACCCTCAAATCCCCCGGTACCTGTGCCGCATCCTTCTTCAGTTGTCTGTTTCTCATCGCTGCCTACACACCCAAGCGCAGCGAACCCTTGATCATCCCCACCATGTCCAGTCCCATCATCTCCACCATGTCCAGTCCCTCGGTGACCGTCGCCGCTGTCGGTAGCCATGGAGTTGCCCACAGCGACGGCGGCTTTTCCACTATTGTTCAATTTCTCGGGCTTGTGTCCATCCTCCCACCACTCTGGATAGCCCACGAGCTTGAAACACGTCTCTTTAGTATGTTTTGTCATACCGCAGTAAGAACAGTGTAATTTGGATTTGTCGATGGGTGGTTTGTTCGGTTTGTAGTCCGATCGCCGTTGTTGTCCTCGGCCGTGGGTTTTGGAGAGTAACCCGGCTCCTAAATCCCCCGATGATGGAGAGTCTCTTATCTCAGAAGTTGCCGATCGTAATATTCGGATCCGGGCGGCCTCCTTGCGGATAGTGGCATATGCCGACTCAACTGAGGGGAGAGGTTCCAGACGGAGAACTTCTCGGCGTGCGGCATCGTATCCCCTGTCAAGACCGCCGAGAAAATCGAACAATCGATGTTCTTGAACAATTCGATTGTAGGCTGAGATATCTTCGTCGTGTTTCATGGGGTTTGGGCGTCTTCGATCAATTGCAAGCCAAAGGCCCTGAAGAGTATTCCAATATTGTTCTAAAGTTTGATTTTCTTGATTTTGTCGACTTGCTTGGTTATGCAGGTCGTAAATCTGAAGTGCATCGCCTCCGCTTCCATACGTCACGGCTAGAGCATCCCAGAGTGCTTTGGCTGTTTGATATTCGGCAACATTGTTGACGAGATTGGATTCGATGTTGTGTAGAATCCAAGAGAACACCCCAAGGTCCATCTGTTCCCATTGGAGAATGGCAGACTCATCTGCCGTCGGGGTTCGAGATGCTCCTGTGATGTGCCCTGTTCTTCCTCTAACTCCAATTTCGACTCGCATGAGTTGTGCCCAGAGTGGATAATTTTCTCCATTTAGTTTGATGCTGAGAGTTATCTTTTCTGATTGTGGTGTTTGGTTTGATGTTGAGTTGATTCCATGCTTAAGAATCTTTGCAATTTGCAGGGCGAGTTCGTCTGAAGTGTTGCTACTGTCTTCGGTGTTGGCAATTGACATCTTCCTGATTGAAGATGGTTTGGATTGGAGATAGAAAATTGAACGATGATGAATTGGTTTCTGAGTTCAGAACAACGTCAGATTAGGTTAGATTAAAATTGGATCTAAACGACTGCTTTGATACCATGTAAATATTGTAGTATCGAAACTTTATTGTGTATTTCAAAGAATGATTTACATTACAATAAATAGACGAGGCTATTCTACATAAGGAAAAAACTACTTACATGGAAATAAATCAATTAATTACACAAAATCTTCTTTCCTTTACTACAAAATCTTTTCCTTTTGCTAACAAATTATTCAAAATAAAAGACGTTAATTTAAAAAAAATTATATTAAAGTATATTATAAATTTAGAACGGACGAAAAAAAAAGGAATAAAAGATTATACATTATACTCCCTCCATCCCAAAAATATAGTTCTCAACACTTCCTATACATATTAAGAAAAATCAATTAATGTTCTTTGAAAAGTAAAATAAAATAAATTTTTCCTATTATACCTTTATTTATTGATTAAAAAAAAGAATGAATTTTAATTTCAAAGAACATTAAATAAGGGTATATGAAGAAAAATGAGTATATAATGCACATATATAAGAAAAGTGGACTATAATTTTGGGAGGGATGAAAAAGGAATAAGAGACTACAATTATGGGACAGAGGGGGTACAATTTATCATGAGGCTACTTTTATACTCCCTCCGTTTCTGAATGAGTGTCATTCTAACATTTTAATTTTGTTTTAGAAAAAATGTCATTTTACAAATTCGAGACATAAAATTCACAATTTTGACACATTTGCCACCATTTAATGCATTCAAATATCTATATTTAACTCATTTAATGTATTCACATAGAGGTGTATTAGATAATTTAATTACTTCCTCCGTCCTATTTTGATAGGTTTGTTTTCCTTTTTGGTATATCTCGATATATAGGCATGTTTCTATATATATTTAGATAATTTACTAAAATATACCCCTATTTAATATGTTTATATTAGACATTAATTCATTATCAAAAAAATAAATAAGGGCATATTAGGAAGTTTCTTGATTAATTATTTTTCCCAATACTTTTCTTAATTCTCATGAAAAATCTCAATCAACTTATTAAAGTGGGAGGGAGGGAGTAATTTATTAATATGTGTTTGAAAACAAATAGCGAAATTCCATTGATGAGTTGGGGGTGGTGTTTGATGAATTCCATGACCATGGTTTTATTAATTTGCAGCGCGAAGATTAATTTATGTGGGGTGTGGAATTAATTGAAAAGATATTTAAGTAGCTTTAAAATTGTTAGAATAAAAGTAATTTTAAAATTATTCTATTTATTTATTTATTTATTTTCAAATAAATCACCATGTTTATACCCTTTTGTAAATTAGACATTACGTTTAAATCTAGTTTATTATAACTCCATATTTTAATTTGTATGGGACTAAACATGCCCAATTTGTTTGACAAGTTAGGTATGACGTGTTTGGTCTAAAAACTATATTGGCAACCACGTCAACCCACACGTGTAAGAAACGATGTCGGTTTTGTTAGTTTTCTCAATATATTTTTTATTTTAAAAATAAATAATTATATAAAAAATAAAATTTTCAACAAGACAATAAGAGAAAGTAACGTAAACAACATCGTGTGACACGTATGTGCTGATGTGGTTGCCAACGTCATTTTTAGACCAAACACGTCATATTTAATACGACGAAAAATTGAGAATGTTTAATCTCGTACAAATTAAAATATGAAATTGTAATTAATTATATTTAAATGAGATGTCTAATTTGTAAAATGATTAAAATATTGTGATTTATTTGACATTTTTTTTTATGATGTGAAGATTATACTTTATAGAGTGGTAATAAAAACACTCAAAATATAATATAAAATTTGATGTGATATGTAATATGTATCTCCGAGTTGGTGGTGGCGATGGGGGCAAGTGAGTGTGGATAAAACACGTCCCAAATCAGCCAATCACATTTCAAAGAAATCTAACCAATACCACTCTTCCTCTCTCCTCCACCCCAAACCCAAACCAAAATCTAAATTGACAAAAATTAAACAAATAAAACTAGCAAACAGACATTTCAATCAACGCTGAGGCCACAACTCCCTTCCCCATATTTGCAGGCATCAATCAAAACCCACAAAATTACTCACAAAACCCTGAATTTTGATCCCCTCAATTTTGCGGTTTCCGCTTAATTCGTCAGAATTCAATTGGGGTTTGTGAATCTTGGAATCTGTCCGTGAAAAATGGTTGTTTCGAGTGCATTTGTGGGTGCGAAGCTCGAGGTTTTGCTGGTCAGCAATACGGCGTCGTCGTCGATGTCGGCCTCCGCCGGCTTGCTGGCTTCGGCTAGAGCCAGGCGACCGGCGGTGATGAGGAGGAATTGCGGAATGATCAGGTGCGAGGCAGCGCCGGACGCTTTAGCTCAAGCCGATCAGGCGGTGCCCGCCAATGCCGCTTCTTTCTCGGCTTCCGCTTCGAGCTTATCGGCTCTCGAACAGCTTAAGACCTCCGCCGCTGACAGTATGAACGCCTTCTTCTTTTTTCTCTCTTTTCACAATTTGTTGTTTTACGCTCTTATTGGAACGTGATTAATTAATTGATTTTTCAGAAGCTGTGTGTTATGTTTTGATTTGCAGCTCTTGGGTTTTTCGGTTTTGACTAAGTTGTTTATTAATTGATTTAAGAACATAGTCGGTACAATAAGGTTATGGCGCTCTTCTTAGATAAACTTTCCCTTTTTGGTGTAATGAAGTTTAATTTGTTCGTTGCTATCTGTTTTAATCAGTTATAATACGAGACAGTTGCTTGTTTTTACTCATATTGGTAAATAATTTATTCTTGATTATGCTAATTTGCTCTTGAGCCTGGCTTAATTGAAACCACCACCCAAATCAATTATAACTCTATGAAGTTGGTTCTTATTGATTTTGATCAGAATGTGCACTAGAAACCTGCTTGTATCTCTTCTTGTGGTCTTCCTTTATGTAAGAGGACCGGATTTTGTTTTTATTATTTTTGGGCGCGATTGCTTTTGCCTGTTTTCCATTAGTAGATCGTAATCTTCTGCAAATGATGTTGTTGATTGTTGATTTTTTGCAGGATATACAAAGGAAAGAAGCAGTATCGTAGTGATTGGTCTTAGTATCCACACTGCACCTGTTGAAATGCGGGAGAAACTTGCTATTCCTGAAGCGGAGTGGCCAAGAGCTATAAGTGAGCTGTGTGGTTTGAATCATATTGAAGAAGCCGCTGTTCTAAGTACCTGTAACCGAATGGAAATCTATGTGGTAGCTCTTTCTCGCCACCGAGGGGTTAAAGAAGTGACTGACTGGATGTCCAAGGTAGCTGAATCTTTAAATCTTCTTTATCATAGGCGGCTAAAATGTTGAGAATTTTCTGAGCTTCTTCAGAAGATATTTTGTTCAAGTAGCATGAATATAGCCAGTCAAAGTTCACCCACAAAATTACTAATATCTGCAATGGTCATACATGGTACATGTTGGTTTTTATCATTGATATCTTTTAATTCCTTGTATAGAAGGCGTTGCCGTTACCTTTGGCTAGCAGGGAAAAATATATATTGAAACTCATTTGTTTGATACACGAATAATGTTTTTAAACTAGTATAGTTATTCAGCATCTATATTTTCTATTGTATCTTCCAGTTGACCTTCCTAGTGTTTTTATGTGAGACTCATGATCGATTGTATGCTTTTCAGACCAGCGGAATTCCAGTTTCAGAGATCTGTGAGCACCGTTTTCTACTTTATGATAAAGATGCAACTCAACACATCTTTGAAGTATCAGCTGGACTTGATTCCTTGGTATTGGGTGAAGGTCAAATCCTGGCTCAAGTGAAACAAGTGGTTAAGGTTGGGCAGGGAGTTGTGGGCTTTGGACGGAACATTAGTGGTCTCTTTAAACATGCAATCACTGTTGGAAAGAGGGTTAGAACTGAAACGAACATTGCAGCAGGTGCAGTTTCTGTGAGTTCAGCTGCTGTGGAGTTGGCCTTGATGAAACTCCCCGAAGCCTCACACGCCGCTGCTAGAATGTTAGTTATTGGAGCTGGAAAAATGGGGAAGCTGGTGATCAAACACTTGGTGGCTAAAGGCTGCACAAAGATGGTGGTAGTCAATCGAAGTGAAGAAAGGGTTTCTGCCATTCGTGAGGAGATAAAGGATGTCGAGATAATATATAAACCCCTTACTGAAATGCTGACTTGTACAGCAGAAGCAGATGTAGTTTTCACAAGCACTGCATCCGAGACTCCTCTGTTTCTGAAAGAGCACGTGGCAGATCTTCCGCCTGTTGCTCCAAGTGTGGGGGGCTTGAGGATGTTTGTCGATATTTCTGTCCCAAGAAACGTCGGTGCCTGTGTTAATGATCTTGAGACTGCACGAGTGTACAATGTCGATGATCTTAAGGAGGTTGTGGCTGCTAACAAAGAAGACCGCCTCCGTAAAGCAATGGAAGCCCAAGCCATCATTGTAGAAGAATCGAAGCAATTCGAAGCCTGGCGTGATTCTCTGGAGACTGTTCCAACTATCAAGAAATTGAGGTCTTATGCTGAAAGAATTAGAGCTGCGGAGCTGGAAAAATGCTTGTCAAAAATGGGAGATGATATTCCGAAGAAAACAAGGAAGGCTGTCGACGACCTCAGCAGGGGCATCGTGAACAAACTCCTCCATGGTCCCATGCAACACCTAAGGTGTGACGGGAGCGACAGCCGGACTTTGAGTGAGACACTCGAGAACATGCATGCTCTTAACAGAATGTTCAGCCTTGAGACCGAGATATCCGTGTTGGAACAGAAAATTCGAGCTAAGGTGGAGCAAACACAGAAGTAAAAAGGCTCATGCCTAATTTTCTTCTATAGATCTTGTTTACAGGCCAACGTTGTGAATAAGAGGAGGGCTCGTTGTATTATGATCTTCTGTGCCATGGCGCCACGATTTTTTTTTTAGTAAAATATATTAATGGGATTAGATTTCTTGACAATCTTTCCCTCTTTGATATTACATTTGATGGTTAACATATTTTTCCTCTAATCGGTCATTCTGTTTGTCCATGTATCCCTCTTTGTAAAATATAATTAATTATAGATTTGTGTTCCATTTAAAGGCTAACTCTACATTTCTTCTTTACTTGTTTTCAGTATTTTTAAACTGGATATGTTTTCTTCAAGCAAATCAAATGTGATTTTTTAGCTCAGTCAAAACCTTAGTTCGCATCGCATTCTGTTTGAGTTCAATTGTAGTTTAGTTCAATATTTTTAAGAAGGGGAACGGTTGAGGATCGAACCTACCAAAAATGTCAGATATGGGTGAGTTTAACTTCCACATTAGCTATGTATTTTGCCACTTAATTATCTATTGTGACACTTATCTATTTATTGTGACAGTTTATGCACATGAAGAGATTGTAGCATGGACTTTACCGAAATTTGGGTACCAATCATGTAAAAAAAGTAAATGTACTCGTACATATAGGTAAAATACACGGAAGATTCATGCCTAAGGGAATTATACCTTACCCTTGGTCACTTGGGGTACTTAACCTATCTAGGACGCGTATGCTCCGTACTACCGCAAATGCCACACTTTTTCAGCGCCCTTCTCCGCGGAACATCTTCGGGTGGTGAATTCAGATCAACACCGCCAATGGGTAAATGGGATGTGCATACACGTCTGTTGTGCCCCTGTCCATGGCATCTAGTGCAAAACTGCCTCCGTGCACTGGATGAGGCCTCAAACGGGGCTCGAGCTCTGGATGTAGATGGACGCCCAGCACGTCGTCTGATCTCTGGCGCCAAAACCACTCGTGATCCAAACGCATCGGGCATAATCCATTGTTCTGGATGAGGCAGACCCCTGATGATCGAGTTATACATGCCGACCAAGCTCTCCACCTTGTAACACCTGTCCACATAATCATATATAGCCGCCCCGGTACAACTGCGAAAGGGAAAATAAACACACTCAATTAGGTACATGTACAAAAATAAGAACAAATATAGATTTAAATGTCGTACCAGATGACCGCTGCCGCGTGAGAGCAGAGGATCAAGTCCAACTCGAACTCACGACAGTCACAGGTCCGGTTCTGAAGATCGACCATGTAGACCTCCCTCCCAACCTCGACTTTCCATAAAGTTGCTAATGTAGTGGGACGCACGGCATAGCAGCGTCCCTTATCGACATTACCCGAAAGCTTAAGCGCGATGCCATCAGTCAACACATGATTCGAGCCCACTACTGTCGCACGTCGCTCGACGAACCACTGCTCAACAATTGATCTAAACATCTCGAACAATGAGCAAACAGGTAACCTCCTCGCCCACAACACGGCGCGTGGACCCACACACCCGTCTATTTTTTTTTTTCTGGGCAGTTTTTTTGACTTTTGTTTTTCATTTTTTTTATCCGATTTCACCCAAAAAAAATCCTAAAAAACACAAAATAAACCCTTAAAAACACCCCCCCAAAAACCCTAAAAAAACAAAATAAACCACTAAAAAGCCCCCCCAAAACCCTAAAAAAACAAAATAAACCCCTAAAAACACCCCCAAAAAATCCTAAAAAACACAAAATAAACCCCTAAAAACACCCCCCAAAAACCCTAAAAAAACAAAATAAACCCCTAAAAACACCCCCAAAAATCCTAAAAAACACAAAATAAACCCTTAAAAACACCCCCAAAAAACTCTAAAAAACACAAAATATACCCTAAAAAAACTAAACCCCCCCCCCCAAAAAAAACCATGAACCCTAAAAAACACCCCTAAAAAATATGAACCCTTTAAAAAACCATGAACCCTAAAAAAACTGTAAACTACTAAGCTCTAAACATTAATTCGAATGGGAAAAATCACAATTTGAACTACATAAACAAGTATAAAATAACTAGCATACCCCTTACTTTTTAATGATACAGATAATACTTTTCGAATTTTTAGTGATACTTTTTAATGAGACGGTCGATACTTATTTAACCGTTTTTTTCTATTTTTTGCGGGTTAAAGCTCAAATTTGACCCGATCCATCTGAAATAGTGTTATTTACATCCGTTGCATGGAAGTGTTTGCCCTTGAAATAATACCCCAAAGGTAGCGTAGAACTTCCCTTCATGCCCACTAAAGATGACCAGCACGTGGTCACCCCAATTATTTTCCTCGGATAATGCAGTAGCTCAACCATGGTTAAATCGGTGGGGTCCACTTCTCCTCGGCAGACGATATGGGCGAAAATGGTTTAATCATCGGTGAGCATAGATTCGGATACAGGTAACATTTTTTTAATTTATGCTTCCAAATAGAAATATTAATTTTATATTATATGCCATACTTTGGTAAATAAATTATTTATTTTTGTTCATATTCCCGCGTTTCCAATTTGTGGATTTCAAATTAGGTTGGCTTCCCACGATTTGTTTGTACATCTTCGACAACTCCTTTCGTCACTTTATTGTTGGATTTCTAGATTATGTTAGTTTCCGCCACCATTATTGTTGATCTTCGATGACTCTCTCTCTAAATTTTGGGTATTGTAAAATTAATTATTTATTGAAAACTTTCCATAAAATATATGATTGCAGTTTCGATTTTGAAGCATGAATATATAAGAAAGTGGTAATTGTGTCGTGTCTATCCAAATACATCCTTGTCAATGACTAAAACATTGATAGGTTGATATCATTTTCAAATTTTGGGTTGATTGTTGGATGTTCGTCAATTTGGTTGATTGTTGGATGTGTGTCAATTTATTTGTGATTTGTACCAATAAGGGAGGTTGTGTTTTGTTGATTTCAATTGTTTGGATTTGTTTTGGTTAAATTATGGTCAGTGTTGCAAAATGTGGCTAGGTGGCCACCTAGGCGCTCGACGCTACCCCCGAGATGAAAACCCTATAATTGGCTCTCTTATACGGACTAGCCGACTAGGAGAAATTGTTCAGCGATTACGCGATTGAGTTCCGTCTAGGCGGCTGAATTTCATCTTTTAAAAAAAAAAATTGTTTTTTAATATAATAAATATATATGATGATGATTTTGAGTCCGATGATGAGGAAATTTCTTTGGTTAATGAAGTTGGAGATGAATATGATGGTTATTGTGTCATGAAATATTTGAATGTTTGAACTTTGAATGTTGATTTTGATGGATTTAATCACATAAATACGAAAGTTTATTAACGCAAATTATATCCATAATATGAAATATCTATGTTGAAATCACCGAGATAAAAAATCATAAACTAAATGTGGAAGCATACCTGAATCATAAATATTTAGATCTTTATTATTGAATCGGCGCTTGAATTTGTTATGGATCTTCCAAACGATCGGTATCACCTTTTATTTTGCTTTTTATAGAAGGAATACATACTGCATAATCAAGTACCGTCATTTGGAGACCATAACCCTAGATACATAACTGTGTATATCTGTGATTTTCAATTTGGTCCCTCAACAAATTGAATATCTCCTTATGGTATTTACACATCAATTCCATGATTATCTGATATATTTAATAGTCCATGATTAAACTTTAGTAGATCACTTTAATTTGACTTACCATAAAACAGTCATACACATTTTATTTTATATATGTAAGTCCACCAAACGGAAATTTTCCAACAATCTCCCACTTGGACTACATATATAACCGGATAAATGTGCATTACCTTATTGAGCTCAAACCTTGTTACTTTAAGGTATCCCAAAAATAATCTTGTCCATCAACTATACTAATATAGAACTAAAGAGGTTTTCATCACATTATATGCATGAATCAACCCATCAGTAATCACATATACCAATACAATTAATGACAGATCAATCATGGTGCGCAACATGTGAATTATATGCAATGTGATCTTACATATCTATTTCCAACTGGTCCAACTTTAAACTTTAGTGAGATAATCATAACCAAAACTAAACAGAGTGTACGAACTATATACCACAAAATCGGTATGGAATTTTCCATAACACAAAAATGTGTTACATAATCGAAGTATAGAACATTTAAACTGTACACATACTCCCATTAAACCAAAGAATCATTAAGCAACATAACACCCATATGGGCAGTATACTCACAAAGACCCGGGTGATAATTTCTTGATTAGCAGATCCGCCATAAATGAGCCTATCTTTATATGTTCTGTAATAATATGTTCACTCTGTAATATTCCTTCACATCTAGGAACTTTATCAATGTGATTGACTTATTAGAGTTCCTATTGTTATTAGAATATAGACTATCAAATTATATATTGTCACAATAATCTTTAGTGGTCTTTCAATATCTTAATAATTTGCAGTCTAGTGACAATATTTCATAGTTATATTCTATAAATGGATGCTCCACAACATTCTATGTATTTCACTATCATAGTTGAAGTGCTATAAAATGTCTACTTAGCACTTCTTCATGAAATACTTTCCCCTAGCCAGAAGAAATACATATTCAAAAGTGGATCATTTACTTTATTAGCATCCGATAAAATTAGAATCAAATTTTTTTATGATCTCCTGTTGATCTGATTTTTTGTATGTGAACATGAGATCTTTTTGTTCTCTGTATATAATTTAATATCTCTATTGCTGCCTTATGTGATCCATACCATAATTATCCGTCTAACATACCAACAATAAAAAATCAAATCCGATCTTATAAAGACCTTATCTTACATTAGATTCCTAATAACTGCACTTT
This sequence comes from Perilla frutescens, assembly GCA_026008535.1. NCBI lineage: Eukaryota > Viridiplantae > Streptophyta > Magnoliopsida > Lamiales > Lamiaceae > Perilla > Perilla frutescens. The sequence goes on along the minus strand of BRKX01000020.1, from coordinate 749,700 downwards.
ATGGAATCTTCTGTATTTCCTTGAATCTTTAACAGATTTAGGGCATTACATAAAACTTAATTCTTGAGGTTGTTGAGTTTGTCCTTAATTAATATATCAACCTGAATGGGTTAATTTTCAACATCATCTTTCGAGCATTGATCAGCTTATAAATTGATTTATCCTCAGATGTATTTAACTTTATTTCTCCCCCAAACTCAACATCCTCAAAGATATCACATTTTCCATCTCAAAAATAATTTCTTTTGTGAGATGAGAAAAACTTGAAAATTCGGAATTCTGTGAATAACCAATAAAATAGTTGTCCAATTATGTTGGTGTCCAATGTCCTTTTGTTTAGCCTATAAGGTTTAACCATAGCTAGACAACCTCATATGTGAGTGTTTAGATTGGATTTTCATCACATCTTATAAAACTCAAAAATTTGACCACCATTTTAGTTGGTATTCTACTTTAGTTGATATTCTGTTGAGAACTTAAACCGTAGTCTTTATTGCTTTGGAGCATAATTTGCTTGAATTTACCTTATTTAATTTTCGTTTAGTACCTCTTTAGTTAAAATGCAATGATTTATAACAGCATAAAACATATATAGATTGTCAACTGCACTTAATATTGGAGTTAATTGAAAGACGAAACTGACAATTTCCAAATGAACAAGAAAATTAAATATGTCCAAAACGGAAATAGGAGACTGTCAACAAGACAGTAAACCATAAGTGTCTTTCAAATCCAAAAAGAAAAACAGTCTAACTTTAATGACAATCTAAAATGCTCTAACTGCATCCACTTGTACTAATTCACCATTGTCCTAGATAGATGTATCTTTCATCATCAATTGGCCTTTGGTAGCTCATGCAATCTTGCATTGAAACATTTATGTGAACAGTAATACCATAGTCCGATCACAAAATATTTTTAGGTACTAAAGCTAAATTAACTTCATAAACCAAAATAAGAATAGCACACTTCTAAGCACGTCAAAGTGGGTACAATTCTTCTTTATTTACCCAATTTTCCACAAAAGAAAAAACCTTCAATTTTTTTATTATACATCTCCCTTTTGTGAGCTGGACCCTTAGCCTCAATAGATTACTTTAATAAAAAAAATTTTATTGTCCTTAATCTTATCTTTCGAAACACAAACCATACTCTTACTTCGATCTTATCTCTTTTGCACACAATATGAAATGAACTCATTTAGAGTCCATTTCTTCTTTTGCAGTTATAAATAATAACTGACTTTAAATTAGTTAAATTGTGCATGAAGAGAAATTAACATTAAATGCACGGGTAAGTCCTCAAATATCTCAAGCTTTAGTATTCTTAATTTGAAGTAGTGTGAAACATCTAAATGATGTACTCCCTTATTTTCCATTGCATATACTTTATTTGAGATGAAGTTCACAAAAATGAATTTGTCTCAACCTTATCGTTTTTAACAAAATGCTTTTCATTTTAGCAAAATACTTAGGGTATCTTCAAGGGAGACACCAAAACACAATAATGCCGCAAGTTTGATCTCAAGGGGATGACATCCAACACTCCATTTTGAGGGAGAGGAGAGAGTCCATGGACGACAGTTTTTTTTTTTTCAATTTCATTTTTATATATATATTTTTTAGTGTTTTGTTTATTATTTTGTGTATGTTATTTGTTATTTATTTTGCATTTTAAATAATATGCTGTAAATTAATACTAAAATTATTATATATGATAAATTTAATTAAATGCAAATGTTGAAACATAAAATTAAATTAGATAAAAACTAGACCAACAATAAAAACTACATAAAATACTAAAATGCATTAATAGATCATTTATGGGAGGAATATTTTAATTCGAAGAATTAGAGTATATTATTATGTAACTTTATTATTATATGTTATTAATTATAAAATAATAATTTAATTAAAGGGAATATTATGAAATATTCTCACACGGCAAAATTGAGAACGTGTAGTGTAAGGATTTGAAATGGTCCACTAATGCTCACACGGGATTCAACTTCCCCTTCATCCACTAGTTTACATAATTCACCCTACTAATCTCATGCCACTACCACTCACTTTTTATTTCAATTTCAACTGCCATAATCTATATATGGTTGTAAATTCACTTAATTATTAATAATCTTCAAAAATATAAATAAATAAATAAATTGAAAAAAATCCAATTTGATATTTGTGATGACTGAGCGACAAAACAAATTCAACTCTAATCTAAAATTCCAGCAATATTCCAGCAACTCTAATCTAAAATTCCAGCAACAAAACAATGGAACATGAGGTGAGTTCTTCAATTTATTTATTTATTACAATTTTTATTGGTTTAAAAAGATTAGGGCTAAAATTATAAAAGTAATCTAAAGTCTAAATTACAAAAAATGATTTCACATTATTGCTGCAAAAATTGAAAAAAAAAACATGAGAGATGGACTTACATTGCAGTTGGCGTCGGCGACGGGGGCGGCGGCGGCGAGTGGCGGGGAGAGAGGGAGATGAAGGGAGATAGGGTGGGAGAGAGAGAGAGAAAGAGAGGGAGAGAGCCCGTCTTCAGCGACGGACAGCGTCTGGCGGCGGGCGGAGGAGCCCGTCTTCAGCGGCGGGAGGGAGAGAGAGAGAGAGAGAGAGAGAGAGAGAGGGAGAGGGAGAGAGACGAGCGGTGGCAGGCGGTGGTCACGGCAACAGGCGGCGGAGGAGAAAGGCGGCACGGAGGAAATTAGGGCTGTGAAATGAGAAAGGGGGAGAAGAAGATGTTTTATAATCGGGAATTACCGATGACACTAACGACGAACTGAGGTCGTCGTTAAGTATTAAAATTAAAATTAAAATATTAGAAAAAACTATAACGACGGCCATAGTTCGTCGTTACCATTAAAAAATTAATAAAAAATAAAAATCCGAAAATATAACGACGGCATCTTGCCGTCGTTAAGTATTGAAATTAAAATAAAAATATTATAAAAAACTATAACGACGGATTGTGTCCATCGTAAATATTACAAAATTAATAAAACACAAAAATCCGAAAATATAACGACGGCCCCTATCCGTCGTTAATTATTAAAATTAAAATAAAAATATTACAAAAAATATAACGACGAAATTAGATAGTCGTTAATATTAAAAAATAAATAAAAAATAAAATTCCGAAAAGATACGTCCATCGTTAATTATTAAAATAAAAATAAAATTATAAAAAAAAATAACAACGGACATACTCCGTCGTTAATATTAAAAATTAAATAATAAATAAAAATTCAGAAAATATAACGACGAAATTAGTGCGTCGTTAAACGTAACGACAAGTGTTCCGTCGGTAATTCCGTCGTAAATTCTTGTCGCGAACCGGTCCCGCCAAATTTAATGTTAACGACGAACATGCCGTCGTTACGCCATCGCTAAATAACGACCCGAACTATTTTCGTCGTAAATTTCGTCGGTAAATTACAAAATTCTTGTGGTGTTATTTTAATTAGTAATTTTTCGAATTTATTTAGGATAGATTTTAGGGTTTTTATTTGTTTCCTTGTTAGATTGGTTTCCTTAGCAGATTTGTTTCTTTTTCAGATTTATATCCTTTTTCTTCTAGTTCTATGTAACACCTCAAATCCAATCATAGAGGTCCAATTCATTTTCAAGAGCCCAAATGATAAGTTATATCCATTTTTAATAAAAAGACCCAAATGGCTTTCTAACCCAATTATGATTTTAATTATTTACGGCTCGATTATTATCGAAACGAGACAAATGAATACATTAGATGATAGTGTTTGTCGATACAAATCTATAGAACTTGATCTCGCTAATATAGGAATTCAATTGACAAATATATGATTTTTTTCTCTAATTTAAATTCTAATTAGGGTTTATTTAGTAGGGGTATAAATACCCCCAATACCACTTTGAGCCTCATTTCTACCATTTCACCCTTCTTTCAAATGGGAACAGTCCCCTCCCCCTCTCTCTTGACCCCTTCCACCACCACCACCACCTCCGCCGCCGGCCACCACCGTCGCCGGTCGCCTTCATCTCCTCTACCGCTGGAAAAATTTTCCGGCGGAATTTTTAACATGCAATACCATTTTTAGATTCCCTTTTCTTCCCTTTTTCATTTTGTATGATTATTTTTAAGAGATTTAGAGATTTATGCTTCCTATTTTTGGATCTAAGAAAAGGTTAAACCCTAACCTTGAAAAATCTCATTTCTTTCTATGTTATTGCATCTTATTTTCGATTTTATGAACTTCATAGTGGATGTACGAGCTGTTTTGATTACGTATTTTTAAATATTTTTTTTATCTTAATATTTAGTGTGTATGTTTGTGTGGGTGTGTGCGTGAGTTATATTTTTTTTCTTTTCTTTTATATTTTTCTTATATATACTATATAGTGTTTGATATATATAATTAAAAAGTTTGGAAATGTTCATCAATAATTGACCTTATGCTAATGAATATATCTCTCTCAATTAAATTACAAGGTCTATGGATTAATCTTTGTTAGTAGCAATTTAATTTTAATTGAGGCATATGTTTATGACACATTAATTATGAACCTTGGGATATATTTTAAAATTCAATTATAGCCTAAGTGAATAAATTCTTGTTTTTATGATTATGAGGTCTAAGGTTCAATTTATGATTTATTTAATTAAATTCAAGCTCTTGAAATCTAATTTTAATAAAATTAGGCCAAGGGTTCAAAATCCATTTTGAACATACAATTTATGCATTTTTATTCCAATATAATTCTGATCTATATTTAAATAAAAATATGATATGATTTTCGAAAATGGCCTTTGGCCTAGTGGTTATATTTTGGATTTTCCTATAATAGGTCTAAGGTTCAAAACTTATGGAATACATTTTATATAGTTTTATTCCTAGTTAATTCTAAAATTTATGTAATTAAAACTATTAATTTTTTTTTTGAAAATGATGCTTGTCCCAATGGTAGGAGTTTAGATTTTATTTTAATTGTCTATGGTTCAAATCTGCTTGAAGCAATTTCTATCCTTTTTATTCTTTTTAACATAAGATTATTTTGAGCATTTTATAATTAATGAAAAGCTTAATTTTTGAAAATCATGCTTGGTCCAGTGGCTATGTTCTAAATTCCATTATGCTAGGTCTAGTGTTCAAATCCTCTGGAACGTAATTTATGCATTTTTATTCAAAAATCAATCTGAACCTTGTATAATTTATGACATTGTTTAATTTTCGAAAATGTTATTGGGTCTAATGGTGTGAGTTCAGATTTTATGCTAGAGGTTCAAGCCACTTTGATGCATTTTATAATTCTCCTTTTATTCAAACATTTATGAGTGTATTTAATTAAAACAGTTTTATTAATGTTTTATAAATCCTTCTAGCCTAGTGGTTAAACTTTTATTGTTTTATTTTAGGTTATTGGTTATATGTTCAAGCCCTCTTGGCTACATAATTTTATTACATTTTTACCTATTTTTAGTTAGTTTATTTTGCTTAATTTAGATTAAATTCAAAATTAAGTATATTATATATTAAATGAATATTTTCATATTCTTCTATGATATAAAGTGACCATTTAAATCATATATTAAATATTATAATTTCCCCCCTATGAATTTAAGATATATATTTGTTCAATCGATGACTCCAATATATTTTAAGTTAGGATCCCACTCAACCTTTAAACGACATCTGGTTACGCTCTTATTTTAGGGACTCGTTCCCTAGGTCCTTATTTACATTATAGTATATGTTTAGAAGATTAATATGTTATTAAGATATAGTTATGATGTATAGGTCCTAACCCGAGACCCGTTTAGGACGACGATTAAGGTTATTCCTATATTTAAGCATAAGGTCCTAATCCCATAGCTGGCTTCGGATGAGAATTCGTGGATAAAGCTACAGCTAACCTAGCTATAAGGTGAGTTTACTTACCAAAATACTTTCAAAATTATATTTAAACTTTCGTCCACTATGAAAAATGATTTATGCTTATGTTGCTCAATGTGGATTAATACGACTCATATGAGGATTTCCAAATATGGCACTCCAGTGTAATTACTTATGAATATGTTCATGTTATGAATATGTTATAGTTTATATATGATCACATTATGGTCGGTCTCCACTATGTTTATTGAGCGTATGAATGACGATATGTCAAATATGGATTTATTGATATTCTTATTGCAAATTATTGGATGAATGTATGAGTATTCCCACGGAGTATTTTCTGGCACTCAACCCCACAATTTAAAAATATTTTCAGGTAATTGATGACGACAGGTGGCGGACGTGGACTAATGTGGACATTTTGTATGGTTGACCATATTTTAGTTTTTGAAATATTGACTAGGTTTAGTTTTTGATCAACAAATATGATTATCTATGCTTCCACTGTATGTTTATGGATTATTTAAATGTTTTTATGGACGTGTGTGATCGTCGTGGCCTTGCTGACATATTTTAAATGTTGAAAAATGGATTTTTGACTAGTCAAGGTTGAACATGTTAATTGGTTGTTTGAAAGTGTTATTTTAAGATGATAGGTTGATTCAAAAGTCTTATCTTATGTGATTGGTTGTTGACTGGTAAACGCCCATGAGCGTGGAATTTAATTATTACTATTCTAAATGAAGTGTTGTTCGAATTTTTATAATTTGAGAAAATGATTTATGTTAATTTGTGAAAATTTTATTATGATTTTCTTTCATCGTGTGTGTTTTCGTTAGCGCACCGGACCTCCGGGTTCGGGGCGCTACATTTTATGTTTAGGAAACTTATTCTCTACCATCCCTACATAAAGGGAGCATGGAGAATGAAAATTATACACTTTTGATGAATATATTTTGTGAGTTTTCTCCTTATAGATTTAATCTGAATTTCACGAGAAGTGTCGTGAGTTCAAAATTGACTTATCAAATAGAATATCACATATGTTTGTGGCGTCTTCATCATTGTTTCAAGGTTCTTGTTTCCAATCACAGTAGGGTTGTAGATTTATATATCTACGGTTCGTCTGCGTTGTGAGGAACGGGTCGAAGAATTCTATCATTTATCCCATTGTAACCAGATATTCCTGGGGTAGATTCTCGTCGTCACCGAACTGCCGGCAAGGATCGCATCAATTTTGGACGTGTATAAATTGAAATTAAAAATGTACACGTTCATGTTAGAAAAAACAATATACACGTTCATTGAATTGTGTTACACGGTAGGCAAAAAATAATATACACGTTCATTTTCCCTTTTCTGTAACACTTTTACAAAAAAAAAAAAAGAAATAATAAATATTGTGCATGTTCATTTTAGAAAAAATTATACACATTCATTTTTCGTTTTCGTAACACTTTTACAAAAAAAAAAAAAGAAATTAAAAAAATTATACAAAATTCATAAAGACGTTGATTTTAGAAAATTTATATACTTTGAGATCAACTTTTTGTATAAATATTGAACGTGTATAAATTGAAATTGAGATCAAGTTTTTCAATTTGTATAAATTGAAAAAGGAAATAGAAATTGAAAACCATTATACATGTTCAATATTATAAACGTGTAACACTTTCATTGAGATCAACTTTTTGTATAAATATTGAATGTGCATAAATTGAAATTGAGATCAACTTTTTCAATATGTATAAATTGAAAAAAGAAATTAAGATCGAAAACCATTATACACGTTCAATATTAACGTACAACACTTTCATTGAGATCAACTTTTTGTATAAATATTATACAAAAAGAAATTGAAAAAAAACCTACCGTGTAACGCAATTTTTTTATTTTCTTTTAATTGGAATGACATGTTTCTTGAACTGCAGATGATTTGGCAACGTGCAGTTGTACAACACAATGGTATATAGGAGAGATTAGAGTACTTAGATGGTGAAGATCAACCTGTGCACCTTCCATTCAATCTATTATCTCATGATGGTTTGGTACATGAAATTCATGAGTTTATGGAGACATCTCCGACCATTACTTCCTATACATTGAATTATTTGATGGGGGGGGGGGGGTTGATGTTAGAAAATTGAAGGGCCTTATAAAAATAGATGTTGATTTAATTCACTTAGTTCAAGAACAAGATGATCCTATCGTGTATGTTACACAGAAGAGTATTCAAGAAATCCCAACAACAAGTGAAGTGCCTCCATTTTGTAGATAAAAATGATTCGGATCATGACCATGATGAGTCGTCTGCTGAAGAGGATGAAGTTGACGATGACAACTATGAGAGTGAACTATAGCAGAATCAAATTGCCGAGTTTTGTGAATGGATTCGTAAGCCGGGGCATCTTGACGAGTTTGTGTCCATTCTGAAGCAAGGTGGTCCTCACAACATGTCATCTCAACATGTTGGTCCTGATATAGAAGGTCCTACTGTAGAGGGCCTGCATATCACTCGTTAGATGATTAGTGTGGTCCATAGTAATGACGACATCCCAATCATTCACGATGATGAGGATGAGTTGGACGGTGAGAACCTTGTGGTTGGGAGGACATTTTTGAAGAAGGATGATGTAATAATTACTATGAAAAATTGGCACATGCAGTGTCAAGTGGAGTATTATGTTTCACATTCGACTAAGAGCCGACTGAAAAAGATATATGCGCCTTCATATTATATGCAAAAGAAAATGACGAATTATGGAGAGTGCAAAAACTTTAGGATAACCATACGTGTCGGCTTGTCTTGACACGTAATGCTCTGAGGAAAATGTCTTCGAAGGTGATGGCTGACTATTTTTCAAAGAAAATACGATACAAGGATGCTGTGTTGAAGCCTAGAGCAATGATTACCGAGTTGTTAAGGGAGTATGGTATTGAGGTTGAGTACGGTGTTGCTCTACGTGCCAGTAATCTTGCTATAGAGATGGTTTACGGTGGTCATGACCAGTCTTTTAAGATGCTTCTTGCATATCTACACACGTTGAGGGCAAACAATCATGGTACAGTCTATGATATTTATAGGATGAGCAATTATCATTTCAATTTCATGTTTGTCACACTTGGAGTTTGCACATCGAAATTCAGACAGTGTATGTGACCAGTTGTTGTTGTTGATGGTACCCATTTGAAAGTGTAGTGAACACTACTGATTTTTATGTATAATTTGTATAATTTCCTTGATAATACTTTTAGTGATTGTATGAGATGATCGAATATAGATAAGGAGGAGGGAGGTTGAGGTTAGAGAGAGAATTAAGAGTAATTTTCTTCATATCCTTCAAAACGCAACAACAGGAGTATAAATACCTCCATGGGTCCCACAGCAAAACCCTAGAACAACTTTAGGTTAAAATAAAATAACATAAACTGATCCTAATATTAATGTTGTTGGGGTTTTTTCGAATTAAACCACCGGAGGATCAATTTGATTGTTCATTAATCCGTGTTCATGCAAATCATAATTTTATGTAACATGTATGTTTATCACAGTCTAATCAAAAAGTATGCAAAACAGATTCGAATCTAATAAAGCGGAAGACATAGAAACGAATCTACTTACAAATCGATAGACGATCTGTGGACAAGATTAAAGATCTAATCTTGCTGTTGAATGAATTGTAGTTGGCGCCACCTAGCACTCAAAATTTTGATCACCATTGTATTCCACTTCAAGATCTTCTGTTGTATTCCCGGACTGTATCTAGATTCAGAGTGGGCTGAAATCTACTAGATAGAATTGTGAAATCTATGGATAACTTTGAGAGACTAAGAGGAACTGATTTCATATGATTTTCATCATCAAATTTTCGTGCCCCCCTCCCCTTATATTTAGGGAGGGGCGAAAATTTCATGTTCCAGCCCTACTGGGCTTGGGCCTCTATCTCAAGTTCAATATCCAGTCCACTATCAGTCAATTGGGCTACAACAGGGATCTAGAAGAATATTAAATTGGCCCACTAATTTATTTAATATCCAATATCCAATAAACCTAGGATATAATTAAATAAATTAAGTTTTACTTTTATTCCACTAAAGAAGTAAAACTGACCTACCAATTTAATACATATTTACGAATATGCTTTCTCCTTTAGTCCAGCCATTCCCCGTGTTTAAGATATAATGTTCATTAATTAATTATGTAAGCCTCTGACAGCTATAATTAATTAACATCTAAAACCTTGAGTAGTACCACACAAGTTTTATCATGTAAGGAATAAATTCCACCTGCAGGGTTTCAACATGAACTTGCGTTTCCTCAAGAGAACATCATCAACCTGGCGCACCAGGATACAGTGCTCATGCATACTGCTCGAGACATCATATATACATTGTTATTACCCAAGATATCGAATTCGATCTACGAAAAGATCTCACCCATTGATAAATCAAAGTAATAAACAACACACACATATGCTTGCCAATATCACATGAGTTCAGAACCTGAACTCTGTGGATCTTTATTCTCTCAATAACTGGGTCAGAGACAGAGAATAGTATCCTATCGTGATCCTCCTCAATACACTAACTAGTGTACTAGAATAATCAGTTAGTCAAGATAAACTAACTTATCAGATTATTCTATGGTGTACCGATGGTGTGTTCAGGACCATCTAAGTCGTGAGCTCTTTAATACATTACAAGGTTCTAATGATATGATCTTACCGTGTGACTCCCCACACCATATCATCTACAATGTAAGTATATGGAACATTGCATAAAATAATTATAGAACATAATCTAAATGCAAACAGTGACTGCAATAACTTTCATTTCATATCATCATATCATCAGAAAAGTATACAAAGACAAGTCTTCCAGTATACAAAACTAACAATTTCCCACTTATACTTGAAGCATGTCTTTCAAGCATAATAACTAACTGGCTAACTCTCCAATCAAAACTATCAACTCAAACTGCATCCCTAGGTCTGCATCTCACTCCCATTTTCTCCACGTGACCATCAAAGGTCTTAGCCGCCAGACTCTTCGTGAATGGATCAGCCAGGTTGTCCTCCGATGCAATCTTGACCACCGCCACGTCTCCTCTCTTAACGATTTCTCGTATAAGATGGTACTTTCTCTCTATGTGTTTACTTGCCTTGTGAGCTCTGGGTTCCTTCGAATTTTCCACTGCACCAGAGTTATCACAGTATATCGTGATAGTCTTAGGCAAATCAGGAACCACGCCCAGGCCCAATAGGAACCCGCGGAGCCAGACAGCCTCTTTTGCAGCCTCAGAGGCAGCTACATACTCAGCTTCCATGGTGGAATCCGCAATGCATTTCTGCTTAATGCTCCTCTATGCGATGGCTCCACCTCCTAGTGTAAACACATAGCCCAAGGTAGACTTACTCTGATCTTTGTCGGATTGAAAATCTGAGTCCGTGTAACCCAAAGGTACTAGGCTATCAGAGTGGAAAACCAACATGTAGTCTCGAGTCCGTTTAAGGTACTTGAGAATGTTTTTGACCGCAGTCCAGTGACCTTGTCCAGGGTTAGACTGATATCTGCTTACCATGCCAACGACATAGCATATATCAGGCCTAGTGCATAGCATAACATACATCAAACTTCCCACAGCCGAAGCATATGGTACTTTCTTCATTTCCTCTATCTCAGACTGTGTTTGGGGACACATTTCCTTGGATAGATGAATTCCATGCCTGTAAGGTATAAAACCTTTCTTGGAATCTTGCATGCCAAATCTAGCTAGCACTGTATCGATATAAGTCACCTGGGACAGACATAACATTCTTTTCTGGTGATCACGAATGATCTTGATGCTAAGGACATGTCCGGCTTCACCCAGATCCTTCATATCGAACTGCTCAGACAACCACACCCTAATGTTTGACAACGCCTTCTTACTGTTTCCAATAAGCAAGATGTCATCAACATAAAGTACGAGGAATGCCACCACGTTTCCGTCACATTTCTTGTACACACAGCTCTCATCCGGACTTTGTACGAATCCATATGACTGGATAACCTCGTCAAATCGGATGTTCCAAGACCTCGATGCCTGCTTAAGTCCATAAATGGATCTCTTAAGCTTACACACCAAGTGCTCTTGGCCCTTAGCAATGAATCCCTCTGGTTGTTTCATGTGAATGTTTTCTTCAAGACTTCCGTTTAGGAAAGCTGTCTTGACATCCATCAGCCAGATCTCATAATCCAAATGAGCGGCAATAGACAAGAGAATCCGGATTGACTTAAGCATGGCTACCGGCGAAAAGGTTTCCTCATAATCGATCCCTTCTTTCTGAGTATACCCTTTTGCCACCAATCTAGCTTTGAAGGTTTCAATCTTCCCATCAGATCCTCTCTTGCGCTTGTAGACCCACTTACAGCCAATAGGTTTTACCCCATCTAGTGGTTCTACAAGTTCCCAGACTTGATTGTGATCCATAGATCCAATCTCAGACTCCATTGCAGTTTTCCAAGAATCTGTAACTTTATCTCGAATTGCCTCGTCATAGGTCCTGGGATCTAATTCATTGAGACCCTCTGGGAAATCTGAAGCCTCTCCCAGACCAATGAATCTATCAGGTTGGCGTACAACCCTCCAACTGCGACGAGGCAGTTCCTGTACTTCTGTGACACGTTGTCCAGTGTTTGGTGGTTCCTCTTCTTGTACAACCGGTGTAGGATTCGATCCTCCCCTTAACTCCTCAAGGATGATGTGACTCCTTGGTTTGTGGTTTATGACATAGTCTTCCTCTAAGAATTGAGCATTGGTGCTAACAATGATCTTCTGATCCTTAGGACTATAAAACAAACCACCTTTCGTTCCTCCAGGATATCCAACGAACAGCCTTACATCAGTACGAGGAGCCAGCTTATCAGCTTCCTTGTCCAACACGTGTGCTGGGCTACCCCAAATCCGAATATGATTCAAACTGGGCTTTCGTCCAGTCCATAGTTCTGTAGGTGTAGCAGGAACTGATTTCGATGGAACCAAGTTAAGAATATAGGCTGCTGTTTCCAGGGCATATCCCTAGAACGAAATAGGCAACTTAGAATAACTCATCATCGATCTAACCATCTCTAACAATGTACGATTCCTTCTTTCCACCACGCCATTCTGCTGTGGTGTTCCAGGCGCAGTCAACTGGGATGTAATCCCACTCTCTGTCATGTAATCCCTAAATTCGCTTGAGAGGTACTCGCCACCACGAATATGCTTTCTCCTTTAGTCCAGCCATTCCCCGTGTTTAAGATATAATGTTCATTAATTAATTATGTAAGCGTCTGACAGTTATAATTAATTAACATCTAAAACCTTGAGTAGTACCACACAAGCTTTATCATGTAAGGAATAAATTCCACCTGCAGGGTTTCAACATGAACTTGCGTTTCCTCAAGAGAACATCATCAACCTGGCGCACCAGGACACAGTGCTCATGCATACTGCTCGAGACATCATGTATACATTATTATTACCCAAGATATCGAATTAAATCTACGAAAAGATCTCACCCATTGATAAATCAAAGTAATAAACAACACACACATATGCTCGCCAATATCACATGAGTTCAGAACCTGAACTCTGTGGATCTTTATTCTCTTAGTAACTGGGTCAGAGACAGAGAATAGTATCCTATCGTGATCCTCCTCAATACACTAACTAGTGTACTAGAATAATCAGTTAGTCAAGATAAACTAACTTATCAGATTATTCTACGGTGTACCGATGGTGTGTTCAGGACCATCTAAGCCGTGAGCTCTTTAATATATTACAAGGTTCTAATGATATGATCTTACCGTGTGACTCCCCACACCATATCATCTACAATGTAAGTATATGGAACATTGCATAAAACAATTATAGAACATAATCTAAATGCAAACAGTGACTGCAATAACTTTAATTTCATATCATCATATCATCAGAAAAGTATACAAAGACAAGTCTTCCAGTATACAAAACTAACAAATTAAACCCAAGATGACTTTACTATTCTCTCAGCCGCAGCTCTAGGCCCACAACAACTACTGGTCCAAGCCCAATTCCTCTTCAGACCCGCGAGCCTGATCCGCTTAAGCAATCACGACCCGATTGTCTTCATCCGGGTCTAGGGTAATTTGATTAACCCCAATCGCGAACCCTAACTTTGTCAAGATCGAATTTTTCTCTTCTCCTCTCCCAAACTCTTCTGCCTCAGCCTTTAATCCCCTTTCTCTCTCATCAAGCCCTTCCAATCCCGTGACAATACCCCCCGGCGAAGTGGATTCTCGTCCTCGAGAATTAAAAGTCTGAAACTTGCGGCAGAGGAAGGAGTCGTCTTCCCAGGTGGTGAGGGTAGCATCCGAGTTCTGCCATTGAACCAAGGTCTGAGAGACGGGAGTATCACACCTGAAGAAGACACGGTGGTCGAGAGCGTGGATTGGGATGATCAGAAACTCCCCATTGTCAGTGGTGATAGGCAATTCAGCCACAGGTACATCTCTTTTCCCAATATGCTTCTTGAGTAGGGATACATGAAAAACTGGGTGTATCTTAGAGGTGGGGGTAGATCGAGTCTGTAGGCTATGGTACCAATTTTTTCCAGAATTGTGAAAGGGCCGTATAACCTAGAAGAGAGTTTTAAATTACGCCGGAGAGCGACTGAATTTTGTCGGAAGGACTGCAGCTTTAGATAGACCTGCTCCCCGACCTCAAAGTTTCGGTCTTGACGCCTCCTGTCAGCGTACCACTTCATCCTACTCTGGGCTTGAAGTAGATTCTCCCTTAAGGATTGCAGCATTTGTTACCTTTGCTGCGTAGTCTCTGTGACACTTGGATTTTGGGAATCAACATAGGAGACCGTGGAAAGGATAGGGGGTGGTACACCATATAGAGCCTCATAGGGTGTGCACTTAAGGCTGGTATGGTAATTGGTATTGTACCAATACTCAGCCAATGGTAACCAGTGCAACCATTTTCTAGGGTTAGAACTGGTCATGCATCTGAGGTAATTTTCTAAGCGCTCTGTTTGGCCGTCAGATTAGGGATGATAGGCTGAAGTCATCTCCAGTTTGACCCCCAACAATCTAAAGAACTCCTTCCAGAAGTTACTAGTGAAGACAACATCTCTGTCAGTCACTATACTGGTGGGAGGACCATGCAGTTTGTATATGTTGTCCATGAAAAGTTTTGCCACACTCTCAGCAGTATAGGGGTGGGACAGTGGTAGAAAATGACCAAATTTAGTAAATCTATCCACAACCACCAATATTACATCCCTCCCCACAGACTTAGGAAGGCCTTCCACAAAGTCCATGGAGATATGAGTTCAGGCTTGATGTGGAACAGGTAGAGGTTGTAGAAGTCCTGGGTATAGCCCATGGTCTGCCTTGTTTTTTTGGCACATTTCACATTCCTGAACCCACTTAAGAACATCTGCCTTCATATTAGGCCAGTAAAATACTCCTTTTAAGCGCATATAGGTTCCTGTAGTACCAGAGTGACCCCCATAGGATGAATTGTGCATAGCTGATAGAATTTGAGACCTGCAATCTCCAGAACTGCCAACTCCTAATCTGCCTTTGAACCTTACTAGCCCATCAGTGATGAGGAACTCAGGATAGGATGCAGGATCAATGGTCTTGGCATTCAAGATCTTGGAAAAGTGAGGATCCTGCTAGTAGCTAGTTATCACCTTCTGTACCCAATTTGGTACCACAGTAGTGGTAGCCTTACACTCAATTTCTGAACCTTCCCTCCTTGATAAGGCATCTGCAACCTTATTATCAACTCCCTTCTTGTATTGGATTTCATAGTTGAATCCAAGAAGCTTGGCCAACCACTTTTGTTGTAAAGGGTTCATGACCCTCTGATCCAATAAGTACTTCAATGCTTGTTGGTCAGTCTTAATAATAAACTTGTGCCCCTGTAGGTAAACTCTCCATTTCTGCACTGCCATTAATATAGCTAGGAACTCCCTTTCATAAATAGATAGGGCCTGGTTCCTAGGGCACAGTGTCTTGCTCAAGTATGCTATTGGCCTGCCCTCCTGCATAAGTACAGCTCCTATCCCAAATCCACTAGCATCAGTCTCAAGGGTGAAGGGTTTGCTGAAATCTGGGAGAGCTAAAACTGGAGCAGTAGACATTGCTAGCTTATGTTTCTGAAATGCACCTTCTGCATCAGTGTTCCAGTGAAAGTTATCATTCCTCAATAGGTCAATTAGGGGTTTACTGATGAGACCATAGCCCCTTACAAATTTCCTATAATAGCCTGTAAGCCCAAGAAAACCCCTAAGCTGTTTGAGGGTTTGAGGTACATGCCACCTTAACATGCAGTCCACCTTTGGAGGATCTGTGGAAACTCCCTATTGTGAAATAATGTGGCCCAAATATTCCACCTTAGTAGTTCCAAAACTGCATTTACTCTTCTTGGCATACAACTGATTAGCCCTTAGCAACTGTAGGACCACCCTAAGGTGCTGTAGATGGTCTTCCCAACTCCTGCTATAAACTAGGATGTCATCAAAGAATACCAACACATATTTCCTTAGCTGGTCCCTGAAGGTTTGGTTCATAAGAGCTTGAAAGGTTGCAGGAGCATTACACAGCCCAAAGGGCATTACCACAAACTCGTAGTGCCCATGGTGAGTGCTAAAGGCAGTTAAGAACCTATCTTGTGGCCTCACCAATATTTGAAAATACCCTGACCTAAGATCAATCTTAGAGAAATACCTTGCCCCATGCAATTCATCCAACAATTCATCAATTATAGGGATTGGAAACTCATGTTTTACAGTGAGAGAGTTAAGGTACCTGTAATCAACACATTCTCCAAGTTTGATCTTTTTTCTTTACCAAAATAACTGTGAAGCAGAGGAGCTCTTACTGTGCTGAATGAGTCCAGTAGTTAGCATCTCCTTAATGATCTTCTCAATTTCATCTTTATGACTGTGAGAAGTCCTATAGGGATCTTGGTGTCTTGGAACACTGTTGGGCTTCAGAGTGATCTGGTGTTCCACTTTCCTTGTAGGAGGTAATTCAGTGGGTTCTTCAAAAACATCCTTAAACTCCTCCAACATTCCATTCATGTCAATCCCATCTTCCTGTACATCTGTCTGTGGTCTAATCATATATAGTTCCTCAATCTCATTTTCCTGAGGGAGGTGGAGCATCTTGTATAGAGAATGCCCAGAAATAAGGTGACAGTCCACATGTGACTTGTTGGCTTGTAGTTTGATTCTCTCCCCTCTCTGGGTGACTGTGAAGGTCATGTGTTTGTAATCCAACTCAATTGGAGTACAAGACTTGAGCCAATCACCACCTAAGATCAAATCATACCCCTCAGTTTTGAGCACCCTAGGAGAGTATACAAAATCATGGCCCTGTACATTCCATTGAAATCCAGTGGCTTGTGATTCACTTACCAATTTCTGTCTATTAGCCACCCTGACCAGTAAGGGTGTTGCTTGCTCAACCATGCATCCTAGCTTCTTGGCAGTAGCCTCTTGGATAAAACTAAGGGTTCTGCCAGTGTCTATAAGGATAAACAGCTCATGCCCATCCCTTTTACCTACCACCTTTAATGTGGTAATTCCTTTTGCCCCAGTAACAACATTTAAGGACATTTGTACCTCTTTCATACACTCTTCCTCTTGAACTAAGGGGGAATACTCTTCAGAATCTGGGGTGTAGGTGTGCATATAAGTGAGTTCTTCCTGTTCAGTCATAATCATGTAATTGATTCTGTTCTTGCACCTGTGGCCTACAACATAGGGTTCATCACAATTGTAACATAAACCCTTTTCTCTCCTAGCTGCCATTTCAGCAGAAGACAATAATTTAGTGGGTGGCTTGAGTGGTCCTGTAGGGTTTTTGTTAGAATTACTCAGAAAAGGCTCAGTCTTTCTGAAATTAGAGGGTTGTCCCTGATAGGATTTTCATGTCCCTTTGATCTTCTTAGCAATAGCCTCAATGGTGTGAATCTGACTCCTGCCCAACTCAATGGTCTGATGTAATGTTCCCGGGTGGAACATGGTAATAGCTGCTTGTAATTCCTCACTTAATCCACTAATAAAGTTGGCAATAAAGTAGTTCTCTGAGTAGACAATTGGGTTAAACAACATCATACAAGCCCTCAACTCCTCAAACTTCTCAACATAATCATCATAGGAACCCTGATGTTTCAACTTGTTAAACTCCATGATAACTTTAGTCTCTCTTAACTCTTCAAACCTAGCAGCTATCACATCTAAAAACTGATTCCAGGATAAGTCCTTATACCTGGGGCTGTTATTCTGGAACCATTGAGCTGCATTTCCATCAAAGTGTAGAGAGGCCAGAACCATCTTCTGTGAGTCTGGGACACTAGGTACCAGCTGGAAATATTGAGTGCATCTTAAGATCTATGCCCGAGGTTGAGAACCATCGAACCTTGGAAAATCTACCTTAGGCAGAGGATTGTAGACATGAGAGTGTGACCCTTGATGGTGGGAATGAACCTGGTCTAAGGGTAACCTTGCCACTGATGTGTATTGTTGTTGAGTTGTAGATCCACTTTCAGCTGCCACTGGGCTTGGAGGAGGACCCAATATAGACTGTTCTTTCTGGCCACTCTTCCCTTTAGACAAGTTTAAGATCTGTAATTGTAGAGCAGTAAGTGTCTGGGTGAGTTGATCATATTTGGAGGTCACCCCCTTTAGCTGGTCTTGCACCACAGTGGAGAGTTCCCCAAATTTTTCTTGTATCTTCAATTCAGCAGCATCTCTCTTTAATGCTTCAGCTTCCAATATCTTATTAGTTTTTCTTTGTGCTTCTTGCAGCTCTTTCAGGCGAGTACCTTCAGCCATGACGGAACGATCTGGCTCTCTGATACCACTTGTAGTGAACACTACTGATTTTTATGTATAATTTGTATAATTTCCTTGATAATACTTTTAGTGATTGTATGAGATGATCGAATATAGATAAGGAGGAGGGAGGTTGAGGTTAGAGAGAGAAAAGAGAGAGAATTGAGAGTAATTTTCTTCATATCCTTCAAAACGCAACAACAGGAGTATAAATACCTCCATGGGTCCCACAGCAAAACCCTAGAACAACTTTAGGTTAAAATAAAATAACATAAACTGATCCTAATATTAATTAAACCCAAGATGACTTTACTATTCTCTCAACCGCAGCTCTAGGCCCACAACAACTACTGGTCCAAGCCCAATTCCTCTTCAGACCCGCGAGCCTGATCCGCTTCAGCAATCACGACCCGATTGTCTTCATCCGGGTCTAGGGTAATTTGATTAACCCCAATCGCGAACCCTAACTTTGTCAAGATCGAATTTTTCTTTTCTCCTCTCCCAAACTCTTCTGCCTCAGCCTTTAATCCCCTTTCTTTCTCATCAACCCCTTCCAATCTCGTGACAGAAAGGTAAAAGTAAGGGTGTTCTGTTTGTCGCCGTCACAAAGGACGGTAATGAGAGGGGTGTTTTCCACTTGTTGTTGGTATGGGTCCCATTGAAAATGAACAGGATATGGTTTATTGAGTGTTTCAGAATGGGATTTGGAACTCGAGATGATTTGGTGATTGTTTCAGATCAATATAAAAGCATCAAGAATGTTGTTCCCAGAGTGTACCTGGACGTCCACCACAATTTTTGTTATTACCACATAACAAAGAATCATGCTAGAGACGACAAGCATCCCATCGCTATGTTCAAGAAAGTTGTATGCATACAGACAAGAGAATTTTCTCAACTATATGTCAATTATTGTGAAGAATGAAACTATGTACGCGAGTCTACTGAGTATAAGGGTTGATCATTGGGCCCGATCTCAATCTCCTGTGCGTTGCTATGCTTTCATGACCTCTAATGTAGCCGAATCTTTCAATGCATGATTGCTATGGGCTAGGAGGTTGCCCATATGTTCACTCATTGAGGTCATCAGGAGCATGACCGAGATATGGTTTGATAAGAGAAGGTAACTGGCGGTGTCAAGGGATCACATGATTACAAAAGGGACTTACAAAAAGCTGTCCAAATAAATCGAGAAGGGTCGTCACTGTTAGTCAAAATAGTGGAAGAAGTCTCGATGTTTTGACGTTTGTTTTCCATATAACACATATGTTGGACGTAGAAAGTTTTGAACTTTTAACACCCCGAATACCCAACATGCAAGATCATGCACAAGAACATAGTAAGAATTAACACACCATCCAAAGATCCAAACTTTGATCACAAATCAACAAATTCATCATTGCGAAGACATGCAAGGTCATCATCAAACAATAAAGTGAAGGATGATCAACATAATATTCATCATATAAAAATTCCTAGTGAGAAATCAAGTAGAAAGAGAAGTAAAATAGTGCATGCAACCTTGATAACTCATGATTTGCATCCCCCAAGTAGTATGAGATTGAAATTCATACCTCTAGGACTTGAATTTGAACACCACAAAATCAAGATAGAGAGAAAATTTCGTAGGAGAAAAGAATAGCATGAAGAAAGAGTTCAAAATAATGAGATATTTAAAAGTCCCTTGACTCGGGTTGACTGACGGGTCAACTAGTCAGTTGACCACCGACTTGACCCAGTTCTTCATTATTTGCTCATGGGTGGGTCGACTAGAGATTGAGCGGGTCGAACCACTTCTGTGTACTTTGAACTGGCTTGAGCCGATCGAGACAAAGTCACCTTAACTAGGGATGGAAATAGACCAGACTACCCGATAGGGACCTCAGGCTTGGCCTGGCCAACCCTGGCTTACTTCATAAAAAGGCTAGGCCAAGGCCATCATATAAGTCTTCTAAAATATAAAGATCGGGCTTGGGCCTTGAACAAAGCCCGCAAAGCCTAATAGGCGGCCTATTTAGCTTATATATATAAAATATATTGTTTAACATTTGTAATTTGATTTCTCTTTGTTATTGACATACTTGAACGAATTTGAAGCTTGTATACTTGTAAGAATTTGATGATGGTTTTCCATTTATGTAATGTGTTGTCTTGAATCATGTTTTTTATTATTTTTGCTTAGATAAATTACATTTGATGATTTACAAATTTTGATTCTAGTTTAGAGAAAAATGAGATTTTGTTATATGTAGGCCTTAATAGGCTATTAAAAGATCTCAGGTCTAGGGCATATAGCTAAAAAAATCAGGTCCAAACCTAAATAAAAGCCCTTTGAGTGGTAACAGGTCATGCTTAAGCTTAAGCCAACGTTTAATGTGGTAACACAAGGCCCGGCCAGCCTATTTCCATGCCTAGCCTCAACTTACCTTTGCTTAATTTGTTGACTTCTCATTGGCTTCTTGGACTCTTCGCAACTGCTCTCAACAAGTGCTTGATTTAGCGCTACAAACCGAATGTTTCTTCTTTAATCAAGGTGCCTTGAGCGCAAGATTGGAAACACTTCCCACTTGGTCAATCTCTCTCTTTGCCCATTTATAGCTCGAACGAGCAATTCCAATTAACTTTGCTGATCACGTAAGGTCCCATCCACCTTAATTTCAACTTCCCGCGAAAAAATCAAAGTCGAGAATTGTAAAGTCCTTACTTTCAACTCACACTTTATCCATTTTAAGGAATATATTTATTATAATAAATTTTATTATTAAGCGTGATGCACAAACCTACGCGTTAGCGTCAAATAAGTTCATTACTCGAGTCACCGGATCAAAAACAACATATAAGTAACTGGACGTTCTTATTCGCTCGAAGAGAACGAACAAAACACAACCACATTCTTGTACATTTAAAACAAACCACCAATCTCAACAGACATGCTGACTCTCTCTCTCTCTCTCTTCAGAAATTTGGGCCAGCTGCGAGAATCTCCTCGGTAAGCTTGGTGTCTGTTCCAATCTTATAACTGAGGAACCCCTCGAAATTCTTCTTGAAAAGGCCTCCTAACTTGAGAAGAGTTTCCTTGTGTGCATTCTTGTCACCCCACTGCCACACCAAAACAAAGAACAGCACACATTATCACATCACAACTTCCCTATTTCAAATAATAACTAAAACAGAGTATCTGAATCGCAATGCAGCTTACTGTATTAGCAGGATCTAGTATTTCTGCAGGAACTCCTTCAACTTCCGTTGGTATCTGAAATCCGAACACGTCCGTCTTCGTGTAGTTCGCCTCCAGCAGCTCCCCCGAGTGTATGGCATCGATTATTTTCCTTGTGTAAGCTAATTTGATCCGACTTCCTGAGCCATAGCTGCACATAACACAGTTCCAGTAGAATTAAAATTACAAGCATCGTGTTATGTCAGTATGAGCCGCTTTAACATTGAAGAGGTTCCTACCTTCCACCAGACCAGCCAGTGTTTACGAGCCATCCAGTGGCGCCGTGTTTCTGCATCTTCTCGGCCAGCATTGCCGCGTACTTGGTGGGATGAAGCATGATAAAAGCTGCACCGAAGCATGCAGAGAACGTCGCTGTAGGCTCCTTTATCCCATCCTCTGTTCCCGCTACCTGTAAAGACATGTTATTACTCAGAATTTCATGTAGTGGCAATCCGACGGCATTTTGGAATCGAGAATCTCGTTTGATATAATACCAAGGCAGTGTAGCCGCTTATGAAATGGTACATGGTTTGAGCCAAGGTAAGTTTGCTGACGGGAGGAAGCACACCGAAGGCATCACAGGCCAATAGAATGACATTTTTGGGCTGAGGACCAACGCAAGGTATCTTAGCGTTTGGAATGAATTCGATTGGATATGCTGCCCTCGTGTTCTCTGAAAAGAACAAAAACCATTGAAATAATGCAATGCATAAATCATCTCAAGTAAGAGTTGTATGTATACGTATATATATTTTGATTTCTTCATTCTAACAATCAGCACAAGCCATTTTGAGTTACCTGTCACACATTTATCCGAGTAGTCCACCTCTCGCGTGTGTTCATCAAACACCACATTTTCAAGAACTGCAAGAAAAAGGAGACTCTGGTTAATCTGGAAGCCATGTTGTTACAGTGACATAGCTGAATCGTAAGCCAAAAAGTACACGAAAACTCACCAGTGCCAAACTTGATTGCATTCCATATATCCGGCTCTTTCTCTCTTGACAAGTCTATGCACTTAGCATAGCAACCACCCTCAATGTTGGACACGCCGTTCTCACTCCAGCAATGCTCGTCATCTCCAATCAAGTACCTGTTGTGGTCCGTAGACAGTGTTGTCTTACCAGTACCTACAAAACACAATACAATTAACGAGGTTAAAATAAGACGAATAGGGCTCTGCAGGGGCGCAGATATATATCTATATATACACATATATACCTGATAATCCGAAGAATAGGGCTACATCTCCGTCTTTCCCCATATTGCAGCCGGAGTGTAAGGAGAGGACTCCACGCTTAGGCATGAGATAGTGCATTACACTGAAGAGGCCTTTCTTCATTTCCCCAGCATATTGAGTTCCGAGAATTACCATTTCCCTCCTAGCAAGATTCAAGTCTATGCTAGTAGACGAAGTCATGTAATGAGTATACCGATTGCATGGAAACTGCCCCGCATTGTATATTGTGAAATCCGGAGTGCCAAAGCTCTCGAGCTCTTCAGGAGTGGGTCGGATGCACCTGCCAACACAACATTTGTGAAAAGACTACATGAAAAATTAAGGACGCCATCTGCAAGTGAACGAGACTAAACAACAAAGTGAAAGCTACTACTCACATGTTGTGCATAAACAGAGAGTGGTAGGCTCTTGCAGAGACGATCCTGACTTTGATGCGATGCTCTGGATCCCAGTTAAGGAACTGATCATTCACGAAAACCTGAACATACAACGCGTTTTCATCATTGAACACTCACATATACATAAATATTAAGTGGCACATGTTTTGATGAATCCAACAACTGAAAATGACAAACTTGACGCTTCTGATTCCATCATGATCATGCAGGATTGACAATGTAAATGACATTAGTTTTTCATTTATGAAGCTCATCTTCTAAGTAACTGCAATTTCATTATTGTTGCAGTTATCTTATTTTAGACTAGGATCAGTAATAAGAATACTACTCATTTGAGCTATAAATAGAAATTAAATCTGTGCACAATTACATATTATTTCACAATGATGTAGCCTACTGACTAGTTAAAAGTGGAATCCATCAGAGACAACCAATCATTCCATTATATTTTACATTTGTAGATCTTCTGTTCATGAACAGTTCAGATTCAGAATAATTTAATTATATTTAATGTCAACATTTCATAATGAAGCTGTCCCCAGCACCAGCTAACAGAAATTTGGAAGCTCCACTTTTAATCCTCGGATCCGTCTGTGGCTGCTATTTGATACTAAAATGGATATTTTCTTCCCCACAGCCCCATATATTATTGTATTTATTTCATATATTTTAAGTTTTTATCGCTATGGCCTCCTCTATCTTTTTGCCACTAATTGGGACCCAGAATATTCGAAAATATCCCTTTTCCCTTGAAAATAAAAATTACAAAAAAAAAACACATCTTGGGATAAAAGATTTTTAGCAAGTAAATCCAAACATTGTAGATTGTTATTTTAAAATTTGGTTTAATGGATTTTGTAGCTATGAGTTGTCTGCCCAATAAGTCTGTTTCATAAAAAAATGAAGCAAATACAGTAATGTTAAAATAGGGAATCAGATTACTTTCCCAAGTCAGATTCCGTGCCAACCAAACAGGACCTATAAGTTATTCAGATCTAGCAAAGTCAACTGACAATCATTTCTTAAAAAAAAAACTATAATCTTGATTTCATACTTTTAACAATATAAAATACCATGTTTAAGATATTTTATTAAAATACAAAATGAAATACCAAATAAAAAGATCTCAACTGTATCTCCCTAATTAAACTGATGAAAGCCACTATAATTAAAGTACATGATATACAAGATATATGAAAACGATTATTACTGTTTAAGAGTTGACAATGACTCAAGTAACAATCCATTGAAATTTAATTTTGAAATAGTCTGTTGCTAACGTTAGAAGAGAGAGAAAACATTAAAAATAGAGCCAAAGATATGTTAAAATATTAGTCTTGAAATGAAGAATTCTAACAAGAAAAAAAAAAAAAAAAAAAGTTGAATACCTTTTCGAGCGAGCACAAGTAATCCACGGCTCTTTCACGATTAACCAAAAAAGTGTGCTCGTCCATTTCAATATTGGGTGAGCCTCTGTTACATCATTAAAACAAAATCGTGACTCCACTTGACCACTGAATTTTTCATCATAATCATAACACTAAATACTAACTAAATTATATAAATTTTTGATGCGATAAATGAAATTGCAGATATTAAATCAAATTAATTCAAGGAATTACTCACTTCCCCCACCAAAGATCTTCTGTGGTTTCATCTTTCACAACGCGTTTATCTCTGGGAGATCGTCCAGTTTTGGCCCCAGACAACGTGGCCAGTGCGCCACTAGCGGTGATAAACGATCCTTTCTCGTATTTTATTGCTTGTTCGTAAAGCTCTGAAATATATATATATATATATATCAAAAATTAATTTTTTTTGACTTAACATAAGTTAGGCAACATGTGAGAAATCTGAGAAGCTAAATCATCATTTATATCTCAAAATATTTTTATTTTCTCAGCATCATAAATTAATATTTTTATCAACTAAATACCTATAAATTATTCAAAAATTAATTAAATTTATTCCCGATGTGTTTTTTTTTTCTTTACCAAAATTAGATCTAAAAAGAAGTTAAAAAATTAGAATAAAGATATTGTGTCAAATATATGAACGATTTGGCCACAACACACAACACAAGAAAAAGATTCAAATATTTGACGAAATATTAGGTAATTTTTTATCAAAAATGTATCTGGTGATAAATTTAATTAATTATTTAATAATTTAGGTATTTAATTGATAAAATGCTAATTTGAGACATATTTGAGAAAATGCAAATAATTTCAGATATAATGGATGGTTTAGCCAATCTAAAAATACCCAATCTAAAACATATTTATTTATTTTAATTACCAGCAGGTGAGAGATTATAGAGGATGTGAGTGAACTTAAGGCCGCTATCACTGATATCGAGTGTGGGCTCGAAGTGGTGCACGTGGCTGGCCGCCGGCACTCGCGGCGTCTCCGCCGTGGTCCTCGCCGGATCTCCCTTCACCACCTTCGGCCCCGTCTCCCGCGTCAGCGACGCCAGCGACGCGCTGCGATTTCGATCAAATTAATTAATTAATTAATTAATTAACTATACACACACAGATCGATGCCCGTACATCAATCGATCCGGTAAATACAATCGATATTGATTTCCAAATTAAGAACGACCTAGTTTGCTAGGTGAAATTGATGAAGATACAGAATGAATCATTTAATATCAGTTGACGAACCTGATGGATTGCAGCTGCTGTTTGTGGCGGTCCTCCTCCGCGAAGGGGCCCTGCGCCGCCTGGATAGGGGTAGTCGGCGCCGATTTCTTCATCTGAAGAGAGTGCAGCTCGTCGAGCGTCTGAGCCTTCACCGGCGTCGCGCTGTCGTCGTGGCAGATTTCGCTCTTGCTCTCAACATCTTCAGCCCTCTTGTCCGTGTGAATCTTTGGCAGCCCGTTCCGCCCCTTCATGCTGCTGCTTCTGAAGCTGAATTCACCGTTTGCCGCCATTTTTTTTCCTCTGAATCTCTCTCTCTCTCTCTCTAGATCTCTCTCTATATTTATATATTATTTAATATATTTGTAGATGGATGATGATGAGAGACCAAGTGTTACTAAATTGGTATAGAGAGAGAAAATTGAAGGTTGAAAATGGAATTCAACCATGCAAAAATTTCTTGCTTCTTCACTACGGGGAAATAAATATGATAGGGAGATGGTATTTTAATAGTCCTACATGGTCTGGTATTTATAGTGGGCGAATCGAAAAATGTAAAGAACTATGGTTAGGTTAAGTCATTAACCATGGTTTCTGATTTATCATACATCAGCAGATTTGGTTGGTTTCATTGGATATTATTTTTTACTCTGATTTTCTTTTTCTTTTTGATAATAAAGTCAATATTGTGATAAATTCCTGAAAAGCTCGAAATTAAATGTCGAACGGTTTACGGTTTATATATTTTTTATTTGTCGAAACATGTGCTTAGTTGTCCTTACTATTACCTTTTATTTCATTTTTCATTAGATCCTTATATATTTTGATGATTAATTTTTGGAGAATTGTCAATTCAGGACCTGAGAGATAGGTAATCTATTAATTTAGGACCTGAAAGATAAAAACTCTCAATTTAGGACCCAAAAGATGAAAATTCTCAATACAGGACCTCAAAAATCACGAATTTTAATTTCTTTTTATTTTTTAATTAATTTTATATTAATTTTCAATGAAAATTCCTTCATTAATTATCTATTAAATCTAATAAAGAAATTTTTAAAATTAATTAAAAAATAAAAAAAAGAATCAAAATTCGTGATTTTCGAGGTCCTGGATTGAAAATTTTCATCTTTCAGGTCATGGATAAGAGTTTTCATCTTTTGTGATACCACACTTATCAATGTCTAATAGTTAATTATTTGTTCATAATCGACAAGTGATTTTATATTAAAAATTAGCATGTTTTATATTACCAACATGAATACAATATGTTAGCAACGCTATGATACCATATTAGCAACATTTAATTATACTAGATATTTGCAACTTTGTGATACCACACTACCAATGTCTGATAGTTAATTACATATGTTCATAATAGTTATATGTTTATACTAAGAATTGACATGTTTTATTCTAGAAACCTTTGTAGTATCATATTAGCAACATTAATACTAGATATTAGCAACATTGTAACACCACAATAGCAATGTCTAACAGTTAGTGTTTCACTACAAAAAAATCGCGTTTTAGCGGACTCCGAAAATCCGTCGTTAAAATGGTTTAATGACAGATAAATGACGGACTCGGTCCGTGGTTAAAAATCTCGTCGTTAGTCATTTTAACGACATAATTAATGAAGGAAAAAACTTAGTGACGAATTTTTCCGTCGCTAAATTATTGCCAAATTCAGTCGTCCGAAAATAAAAAATAAAAAAATTAGCGATGAATTTTTTCCGTCGCTAAAATTAAAAAAAATGAAAAAAATTAATCTGGGCGAACCCAATGTGCAGCCTAGTCGAGAAGAGCCAATACGCCATGTCCTAGCCCACAAGGGCTCGAAACACAGGCCTATAATTTATAGGAGCGATATTCGCTCCAACCAGGATTCGAACACGAGCGCTCCAACATACTCCACCAACCATTAAACCACTAGACTAGCTTCATCACAGGTGAAATATACAACCTATTATATATTTATAATATAAATGTCTTTTTTTTGTATATTATTCTTTTCTAAATAATATTTAATATTATAAATGAAAATAATAATAATAATAATAATAATAAATATTATTTTCTATCTATTATTTATTTTTTCATTAACCATTATTTAATATTACATTATTTTAATAATTTTCTCAAATATTATATATTAATGTTTATATTCATATATAATAAATATATATACATACGGAACTGTTATCCTTCATTTATTTAAATATCTATTATAATCTTTTAATATTGTAAATTAAAATATAATTATATTAAATTATTTATTTAATATTAGATTATTTTAATTAATTTTCTCAAATATTATATATTAAAAATTCATAATATTTACAAAAATAAAATTAAAGTGATAAAAATTATAAAAAAAAAATTATTAAATAAATGTTTTAATTTAATTACATTTTCAAAAATATTATAATATTATATAAATATTATAAAATATTAAAAAATACAAAAAATTTTAAAAAATTCAAAAAATCAAAAAAATTAAATAAATTAAAAGAATAAAATAATTTAAAAAATTAAAAATATTGAAAATATTAATTTTAAATTCGTCTTTAAAAAATATTAAAAATTTAAAAAATAAAAATTAAAAAAAATAAAAATTAAATTTAGCGACACTAAATCGTCGCTAAAATTTTTAAAAAATTAAAAAATTTAAAAAAATTATCGACAGATACCTAGTGACGGAAAAAATCTGTTGTTAGTCCGTCGTTAATGTAAAAAAATAAAAATAAGAATATTAAATTCAATGTTTAACTACGGATTTTTTTCCGTCCCTTGGTTAGCGACGGAAAAATCCGTCGTTAAAAGTCTTAATCGCAATCTGTCGTTAATATATCGGTATTTTAGCAACTGAATAAATTCTGTCGCTAAGTCCGTCATTAAATCACGATTTTTTTGTAGTTGTATATACATGAAAAAAGGTATTATGTATTTTTCATCAATATATTTTTATTTGAATAAACACATGTTATATGGATCGTCTTAAATGAAAGAGTATGGACATAACATTAATTCCGCATATTATTTGCGTAAATTGGATAAAGGGCGAGGAAATTATGATTGTTTAAAATTTAAAAAAAAATTAGTTGTTTGGGTTTCCAATTTTATCCTTTTAACTATTTTTCTACCAAATTACAGCAATGTCACCATCTTGAATATTGTTTCGACTAATGTTGACCATTAAAATACAAGGCTGTGTGGTTGATATTCATTCTTATTTCTCACAATAGGTTGTATATATATATATATATATATATATATATATATATATATATATATATATATAGGGGAAGGGTTAGGTGAAAATAAATCCTAGTGCAGGAATTAGAACCACATCTCACATGCTACACAATTCTTAAAAATCAAAGGCTCATATTTGATTAAAATGGTGGTGACATTTCTGTAATGTTTGAAAAGTTTTTCGGGTGGGGACATTAATGTAATTTGATAATTCTTATAAAAATCGTGGATTATTTGATAACAGATTGTCATGCTAATGAAGTGTTATCATCGTACTAACGAAGCATTATAGTTATGGTAATTAAAGTTTTCTAATATTGTTAGTGAAAAATTATATTCTAAGAAATAATTATAAATCTAATTTGATTTACTAAATCTTAATTGAATGGAAGAAACTCTGATTGGATGAAATAAACCTTGATTGGATTTGATAACCCTAAACGAGTCGGAACAAATCATAACAATAATATATATGTACTACGTTAGAATTATGATTTTGCTTCGTCAGCAATGTGACTATACTATGTTAGCATATGTCAATACTCTGTCAACATATGTTATAAGTCATAATTGGATAGAATGAACCCTAATAAATAATTTGGAACTAAAAAAGGAAAATTAAATTAAAAAAAGTAACTATTAATCATAATTAGATGGAATAGACCATAATTAAGATGGAATAAATTAACCCTAATTGAGATGAAATAAACCATAATTAAGATTGAATAAAGCCTAATAAATATGTGTTACGCTACCATTATGATAATTCTTTGTTAGCATAGTGAATAACATTATGTTAGCATATGACAAATATTTCGTTAGCATACGTTATCATAATGCTGACGAAACATTATTATAAGCTAACGAAAACATTTACAACCTGGGTATGCATAAAAAATTATCTTTTATATTTTTCATCTAAACATAGCCTTCCAACATCTTAAATGAAAGAGCAAGACGAGAGACTTAATTTGATATATTTTTTGTGTGCATTGGATTAAAAATAAGCAAGTTATGGTCGTTTGAAATTTTTAAGATTTTTTTAAAAATTACTGACATCATCAATTTTAAAGGTTTAGACGAAAATAACCCTCCTCCCTTTATTTTTTTCCTTATTATTTACAAAATTATCACCATCTTTTCCATTAAATCTAAACTATTAGATCATTAAATTGAATGGTGGTGATGTGGTGCTAGTTCCCACACTAGAAAAAAGGTCTTATTTGATCCATTCTCTCTCTCTCTCTCTCTCTCTCTCTCTCTCTCTCTCTCTCTCTCTATCTATATATATATATATATATATGATAAACTGGGATTTTACACTAATTTTAGTATTATTTAATGGTGCATTTTATATTGGTTTACTCATGATTTTATCTCAGTTTATTCGGATTTCACTCGTTCTTGGAGTTTGGTATATATATTGTGATATTTGTAGGTTTTGTCTTGTATTTTACTATATTTTTGGACAAGCGATAGTGGATGATGTCCCGGAGTCGTGCGTTGAAGAAATCGAGTAAAAAAAGAGGACGAAAACGTCACAGAAGAGGACCCGCGAGCCCGAGCTGCGAGCACGGTCGCGGGTGACCAAAGGTCTGACCACTGCCCTCTCGCGACAAAGAATGGTGTCTGAAGAAGAATTAAACCTGCAACCGTGGTCACGGGTAACGGAGGAGGTCACGGATAATGTGCCACGTCGGTGACACGTGGAGCCGCAACCCGAGGCGCGAATGACTGGGTCGCGGGTCGTCTGGGCCAGTCCAATTTTGTGCTAGTTTTGGGCTTTTCCCCACTAGGTATTTAAAGGTTATTTTGCACGAAAATTAGACACAATTCCATATACCCTAAAGTTGCCACCAGAGAAAAACAGCAGAGGAAAAAAATGTGAAGAACGAGACCAAAGATTTCAAGAGTTTTCAAGAGTAGGGACAAATTAAATCATCCAGGTTTTATTTTCTCTTTTCTTAGAAATACAATGTTTTCTTTGTGGATTATTTTAGTTATTTATTTTTCCATGGATAACTAAAACCCTAGTATTCTAGGGTTGGATTATGATTTATTTATGAAGTTCTTCTGATTTATTTTATTTGGTGTTTATGATTTGATCATGTGTTTGATTATTCTCGTGCTTATCTGTATTATTTACATAATCACTAAATGATACAATCTGATGTGTTAATTCATAAATCAATATAGGAGTTTTAATATGAGACCTGGAATAATTAACTGATTGATCAATATCACTCGACAGAGTTGCGATTAATTTAGAGAACAATAAACCTTTGGAACTGTTAGGAGTTGCATGATAGGTATTGAATGAACACGTTAATATTTGTTGTGTAATCTATAATCTGGGCACTTTGAGAGAAGGTTTAGGATACAAGAGTGGTTGTTCTAGCATGATTTAAACCCCAACATATATACTAAATGAAATAATTGGAAGAATTGATTAAATAATGAATTTCTCAATCCTAGAATGTGTTTCCTCTTCATTATTTACTTTATCTGTGTTTATTTCTGTGGTGGAATTTACTTTTTCAGTATTTTCATTTATTTAGTTATTAAATTCAACCATGGTTGGTAGTCTAGATAACTGCATGAAGTTAGATTGAGATAATTAGTAGATTAATTATTAAATCTCTGTGGATACAACCTTGTTCACTGCTATACTAGAAGCATCATTATTGTACACTTGCAGTTTAGGTGAAATAATTAACCGAACAATATATGTATGTATGTATGTATGTATGTATGGAAGGGATTATATAGACTCCAAATCCCTTGTGGGAACCTCGAGACCAATTCAAACCCTAGATTTGATTAGATCTTGTGGTCATAATTTAGACAATGTTTTATTCAAAATAAGGTGACAAACTTGTAATATTTGAGAACTTTGTTAGTGTTATACTTTACACTAAGCATATTTATCAAGTATTATACTTTGCACTTGCAGTAGTGGTTGATTGTCATTGATCTTTATGGAATATAATTATCACTAAGTATTTGATTTTTCCAAGTACACACGGTGTTCTGTACAACATTTATAAAGATGTACAAGAACGTGTTCTGAACTTCGTGAAAACAGCTTAAGCATGAAGATAAGATTGAGCTAAAGATGAAGACTGTTTTGCATCGACACACAACTGAGATTGTTCAACATACTGAGTACTGCCAGCTAACTTGAGTGATAGCTAGAAGTCAATTTGTGAACATACAAGACATTCTGATGTGCTACCTGATGTGAAGTTTCAAGATCAACAAACAATGTTCATGGAAAAGTTCTTGAACGTTTTCATGAACATCTTTTGTCCAGATGACTTCTTCTAATATCATTGAAGCTATTCGAAGTTTGTCAACTGTTTAGTGTCTATTTGTGTTGTTTTTCCTATGTGGATTGTATGTCTTTTGTGCGTGTGTTTTCTTATTTTTATGTTGTTTTAGTGTTTATAACTTCATATTTGATCCCTTGGTGCATTATGCATGTGTTGCATAGATTTTGAGCTTTTGCTCTAAAAGCAGGCATTTTATAGCACAAAAGGTGGAAAAATCGGGAACCCAGCTGAAGGGGAGGGCAAACTGAAGGCCACAACTGAGGACACACCAAAACGAAGCTCCAAACTGATGGCTAAGAAGCCAAATTGATGGCCAAACTGATGGCTCAAACTGAAGGACTAAAGCTCCCACCTGAAAGCTCCAGCTTGTTGATAGGTACTTAATTTCCCGCTTCGCTGAGCTGGTCGGGGGTCTCACTACCCGGTCAGCGAGTCGGGAGGTCAAGGAGGGCGACGTTCCCCTTGCCTAGGGGTCCGGGGGGCGGAGAAGCCCCCGGCCCAAAGGTAATGGACCAAGCTGATGACCGAGCTCAAGTCGCACCCCAAACTGATCAGTTTTGGGGATAAAACTGAAGATTCCAAGCAAGAGCTGAGAGCTTGGAGCTAAGCTGGAGCCACAACTGATGAGATTAGTTGAAGTTCCCCAACTGATGAACAAAACTGATGGAGCCAAGAGCAAGAGCTGAGCTGAGGCGTGAAAACTAGAGGCACAGCTGAAGCCAAAACTGATGGAGTGCATCTGATGATGAAGAAAAGGAACTGAAAACCACAGCAGGAAACCGGGAGCTGAAATGCCCCGCGGTCATGCCTATGCCGCGGCCGCGCCTTCTCAACGTAGCAACCGGACACGCACGTGGTGCCCCGCCGGTGCGTGGTGCGCGCGCCTCTCCTACCCGCCGGTGCAGGGTGGTACCGCGAGCGTGCACCCTCTCCAACCCCGCGGGCGCGCAGTACCCTGCCAGCGCGCGGAGTGCGATCAGTTAGCCTCGCGATCAGTTTCGACCTCTTCTTCGATCAGTTTCAGCTGCAGTTTTGGGAAGTTCTATTCTTTTATGCTCTCCACCCACTTAGCTAGCTGTG
Organism: Perilla frutescens; assembly: GCA_026008535.1. Classification (NCBI taxonomy): domain Eukaryota; kingdom Viridiplantae; phylum Streptophyta; class Magnoliopsida; order Lamiales; family Lamiaceae; genus Perilla; species Perilla frutescens. Next base: position 715,783 of record BRKX01000020.1, on the reverse strand, counting down.
GGAATTAAATGCACACGATTTTAGACTAGGAGCAAGAAGAGTTTGGGGAACAATCTGCCATCAATCAATAACTCCACCTTTTGCTCTTGTTCCCCATCAACTCTCAACCACCACATTCAATTCACGCGGAGAGAGAATGAGACAATATTTCCCTATTTATGGAGCAAAGAAAAGAAAACAAAAGGAGGCTCCCAGAGGGGAAAAGAAGACTCCAAATGGAGGACCTCCCAACTAGTTAAGGGACGTGACACCCTCAAACCAGTTGGGAGGGTCCGTTCCATTCACTCCATCATCTCCACTACATAAGAGAAAGAGAGAATTAGTTTGGGGGACGTGACACCCTCAAACTGATCCATTGAGAGAAGAGGAAGTTGGCCACCAGTTGGAGAGCTTGGCACCATGGGTCACCAACTGGAGAGGAGCTGAAGCTAAGGAGGAAGAAGAAGAAGAGGGGTCGAAGCTCAAGCCATCCGCGGAAGCTAGGCTTGCTCGAGAATCCCTATTCCTTGGTATTCCTTTCTTAGCTTTAGCTTATTTGTGGGTAGTTGTCCCAAAACTGTCGAGATAAACAAGATTTATATAAGTTTGTATTTTAGCTTTGGTATTTTCAATAAAGAACTTATGTGATTCTTGTTTGTTGTCTCGCATGATGAGGGGCTAATTCCACACATTAGGGGGTAGATGATTGATTTGGTTTCAATCCATGCTTGTGATAGTTGATTTCTTGTTGTTGGAATTGTGCTTGTTTATATTGAGTACTTGGCCACTACTTAGCATTGCTAGGTACATCAACTGATGATATATGCAGTACATCAAAGAAAGGGTGTACGGTGTCGAATCGTGTTGACTGCAAGACACATATGATTTTTACGTTTTCTGGGTTGGAGGGATATGTTGTCACTAAGTTTATTGAGAGACATACTCACACATTAGTGCTTGAAGCATATATTGTGTTTTATGTGTTCTATAACATTTAATTGAATGGCAACATTCTTAAGAATTAATACCATTCAGTTGTCATGTTATTCAAATTAATTAAAAAAAAAAAAACTTCTATGAGTACAAACAATAACATATACATCACACATTTTATAAGAAATTAAGACTTTGTCTTTTCAATCATTAATATATGCTTTTGAAAGCAATAATATATTTGTTACGAATCATTAGTTACTGTGTTTGTGTGCCCAGTGAAAATTTCGCAATTCACAAAATAATATTGATCCATTATAGAGTATATTTTTCATATATGTAAGCAGTAATATACTCTAGCAAAGCAATAAGTAATATAGTGCAAAACATTAATTATTACTTTATTCACTTATGATAATTTACCGATTCTAAAGATATAAATATATACATTCGAAAGAAATATATTTATTACCAAACATTAGTCAGTGTGTTCATACAAGAAAAATTAGGTTCTCATTTGAGCTGTAGTATATATATATATTCAAAGATCTATTTATCCTAATCATGACATGTCTGCTTTTACGGATAAGAAGAAAAGAAGATAGAAAATATCAACATTTACAATAAGAATAATGCTAGCCAGCCAGAATCTAATTTTTTGATGATTAATAAAATTATATTATTAATAAATTAATTATGTTAATTATTAAACGTTATGTTTTTACTATATTATCCTTCTGTCATGAAATTAGTGATTTGTAATTAATTATTAAAATCACTCCAGAAGCGGATCAGAAGAAAGGGGCGCAGCTTCATCTTCTTTCTTTTCTTCACTTCTTTATTTTTTTTCCATCTTCGTTTTCTTCTGAATTGAAGCGCATATAGAGTTGCCCTAATTATCATGGAGGGCATCAATGTAAATTTATTGAATAATTAGTGTTTTATTAATTAATTATTAAAAATAATAAAAGATTCTGGCTAACCAGAATCTGGCTGAAAATCACTGCTCTTACAATAATATGGCATTTAGTTTAAATATTTGGTTAGTTGATTTAAAAAATCTTCTGACTTTCTTATTTCACGGGAAACGTTATCCATAACGTGACCTTAATCAATATTAGGGGAAGCCGAGATTAAAGGTGTTCAATGAAAGTCAGACCTTCTTCCGCAATAAAACATGGCCATGTGTGAGTTTGACGCGATGGGGATGGGGATATTTTAAATTTAATTAATTAATTAATTATAAACGTCGTCCCTGATTATAGTAAATATAGTGTTTTTTTTTTCATTTAATTGTTTTTAAGCTAATCTTCGTTTTTGATGCATCTTAAAATTAAAATCGTAATTTTATTTTGCAATCAAAACATAAAATCAAATTAAACTGGGGACAAATTAATCGGACTTTTCTCACAAACACAATAACATGTTCTGATGTTCATTTTTCGGACTACATAAATTGATGTCGCTTTACAATATGTATTTTTTTATTAATTCAAATCGTTATATCTTTTTCTTAGCCTAATTAAAGGTAAAATAAAAAAAGAAAAGTATTTTCTCGCTAAGATTTCACTGTGTGGTCAAAATTTTGCGATTTTTGCACAAGCACGCTTCTAAAAAATCTCACTAAAACCATTGCCTAAAATGTGGATTAATATAGCCTACATCATCTTCCAAACTGAGCTCATGATGGCTAGTCAGCAGAGGTGGCAAAATAGGCCCGATCTGGGCCGCATTTCGAGCAGGATTGGGAAAAAAAAAATTCAATCCGAATAATTTCAGGCCGGGCCGGGCTGTATAGCCCAAAAATAGAAAAATTACACTGTGGTCCGCGGCCTGGGTCGGATCTCGGATATTTAGGTCCCTGAGATTTCAGACCGGCTCGAATTTTCCACTTGGCCCGGCGGGCTCGGGCTAGGCCAAATGGCCCGTTTTGCCAGCCCTACAAGTCAGAACAAAGTTAGGATAGTTCCCTGCTACATCAGGGGTGAATCCGAAGCAAAAGACAGAGCAGAGACAAAAATGATTCCCTCAGAGAATGACGGGTGATTGTTGTTACACCTCCGTCCTATGTACGTGCCTCCTATTCCTTTTCCTAAGAGACTACTGAGGAGGCTCGCTGTGTTGAAAGAGGTACCTGCATAAGTTGCAGAGATCGTAATCATTCAGGCTGGAAAGTTTGTCAAAAAGTCAATTGAGTAAATTCAAAAAAATAAATCTGAGATTAAGGAGTTAGTAAAAGAATAAGCAAAGGAAGATGGCGGAGTGCCCACATTGATTTTAGCAAAGACTCCACCACCATGTATGAATATGATATGATATGTAATAATATTAAAGGTTGGTCTCCGTTATATTTTGAGCATATGAATTATGACATCACAATATTTTGAGCATATGAATTATGACATTGCAGATGTGGATTTATGAATATTCTTATTGCAAATTATTGAACGAATGTATTAGTATGCCCACAGAGTATTTAATGGCACTGTTCGGTATTTATTTTCACTTAAATTACAAGTGTACAGTGAGGTTTCTAGTATAGCAATGAACAAGATCGTATCCACAGAGATTTAATAATTAATCTACTATTTATCTTAATTTAACTTCCTACAATTATCTAGATTATCAATCATGGTTGAATTCAATTACTAATTAAATGAAAATACTGAAACAGTAAATGTCACCACAGAAATAAACACAGATGAAGTAAACAATGAAGAGGAAACGCATTCTAGGATTGAAAATTCATTATTTAATCCATTCTTCCAATTATTTCATTTAGCATCTATGTTAGGATTTAAAGCATGCTAGAAAACAACTCTTGTATCATAAACCTTCTCTCGAAGTACCCAGATTGTAGATTACACATTAACAAATATTAACATGTCCGTTCAATACCTATCATGCAACTCCTAACAGTTCCAAAGGTTTATTGTTCTCTAAATTAATCGCAACTCTGTCGAGTGATCTTGATCAACTAGTTAATTGTTCCAGATCACGTGTTAAAACTTCTCTCTCGATTTATGAATTGACACATCAGATTCCATCATTTAGTGATCAAGTAAATAATACAGATAAACACGGGAATAATCAAAATATGATCAAATCATAGACACCCAATAAAATAAATCAGAAGAACTTCATAAATAAATCATAATCCAACCCTAGAATATTAGGGTTTTAGCTATCGATGGCAAAATAAATAACTAAAATAATCCACAAAGAAAACATTGCATTTATAAGAACAGAGAAAATAAAATTCGGATGATTTAATTTGTCTCTAGTCTTGAAAACTCTTGAAATCTTTGGTCTCGTTATTCGCCTTCTTTTCCTCTGTTGTTTTTCTCTAGTGGCAACTTTTAGGTATATGGAATTGTGTCCAATTTTTGTGCAAAATAACCCTTAAATACCTAGTGGGTAAGAGCCCAAAATCCAACAAAAAACGGACAAGCCCAGATAACCCGCAACCCAGTCACTCGCGGCTCGGGTCGTCGCGGCTCCACGTAGCCTGACGTGGCATAATATCCGCGGGCGTTCCCAATACCCACGATCGTGGTCACAGGTTTTCTTCTTCGGACCCCCTTCTCTGTCGCGAGCGGACAGTGGCCAAGCCTTTGGTCACCCGCGACCGTGCTCGTGGGTCCCCTTCTACGACGTTTCCATCCCGATTTCGACTCGATTTCTTCAACGCGCAATCCCGGAACATCATCAACTATCTCTTGTTCAAAATTACAGCAAAATACGGAACAAAATCTACAGATATCACAATATATACCGAATCACAAGAACGAGTGAAATCTGAATAAACTGGGATAAAAACACGAGTAAACCAATATACAATGCACAATAAAATGATAATAAAACTAATGTAAAATCTCAGTTTATCAGGCACTCAATCCCATTAATATTTAAAAATATTTTAGGTAATTGATGACGGCAGGTGATAAATGTGGACTAATGAGGACCGTTTATGTAGTTGATGATATTTTAAATTTTAAAATAATTGACTATGGTCAACAAGTATGATTATTTATGCTTTCGTTGTGTGTTTATGGATTATTTGAATATTTTATGGATACTTGTGAGCATCGTGGCCTTGTTGGTGTATTTTGAATGTTAACTAATGAATTTCACTGGTCATCATTGAACATGTTCTTTACTAAAAATTACCACTTAAAACAAAAGGACGATGACATTATTTGTAATTGGTACTTCCAACACAAAAAAAAAAAAATCACAATTTTCTGTCTGACCGAAGCAGTTTCACACAATGGTTGTACTGAAGTTTTTGCCTTATAAAAATTGGTGATTTTAACTTTTTGATATGACGCTAACGTCACATGGAGACAGGTAGTAGCGTTGAAATTGTTTTTCTAGGTTTAGCATTACAACAGCCCAAATATATGTATATATAGATAGATGCCATGCATTGATAAAATCAAAGAACGTTAGGTACACATATGAAACAACAAGAACAAATATGATGATGATGATGATGCAAGAATTCTAAAACACAGGGCAGCTGTCAACTCTAACCCCCTTAGCCGTGGGGCAAGTAGCCAAATCACAATGCTCGCCGTCGTTACCCCACCACGACACACTCTTGTTCTCAATGCCGGTGGTGAAGTAGAGGAACACCGCCATGAACGCTACGCCGGCGTCCAAGGCCGCCGAGAGGATGTAGTTGTACCTCTGCCACCATTTCTTCCGGTACCTAAACACGAAGAAGTTGAAGATCGTGCCTACAAGGATCCAAGAATTGTAGTTTAGAGCAGACGCAGGTGGGAGATTAGCCGTCGCTCCGAGGAGCACCGGGAGGTTGACGAGGGGTATCCACGATTGCTTGGGGAAGGCCTTGTGGAAGCCCCAGACGACGACGGGCCCCATCAGCCCGACGAGGAAGAACCAGTTGAGCGCCGGGTAATTGCCATCGGGCCCGAAGATCCTCATCGGGCTGACCAGACCCCATATAACCGATGCATCGAAGAAGACGTGGTCGTTGGGGCATGTCCATGGACTCCCCGAGTTGGGGTCTTGGTGGCAGATGCCTTTGATCGAGTGCAGAAGCCACCACGCCACGCTCATGTTCACCGTTCCTGCTATCATTGTGCCCAGGAACTGAAATCCAAATACGAGTGTTAATGTTGAGTTAATGTCAATATATATCTTTGGCTTTTTGTTATCGGGTTGAAATTTCCTGTTACACTATTTCGTGTTTCACTCCGTGTTTCATTATTAAATTTGTGATTTTAATAATATTTATTATAAAATAAAAATTAATTACAACATAAATAATCATAGTCAACATTTATCAACATAAAAAATGAATTAAAAAGATTGAAAAATGTAATTTTGAAAAAATCAACCATAATAATGAATTATTAATTGAAAATTAAAAATTAAATATTAAAAAATAATTATAAACCCTAATTGGGTGGGGTGAACCCTAAAAATAATCATAAAATTAAACTAAATCACATAAAAATAAAATTAAAGAAAAAAAAGTACAAGAAATACTCGTAATTTGAAAATGTACAATACGGGGTGTAACACGGAAAGTGTAACAGGAAATTCCATGTGTTTGTTATCGGATAATGAAATCCTCAGCTGCAACACTCTATGTTACACATTTAAAAATATTAATTTTATTCTATTTTTTCCTTTTTCGGTTTCAATTGACTGTATTTTAGTTTAATTTTACACGTATTGATTAGGGTTCATTTTTCACAATTATGGTATATTAATTAAAATTTTGAAAAAATAATTATATACCCTAATTGGGAAAAGTAAAACCTAATTAAAAGGTGTAAAATTAAACTAACGCACCATCAATTGAAATTGAAGAGAAAAACAGAATAAAAATTAAATTTTTTAAACGTTTAGTATAGAATGTTGCACAAATGTAACAGATGATTTCATCTATTTTATTATGTGAATATATATAGGGTCGGCTATTGAGGGGCGCAAGGTGCTCTTTAGCACAGGACCCCTCAAAGCCCGTGTATATTTTATTAATATTAGAGGCCTAAATCTTTAAGATTATGGTTCAATTTTTTAACATTAAGATAACAATTTTGTTAGGGTTGATTACGGTTAATTAATATATGAACTTTGACACGATTTGTAATTTAGACACGAATTTTGAAATAATGTAATTAAAACATAATCTTGTTATTTTTTGAACAAAAAAAAACACAATTTGTAATAATATGAAAATCAAACATAATATTTCATTACAATTTTTATTGTATTAATAAAATTCAAATTATGATTATACTATATATATATATATATGTATAATTTTTCAATTTTTCTTGTTATATATCATTTTTTCATTCATTGAAAAATTTGGGGTGTCTATTTTGCAAAACACTTGCAAGATTGTGTTCTAATAACGTTTCAAAATTCATGTCTGAATTGTAAATTGTGTCAAAGTTTATGTATTTAATCGTAATTATTAATTTTTTAATATTATGATCTAATTTTTATTAATAATTAACTTTAAAAAAAATAGTATTAGAAGCTCATTTTTATAAGGCTAAACCATCATTTATATCCAAAACTATTTTCATTTTCTCAAATCTATCTCAAATTAACATTTTTATCAATTAAATACCTAAACTATTAAAAAACTAATCAAATGTATCCCCAACTACATTTTTAGGCAAAAAATTATCTAACGCTTCAGCTAAATTTTTGGGTCTTTTTCTTGTGTTATAGACAAATTCATCATATCTATGACATAATATCTTTATTCTAATTTTTTTAAACTCTTTTTAAGATCTTATTTTGGTCCAAAAATGTATTCGGGAATAGAGTTGATTAATTTTTAATAGTTTATGTATTAAATTGATAAAAGTGTTAGTTTGGGATATATTTGAGAAAATTGAAATAGTTTAGGATATAAACAATGGTTTAGCCTTTTTATAATTAGCACTAAGACCTAAAATATTTAAGACGGTCTGCATCTATATACCTGGACCAAGAACATAGATCTGGGAGGAATTTTCATGTAATGGCCAAGCTTAAAGTCGCTGAGAAAGGCGACTGCTTGGCTCATGCTCATGTAGCCGTAGGTCTTGAAGCAGACGTTGGCTATGGGCCTTCCCGGGTATATGATCCCCATCACGTACTCCGTGATGATGTTGAGGCCCGGGGTCTGGTTCGTGGTTGCGGTGATGATACTGATCGGAAGCGTGAACGAGAAAGCGAGGAGAGCGGCGAGCAAGAGAGCCCACACCGGCATCTGAACCTCGTCTTTCTTGAAGATGCAGAGCGCCAGCGCCACGATCATTGCCGCTGCGAGAAGAATGTGGAACCACCATTGAGGTATGTCCTTGTAGTTTCTCATTAGTTTTGTGTGAATGTCTGCCTTCTCCCTCGTTGAAGCCTTGTATCGCTGGTATATCTCCCTGCGAAATATATATATATATATATATTAGAAGTTTGGTCTAGTTCGATATATAAAATCGTCGATTGCACATTTGGTATTGAATTTCTTATTGCACATTCGATTTGTTTTAGTTTTTTTTCTTTGATTTCAATTTGTTATGCGTTTTTTTTTTTGAGGAAGCGTGAATTAAGATTAATAAGACGAACGTTCAACAGCAAGAACATTCAACAAAAGATGAACCGGCACATTCCCGGTAAAACTAGAAAATAAAGAATTACTAATAGCTAGTTGAGCTAATTTGTTATGCTTTAATTTAATTTTTACACTTGTTATGTAGGGTCCATCTTACCCATTTAGGGTTTAATATAATTTTTAGTATTTAATTTTTTGAATGATCAATTAATAACTATAAATTGAAAATTAAATACTAAAAAAATATAATGCATTCTAATTGGATAGTATGATTGGAAAAAAAAATAAAAAAAATGAGTATGCAATAGAGAATGCAACACCAAATTGCAGTAAAAGATTTCAGCTGATTAATTAACAAGAGAGGTTGAAATTTCATGTTGCACTTTTTCATGTTTCACTATCAAATTTATAAATTTTATTATAAAAATATTAATTATAACATAAATAATAATACTCAACGCATCAACAAAAGAAAATGAATTAAAAAAATTATAAAACATAATTTTGAAAAAATCAACCACAATAATGAATTACTAATTAAAAACTAAAAATTAAATATTAAAAATATTTATAAATCCTAATTGGGTGGGCTGAACCCCGGATGAAATCATCTGCTATACTCTGTGCAACACAATTCAATTTATTAATTTTTCTTCGAATTTTTAATACAATTTCAATTTATTACGGTTTATTTCAATTTTACACTTATTATTTAGGGTTCATCCTATCCAATTAGAGCATATAATTATTTTTTCCATATTAAATTTTATTTTCTAATTAATAATTGATTATTTCGTAAGAAAATAATTATATATCTTAATCGGGTAGGATGAACCCTAATTAATAAGTGTAAAATTATATTGAAATTGAATTAAAAAATCAAAGAAAATTTAATAAATTGAATTGCGTTGCACAAAGTGTATTTCATTCAGGCTGAACCCTAATAAACAATTATAAAATTAAACTAAATCACAATAAAATAAAATTCAAGAAAAAAAATAAAAAATAAAAACTCGTAATTTGAAAATGCAGGACAAACATATATAGAAACGTACGTACTTTCCGTAGAACAAGGCAACATGGGAGACCGTGGCTGCAATGGTGGCGAATCCAAACCCATAGGCGAGAGCGAACATTATGCTCAAGTTAATCCTCCCTTGCTTCGCATACTGAGCCTTGTCCAGCACAAAATCACTGTTAACAATGGCGTGTATGTCGTAGTCCTGCCCATCTGCAGTGAACAAGTCGATAGAATAGAAAGGGAAGGTTTTGGCATTGTAGACGTTCAATCCCCAGTAGGACACCGGCACAACCACGTACATGATCATGAAATACCCCACGAAGATGTTGGCGATGGCGAAGAAGGGGGATATCAGAGGGCTGAACAGGAAGGAAGCCACCACGGACCAGTCCAACGTGAAGGCCCCGATCCCCAGCCCACTGAACCCCGAGCCGATCTGCTGGGCGGTCACGGAGTGGGGAAACGCCCAGCACACCCATGAAATGCTCTGTAGGGTTTGGAATAGGAAGCCGGGAAATAAGTACCAGAGAAAGCTGCATGTTAGAGTGATGGCGAAGAACTTGGATCGAGACATCGGTCGCTTCGTGCCACTTTCGCTGCCGTCGTCTTCGTCGTCTTTCTCGTGCAGTGCTCTGCGAAGAAGAAGTGAATCGAGGTTCAGAAGGAGATGCAAGCAATTTCATATAGAGGCAATAACTATTTTAGCCACTTGAACTTTTAAAAGATTTATTTTAGCCACTAACTTTAAAACATATTTATTTTAGCCACTTTGGACGAAAATGCCCCTCTGCGCGCTGGCATTGCGCGCAAAACACTGCGCGCTAGGGTTGCGCGCATGCGCGCTAGGGGTGCGCGCTGGCAATCCGCGCAACACGCGGGGGTAAAAATGTCATTCTGGCTAAAATAAATATGTTTAAAAGTTAGTGGCTAAAATAAATTTTTTTAAAGTTTGACCGGCTAGTTTTATATATTACCACTTTCATATATGTGAATTGATGATGGTTGAAAAATGAGAGCCCTTTTATTGAGTTTATGGTATGATTGTTGATTGCAGGAATAGGCATCCTAATTAAGAGTCCCATCAAACTACTCTGGATATATGAGTAGAGATTCTCTAGTCCTAATTTTGTGTATCAGCCGTGTGTCAGCATTAAAATTATATATTGTTAAAAATTTTTTTTTGTAAAATTAAAATATATTATATTATAACTAATCATAATTAATATTTATTGCTAAAAATTAAAAAAAAATTTAAAAAAATATATACCTTAAGTTTGGAATAATCAACCCCAAAAATCAATAATATTAACTAAAAAAATGAAAATTAAATATTAAAAAATAATTATAAATCCTAATTGAGTGGAATAAACCCTAAATAAAATTGTAAAATTATACTACATCTAAAGAATTAAAATTAAAGAAAGAAAAAGTAATAATTTTGAGGGTTGGTACATGATTGGTACACACAAGTTGAGATTAGAGAATCTTAGGCCGGTGAGATATATAGTGTAGTGTCTTGGGAGTAGAGATCCTCTAGTTCCAATTTTATGTGTCGATCGTGTGCCAACATTAAAATTTTATATTGTGATAAAAAATTAAATTCATTATATTATAACTAATCATAATTAATATTTATTGCTAAAAATTAAAATTTTAAAAAATGATATACCCTAAGTTTGAAATAAACAACCCCAAAAATCAATTATATTAACTAAAAATGAAAATTAAATATGAAAAAATAATTATAAACCCTAATTGGTTGGAATAAACCCTAGATAATAATGTAAAATTATATTAAAACAAAAGAAATTAAAATTGAAGGAAAAAAAAATGAAAGAAAAAGTAATAATTTTGAAGTTTGGTACACAGTTGACACACACAAGTTGGGACTAGATGATCTCAAGTGGTCTTTTCTTCAATTTTATTTTTTTGTGATTTAGTTTAATTTTATGATTGTTTTTAGGTTCCCCCACAATTAGGTTTATAATTATTTTTTAATATTTAATTGGGATACATTCACTTTTAGTCCCACTAGAATAGGGTCAAAACACTTTTGGTCTCATATCTTTCATTTTTGGTCTCATAGTTTATTAGCTCGATACTTTTGGTCTCATAGTTTATTATCTCGACAATTTTGGTCCCAAGTGTTTTTTTTTTCAACATTTTTAGTCCTAAAACTAACACTACATTTTTTCTTATATTTTTTTAGACATTTTTTTCCGTATATTTTGTCAAGAATTTTGCTAAACAAAAATCATATATTGACAAGAAGTTGAAATGGTTTTGTTAGACATTTTACTGGATATTTGTTGGTCATTTTGCTTGATATTTTGTTGAATATTTTGCTGAATTTTTTTGAGATATTATGTTATTTTGTTCGGTATTATGCTGAATTTTTTGCTAGATATTTTCTTCTTTTTTTCTCAATGATTTGCTGAAAAAATGAAGCCAAAATGTCCGTTTAATAAATAAATATATATATATATATATATATATATATATGTACACACACACACACACACATACTACACTTGGGACTAAAAATGTCGAAAAAAAAACAGTATATTTTTTCTTATATTTTTTTTTCAATGTTTTTTTCCGTATATTTTGTCAAGAATTTTGCTAAACAAAAATCATATATTGACAAGAAGTTGAAATGGTTTTGTTAGACATTTTGCTGGATATTTGTTGGTCATTTTGCTTAATATTTTGTTGAATATTTTGCTGAAATTTTTTGAGATATTATGTTATTTTGTTCGGTATTATGCTGAATTTTTTGCTAGATATTTTCTTTTTTTTTTTCTTAATAATTTGCTGAAAAAATGAAGTCAAAATGTCCGTTGAATAAATAAATAAATACACACACACACACACACACATACTACACTTGAGACTAAATATCGGAAAAAAAAATCATTTGGGACCAAAATTGTCGAGCTAATAAACAATGGGACCAAAAACAAAAGATATGAGACCAAAAGTGTTTTTACCCTATTCTAGTGGGATTAAAAGTGAAATTATCCCTATTTAATTTTTAATTTTCAATCAATAATTCATTATTATGGTTGATTTTTTAAAAATTATGCTATATAATTTTTTAATTCATTTTTTTTTGTTGATAATTAATTTTGATTTTATAATAAATATTATTTAAACCATAAATTTAATAATGATACATGGAGTGAAAAACGAAAAAATGTAAGAAAATATTTCAACCCTTGAGATGCAAGAAAATTTATAGAAATAATCTAGCTAGGAGTGTGAATGCAAAAATTAGAACCTGGGTTTCAAAATTCCAATATTTTGTTGATAGATGTGACTAAGTAGATTATGTTATAATTAATTTTTTTATTTTTATAATATCTATTATAAAAATTATGAATTCAATCGTGGATTACGAGTTTGAAACATCAAATTTAAAATAGAGGATCTCATCACAAGTCATCATCGATGGTCATAACTCGATCGGTTAAAAGAAAGTAGATTTGAACTCATTTAGTGAGGTTCTTAACATAAATGAGTCAGCTAGTTTTTATTCTTTTGAACATACCACTACTCAATTTGTTTGTTCTTAAACAAGCTCGTTGAATGAGTTAACCGAAAATAAAAATCGTTAATTGATAGTACTTATACTCCATCCATCTTAAGTATTTCTCCATTTGGATCTTTACATAGACTAAAACTTATTTTGGAAAAATAGTTATTTATCTCAAATTCATGTTACCACTATATATTTAATTAATGAAGTTTGAGACTTACAATAATTTAATATAGCATGAATGTTAATTTTCAAAACCATATAAGAGCATATTTGTAGATAATTATGAAAAATAATATTCCATCTGTTTCTATTTAAATGTCATTTTGGATGAATGCACATAAATTAATAAGTTAACTAAATTACATAATATACCCCTGTGTGAGTGCATTAAACGAGTTACATATAGATGCTTGAATGTATTAATTGAGGACAAATGTGAGAAAAATATGAATTTTCTATCTCAAAATTGTAGAATGGCATTTTTTTTTTGAAACAAAACTTAAATGTTGGAACGACATGACTTATTCAAAAATGAAGGGAATATTAAATACAACAATATGTAGAACCACATATTTGAGATGGATTAGTGAGCATGTAGTTTTATGAGAAAATAATGAGTTTTAATAAATATATTACATTTTAAAGCTTAAAAGCTTGTGAGCTTTGATTGTGTTGAGTAAGTTAAGATCCGGACATTACTCGATATGTCAATTATCATATGGATTAGGTGCACATCAGTTAGTCAATGCGCGTTTATCCGGCCAATCGAAAGAAAAAAAGTGAAAAAAAAATATAGTTTTTAAGGATACATGTGATGCGTTTTCAATTTTAAGTGATACTTTTTAATAATACAAGTGATATTTTTGAACTTTTGAGTGATACTTTCTAATGTTATGGTTAATACTGATTTTGATATATTTTTTTTTTTTCGTGAGTTGACCGTGTGCACACAAGACCACCCCTACTCGATAATAAGCCCCCTAGTTATGTTAAATTAATTAATCAATTAAAATGTAAGATTAAATATAATTGGTGATAAATTAAGATTGGTACCTGAAGAGTGAAATTTGCATGAGATTGGCGGGCCACCACATGTGGGCCGGCTCCACGACGTATTTCCTTAGCAATCCAGCCCAACCATATCCAAGAACCTACATGCCCCACCATCAAACACACTCCTATTTATTGATTCTAGTTTAACACCCACAACGCGTTGCGTGACGGTATACAAGACAACCTTATTTTTTAGTAATAAGGTTTAATATCTGAAATAATTTTGGAATGATTATATGCGAGCTATTTAAAATTTCAAATTAAACTGCATAAAAATTATATTATGTTTGCTCAGGTTAATATTTTAATCAATTGAAAAGTGCAAATATTTATCATATGATTTGATATTTTTGAGTTGGAAATTGCTTCTCGAAAATTATGCACTACTTTGTTTTTATATAGAGTATAGATTGGATTGGTTCTTTTGGGGAATTTCTATACTATCCCATGGGGCAGTGGTTATCTGTCACGATAGACCTAATATGACACTTTTATGTATCATAATAGATCTATTTTGACATGTGAAGATGTTACATTAGGTCTCCCGATTACTTAGATAAATAAATGAAAATGTACCTAAAATGAAACTTAGTTGAACATATACTTAAATGAAAAATCACACCCCTTGACCTCAATTGCATCCCAAAATTACAACATTTTGCGGGGGTTTTTTTTTAAAAAACTTTCCACGCAATCTAATTAATATTTTCATTACAAATTGCACCCTCATAAACCTTAAATAGCTATAAACAAATAATATAAAAAACATATAATCCCCTTATATTATATTGTTTGAAGCACAAAACACTAGTGTGTCCGTGTGTGCATGTTATAATATATTTACTCAAGCTACATAATCATGAAGGATAGAGAAGCACTTGTGTGCACTAGGTGCACCATCAGACGCACTGATCAGGTCAACTCCGAAAAAAAAAAAACTTCAAAATCAGTATCATCTGTAACACTAAAAATTATCACTCAAAAATCCAAAAGTATTACATATATTCTTAAAAAATATCGGCCAAAATAAATAAATAAAAAAAACTCTCAAAATCAGTATTAACCATAATACTAAAAAGTATCACTCAAAATTCAAAAAGTGTCATTTATATCCTTAAAAAGTATCATATATTTTACCATTTTTCTTTTTTGCGTGTTGACTGGGTCAACGCACGTTGACTCGCGTTTGACCCTGTCAAACACATTGACCATCTGATATAAGTTTATATACATCTAGTGCATGCAAGTTTTTGCCTAAAGGATATGGTGATTGGAAAAATTTAAAATTAAATAATAAATATGTCTTTGGACCATTTATCTCTATATATGTTATATTTTCAACATAGTTTTATAGATTTATTTGTCACGCTTTTATTTTTAGATAGATTTTTATATGTATTTTAATTGATTAACTAAATCACAAAATGTTGAAATTCCAATTTTTTACTGATAAAAATCCAAATTTTATAAATATTAAATCGGAATTTTATTGTAACTTTGAAATTGTGGTAATTGAGTACTTTTTTTAATAGGAAAATATAGATTGTGACATATTTTTCGTGCATCGCAAGGGGCACATTGGGTATGAATATTCAAAAAAATTAATAGCAATATATATATCGGACTTAGTACACAAATGAGGACTAATATTTCAAGTGTAAACATAAAAATTAACTTGTTTAATGTATTTTAAGTGTTTTTTTACTTTATTTTGATGCTATTTTTAAAATATTTTTATTATCATATTTTAGTGTTAAATTTATTTAATTAGCACCAAAATACAATTAAAAAAAAACTAAAATTTCAATAAACAAATTGATTTTCATGTTTAGATGTGAATTGCGGTCCCATTATAATACCAACCTCTCTCTATATAATTATTTATAAATTTTTTTTCTTCTACAGAGTTAATATGTGGATTGTATTATAAAATTCATGCATGATTTTGTTTGGTGCATAGGTATTGGGATATTTATTTAAAAAAAAGGTTATATTAAATCGTTGGAGGGTGAAATTTGCAATGAAAATACTAATTATAGAGAATTTTGAATGTCAATTTTTTTATGTTATTTTAGAGTGCGTTGTGTAAAACATATGTAATTCAAAGTTGCAACATGACAACTAGTCATTAGTTTATTAGAGATATATGGAACTAGCAACATGAAATATTTTTCTAAAATTTGATAATTAACATATAGATTCACCTTTAGAAATTAAAGCAGACGAAATCTATGAATTAAATATCACCTAGACATTTCTTCTTCTTCTTTTTCGAGTTAGGAAATGGGAGTTGTGGGTCTCGAATTCGAGAAATTTGTCTTTCATATATACATGTGTTTCCACCGCTTGAGTGTACATTTTAAGGGGACGACTATATTCTTTCTCGGACTTGTTTTGATATGGTTTTTCATGCCCTTGAATCTCTTTAATCAAACACCAATGCAAGATTTCAATTTATTGTATGTATTATGTATTTTGATTTTTTTTTACTTTTAATTAATTTTTTATTAACTTTCAATAAAATTGATACATTAATTATCTACTAAAAAAGTTAAAAAATTATTTTAAAGATAATTAAGAATTAAGCTGCCGACTACTGCCGGCTTGATAGGAAGAAAGAGATTCTTGTGTTTATCGTTTTGGTTTGCACTTTTCAACAAAAAAGGAATATTCTAAAAGGGCAGCAAAATTGCAAGAGGGTAGCTGGCTAGTAGAAAGAATAAAAACAACATTAATATTAATATTAGTGATTTTCAGCCAGATTCTGGCTAGCCAGAATATTTTATTATTTTTAATAATTAATTAATTTAATTAATAAAACACTAATTATTCAATAAATTTATATTGATGCCCTCCATAATAATTAGGGTAACTCTATATGCGCTTCAATTCAGAAGAAATCGAAGATGGAAAAAAAAATAAAGAAGTGAAGAAAAGAAAGAAGATGACGCTGCGCCCCTTTCTTCCGATCCGCTTCTAGAATGATTTTAATAATTAATTACGAATCACTAATTTCATGATAGAAGGATAATATAGTAAAAACATAACATTTAATAATTAACATAATTAATTTATTAATAATACAATTTTATTAATCATCAAAAAATTAGATTCTAGCTAGCCAGAATCTGGCTGGCTGGCATTATTCTATTAATATATAGTAGTTCAATTATTTTGACAAGGAAAGAGAATTAAATTCTCTCTCCAAAACAAAATATAGTGGAAAGCAAAATAGGATTAAAATCTTAACAATAATTATATTGTTTGGGCTCAAAGAAGTAATAATATGGTCCACATATAGACTTTAAATAACTGAATTCTATACATATATAGGTTGATAGGAGAGTTAAAATTTTGTTTGAAGAAATTAAATTAAAGGACAGCTAGCTATATAAAATAATAATTGATCAAACTAACAATTAAGATAAACAGACAGACGGATGAAGTCCTCTCTTACATTATATACAATACTCTATATATGTAGACTTAAAACTATTACTAATTGTTATTCAAATTTTTTACTATTAATTGTTATTCAAATTTTTTTCTTCAATTTCAATTGGTTATGCTTTAATTTAATTTTACGGTTATTAATTATGGTTCACATTTTCCAATTAATATCTCCTAACAAAATTATATACACTAATCGGGAAAATGAATCCTAATTAACAAGTGTAAAATTAAACTAAAGAATAATCAATTGAAATCGAAGGAAAAAATCCGAATAAAAATTAATAATTTTAAACGAGCAGTATAGAGTATTGCACATAATGTAGCAGATGATTTTGACCGTAGTAGAGATCCTCTGGCCGCAACTTTGTGTGCCAACATTAAAATTATATATTGTTAATAATATTTTTTAGAAAAATAAAATTTATTATATTATAACTAATCATAATTGATATTTATTACTAAAAATTAAAATTTTAAAAAATTATATATCATAAGTTTGGAATAATAGACTACAAAAATCAATTATATTAACTAAAAAATGAAAATTAAATATTAAAAAATAATTATATATTCTAATCGGGTGGAATAAACCGTAAATAATAATGCAAAATTATACTCAACCAAAAGAAATTAAAATTGAAAGGAAAAAAAATAAAAAAAAATAATAATTTTAAGATTTGATATACGATTGACACACACAAATTGGGACTGAGGTTTGTAAAAATGAAATAAGACATACCTGAGTGGTAACAATGAGGAGCCATCCAGCAAGAAAAGAAATCTTGCGGCCGTAAAAGGCAATAATGATATTGACAATCCCAACCGCGTAGGCCGGGCCGTTGCCGAAGGCGCTGCCGGCGTTAGCGAAGATGGAGATGAGCACGTGCTCCTTGATGTTAAACGGGCCGGGGTTCAGCGTCAGCTCCTGCGGGCCGAGCCCGGGAACGGAGACCTTCCACTTTGTGGCGGGCAGCACCGACGCCATGAAGCGGCCGATGGGGAGCGTCGCCACCACCACCGTGATCTGCGTGATGACCAGCGGCGACCGCCGGTACGAGAAGAACTGGTTCAGGAAGGAGAGGAGCACGCACGAGATGAGCCCCAGCACCCACATCCGGAACGTCCATACGGGTAGGGTCGGGTCGTCTGTCACCGGCACGGTTAGCCGGACTTGCTCGACGGGCGAAAACTCATCCTCCTCCTCGACGTCGTCGTATGGTGATTGTTGGGAGAGTGGGGGGTGGTCGGCTTCCATGGTTCCCATGGATGGAAGGAGTTGAGGGATATTGAGATATTAATGAAGAGCTACAATGCTAGCTAGTGTGGATATATGTGATTTAATTTGCTGACCTTTATACACGGAGGGATACTCAAACATTAAATGAGGGAGGGAGTACCTATAATAAAAGGGTTGAAATTTGATGTTACACTTTTTAACGTTGTTTCTGTCCGTGTTTTATTATTATATTTATAATTTTAATAATATTTATTATAAAATAAAAAATAATTATAACATAAATAATCATAATCAACATTTTTTAATAAAAAAATGAATGAAAAAAAATTATAAAACATAATTTAAAAAAAAATCAACCATAATAATGAATTATTAATTGAAAATCAAAAATTAAATATTGAAAAATAATTATAAACCCTAATTATTTTTTAATAATTAAACTAAATAACAAAAAAATAAAATTGAAAAAAAATGAATACAAGGAAAATTCGTAATTTATAACACGTAATGTAACACAAAGAGTGTAATAGGAAATTGCATGTGCAAAAAACAAAAAAAAAAAACAATACTACAGATTAAATTAGTATATATTTGACTCTCAACTTTTGAATTTTTTTAACAAAAATGTCCCGACCTTTAAATATTTACAACTTCATGCCCAACTTTGTTAAATTTTGTCAACTCAAGGTGGGAGTTACACACATTAAGTCTCTTAACTTCACCAGCTCCAGGTGGGAGTTACAGAGTTACACATTCAAGGCTGGACGTGCACTATCAAGTGCACCCATGGATCATGCATCCGAGCTCCAGGTGGGAGTTACAGAGTTACACATTCAAGGCTGGACGTGCACCATCAAGTGCACCCGTGGATCATGCATCTGACCCGCCGACTTGCTCCACAAACCGACCATTTCTGAACCGTAAAACTGGAACAACTAAGCCCCAAAAGTCCACGTACGCCTAAAGTCCAATTGCCAAGTACTGGCACGGGCACGGGCGGGCGGGCGCGTGTGTGCGCGTGTGGGCTCATGGCCCATATCCTTGTGCACTTAGTTATTACACTTAGGCAATGTTTGGTAGCCTGGATAAAGACATATTAGTATAGGTATCCAGCAATAACCGTGTGTTTGGTAACCATTATTCGTTCACGCGAGGCCCGGTCTTAATGCGAGGCCCGGGGTGTAATTTACTGATTCGGCTGGATAATGTATCCGACGCCCCCCCTCGGATACAGTTTCTGGCGTAGCAATCTTAGTATATATGCCTTTATCTAGGCTACCAAACATTGTCTAAACTAATTTACTCATTCCAGAACTTAGTCTACCAAATAAAACAATGTACCAAACAGATGTGTGAAATAATCTTAGTATATTTATCTTAATAACCAAACACACAATTAAAATAGCTAATACACAATTATCTTTTAAAGCAATCCAGATTTTATTAATGTGGGTATATCCGTACCAGTATACCAAACATTGCCTTAAGTGTTAATACACTTAAATACACCTATTAACTAAGTTAAGAAATGAATGTGGGATCATTAAATGTGCTTTAAATACATTATTCCACACATCATAAATGCCAAATCGTGTGACCGACTTCAACCATTTATTTCTCACTTACCGAAAATCAAATTTGAGAAAATAAAAAAACTACGATTATCTACTACAAACATAGATCAATCGTACGCTATTTAATTCCTTCAAAATTAAATAATCCGATCACCAAAAATAAGATAAAATGAGTCATAACTCACTTTATTAATCCAATTTTCCAACATATAATAAGTAACTATTTGTTAAAAAAACTGTTACGATAGATCATAATACGCAATGATTGAGGTAGAATTTGTAACGGTTTTCAACCGTTATGTATAATCAGTTTACATAACTGTTATATATATGTGGTAGTATATATAACGGTTTGAAGATGACCAACGTGACGATTTAAAAACCGTGACATGCGTGCGTTTTTGTAGAAGTGTGAATTCCCATAGGAAAGTCTTACTATTCTCCATTAGAGGTTAGAGGAGTTGATTATTTTACACAAGCTCTGGGTGTTAAGTTGTGTTTTTCATAAGATTTTATATACTTCAGAGTTATTCTTTCTTGAGTTCAACAAGTTGCTCTAATAGTGTGTTTGTTTGGGCGAAGGTTGCTTGGAGACCAAAGGTCACGAGTTCGAATCTCCTCAATATCAAAGATCAGATGTGTGAGCAAAAAAAAAAACGAGTGTGACCTTTATAAGGTGTTCTAAAATTCAAATATTTTATTAGATTTTTTGGAGAAGTGAATTGATTCTCTACATTTGAACATTATCCGTAGAGTAGATGTGTTATTGAACAAAACTATAGCTCTACTTCTTCATGCATGGGAACTAGTTAAGGGACACGTGGCACAGCTGCATGAATGAGTTCTTGGACCACTTTCATCCTAGCCGTTTACTGAAGCCACCGACTTAGATCCAAGATTGGTGGTCGTAGATTCCAGTTTATCACTCTCACATCTTGTATATAAATAAGAGGATGTTAGGTATTTTGCATAACACATTTTGTAAACCTTCTGCTATATTGAATAAAACCTATTTTCTCTGCAAACATGCATGCAGTTTTTCTTTGATCTTTTCATGGTATCAAGAGCCAGGTTACGGATGATTTCTTAATATTCACCGATTATTTTCTGTAATTGATTCAATGATGCCGAAAAAAAATCAAAACTTCTCATGGCGACGTGCCCGAGATGATGAGCTCGGCTTCATGGCACATTCTCCTCCGATGGAAGAAGGTGAACATAGTGGAATTGGGAAAAATCGACAACCTATTGTGCGATCTAATGTTGATTCGAATCAGAAGCTGCAAGAGGAACACAACAATGTTGTTGATGGTGGTGCTTTACAGCTTGGTCGTGCTCGGAATGAGTTGAATGCAAATCGATTACTGGCGAATGATGAATTATATGTCGCACCGACCGATCATCCCGGTATGAATCTCACTTCAGATCTTTTTGATGGCAAAAACTATTATCAATGGTGTAGAACTATTCGACGAGGATTATTATCATGAAACAAATTAGGCTTGATAGATGGATCTATGCATGCACCTAGGAGAGATTCCTTAGACTATATGCAATGGCTCAAAGTTGACTATATTGTGTTTAGTTGGATAAGCAATTCAATGGTGAAAGATATTGCTTGCGGATTTCAGAACCTAGACACTTTTAGGCAACTTTGGGAAGAACTCCAACGGAGATTTGGTAAGAAGAACGGCCCTAGGTTGTATAAATTGCGTAGGGAGATAGCTACCTATACGCAGCATAATCAAACAGTGATGGCATATTTTAACAATCTTAGTACTCTATGGGATGATTTGGCTCTACTTAAGAATTCCACACCTTGCACTTGTGATGCTTTAGAGGATGTCAAGGCAGATTTAGAAGAGGAACACCTTATGCAGTTCCTCATGGGCTTGAACGATTGTTATGATATATTAGACATCAGATTCTGATACAGGAGCCTTTGCCAACAGTTAGTCAAGCCTATGGTATGGTCCTGCAAGTTGAGGATCAAATCAATGTTTCCAATCACTTCTCAGACACAACTGATCACAATGCCTTGTTTAATAATCAGAGAGCACCTTTCAAAAAGGAAAATTTCAAGAAAATATTGAGTAAGGAGGAGAAAACACGATTGAAATGTGATCACTGTGGAGGAAAAGGACACTTAAAGGCTGATTGTTTTGAACTAAATGGTATCCCTGACTGGTACAAGAAGTTCAAATCAGACAAAGTAAAGGGCAAAGGTCATGCCATGATGAATGCAGTGGAAGAAGACAAATTGGATCCTATTCACACTCCAAAGTCTGTATCTAATTCTATTGAATCTTCTCAGAGTGATGTCAGTAAGGTGATTCAAGCAGAGTTGGCCAAACATTTCTCTTTATACTTTGGGAAACCACACAGAGGAGAGGAAGGGAATGTTAATATAGCAAACTTGGCTGAATTGGATTTAGGTTCTCCCTCTGTGGATTTTAAAGGCCACTATGCTTTTGGAGCAGGAAATCATATTAGCAAGGCAGAATGGATTGTAGATTCAGGAGCTACAAATCACATGTGCTGCCACATTAGCTTGCTCACTGATCTCAAAAGATTGAAGCACCCACTGAAGATTTTTCTTCCTGATGGTACAAATGTTTGGGTATTTCTGGCAGGGAATGTTAAGTTGAATAAAAAAATTGAACTTCAAAATGTGTTATTTGCACCTTATTTTACTCATAACCTACTGTCTGTTGGGCAGCTGGCTAAGGATTTGAATGGTAGAGTCCAGTTTTTAGCTACTCATTGTTTGATACAAAAGAAAACCACTGATAGAGTGTTGGGAATCTGCAAACTAAGGGGATCCTTATATGTTTTTCCTCAAGACTCTATGACTGATACAACATTGAGTGCTACTGCATTATCTATCTCTGATATGGTATTCCAACATCAAGTGCTTGGTCATCCCTCTTTGACAGCTATGCAACACTTACCTCATTTCTCTAAGAGAATGAGAGATGAAGACAAGGAGGTCATTGAGTCCTGTGAGGTTTGCCATAAGGCAAAACAGCAAAGAACTCCTTTTCCCACTCTACATAGAAGACATATGGTGATGTTTGGACTTGTGCACATGGATGTATGTGGTCCATGTTCAGAGGAGAATATTGCAGATGTTTCTTATTTTTTAACCATTGTTGAGGATCACAGTCGATCTACTTGGACCTATTTGTTCAAATCTAAGAACCAGGTTTGGCACATTATTCATTGCTATCTCAAGATGGTACATACACAGTACAATGCCTCTGTAAAGATAGTGAGAACAGATAATGGGAGTGAATTTCTGAACAAAAATGTGTTGACTCTATTTCACAATCTGGGGATCTTACATCAGAAATCATGCACCTATTCTCCTCAACAAAATGGTATAGTTGAAAGAAAACACAAGCACCTCTTGCAGGTAGCAAGAACTTTAATGTTTCAGAGTAAGCTCCCATCTTCATTCTGGCCATATTCTATCTTGCATGCAACTTGGCTAATCAACAGGCTTCCTAGTGCAGTTCTAGGATGGCTTTCACCTATAGAGGTGCTCACTGGATCTGCTCCTGGACTTGGAGATTTGCAACCCTTTGGGTGCTTGGTCTATAAGCAGAACACCCTTCCTCACAAAGCTAAGTTTGACAGCAGAAGCTCTCAGTGTGTATTTATGGGATATGCACCACTACAGAAGGGTTATTTGCTCTTTGATCTTTCCCAACTCAAGGTGTGTGTCAGTAGGGATGTCAAATTTTTCTCTACAATTTTTCCTCTACAAAAGGCTCAGATGCCAGTTTTGCCATTCAAAAGTTTTGAAGACATGTCACCTCTCTCTACTTCTTCAGAACATCTCCCTCTTGGTTTCTCTGAATTTCCCAATCTCTCTTCATCTTCATCTGATTCTTCTAATGTTTCTCCTTCTGTTGATTCCTCTCTCTTACCCTCTACTGACTCACCTCTTGTTGTTCCCTCTACTACTCCCACTCCTTATATCAGAAGGAGTACTAGGATCTGCCATCCTCCTGCCTATTTGCAGGATTATGTTTGTAATCTAGCAAACTCTTCTGTTTCCCTCTCCTTGCCTCCCAGCCTGACACCTTCTACTTTCCCTTATATCATATCTCCTGCATTATCTAATGCTTATACAACTTTCCTCATGAATGTGCAGACTGTACAGGACCCTACTTCTTATGCAGAAGCCCGTAAATTCCCTGAATGGGTTGCTGCCATGAGTAAAGAATTACAGGCTTTGGAGGATAATCATACCTGGGACATTGTTCATTTACCTCCTGGTAAGCATGCTATTGGATGTAAATGGGTTTACAAAACCAAACTTAAGGCTGATGGCACTATAGAAAGGCATAAGGCCAGGTTAGTAGCCAAGGGTTACACACAAGAATATGAGGTTGATTACCAGGAAGTTTTCTCTCCTGTAGCTAAGATGGTTACTGTGAGATTAATGTTTGCCTTGGCTACTCAATTCCAATGGTTGCTCCATCAGGTTGACATCAATAATGCCTTTTTACATGGCAAGTTATCTGATGAGATATACATGTCTCTACCTTAGGGTTATGGGAAGGGCTCCACAGGTTCTGTTTGCAAGCTTCTGAAAAGTTTGTATGGATTAAAGCAAGCTTCCCGGGAATGGAATCAGGTACTCAGTAAGTTTCTCCTCTCACTTGGGTTTCAACAGTCAGGTCATGATCACTGTCTTTTCCTAAAAGGTTCTGATTCTACCTTTATTGCTTTACTCATATATGTGGATGATATTCTTCTTCTAAGCCCTTCTCCTGATCTGATTGCTGCTACCAAGTTTTCCCTTCACACTGAATTCACTATTAAAGATCTAGGAGAGGCTCGGTATTTCCTTGGCATAGAGATAGCTAGATCTTCCTCTGGTACTTTTCTTTGCCAGAGAAAGTATGTCCTGGATTTGCTAGACTCTGTTGGTTTGCTTGGCAGTAAGCCAGCCTTAACACCTTTAGCACCTGGTATAAGTTTACAACAGTAAGGGGATCTGCTTTCTAATCCAGAATCCTATAGACAGCTTATAGGAAAGCTTCTCTATCTTAATTTTACCAGACCTGATCTCACTTTTGATGTACAGCAATTGAGTCAGTATGTTCAGGCTCCCACAAAAGGTCACTGGGATGCTGCCCTTTATGTGTTAAGATATCTAAAGGGTTGTCCTTCACTGGGTTTGCACTTCCAAGTTTCTTCTTCTTTTGATCTCAATGTGCATTGTGATGCGGATTGGGGTGTTTGTAAGGATACAAGACGGTCCCTTACAGGTTATTGCATTGCCCTTGGTTCTTGCCTTATCTCTTGGAGATGTAAAAAGCAAGATACTATATCCCTCTCCACTGCAAAGGCTGAATACAGATGTCTGAGTTATACCATTCGGGAGGTTCTTTGGATATCCTATATGTTGTCAGATTTTGGCATTTCTCTCTCTTTGCCTATTCCCATTTATTGTGATAGCAAGGCGGCTATTCAAATCACTCAACATCAAGTATTTCATGAGCGCACTAAGCATCTTGATATTGATTGTCATTTTGCTCGTTTTCAGTTCAAGCGAGGCTTCATTATTCCGGTTCATGTCTGCTCTAAGGATCAACTCGCTGATATTTTCACTAAAGCTCTACCTTCTCCCCGTTTTAGGTATCTTTTATCCAGCCTTCACCTGGGTGACCTTCACCAAGCTGAGGCTGCGGGGGGCTGAACAAAACTATAGCTCTACTTCTTCATGCATGGGAACTAGTTAAGGGACACGTGGCACAGCTGCATGAATGAGTTCTTGGACCACTTTCATCCTAGCCATTTACTGAAGCCACCGACTTAGATCCAAGATTGGTGGTCGTAGATTCCAGTTTATCACTCTCACATCTTGTATATAAATAAGAGGATGTTAGATATTTTGCATAACACACTTTGTAAACCTTCTGCTATATTGAATAAAATCTATTTTCTCTGCAAACATGCATGCAGTTTTTCTTTGATCTTTTCAGTTATCACCGAATTGAATTATCAAATCGTTTGTTTTTAATTACTTTATATATATATATATGCACTGTGTGTGTGTTTATAACTATCAAGAATCGTACTATTGAACAACATGAGAAACATGATCAACATATTGTGCAAACATGTATTATATATTCATTAATATTTTATTGATTTATTTATTAGGTTAAATATTTATTAGTGTTAATTGCTTTTTATATAGATAGTTTAATTAAGGTAGGAATCCTTATTTTTAGTAGGATTTTAATAGTATAAATATGTGATTATGTTTAATATTTTAGGATGTTGAATATTCAATACAATTATGTTCTTGAAAATTTGTATAATTGTGTTTATGTATTCTTGTTCGAGTTATAGCTTTTGTCTGCATCAGTTATTCATGTTTATAGGCATTCCCATAATTATCAAGAATTGGGTGGGGGGATTACATTTTATAATTGTGTTCTTGAAAATTTGTATAATTGTGCTTATGACCTTATGTATTCTTGTTCGAGTTATAGCTTATGTCTGCATCAGTTATTCATGTTTATAGGCATTCACTGGCGGATACAGGGGTGGGCAGAGGGGGTAGCTGCCCCCCCAACTTTTTTTCAAATTTTTTTTATATATAGTTTTAAATTTTGCAATTTTTTTTACATATAGTTAATAAATAAAATTGAGAGAAGTTCATCTTTTACCCCCCTAATTAATTTTTTTTTTACTAAAGTATAAAATTGTGTTGAGTTTGATACATATTTTTTTATATGGAATACACATTGTTTATTTATTCTAATTTATTTTTAATTTATACTCTGTATTAATTGTGATTAAATGTCAATATTTTTTAATTAAACTTTTTCTATTTTTATGTAGAATGTAGAGATGTTTTAAAATAAAATCATACAAGTATCTTTTTCATTTACTTTTAATGAAGTTAATATTCGTTAAATATTAAACTAGTGGTTGATTATGAATTTTAAGAATTATAATAGAATCGAAAAATAGGATCGAATTTTGAATTTAACTTATGATTCTTGAATGTTACATATTAGTTTACATTATTAAAATTAAAAAGAAATTAAAAGTGTGAACTGTTATCAACTCTTGGAATAAGAAAAATATATAGTGCATTACTGAAATAATATTATGTCTCAACCGTGTAAATAAACCTGAAAGTCAGTTGCTCCATCATATATTAGTGTCGCCCTAAAAAAAAAATTGTCTCCGTCATATAATAATTTCGCCCCCCTAAAAAAAATTTCTGAATCCACCACTGATCCTATTGAATTGACTAATACTTATGTTAACGTATATCCACATAATGGTGTGACTATGGCTGTATATATATACCCTCATGTGTGTAAGATCACTTTCTAATTTAAGATTTATTATTTTGGGAGAATACATGTTTAAGTTTACTCTTATATTTTAATTTTTTGTTTCAATTAGTTCTTATAAAATTATTTTGTTTTAGTAGGTCTTTAACTATACGTTTATATTTGATCATATTGGATCCTTAATCCGTTATTTTTTTCATTATTTAAATTAAATGACACACCACCTATACTTTATTTAATTAAATTCCAAATCAAGTCTTATAGTTGGGAGTAGGTCTTAGTGTGCACTAAGTCAACGCGTGTTGATCCGGTCAATCCAAAAAAAAGGTCAAAATAAGTATCAATCACAACACTATATAGTATCACTTAAAAACCCAAAAGTATTACTTGTATCCTTAAAATGTATCGACCAGAAAAAAAATACGTCAAAATCAATATCAACTGTAACACTAAAATTATGACTCAAAATTCAAAGAGTACGTATCACATATTTTGATGTTGTTGTTTTTTGCGGGTTGAGACATTGATCGTCTGATGTGCATCTAGTACACATGAAAATTGACTTATAGTTGGAGACTATATAATTAAAGGACTTCTAGCTAGCCTTATCGTTAAATCAAATATTAATTTTTTTTTCTTCATTTCTTCTCTATCGATCGATGACGGAGTTGTCTGCAATATGAGTCGTCAATGCCTTGTTTTTTATGGCAAATAATAGAGTAATACTCTTATTTTGTAAGCGAGAGTTGGAGGAAAAACATCGCCTATGGAACAGGTGAAGGATTAAAGGAAGTTAAGGGCAATTGTTTCTTATTTGATTTAGATATGGCAAGTCTCCAACTTGGATATATACGATGTGGAATTTAATTAAATTAATATTATAATTTTCCCGTGTATTAGATGCACTTTAGAAGATCAAAGTGTTGACTCGATCAACGTGCGTTCACCCGATCAATCAGTAAAATAAAACGTCGAAATAGGCGATACTTTTTAAGGATACATTTGATACTTTTTGAATTTTAAGTGATAATTTTTAGTGTTATGATTGATACTAAATTTGATGGGTTTTTTTTTTTTTTTTTTTTTCTGATCTATACTTTGTAAGGATTCAGGTGATACTTTTGGACTTTTGAGTGGTACTTTTTAGTGTAACGGTCGATACTAATTTTGACTTTTTTTTTATGAGTTGACCTTGCCCCCCGTGTTGATTGTCTGATAAGCACCTAATGGACACAAGACCACCCAAAATTAATAACATGTGGCATGTTCTCTAAATAACGGAAAATTAACAGATTTGTCGGATCAGTAAAATAAGTATCTAATGACCTACTCCCTCTGTCCCACTTTGATAGACTTATTTTCCTTTATGGTATGTCCTGATATATAGACATGTTTCTATATATATTTAACTAATTTACTAATATATACTCATATTTAATATGTTCACATTAGGCATTAATTTAATATCAAAGAATTAAATAGGGGCAAATCACGAAGTTTCTTGATTGATTAATTGTCTTTCCCAATCCTTTTCTTAATTTCCGTGAAAAACTCCAATCAACCTATCAAAATGGGACGGAGCGAGTAATAACTAATAAGATTGAGTATAAAAATTTAAAAACCTATTAATTTTTTTTAAACAATGACGGTCTATTGAAATAAAAACTGAAGGTACAAGAACCTAAATAAGGATATGTTTTGAGTATTTTTTATATTTTAATAATATATACAATATTGTCGCATAAATGTATTTAATAGGTCCAATTAATATATATATATATATATATATAGAGAGAGAGAGAGAGATGGGATCTGGTGAGAACCGGTCGCTAGGTGAGAATCGGGAACCGATCTCATCCGTCCATCCTGCAAAATCGACGCCCCAGATCCATCCAGATTTTCGGTGGCATTTTTGTAATTATCTCGAAAATCTTCAATTCACGCGTCTCATTAAGGGTAAAATCGGAACTGAACTCAAAAATTGCCCAGATTCAATTTTAGCATCCGACTCCGCACATTTTAGCCTCATGCATTTCTCATTTTAGCATGTGTTGATAAACAAAAATAGAACGATGATTTTATTGGAATGAAATGCAATACACCCTATTTGGGGAGAGTGAACCCTAATGGGAATCTCATAATTACTAGTTGGGATCAGGAACTTAATAAATCATAATTGGGAACGGTGAACCCTAGTGAAAAATATAACATCAATTTTAGCCTCCTACTTCGATAATTTTAGCATTATGCGATTCTCATTTTAGCCTCATGCGATTCTCATTTTAGCCTCAGAACAAAAGGGAAGACTTATTAAATTACTATATTACCCCTCCGTCCAGAAAGTTGCCGAAAATTACAGGAATGCCACCGCCCATCCACTTAAATCTGATTTAATCTGGACCGTCCAGATTGAGTCAAATAAGGGCTAGGATTGGTTACTAGTTCCCACCTGGGGGAAGGGTTCTCATTTGACCCTTTCCCTATATATATATATATATATATATATATATATATTAATATATATATATATCTCATATATTGACGGCTAAAGCTATTCTTCAAACTACGTTAATTCTGATTTTCGTATTTTTCATTTAAAATCAAAAATCGCCAACGTATAAATACCAATATTTAATTAATTTTTTCTTCGTCTAAATATATTTTCAATAGTTATCAATATATTTTTAATTGTTTCTTCACATTAAAAGGTATCTATTTCAACAAATAAAATGTACATGGAAACACTAATGGTTGCATTTTGAATCATGCATAACAACGTACAATTAGGTAGCCAGCATGAAATATATATCAAGCAAATAATTAAAACTACAGCGGGAGCAAAATATTGTATTTTCAGCCACGGCATTCCCCATGAAAAAGCAAGCACGACAGATAGCAATAATATTGTTTAATTAAACCGATCTATATCATATATTTTGTTAAATAATCTAGACGACGAATATATTTATGCATTCCATCAAAATACAGACTGGTCGAGTTGTAGTCATTCAAAACCCAAGCACTAAATTTATTGATAGTAACGATCGATCGATGTGTGTGTGACGAGGCCATACCATATGTTGAATATAATCAGCTATACATTCTATATATATATATATATGAATGGATTAAATAAGACATTTTTTCTAGTGGAGAACTAGGACCACATTTTACATCCGGTAATGAGATGATTTAATGGTTGAGATTTAATGTGATAGGTCATGTCAATTTCGTAAATAACAAGACATGTAAAAAAAGGAAGGAAGGAATGGAGGTTATTTTCGTCAAAATCTTTAAAAATGATGATGTGAGTAATTTAAAAAAGGTCTTAAAAACTTTAAACCATCATAACTTATTCATTATGAATCTAATTGAAGCAAAAATATATATCAAATTAAAATTCTCTTCATCATCTTTCATTTAAGATGTCAGAAAGTCATGTTTAGATGAAAAATATGAACAAAAAAAGCAACAGATAATTTTTTATGCACACCAAGGTTATAAGTGTTTTCGTTAATTGGCTTATAATAATGCTTCATTAATGTATATATACTAACGAAGCATTTGTCACATGCTAACATAATGTATTTACTGTGATAAAGCATTATCATAATGCTAGCACAGTACATTTATATTGATTTATTATGATTTATTCAATTTCAATATGATTTATTTCATCTGAATTATGATTTGTTTCATTTAATTTTTCCTTTTTAGTTCCTAATATATTGATTATTAGAGTTTATTCCATCCAACTATGGTTTAACGTATGCTAACGAAACATTGTCATATTCTAACATGGTATATTCACAGTACTAACAAAGTAAGATCACAATGCTAACGTAGTACATATATATTATTATTGTTATAGTTTATTCCGATTTACTTATGGTTTATCACATCATATTAAGGTTTATTTAATCAAATTATAGTTTATTTCATACAATTAGAGTTTATTCCATCAAATTAGAGTTTATTCAATCCAATTAGATTCATAATTATTTTTTAGAATGTAATTTTTTTATTAACAATATGAGAAAACTTTCGTTGGCATCACGATAATGTTTCGTTAGCATAATAATAATAATAATTTTTGGTTAGTATGATGATCATGTTATCAAATACTTTGCGTTTTTATAAGAATTGTTGAATTACATTAATGCCCCCACCCAAAAAACTTATCAAATATTACAGTCACCACCATTTTAATCAAATATGGGTACAACATCAAGTGGTAAACGTAAACCAATGGGGACATCTTGTGCAGTTAACCATATTTTAATTTTGAAATATTGACTAAATTTAGTTGTGATCAATAAATATGATTATTTATGTTTTCATGGTATGTTGATAAATTATTTAAATATTTTATGAACTCGTGTAAGCGTCGTGACCTTGTTACCATATTTGGAATGCTGACTAATTGATTTTTGACTAGTTATGATTGAATATGTTCTAAAATAATAAGTTGGTATAAAAGTCTTATCTTGTGTGATTGATTGTTAAATGGTTAACGTTTGTGAGCATAAAATTTATCAATATTATAAACGAAGTATTATCCGAATTTTATCAATATTATAATGATTTTATAATTCAGTACGCTATTCTCGCTCATTCAATTTAGAGTCAAAATTGAACGAAGGATAATAGGGTTTGTTTAAATTGGAATTCTATAAACTAGTGGTTTTTATCTGGATCAAATTGATTAAAACATCACCCAATTATTATTATTATTATTATTATTATTATTATTATTATTATTATTATTATTATTATTATCGATTGTGATGTAAATTACAAAAAATAAATGAGTCTAGCGATAAATTTTAGATATATTAATCTTATAGTAAAATTTAGATCGACCATAGGCTTGGAATTTCTATTTTTCAGGTTAATCAAGTTCAAGCTACTCGAGTAGTTATTGAGCTCGAGCTCCATAATAATGAGCTCGACAGACTCGCGAGTCTTTTCGAGCTTTAAGACAATGCCAAATTTACCCTTAATAATTTAATTAATTACACATATATCATTAATAATTAAATTATTTTTATTTAAAATTAAATAAATATAATTTTTTATTTAATATCTATACATAATCGAGCGAGTCAAGTCGAGCTTGTCGAGTTTCCTATCGAGTCGAGATCGAGCTCGAAAAATCAAAGTTCACAAAAGCTCGAGTCAAGTCGAGCTTCGAGTTTTCTTTTCGAGCTCGAGCTTGACAAGGCTAATCCTCAACTCGACTAGGCTTGATTACACCCTAAATGTGGAGGAGCGGAAGGTGTGAGTATAAGTAATCTTAATGTTGTAGAAGATAGTGGAGTGATGTAACCCTTAAGAAGAGGTTTAAGGACTGAGAGCATGTAACATACTACCTCCGTTTCATAATGTTTGTTGTTTTGTTTTTTTTATCTGGAATTAAGAATTAATTTTGTGGACAAATATACCTAACCCTTATATATGCCATAAAATCTAATTCATCTATATTTTCTTAAAAAATAACAATATTTTCTCTCTCCATATATTTTTCTCTCTTCATATATTATAGGTAAGTTAGAATCAAAAAATCTTGTAGGATTTGAAAGAGTTAAAATTGGGAGAGAGGATGCTAAATTATATAAAACAACAGACATTTTGAAACTAAAAAAAAAAAAACCTTAAACAACAAACATTATGAAACGGAGGTAGTAATTATGAACACAAAAAAAGACATCAGCTCTTAGTATATACAAAAAGAAATACAAAAGCAATCTATCTCACTTTCACACTTAACCTATTCAGATATACTATACATTTAAGGAAGGCATATAATTGTACAACAGGAAAAAAAATAACAAAAACAAAAACATCTGATGCTGGTTGGGATGCTGATCATCGCAGAAATCATCTGTAGGAAATGCAGCACACACCAAAACCTTTAAAAAACCATTTATCATTATCATTATTAGTAGTAGTAGGATTCATTGCCAAAAAAAAAAAAAAAAACTTCGGGTTATTTTTTATTTTTCACGTGTTTAAAAAATGTAGTTTTAATAACATGAACTTAGTCTTTATTTGATTTTTCACATGATTTTCAAATTCCGATAAATTGAAAAACATAACTAGTCCAACATTCATGTATTTTAAGACAATTTGGTGTCCACGTAAATGTACATGTGGAAAACTACGGACGCCACATCAGATTCATTAGATTGGAATTTGGAAATCATGTGAAAAATCAAATAAGGATTAAGTTCATGTTATTAAAACTATATTTTAAAAAACGCGTCAAGAACAAAAACACTCAAAATTTGTGCCATTATTATTATTATTATTATTATTATTACTACGGCTACTATTGTTGTTGGTGTTGTTTAATAAGAAGACAATCATTATTTGTGGGCTATGTCAGCAAGTAGAATCACTAATATTACAGATCAGTAATTATGAACAAGTACCCTTGGCTCGCTCTTTAGTTCTAATAGAAATTTCTTGCGTTTTAACATTAAAGCTCAACCTAGGCATGTTTATTTTACCAAATTTAAAACTGCACTGCATAATATGATGATGATGATGATATTTGATAAATGTACAAAGATTTGTAGCTTTACCCAGTTTGAGATGGAGAAAGCCAAAGCCACCTTCAGTTCAATAGCTGGTGAGCCTGCAGATGCCTGGGCAAGTACGATGAACCGGTCCCCATACCGCTGTCCTCACCGCGAAACTGATCGGAGTATGCAGAACTCGAGGGAGACCAAACCGGAACGACACCGCCATCTCTCTCTCTTCTACTGCTACTGGACGATTCTGCTGTTGAATCTTCGGAGTTTCTACGGCCCCTCGCAATATTAGACTGTCTGTCTGTCTGCATAACAGCATGCCCCTGTGCTTCTCTTCTCGGCTGCTCTGTCACGTTTATGTTTAACGGCACCTCAGCTCGGTTATCATCCCCGGAGCTTCTGAGATCAATGGACGTCTCTTCATCTTCAACCCGGATGAAAGAAGAAGTCATGCTCGGCACCATTTGATCCTCATAGCGTCGGACAACTGTGTTGGGAGGATTGTTTCTGAGAGGCTCGTTGTCCATCTCCATGTGTGTGTCGGGGGGGAATGCGATAGGGGTGGATTCAGACGAGTCTCCGAGTCCCTCCTCCATTCCGTTCTCAAGTGCAGCTCGTGAAGACGCTTCGTGCTGCCACATTTGTGAGAGTGCTTCTTCCAACCTGGCTTTTGCAGCATCGATTTCGACTATGGGAAGAGGGTAATTGGAACCGAGCTCAATGCCAGCAGCTTGGAGCACGGTTTCTGGCGCGTTCCACGGATGATGTATCCATTCGGTTGGCAACCGAGCAAGTTCTGGGAGCCACCTCCGAACATATTCTCCGTGCGGATCGAACTTGTAACCCTCAATCTATCAAGAGATAATACAACTCTAGTGGTTATTAACTTCTGCTAGAATCATCAACTTGAAGTAAGTAAATGATTTGCTAAGATAACTTTATATAATGCTCAAGGCAACCATCCTAATGGAACAAAAGCAAAGAACCAAGAGCAACTTAACCCAGAAGAAACATGAAACTGAAACAATACAAGTTCAATGAGAATTAAATATGTATAACGTCATGTTATGCATATAAGCTACGGAGGCCTAATTTTACCCAAAACCATGGCCAAAACCATTTTCATGTGGAACCGATATGGGATAGTAATAATCCATCCTTCTTTCAAACAGAAGGGCAGATGCCAGGCCTACTTCCGGGTGGCAACCCTTGGGCCCACCATCGGGTAGAACCCGCTTGAATCCAGTAGGTTAGACCAAATAGTTAGGTATATAAGGTAAGCTAGGGAGCCATAACTTAACCTAAAATCATGATCAAAGTTCAAGGGTTGACCCCCGATTATATGCCCGCCCACATTTTAATGTGGAACCAATGTGCATGTCTAACAATCACTTATTGTAGCATCTTCAAAAAATTACATTATGTTGGGAAATTTAATCACAAAGCTCGAGCATACAGTACTCGTCGGCTTGTCAAATTCTTGGAACATCTATCACTAAATGCTGGTTTTATAATGTTTCTAACCTAAATCCTTGCAGACATTCTGACAACAGTGTTATTTTAATCAAGAAACAAAAGAAAACAGAGAAGGTTCTTCAACAAAGAAATGCAATTGAAAATCTCAAAGTAGAACCAGATCCACTGATTTTTCAGGACCTAAAAGGCAGCAAATTAAAACAAATTGGAGAGAGCTAAAAATTAGAATTAATATCAAAGATACCAAAGATTTCATGTTACATTTAAATTGAAAAAAATGATTTGAGGTTAGTATTTAGGGGAAGTATTTCAAATAACACCATATTTAGTGAAACTGAAAAGTCCACAAAAATCGTTCAAAGTAGTTCAAAAGGAGAGTTATGGATTTCAATTCCATTATATATATATATATATATATATATATGTATGTATGTATGTCCAAACCACTTCAATGAGTTTGTACCAGACAATAGAAAAATAGAGAAAAACAGAAACATAGGGTCCATTGATCAATCAGAGTCGGGCAGATTAGTTAAAAGGCATCCAAAAAGCATTAAGAAAAATGAGCAGTGCGGACCTGTGGGTTATCAAGACGATCAAACTCTCGACCATCTGGAAGTGTTCCAGATATATATTGCCAACCAAGGGCATCACTCTCAAGATCTGCATCCAACAGGGTGTCCCAAAAGTACTTCATTCCCCATCTCCAAGGCAGCTGCAGAACCTTCACAAAGAAACTAGAGACGACCACACGTATCCGATCATGTAGCCATCCAGTGGCCCACAGCTCCCTCATGCCAGCATCCACAAGAGGATATCCAGTTCTACCTTGTCTCCATGCCTTGAAGTAATTCTCATCCACAACCCAAGGGAAATACTTCAGATGACCAAGTAAGGGCCTTTCATGGCTGTAAGGATGATTGAAACTCATGTATCTGGAATACTCCCTGAGGCCAATACTCTTGAGGAACAAATTAACACTTTCTTCACCTGCTTTGTTACCTTCATTGGCCCAAAGAACTTGCTTAATGCGGACAAGATGGAAGACCTTTCGAACACTGACTTCACCAAAATGCAAATGGGGAGAAAGAAATGAGGTTGTAGCGCTGTCAGCCTTTCGACGATTCTTGGAGTACTCTATTAGTGGTCCATTTAAGAAGGTTGTTAGGGCTTTATCTGCATTGCTCCAGCCTGGGGACCATGCCCGTGCCAAAAGTGCATTGCTTCCTTTCTCCGACTCATCTTCAAATACCAAAGTGTCTGGATTGCATCTTGAGACATCACCTGGATGAGAGCAAGCAGCATTTTGATGTGAGTTCACAAGATAAGAATATCATATTAAACTAGAACATGTAGAATGGTGACTACCTCAGACAGGGTGATAACATGTAGTTTGTAAATCAACTAGAATAATCCCTGATATATGAATTAGGTTGATAGTTAAAGGCAATCAGGATAGGCAATTGAAATGAATTAGTATTGACATTGATGGAAATAAACCGTACACTAAGGGCACGAGGTTTTCTCCATGGATATGCACAAAGTTGAGCGGATTAGCGCACAAGGTTGATGCTATTAGATTGCTAAAGGCAATCAGTCTAGGTAACTAACAGAATATATCAGTATTAATAAGAATAAAAAACTAACACACACAGCAGAACATATGTAAATGGGGTTTCACTCCTTATGGAGTCGAGCAAAAAAAGACAGATGAACTGTTTTCTTTTTTCCGATCAAATTCTTCCAAGTAATTATCTTCCTTCAAGTAAAGAGAACTCAGGGTAGATATGAAATCACTGGCCAGCAGAAGCCTTACATCTGCGCTTAGTTGCTCATATAACAGTTATTTAAAACTCGGTTGTAATTTTTAGGATTTGTCAAATTTCAATCAGTCACCAATGAGTTTTAGCTGCAGCACTTGATGCTTATAAACCATCATCTCTTTAACTACTCGCAAAATGCTTCAATACAAAAAGGTTTTTATTTTGACTTAGAATTTTGTCTATCAATTTCAATCAACCATTTCATGTATTTTGGCCGTTTTCTATTAGGCTAGTTCTTAACAATTCAAAATATTCACTGTTTCCACGCCCCACCCCAAAAAATAGAAGAGAGGTTCAACAGCAGCTATAGTCGCACACATGTAGTAACGACTAAAAACTTATTGCTAAAGTATAATACCCATGTTTCAATAGGAACTGAAATTTTCAAAACCCAGTGAAAGAACAAGGTCAATAATTGGAAAGCAGCTTCATCATTGCCAATATTTGCAGACCTTAAAAAGATTTATGATTAGAGGTATATTAAAGTGCTACTACAAACTAGAGGACAGATGCAAGTATGCAACACTTTCACTTGTGATATTTTAGCAGTTCACCACAATAGCAAACAGTAAGAAAGCTTCAAAATTAGCTTTAACCAACTTTAACAATCTGTGTGAAGTCTTTCTG
This sequence comes from Perilla frutescens, assembly GCA_026008535.1. Lineage (NCBI taxonomy): Eukaryota > Viridiplantae > Streptophyta > Magnoliopsida > Lamiales > Lamiaceae > Perilla > Perilla frutescens. The sequence continues at coordinate 677,614 of BRKX01000020.1, read as the reverse complement.
TACAATCAAAAGAGAACAACTAAAATGGTATCACTTCTTATGAACTCGTTGAGAAGGTTCCGCTATAGAAAACCAGAACAGAGCGGCAAGGAATCCGAGTCCCCTGGGGGTAATAAGATGATCTCGCATCTCAGATTCATTTTAAAAAATCAGTGAGATTGTCCATATTCCTCTTAGTATTCTAGAAAATCATCATGCGGTATCATAAATAGAAAGAGAGAGACTAAAACTAACATTTGTTATGTCAGTGACCCCCCCTAAATTGATTGAAATACGACCAAGAAAACAAATTATTAAGAGTTGAAATTTCCAGACTTGTATTAAATAGAAGATTGAATATTGTGGCTTGTGTCTTCATCGAATGCATTATCCATCAACATCCATGGAAGAACTTTTAATCACTACATTACTTTCACTGAGGACTATACCCACTCAGTTGCTCAGGTACATCATTTATGTTTGTCATGACCAGCACAGTAGTAACTCTTCCACTCACATCAACACATCTTTCACTGGTATTTTCTACATAGTAAGCAAGTGGAAGTTTCATCCATGTAAACTGAAAGCCAGTAAGTAACATGCTACTATAATGACTTCAGCATATTAGCCTACAACCCTATTATACAACAGTAAGGGTGGAAGTAAGATATATCACTAGTACCAGGAAAAATTCTTTTAGGTGGGAGGAGCGGAGCTTCAGGATCATACGGCATACTAAGGCATCTGTCCCAGAATCCAGAAAATGTTGTGAATGGTCGACCTTCCTGATCGAGAACTTCCCAGGGTTCATAAAGCAAGTCTGCGTTGAAGGAACGGACATTGACACCTTCAGCAGTTAAGACTTCCTTTACCCGGTGATCCCTTACAAGTGATATAGGATCTAAAGTGAAAATACACAACAAAAAGGAGTTATAATTGTGGCCATAATCATGTTAAAAACTATGCTTTTCACATTTTTCACCAAAAATGAACTAAAAATAGCTAATTCCAAATTCGGATTTATTTATAGATGTCTCATCCAGTTTAAAACTGATCAGAACTTAATAACACCAAACTACTGCTCTTTCTACACGAAGCAATATCTTATGAGCCAAAGACAAATAATAAAAAGTACAAGAAAAAAGAAACAAATATGATCACAATTACTTTGCTAGCTCATATGCTTATACTAATGATTGAGAATCTAAACAATTATAATACCAAAAAGATGGAAATAATAGGATTTCTCCATAATCCCACACTAAATAATCAACAGAATGAAAGTTGTAATTAGTGTTAACTCAAATGGATAATAGACATATAGGTAGAAAAAGAACAAACCATATAAATGGTTGAAAAATAGCTGTGCAGCTCCAGTCAATTTGACAACTTCAAGAAGAGAAGAAACACTATCACTTGATCTCTTGGTGAGTAGAGGAGTGCCAAGACTCCTCAAAGAGCTATCAAGGTGCGATAAACTATGCTTCAGCCACCATCTCGAGACCCTTCCAGGGTAGTAGTGCCCCTCCTCCTCCGGCGCCCAAATAAACACCCCCACCACCGCTCCCGCTCTCACGCCGGCCGCCAGTGCCGGATTATCTTCCACCCGGAGATCTCTCCTGAACCATACTATACTGCATCCACCTCCGGCCATTCCCATCTCTCTCTCTCTCTCTCAACCACCCCCTGTCTGCTATGAATAAAAAATATTCCAATACACTCACACACAGACAGAGACACGCACTTGGGTGCTATCTAGGAACCATAATTCAATCCGGTGCTTGCTATTTGCTAATATCAGTTCAGAAATCAACCTATATACAACAACATAAAAAACTGCAGAATTCGCAACTGGTCTTTACATCGGAATCCGACAAATACCCACGTACGAACGTGTGCCAAAGAATTAAATTCTGAATCTTGATTCGCCTGAAGTTAATAATGAGAGTGTAGTATTATCAAAAAAGCTGGGAGCGCAGCAGCAAAAGGCGAAAGCAGCCCATTTTAGTTTTTAGAGAGAGAGAGAAACAAGGGAGTGAATGCGATTGGTGGAGATAGTGGGGCTCCAAGAAAACTAAGGGTGAATTTGCAGCCACAACTTTATTGGGTTTTCAATATTTTATGTATCTTCGTTTCTTATCTATCATCCTGTGCTTCTTGCTATAAAACAAAACTCTCTTGCTCTAGTGCCTTCCTAAATCCGTCCATAATTGACAGGGTGGATATAACTTTTGGTAAATTCAAGCTCTTTCACTATATGAACGAATTACTCATTGATATCTAAAATCAATTTGTAATTGGGTTAATGGTTAAATAAATCACCGCATTTACATATTTTTGTAAATTTTTTATTAATTTTTTCAATATATTTTCTATTTTAGAAATAAATAATTATATAAAAAATAATTTTTTTCAACAAAAAAAAGAAGAGAGAAAGTAACAAAAACGGTATCGTTTGTTACACGTGTGTGCTGATATGGCTGCCAACGTAATTTTTAGACCAAACAAGTCATACTTAATTCGTCGGAAAAATTGGGGATGTTTAATCCCATATAAATTAAAACATGATATTGTAATTGACTAGATTTAAACGTAGTGTTTAATTTGCAAAAAGGTGAAAACGTGGTTATTTATTTGGCAATTAACCCTTACGAATTTCTATTTGCACCGTTAATTTTACATTTTGCATTCTGATTATTCAATACATTACTGATTTTGCTCATTGCACCATATATATTTATATTAATGTATTTTTAACTAAAAATATTTGCTTTAGTAAAAAAAAAACATTTTAACCTAACCTAACAAAAATTAAACGGTAAAATCAGCAAAATATCGTGAGTGAAAAACCAACTGAGCTCGAAATCGGAGAGAATAGGGTTATTCGAATTTTCTCCAAAATCTAGAACTTGAAGACCGAGCTCAACTTGAAAATGTTTTTCATGGACAAATTTTGTAAGTTTTTGGGTTCTACTTTGTGAATTTATATGTTTTGTTTCATAAGTTAAGAAATTAGTTGGTGATTGTTTAATTCAAATTTTCTAGTAGTTTAACATGCTAGGATAGGTTATTGGTATTATTGGATTGTAGCGGAAAAAATTGAGATTGGGACGAATTTTAGAGATTTTTTCGCAGATGCATTTTGTTCGACATGAACAAGTTGAGCCTCGTGGTATTGGTTCGACCAGATATGCGTGTAATTTTTTGCTTAAGTGTTGTTCGACTTTGCATGTTAGAACTGAGATACTTTGTTTGATTTATGTAGTTCAACCTAATGAGATTTTTTTTTTGCTCAAGTATTGGTCGAACTTTGAAGTTAGAACATAATCATTGTGTTCTAACTTCAGAGTTCGACCAACACTTGATGTTCAAAGTTATAATTTCGACTCTGATTCTGAACTTTTATGTTGTAGCTACTTATCAACTGCACCAACGATGCATCAAAATGCACTGGAACGGTGGCAAGTACAGTATGATACCTAATTAGCTGAAGAAGAACGAATGAGGAATCAAATGAATTTTAATTACCAAGAGGCACCATATAATGAGGAAGACGATGGCAATGCAAATGGGGAGGGTGATCAGAATGCAAATAATGAGGATAATGATGAGCTATTGAGAGGCCCATTCCCTAGAGGCCCGACAGATACATCAGTGCTGCGCAGTTTTAAACCACATGTTGCCGCTGTAATATGGAGGGGTGAAGAAAGAGACGTTTTGAAATGTTATTGTCTAACTGCCAAATTAAGGAAGTGTCTGTTCTTGTTCGTCGGTTTCGATCTTATTTATTTTCCGTCTTTTAAATTCCGCATTTACTTTCCGTTCTTCACGTTCTTCATTAATGCTCGTCTAAAGTAGTATTTCGATTCTTATTGAAGTTCCAAAATAATAACGCCTACGTTATATTTCTCGTTTTATTTTCGTTATTATTATTCTAGAAGATTAGCCTCGTTCATTCCATTAAAAATCCGTTCAAGTCATATTTAACTATTTCGGAGGATTATCGTGTTTATGCCGTTATAATGCCAAAATTATTTTTAAGTTAAAGCATGTTGTTGCATGATGAAATCAAGCACGTTGTTTTTGAGAAATTTCGGGTATAGCGTTCTTCGTGTTCGTCGAAAGAATCAACGAACACGAAGAACCCAGTTGAAGATCGCCCAGGAGAGAGAGAAAATGGGTCCCGCGACCGCGGGGGGTGCGCGGCCGCGCGATGCCTCCCTCGGCTCAGGACCCCGTGAGCACGGGCCTGCGCGGGCGCGTGGCGTGCCGCCGGCGCGCGACGTTCTCCCCCGTGTTGTCCGACGCTCGTCCCTCCAACTTTTCGAGTTCTTTTTCGAGTCATGTTTTTCCGAGAAATTCTCAAGTTTAAATTAAGAAGATTTTTCAAAGCTTCCTCCGATTTACTTCGAGAAAATCATTCAAGTTCTTTTCCGTCTAAAAATTTAGAAATCAAGTCGAGAAATTCCTTAAATAAAATAAATCCTTTTCAGACCCTTATTAAGTCAAAGTCGTGCTATCCATGTTAAGTCTTAGCTAAGGGAATATTAGTTGGGTGTTATTCAATATCATGTTATTAGAAATCTTCGAAGGAGGCTTCTAAGTCGACGATTCGACTCTTGTAGGAGGAATCGAGCCTCGGAGGAATACTCAGAAAGATCACCAGCTCGTTGGCTCATCTTCCGTCTCGTAATCAAGGTGGGTAAATCTATACTCATCTAAAGTTTGAGCTAATAAGCTCTAGAAGCATGTTAGGGCAAAATGAGATATCCAATAAAGTATTTTTGCTCAGCCTGATTGATCTCTGTACAAGGAAAAAAAATGAATGAATGAAGTTATATGCATGATTACGTTGAATTGTCATTTGAGTTAGATAAAGTAAAGGAAGATTAGTATAAGTTAAGTGAGCTCTCAAGTATGTCTAGATATGCTAGAATTGTTATTTACAATCTATGCTAGCATGAAGTGTTTAGAATTACTCTATTTGCAATCGATGTTTATCCACGTTCTTTTCCTCGTATTTGAATGTTTATGCTTTGTTAAAAGCTCGTATAGTTAAGGATTAAGGATTTGCCTTGTTAGGGTAGCTTTAACCCTTTGTAGGCCGAGATCATGCAGTAATAAGGTATTAGCATTAGACATAGTTCTAAGCTTGGTATTGCTAGCAAGAATATGGAGAGAATGAACTTAGCTTTTTACTTAAGCAGGATATGAGCTCGGAATCATTAAAGGAGTCACTGCTGGGTTTTTCCCACGCAAACTCGTTCGTATATTTGAGGTAATCCCTCTTCTATCCTATGGCATGCCTAAGAGTACAGTTGACGACAGGTTTGAGCCAAGTGGGGCCCAAAAGAAAAAAAAAGGTTTTACGGATACGGAAAGGGCTTTTGCGTTTTGCTCTCCGTATACCGTCTGTAATTGTTGGATATCTTGAAGTTATTAAAGCATTTTCGCTAAAACCCACTGAGTACATTAGTGCTCATGCCCCCTCTTTTCAAATGTTTTCAGGTTGAGATGCTGAGGATGCTGGTGGCTGTGGATGTGGGTTGGCTGCTAAGACTGTTTTGTTATTATCTAATGTTTCTGTGAAATCCCATTATGTGATCTGCTACTCTGATACACTCGTTCCAATTCTATTTTTAAGTCCTATTATGATTAGTAAAAATCTATGAATAATCCCCTCAGACATATCTATTTGATTATAAGATGTTCACTAATTTTTATCTCTTCTACCCGAGTACAACTCCTTTCATTTACATAAAGGGTTTACATGTATCATTAACCATCATCGTCTATGTCGGATGGTATCCGTTTACCTGTTTGAATTACCATCTAGCACAAGTAAGCCCAAGTATCCCCCGTCTTAACTCCAAAAGTATATTCCAACGGTAAAACCAACTTATTAATCTTCCGTTTTATCTGCTTAATCTCATAATAACACCCCGTCCCCACCTGTTAATCTCTATCTCGGGACCGGGCTGTTACAATTGGTATCAGAGCAGGTTTGCAACTCTGCAGACCTGTCTCTTTGTTTGAAATAAGTTAATAAGTCTATGTGAGTATAAGTTGTTCTCTGATAAGTTAAAGCAGCAACCCACAGCTCGCCATCACCCTCGTATTCTCAACCAAAAATCAAGGTATGATAGTATAGAAATTTTGGATGTTGGATTCATGATTTTGGAATACAGGAAGGGAAAAGATTTGAGCAAGCATACCTGTTTTATGGACAAGAGAAAAACCGTGAGAATGAAATTCCAAGTAAAAGGTGTTCGGGTAAGATGATTTTCCAGATGGAAAGTTTGTGAAAAGATTTCTCGATCCCAAAATGGCTTACAATCATTTCTCGAAATTTTAAACTCAAAAGAAAAAGGTAAACAACGTATGTTTAAAGAACTTTGGGCACCAAAATTTTTATAAAAGTTGTTAACTGCTTCATAAAAGGAAACTAAGCATGCAAGATTAATCCAGACATTAGGAGGGCTTTAGGTCTCCCTTTTATAATCTAGACTGATTAAGTTATTCTCTTTTAGATGGTTAAGCGTCGTTCGATAGCTAGGAAAAGCGTGCCTCTTTTTCGCCCTGTGCAAGAAAGAGTTGAGAGATTCAGGAGGGAAACCTAGAATGGCAATGAACAGTTGCTGTCCTACATGGCAAGATACCTCGAAAGGTGGGCTTGGGCAAATGGCTACGGAGGGGAGCCCGGAAGTGTATCCGACTTGGAAACATGCATCTGCATGTGTGAGTATGCGCCACCTGCTTGGAGGCCTACAATGTACCGTATCCTGCAGAGCACGGTTACCCGTGATCCCGAGACGTACGCTGAAATCGGAAATCTGACAGAATTCTCGTCGGCCTTAATGACTCGTTGGGTATCGGAGTATGGCCACGTGCACGCCCTAGCTGAGCAGCAAGCAAATGAGCAAAACCCCTCTCTCGTGGTAGAGCTAGAACTACAAAGAGCGACTCTCAACAGTCCCCCTGGATTTCAAGTGCCACGCCCTCATGACGAAGGAACCGCAGGAGCAGGATCATCAAATGTCCGGATCGTGGACCACACCGAGTCCCTGTTTTCCTGCACGCCTCAAGTGAACCAGTGGGCCCCTGTGTCCGCTTCTCAGGGTCTGGGACAGTGTATGCCCCATCAGTATCTCGAAGGGAGTGTCCGCATGAGAACATTCAAGTTCACCATCCCGGAAATGGTTGATGTTGGAGACGAAGAAGAAGAAGATGAGGACCCGGAAGAAGGCGAAGAGGAAGTAGGATCGCCATGCAAGGACAAGGGGAAGGGCCCAGCTTGCAATTAAGCATGGATAGGAAGTATAGGAGGTGTTACTGTTAGAACACCTAGTATTTAATCCATCTGTTATCTACCTGTTATTTAATATCCGCCTAAACCAGGACTCTAACATGTAGTAAATGCTTTAAATTTTCTAAACCCGAATAGCGGCAATGAATTTTCTAAGAGACTGTCTTATTCCATTTGTAACCCATAATTTATTATCGATGCCAAAGTCCTCTAAAATGAGGTAATTTTCCCATCATGCTTGAATGACGTCTAAATTTTCGTCTTGTTTGATCTATCTTGTGAAAATTAAAAAAAACCTTATCAAGAGGCATTCCTGCTTGTGTAAATTTAATCAAGTCGCGCTAATATTTAGTTCTTTAGAATGCCACCTCGAAGACGCCAAGCCGAGAATGAAGACGAGAACGAACCTGAGCAAGCCCCAAACCCCGTTCCAAGAGCCGAAAGTGTGTTTCTCAAACACAACCCTCCATCGTTTAATGGTTTAGGAGATCCAATGGATGCTGAAAAATGGGTTCGCTCCTTAGAACGAATCTTCGATTTCATAGCTTGCTCTGAAGGAGAGAAACTAAGTTGCGCTCTTTTCATGTTAACGGAGGATGCGGACTACTGGTGGGAGTCCGTTCGAAGGACCATAACTCCAGATCAATGGGAAGACTATAGTTGGGAAGATTTCAAGCACGATCTGTATCAGAAATATATCCCGGATTGTTATCGAGAGGAAAAAGAGATGGAGTTCTGGAACCTAAAGCAAGGAAACAAGACAGTGTCAGAATACGATAGAGAATTCAACCAATTGTCAAGGCACGCTCCACATCTAGTGGACACGGATGGGAAGAAAGCACGCAAGTTCAAGAAGGGACTTAGGTCCGAGATTGGCATAGCCCTCGCTGGGCAAGAAGACATGTCTTATGCCCGAACCTTAGCCAAATCATTGAGCATAGAGGCCGTCCTTTCTCAGAAGATTCAACCCTCTCAGTCATCTAATGATCCAAAGGGAAAAAGGAAGTGGAAAGGAGGAAGAAGGGATGACAGAAGGAAGAAACCCCACTGGTAGAGCCGAGAGTCAGGGGTACCTCGAAGTCAGCCTGGCAACGCCCCTAGCTTTAGGCCGTGTCAAAAGTACGGAAGAATGCATCCTGGAGTCTGCCGAGCAAATCTAACTGGGTGCTACAACTGTGGTGAAGAGGGACACTTCAAGAGAGAGTGTCCTAGGAGAAATAATAGACGATCTCAAACACCCCAACAACCCATGTACCCGCAACCGCTTCAGCAACTCCCTGGAAACTAGCCAAGACTGCAGCAAGGAGGACCTCAGGGTCAAAGGCCGGGAATGAACCCAAGACCAAGCCAAGGAAGAGATCAAAGGACCAACCAAGGACAGAGGCCACCTCAGCCAGCTCGTACTTATGCTCTCAATCAGCAGCAAGCTGCTAAGGCCCCAGGTAATCTAGCAGGTATGATTACCCTCCTCGAGACGCCAGTTTTAGCTCTCTTTGACACAGGAGCATCGCATTCGTTTATAGCTGAGTCTGTTTGTGAGAAAATGAAAATTAAACCCCAGAATGCCGAGAATGCTCTTGAAATAAGTATTCCCTCTGGAAAGAAAATGATGTCTAGGAAGGTCTGCTCTAACCTAGAATTGAACATAGAAGGGGAAAACTTTAAGTCAAATCTTTATGTGATAAAGATTTAGGACTTCGACATAATCCTAGGAATGGATTGGTTAGCCTCAGCTAATGCTTCCATAAGCTGCCCTGAGAAGGAGGTAACGTTTCGACCACCCAGGAAACCCGAGGTGAAAATCTACGGATCGAGGCTAGGAACCAAAATCCCAGTGATATCCGCCCTGAAGGCCACTAAGATGATAAGGAAGAACAACTGCCAAGCATTTTTAGTTAACCTAATAAGGAAGGAGGAAGCAGAGCTTTCCATCGAAGACATTCCAGTCGTAAGGGAATACCCCGACGTATTTCCGAAGGAGCTGCCAGGACTACCTCCAGACAGGCAGGTGGAGTTCGCTATCAAGTTGGAACCAGGAGCCCCCCCAGTTTCAAAAGCCCCCTACAGAATGGCGCCTAAGGAGTTGCAAGAACTCAAAGTTCAACTGCAAGAGTTACTAGACCTAGGTTTTATCCAACCTAGTGTGTCACCTTGGGGAGCTCCCATCTTGTTCGTAAAGAAAAAGGACGGCACATTAAGAATGTGCATCGACTATAGAGAGCTCAATAAGCTAACCATCAATAATCGATACCCTCTCCCAAGAATAGACGATCTCTTTGATCAACTCAAGGGAGCAAGCGTCTTCTCCAAGATAGACTTAAGATCTGGGTATCATCAGTTGAAGATCAGAAAGGAGGACATCCCTAAGACTGCCTTTAGAACACGCTATGGGCACTACGAGTTTGTGGTAATGCCATTCGGATTAACCAACGTCCCAGCAGTGTTCATGGATCTAATGAACCGGGTTTTTCACCCGTACCTTGATAAATTTATTCTAGTTTTCATAGATGATATTCTCATCTATTCCAAGGATGAAGAAGAACATCAAGAGCACCTGAGAGTAGTGCTGGAAACCTTAAGAAGAGAAAAGCTTTATGCTAAGTTCAGCAAATGTGAGTTTTGGCTCAAAGAAGTTATGTTCCTAGGTCATATAGTCTCGGTAGAAGGAATCAAGGTGGATCCAGCCAAGATTGAAGCCGTAAGCAACTGAAAGTCTCCAAGAAGCGTGAACGAGATAAGAAGTTTTCTAGGACTCGCCGGATACTATCGCAGATTCATTGAAGGATTTTCGACCATATCCAGGCCTATGACGCGATTGTTACAGAAGGACTCCAAGTTCAAATGGATGCCTGAATGTGAGGAAAGTTTTCAAACTTTGAAGAAGATGTTAACCACAGCCCCCGTATTAGCCATTCCGGAAGGGAATGAAGATTTCGTGGTCTACGCAGACGCATCGAGTAAAGGATTAGGATGCGTACTAATGCAGAAGGGAAAGGTGATTGCTTATGCTTCTAGACAGCTTAAGAATCACGAAAAGAACTACCCAACGCATGACTTAGAACTAGCAGCGGTTGTTCATGCGCTCAAGATCTGGAGGCACTATCTCTACGGAGCTAAGTGTGAGATCTTCTCAGATCACAAGAGCTTGAAGTATTTCTTCGAGCAAAAAGATCTTAACATGAGACAAAGAAGATGGCTAGAACTCGTAAAAGACTATGACTGTATGATTCACTACCACCCAGGGAAAGCAAATGTGGTAGCAGATGCCCTAAGTAGGAAAGAGAAGGCAGAGTTAGAACTCATTTTAGTCCAGGAAGATCTTCGCAAAGAGTTTGAGAAGTTAAGGATCGAGGTGCTAGCACCAACCGAGACCATCCAAGCTCAAATTGCCATGATAGTCGCTCAGCCCGACCTAAGGCAAAGGATAATTGAAGCCCGGAGAGGAGACGAGTTTCTCGAAAAGAAGAGGCTGGAAGCACGAACTAATAACTCTCAAGAATTCGCGGAAGCCACCGACAACGCGCTCTTATTCAAAGGAAGGCTTTGTGTGCCTAGCAAGGAAGAACTAAAGGAGGAAATCATGTGCGAAGCACATGACACGCCATATACAGCACATCTCGGAAGCACCAAGATGTACCAAGACCTCAAAAGAAACTTCTGGTGGAATAACATGAAAAGGGAAATAGCCGCCTTCGTGGAAAGGTGTCTGAGCTGTCAACAAGTGAAAGCTTTGCATCAAAAACCTTCTGGTTTGCTTCAACCCCTAGAAATTCCTGAATGGAAGTGGGATCATATCAACATGGACTTTGTCGTAGGATTGCCAAGTTCCAAGCGGGGAAATACCGCTATTTGGGTAATCGTTGATCGATTATCTAAATCAGCACATTTTGTTGTTGTTAGGATGACGGACGGGCTAGATCAACTAGCCCAGTTGTATGTTAAGGAAGTTGTGCGTTTGCACGGAGTGCCAGTCTCGATTACATCGGACCGTGACTCAAGATTTACATCAAGATTCTGGAGGAGCCTACAGGATGCAATGGGATCAAAGCTCAACTTTAGCACAACATTCCATCCTCAAACAGATGGCCAATCTGAAAGGACTATCCAGATTCTAGAAGACATGCTTAGAGGAGTCGTCATCGATCAAGGAGGCAATTGGGAGGAGTTACTGCCTTTGGTAGAATTTGCCTATAACAACAGCTACCAAACATCGATCGGCATGGCCCCTTATGAAGCCCTTTATGGAAAGAAGTGTAGATCGCCCCTATATTGGGATGAGGTTGGAGAGAAAAGGATACTTGGACCCGAGATGGTCCAGGAGGTTGTCCAGAAAATCGAGCTCATTCGTCAACGCATCAAGGAAGCTCAGGATAGACAGAAGGCTTATGCGGATGAGAGAAGAACGGAACTCAATTTCGACGTTGGAGATAAAGTGTTCTTGAAGGTGTCTCCATCAAACGGAATAATTCGTTTTGGCAAACGAAGCAAACTAAGGCCCAGGTTTATCGGACCTTTCGAGATCTTAGAAAAGGTGAATGAAGTAGCCTACAGGTTGGCCTTACCACCCAACCTGAGTAACGTGCATAACGTCTTTCATGTCTCAATGTTACGAAAGTACGTGTTTGATCCAATACACGTGATTAGCAAGGAAGAGATAGTCCTGAATGAGGACTTGGCCTATGAAGAAAAGCCCCAAGCCATCGTGGACCGAAAAATTCAGAAGCTGAGGAATAAGGAGATCGATCTGGTGATCGTGGCTCAGAGGAAGCAACCTGGGAGCTTGAATCCGAGCTGCTCAAGAAGTACTCTGATATCGCTTATCATGGTTAGTAAATTTCGGGACGAAATTTTCTTTAAGGGGGGGTAGGATGTAATACCCCAGATTTCTGAATAAGGTTTAGAGAAATGTTAATATTAGTTAATTAATTAAAGAAGAAATTTAATTAAGATTAGTTAAGGTTGGATGTCAGTCACGACTTTAGGAGTCAGTCTTCGTGAAGATCGTCTTTTTTTTTCGAGAAATGTGATTTTAACTATTTTATGACCATCTGTGGTCTCGTTAGAAAGGTTTTAACTCAAGGAGTATGCCGGTGTTTTCGGATTTTAATTCTGAAGTCAATTGAGTTCCCGGTGATGGAAAACGCATTTAAAAGATGAATGAATAGTAACTTTTGCGTGCGTTCACGTTTTGAGAAATTTACGAAATCCTCCTCGTTGATCCGAGTCAGTTCTATCCAGCCCATCTTATGGGAAATGACTCAAGGATTCCGTTGGCATTCACGGATTGTCATTCTGAGGTCAATCGAACGCTCGAGAGCTAAATCTGTCAGTCTGAGTGAATAGTAAAAAGTAATTCCAAAAAGGGAATCTTTGCTCGTCTCTCTTCAGACGACCCCGTCTTCTTCACTAATCAAGTTAGTTCACTAGTATTCGAGCCAACGAGTCCCCTGGTATTTTTAGATTTTGTGTCTGAAGTCATTTGGACCTCGACATCGAATAAAGCAGCTTTTAACCGAACCCGGGGTAACTTTTGCAGTATTCTTGCACTGAAGTGGCTTCCCTTGGAAGCCAAAGCTTTTCCTATAAATAAAGCATCACCCCTTTCACTTTTTCCACACCATTTCATCCAAACTCACTTCCAAGAGAGTGGGAAAGCTCTGAGAGAAAAGTCGAGGTTCTGTCGAAGTAAAAATCGTTCTTCATGAGTGTTCTGCGAGACGACGAGCGGAGTGGCGTGGAAGGGATGCGGTGAGGGAAGGTGCTAGGGGCGCCGTTGGGTTGTAGCGGGCGGCTCTGCCGCCGTTGCAACTCAACGAGACGCCGAGCTTGCCACCTTCCTTCGACGCACCTAACACCGTCCATTCTTGTTCGTCGGTTTCGATCTTATTTATTTTCCGTCTTTTAAATTCCGCATTTACTTTTCGTTCTTTACGTTCTTCATTAATGCTCGTCTAAAGTAGTATTTCGATTCTTATTGAAGTTCCAAAATAATAACGCCTACGTTATATTTCTCATTTTATTTCCGTTATTATTATTCTAGAAGATTAGCCTCGTTCATTCCATTAAAAATCCGTTCAAGTCATATTTAACTATTTCGGAGGATTATCGTGTTTATGCCGTTATAATGCCAAAATTATTTTTAAGTTAAAGCATGTTGTTGCATGATGAAATCAAGCACGTTGTTTTTTAGAAATTTCGGGTATAGCGTTCTTCGTGTTCGTCGAAAGAATCAACGAACACGAAGAACCCAGTTGAAGATCGCCCAGGAGAGAGAGAAAATGGATCCCGTGACCGCGGGGGGTGCGCGGCCGCGCGATGCCTCTCTTGGCCCAGGACCCCGCGGGTGCGGGCCTGCGTGGGCGCGCGGTGTGCTGCCGGCGCGCGACGTTCTCCCCCGTGTTGTCCGACACTCGTCCTTCCAACTTTTCGAGTTCTTCTTCGAGTCATGTTTTTCCGAGAAATTCTCAAGTTTAAATTAAGAAGATTTTTCAAAGCTTCCTCCGATTTACTTCGAGAAAATCATTCAAGTTCTTTTTCGTCTAAAAATTTAGAAATCAAGTCGAGAAATTCCTTAAATAAAATAAATCCTTTTCAGACCCTTATTAAGTCAAAGTCGTGCTATCCATGTTAAGTCTTAGCTAAGGGAATATTAGTTGGGTGTTATTCAATATAGAAATCTTCGAAGGAGGCTTCTAAGTCGACGATTCGACTCTTGTAGGAGGAATCGAGCCTCGGAGGAATACTCAGAAAGATCACCAGCTCGTTGGCTCATCTTCCGTCCCGTAATCAAGGTGGGTAAATCTATATTCATCTAAAGTTTGAGCTAATAAGCTCTAGAAGCATGTTAGGGCAAAATGAGATATCCAATAAAGTATTTTTGCTCAGCCTGATTGATCTCTGTACAAGGAAAGGAAAGGAATGAATGAAGTTATATGCATGATTACGTTGAATTGTCATTTAAGTTAGATAAAGTAAAGGAAGATTAGTATAAGTTAAGTGAGCTCTCAAGTATGTCTAGATATGCTAGAATTGTTATTTACAATCTATGCTAGCATGAAGTGTTTAGAATTGCTCTATTTGCAATCGATGTTTATCCGCGTTCATTTCCTCGTATTTGAATGTTTATGCTTTGTTAAAAGCTCGTATAGTTAAGGATTAAGGATTTGCCTTGTTAGGGTAGCTTTAACCCTTTGTAGGCGGAGATCATGCAGTAATAAGGTATTAGCATTAGACATAGTTCTAAGCTTGGTATTGCTAGCAAGAATAGGGAGAGAAGGAACTTAGCTTTTTACTTAAGCAGGATATGAGCTCGGAATCATTAAAGGAGTCACTGCTGGGTTTTTTCCACGCAAACTCGTTCGTATATTTGAGGTAATCCCTCTTCTATCCTATGGCATGCCTAAGAGTACAGTTGACGACAGGTTTGAGCCAAGTGGGGCCCAAAAGAAAAGAAAAGGTTTTACGGATACGGAGAGGGATTTTGCGTTTTGCTCTCCGTATACCGTCTGTAATTGTTGGATATCTTGAAGTTATTAAAGCATTTTCGCTAAAACCCACTGAGTACATTAGTGCTCATGCCCCCTCTTTTCAAATGTTTTCAGGTTGAGATGCTGAGGATGCTGGTGGCTGTGGATGTGGGTTGGCTGCCAAGAGTGTTTTCTTATTATCTAATGTTTCTGTGAAATCCCACTATGTGATCTACTACTCTGATACACTCGTTCCAATTCTGTTTTTAAGTCCTATTATGATTAGTAAAAATCTATGAATAATCCCCCCAGACATATCTATTTGATTATAAGATGTTCACTAATTTCTATCTCTTCTACCCGAGTACAACTCCTTTCATTTACATAAAGGGTTTACATGTATCATTAACCATCATCATCTATGTCGGATGGTATCCGTTTACCTGTTTGAATTACCATCTAGCACAAGTAAGCCCAAGTATCCCCCGTCTTAACTCCAAAAGTATATTCCAACGGTAAAACCAACTTATTAATCTTCCGTTTTATCCGCTTAATCTCATAATAACACCCCGTCCCCACCTGTTAATCTCTATCTCGGGACCGGGCTGTTACATGTACATCTTAGGTTGTAATGTTGTATACTTTTCATTGATAAGATGGGTGATCGGGTTATGATCAATTATCTCATCATCGAGACGATGTAGACGACAGTAGTATTTACCTTTTATTAATATTTATTAGATTTTGAGACTTGTTTCATGTACTTATTATTGTATTAGACTTGTTGGATTTGAAGCCTTGTTTCGCGTATTTATTCGTGTTGTATCAATATTTGATGGATTTGGAGACTACTATTTACTATTTCTTGCATTTGAAGGTTATGTGATCATTAATTTTTTGTATATTTTTCGATGACAGTGTTAGTACTTCAGGGATTTGTTTTTCAAATAAGTCAGCATGATGTGTAGAAATTCAATGTTGCAACACCAATCCAACTATTCAAATTTTCATTCTCGCACAAACAACACATGTTCGAACAATAAGTTCAAACAAAAAAGTAAAGTTTGAACGTATAACATCGGACATGCCTTTGAAAATTTCCAAAAATAAATGTCCGGCCTTTGAGCATCGAACAAAGTTTTAATATTCGATCATTAATAGTCGAACATTATATGTGAGGTTAAAGCTCTGTAAGTTGAACACTTGTGTGCTATAAAAATTTAAGTTTAGTTTGACATTTGAAATTTGACTTTATCTACGTTGTTCGAGCATTGAAAATAGAGCATAAGTTCTTTGTTCGAACTTTTAACATTGAACATGCCTTATAACTTGCAACCTTGAGAATTTGTACACAACCTTCTGACTTACAAGACAATTTTGGTATATCACAAAGAAACCTTATAATAATAATTTTGATACATCACAAAGTTATTATAAGAATTCTGGTGAATAACAAAATTAACAACGAGTGATAAATTCTTCCTATCTAGCTGCGCAATTAATGCAGTAGTCCTTTCACTAGATCGAGATGGGGGGGAATGATGGTTCGGATTTATGAGCAATGTAATAAACAAATTATTAAAATAAGTACCCAAATGAAGTGATTGCTTCATCGCACTTGCCCTAGCTTCACTGCGGTCATGAAAATACACTTGAGTTCATCTAGAACAGACGACGTCAAAGGCAAGAATATAGTAGGATAACGCCCAACCAACATCACAAGGACGACCTTGTACACTGTAGCAACTACATGACCCAAATCAGGAAAAACAAACCAATGTCTTGCGAGAGCTGTCAATTCATGATAATTAAGGATATTCTCTATTTTCTCCCTATGTTCATGCTCAATAAAACACTTGTTCCACAATTCTGTATTATTCTGGATCTAGTGGAAAAGGTCACTACGGACACTTGACTAGGACTCCTTAGTCCCAAGCACCGAGCTAGCGATCGCATGAAATCTACAGTGATTATTCCCATTTATTGAGGTTGTTTCGAATTGAACCCCCACATGATGTAATCGGATGCTTATTAATTCTATATAAAGAAAAGAATGAGAAGAATATTTATTATCATTCTTGTTATTTCAAATAGAGGGAAAAACACCCTCTTAATATACACCGGGAACCCTAAACAAACTCAATAAGAAAGGAAACTAAATCAAAATAAATTGATCCTTACAAAAATTATATCATAATATATCATAACTAAAATTGAGCAAACAATAAAATATTCTAACTAATATAGGGTAAATCTACACTCTCCCTCAAGCTGGGTTGTATATGGTATGCAATTCAAGCTTGGAGTTAAGATCTTCAAACTATGCTATTGGAAAATCTTTTGTTAGTATGTCTTCAGTTTGAAGGTGAGATGGTACATAACTCAATTCCACTTTCCCAGAGTTGACCTTTTCAGAAATGAAATGTCTATCAATTTTAATATGTTTAGTCCTATCATGATGAATTGGGTTTTTCGTAATGTTGATGGTTGCTAGACTGTCACTTAACATGCTTATTGTCCCATCTAGCTCAACCTTGAGCTCCTTCAATAGTCTTTGAATCCATATTCCTTCACATATTCCTAAAGCTAAAGCACGATATTCTGATTTTGCATTGCTTCTTGACACCACATCTTGCCTTTTGCTTCTCAAAGTCACTAAGTTCCCACATACAAATGAACAATAGCCAGTAACTGATCTTCGATCTGTTAGTTCTACAGCTCAACTGGCATCAGTATACACCTCCAATATTTGTCTTGGAGATCTCCTTAATATTAATCCGTGACCTAGGGTCAACTTCAAGTACCTTAGGGTTCTGTTTACCGCATCTAAGTGATCTTCATTTGGATCATTCATGTGTTGGCTCACAATGCTGATGAAATATGCAACATTTGGTCTGGCGTGAGAGAGATAAATGAGTTTTCCCACCATCATTTGATATCTTCCTTTGTCAACAGGAATTGTTTCTTCATCTTTATTCACCCGAGCCTTAGAATCCATAGGTGTATCCGCTGGTTTGCATCCAAGCATTCTAGTTTCCTTCAACAAGTCTATTAGTGCCAACTTACTGGACTAAGTGTTTTTAGATTGTCATGATTTTTATGAAAATTCAAAGAACACAAAGGTTTTGGTTTTTCAAGTTCAAAGACCATGTTCCGGACATTATGATATGAACATTATGTTGTCAATCTGATTGAAGATCGAAGAAAGTACTAGAGCATGTTTGTTAACATGATCATGTACATGGTTGTCCAGAGAGTTTTCAAAAGACATGCCAAGCTGATTTCTAGGAGTTGAAGCTACCTTTTCAAGATAGACGTTTCAAAATAGAAGTTGTCTTGTTCAAGATGAAGATCAAGAAGGAAGAAGGCGAGTTCTATTCAAGGAAGGCTTCTAACTAGTTGGAGTTCGAATTAAACTATGAAAGTTTCCTTATTGAGTTTGATTCAAAATAGGACGATCTGATTACCTGTTGGGGTTTTTTCGAATTGAACCACCGCAGGATCTAATTGGATGTTCATTAATCCTAATGTCATGTAGATCATAAATTCATGCATCTCATATGTTTTAATTAATCGAGTTTAATTAACATGCAAATCTGGTTTAAACGATTCTACTAAAGCGGAAACATAGAATCGAAAAACGACTTACAAATTAAATGACGGGTGGAGGACAAGATTAAAGGTCTAATCTTGTTGTTGTGTATGATGATGATTGGCGCCCCACAGTGATATTCCACTCCTTGATCTTCTGTTGTATTCCCGGACTGAATCTAGTTTCAGGGTGGGCTGAAATCTACTAGATCGGTATGGAATCTGTGGAGATAAAGAGAACACAAGAGGAGCTGATTATTATATTCAAAATTTCGTCCCCCACCTCCCTGGGGAGGTGGTCGAAATTTCAGTGTCCCAACCCTACTGGGTTTGGGCCTCTATCCCTTTTTATATCTCCAGTCCATTAAAGTCATATTGGGCTACAACAGGGATCTAGAAGAATATTAAATTGGCCTGCTAATTTATTTAATTTCCAATATCCAATAAACTTAGGATATTATTAAATAAATTAAGTATTATTTTTATTCCACTAAAGAAATAATACTGACCTACCAATTTAATACATATTTCTGAATATGCTTTCTCCTTTAGTCCAGCCATTCCCCGTGTTTAAGATATAATGCCCATTAATTAATTATGTAAGCTTCTGACAGCTATAATTAATTAATATCTTATCCTTGAGTAGTACCACACAAGCTTTACTCATGCACGGAATAAATTCCACCTGCAGGGTTTCAGCATGAACTTGCATTTCCTCAAGGGGACACCATCAAACTGGCGCATCAGGACACGGTGCCCCTACATATTGCACGACCCATCATAAGTGTAAATGTCACAACCCAAGATATCGAGATTATTGATCCTTATGAAAGAATCTCACATTTTGATAAATCAAAGCTGCAAACACTACACGTATATGTCCGCCAACACATAGGGGTTAAGAACCCGAACTCTGTGGATTCTTATTCTCTCATTTAAGGTCAGAATAGAGAATAGAATCCTAAGTAGATCCTCATCAATACACTTGACCATGTATTAGAATAATCAGTTAGTCAAGACAAACTAACTATCAGATTATTCTACGGTGTACCGATAGCAGGTTCAGTGCCATCTAAACCGTGAGCCTTTTAATACATTACAAGGAACCGATGATATGATCTAACCATGCGTTTATCCACACCATATCATCTACAATGTAAGTATAGTGAACATGCATATAAAAATAATAATTTAAATGCAAACAGTGACTGCAATTGTATTCATTCTATATCATCATAAAACCATTATTAATAATGTATACAAAAGACAGGTCTTCTAGTATACAAAACCAACATTACCTTGTTTAGGTTATGTCTTATGTTTATAAATAGCCTGGGAATAAGACTAGTTAGAGTGCGAGTTGAGGTTTACAAATACACAAGAGCTAGAGAGTCTAAAACACTTCAAGTTTGAAGCATATAGTATTCGGGTAGACTAGGTTTGATCCTTGTGATCATTATGTGTCTAGCTTGTGTTTGAAATTCTTTCATACACACTTTTAGAGGAGTCTCAGGAGATATTTTCTGTGGGAACTAGAGGGAGTCTAGGTTGTGAGAGGATCTTACAATTCAGTCCATCGAAATAGGTTGTAGTATGTAGGAAATGGGTTGAGTGACGGGAGGTCATTGTGTAATAGCCTTTGTAACCTTACAACGGAGTAGCAGATTGTTTCTCACGGACTTGTGAAGTCCTCCTGACATAGATCGGTTGATTAAACAGGGTTATCAACCTCGTGTCATTTACTTGCTTTCAATTTATCATTTTGACCTTACATGTTCATCATAATGTGTTGGGGTTTTATCGAATTACGCCCCACAGGATCTAATTGGATAATCTATTAATTCCATTAGCATGCATATCATGATTTTATGTGTGAGTTCATAAACATGCTATGTTGAATATTCATGTTAGACAGTCGAATAACACGCAGCGGAAAAATAATTCGACAGAACTACTTACAATGTTTGTAGGGTTGACGACAAGATTATAGGTCTAATCTCATTGCTGTAGAAGAAACGATCGAATGGCCTTCTTCCTTACTGTACTCGATGCCTCACAAAGCTGTAATGACACTTCTCGATCTTCTACTATATTTCCGATACCCATTTAGATGTAGAGTGGGCTACAAACTACTAAACTGTGTATGGATAACCTAGGGAATTAAGTTGAACTGAGAGGGGCTGCTTGTGTGTATGAAATACACACCTCCTCTCTCTTTAAATACAGAGGGAGGCGTGTATGTTGACTCCCAACCCTGATGGGTTTGGGCCTCTCCACTTATTCCATTCCCACAGTCCATTAAGGTATTATTTGGGCTACAGTAGGGATCTAGAAGAATATTAAATTGGCCCACTAATTTATTTAATATCCAATATCCAATACCTAGGATATAATTAAATAAATTAAGTGTTATTTTTATTCCACTAAAGAAATAACATTGACCTACCAATTTAATACATTTTACTCAATGCATTCTTCTTTAGTCCAGCCATTTCCCATGTTTAAGATATAATGCCCATTAATTAATTATGTAAGCTCTAACAGCTATAATTAATTAATTCTTCCATTTCTAGAGCAGTACCACACAAGCTTTACCATATACGGAATAAACTCCACATGCAGGGTTTCACATGTACTTATGTTTACTCAAGGGGATATCATCAACCTGGCGCACCAGGACATGGTGACCAAACACAGTGCATGACCCATCATGTGTGAATATTTTACTGCCCAAAATATCGAGATTATTGATTCTATCAAGAATCTCACCCATTGATAAATCAAAGCAATAATCATAACACACATATGTCCTCCACTGTGCAAGGCTTAAGAACCCGAACTCAGTGAATCTTTATTCTCTCCCTTTAGGGTTAGACCGGAGAATAGTATCCTGTCACAATCCTCCTCAATACACGTGTCAGTGTATTAGAATAATTAGTTAGCCAAGATAAACTAACTATCAGATTATTCTACAGCCTACAATGATTGGTTCAGGACCATCTAAACTGTGAGCCTTTTAATACTTTGCAAGGAACCCGATGATATGATCTTCACCGTGTGTTTACCTACACCATATTATCTACAATGCAAGTATAAGGAAACATGTATATATAAACGTGTAACACAGTAAATAGATGCACAAACAGTGACTGCAACAATAATCAATCTATATCGTTAAAACATTGTTAATAGTATACAAAGACAAGCTTTTAGTATACAATTCTAACAATCTCCCACTTATACTTAAAGCATATCTTTTAAGTATAGAACAAAAACTGGCAAAACTCTCAAACTATAAACAAATCTCAAAACGCAATCCCGGGTCTGCATCTCACTCTCATTTTCTCCACGTGCCATCAAAGGTCTTAGCCGGCAGACTCTTCATGAATGGATCAACCAGGTTGTCCTCCGATGCAATCTTGACCACTGCAACATCTCCTCTCTTAATGATTTCTCGTATAAGATGGTACTTTCTCTCTATGTGTTTACTTACCTTATGGGCTCTGGATTCCTTCGAATTTGCCACTGTACCAGAGTTATCACAGTATATCGTGATACTCCTAGGTAAATCAGGAACCACGTTCAAGTCTAACAAGAAGCTCCGGAGCCAGACGACTTCCTTTCCAGCCTCAGAGGCAGCTACATATTCAGCTTCTATGGTAGAGTCAGCTATGCATTTCTGCTTGATGCTCCTCCATGCAATGGCTCCGCCTCCCAAGGTAAACACATAGCCCGAGGTAGATTTACTCTAATCTTTATCGGCTTGGAAATCTGAGTTCGTGTAACCCAAAGGAACGAGACTATCACAGCAGTATACCAACATATAATCTCTAGTCATTTTCAAGTACTTGAGAATATTCTTTACTGCAGTCCAGTGTCCTTTTCTAGGGTTAGACTGATATCTGCTTACTATGCCAACCACATAGCATATATCAGGCTTAGTACATAGCATAGCATACATGAGGCTCCCCACAGCCGAAGCATATGGAACCCCTTTAATCTCATCTATCTCAGTCTGTGTCTTGGGACACATATCCTTGGATAGATGTATTCCATGTCTGAAAGGTATAAAACCTTTCTTGGAATCCTGCATGCTAAACCTATCTAGCACTGTATCGATATAGGTCACCTGGGATAGGCACATCATCATTTTCTGGCGATCTCGAATGATCTTGATGCCAAGGACATGTCCAGCTTCTCTCAAATCCTTCATATCTAACTGCTTGGACAGCAACACCCTTATGTTTGATAATACCTTCTTATTGTTTCCAATAAACAAAATATCATCAACATACAGTACTAGGAATGCCACCACATTTCTGTCACTTTTCTTGTACACACAGCTCTCATTCGGGCTTTGGATGAATCTATATGACTGGATGACCTCGTCGAACTAGATATTCCAAGACCATGATGCTTGCTTAAGTCCATAAATGGATCTCTTAAGCTTGCAAACTAAGTGCTCTTGGCCTTTAACAATGAATCCCTCTGGTTGCTTCATATGGATGTTCTCTTCAAGACTTCCATTTAGGAAAGCTGTCTTGACATCCATCTGCTAAATCTCATAATCTAAATGAGCGGCAATAGACAAGAGAATCTGGATCGACTTAAGCATGGCGACTAGTGAAAAGGTTTCCTCATAATCGATCCCTTCTTTCAGAGTATAGCCTTTCGCCACCAATCTATCTTTGAAGGTTTCAACCTTCCTGTCAGATCCTCTCTTTCATTTGTAGACCCACTTGCATCCAATGGGTTTTACCCCATTAGGTGGTTCTACAAGTTCCCAGACTTGATTGTGATCTATAGATCCAATCTCAGATTCCATTGCAATTTTCCAAGAATCTGCATCTTTGTCTTGTACCACCTCGTCATAGGTCTTGGGATCCAATTCAAAAAGTGGAAATAAAAATAATTTTTTAAATAATAAATAATCTAAATAATATTTCAAATTAAACACTAAAACGTAAAGTAATTATAATAACAAGACACTATTCAAGTATCAATATTGAAATGCAAAAGAAAATTCAACATTTTAGTTCAATAAAATCATAAAATAAATACATAATAAGAAGAATTTATCCAAATACCAATATTTAAATAAAAAAATAATAACCATCATGTTCTTTGGTGTGGAAGTAATGAACAAGCTAGAACTCTCGAGTTTCTCCACAAATTCAACATTTTAAATATTCCTGCAACATATATAAAAAATAGCATTGCATAAATCAATTAAACTGATTGAAAATATGCCAACGAGTAAGTACAACGGTAAAAAAAGTGATGATAAATGAAAGTAGCAGGATCTCAAAAGGTCACACCTTGTTTGCCTACATTAATCCACAAACACTGCAAAGTACAGATTTTCTACAAATTAAGTTGCCCTTTTGGGGGAAATCTCAAAAGCTTTGAGGTATAGAAGCAAGAAGGGATATATCAAAGAAACATTAACAAATTTCTACAAGCCCAACAGTTTACTGATTCAGGATAACTGAAACATCTTTAGTAGCAGTGACATATATTACTACCTCCTCATCCTTGTTGCAGTATGAATTAGCAGGTTTAGTAGCAGAATGCTTGATTTCTAGAGGTTCCTGTCAACGCATGAACATAGAATGGTTAATGAATTAACCAAGATCCAACAGCTACCCACGATGTTTCAGTCACTTGGTATCAAGGAATTATTATCATTACAATAACTAATAATGGCAAGCCAACCTTAATTCTTGGTTGCTGCAATATATATACTAAAAAAATGATAATCATTTCAAGACTCCAATTATATTTCTTAAGCTCATAATATAATTGATGTATTAACTTTATATTATTTATCTTATGTTTGGTTTAAAAGCTAGATTCCTGAGGAAATCATGTGAGATCAAGATTTGTCATGTGACTTACAATCTCTTTAAATTTTTAATTAACGCAACTAAATATATAAAATACATACACATACACGTTTTATTGTACTTAATCTTCTAGAAAAATAAATAAATGTCAAATGAATGTTGTACAAATGTGTGATACAAAATAAGTGAATATTGTGATATAAATGCACCCAATTTCGCCTAGCTTCCAAGTGGAGCTGAACATTATAGTCTAAATCTGAAAGCTGATGATTTAATAATTATAGAGTTCACAGATATATGGATTTGGCTACATCTTCTCATTTTGATATATATATATATATATATTAATAAACAAAATCACCAACTAAATTTTCACTAAATTTAAGTGACTAAGTAAAATATACAGTACCTAGATAACGGAAGTGATGAATTTTATGAGATGTTAATGTCCACCAAATATTGAAAGGCGTAGCAAAGCAAAACATGCCTCAAAAGGAACTGTAGACAAAAACTAAATTACAAGATTGAAATTGAAATTACCATTGTTAAGAAAGACATGGTAGGTAAACAATGCTGGTTCTGCTTCACCTTTGTTGATGCTCGCCTGCAAGGCCTTGGTGAACTACTGCAGCCACATCGGACATTCGAATATTTGCCAAAGAAAGAGAGTGGCGGCAGATGAGATAAGGTGTGGGCGGCGAGGCCGGTAAGCGAATGTGTAATCGGCGTTGATGGACAAGCCAAGGGTGAATATTAATTTAATTGGGAGTAAAGGCTGAAGTCGAGAGGGGTTCTAGATCTAGAGTCTACAATTAAACCATTGTCAAATGAAGGATTTCATGACTCCAACAAGGAATTCATAAGTCCCGGCGCTGGCGCTAGAGAGAGGTTGCAATGCCGATGAAAGGTGATGTTACTGCTATGATTTAGTGTTAGCGGGATAAGCGAGTTTAAGAAAGAGGAAGCGTTTTTAGGAAATTTGGAAGAACACTTGATTTAATTTGTTTATAGATTTTTTATTTTTTCTATTTTGAAATAAAAAGAATGTTATATATAAAGGTTTCCTAATAAACCGTTACCTATAGTCTCTGAAAAGCACGCACATATATAACGGTTGTATAAATACCGTTACGTATATTACACATATACGTAACGGTTTGATAGTAATTGTTATATATATGAGTGATCACACATACATACGCAACGGTTTTCTTAAAAATCATTATGTATATATCGTTCGTAACGGTTTTAACTCAAAACCGTTATGTATCTAGTGTTATGTATGTGCATTTTTTTAGTAGTGTCTCTTCCCTACGCATCTCAGCAAATGCTTCACGGGCACTTGGTAAAGGTTTGATGCCTATAAATCTCCCTTTTACTTCATCTAGATCCTTATTTAGGCTAAGGAGAAACCTTAAAATTTTCTTTTTGTTCAATGATTTTCTTATATAATGTTGCATCATCTGGGCACTTCCAAGAATAGACTTCATACATATCTAGTTGTAACCAATACCTTGTAAGAAAATTGAAGTATTGGGTTACACTAAACTCACCTTGACGGAGGTCATATAGCCGAGTTTCAATATCAAAGAGGGCTGAACAGTTTTCAGTGCTGGAATACATATCATGGGCAGCCTCCCAGATGTCTTTTGCCATCTTGAAGAGCAGAAAGTTATCTCCAACTTCAGTTGTCATTGAGGAGATTAATGGAGATAAGACCAAGTGATCATCGGTTTTCCAGGCCCTGTGTTTTGGATTAGTCACCTCTGGTGCCACAATCTCCCTAAAGAGATGACCATATTTCCCTCTTCCATAAATGAACATGAAGATAGATTGGGACCATTGAAGCATATTGTGTCCCTATAGCTTGTGATTAGTGACAGATTGTGAAGATGAATCAAGGATTGGAGTTAGGACACCAGAGGGAGAAGAATTAGTGGTCATGTCGTATTTTACCATGAGGAGAAGAACAATAGGGAGGAGAGGAAAGAAAAAGGAGCAGATGCTACTAGAAGGAGATGGCGTCTAGGGTTCAGAAACATTGGGCTCTGATAACATGAAGAAAAGAATGAGAAGAATATTTAATATCATTCTCATTATTTCAAACAAAGGGAAAACACCCTCTTAATATACACCAGGAACCTTAAAAAAACTCAATAAGAAAAAGAAAACTAAATCAAAATAAATTGATCCTTACCTAAATTATATCATAATATATCCTAACTAATATTGAGCAAATCATAAAATATTCTAACTAATATATGGTAAATCTACACTATAACATGTAAATCATATTTTATGTGTGATTTTAATTATTACTTATGTTAAATTAGCATGCCAGTAAATTGATTCTAACGCAGCGGAAAAGATAGAATCGATAAAACACTTACATCACGTAGTAGGGTTGCAGACGAGATTAAATGTCTAATCTCATTGTTGGCGAAGATATACACGAACAAAACCTCCTCTCTAAGTATTATAACTCCTCCAAGTCTGATATTCCACTCCTTGATCTTCTATTGTATTCTCAAAACTTATTTAGATGCAGGGTAGGCTGCAAATGACTAAATTGTGTGGGAACCCTAGGGAATCAAGTGAACATAAGAGGGGATGATATTCTTGCTAAATTTCATGCCCCCTATAATTAATAGAGAGAAGGATGAAAATTATTTCCCCCAAACCTTAATGTGTTTGGGCCTCTTCACTTGTTCTATTCTCTAGTTCACTTAGATCTTATTTGGACTACAACAGGGATCTAGAAGAATATTAAATTTGTCTACTAATTTATTTAATTTTTAATATCCATAACATGGATATAAATAAATAAATAAATTATTATTTTTATTCCACTAAAGAAATAATACTGATGACGCGCGGTCATTTCGCGCTCAAAAATAATTTATAACTCCTGTGCCCACAGCGAGCGTAGCCAGCTAATGAGTACGGGTCGATCTCACAGAGAGCTGTTGTGATTCCACCTTCAAGTAACCAATCATAAAAGGTGTTTGGTTTTGTTGTCACTACTGTAAATTAAATCTACAAAAAGAAAGTAAAGAATATATCAAATAACAACGGTTCTGGCATTTGAACTTGAATTTGGTTTAAATATATATCAACTCGATCATGGGCACACCGATTTTTATACATGATAAATCACCTAGTTATGGAGACCGGATTCCTCTCTGTATCTCCTCATTCATCCTTTCATTATAGACTTAAAAGCGATTCCTCATCAATTAAATCCCTAATCAGTCACCCACCCCCCGGTTCCCCAAAGAGATGTAAGTGAACAGACAGCAGTGTGCCCTAGACGAACCCAGATTTGTTGTGTTTACCGATTCCTCGTGTGCCCACAACAACCCATTGATTCCCTTATTACTATATGAACCAACACACAGTCACGATTTGCCAATTCAATTAATAGTGGTGTGCCCTCTTTACCTAACGAGTGATCAGCCACATTGGGCATTTCAGACACACACTCACGTGGAACAAGACACAAGAATCAACAGAAACCTATTATGCATTACTATGCCCATTTTGGCCTCACGAGTTCAGATTTACATTCAAACCATTTTCGTTGTTCAAACACCAGAATTAAGAGTCTAGCCAAGCATGCTAGACATAATTAAAATAACAGAAATGAAAGACATAAATATAAAGAAAACTTACTGAATTAATAACCAAAAATACTCAACATAAGCGTTGAGCTTTGAAGCATAATCTTAAATCCCAAAGGCTCAAGGCCGATAGATTGTTTCTAGCTGCCAAGCATCGTACGGAAAAGTAAATGCAGAAAAATAGAAATTTTAGCAGTGTTTCTGCCTATCTGAACTTTTGTTTCCAGAAATTAAAGTAGCTTAAATAGTTACATTTCCGAATTAGAGTTCCCCAATAAACTGGGGTCTTCATTGGATTTCCGGAACCGGCGTGCCCTCTCTGATCTGACTAGATAAGCATAAGTTAACCAAATCTCTATTTTTTAGGGATTGGGCTTATCTCATCGTTGCAGCGCCTCTAGGAGTCCAGTTCATCACCAACTCTTCTTTGGATAATGCAGCTATCTTTCTCATCTCTCTGCTCCAACTGAATTCCAGATTTTCCGCGATTGCCCCATTCCAGCCTGTTGTCGAGTCTGCATGAGCAAAGTGGGCACGGCATCATCCAGTCAGTCTCATCCATCTTTGACATGCCCATTCCGCTACCCGAGTGTAGGATGAGCGCTGAAAGAAGTCCCCTGTGCCTCTGACTGAATATTTAGCTTGGATTTTGCTTGAATAACTGGGCATAAAATGCCCCTTTCGCCAAACTCGACCTTCGCAATGCCCTATAACCTTATCCTGGTTCTTTTTGACTCAAAACACATGAAAACGAACATTTATAATGAACAAAATGCCCATAAAAACACGAAATAAATGGACTTATCAACTGACTTACCCCAAATGAATTGTATAAATAAAAAGAAAAAATGTGACAAACCTAAAAGTCCCAAAAATCACATGTCGATAACTCAAGGGACCAGAGCCTCATCAAAACCCATATGGAAAAGCTAGAGTGGGAAAAACCATATGGGAAAAAGAGCACTCCTCTAAACAAAATGAAAATAACCAGGAAAACAAAAATCATGTAAAACAGCATCCAAAATACAAGGAATAACCGAAGTCCAATAACCAACAGGAGTCATAGAGGAGGCTAAAATATCATCAGCATGATTTTCCTCTCTATATACATGAGAAACACAAAAATGAATTTAACTAATAAAATCAAGAACCGCAGCCCAACGGGCTTTGATTTTCCACGAAACCTGTAAACTTTTAGAAGAAAGAATAGTCACCACATAAACTGAATCTGCCTATAGTTAAATAAAGTCCATAGATAGTCTTCGAGCCCACTCCAAGGCAGCAAAAACAACTAATAACTCAGCAATAAAGGTAAATCCCACACCTTTGTCTGTATGAAAGTAACCCATCACCGAACCATCATGGATACAAAGCACGCCACCCCTTGCCATAACACCCGGCGCTCCTCTAGCTAAAACATTCATATTAATCTTGATCCATCCAATTGGTGGAGGCCTCCAAATAATCAAAACGATATTCCACGGTGGAGAAGGGTGAAGCTCCACTTTAAGTGCTTTCAAAGTGAACATATCATTAATATCGTTCCTTATAAACCCACGGTTCAATCCCATAAATTGCAGCTCCCTCAAAGCAACCCAAACCATGTTGATCAAAATAAAAGTTGAAGGCTGTAAGTTCTCATAAATGGCCTTATTTCGAAACGTCCATAAACTCCAAACAACTGTGATTATCGCTGTCTTCCAAAGAGTTAGAAGTTGAGAACTAAAGGAACAGTTCATAAAACTCACAAATGCTTCATGAAAAGAGGCGGCCTGAATCACATCAATTCGAAAAACATCAAACACCCAACTCCAAACCTCGGCAGTTAGCGGACAACTCCAAAATAAATGGTCCAACGTCTCTCTTCCTCCTTGATACATAAAACAGATCGTCGGGCCAATAAAGTCATGTAACGTATCCAAAGTAGACATCCGAGAGAGAAGCAAATGCCAAATCACTAATGATCGACGCATGGGAATAAAAGTACTCCCAATCCATTTTTCCCATCAAACGGTTGGAAACTGAGTACGATTATGAAGTCTAGCAATCTTAGCAGTAACGTTGCCATGCAAAGACTTGGACCAAATTCTCTCATTCTCTCTCGGTGCCAACGGATGGTGTATGATATCGTGTAAAACTTCCGGGAAAACACGAACAAAAGACTCTGTAAAAGTCCAAACACCATTACTAAAAAAATCACCCACTTTGTTCGTGAAAAACTTATGCACGCCAACAGGAATTTGGAGTTTTTCCACAATAATGTAGCTCAACCAATTATCATGCCAAAAATCCACCGTCGAGCCATTTCCAACAATACAAACCGATTCCTAAATAAGAGCTTCTGCCAAAAGCTTTATCGCTGGCCAAATAGTGGAGTAATAGACCCTTTTAGGCTTACACGGCAAAAAGAGAAACCTAGTTCTCAAAAGCTGGAAAGCAAACGAATCTGAAACAAGGAAATTCCATGCAAGCTTCATCAACAAACCCCTATTAATTTCCTTGAATGAAGACATCCCAAAGCCGCCTTCCTCAGCAACTGCACAAGTGTGTGCCTAGCTAACTACAGTATAAGATCTCACATTAATATCCCTTTTCCATAAGAAATTCCTCACTGCAGTATCAAGTTGAAGAACCAACAAGGCCGGAAGAGATTGAAGCTTGGGTTTCAAATCCGTTGCAGTCCAAGGCTTATCACCCTTGAACATTATCAGATGACCAATTAACACAAATTTAAATTTTCAGAGCTGCAATTCATATAAATCAATCGGTAAACTGAATTAAATTCACCCCTTCAAACAGGTTGGATTCTTAATAAGTACATTGTAAAAACATCTGGATAATGATCATGCATAGATGAATTAACAATCCAAGCAAAAGTAGGAGATTTTTTTACAGCAAAACCCTAGTTTGCAAATTAGGGTTTTTCGGAAGTTTATGAGTTTCAGTTAGATTTTCCAAAGATTGTGATGATTGATTGGGGATGTTATTATCCAATGAGTGTTAGGCATCATTGGACGTTAATTGAATGTTAGAAATCGGTGGATTGAACATGGAAGATTGATTCATGAAGAACGACAGTGACTAGAATTTGAGGAGAGAGAAGAGAGCATTTTTTATCACAAAACTAAGTCAAATTATTTGAATTTTTTACTGACCTACCTATTTAATACATATTTATGAATATGAAGTTGATGAATAATAAATCTAGAGAAAATAATATCTCTAGCCACAAGTTACAGATAATATGCCCAGCTCTAAAGCCGTAACCTAATCGATGTCCAAGAGCATAACCTAATTACGCGCAGAGCGTCATTTGTTGTTGTGCTCTCTCAAGGTGCCAGCGCAACTGCTTCAACATCTCATCTCTAGTTCCCAACTCCTTTGCCACGACCTGCACTTTAATTTCACCGGGCAAAAACTAATACAATGTTGGTGGTTGTCGGCCATAAATAGCCTTAAAAGGAGTGCAGCCCGCTGCTGAATGAAATCCAGTATTATACCCATATTCACCCTAAGAAAACCACATATTCCAGTTCTTTGGATGTTCATTTGCAAAGCAACGGATGTAAGTTTCAAGACAACGAATTAAGACTTCTATTTGTCCATCTATCTCGGGATGGTAGGTTTTACTCATCCACAACTTAGTACCACAGGCCCTGAATAACTCAGACCAAAAATAGCTGAAAAAACACGATCTCAATTCGACATAATAGACTGTGGTAGCCTATGTAAATGCACAACTTCATGGGCAAAAAGCCCAGCAACTTGCTTTGAGGTGAATAGATGTTTTAACTCAATGAAGTGAGCATATTTAGAGAATCTATCTACCACCATGAGAATACAATCTGTTGTCCGGTTTTGTAGTAAACCTGTTATGAAATCCATGCTAATATCTTCCCAAATTTGTTCGGGGATATGGAGTGGCTGCAGCAGCCCCGCAGGCATGCAGGTATCATATTTATTTTTCTAACATATCAAGCATTCGGCCACAAACTTGGTGACGTAGGCGGAAGCTAGATAATCGAACAATCAATCTAAAACACGTTGATTCTATGAGAATACCGTGACAAGAATGAAAGAACGAAAGAAACACAATAATTTGTATTTTGAAATAATAATATTCAACCAACGAAAACATAAAGACCTAGCTACTTAAATAGTTTTCTCATAAAAAAACTACTACGAAAAGGAAAAGAGTTTGTTACCAATTAGAAAACTAAGACATAAAATAAGGTAAATCAAAAAAATAATAAAATAACTAATTTGCAGAAATCTCATCTCCATCACTTAGTTACTTGGCGAACCATACCCAGCCAATACACATTGGCTGCCAAACGATGGTATGTTTTATAGACACCGGAATAGCCTTCGGAAGGTGTCAAATGGAATTCTTCAATCAATTTTGTAGTCCAACTCGATGACGGAGCCACAGAAACTCTCCCTTTAAAGAAAAGGATGTCATTCATTAATGCATAATCCCTTCCTAACATTCCATTTGCACGCATCTTAGTCACCATTTTTCCCAATACCGAATCGGCCTCAATTTCTCGTTACAGCTCTCTCTAATCAACTCACTAGGGAATCGATATTGCTGAGAGTTCACCATATTCCTCATCGCGATGTGACAAAGCATCAGCAGCAATATTAGTAGCTCCAGTTTTATACACAACTTTGAAATCATAGCCTATTAATTTAGCCACCCAATTTTGTTGAGCAGGAGTTGTGATCTACCGCTGCAACAAATGCTCAAATTGCATTGGTCCGTGCAAATGGTGAAATGATGCCCGATCAAATAAGGATGCCAATGTTGAACGGTAAGAACGAGAGCCATTAATTCTTTCTTATACGTGGACTTTGATAAATTTTAGGTTGATAAGGCCCTACTGAAGTAGACTATAGGGCGTCTCTCTTGCATCATAACTGCTCCTAACCCGCGACCCGAGGCATTCGTCTTAATCACAAAGGGCAAGCTGAAATTAGGGAGAACTAACACTGGAGCCGCCGTTATAGCTCGTTGCAACTCTTGGTAAGCTATTTGAGCTTCCACTGTCCGGGCTAGTGTTCACAGCTTCTCTTCTCTCAAGAGTTCCATTAATGGCTTTGCAATTTTGCCATACTCCTTGATAAACCGGTGATAGTATCCCGTTAAACCTAAAAATCCCCTTACCCCCTTCATTGTGTGAGAGGTCGGCCACTGAAGCACTGCTGCAATTTTGTTAGGGTCCATTTGAACTCCATCTTATGATATCAGATAACCCAAATACTCAATGATTCGTCACCCAAAAGTACATTTTTTTTATGTTTCAAACGAATTGATTCTCATAGAGAAGTTGCAACACCTAGCGAAGAAGTAGCAGGTGTTCGTGTTTGCTTACATTGTACACAAGAATATCATAAAAAAGAGCACAAATTTCTGTAGATAAGGGCAAAATAAATCATTCATTGTCGATTGGAATGTTGCTGGGGCATTCATTAAGCCAAAGGCATGACCAGAAACTCGTAGTGCCTTGAATGCGCTCGAAATGCTGTTTTTGACACATCTTGTGGTGCTACTTTGATCTGGTGGTAACCAGCCCACATATCTATTTTGTTGAACCAAGATGCTTCTTGTAATTCATTCAACATCTTCTGAATGACGGAAATTGGGTATTTATCTGGTACAGTAATTTTGTTCAATTCTCAATAATCGATACAAAAGCACCAACTCTCATCTTTCTTTCTCACCAACAATATAGGACTTGAGTATGGGTGATTGCTAGGTTAAATAATCCTGGCCTCGAGCATTTCACTCACCAGTCTTTCCATTTTATCTTTTTAGATCTGCCCATAATAATATGGGCGAACTGATATGGGGGCTGACGTTGGAATATGTGGGATATGGTGATCTGATGCTCGAGCTAGAGATAATGTTGATAGTGATTAAAAGATATCGTTGAATTTCGTAAGAATCTTAATGAAATTTGGATCGTTCTTTACATTAGTAGGGGTGTAATTGTGTCGATCTTCGTCCTTCTCTTCATTCCCCACGTGTATAGCGAACAAAACCCAACAAGTTTCAATGTCAGATAATTTTCACAAGCTAGCCACAGAGATCTCTCGGCAAGCTAAGGAGGCCTCGCTTCATAATTCAACAACCTTGTCACTGTGTTTGAATTTCATCATCATACGAGCCCAATTAGTCTGCACATCGCCTAATGTTGCAAGTCATGATATTTCCAGAATTACGTCTATCCCGCTAAGAGGGAAGAAATAGCAAGCAATCTCGAATGCAACCTCACCCACAGTGAGTCCCAGACCGGCACATAAGCCTAAGGCGCTCCCACGTTGTCCATCACCTAAACATATCACCGGCCTACTTTCTCGTTGAGTTATTACTTACTTTACTTATGGTTATTTAATTAGTGGTTTAATTAGTTATTTAAATTTGTATTTATGTTCCGAATTACTCATGGTCCAATTGATAGAGATTGGGTTGTCCATAGGCTATCTTAGTAGAAAAATTATTTATAGTGCTCTGCGCGTAATTAGGTTATGCTTTTGGACATCGATTAGGTTACGACTTTGGAGCTAGGCAGGTTATCTGTAAATACCTACCAATTTAATACATATTTACAAATATGATTTCTCCTTTAGTTCAACCATTCCACATGTTTAAGATATAATGTCCATTAATTAATTATGTAAGCTTTTGCCAACTATAATTAATTAATATCTTGTTCTGAGAGTAGTACCGCATGACTTCTGTATCATATAAGAATACATTAATATTCTTCATGTAGGACTTCCCATGATCATTTGTGATTCCTCAAGGGGATATCATCAATCCGGCGTGCCAGGATATAGTGGCCATATATAATGCACGACTCATCATATATGTAAATGCCACTGCCAAAATATCGAGATTGTTGATCCTATCAAAGAATCTCACTTATTGATAAATCAAAACAGTCGACACAACATATATATGTCTGCTAATATATATAAGTTAAGAACTTGAACTTTGTGGATATTTATTCTCTCACTTAAGGTCATAACAGAGAATAGTATCATATCATGATCCTCCTTAATACACAAGCCGTTATACTAGAATAATCAGCTAGTCAAGATAAACTACCTATCAGATTATTCTATGATATACCGATGGTGGGTTCAGGACTATCTAAGTCATGAGCTTTTTAATATAATGCAATGAATCCGATGATATGATATTAACCGTGTGTTCACTCACACCATATCATCTACAATGCAAGTTGATAGCTATGTATTTCACATAACTTTTACATATGAATTGATGATGTTTATTATATGAAGTTGTGTATTTTATATAGCTTTTATGTTTATATGGTTATCATTTGGAGCTTTTGATGTATTTGTTAGTTTTGCAGTAATAGTTGTTATTTTTGCATTGCATATTTGAAGCAAAATAGTTAAATACGGACTTGAGGAGTTAAATGAGGATTTAATTAAGCTCTCAGACTTAATTAAATACTTAATTAAAGCCTAATGGACTGGATTAAATGATCAAAATCTGAAGAAATCTGAAGCCCAATATGAAAATGGCTTGGGTGGACCCGAAAAGTGTTGGTCGACCCGGCCCAGTATATTTTGTGAAGGCCTGGGTCGACCCGACCGAAGTCACTTGGGTCGACCCAGTGTAAATTTAGGCATCTGGGTCGACTCAATAATGTCGGTCGACCCATATGTGCGGGTCCACAAGAATGTGATTTTTATCTTCAATTTAGAATTTTAAACCTAGATATAAAAGGCTCCACTGTGATACACATCCCATATGTTGAGAATACCACTTAGAATACACCAAGAGAGAAGAGAAGAGAGAGATGAAGACTTGTCATCTGCTCAAGAAGAAGTGACAAGGTTGCTAGAGAAAGAGTGTTGCGGCAGAAGAGACAAGAGAACTGAATTTTCTCGTGTTATTCAGTTTTATTGTTTATTTTGTCAAGAACACTTATACTCTAGTTTTTATTATTTTTTTAATTATGTCTAGCTAATTCCATAGCTAGATTTTAGGGATTGGATATTATGAATTTTATAATATGATTTAATTACTTTCTTTTTGCTACCTCTCGAGCTTGATTTTTATGACTTTATTTATATCTTGTGTGGATGCTTGATCACCATTTATGCATGGTAGTCATTAATTTGAAGTACTAACTAGAGAAGAATTAGTTATAGAAAGATAGAAATCAAGTTATGTGTGATTGGAAGGACCGACCAAGCGAACAAGTGTGCTAGATTGGGAGTAATGACATGTGTGAAGAACTGACCACGATGAAATGCATGCTCATTATATCTATGTTATGGTTTATGCATTTAAAAGAAGCCTGATAACAAACTAGTGATTTTCCACTATTGATAGATTAAAGATAAAAATTGGGTTGTGAGAATTAATGAATGAAATATTAATTTGGTTTCCCTAAAGCCGAGGTTTCTCTTAATTGATAGTTCAGTTATTTTATTTTCTGCATTTTATTTGTGTTATTTATTTATTACCATTTAAGTTTATAAACCTATTTTCAGTCAATAGCTTTCTGTCATGGACATGGCAGAATTGAAGGGAATTGGGACTAGGGTTCGTGAAGAAGGGGAAAAGAAGAGTCTTGATTTCAATTCTAAAATTGGCATTTTGACGAAGAGGGGATCCCTAAATCCTAGTTCGGGTTCAGCTATAGACAAGGGGAATTAAATCATGTATTGGGCCGTAATGTTTAAACTTTTATTTAATTTCCAAAAGAGGCCACTTGTCATGCCCAATGCTATTAAGTATTTTATCTGCTTTATTTCATAGTTTCCTAGCCTAAGGTTGCTTTTAGGGTTTAAAAGGTATTGTAGCCCTGGACTATATAAAGGGATCTTGTACTAGAATTAAGTAAGAAATGAATTAGTCATTTTCCTCCCTATCTTTCTCTCGACTTCCTCCCCTTTTCTCTAATATCTTTCCTCCATTTCTTTACATCAAGATTCCATCTTTATTACAAAAAATACAAGGAAAACATCCATTAAACCACAATTAATACAAAAATCTCCTAAAACCCAACAAAATATAAGGTTCTACTATATCTGGTATTTCAGAGCTGCAGGTTCTGAAGATGGCAGAGGGTACCAGGCTGCGCGAGCTGCAAGAGCAACAGAAATCGTTAGATCAAGCATTAAAGGCTGAATCCTTAAAAAGGGACTCAGCTGAAATGAAGATACATGAGCAAATCACCAAGGCTAATGATAAAATGAGAGATTTCATACAAGGAGTTAATGGAAAGTTTGATAACTTGGCCAACACTTTAGGATCCATTCAAATGCAACTATCAAATATGGACAAAAGAAAAAGCACAGCCACTGAAGGGTCTATTCTGGGCAGTCCAAACCCTGGAATCCAAAGTGTGAGCAGTCAGCCTAGGCCACAGCAGGTGATTCCTGCTAGGGAATGGCATGATACAGGTAGAAATTCTTCATCACACTTTCCAAAGTTGGATTTCCCTAGGTTTGATGGGGAACAACCTAGGGCTTGGATCCTAAAATGTCAAAGTTATTTTAGAATGGTAACTAATGTACTTGATGACCAAAATGTTACATTAGCTACCATGCACTTTGATGGGAAAGCCTCCCAGTGGTACCAGAATTTTCCATTAGATAAAGTTGATCTCTCATGGGAGCAATTCCTATAAGTGGTGTCTGCTAGATTTGAGGAGATTAGGGACACCAAGGTTATTGCAGAGTCTAACAAACTTAGACATGTGGGGTCCTATACAGACTATGTGGAAAGGTTTGAGGAGCTAAAAGCTTGTATGCTGTTGTTGAACAAGGGCCATTTCACTGAAGACTATTTTATAGCAAGCTTCATTAGTGGGCTGGGTGAAGAGATTCAATCACTAGTCCAAATGTTCAAACCCCAAACTCTTAGTCATGCTATTGAGCTAGGCCAGCAACAAATTAACAACCTGGAAGCCATGACCAAGAAGTTCAAGGGGAGTTTCAGACCCATACAGACCACAGAGGGTAGAAGAGAGAACTCAAGCACCCCTTATAACCCCAAGAATTAGTCCAATCCTACCAGACCCCCATTTAAACTTCTCACAACAGCTGAAATGGCTGCTAGGAGGGAGAAAGGCTTGTGTTATAATTGTGATGAACCATTTACTACAGGGCACATGTGCAAAAATAGAGTGACATACATGATCATGACAGAAGAAGAGGAGATGGCATATCTACAATCCATGACAGCAGAAGAGGATCCAGTGGAGCCACCAGACCCAGTAACAGAAATGGAAGAGGTACAAATGGTAATAAATATCATCTCTGGGGAAGGGAGTTTTACTACCATGAGAGTCTTGGGCTAAGTAGGAGAGCATAAGCTGCATATTCTAATTGACTCAGGAAGCACACCCAGCTTCATAAAGGAAAAGACAGCACACACCTTAGGTTGCAAGCTAGAGACTGCTAAGCCTATAATGGTCAAGGTAGTCAATGGTCATAAAATAGTGAGTGCTTCTAGGGTGAATGGGTTCAAATGGAGTATTCAAGGACACCAATTTACCTACTCACCAAGGTTATTAGCTACTGAAGGGTGTGACCTCATTGTAGAGGGTGACTAGCTAAAGACTTGTACCCCAATTGAGTTGGACTATGACAACATGACAGTCACAGTAAGTTGGATGGGAAAGAGGATCAAGCTGCAAGCTATCACTTCCATGGGTGATTGCCACATGATCTCAGAACATTCCATGTACCAATTACTCCACCATCATATTCCTTATCCTATTGAAGAGGTGTACATGGTAAAACTAAATGAGGTACATCAGGAAGAGAATAGGGCACTGGAGGGACTGCTGGAGGAGTATCAAGATGTGTTTGAGGAACCTAAGGGCTTACCTCCTAGTAGAGAGGTAGAGCATCAAATTCAACTGAAACCAGGGAGTGCTCCTAAACAAAGATATCCATACAGAGTTTCACATGACCAGAATGATGAAATTGAGAAAATTGTTAAAGAACTCCTGGAAGCTGGTATGATTCAAAGCAGCAGAAGCCCATTTGCATCCCCTCTTTTATTGGTGAAGGAAAAGGATGGGACATGGAGGATGTGTGTAGACTACAGGTACCTCAATGGGCTGACTGTGAAACATGACTACCCTATTCCTGTTATTGATGAGCTTTTGGATGAGCCACAAGGGGCTAAACACTTCTCCAAAATAGATCTAAGGTCTGGTTATTTCCAGATCCTAATTAAGCCAGAGCACAGATACCTAACAGCCTTCAGTACACATAATGGTCACCATGAATTCTTAGTGATGCCCTTTGGACTGTGTAATGCCCCAGCAACATTCCAGTCCTTGATGAATCAGATATTTAGGCCCTATTTGAGGAAGTCAGTTTGGTATTCTTTGATGATATCCTAGTTTACAGTCCTACTTGGGGTGAGCATATTACACACCTAAGAGAGGTTTTGGGTCAGTTAAGGCAAAATCAACTTTATGCTAAAAGGAGTAAATGCCATTTTGGCAAGGAACAGATTGAGTATTTAGGCCACATCATTACAGCAGAATGGGTGTCAACAGACCCCTCCAAAGTGGTTGATATGTTTAATTGGCCAATCCCCACTACCCTCAAGCAGTTAAGAGGATTCCTAGGGCTCACTGGGTATTACATGAAGTTTGTGAAAGGGTATGGGATTCTTACCAAGCCCCTCACTTCCCTGTTGAAGAAGGGGGCTTTCCATTGGACATGAGAGGCTACCAAGGCTTTTGAGGCCCTTAAAGCAGTTATGGTCAATACTTCTGTCCTGGCTCTCCCAGATTTTACACTACCCTTCACATTAGAGACAGATGAGTCCTCATGCAGAGGAGCAGACCCTTATCCTACATAAGTAAAGCCCTCTGCCCCAAAAACCAAGCACTCTCAATCTATGAAAGAGAGTTTTTGGCTGTGTTGATGGCCATACAGAAATGGAGACACTACCTCCAGAGACATAGGTTGTAACATCCCAGATTTTCAGAGTTTATTTAGAAAAATAAAGAAATTAATTAGAGCCTAGTTAAGCATGTTTTGGCCCTAATTGCGATTTTAGAAGTTATTTTTCGTAAAATCGTCTTTTCGAGAATTTTGATCCGAGCTCAGTTATAGCCGATTTTGGTCATGTTTGGAAGGTGTTGACCCAAGGAGCATACCGGTGCTTTCGGATTTTAAATCTAAAGTCGTTTGAGTTCCCGGTGATTTAAAACGCGTTTAAAAAAGTTATAAATAGTGTTTTTCCGTAGGAGCGCATTCGTTAGAAATTTGTGAAATCTTGTGTGTTGACCCGAGCCTTGTTCTTTCAAGCCTATCTTATAGGAAATTTCTTAAGGAATCCGTTGGCGTTTCCAGATTTTCATTCTGAGGTCAATCGAGCGCTCGGGAATTTTATTTGTCCCTTGTGTGGAATAGTAACTTTATTTTTGAAAAGAGAATCTTTTCTCGTTTTTCTTCAAGATGACTCATTCTTTATTCCGAGTCCAGTTGGTTCAATAGTACTCGAGCCAAGGAACCTCCCGGTATTTTCAGATTTCATGTCTGAGGTCATTTGGATCTCGACATCAAATAAAGCGCCTTTTAACAGAGCACGATATTTTTAAAGCAGTATCGTTGCACTGAAGAAGCTTCTCGAGGAAGCTAAGAATTTTTCTATAAATAGAGCATCTCTCCCCCTTCATTTCCTTGCTCATTTCATTTCTTTACCCCCCATTTCTGTAGTAGAGAGAGAGAGAGATGAGGAGTCCTCTTCATGAGGGCACCCAGTTGTGAGAGAGAGCGGAGATGGAGCCCCGCGGCGCAGGGAGCCCCATGGCGGCAGGAGAGCCCCGCGGCACTGGGGAGCGCCGGCGCGCACTCCCCCCCCTCCCCCGCGAGGCTGGGTAGCGCCGGCGCGCACAAGGAGCCCCGCGGCGCTAGTGCTGTTCGGCAGCTCCGGCATGTTTTCGTGCGGAGGTCATAACTTTCACCTCGGGTTGAAATACGGGGCCCATGAGTACTCAAATCGAAGATATTTCGATGATCTACGAGATAGCAGTGGTAGATCATCCAGAATCTTAATCTTTCGAATCAGATTTTCCATCCCCGTTTGTGGTAATTTCAGATGTCTTAATCTTTTAAATTCTCGTGTTTAAAATTATAGTTAAGGGTCAAGGGTTTAGATATCATTTCAATGTCTTATTAGGATCTCAAATAAGGTTTCAAGTCGTTGATCGAATTTCATAAAGATGAGGTGAACCCCGAGGGGGCCCGAGGAAGGATTTTCGGCTCGTTGCTTCGTCTACGTGCTTGTTATCGAGATGCTCGTCATCAAGGTGGGTGGTTCTAAACCAAGTATAAGATTTGAGCTATTAAGATCTAGAAGCATGTTAAGGCAAGGGAAATATCCAATTAAAATATTTTATGCTCTACCTGTTTAGTCTCTGTACAAGGAAAAGAAATGAATAAAGGAATTTATATGCATGATATTGTTGAATTGTTATTTGAGTTTGATAAGGTTAAGGAAGGTATTATGAGTTAAGTGAGCTCTCAAGTATGTTTAGATATGCTAGAATTGTTTAAATACAATTGATGCCCGCCCGAGATCTAGAATTGCTTTTAGTTGCAATCTATATTTATGCCCATTCATTTCCTAGTATTTGGTTATTGGGTTTTGCTAAGCTTAATTAGCTAAGGATATGCTAGAATTATTTATATACAATTTATGCTAGCATGAGATGTTTAAAATTGCTTTATTTGCAATCGATATTTATCCGTGTTCTTTTCCTCGTTTTGGAATGATAGATTTTGCTAAAGATTATTTAGCTAAGTATTGCCTTTTAGGGTAAGTTATAAATCCCTTGTAGGCTAAGATCATGCTCAATTAAAGAATTAGCCTTAGACGATTGCTCTAAGCTTGGTATTGCTAGCTAAATCAAGTAAGTAAGGAAGGTTAAGGTTAAGGTTAGGTAAGGAATGTTAAGGTTAAGGTTAAGGTTAGGTAAGGAATGTTAAGGTTAAGGTTAAGGTTAAGGAAGGAAGTTAAGGAAGGATATAGCTTCTGTTGTAAGCAGGTTATCAAGCTCAAAGAACAGTTTATTTTCATTATCATGCCGTAACCTTCATGTCACTAATGTTGAACATTTGAAAGTAAAGGGAGTCACTGCTGGGTAATCCCCTCACATACTCAGAGGATACTTGAGGTAACCCCTCTCTCATCCTAAGGTATAAGGGTGCAGTAGACAACAAGTTTGAGCTAGGAAAGGCGCCAGAAAATGAAGTAAAAGGTTTTGCGGGTATGGAGAGGGCTTTTGTGTTTTGCTCTCCGTATGCCGCCAGTTTATAAATTGGATATTCCAAGGTTTATTAAAGAATTTTCTCGTAAAACCCCACTGAGTACATTAGTGCTCACACCCTCTTTTTCAAATGTTTTCAGGTTGAGATGCTGAGGCTGGTGATGTGTTGCTGGAGGGGTTGTCTGAGGTTTCAAGTTGTTGCTATATATGGTTACATGATTTTCTTCCGCTAAGTTTCTGCTAAGTACTCTGATATTAGTATTTAGTCTTGATTGATGTAACTTGATTCTTGATAATAGCATGTTTTAAATGCTATGAGTCATACATATCAATAAAGTCTTTGAAGCATGTTCTTTTGACATCCCAGTTATTCCTTCATTAATTCCAAGTTAATTGAAGAGTCAATTAATGAGCATTCTGGTATCTATTCATTTTCAGTTGACTTGTGAATAAGTCTTGCA
Organism: Perilla frutescens; assembly: GCA_026008535.1. Taxonomy (NCBI): domain Eukaryota; kingdom Viridiplantae; phylum Streptophyta; class Magnoliopsida; order Lamiales; family Lamiaceae; genus Perilla; species Perilla frutescens. The sequence continues at coordinate 635,054 of BRKX01000020.1, read as the reverse complement.
TGCTTGTTGTTGCTGTTTGCCTACGAAGAGGTTTTTTCTTCAAGCATGATTCTGTTCGTTCAAGTTAAGTTTTGAATTAATTTCTTGTTTGGTCCTATGAATGGGACATCATGATTTATTTGACTTCGACCTTTTTATGGGTCTTAGCCATTGTGGCTTTTGAGGAAGGCTTGCTTAGTTATAAAGCCAAATTCCTATCTGTTTGTCTTTGGATTCTGTTTAAATTTCGGTTGGCCTATGTTTTGGCATTCCTTTGACTTGATTGAATCTTTTGACCCCTTTGATTCGTTGAAAATGATAAGTCCTTCCAAGTCATAAAGTTAAGTTGCCTAAGTTCTTGAGGCACTAACTTAGTTTAATTCTAAAAACACCCCCCTGGATTTTCGATTAATCTATCTATTTTCTTCGGCTTTTACGCCCAACAACCCCGTCTCTATTCTCAGGACCGGGCTATTACATAGGTTCATCATCAAGACTGACCAACAAGCACTCAAACACTTGTTGGATCAGAAGATCATGACACTTATGCAACAGAAATGGATTACCAAACTCCCGGGGTTAAACTATGAGATTCACTATAAGAGGGGAGCCCAAAACAAGGCTGTTGATGCCTTATCCAGGAAACCTGACCTTACAGAGGTATGCTACTCAATCACCACTGCAGTTCCAATGTGGGTACAACAGGTGGTAGATAGTTATAAGGATGATACATGGGCCACTAATATCATTAGTGCCAACGTATTGGACCCTCAGGCTTACATAGGCTATGAACTGTTTAGAGATTTAATAGATATAAATGAAGAGTGGTGGTAGGAGGTGGCAGTGAAGTCAGACAGAAGCTGCTGCATGAAATGCACAACTCCTCCTATGGAGGACACTCAGGAATCTATGGTACCTACATCAGGCTGAAAAGGTTATTTTATTGGCTATTCATGAAGAAAGAGGTTATACAGTGGGTGAATAGCTGCAGTATATGTGGGGTTAACAAACCTACAGATGGACCCTACCCAGGGCTATTGCAGCTACTACAGATCCCTGACCAAGCATGGACTCACATATCTATGGATTTTATTAAAGGGTTGCCTAATTCCTACAAGAAAAATGTCATACTTGTGGTGGTTGACAGGCTCACCAAATATGGCCACTTCATTCCTATAGCCCACCCATACACTGCCCAATCCATTGCCAAAGTGTTCCTAGACACAATCTATAAGCTACATGGGCAACCCCTCAGCATTGTGACTGACCGAGATAAAATATTTACCAGCACATTTTGGAAGAAGCTTTTCAAACTCATGGGAACCTCCCTGGACATGACATCTGCCTACCACCCTTAATCTGATGGGCAGACTGAGAGGGTAAATCAGTGTCTTGAGGCATATTTGAAGAGCATGGTGCACCAAAACCCTAAGCAATGGCCTAAGTGGATACCCCTGGCAGAGTTTTGGTACAACACAAATTATCATTCTAGCCTAAAGTCCACTCCTTTTCAGGCCCTATATGGGTACCTCACACCTTTACACTCCCTACCATCCTACTTCCCTACTGACAATGCAGAAGTGAAGAAGACACTAGAAGAAAGGAAACAATTCATGGCGGAATTGAAATCCAACCTCCAAGCGGCCCAAAACCGCATAAAGGTATACGCCGACCTTAAAAGAACCAAGAGAGAGTTTGAGGTGGGTGATTTAGTCTATCTAAAGCTACAGCCTTTCCGACAGAGCTCAGTAACCCTCCGGAAAAATGTTAAGCTCTCTTCACGATACTATGGGCCCTATCAAGTTCTGGAACGCATAGGTAAAGTGGCGTACCGTCTGAAATTACCTGAAGGGGTGAAGATACACCCAGTCTTCCATGTATCTTTACTGAAGAAGGTGGTAAGCTCCTCCGTTGTACCAACCGCAGACCTCCCGGCTCACGACGAAGATGGAATTTTCACTCTTGAACCTCTTGAGATCCTGGCGAAGAGGGTAGTCTCCTGTGGTGATATGGCTATGAATCAGGGTCTCGTACTCTGGGGATATCAAAATTGAGGACTTCAATTGTGGGAAGATTTGAAGTGGGTGGCTAAATAGAGAGTCAAGACCAATCCTTGCAGACAAGAATCTTGCAATAAGGGCGGTAATGTCATGGACATGGCGAAATTGAAGGGAATTGGGGCTAGGGTTCATGAAGAAGGAGAAAAGAAGAGTCTTGTTTTCAATTCTGAAATTGGCATTTTGACGAAGAAGGGATCCCTAAATCCTAGTTCGGGTTCAGCTATAGACAAAGGGAATTAAATCATGTATTGGGCCACAATGTTTAAACTTTTATTTAATTTCCAAAAGAGGCCACTTGTCAGGCCCAATGCTATTAAGTATTTTATCTGCTTTATTTCATAGTTTCCTAGCCTAAGGTTGCTTTTAGGGTTTAAAAGGTATTGTAACCCTGGACTATATAAAGGGATCTTGTACTAGAATTAAGTAAGAAATAAATTAGTCCTTTTCCTTCCTATCTTTCTCTCGACTTCCTCCCATTTTCTCTAATATCTTTCCCCCATTTCTTTACATCAAGCTTCCATCTTTATTATAAAAAATACAAGGAAAATATCCATTAAACCACAATTAATACACAAATCTCCTAAAACCCAACAAAATATAAGGTTCTACTACACTTTCTTCCCAAGAGGTAAAAATGTTAACTCCCACTTGTGATTAAGTTCTAATACCGATAACTCTTGCTACATTGACTTGCTTTTTTATAAGAATGAGGTTCTGAAATAGACTGAAGGTTGGCAAGGAAAATGGCAAAAAAAAGGAGTAAAAATAGAGAAAGTAAGGAAAGGAAATGTAGAAGGAATGAAGAGAGAATAATGAACAGGAGATGATAATGTAGTGAATTGTTGAGTGAAGCAAACATAATCCTGAAGATATGTAGGAGCACAGAAAACTCTAGAGCTCTGGCGTAAGGGAGATGTAGGAGCAGTTGAGGTGGAAGGAGAGTGAGAGGAAACAATAGGTTCCAAAGGTGGAGATAGTATAGGAGAAGAAAAAGGATCAACAACAAATGAAGGAAATAGCAGATTGGGTTCATGATCAAGAACTCAAAGAGGAAACAAATGACCAAAGAACTTAACATCTCAAGAAATAAGAACTTTGGAAGAATTAAGATTGAAAATAATAAAGCCCTTATGATTAGTCACATGACCAAGGAAGATACAACAGAAGCTGCGAGTATCAAATTTCTTAAGAGATGGTGAAAGATTAACAACATAGGCAAGGCATCCAAAAGGATGCAAAGTATTATAGGATGGAAGTTTGTGAAGCAAGATTTCATAAAGAGTAGACCATTGAAGAATAGCCGTAGGAGTTCGGTTAATAAGCTAAGTAGCATGCAAAATAGAAAATGGCCAAAATTTACTTAGGAGTTTGCTTTGAAACATAAGAGAGCAAACCGCTTGTAGCAAGTGCTTATGTTTATGTTCCACCACACCATTCTGCTGTGGGGAGTAAGGAAAAAATTTCTGGTGTAAGATCCCTTGTTCTTGGAGAAAAAATTGTGTAGAGGTTCCAGTAAATTCGGAGCTATTATCTGTGTGAATGGCCAAAACCGTAGACGAGTCGGCAAAAAAAAAAAACCTTACCCATCACATCCTTTATCAATTGCCCAACAAAGATAAGATTATGTGTGAAAGAAAGAGCAAATAAGACCTTCTTTAAAGTAATATCATGTTGATTCGAGCCTCTCCACTGTAGTGAGCCCAAAAACTTGAGCCATCAGGTAAATAAATCCTCTGTGTGTAACAACCCGCTTTTAGTATTATAAATTAAGAGATATTAATAATAAATATATAGTTTAATAAATATAATGTGAATAATTATAATTTAGTCTGAATTAAATAAATTATTAATATTAGTACTGGAATCAAGGGAATTCAGGAAAAGAATTATGATTTTATTTTATTTGACAAGAGGTTATGATGAAATAAGGTATTAAACTATTGTATATTTATTAAAATCCAAGGGGAACGATTTTAATTATAGGATATAGTGATTAGGATTTTTTTTTTTAATATTATTTTATTAGGTGTTTTGATTTTGCCCTACTACTTATAAAAAAAATGCAGATTTGATTCTTTTCAATTCAGTTTTGCGGTTTTCACAGATTACAGATTAAAATGCCATTTTACTCGATTTTCTATCCATGACTTCCAGGAAGTTATAACTTCCCCGTCGGTTCTTAAGAAATACGGTATCCACTAAAGATATTTCATAGAGTTGTATTTAAATCTTCCCAAAATCCTCAAAGTTCTTCACACTTTCAAAAGAGAAATCTGAAATATTCTTCAAGCAAGTTTTCTGCGCAGATTTGCAAGTTAATTTCGGTAAGTGTTCTGGTGTCGTTTATGATTTATTTTGTTTCAGGAAACTCAGTTTCTTTTTCAAAATCTTTGAAGGATTTATTTAACATTAATAATTAAATATTTTTTTATTTAATCGAAAGTAAATGTTTGTTATTTTACAAAATGCAAATCGTTAAATTTTGTTTAATGCAACAATCAAGATTTGAAATTTTGCTTTCTTTCAATTTATTATTTATAAAGTTTTATTTTGATTCAATGCTCGCACTATATATATATATATATATATATATATATATATATATTTAGGGCAGTTTAATTGGTGGAAATTAGGGGCAGCAATATAAAATGTGTTATATCAAGATTTGCTGTTTTCGTGTGATTTTTGATAGTCTGCCAAAGATTTAAAAGGCACAGAAAAGGAAAATTTTTTATTTCTTTACTTAGTGGTTCTTAGTTTGGATATTGAGGAGAGGTGGAGAATTAGTTAATACATATAAATATATATATATAGGTGAGTAGTTCAAATTTTGAAGCAGACCGTGAGAGGTTTTATAATATTGTGGTATTCAGAATTTGGTGATGCATGAGTGGTTATTATTAAATTAGATTCTTAGTTACTGACAGAAAATTTAGATTTAGTGTTCAGAATTGTTTTTTAGACTAATTATGTAAAGATTAGAGATTTTGGTCTTAACATTTATTTACTTCATTAATTAGGAACACACCAGATAGGATCCTCGTCTACTGATTAAAGTACTTCAGGCAGTTCAAACAAGTTGAGGTAGGGAAAAATACTTCCTTTCAAGCTATGTTTCAAAATAAAATATGTTTTAATTGTCCATCGTGATTACATGATATATGTGGATTATGGATGAATATTATGAGCATGCTAATGTATGCACTATGATCCTGTATACAGTTGAAAGAATATTGTCCCATGATTCTTATATGTAAATGATCATATGATGATATTGTGGTTGAATGTTATCCCGTTTATCATGTGCTTGATATTCGGTTGAAAGTTATGATTCCATGTATGCATATGTTTATGTTATCACGTATGGACAAAGATATGAAATAATTCCTAATTCCCACCTACTGAGTATATTTTATATACTCACCCCTATGATTTCAAATATGTTTTCAGGTGAAGAGTTTGGAGACGTTTGACGGAAATGTGGTGTGGAAAAATGGTTAAATTATTTAAAAGACGTATTTTGGTCTAATTAATTACACTATGCTTATTGTCATTTATAACTAATGTTTTAGTATCAGATTGTATGGTTTGTATTTTTATGTCTGAACTTCGTAACTCAAACTTGTTAGTTAGTATGTTGGTTGACGATAGTATTTGTTAATTCAGTTTATTTGTGTGGGTGCAAAAGAAATTTATACTCTTGTTTTTAAAAAAAATATATATATATTAAAAATGGTGGTCGTAATTATGTTAAAGGTGTTTCTGTTCACGTATCATATTTTATGGATTTATATAAGTTAATAAATGTGTTGTTTTATCATATAAAGATTTGTCTTCCTTATTATATTATATCCTAAAGAACAAGTTTATATTGAAAATTAAATAATGAAATGGATCATATGATAATTTACTAAATGTTAATTGTCTTCCTTAAGATATTATGTTTTATTTTTTTTAGTCAGTAATATATATATATATATATATATATGTATCTTTTAAAATTTGTGTCTAGAAAATTAAAAAGGGTAATTTTTTTTAATGAAGGCATTTTAAATTCTCGAAATTTTAGTTAAAATTTTTATTTATGTGTTATTTCCGCAAAGTTAAGTTAATTTTAAATGTCATAATTTTATTAAAAATTAGGGTGTTACATGTGGTTCAGTCAGCTTCTGCAATGTAGTCATGATATGAGGCAGCACATGTGCGTGCTAGCACTAGAATCGACTATCCACTCATCCATTTGTATGTCTGTGACAATATTGAAGGCATAATGACCCATATATTCAGCAGAATCCTTGTTATCAGATACATCAATCTCTGCAAGGTTTGCCACATTGGGTAATTGTCCTAATTGACTGGATTTTTGCATGTAGGAATTCATGAACTTAGCTATTTCAGCATGTATCATCTTACTCATATCAATCATTTGATCTCCAGATTGACTATGGGTGTCTTCTTTAACAGTTAAGCAATCATCATTATTCTCAACGCACTGAGCTTTTAGCTTATCCCTGCCTTAAATTTTATGTACCAATCTGGTACACCTATGATTTCAAAGCATTCAAATTTCTCATGTCCTGTACCACCACAATGGGAGCACTTCAGCTTTTGTTTGTCTTCCTTACTCATTCTTTTCTTAAACCCTTCAAACCTGTTACCAGCATATTTATGATTCGAATAAATAGTATTTTGATCAAACATCTCAGGTATTTGATAAGCAACATCTTTCTGGTCTTCAACTTGCAATACCATTGAATATGCATCACTAATTGGAGGTTGATGGTTCATAATGAGGATTTGGTTCCTTATGGCTTCATAATACTCATTTAGTCCCATCAAAAATTGCATAAGTCTTTCATTTCTCATCATTGCATGTATTAAACTCAGCCGCACCACATGTGCTAACTTGTTGAGGAACCAACAAATTTATTTCATCCCATAGCAACTGAAAATTATGATAGTACAAAAGAACCGTCTGATTGCCTTGCTCATACATAGCTAATTCCTTTCTCAACTTGTAAATCCTAAGGCCATTAGTTCTTCCACATCGATGATTTATCTTGTCCCAAAGTTGTCTAGCAGTTTCTAAATGTTGAAATCCACGACTCAATTCCTTAACTATCGAGTTAGTTATCCATGAGAAACTAAGTAATCAACTCGCAATCATTGATTATACTCAACTAAGTTCACATCAGGTTTATGCATATTTCCATCAATAAAAACAAGCTTACTTTTTGCAGCTAGACCTCTTCTAACAGCTCTAGACTAGCTATGGAAGTTTTTTTCATTTAAGAGATCGACAATAAGCATCATACCCGGATTATCATTGGGATGTAGATGCATCACGTCATTGCTCTATTCTTTGTAATTCACCATTCGATCATTCCTTCCATGTGACTGCTCTAGTGGAAAATTCATACCGCGACATTGAAGCCTCATTTTTCACGCACTACTTGATTCCACAGTATATGGCGGTTTTGCTTTGGCATGATGGATCAATTGATCAATCTCAGTGGCAAATTCATACCGCGGCATTGAAGCCTCCTCTATTTATAGCATTATAGCTGGAATATTCTTTGCTAACTAACTAATTATAAGATCTATGGCTACTGCCTCTCAATCTTCAGATGTAGCAGTGGACGACCATGATTCAAATATGATGACCCCGATGGATTAATCTCAAGCGAGCTGGCACGAACCCTGCAGTGCAGCAACATGAAGCATGCGATAAAATGATTCCGCATGCAACTAAGCAAAGCTCATCAGTTCTAACTGTACTTGTGGAACAAAACGCGAAAGCTTCTCCAAATAACACGTGAAAAGTCAAATTTTAATCAGTGCAAACTCATGAAAAATACTTACGTTGTTCGATTCCTCTTGATTTTCATTCCATATTGTTGATTGCCACCTAAATTGTCAAAGTTTAACCTAGTTATTGTGAGCTCAATTTTGTAATTGTATGGCAAGTTTAACCTAGTTCTTGTGCTTTGTTCTTCCACTTCCCTTTTCTATTTTTATTTTCCATTTTTTATTTATTTTCATTTTTTTTGTAGTGCTTTAAGTAATTTAAGTTGTACAAGAAAATAATTAAAAAATATTTAAGTTAATTCATAATTATTTTATTTTTATTTTTGTGATGTAAAGAATAATTTTAATGGTGTGTTTAGTTTAGGAGTGATTCTATTTACACCACTATATTTTCTTTTCACACCACTTTTACTTTACACACCACAAAAATTCTTTTTTTTTTAATTTTTTCTTTACACACCACACTAAAAGACTAAAATGCCCCTCAACTTAAAAAAATTGAAAAATCAGAATTTTGTATTTAGTTTTTATAACAAAACAACAAAAAAAAAGAAAAAAAAAGAATATCACATTCAATAATCAATATTACGCAAGGAAAAAACAAAAATCAAAATTAACTCAACAGATAGGAAGAAAAGAATAGAGGCAGCGAGAGATAGAAAGAAAAGAACAAAGGCAGCGAGAGAAAGGGAAATGCGGAAGACAAAATTCGATCCAATCGAAGGTGCTTCGGACTTCAATCTTCGAAACTCCGAAAATCCATCAACTGTCGAGCCTCATGTCCATTAATGGTAAGTTTTTTCTACTTAGTTCAAGGGTTTAAATTAGGTTTATGGTTTGTCCCCATGTGCAAAATTAGGGTTTGTTAATGTTAGTTTAAATCGCTATAATATGCTTTGAAATCTAAATATTCCATTGAAATTGTATGTGAAAGATGGTATGAATGTCATTGGAATTATATTGAAATATTAGGTCTCGATTTTATGTTGCTTTGTTTCGATGGCGTCAAGGTCATTCGAACTGTATTTTTTGTATCACAAGTTGTTAGTTCGGAAACAAGTTTATGTGTGTATTATTAAGCATTCAAAAAAATATTTCTGAACGTTACTGAGCTGATCCGAAAACAATAGTTTGAACGACAATGTGATTGTTCAAAAACAATAATTTGAACTTATTGAAGAGGCTTCAAATTATTGTTTTCGAACTGCTTGAAGTTCATTCATAAACTTTTTTTTTGCTCAGTTGAGATTGTAACGATACTTGTTAAATCTTTGTTATTTAGTGTATCGAATGAGGCCCACGACCTCTGCAAGGAGAGCAAGACAAGGAGCCATCGAAGAATTGGGAGCTATCCTCATAGGAAGGTTATCAAGTTGCGAGAGATTATCTAGCACCAGTGGTCACACGATGGAGGGCTGGTGATAGGTCGTTTTCAGTAGATACTGATATGTTTCAGGTTGAGGAAACATATGAGTATTTATCTTTTTTAGGTTCAGTCCTCTAGAGGTCGTGATCATTAGTTTTCATCGTCACATTTATGGATATTATGTATATTTTTGGTTGTATGGAATGAGTATTATGGATATTATGGATATCCAAAATAAAGTCCGGATTCGCAAAAATGTTTCTGAACATATAAAGGCCGATTTGCAAAAATGTTTCTGAACCTAAAAATATCATTTATATACAGGTCATATACCTGTATGCTCCTTCGTACAAGTTAACAAACATCAAGTAGTCTATTATAATACAACTAAATACGAATAGTCTATTACAACACAACAAAGTTTTGCAATTAACCAAAATACACATATTTCATTAAAATATAAAAAGTTCAAGTAACAAAGTCCTTCCATCCAATTGCGCAATCATTTCGATTCTCTCCCCACTGAAGACTAATTGGTGGAAATGGGTGACCAGGAGTTAGGCAGACCTGAAATTGAATGAACTAATTGGTGGAAATGGGTGACCAGGAGTTAGGCAGACTTGAAATTGAATGAACAAAATAATAATGAGAAGAAGGCTCGAAAATTTATTTTTGAACAACACAATAGAGGCTCATAAATAAGTTTTTGGTTGCAAACAGGTGGCTTCGGAAACAAGTTTCTGAACAGAATAAGAGACATTCAGAAACAACTTTCCAACCACATAATGATCCAATTAGAAACTTATTTTTGAACTTAGTCATATAAGGTCGAAAACAAATTTTCGAATCGCTTTCACAACATTCAGACTGTAATTTTCGAATCATGTTCGACGATTTGAACGTGATAACTCGATGGAACTCTCAAAAAACTTAAAAATTACGGTTAAAACAATAGGAAATCACTTACATTACTCGTTTCTTCATCATTTCCACCTTCCATGATGGATTTAAACGCAATATTCTTGAATTCAAAGTTTGAGGAAATAGGGTTTGGTCATTTGAGAGAGATGAAGATCGTTTCTGTTCTGAGAATTTGAGAGTTTCTTTAATTTTTTGTATTGAAATCTGAAATATTTTTAATTTATTAAATTATTTTATTTTAGTGGTGTGAAAAGAAAAAGTTGTAGTGTGTTGAAGTAAGAAAAGAGTAATTTAGTAATCTCAAAATTAATTATTTTTGCATTTAATTTTATTAGTGGTGTGAAAAGAAAATATCGTGGTGTAAATAGAATCACCCTTAGTTTTGTCGCTTCCTGCCCACATTTACCCTACATTAAGGCAATGTTTGGTATACTGGTACGAATATACCCACATTAATAAAATCTGGATTGCTTTGAAAGATAATTGCGTATTAGCTATTTTAATTGAAAGATAATTGCGTATTAACTATTTTAATTGTGTGTTTGGTTATTAAGATAAATATACTAAGATTGCTTCACATATCTGTTTGGTACATTGTTTTATTTGGTAGACTAAGTTCTGGAATGAGTAAATTAGTAAAACTAACAATTCGATGGTCGGTCCATTTGTCGACTCGATTTTAAGAACATGAGTTGAACGCAATGCTGGTTGACGTGAATTCGATATGGGCCGAGGTTCTTACGCGTGTCTTGTTGGCACCAACTTTCATTTGTGCAAGAAAATGGATGTACAATCAAGGTAATGTTGCAAAGAAAGAGAAAAAATAATACTAAAAGGTTCGAGATTCGAGAGAATTTGGAGAGAGAAAGAGGGTGGCTCGTGAAAACGGCAAACTCGCATAGGGTGTTCGTGAAGTCGGGCGGGACGATCTTCGCAGCGGTGGCTTTGAAATGGACTACTCCATCTGCTTTCACGACGGCAGCATCACCGACTTGATTAACTCTCGGACTCTCCACACTCATCATGTCTCGCTCTCTCTCTTTTCATCACTTCAATTTCTTGCCTTTTGTTTCCCTTTAAAATTTTCCGATTGTTCTGCCTCGCAGTCGACTTATGTGGGATCGTTTTTTGTTGCCTTTCAATGTGGTCTGATTTTGTTGAGCACTGCGTTGATCATGTTTCTGCTAGAATTTTGGAATTTTGGCTGTAGTTGTGAGTAAATGATTATTTCCTTTATAGCTGTATGCAATGCATATATTTTTCTTGTCGTTTAAGTAATTGATGTAGGGAGTGTCAGGAAAACATCGGGTAATTTTGCTTCAGATTCTTGAAACGAAACAAGAGGATGAAGTTTCTTTTTTTTTTTTTTCATTTTTATTTATTTTCTTATCAAAGGATACAAGAGACTGAAGAGGTTTTACCATTTGAAACTTGGTTTCTACTGGAATATTCAACTTTCTAGAATGTCCCTTTTAGAAAAACTAGCAATTCTTGGGGATTCACAGTGCTAAAGAGTGGGGACCTTGGGGTTTTGATATTGTTCTATTTGAACAGTTAAATATCATGCTATTTCGAATTTCTGAAAGGTGTCAGTGTGATGGGGCTTGCATGAAGAGACATATGAATAATTGAACTGAGCTATTTGCATATGTGGGAAGGTTATGGTGATTTAATGGTTTTCCTTTGCGATTAGGGTGAGCTTACTTTCTCACCTTTCCGCGTGCAGGATTTTAACCATGTTGTGCAGATGCACTCCTCACTTGTTCGGAGGCTTTCACTGGAAAGAGAACTAGAGGTAACATTATTTGAATTATCTTTCGGCTTGGGAATTTCACTCTTGAATTTTTTTCCTAAAAATTATTTTCTTGTCAAATGATGTTAATGATTATGGTTTCTAACATCTGAATGGGAAAAAGATAAGAGGGCAGGCTTACCTCAAAATACATTTCTTGAGTTTCTCCTTTTAAACTTTTTTCTTGGTCATCTTGTTTTCAATTGATTGATCACTTACTATCTAAGCTAATCTTGATATTATTTCGGGTGCACCCTATGTTTTGAGATGCGCCAGTTGCTTTGAAAGGGCAGCATAAGTTAAATAGAGAAAGCTATTTAAGTTTGCTCTTAAGTCCAATAATATCATCTCTGGCTTCCTGTGGTGCAATGCATTTGATGAATGGGTTTTAGACAGTCATGAATTATGTTGTGGAGCAACAATTACTTTTCTTCAGTCCTGTATGTTATGTAAATGCCACGCTTCTTCAGCACTCTGCCTCTAAGATGAGAAATGCTAGAAAATGTGATTATGATCTTAAGAGGCTCACTTACTAAGCCCATATCAGCTATAGGAGAAAGATGAATGTAAGACCATCTTGTTTGAGCAACATTATTTGTAGGCAGCTTCCCCTACATCAATAGCCAGGAAAATGAGTTGAACCTTTGTTGGTAGGAGGTGCTTTCCAAACTGATTTGACGTACTCAAGTACGTGACTGAATTATCTTGAGAGAAAAATATATATAGATTGGAATATAGGAAAAAGAACCCAGTAATTCTGTTCTCTACTCCATCTATCAATCTTATGTCCTCTAAATTATAACTGAGGTGGAAACTTGAGTGTGGGAAAATTAAAAGATGCTACAAAGTTGAGATCAGCAATTTGAAATAAAAGCTCCAATTTCTTATTAAGTTGTTTACAAAACTCATTAAGCTCTTGGGTCTTGATGAAAATCCACAATCATCCAAGGGTTTTTCAACATCTTCAAAATTCTTCTATTTCTTTCTGGCCAAACAGTCCGACGTATTGCATGTCTACCCTTTGACCCCTCCATATGACTATGTAGTGATGGTGGATCTTGTAGTGGGTACTAGATATGTACTTATTCTGTTAACATATTGATCTTTGGCTCTTCATAAATGGAGTTGTTTTATGACCATATGTTCAGTACCTGTGGTATTGACATTTTTAAGTAAAGTGGTCGAGGTTCATGGAACCTTTTTTCATTTGGCAGGGGCACCGCGGATGTGTAAATGCAATAGCTTGGAATTCAGAAGGCACTATGCTGATTTCAGGATCCGATGATACTCGAGTATGATTCTACTATTTAATCTTATTACTCAATGATCTTAACCTTATATTTGTACTATTTCATATATGTAAGGTTTTTACAATTGTTGATTAGCACTCTTTCATAAATGCTATTTGCGCAATTGCACTCAATGATCTTGACCTTATAGTTGCACTCTTGCACTCTACTCAATCTCTCATCTCCTAATAGAAACAAATCCATCTATAATTTATGTAGCACACGCACTTGCTCTGAACTAGTTGAAGTATCATCAGCTAGGATTTTATGTGTTCGCTAATCACAGGTATCTCTATTTATTCTTCATTCGATTTGAGTGAGAGATGTTATTATTGATTAGGGCAAGGATTGTAGCAAGTTGTGGTCTGGGCATGGGCACTAATTTAGATTGCAGACTGGTATAGACCTCTCACTTATGTATTTTTCTTAACATACCAAATAAGAATGTTCAGAGAACATTTTTGAACAAAATGAGAGAGAGAGTGAATCCTAATTTTCATATGGGTGGTGGTCCAATTCAATCTTGCAATGACCTATCATGTTTAACCTGCAGTCGCTACCTTTGGGTTTGTGCTCTGGATAAACTCTTCTCATGTGAAATTGCCCGTAAACCACAAAAACCTCACACAAGAGGCAAATTGCACTAAGCAAGCCCTGTGCAACAAGCTTGACCTAGAATGGGTTGGTGGATTTCAAACTTGTGACCCTTGGCCCCCCACCCATTCCACTATTGGGCCGCCTCCAAGGGAGTATGGTTGTTGAAATATTGATTGATATAAAGATGAGAAAAATGAAATGACTGGGCTGAAACTATGGTATTGGGTTAGGAAAAAACTTTATAAGTTTGTTGATGCAACCGATAGAAATTTATTCTATCATCTGTACAAAAAAGGAAATAAAAAAGAAAATCCTGTCAAAAAATTAGTCTATTCTTTTAACTTAAGAAATTGGTACAAGATGTTGGATCATGACCTAATGTTCCGATAAGTGATTGGAAATGATGAACTGATAGAGCTAAAATGCTACCTTGAGGTCCAATATATATGCCACTTCATGATCATCCTTTTGGTGAAAGAAAGAAATAGAGTTCCAGATTGGGGAATTGGCAGCGTAATAGGAGCCGATTCATAATTTTCCTTTGATATTATGTACATCTACATCATAGATCTGGATTCAGCAAAGATTCGTGGTATATCCTTGGCTAATATATTGTACCATACCGCCAATAAATTTGTTTTGTCTACAATACCTAAAGAACCATTTTTATGTATGAGAGATGCTTTTAACTTGTAAAGTATCTCACTGTAGCACCATGTTCATGAGATGTTCGGTAATGTTTCCATTCATTGGAAGTCTGCTAAAAAGGCTGAAATGTAGTGTGTCTTGTTAAGGGCTTCAACTGGTTAGTGTTAAAGCAACCCATCGATGAATTTGTTTTGTCTAGTGAACCTATGGAAGCCATATATATGGGAGAGGGATGCTTTTAACTTGTTAAGTATCTTATCGTAATTCGTAACACCATGTGTGTGAGATGTCTCGTTTGAGAACTTTGTCAGAATTCCTTAAAATAATAGTGATTCCATGCCTCGGAAGTCCACTGGAATGGCTGAGTGTAGTGCTTCCTCTTGTTTGTGCTCAAAGTCTGATTTGGAATTGTGATCAGGCTCGTAACTTTCTGCAGCAAAAAACGACAAACTAGTTAATGTAACATTGTCTTAAGATTTTGTGGATTTGGGTTGGCCAATAATTTTCTGGTGATGTGAGAAACCTGCAGCCGCCTCCCAAGGGGTCCGCTATTGTAAACCCTTTTTTTGTGCAATAGCCAAAAATCACATGGAAGAGGCAAACATCACTTTGACTTAATTTAGGAGATGGTGCTTCCTTGAGAAGCTATTAAAACTTGACTCTGTAGGCTACATCAATTTGTTTTACCATGCATCTGTCTCGTGGTAATTCTTTCCTTCTTTCCTCCGGCGAAGTTTGACCCTATTGTTAACTCACTCAACTTTTGCATGATATTTCAGCTATCCAATATGATGTATGTCTTATTTTATGCAGGTTAACATATGGTCCTATTCAAGTCGAAAACTTATGCACTCAATTGAGACTGGCCATTCGGCCAACATTTTCTGTACAAAATTCATCCCTGAAACTTCTGATGAATTAGTGGTTTCTGGGGCAGCTGATGCTGAGGTAACTTAATCATGGCAGACTGCATATTTATATATGACTTTTCACCTCAATTGAGTGGTTCCTGTCTCATGTAGTCAGACTGATGTTGGTGCATTGCAGGTCCGCCTGTTCAACTTGTCCCGTCTAAGGAGAAACGGACTGGAGGAGAGTTGTATCAGCCCTTCAGCAGTTTTTCAATGTCACAGTAGGAGGGTTAAGAAATTAGCTGTAATCTCCTCATTCTGCATCTCATTAATTATGTGTCTGCTCTGTAGCTGTTGCATGTTAATCTATGTTTTTTTGTTCTAGGTGGAAGTTGGAAACCCTAATGTGGTGTGGAGTGCCAGTGAAGATGGGACACTTCGGCAGCATGATTTTCGTGAGGGTGCTTCGTGTCCTCCGGCTGGGTCCTCTCATCAAGAATGTCGTAATGTCCTTGTTAGTTCTCTGATCTCCTCCATCTTGGTTCCTACATTTCATGCTGCCTTTTTTATTAACTTTATGAAGGAAACTGGGCATGTGCAGTTTTCATACGTTGAGTTATGCATGGCTAGAATAGCTTCATCTCCTGATTTTAATATTGGTATGAGCTCTTATACTTGTTATATGTTCAATAAAACAGTGAAGGACTTAGCCACCACATCATGATAATTTTCATTTACTTCCATTTGAACATTCCGAAGAAGTCTCTTGCTATCAATTCAGGCATACAGTATGGCAAAGCACCAAAATCTATGCAGCTTATGCTCTCTTTTGCGTACCAATGCACTGTGATTGATCCTAAGCTGCAGCAAAAAAAAAAATGCAGTTTTCTTTTCTGCAGATGTTAGAGGCGGTCTGGGGAGAAAATTACAAAATTGACTAGGAAGAGTTAGATGGACACCAAAAAAGTGAAACAAAAGAAAATTAAAATAAGAGGATGGGGTGAGGTTTGTCAAGCTAATTATGAATATTGGAGCTTTTTTTTAATAGGAAATGAGTACTCAATCTATACCCCAGTTTCTTAATCTTTTCTTAACATTACTCCACTCCCCCATATACCCACCCACCTTCCTGGAACATATAACAAAGAAACATAATGTTACTCATTTATATATTATCTGTATATATCCAGAAGCCTCAAAGTTTAGGTTGCATATCCATTTGGGGCCAAATTTTATGTCCCTTTAATTTTGAATTAAAACTACAATTTATAAAGTTAGTGTACGGTAGATTTATTTTAGTTAATGGCGAAATTCCCTATGTTCATTATTCCCAGAGATCTTATCCTTGCATCTATGAGTTTAAGACCTTGACATTTTATTTAGGAATCAACATCTTAACCACTACTTTATTGTACAACCTGACTTTTTATAAGCTAAATAAATGGGCATTCTAACTATTTTAGATTCTATTAATTTCACATTATGTGATGCACGGAGTACTTGAGTTATGAGGGATTGGGTGCAGGTCAACTATTGAAGAGCTACTGTGCAAATTAACACAAAAATCCATTGTCCAATTTTAATCCACGTAGATTTCAAAGCACTTTTAATTTTTCACTTTTAGTGTATTGTATAGTGCTCTCTAGCTAGTCAGTTCTGTGTTCTTTTCACATTTTCCCTTTACAGTTAATACCATTTTCTAGTTTCATATAAATATATCCTCTGTCCAATTTCATCATTTTTCAAACAGTTCAGTGCTTGTGCTCTATATTAACAATTGACATGGATTACTAACCCTTTGTTTGTTAAGACTCAATCGCTTTCCACTCCAACATTGTCTTATATACAAATATGCACGTACACACACACACACAAACATATGGAATACCAATTGTAAACTGTAGTGGGTTTTGGGTATTTTTCTGAGTAGAATAATGAATTGGTCTTCTTCACTCTTATACTCGTGTACTACTCGATTGCAGCTTGATTTGCGTTGTGGAGCTAAAAAATCACTAGCAGATCCTCCTAAGCAGTCTCTTGCTCTGAAGTCTTGTGATATCAGTTCTACTAGGCCTCATTTACTCCTTGTTGGTGGCAGGTATCATATAACTAATTCAGCCGTATTCCCACTTATGGTTTATTTACTAATCACTGTGTGTAATCATTGCAGTGATACATTTGCACGTCTATATGATAGAAGAATGCTGCCACCTCTATCATCTAGTCAGAATAAGTTGCCACCACCTCCTTGCGTGAACTACTTTTGCCCAATGCATCTCTCTGACCTTGTCAGTCCATGACTTAACCATAAGTCGATGCTTTCTCCAATCTTTCTTTAACACATTTGTTGTTTCTGCTCTATATGTTCCAGTTATGTTGCTTTTCATCTTCCACCTGGCGTAATGTCTTTTTAGTTACTTGAGAAATTATAAGTGCTCAATGGAAGTACTTTGTGCTATGTCTTTCATTTTACTGGATAAGTTCATATTATAGGTAAAGGTTGAAAACTAAACTCCATGTTCTTTTTTGTTGGACAATACAAGTAACTTTGATTCTTTGAATCAATAAGCTCCTCTTATGGTTATTTTGGTACGAAGATTTCTTTGATCTTTTCCTTTAAAATTGTAGCATGGAAGTCTTTTTCTTCTTCCTGTCAGTAATCTGAGGTTGCCAGAAAGGCAGAATGTTCACAAAGATGACAACTTCTCCAAAGGGTTCCTTCTCAGTTTTCTCACTAAATAGAGGATGATGCAATTCAGTTATGGATCTATCTAGTACCTTCCTTTCTTACCATAACGTGTTCGATCACATTCTAATGCCTCGAAATCCATGTCAAGAAGGCCACAATTTACTGAGCTCATACTGAATGTTTCCTTTTGTGGAAAGGAAGGCTGGGCACCTTATAGTTTCTTTGGCGAAACAGATGATGTTGAGTTTCCCTGTAACCCAGGCAACCTTCCTTGGCTGGAATCTGGCAGTTTGTCAAGCCACCACTGGGGGATTCAAGTGGTGGTGGTGTTAGTGTATAAGGTGTTTGAAAACCATTTGTGACTTTCAGCATTGGAAGTGTTATTTTCTGGGTGTTGGTTACCACATAAATGGGGTTCACTATTTGGATTAATCATGTTCTAAGGCTGGAACTGCTACAAAATAGTAGTCTCTTATCACTGCTATTCAGTGCACCCAGTTTGGTCCTAGAAGTGAACTTTAGAAATAAAATGTGTCAACAAAACTTGAGTGTCTAAATCGCATGCTCCTGAATTGTGTTATCATGATTCTTTGTGTTCATGGTGAGCTTTTCTGTATGTTTGTATTTGTGATTGTTGTGTGTTTGTAGTCGTGGGAATATCTTTATTGAATTCCAAACAAGAAAGTCTATATCTATTTGTATGGTTTACTTCTTGTAATTTTTCATTTTTTATTCAAAGTGGCCTGATGCAACGACTGTGTATTCCATGTTCATTGCCAGGGTCGTTCCAGCTTGCATCTCACTCATGTTACTTTTAGTCCCAATGGAGAGGAGGTTCTTCTTAGTTATAGTGGGGAGCATGTATATCTGATGGACGTCAATCTTGGTATGCAGTAGAACTTAATTTTTCATTTCTTATAGAAGTTCTGTGACTATGCTTTTCTTTGTATTTGTCCTTGTAATTGAAGCTCTATGATTCTTATGCACATATAGAGCGTGAAATTGGTTTGCTTAAATTAGTTTAATGTATGCTCTGACTTAGTTGTTTGGGCCCTTTGGGGACAAAGTTCCATGAATAGCATACACAAATGAATGGCTGTTCATAAAATGTGGATGCTTCTTTGTGAAAAATCAGATTAGATAGGTCATCGAAAGGCCATTTTACTTCATGGAGAGTGAATGCTTCTTTGTGATTTAACAGTCTTGATGGATTTAGTGTTTTGACTTTTTTTTTTTTTTCTGAAAACATTTTGAGAGAGTGAGTTGTATCTGTGACTCTACAAAAGCCTGCTGATCTAAAGCCTGCCATGCCAACAGATCTGCTTTGAATCTACTATGACCATGCTTTTTGCACAATGATAAATGAGAATTGCAGCTATTCAGTTTTAAGATGCATTCACACACTCAGCTGAAATTTTCCAACATAAAATTGAAAATGGAAAAAGTTTCGCACATCCAAGCATACCCTTATCATAAATTGCTTATTAAATTAATCAGGAGGTGAGCTTTATGTTATGATCTTATATACTTAAACATAGAAGGAATTATTAACTTATTTTTAAGATTTTAATAAGCTACTGTATTCATTTAAATTACTATTCCCCCCACCCCCTCCCTTTGTTTTTCATGAGCTTCGGATAAGCTTTGTTCTTCCTTTATTTCTTCTTTTGTTGTGTTTTTAAGATCCTTATATCTCTTGTTATGTTAGCTTTCTGTTTCATATCATTTTTTTCATTTTGCATTTTGCATTTTGCATCATAAAGAACCTTTGTAAAACTAGCAGTACAAATGAAGATTGATACATTCTATCCATATATTAAATCTTGGCCTAGACTCTAGACTACCACTCATTTCTCTAAACCTGCAACCTTCTCACACTGCATGGGCTTTCTTTAACTGAAGACTTATGTCAGCCACTGATGGCTATCTTTGTGGTATCTATTTTTTCTTACTTATTTAGATCACTTTATTTTACCAAAAAATTGTTTACCTAAATTGAGAGTCTTGCTTGCTTTTGACTAATCACATTTAAGTACTATCTATATACGGTTAACTACTTAACTCCAACGGATTATCTTAGGCATTAATGCTATTGCTAAATGTTGATTGTCTACCTCATCAATAAGTTTAGGCTGGTAGAGAGGAGTACCCCTTTAACATATTGTTTTGATATCTTGAACCCCCCCCCCCCCCCACCCATGTGCAGGTGGAAAGCATTGCATCTATAATTTTTTTATAAGTGGTTTGCTGTTAGATTCAGACGTAGGTCCTTTCTTACTTGCTAAATGAAGCTTGGATAGAATTCATCCTCAAAAGCCTGCTCTTCTGGAGGGTGCCAAATGAAATACATACATCTGATCAGCCCAGTGAAATTTCAATGTAGGACATATATTACTTTCCAACAGTTGCCTCATGCCAAGCATTTGATACAAATGGGCCGAGTCCAAACATTACCCACCCTCGGGTTCAAAGTGAACCCAAGTACCCAACATTATACAAACTCAGTTCCATGTTGAATGACCACCTCATCTAAAAGCTTAAGTTGGTAGAAAGGAGTATTATTTTAGTTTTATTGTAATATCTTTTAGCACTAAATTTGGGATGTTTAAAAGACTGAATGACGTATCTCACAAGTCCCAACCAATATTCTAGTATAGCGGAGAAAAATCATGGAGTTTCTCTTGATCTCAATGGACCTAAAAGGTTCCTTTTTAGACTTACTGCACAAATGTTTCTTTCTATTTAATTCAAATCTAGGCAGGCACACCAAAATCATTGCTTGCTGGATAATTATATTTTATTTTAAGCAGTTTCTGGGAATACAATTGGATATACTTCGGAAGATGTCTCAAATCTTACCGGCCTGAGTTCCATACACAACAAAGTGAAAGCGCATTCATCCTTTTCAGGTGTATCTTTAAATGGTTTTCCTATGAGAAACAAAGCTGCAGGAGTATGCATCCTTCTCTTTGAATGTTTATATGAACTCAGTGTTTCACTTCGTGATGATTGATTATATATCACTTTTTTTTCAAAAGCTTGATAAGTGCAGGAAATTAATCCAGTTAGCTGAAAAATCATTGGAAGGAGAAACAGATTGTTATTATGGAATTGAATCTTGTAATGATGTTTTGGATGGTCATGGTCACGAGATTGGGCCTACTCTGATGCACGAGTGCTTGTGTATACGCGCATCCTTGTTACTCAAGGTCTTATAACAACTATGAGTCTTTGGAGCATGATCCAGCTTCATTTGCCAATTTTCTTTCCTCTGTTTATTGATTCTTCTGAATATCTCTTACAGAGACGGTGGAAAAATGATTCACACATGGCTCTTAGAGACTGTCATAGAGCTCTAACAATAAATCCTTCTTCAACCAGGGCACTCATTTGCATGGCTGAAGCACTGTCCATGGTAACTTCATGATATTAGTAATTATGTAGTGTTACCATTTTTTTCTATTAAATCCAGTAATTCTAGAACAGTTTCGGATGTGGAATACTTATTTTTAATGAGCAATTTTCCCATCTAGTGTGGAAAAAGATCCCACCAAATATGATCCAAGGCCATTTGTATCTTGTAAACCTTAGTTTTCCAGATAACTCTATTTTGTTACTTCTGTTTGTGTAACAAGATGAACCATTTGTGTATCTTATAATGAAACGATAACCACATGTAATGCTGACAATCTTCTGATGTGTGATTTATAGTTGAATATATAACATCTTTATTACTGTTGTGAGCATAAATTGTTTTCTATTTATAAGTTCTCTGTTGCTGGCTCTGGTTGTACATTATTGCAGTTGGAAAAACATAAGGAGGCATTGGAGTTTGCTTTTGCAGCTCAATCTTCAGCTGTATCTGATTTTGAAATTTTGGAGAGGGTGGAGAGTATCAAGAAGAGTTCTGCTGCAGGTTTGCATTGCTTGTAGTTCCTTGCCAATATCTTCAATATTTAGCTTAGAGTTGTCTCATTTTTTTGTGAGGGCTTTTTTATGTTGTTAATATGAATCATCTTCCAATTACTGTGATATTTATTCTGTTTAAAGGAATTTAGATGTTAAACTGCTGTATCGGAAGTCACTGTGCCAGACTGGATAATATTAAATGTACGTCGGATTATGGACTCGAAGATTCCTCTTGAGTAGGTTCAATCAGTTTGTGGAATTTCTAAGTTAGCCTTGCAACTTTCAAGCAATAACTAGGTGAATGTGGGAAACAAATTTCTCGTTGTAGAACCATAGTTGGGAGGTTTTAAGTAGTGTATTAATCAACTATACAATACATGCATATATACAAGTAGGGCTAATCTATTGTAGGAAGTAAATCACGTAATTAAGGCCCATACAATCACTGCTTTATGTGTGCAATCTTTATCACCTGTGCTCATTGCTTCCTACTTCTACTGAGGGGTGTAAACCCTCATTTTCTGTTTCTTTTGAATACTGGAAAATACAATTGATACTGTTTGAAATAGCTGTCTCCCTGCCCCGAAATATACCTCATGGCATAAGATAATGTCTGCACTCTTCCTAGAGCCTTTGCAGATAGCATCCTTTTCCTACTCAGTGTGGTCAGCTCTTCCTCTTATATGCTATGCCATTGTTCAATTGTACCTGAAAAATTTATTGTTCGATTGTCAGGCTATAATAACGTTTCAGTTTTTTACTGACAAATTTTCTGTTTAGTAGAAAGTAAAGTATGTATGTCATATTTTGTGTATCTTCTAATAATATATATCACTACTCTTTATTGATTAGTATCATGCATCTGACTCATAGCTGAAGCTGGCAAAACTAACGTGGAAAGTGATAGAGGATCAAGGGCAAATTACCGAGCTGGAAGAGTGCTTTCTCTAGGTGACATAATTTACCATACAGAAGGAGACAATGATGCTCCAACAGGCCCTGAAAGAGAAGACTCTGATTATGATTATGATGATGAGCTTCAATTGGATTTTGAAACATCAATATCCGCTGAAAGAGGGCATGATGTGGACTCCAATGTTCTCCCGGGAAACTTAAATTTGAGAATTCAAAGGAGAGGTGATTTGAACTTGGAGACTGAGACGCTGACTGGCTCTCATGGCTTACCTGTTTTATCATGCGAAAACGACAAAGTGCCATACCAGGTGTGCTTCTATTTTTTCCTCTGAAATCTTCTGACTCGATGTTCTCATCAACTATTATGTATTTCTGTACTAAATATCTTAATTGAGAATTTTGTTTTTGCTAACTCACTGGATGAAAGATTTGTCGTAATCTTACAATTTTTTTTGTGCTCCCACTAGCATACTACTTGTTTATCTTGTTCATCAATTTTTTGTTAACATAGTATTAAAATTCTATGTAAGGTATGGAGTGAAATTTGATAATTGAATTTGCTTTCAACATTAAAATGTTGTGTATTTCTTGTCCATTTTCAAAATCTAGTTGTATAATATATTCCACACCATCTTCTTGTTAACTCTCATTCATGTTGCAGCCTGAGATGGCGATAGATATGAAACAGAGATATATTGGCCACTGTAATACAGGCACTGACATAAAACAAGCAAGTTTTATTGGCCAAAGAGGTATGTTCAAGACCTGACACATTACCTTCTGCATCATAGTTATGCCAGGGTAATGTTTAAGAATGATCGAGAATAAGGAAAATATATTTTCTCTCTACCGAAGAGTTCCAGTGCTGTTTCTCTTTTATTGGATGCTCAGTAAATCAAGAAAAGTATTGTCATGAGATTAGAGGCAGGAGGGAACGTCTATCCTGATGTAGTTCTAGACTATCATTATCATGCTTTTCTCTGAGTTCTTATGCATACCTTTATAGATAGTAATAATGCTATTAATTTATGAGATGGATCTAGTTTGGTATCAATAATATGATATCCTAAGCATTAGCTACAGAGTAGTTGCCATGTTAATATGTTATGATAGATTTAGATCTAAGAACTAAGGAAGAGATACTTCTATGAGCTTATTGCAATCTTAAAGGTTCTACATGGCTGAAATGAGGGCAAAAATACAGTTGTAAGAAAAGCTGTAGGATTTATATGACGAGGGACCCTTTTTTATACAAGAGTATTTCAATTAGCATAATGGCATGATTTTTTGTAGAAGTTTTATGAAGATAGAATTTATTATCTTATTATATTAATTATACTGTCATCATTTCCTGCTTGTATCCAGGTGAATATGTCGCTAGCGGAAGTGATGATGGTAGATGGTTTATCTGGGAAAAAAAAACTGGGCGGTTACTTAAGATGCTGCATGGAGATGATGCTGGTAAGAACCACTCCACCTCCCAACACACACGAGAGAAAAAGAAAATTGAGATCATTGCTCGCATAACCATATTGTAATTAACTTGTGTTTTTTTAACTCTAGAAATTGTTTCACTTATGCTCATTCTTGGAGCCTGGCAAAGTATCTGAGCTCAGGTGTATAATTCACACCATGTTAATAGCATGTATAAGCAATGTTTCACTGGTGGCTCAGATGTATAATTCATAACCATATTGTAATTAACTTGTGCTTTTTTAACTCTAGAAATTGTTTCACTTATGCTCATTCTTGGAGCCTGGCAAAGTATCTGAGCTCAGATGTATAATTCACACCATGTTAATAGCATGTATAAGCAATGTTTCACTGGTGGCTGTTTATTTAGTTGGTCAGAAAGCGTTCTGCAAATTCTTAGTGTTCGTCAGAAGTTCATTCAATGTCCTAATCTTCAACTATTGGAGATTTTAGGATTAGTACCAATATACTCTAGGAAATCAAAAATAAATCTAAAAAGAAAAGAACTGGAGACGTGAGATCCTAAGTTGTTGGATAAGTAAAATTAATTTGAAGAAATTATAGTTCAGATCTTTGTAGCCTCAAGGATAATATATTGAGATTTTAAATTTTGATCTGGAAATTTGATGATGTTTAGTCTGCTGAGAGGTAAACAGAAAATTTGTTTGATATAATAAATTAATGCTTTGATGGTGCATGCATTTTGAAATTGCGGTTTTACAAATGAACAATATCAAGCTGTTATTGCTTTAGACACCATTTCTTTATCCTGCCAATGTTTTTGTTGTTTGCTGCCTGATAAATGATGTTCATTGTGATCCTGCAGCACTGCTTGAATTATCTAATTTGTTATCTCACTTTGTGCAGTTGTCAATTGTATACAGTGTCATCCATATGATTGTGTTGTTGCGACTAGTGGAATTGATAGCACTATAAAGGTAGTAAGGGTTTAATACGTATATTTGGTTGGATTTCTAAAAGAATTAGTATATTATTCAAAACTTTGATGGATGCAGATCTGGACTCCAAATTCTCCAGTCCCCTCCATTGTTGCTGGGGGAACGGCAGGACCAGAGACTTCAGACGTGTTAGATGCTATGGAAGGGAATCAGCGCAGATTATGTCGCACTCGTGAAGCCATTTTGTATGTGTTATGACTCTTTGACCTTGCATGAGAATGGAATGAAGATTGCTCTGAAGGGTTGTTTTGCTATATGTTGAACATATTCTTTTGGTTTCCATGTTCAAGACTTCCATTTTCATTTTTTTTATATTTTTTTCTGATTTTGTGGGGCATTGCATTTTTTATTTTTGGTACACTACTTCTGCATGTATTTTATAGCACTACATCTTGTTTGACTGGACAAGAGTTTTTATTGTACTTCAAAATCATCTCAGGCCATTCGAAATTCTGGAGCGTTTCCGAATGCATGAATTTGCCGAAGGAAGTTTTCATCCATTTGAGTGCACACAGAGCTGATACAGTTCTACTCACTACGTATGGCCACTGGTAATGTATCTTGTTTTGTACATTCACTTCGGTATCTAGTAAGAAGCTACTCATTTAGCATCCTGAGTACAACAATTTTGTTTGCGGTTCTAGAATAACAACAATTTAACCTGATGCCCATCTCATGTTGGAAGCATTATCTTTATTTTCCTTAATTTTTTAATAATAGCACCAGAGATTAAATTTTGTAACATAGTATATTTACAGAACATACACAGAGCATGCATACAGACAACAAATAGAGACGTATTGTAGATGACTTTGACATGCTAATGCTTTTGACTATCATCAGATCAGGGCCTATGTTTACACTGCCCAGGAGAGAAGAAAAATATATTCAGTGATTATTCTGGTTGTATTGTTTAGTATGGCAAAGGAATATTGATAGAGTTAAGGGTTTGACAAGGGAAATTAACTATGATATATTGAAATAGACAACAATATTTAGGTTTCTCCTGCCCAAGCCAAATGACCGATCAGGAAGAAATGCCCAAGCAGACAATTCTGCTGACTCAATGTCTAGGTGATCTTTTGATGCCCTCAAAAGACTCCTAACCCTATCACTTAAATAACAAAAGAACTAACCTAAACTTGAAGCCCTAGCTGAAGCAGCCCCACTAAAAGGAAATAACTTATCCTAAATAACTTATTAATGAAGAGAACTATGGAACTATAAAAGTACATATCTAACAAATATATAACAAACAAGCATCCAAAAATTGAAAAGAAATAAGAGATTAGGGAATTAGTTTAAAACTCACATTTCTTTGGTTACATAATTTGTGCTATAATTAACATTAAAATCACTAATAGATATTTTGTTGGAAAGTTATCAACCTATCCATCTCTTTTATACTTCTCAGACACAGGATCATGATTATACTTGTGATACCTACCTTCTTTAGTCTTCGGATATATCAGATGATCAATGGAAACCACAATGATATATTCATTTATGTTAATATTATACAGGCACAGAGATTTAGATCAAATTCCATCTAAAACCTAATCTATAAAATGTAAAGATCTGTTCTCCTTACTAGTTAAAAAAGAGTGGAAATAAGGACATTAGAATATAATTTTGTCCTTCTGGATTCCTATAGTAGGTAGGTAGCCCCTCTTCTGTAATTGTATTGTACTTATATTAAAAGGCTGGTGATCAAATATTATGTCTGGTAAATTTTGCCTTTTCCTCTAAAATGCAATATGCGGTTGGCAGAATAAGCATGTAATCAGGTTAAATGGTCAATGAAAACACTGGACATCTGTGTATCCTCTTCTTTCAAAACACTGATGTTCAGGCAATATATTAAGAATGACATGGTAATTGTTTCTTGTGTTAATGTTGCATGATCATCCTGAACTAAGGAATCTTGCATGTGGAGGAATTGGGATCCTTGAAAATTAGAAGTGCCTTATCATTCTAGCCTGGATGTATTGCAGTCCTATGTTTAAATTCTTGCACCCTAGGCTTGATAGTTTGTTTTGTGATCTTTGTGGAACATACGATTTGCTGCACCCTAGGCTTGATAGTTTGTTTTGTGATCTTTGTGGAACATACGATTTGCTGCACGAATTGATTGAATCAATAAGAATAATATGTATTCTAGTATATCTGCTCAATTTTCTTAAATTTCTCTGTTTAGGAGACGGACATTCCGTTAGTCTATGTGATCTTCAAAGGATATTTCATTTTGTTGGTTCAGCGGAGTAGCAAATTGATGATTCAAGGACACATGCACTTGCTGAAGTTTGCTAATCTGAATTAGCCATGCAAACTTAGTAATCGGGGATTATGATGGTTGCGGTGATATGCTAGCTCTTATTTTGGAAGTAACTTCTCTTCACTGTGTGTGTGAGAGAGGGAGAGAGAGAGAGAGTTTTGTGTATTATATGGATTGTTTCGAGTCCAAACTATTTTAGATAAGTATACTGTAGATAACCTATTTTGTTAATATGAAAGGTTTCAGTTTCTTTCCATCCCCTCTTTCCATTGTGGATGCATCATGCATGTGAAGTGACTTGATATTGTGATAGATTTGGGGATGTGTTGAGAGTAGTCAAATCGGGCTGGCTGTGGGCCAAGAAGCCCGACAGGTAGATTTTGGGGATGTGTTGAGAGTAGTCAAATCGAGCTCTTGGTGTTGAGGAGTGGCCCATCTAGAAAGGCAGGTCTAGAAATTCCAGCCCAACCTATCCCTCTGTGGCCCTTGCACCTACACAAAAAAATGGGAACACTTACCGAGCTCGGAGGCCAAAGATCACAGGTTCGAATTTCCTCAATACCACAGGTCGGGTGTGTGAGTAAATAAAAAAAAAAAGTTTGATTACATTTGGTATATATGGTTATTTACATTTTAGTATATTCAATGTTTGATGTTTTTAACACTTCTGTTCTAAAGATTAAAATATTACTTATAGATGCAAAGTTCGAGTTCATTACCTAAATGAGTTTGGTTTGAGTTTTACACTTCACGACGTGTTCGCTTGTCAACAAGTTCATTTTAGTGAGTTAGTTTGAAAACAACAAAAATTATTATCTTGGAAAATTTATATTTTTATAATTTAATTAGTAATGAGTATGTTAAATCTCTAATTAATTTTATTTGATGTAAGAAAATATTGGATTTAGTATTACAATATATCTTTCCTCAATAAAATAAATTATTTTTTTAAAAGAAATGTATTTTTAAATTTAAATTAAAAAGATCATTATGACAAAATAAAACTCGAATAAGATTGTGAGCATCAAAGTATTAAAAAATAAAGTTTGAACCGGGTTGTGATACAAGTAGGAGCTCTTAGAGAAGATATGTTGATCATGTACTCACATCGCTGGCTACGTATTGTTGGCTACGTCTGCTAGGGGCATTAGGAAAATATAAATTCTTTTTGAACGTGAAGTGACTTTTGAACGCGAAATGACTGCCCGTCACTGATCAAGAAGCAGACATGCATTATGTGTTGTTTGGAGTTGTAGCAATATGTCTTTACCTTTTCTCTACCCTAATTATCCTTATTGTTGGTGAGAAAGAGCTATCACTCAATTTTGCATTTTGGATTAATTTAGTTAAATAAATTGATAGTGACATGATTCTACTGTGATGCTATTTTCTTGTGATTTGTAGGATTATCCACTAATGATAGTTGAGTTTTAGCTTGGTGTTCTACACGAGTATAGAGATTGATAATAATGAACTTTCAATTTGTAATATATTAGAAATTTGATCTCAGTCTTGTTGGTTTTGATCATATTGTTTCATCTCATTTTTTAGCATCCTATAAAATGTGTCTTTCAGCATAGGAACTTGACGTTTTTTAATTTATGAATTAGATGTTGTATTGTGATATTAGGTTGTAATAATGCAATGCATATTCAACATGATTACAAGTAAATGCTATAGCGTATTCCCCATTTTTGGATATGATCTAGTTATTTTACTCGTTTGAAAATTATTTGCAATTTTAATTATCGTACCGAGTGAAGTATTGCATGATATTATAGAAGATTATCGAACTAGGAACTAAGAAGTGTCATTATATATGAGGTGAAGTATCATTAATTATGAGTTAAAATATTACTAACTCAGGGGTGAAGTGTCATATGGTATTATCAATGATTAAATATTAATTAGTGAATATCATTGACTCTAAGTTGAATATAAATAACTATCAAGTGAAGTATTATCAGTTATGAATTGAAACGTCATTAGCTTTGAGGTCAACTCACTTGACTCTAAGATGAAGTATTATTAGATATTAGGTGAAGTAATATCATTAGCTATGAGGTCAAGTATTACTAATTTTGAGGTGAAATATCGTTGGCTATTAGGCGAAGTATCATTAAATTTGAAATGAAATATATGAAGTCAAGTATCATTAATTCTGAAATGAAATATCATTAGATATTAGGTGAATTATTGTTAATTATAAAGTAAAGTATCTTTAATTATTAACTCAAAACTCAAAAGTGAAGTATCATATTATATTATCAATGATTAAACATTAATTAATTAACAAATAACACATAAATTTCATTAGCAATTATTAAAGTATCATTAATTCTAAAGTGAAATTTCATTAGCTCTATAGTGCAATATCATTATAATTTCTCAAAATTAAATTAAAAATCTTGATGTATAAAATTACTTGTACATGAGTAAATCAAATGATGTTGCTATGGATACTAACTAATTTAGAATGAAATAACACGAGTGAATGAAGAATGCCTCAAGACAATGTTTTGTAGTTTTTTTTAAGTCACACAACTAGAAATATGAGATTAAAGAAATTCAAAGAAGATTGGTGGGCAGGAGGTTAAATTTTGTAGTGAAGATCTATGGAAAAAACTCTTCCATTGCCCAAAGTGGCAGACTTTTTTCGTGCATGTTTTTTTTTAGTCAAATGCATACAAAACAAATGCTTCAAACATCCATAATACCACAAATTTATATTTTAGAGTCTACTTAGACATTAGCAAACACATGGAGGGCAACATGATATAACTTTTGATGAATCAAATCCCATTTCAGGAACACTATTCACAAAAAGAACAATTTCTTCTTCCCCATATGCTTACAGGACACAATCTCCACCAACAAACATAAACTTTTTGTGACAAAAAATCTTAATTAGGGAATGACGAATATGAAAACTAGCCACCGCAAAGATGCTTGGACGAGGTGGTGCGGCAGTCGCCACACCTATGAATTCACAACTGTGTTGTGAAGAAAGATAGCAGATTGACAAAGTTCCAAATGGCATGAGAAGAACAAATCATGTGTGCGCGAGAGCATGAGAGAGGAGAGAGAAAATGTACATCACGTGGGATAGAAGAGAGAACAGATCGTGTGAGAGAGAAGAGGGTTGTGCTACTTTTTTTTTTAATTTCTGATTTTATAGTTTTATTTGACCCAGATTCAATTTGAGATCTGTCTAACGATCACGACCCATTAGATGATCTCACAAGAGGTGCCTCATTTTTTAATTTTTTTAGGATTACAGTTACATGAATTAGTAGGTAATAATATGGAACAAAAAAATGATATGTCAAAATTAAAAGAAAATCCCTATAAGGTTTAAAAAATGAATGCTCTACCAAAAAATAATATCAATTTAAATACTATTTTACACAAATTTGATTATGATTGTTAGGTTAAAAAATACAACACAGATATAAAAGAATATAACGAAATTATATTGGGCCTAACTATTTCTTACAACTTGCAAATTATGTATTTTGTTCGATTAATACTATATTAATAGTATGATACCAATAATGATGGTTACTAATTTTCTATTTTTAATTTAATTGATGTTGTGATGTTTCATTGTTTATAGAACATATATAATTATATGCTTTCAAATATTAAATGTAATTATTATAATATTTGAAGAATGTATGTGACCAACCATATGGTATTTGTGTAATCACATATAAATATTTTGAGTACATTTGAGACCTATAATAGCTTCTCATTCAATTACAATATTGTCATATTCAAAATTTAAATATTAATTTATAAATATTTAAATCTGTGTAATGTACAAGAGAAAACTAGTTAGCCTTTAATTCACCTCCTGCTAAATTTTCTTATGACAAGTGAATTAATAGCCGAAAATCTTCTAATCGTATAATCGACTAATTAATAAGTCATGATAATATGGACGTTTATTAATAAATTACACCTAAGTGTGAATGCATTTATCTTCACCCCAAGGTATACTGATTTGAATAGATTGTTTCAGATGGAGAAATCAATTTATTCTATCCAACAATTATCATTAAGAAATTTGATTTTTAGA
The DNA here is from genome assembly GCA_026008535.1 of Perilla frutescens. Taxonomy (NCBI): domain Eukaryota; kingdom Viridiplantae; phylum Streptophyta; class Magnoliopsida; order Lamiales; family Lamiaceae; genus Perilla; species Perilla frutescens. The sequence continues at coordinate 603,442 of BRKX01000020.1, read as the reverse complement.
GAATTTAGTAATATGGCACATCCAATATGGAGGAAAACTCTAATGTCAAGGTGTATGCCTACCACTTATCAATCAAAGTAGATTAATGGAGATCAATCGAGACATCTTCATACTTTGATATGAATCTATCATACTTAGTTATTTATACTTAAATTTTTCATTTATCCCATAAGCATGCAAGTCCGATCACATAAAATGGTAAATATCCACGACATGCAAACATACAACATAATAAGCATAATAATAAAACCAACTATCATTCTATACTTCTCGTGTTGTATTCATGAGATAAATCAAGAAAATCAGTTTCGGAAATCTAGATCACCACTGCAGCTGGCCACCTCTCAACTTTGCCAGAACACTAGCGCTACCTAGGATTTTGAATCGAGTACGGGACTATCTTCCTTCCTTGATTTGGCTGCTCATGAAAATCAAGTTAAGAACTCGTTGCAAAAAAACTTTCGACTGTTGCCGAATTCACGGTCATGAATTAACTTATGACCTCTATTCGGAGGATTTCTTTCATTTTTAGGTCAAACTTTCCCAAGTATAAAAGACATATACGTGGATGAAAATTCACACATTATCTCACAATTATTTACTCCACAAACTCAACCTAAAGACAGAGATTAAAGAGCAAAAGAAGAACAAGTTGAAGATAAAGATCAAGATTCTCCCTTTGGGTTTTATCGTGTTTTTTATTCTAAACAATATTTTCTTTTCGATTGTGTTTATTTATTTGTTTAATTATAAGTAGCTAAACTCTTTAGTATTTCAGGGTTTGATATTATTGATTTTGACATACAGTGAATATTCAATTATATAATTTAGATTCTTCTTGTATTCTTTACATTCTTAGCTTTGTTTGCATAATTGATTGATCACTATGATAGGATTGTGTTGATTCATATATTCATAGAGAAGTTTTAACACTTGAATACAAGAACAAAAAACACATTAATCAATAAAATCGAGAGATTTGAGATTAATTGTGAGGATAAGAATTTTATGGAATTTTTAGAAGTTGCATATTAGTAATTGAATGAACATATTACTTATAGCATGTAATCTACGGTTTAAATGCTTCTAGAGAAAGTTTAAACTAAAATAATGGTTGTTCTAATAAAAATTGAATAGTAAATAAATCGTATAATTGAATTGACATCGCATGGATAACCGAATCTCATCCATTCACCATTTACTTGCTTTATGTAATTTTTGTTTAAGAAGTTAGTAAAATCCAATCCGTTAAAGTGTTGCCTAAATAGTGTGTAGAAAGTCGATGTTTCATTAGTCATGCTAAAATTAGTCATTAGTTTTGTGGAATACGACATTGTTCATCATTGTACACAGCTACGCATTGCACTTGTGAGTTAGTTAATATTTTGTCGATCAAGGCTCTAGGGGCGAGGCTCACTACAACAAAAATGATCTTTAGAGACAATATTATTAGACACAAACAAATGTCATCATTTATAATGGACTTTTTGAGAATGATGTGTTCCAAATGATGTTATCACTTTGTTTGATAACATCGCAGTCAATATTGTATCGGATGTGTTCCTTCATTCTTGTGATATCGAATACAACTCTTTGGAAGCTAACCTTATCCTTTCCGATTATTTAGGATTTATTTATTTTAAATTAATCTAATTATTTTGTGATTTATGTCACATTTTATTTTCCACGTATTTAGGGATTTATTGGTTAAATAATTCTGGATTAAAACATGGATATTATTTGATTTTGAATTGGTCAAAATCTGTTCCGGATTTATAGGGACGTGATGTTCCCACTCCTTCTTGGACACTAACTGTTGCAGGTGAACGTGGGTACTGGAGTAACTGCCACCATTACACGAAGTTGAAGAACGTATGAATTGCAATGCAAAAGGTGGTTATCTCAAGTCCACTATAGCAATGGGAAGTAGAAAGCGGTTAAATCAAGACCACGTCTAGATGGATGAAGTATTTAAGGTCTCCTTAGACCTTGAAATCATTTGTGCAAGCAGGTTATCACCATGGTTTGTGAGAAGCTCTGAATCTTGTATTTAGTGTCGTCTCGAAAATTCAAGACATCCTCTGTGACATCAGCCCAGTGTCCCAATCAACTAAAGTTTAGTTTCAGTTGTGCGTGTAGGTTAGATAGTTAAATTTGAGAGTCTAAAATTTAAATTGACGTGTTGTTTCTATCTATATGTTTAGATAGTGTTTGTTCGAGAGATTGTTCAAGCAAGTGAAGTTAGGATATATCTCTTGTATGTTGTATGCAATGTTGTTAAGGGAGTGAACCGAGACAACACTTGTATTGTTTTTGTATTTCACTTATGTTAGTGAATTTCGCCCCGAGGCAATCACACACCGTAAGGAGTGTGATTTAAAACATATTTTGTGCAAAGTTTTTTTATTCTTCCGCTGCATGTTGAAGGCATAGTGGAAACACTAGCTTCGACATTATTTACAACTTTGCTGTTTACATCCGAAATTCACAATTTTTCAGGCAACAAATTCTAATAGACTTAATTAATTACCACATTATTTCTAATGACATTTTTGCGACGACATTATTATCACTTAAAATGAAGTTCAATTTAATTGGGACGAACTTTTATGAACCATCTATTTGTGACAACATGATGCAATCGTAAAAAAATATTTTTAAGTGATTACAATGTCATCACAAAAATATCATTAAAAATTACATATGTTAATTAGAAATAACTACATATTATTACTTAAATCTATTATAAATGACAATATTTGTCTAATCAATACTATTTTTATTATAGTGGTCGTAGGGACACTTTTGATGAGATTCACAAAAAAAAGATAAAAAAATAGGACTTTTTAATCATGATATATAAAATTATCTTTTATATCTCATAAATTTGACATTATTTTAAGTAAGTAATCAATTTTTTTTTTTTTTTTGAGATCGTAAGTAATCAATATTTATCATAACCTTTCCCCCTCTCTATCATGATGGTGTTGGAGACGAGAATGCTTTATCATAATTCATAACTCACAAGCAAATGAAAAGCCCTTTTCTTTCTCAAAAAATTAAAAATAAATAAATAAATAAAATAAAAAAATAAAATAAAAATAAAGAAAAGAAAAGCCCTTTTCACCTACTACTACATAATCTCATACCACAGCAGCTCAACATTATACCCACCTTCAAACTACTCTACCTGCTTTAAAATTGATGCAAAAAGGCTCTCCAACTAACCACCATTAAAATATGCCCGACCAAATTATTTCTTTCTTGTCCAATAGTTACTTTATTTTTACCATCATCTAAATCAAAACCCATCTTCCAATTATATGACATTTATCTTTCAAACAGATTACGAATTATTTAGAAAATTAAGTTGTTTAACTAGACTTCCTATATCATTCTTTTTTATTAAAAATTAAAATAAATATAGTTCTTATCTAAAAGTATGTATGTGAACAGTATAGTATATTATGAACTAATTCAGAAAAAAAATAGTATAGTATATTATACGTTAATTTTTATGAAAACCGAAAATCCATATGTGCAAATGACTACGATAAACAATACCAGGGCTCGTTTGCTAAGGAGTGATAAGGGGTTGATAGATATCTACGACACCCTAATATGTTGTTTGGTTCAAAGCTCAAAACCCTTTATTAAGTAAGGGCCCAGTATTTCTAACAAAGATCTGCAGGATTCAGTAGGATTCTGTATCTCACCTCCTAGGTGGGATGTGTAATACAGAAGATCATTATTATAATTATTGGACTAAATTGCCCCACTCCATATTAATTAATGTCTAATAATAAATTCTCTCTTTCCTAATATAAGAGGGTATTTTTGGAATTGTAATTATATGATAATTTTAATACTTCCAACCAAACAGTAGATTATATATGTATATATTTTATAAATATTTTAATACATTCAAGCAAACATGATATTGATACCTAATATATCAAAGACATCCTAGTCATAGATATCATACGTTATCTTATTCTGTCTAGCAAACGAACCCCAAATGTATTATTGAGACTACAGAATTAACACACTCAAAACCAAATGTAATATTTTTCTTTTTCTTTTTTTTTTCTTTTTGCGAGAGGGAGTATCATCAATTAGTAAATTATATATGTCAGTGCAATTTCAACAAAATATTAAAGAAAGAAAAACATTTATCAGGGTGTGAAAGTATTATATTAATTTATTGAAAGTATAATAAAAGATGAAAGGGGCACACTTGTGTGAGACCGTCTAACGGGTCTCTTACGTTAGACGGATCCCCACCCGACCCGATCCGGATCCGACCCGACCCAGAATATATATATTAAAAAAAAAACTTAATTCTTCCCCAAACTCGCTGCGCCTAGGTTTTCTTCCAGCTCACGGCGCTCTTTCTCTTCCACCTCGCGATTCAACCATTGTCCGACCATTCAACATCGCAGATAACATATGAATCCTAGCAGCTCGTGATTCAACTACTAGCGATTCAACCTTCGGCGATTTTTACACGATTTAATGGATAATTTCGGAAAAGCAATTGGCGTTCCCTCCGGTGGAATTTCGGTCAATTCCGGCGAAGAAATATTAGCAACAACAGGTATGTGTTCTTAGGTTATGAGATATGTAATTTTATTTCATTTTTTCAACAATGATTAGGTATATCAAATTTTGCATTCAAACTGTTCGACAATATGTTACTAAGAACTGATTTATTGAAATTTTGATTTAGTAATCTATTAGTGTTATAATAATTCTAAAAGTGATTTAAATTTTATAATTTTCAGATATTGTTATATTTGATAATGAAGACAATCTTGAAGATATAGAAACAATATCTATAAACGAGGATGAATCTGTTATGTTGTAAATTGGGAGTAATTACTATTTTACTTCTATTTTTATTTTTGAAACCCATCAACTGCAAAAATCTATTTGTACAGCAATGATACTTTTATGGTATTTAGTGATACGTGCTCTCATGATAGTAAATTAGTAACCCTTCGTTAGGTATGAATCTGTTATGTTGCAAATTGGGAGTAAGTACTACTTTACTTCTATTTTTTATTTTTGAAACCCATCAACTGCAAAATGTATTTTGTACAGTAGTGATACTTCTATGATATTTAGTGATACATGCTCTTATGATAGTAATCATTCACTAGGTATTATTAATATGTTGCAACTGTTTCGCTTAAAACATAATTATGATTCACTCGATAATAATGTTACAAGTATCAACAGTAGTTAGTGATACGACCGGTATGTGTTCTATCAACGAGGATGAATATGTTGTGTTGCAAATTGAGAGTAAGTAGTACTTTAGTTCTATTCTTTGATTTTGTAACAAATCAACTGCAAAATGTATTTCGTAAATTAGTGATACATCTATGATATTTAGTGATATTTTCTATCGTGATAGTAATCCTTCATTTTAATTACGATTCTGCCTGAATAGATCAACAAAACTGTAAATCACATGAATATATTGAATTTTTTACACTAGTGATACTTCTATGGTATTTAATGATACATTTCACACATTTATTGATAATTTTTTTCTTCTGCCTCGGTAAATCAACAAAAGTGCACATCACACATTATATTATATTTATATACAGTAGTGATACTTCTATGGTATTTAGTAATACTTCGATAGTATTTTGTGAAGAGTTGTTGAGTACATAACAAGGTCGTAGCATATGTTGAAGAGCTGTTGAGTACAGTGCCTTTAGTGGCGGATACGATTGTTTCAAGCTCTTCTATTCCAATATTGGATCCTGCATGTTCAACCACAAAGGGTAGGAGAAAAAGAATCAAAGGGTACCTTCAAAAAAAAGAAGAAGAAGAATACATGTGGCACTTCAATTTCAAAGGAGTTTTTGTCCAAAATCCCTAATCCCAGATTGTCTTGAGAATGCATTCAGATTATTTTGAGAAATGTATCCCATATTATATTATTAAACTGTGAGTATCAAATAGTGTTACTTCACGAATGCATAGTGATACTTTATTCATCAGTATTGATACTGTGATTTTCTTCATTATATAACTTGTGATTTTCTTATTATATTATTGTTAAATCATAAAACATGTTATATTATTTCTTGATAAATTATTTTAACAAAATGCTTTACATTAAATTATTCATGCAGTAAATAGTGTTACTCCACAACATCGACATTGATACTTTATTCATCAATATTGATACTGTGATTTTCTTCCTCATATAACTTGTGATTTTCTTATTATATTATTGTTAAAATCATGTAACATGTTGCATTATTATTGTGACATGTGACTTAAAAAAAATGAAACGGTGTTACTCAAAAATCATGCAGTAAATAGTGTTACTTAATGGTATTCATAGTGATACTTTGTTCATCACTAATGATACATTACATATAATTTATCAATTTCTTATTTTTGATACTCGTTATATTATTATTGATATCAAAATATGAAAAAAATACTTAATATATTTTTGTAACAAAATGCTTTGCATTAAATTAATATGAAGGATATAATAGTAAATTCTTTGTAACAAAATGCTTTGACTTCATGTTCAGAGCAAGAATCTTCAGCATCCTTATCGTCACTCTCATCAGATTCCTCATCATCATGTTCACTGGAATATGAAAATTAAATTAAAACATTGAATTATCACTAATAATCCATGTGAGAATCATTACCTATACAGTAAGTATCACTAATCATGAAGAAATGATCATTAATTAAAAGATAAAGTATCACGGAATTAAAAAAAAAACTTACTGAATTATATAGTTAAGTATCAATAAGTAAAAATAAGTAAAAAAGTATCACTAAGTACCATAAAAGTATTACTAATTAACATAAAAGTATCACTATTTAAAAAATAAAACATCCCTATTTATAAAAGCCAAGAATCACTAAGTCATAAGTAAAGATAAACCTAATGAATGTAAAAGAATCACTAAATAAACATAAGTATCACTAGGTAAAAATAAGTATCACCAACTAATGTAAGTATCATTAAGTAACATAAAAGTATCACTAAAAAACTGTCAAGTATCACTATTCAAAAAATAAAGTATAACAGAATTAAAAAAAAAAAAACTAACTGAATTATATAGTTAAGTATCAATAAGTAAACAGTACAATATCAGTATTTAAAAAATAAAGTATCACTACTTATTAAACTCAAGAATCACTAAGTCAAAATTAAAAGGATGACAAGTAAATATCACTATCCAATGAATGTAAAAATAAGTAAAAAAGTATCACTAAATACCATAAAAGTATTACTAATTAACATAAAAGTATCACTATTTAAAAAATTAAAAATTCCTACTTATAAAAGCCAAGAATCATTAAGTCATAAGTAAAGATAAACGTAATGAATGTAAAAGTATCACTAAATAAACATAAAGCATCACTAAGTAAAAATAAGTATCACCAACTAATGTAAGTATCACTAAGTAATATAAAAGTATCACTAAAAAATTCCAAGTATCACTGTTTAAAAAATAAAATTATCCCTACACAAACACAAAAATTGGGCCTAAATCAATCAATCATGAAATCAACTGAAAAGTTATAACCCATAAGTAAAATTTAACAAGTGACCAGAAAAATAGAGTTTAAGAATGTTGACTGCATATATATACTACCTCACTAACACAACTTTATCCTTCTGTTCTTTAGCAGATAGTTTACGCCTCTTATATGTGCGTACATCATCAGCATCTGCTTATGCATGCTCACTGCAATAAAAATGAGATGATTTAGAAAAATTAAAATAATAATTTGAAACAACAAAATATGGAACAAACTGATTAAAGTACTAATAATATAATAATTTGAAACACCAAAATTCATACCTTGTAGCATCATCTTTATTCTCCTCAGGTAATGATTTACTAGGTCGCTGGAACCTCTTTTTTATTCTTTCCATTAGTATAATATTTGTTCAAAAATCCAACTGCAGCATTTAAATGAAATCCAGAGTTTAATCAAATCAAGTGCAAGATTTAAATCGAAAACAGAATGTAAGTAAAACACCATGCATAATTCAAAGCATACAATGAAGATAAATTTCCAAACAAACATACGAGACTTCAATATTAAATTATGGTTTATAATTCTCTATCAAAGAATCATTTCATGTTCATTACTCATTACTATAACTCACAAGGCTAGTACATAGAAGCAGATTATTTATTTTACTAGTGATCAAAAGTTCATTTTAACAATAGACCAAACTACAAATATGGTATAGATTTCAACAAAAGACCAAACTACATATATGTCATCAAACACATATGCCAAATAGGTTCTCTTATAGTCTTATAATCACAAAACACCAATGCAATATTTTTACTTAATTCAATTTGATCAAGCACATGTATTCTTAAATTTTTAAAGTTTAAGCTACATTTTATACTAACAATATGCAAAAAAATCAGTTTGATAGATAGTTTAACAAATAGAATGTTGAATATAATAACAATCACATCCAGAAACCATTACCAAAACCTACGAAATAATTCAGATTCATGAACTTTTAAATCCACTTCCTAATTCCTAAACAAGACTAAATCATATAGAAATACTCGAAGCAGATAGAAGTCTCTCAAGACGAGAGTAAAGGCACAATTAAATCAAACAAACATAGCTCAATTTATTCGATTGGTTATTTCTATAAACGCTCTAATCTAGAATACTGCGATTGAATAACAAACACAGAACACAACCGTATCATTAAAACCAGTACCGAAAATTCAGATCTCCGTTTCAGATCTCGAAATAAATCGTTTAACAACACTTCAACTCAAATCAATATATACAAATTCGTGCAGGAAACAACAAATTAAATCAAACTCGAATCAACCTCAAAGAAAAATGGCGGGGTGAGTGAAAGTAGAACTGAGGCAAAAACAGATAATGAACTACTATAAACAATACTATCAAGTATCACTAATAAACAACTTAAGAATCACTACCAATCCATTAAGTATAAATAAAAATAAACACAATCAGCCACAACAGCATAATATTACTCTCAAAATAAGCAAGGATTGCATGTTATTCTAAACTAAAATGCCTTAAAATCAAAAGCCCTAAATTACAAAAAGGCCTAAATTACAAGAAGCCATAAATAAACTTACACTAACAACTTCTAGTCTGCGCCGGAGATGTTGACCTCGCAGAACCGGTTTCGAGACGTGACTGGAACGCCGGTGGTCGGAAAGTTGCTGACGGTGGTGGTACTCGCAAAAATTTCGCCAATAGTTGTCTCAAATGGTGCGGAAAAGCGAGAATAGTGACGGTTGTAAATGGTGCGGTTGACTAATATGCAGAAGGAGTGCGATTGTGAGAGGGAGATTGGCCGGCGGTTGTGGGGAGGAGCGGGAGAGAGAGAACGAGCGAGAGGGAGAGAGAGAGAGAGCGAGCGAGAGGGAGGGAGTGATGAGGGATTCAATTTTTTCTTAATATATATATATGCCGGGTCGGGTCGGGTCCAGATCGGGTCAGGGGAGATCCGTCTAACGTAAGGGGATCCATTAGACGGTCTCATACAAGTTTTTGTCAAGATGAAATCTGACCCAAGAAAATGGCATTCGCATTTTATCTACTTTTAGATATAGAGTCTATCTAGTAACTTGATAGTGATAGTACCATCATATGGAGTTTCTATTTACACTATTAAAATTACTTTTTACATCATAAAAGAAATAAATAAAAAATAAAATAATTATTAAATGACTTAATAACCATTTTATTATTTGAAAGAATTACTAAAATTATCCAATTCACCACAAAATGAAAACAAAAAAAAAATGAAAAATAAATTATTAAACATATTAAAAATCAGAAAAGAATGAAAATTGTGCACATGAACGTTTTTTTTTATTGAAGTACAAAATTGAACTCAAAAAACCTAACTTAAACTAGGGCAATTGAGATGGCAAACAACAATGTGGAATGAAAATCAACAAGAACCTAGCAATTTAAGTAATTTTAATTAATTTGTACCGATTAAATCATGAGTTTTTGCATATTTTTTACAGCTGATGTCGCGTTTCGTTCGAGATCTACAGTTTGAACACACTTCACAGTATTTGAAAAATGAATTTTGAACTATTATTTTCGAACACAAAGTGTATGTTCGAGCATAAATTTTCGAACCAAATGCTTTTGTTCGAACTCATGTTTTCGAACAACACTTGTCCAAAAATAACAATTAATAGAGTTCAAAATGGCATTCTCGAATAGGCTGAATATGTTCGAAACTTAGTTTTCGAACATATGCAATTTGTTCAAGAATTTTTTTTTGAACATGTGTTGTTAATTTTTGCGGCAACTGATTTTTTTTTTTGGAGTAGGATCAAACTGAGAGCAGTGTTGTTGGCCCAATCAATACAGAGTTAGTTTCTAATTTTACGGACATATTCCATACTATGGAATTGTTAGATTCTCACGAGAGTTTGATCACCTGGGTTCGTGAGAGAGCTCTTCTAATTGAAATTATCATTATTGTGTGAAGTTCAGAAGCCGGAAGTGATACTAGAATTCCTCGATTGGTGTTGACATATGAACAAAGTAGCCAACCCCATGTGGTTAAGAAAAAACCTCCAGCAAAACGTGATTATGTTGAACAAAACTTAGAGAATGATGAAGTTTCGAAAAAAGGAAAAGAGAAAAAAGAATTCCACATCAGCACAAGAGAGATTGGGTCGAAGAGAATTGGATATCCGTTTTGTTTAAAGGGATACAATATCTCCCAGAGTGTAATCAATTTTTGTTAGATGTTGTTTGTGGTTTTCACAACCACCCATGCACAAACATAATATTTAGAAGGATATGCTTACGTCAGCCACTTGACATCGTATGAGAATAAGTTGGTGGCTAGCTTGTCGAGTTTCCATACTCGGTCGAAGCAAATATTGGCTACATTACAGATAAGCTTTCCTAGTAATAAAGTCCACGATAAAGACAATTTATAATACGCACAGTAAAAATAAATATGTGGAGCATGCATGCTGGTCGATCCCAAATGCAGTATCTCTTAGGGTAAATTGGAGGAATATGGTTATTACTAGTATACTAGGCGGTGCCCACAAACTGACACCGTGAAGGATATGTTATGCACTCACTTGACAAGCACAAAATTTCTTAGATCTTTCCTTGAAGTGTTATTGATAGACTGTACGTACAAGACGAATAGGTATATATTATCATTATACGAAATAGTCAACATTACTTCAACACGCATGACGTTTTCTGTTGTATGTGCCTATCTGTAATTTGAGAAGGAAGATAATTACATATGGGCACTCACTTTTCTTAAAGGTTTGATGAACTAGAGCACACTACCTAGTGTAATTGTGACGGATTGGGAACGTACATTGATGAATGCAATTAAGGTGAAGTTTCCCACCATCTGTCATTTTTTATATCGGTGACATATAAATAAAAATATCATTACCAACTGTAAGAAGAAGTTTCGTACCAAAGATTAGTGGGAATCCTTCTTGAGTGCATAGAATATGGTAGTGCTAGCTGATACTGAATAACACTATGCTGAGTTGCTTCAAAGGTTTCAAGATGACTATATATGCCACCAATCCAACTGTTGTGAATTATGTTATCAATAATTGGATTGTTTCTTACAAAGAAATATTTGTCAATTGTTGGATAAACTGCGTGATGCATTTTGACAATTCCACAAATTGTAGATATATTTCTATGTTTCTTATTTAATACATTTGTTTAATATTGTTATATATCTAACAAATTTTGACTATATTGATAAATTGTAGGGCTCAGAGTGCTCATGTAAAATTGAAAATGTTTCTTGGTACAAGTACAGACAATCTTGAAGTATGTTGGAAAACATGCATGATATTCTGGAGACGTCTTTCAATATAATAAAGACATCATTTGAAAAAAGTGTTAATGTGGTTCAACATTGCTACAATTCTTCGACATTCCAATTTCTTCAAGGTACAATTTCTATTGCAACATTAGATAAAATTTATAAGAAAATGAAGAGTATTGGTGATGATGGAGTGGACCCATTACTATATGGTTGTGTGATGAGAGCGAAGTATGGTCTTTCTTGTGAACATGAGATCGATCAACATGTTCGATCATCCACGTCGTTCTCTTTAGATGATGTGGATAAGTTCTGTAGAAAATTGGATATGGAACCTGCATGAGCAAAAATTATTGTGGGTTCTGATATTGATAATTGTTAGTTTGAAACTTGGCTTGTGCAAACAACATGTTTGCACAAGTGGATGAGTCTGCGAGGCTGCTCATATTGAAGAGATTTAGGAAAATTGTTACCCCTTTGACAACATCCGTAGTTGAACCAGAAGTGCAAACTAAGACTCGAGGTAGACTGAAAGTCACAAAAAGAGAGCCGATACATTCATCAAGCGTGAGAAGAGTGCTTTTGAGTACGCTGACTTGTTCAATGACAGTTGTTCACAAGTTCTGAATTCTTTTGAGTGTGATACATTATTTTCACAGTCCATGTTCACCACGAGGCTATAGAAAGAAAATGTTATTCATCCTAAACCATCATACCATTTAGGGATGGACTACATTGATCAGATACCACCACCATTTAGAGGATATGTGTCGAGGATTAAGGATGTGAATGTGGATGGTTATTGTGGATTTCGTGTGATTGCTGGTTTGGTAGTTGGGGATGAGGAGTCCTGATCACTTGTCCGTAGTGACCTTTTCCACGAGATCTAAAGCAATCCAGAATTGTGGGACAAGTGTTTCCTTGAGCATGGATGTAGGGAGAAAGTAAAGAATATAATTGTCATGAGTTGACAGCTCCCGCGAGACATTGATTTATTTTGCCTTATTTAGGTCATGTAGTCATTACGGTGTATAAGGTCACCCTTGTGACCTTAGGTGGTTGTTGTCTTACTACATTCTTGCCTTTAACGTCAACTGTTCCAGATGAACTGAAGTGTATTTGTATGGCTGCGGTCAAGATTGGCAAGTCAAACACGCCAATCACGTCATTTGGGTACTTGTTTTAATTAGTTGTTTATTACATTGCTCATAAATGGGTACTTGTTTTAATTAGTTGTTTATTACATTGCTCATAAATTATTATACACTTACTTACAAATGTGTTGCAACTTTTATTGTAGGTTGTCTTAAATCCGGCCCATCCTTTCTCCCCATCTTGGTCCAGTGAAGGACTACTCAATGTATTGGGTAGCTGGTTGGGAAGAATTTGTCACCCGTCCTTAGTTTCTTTGTTCAACGAAATTATGTAGTATCCAGATTATTGTAATAATTTTATGATGTATTAGTATTGGATGGATTTGGAGATTACTATGTAGTATTTATATTGCATTTGATTTGATATGTATATTTGCATTTCGTATATGAGTGAGCAAGTTGTGTACAAAATCAAGTCAAAACCAACATATTCAAAATGTGAAGCTCGAACAAACACCATATGTTCGAACTTCATAGTCCAAACGGGGTATATGAGTTAGAACTTAATAGTAATTTGAATGACATTTATAACAATTTCTAACAGAATCTGTTTGAAAACATAAATTTGAACATAGTATATGAGTTCGACGTTCATAGTTTGAATGACACTTTGCAATTTCCGACAAAATGTGTTCGAAAATATAAATTTGAACTCTTTGTAAATGTTCGAGTGTTCGAGTTTGAACATAGGGGATTTGTTCGAGCTTCATAATTCGAACATGCTGCTTTTGACTTGATTTTGTACATAACCTGCTCACTCATTCAAAATGCAAAACCCTAAAGAACCTATCATCAACAAATATACAAACAAATAATAATCACATAGCCTTCAAATGCAACAAATACTAAGAGATAGCCATCAAATGCAATAAATACTAAATAGTAGTCACTAAATACATCAAATAGTACTATAGCGCGACTAATAACGGTCTACGAATCTAACGGGTACTAATACAATAAAAGATACGGGAAACAAGTCTCCAAATACAACAATCACTAATAAAAATAAATACTACTGTCGTCTACATCATCAAATGAGATGAGCATTATTAGTACCATAAAAAATAAAAAAGGGTACAAGACTGACCAAAAATAAAAAAAATAACACGGGAGTCAAAAAAACTCCCACCTAAGAATTCAAAACCAACAGAATAAAAAATATGAAAATAAAAACGAAGCTAACTCGGTCTTTATCGCTGGCTCTAATATATCAATTACAAAAAAAGTCCATCTCAACTAGAGGTTGAGTGTCAGGAATTGGATCATATCCTACTCTATTTCAAGATTCTTTATCTTATTTCCTATTCGATGATTAACTAAAGTATAGATGTTTGTTGATCAACTTTTTTTTTCTACTTTTAAGCTTTACAAAAAAATTCATAAAATTCTAATCTCCTAATAATTGAACTGATGAAGATAGAAGATAAAATATGAAGCTAGCTCATCCACTTTTACATCCACTTTCTGAACAACTCCCTGCCTTTACAACTAACGGAATAATAATCATACAAAGGTTGGTATATAGTAAACAACTCCAATATTATCATTATCAAACTCTCTCTCTCTCTCTCTCTCTCCCTCTCTCTCTCTCTTCCACAGCATTATATATACAAGAAAATATATAGTTTGCATGCATCAATAGCAAGTTCAGCCATCCTATTCCTAATTAAGAAACTATATTATTATACATATATAGAGTAATTAAAAAGATGGGAATTAATGAAGGTATGATGGTGTTGATGATGGTGATGATATGTTGTGGAATTGGAGGAGTATCAGCTGCAGTTTACACAGTTGGGGACTCATCTGGTTGGTCTATGGGAGTTGACTACACCACCTGGACTTCCGACAAGACCTTCAGAGTTGGCGACACCCTTGGTATGTTTTTCATTTTTTTTTCTCAAATTTTATCACTACTATTTTTTTTCTTTTATATATATAATTGTATAAACAATCATTTTTATGTAAAATTGGATCATTTTATAGCAAGCTGATGACCACTTTTTTTTTTCAATGAATTTACTAGGAGAGTTAAACTCGTTGATAATGATGAATATTATATAGATATCTTTAATTTCTAGGTACGGTACGGTTTTCTTGGAATATTTTAAGACAACTATTTAAATACTATGGTGCACCAAGTGCTGTCACAATAAGTTGTTAAGTGTCACAATAAGTAGTTAATAACGTAGTTAAGTGTGACAATAGATCCAGTGTGAAATTGCACTTGCTGCACCGTACCGTAGACTCTTCCCAAAAATATATGTTAACAATTTTAACTTTACCATTGTTTCTCATATTTATTTTCTTCTATTCAGCCATCCCAACTATATCTTTTTTTTTTCTTACATGAGTTTTCTTATTGCACTCTCTGTATTTCTTCACTTCGTATTGTAGTTTTAAATTATTAGTTATTTTTTACTATTTTTTCTTTAAGTTTATCATTTTGTAATTTAGTTTAATTTAAGATTTGTTTATTAGGGTTCGGGCCACCCAATTAAGATTGATAATTATTTTTAGTATTAAATTTTCAGTTTTCAATTATTAATTCATTATTATGATTAATTATTTCATAATTAAATTTTATAATTTTTTTTGTTGATACATGTTGACTATGATTATTTATGTTATACTTAATTTTTTATTTTACAATAAATCTTATTTAAATCATATATTTAATAGTGAAATACGGAGTGTAACATGAACAAGTGCAATAGTAAATTTCAATTGTCTATTTCTTCCATTCTATACTTTTTCATATTCATTTTCAACTTTAAAAACTCAAAAATGTGTCTCCCATATTTAAAACTAATTAATATTATTTCTTGTATTTGAATTTATTTTAAGTTCACAAATTTAATTTACACACACATACTCGCAGTATTCAACTATGGGTCCAGCCACAGTGTAGATGAAGTGAATTCGAATGATTACAAAACATGCGCCACCGGCAACGCCATAACCTCAGACAGCAGCGGCGCCACCTCCATCACGCTGAAGACCGCCGGCCCACATTACTACGTTTGCGGCATCCCCGGCCATTGCGACGGCGGAATGAAGCTCGCTATCACCGTGGCTGCTGATGGGGGCACCAAGACAGCACCATCGGCAAGTGGAACCACCACTTCTCCGCCATCCACCACCACAACCTCTCCAGTTGTCACGACTCCTGCTAGAGGCACCGTCGCTGAACAGCCTTCCTCCTCCTCAACATTTACTCCATCTGCGGCGGTGTTTTTCGGTTTTTTCTTTGCAGCGTTAACATATTTTCTAATGTGAGAGAGTTTTTATCACTCTCGCCAGGATAGAGGCAGTGCCCTATAGCTACTTATTTCTCTACATATTGCTGCTATTTTCCTTTGCATCATTCGTGTGTTTGTTCATTTTTTTTTTTCAAATTTCCATGTAGTGGTAAGTGGTACGATGGTATCTATGTATTTAATTTAATTTTAATCCATTTATGTAGTTTTATATTTTGATTAATGTGGTTGCTAGTTGCAATACCCAAAGCGGACGTGTTTGTTTTCTTTGATATTTATGCAGTTCATTTGAGTTGCAATACTCCAAACCCAGTATTTTATTTAGTGTTTATTAACTATTTTCAGAAGTCTAATGAAAGAAGTTGGAATTTCATAGGAGTTAACATTTTTATACAAATAAATTAAATCACGTTTGCATGCTAGAGTCTTTCAAAAGTTTTATTTTATGAGTTGCTTTAATTACTTGCAAATGTTTCAATGAGTCCGTTGGTATTTTAAAATCTTGTATTGAAGTTCAAATGAATCCCCGCGTTAAAATATATTTTTTCAAAGATTTGATCACGTATTAAAAGTGATTTAGTAGATATAAATACTCGATAAATTTTTAGGGATATTATCAGATTTTAGCTCGACCTTTCAAGTGATTCACAAAAATGTCCTGAACTTTTATAAATAACAATTTAATACCTGACCTTTTGAATATACAACAAATCTAGCCTGGAATTAATTTTTGAGCTTTTAGTTACCACCATATATCTTTTTTCTGAATTTTTTTACTGGCGTGGAAAATACTTGTGCCACGTCAATTGATCAAATAACATTATATTTCACTCCAGACCGTATGTAAAAAAATATACGTTGGGGATTAAAAGCCCGAAAATTAATTCCAGGTTAGATTTGTTATAAATTCAAAAGGTCAGGTATTAAATTGTTATTTATAAAAGTTCAGGACATTTTTGTGAATTACTTGAAAGATCGGGCTAAAATCTGATAATACCCCAAATTTTTATACGCCCCAAAGTTTAAAAACTATAAATAGGTCCATCAGAAGTTCATTTCACTCAAGCCTTCAAAATAAGAAAACCGAACAGGTGAGCATCGAGCTCGAGCCAGAGCCAGGACAAGGGGGAGGGGAGCAGCATCCGGAGGAGCGTCGTCATTGTTGTCATCCGTCGTCGCTACCGCCACCTCCTCCAGTGAAATATTTTCTAATTTTGTTCATTTTCGGATATGTTGTAAATGTCAATGCATAGAATATATATAGTTAGGTTAGGGCGAAACTAGGCATAAATAGCCAAGAGAACTGCCACCATTGCCCGATCGATCGAAAAAGTTGATGTTTTAAATGTTCCCCATGACATATGTTCTACTTATAGCTGCCAATTTGAAAACCTCATACTTAATTGTGTGAGTGAATATTTTGCATGTTGCCAATTTCATTTGGTAATTTTTTTAAAGCCGAAAATGTATATGGTGTAGATCTGTTAAGTAGAGGTAGGGGTACGTGGTTAACATCCACCTATCTCTGATATTTTGAGTTGGCTTCCATCATTTTAACTCACTGGATTTAATTCAATTCCCTAAAGAGTCAAGTTGAGAATAAAACCTTAGAATTGCACATTCTAGTACAAATAGGGTCGTCAAGACCATGATCAGGCAATTGAGTAGTTGTCTGGGGTCCTGATGAAGCCATGAGCAACAATGAAGATCAAGACCCGGAGTTGCAATTTCAAGGACCAATCACAAGATCAAGAGCTAAGAAGCTTCAAGCATACTTGCAAGTGTTGATTCGAAAAAAGCTTGAGATTGGAGATGAAAAGTCGAAAGAAGCAATCCCAAGATAGTTAATTTATTAACTATTGAAGATCAAGATCACACCATGGAAAATTAATCTTGAAGAGATGAAGATGAAGAGCTCAAGTGCACGTATGCATGTGCATGGCAATCAACGTGCATGTGTGTGCGATTTTTGGAGAAGTTTCGGCCTTAATTGTTTTAATTAAGGGGTTATTGTATTTTAGACTATAGTGTTATTTTTATTTAATTAGACTATAGTCAAAATCAGATTTTATTTAATTATTTAAGTGTAATTTTCGGTCATTAAGTCCAAGAGTCATAGGTTTGACTAGAATTTTAATTAAGGGAAGAAACTATCTTAAATAGAATTATAGTTTAGGAAATTCCCTAGTCTAGTTGGATCTCTTTTTGGATCCCTTATTTTCGGCCATAATGACACCAATTTTCGGCCCTCTTAGCACTTATAAATAGGTGCTTCATGTCACATTGATACTTCAGACTTTATTTGAATTATCAAGCTTTGCTTTCAATATTGTCTCAACCCCTTTAATCTTTGTGAGTTTTGATTTAAAATTCATATTCTTAGAGCTAGCAACTTTAAGTCTTACTCAAGGGTATTGCTTAATCCACTTGAGGGATTAACCAGTATTCGCTATTCGAAGATCAACTTGGAGAATTCAACCTTGGATACGTTCGAGATTCAAGGATGCTATCGGGTTGTGACTCACATCAACGAATCATCATCCATCAACCATAATCTGCACCATCCATACTTCATCAACGTCCGCCACCTTGCAAGCCACAAGATCGAGATTGTCACCCATTTCGTTTTATCTGTAAGTTCATTTTATCTCTAACATATCCTACCTTCTCCAAGCCTTTCTTCACCAAGCCTCACACACAAAATTCCACCCAAAGTCCAGCCTATATTTCGTCCCTATACAGCCCATATCCTTTGGTTATTGTGTTACATAGTTAGTGTCATAATTCTAGGTATTTTAATTGTCTAGTTCACCTATTTTCCATTGTTTATCGAGTCGGATTGAAGCCCTTCATTAGTTGACGTGTTTCGATTCTTTCAAGTCTTCCGCTACGTATTCTTTAGATTCATCCTAGCATAGTTCGGTCGTATCAGGTCCCCAAAAAAATTAAGACTCTATATTTCTATATCTTATTATTCTATGTATGTATGTATGTATGTATGTATGCATATGTTTTTTGAAGCTGTTACTAACTTAGTCATAATGTATTTTTTTTTTAATTATTGAAATTAACATGGTTTGAGACTCACTAGTAGCGCAAAATCATCCATTTTATCTTTTTTTATTGTAACAAACATCATAATTTAATTGACATACTAAATTAGATTTAAAAAGATTAACTATTTTCCTAATCATATATTGTTTAAAGAGTACTATTTCTTAATTACATCTATAACATTTGTGTTTGCTAATATACTATTTTTAAAAGTTAAAATTAATAAAAACTTACGCAAGATAAACTGCACACACATATATGTGTGTGTGTATATATATATATATATATAGGGAAGGGTTCAAATGAGAACCCTTCCCCCATGTGGGAATTAGGAACCAATCTTATCCCTTCATTGGTTCAATCTGAACGGCCCAGATTAAGTGAATGGGGCGGTGGCATAATTGTAATTTTTGGCAAGTTTGATGAAGGGAAGGGTAATATAGTAATTCAGTAATTCAACTTTGCTTCTTCAGATTTTATTCCCGTATTTATCATTCCCCTCCTCCTCTCTCTCTCTCTCTCTCTAATTTGCTTCGTCTTCTGCGTCTTCATCGTTCCTAATCTGCATTTAGATAACGTTTTTAATTTATCGATATCCTTTTATTTCTGTAATTATCTATTTTTCGTGAAGTTTCTACATCTGCGATTCGATGGTGACTCCAGGTATGGTTTTTATTTTGCATTATTTGATTCAGTTTTGAAATTTTAATGTTGATTAATTTCACAATTCGTTGTATCTGCATTGATTTTACAGTTCGTTCTATTGGAGTTCATTACGGTTCTCTATTTATGTTTTTATGTTTGATTGATCTGATCTGTTTTGTTCAGTTCTGTGTTGTATCAGTTATTTTCTAATTGTTAGGAATCCTAGGGTTTAGTACGAGAATATACAGAATATGCATTAATTTAATCTGTTTATTTCAGTATGTCCTATAAGATGTTTTAACATGTTAATGTATTCATTTTAGCATGTCATGACATATGTGTTAGCATGATAACATGCTGGTTTTATGTTACTTCTACTGCATGCACTCTCTGAAATATGTCATACAAACCATGCTTTGCGTTTTTTCTTTTTTTTCTTTTTGTGTGTGTGTGTGTTTTTGTGACTCGGCTACACAATATTACACACAACATGCAAACATTAGAATATTATGGTGCTAAAATGTATGTTGCATGATGCTAGAATGGTACTTATCTAATGCTAAAAATCAATTTGTGTTGATTTTATGTCTGAACATCTCTTGATGTGATTGTATTATTATTTTACCTTGTTCAGTTTATAGTTTTTTATTTTAATGTGTCAGCTTCTTCTATTTCAAGTGACCGTAGTAAGATAACTCACACGGCGATATGGAGGGTTCTACTTCACGTAGCAAGACGATGATGTTTGAGCAGTTCTACGATTTACGTGCTCCTTCTGAAGTTGTTGTTCATCCACCTATTCCAGTTAAAACAAAAGATAGCGACAATAGTTTGATATCTAAGGAGGCAGGGAAGAGAAAGGAGAACAACCCACTCAAAATGTGTAGCAATTGCCACAATTTGTCAGATCGTGATGCTAGAAACTGTCCAGCTTGATGTTATTATAGCGATTGGGTATAGTTTAATATCATGTTTTACCATGCTTGTGAATTGTTTTCAACATATTCATTTTTAAGAATATATATGATTTTTAATAAAAGTGTTTATGACATTTCCTTTGCGGTAATATATTACTATTAAGTTTTATTAACCATAATTACCGTTTAGAATATAATGCTAAAATAACGGAAGCATGAGGTTATATACATTGTCAGATTCTCATTGCATATTTTATATATCAGAACATGCTAAAATGAGAAATGAATAAGGCTAAAATGAGCGAAGTAGAAGGATAAATTTGATGTGACATTTTCCACTATGGTTCACCGTTCCCAATTAGGGTTTATTACGTTCCAATTAGTAATTATCAGATTCCCATTAAGGTTCACTGTCTCCAAATATGGTATATTGTGTTTCATTCCAATGAAATCACCGTTCAATATTTGTTTATCAGAACATGCTAAAATGAGAAATAAATGAGGCTAAAATGAGTGAAGTAGGAGGCTAAATTTGATGTGATATTTTCTATTAGGGTTCACCGTTCCTAATTAGGGTTTATTACGTTCAAATTAGGGCTCATCTGATCCCAATTAGTAATTATCAGATTCCCATTAGGGTTCACTGTCCCCAAATAGGGTGTATTGCGTTTCATTCCAATGAAATCACCGTTCCATATTTTGTTTATCAGAACATGCTAAAATGAGAAATGAATGAGGCTAAAATGAGCGAAGTGGGAGGCTAAATTTGATGTGACATTTTTCACTAGGGTTCACCATTCCCAATTAGGGTTTATTACGTTCCAATTAGAGCTTATCTGATCCCAATTAGTAATTATGAGATTCTCATTAGGGTTCACTATCCCCAAATTGGGTGTATTGTGTTTCATTCCAACGAAATCACCGTTTCATATTTTGTTTATCAACACATGCTAAAATGAGAAATTAAGGAGGCTAAAATGAGCGAAGTAGGAGGCTAAATTTGTATGTTACTGTCTGCACTTAGAATTGCAGCACATATTTTGCTCTCATAAACTTTATCTCGTTTCGGGAAATATTCACGCATTTTGTTTCTTAGTTATCAGTCATCTCCTTCGTTGCTTCACTTTCTTATTCTTTTTTCTTTTTTATCATCAACTCGTATTTTTCATTTTGTAGTATCTATATAGGTGTAGGTGTTTATATAAAACTGTTAGAAATATATTCATAATATCACCCACTAAAATGTATTACATAATATGTTAAAATGTTATATAGGTCATGCTAAAATGTTGTATACAACATGCTAATATAAATCTGGGGTTGCTCTATGCGAAAATTATGCCTAAAAATGATTTTTTGTATTTTTTATCTATTTTTTTCAAATAAACATATGCAATATGGATCTTAAATGAAAGAGTATGAAAAGGGCTTTAATTTGATATAAGATTTGCATACATCTGATTAAAAATGAATAAATTATGATCACTTAAAATTTTTAAGAATTTTTTCAAAACATGATGATGTCACTTTTTTTAAAAGTCAATCATGTTTCGTGAGAAGTTGTATTATATTTTTTGTATTTTGTTCCAATTTTACCCTTAATGAAACGCGTGAATTTAAAGTTTTCGCTTTAATTATGAGATTTTCACCGAAAATTTGGTGTGATCTGGAGTGTTGAGATTTCGGAATGGACGGATGGGATTGGTTCCCGGTTCCCACCTGGTGACCGGTTCTCACCAGATCTCATCACTATATATATATATGTATGTATGTATTTCGTGTCATGTCCCATATTATGATTGTATGACCTTGAGTACAAAACATATTAGTTACGCATAAACTCCAAATTAAATTAAGTTTAGTCCAAAAAATTCATGTAGCGGTCCTATGTCAAGATTTATATTGTGTAGGACTCGGTGGGCAAGAGAGAAAGAAAATCGGAACTGATCTATAAGAAAGTTAGCAACCCAATACAACCAAGCAAGGTAAGTCTTTCTTATACAAACCATATCGTTTGAGTTATCAAGCTCTGTTTATGTAAGTTAAAAGTTATATACATATTAATAAATGTTTTAGCTCTCATCTGCAGTTTCCTACAAGTTAATGTTAGTTTTGTATACTAGAAGACTTGTCTTTGTATACTTTTCTGATGATATGATGATATGAAATGAAAGTTATTGCAGTCACTGTTTGCATTTAGATTATGTTCTATAATTGTTTTATGCAATGTTCCATATACTTACATTGTAGATGATATGGTGTGGGGAGTCACACAGTAAGATCATATCATTAGAACCTTGTAATGTATTAAAGAGCTCACGGCTTAGATGGTTCTGAACACACCATCGGTACACCATAGAATAATCTGATAAGTTAGTTTATCTTGACTAACTGATTATTCTAGTACACTCATTAGTGTATTGAGGAGGATCGCGATAGGATACTATTCTCTGTCTCTGACCCAGTTACTGAGAGAATAAAGATCCAAAGAGTTTGGGTTCTGAACTCATGTGATATTGGCGAACATATGTGTGTGTTGTTTATTACTTTGATTTATCAATGAGTGAGATCTTTTCGTAGATCAAACTCGATATCTTGGGTAATAACAATGTATACATGATGTCTCGAGCAGTATGCATGAGTACCGTGTCCTGGTGCGCCGGGTTGATGATGTTCTCTTAAGGAAACACAAGTTCATGTTGAAACCCTGCAGGTGGAATTTATTTCTTACATGATAAAGCTTGTGTGGTACTACTCAAGGTTTTAGATGTTAATTAATTATAGCTCTCAGAGGCTGACATAATTAATTAATGAACATTATATCTTAAACACGAGGAATGGTTGGACTAAAGGAGAAAGCATATTCGTAAATATGTATTAAATTGGTAGGTCAGTTTTACTTCTTTAGTGAAATAAAAGTAAAACTTAATTTATTTAATTATATCCTAAGTTTATTGGATATTGGATATTAAATAAATTAGTGGGCCAACTTAATATTCTTCTAGATCCCTGTTGTAGCCCAATTGACTGATAGTGGACTGGATATTGAACTTGAGATAGAGGCCCAAACCTAGTAGGGTTGGGAGTTGAATTTTCGGCCACCTCCCCTATAAATAGTGGAGGTGGGTTCAAAAATTTCAGTCATTAGAAATCAGCCCCTCTTTGTCTCTCAAAGTTATCCACAGATTTCACAAGCGTATCTAGTAGATTTCAGCCCACTCTGAATCTAGATACAATTCAGGAATACAACAGAAGATCTTGGAGTGGAATTGTGCAGTGGCCGTGTGTGACATAGGTGGTACCATTACTGTATTCATTCAACAGCAAGATTAGAACTTTAATCTTGTCAACAAACCGTTTATCAATTTGTAAGTAGATTCGTTTATATGTCTTCCGCTTTATTAGATTCGAATCTGCTTTGCATGCCTTTTGTTTAGACTGTGATAAACATGCATGTTACATAAAATTATGATTTGCATGAACACGGATTAATGAACATCCAAATGATCATGCGGTGGTTTAATTCGAAAAAATCCCAACAACTGGTATCAGAGCGGGTTTTGGCACTGTTTTAGGATTAATCCGGGCATAATTTTGAATTGCATAATTAAATTTGATGATAAATTTATGGTGTTTAAATTTTCAGATTTAATTGGCTATGCATTTCGATTTTATGGTATTCAAAACTTGGAAGAATTTGAGATATAAAAATCGAGAATTATAGTTTTGAGGTGCTAGAATTTTCGGTCACTATGGAATAAGGATTTGGGATGATATTTGATGATCTTCAAATTTCCAGATTTTATTTCATAGTGTTCGAAAATTTGGAGGTCAAAATTTTCGATTTTGATGTGTTAAAAATTCCCTAATTTTTGTCTAAATTTTCGGTCACTATAATTAAAGTTTGGATGATGTTTTGATCAAGATCAAATTTCCAGATTTAATTTGGATGTGGTTCGAAAATTTGGAGTGATTAGAATTGGATTTGGTGATTTTTGATGTATATCAAAAGTTGCCTAATTCTAGTCTAGATAGTTTTGAAATTCGAATTATAAATTTGGTAATTTTTGAAGTGGATCAAAATTTCCAGATTTTTAATTTTTGAAATTTTCAAAACCTATGTTTATTATTTGGAATAGTTTTTTTGATTAATGTCAAAAATTCCAAATGTGTTAATTTTATGTAATCTTTGATTTTAATGAATTAATTTGGAGAAGATTTTGATGAAAATCAAATTTTCAGATTTATTTATTGGAGTGGTTCGAAAATTATGATGTTGGGTGAAGATTTGATGTTATTTGATGTATATCTTATTTTACCTAATTTTAATCTAGATAGATTTGAAAATAGAATTTTAAATTTGGAAGAATTTGAAGTGGATCAAATTTTCCAGATTTATTATTTATGAAATTTTCGAAAATCTATAGATTTAAATTTGATAAGGTGATTTTGGATATATACAAATAATTATCAAAATCCAATTGTGATAAGAATTTAATTTTGGATGGGTTTTGGAAGATTTTGAAGTGGATCAAATCTTCAAAACTTATCCTTAAAGATTTAGATTCTTATGGATAATATTTGGATTAGATTTTTTATTTATATCAATATATCCAAGTATTATTTAATTAGGGTGGCTTTGAAAATATTAAATAAATTTGGTGGATAATTATAAATAATTTTCAGATTTATTTTGAGAGATATTTTCGAAAATACAAGATTAAAATTGGTGGATAATTATTTTAATTTTTAATTTTTATCTTGTAGATAATATCGAATTAATTAATTTAATTAATTGTAAAATTCGATTATTACTTAATATTCATGCATAGATATCATATGTTATTTTATGTGGATCATATAATACATGATTGTTGGTTTTGTAGACTGTGTTTGTTTGCAGGTTTACCAACTATCATGGCTCCTTTATTTTATGTGATGTATGTTTATGTTGAATTAATGTTGGTCGTATGTCGGTTTGGCTACGTGATTTTAATCCATGAGAAAATCCATGGATTAGGTCTCGGTTTTATTTTACGTTGTTTTAATGTAATAGATATAAAGTTGTTACACCGAGTTTTTGAGTTGTAATTTTTATTCTAGCAATATTAGATTTTTCCTTTTGGAATAGATAGTCTGTATTGAATAAAGATCAGAGATCAACTTAAAAGAAGGAAAGTGGTTCAGCACCAAAAAGGAAGGTTCACCGATTCACGTCCCGAAAACCCTAAATGGAGCTAGGATTTTCGGCGAGGCGCGGTGAAGGGGGCGGCGGTTCCTAGCCTGTTTCCGGAGCTGACTTTCCAGTTTTATCTCATCAATCAACATGAGATATAAGCCATGATAGTTGGAATATTACTATTGCTTATTATGTTGAAGCATACAATGGATGTTTATCATTTTATGTGATGTTTGCATGTTCGATAATGGGATAAAATGAAACCTCAAACATAAATAACTAAGTGGGAGAGATTCATACCAAAGTATGTAGAAATCTAATACGGTCTCCATTAAAATCTGATTTAATTGAGAAGTGATGGGCATGCGCGTTGACATCGGTCTTCCTCCATATCGGATGTGTCATATCACAGTTTTCTCTTGGTGTGAAGATAATGGTGTGCACACTTAGATGTAATTTATTGATAAACGTCCGCACGATCGTGGCTTATCAGTTAGACGATTACATGACTGTGTTTATTATCCGGCTATTAATTTGCTTGTTGTAAGGAAACTCAACTGGAGGCAAATTAAAGGTTTAACCTATTTAAAAATGGATTTTATAAACGTCCACACTATCGTGGCTTATGAAAAATGTTTTTAAAGTGTCGGTGGAGAAGTATATAATTTTTGTGAGGTTTTCGATTATATACTGTTTATCCTAAATGTGTTTTGTGACTGTACTGCATGTTTTAATTTCAGTTATTTCATATCATCTATGGCACTCTCCAATCTGTCCTCAATCCTCAAAGAAAACAAACTTGTCGGTGAAAACTACAACGACTGGCTTCGTAACCTTAACTTAGTTCTTGTTGCTGAGGGACACAAGTTTGTACTTGAAGAGGTTTGTCCTCAGACGCCAGATGAGGGTTCTGACGAAGCCCAAAATGTTGCATATGATAAGTGGGTTAGGTCTAATAAGATATCGCGCTGTTACATCTTGGCATCTATGTCAAGTGTGTTGCAACATCAGCATGAGCCTATGAAAACCGCTTATGATATCATGTACAACCTTAGGCAGCTATTCGGTCATCAGAATCGCTCGGCACGCTATTTGGCCATGAAGAAGCTAATGGATGTGAGAATGTCTGACTCCACACCTGTTAGGGATCACGTTCTCATGATGATGGGGTATTTATCTGAGATCGGGACCTTGGGTGGAGAGCTAGATGGAGATTCTCAAATCGACATTGTTCTTCATAGCTTGTCATTGAAGTTTGAGCAGTTCAGGCTGAATTTTAACATGATTAAAAGGGATGTCAGCCTGACTGAACTGCTCATAGATCTTCAGGCGGCTGAATTGCTCCAAAAGAGCAATCCTGAGGCCCACATAGCTGAAAAAGGAGCGTCTTTTTCTGGTGGAAAAAGGAAGAAGAGAAACGCACCTAAGAAGGCTGCAGATGAGGGGCCTAAGGCGAAGAAGCCAAAGGCAAAGATTCCTCCCGAGGAGTTCAAGTCGAAGACTAAGTGCTTCAGGTGCGGCCAACCAGGTCACTGAAAGGCGGCGTGTCCTAACAAGAAGAAGAAGAGAGGTACATCTCACACTCTGGTTGTGGAAACATGTTTAGCAACTTGTTCTACCCAGTCATGGGTAGTAGATACTGGAGCTACTGATCATGTTTGCATGTCTGTACAGGGGTTCCTGATAAAAAGACAGCTGAGTGAGGATAAGATCATCGTCTACATGGGTAATGCTACGAGAGTGGTGGTTGTTGCAGTGGGAGACGTTGTTTTACCTTTTCGTAGTGATAGAACTTTGGTTTTGAAATATTGTCTTTATGTGTCTGGTTTTAGGCGAAACTTGGTTTCAGTTTCTAAATTGATTATGGATGGATATTCTGTTTCTTTTGATAACAAAGTAGTTATCTTTAGTGGTAAACATTTTATCTATTCTGGCACATTGGATGGACACTTATACTTTCTTAAACTAATTGAAAACACTACGCAAAGACAACTGTTGAATACATTGATCATAAATCCTAACAAGAGAAAAGAACCTCCGGAATTGAATTAAACCTATATTTAGCATCTAAAGCTAGGTCATATTAACCTTAAGAGGATACAAAGGCTTGTAAACGATAGACCATTGTCTTCTTTGGTACTAGAATCATTTCCTATGTGTGAATCCTGTTTGGAAGGTAAAATGACCAAGCGTCCTTTCCAGTCAAAAGGAAATAGATCCGAAGGGCTATTAGATTTGATTCACTCTGACATGTGCGGCCCTATGTCAGTTCAAGCTCGAGGAGGGTTCAAGTATTTCATCACTCTTATTGATGATTACTCTAGATACGATTATATCTACTTGTTACGTCGCAAGTCTGAATGCTTTGAGAAATTCAAAGAGTTTAAGGCGGAAGCGGAGAAACGAACAGGCAGAAGTATCAAGTCACTACATTCTGATCGTGGTGGTGAGTACCTCTTAAGCGAATTTAGGGATTACATGGCAGAGAATGAGATTACATCCCAGTTGACTGCGCCTAGAACGCCACAGCAGAATGGCGTGGCGGAAAGAAGGAATCGTACACTGTTAGAGATGGTTAGATCAATGATGAGTTATTCTGAGTTTCCCATTTCGTTCTGGGGATATGCCCTGGAAACGGCAGCCTATATTCTTAACTTGGTTCCATCGAAATCAGTTCCTGCTACACCCACAGAACTATGGACTGGATGAAAGCCCAGTTTGAACCATATTCGGATTTCGGGTAACCCAGCACACGTGTTGAACAAAGAAGCTGATAAGCTGGCTCCTCGTACTGGTGTAAGGCTGTTCATTGGATATCCTAGAGGAACGAAAGGTGGTTTATTTTATAGTCCTAAGGATCAGAAGATCATTGTTAGCACCAATGCTCGATTCTTAGAGGAAGACTATGTCATAAACCACAAACTAAGGAGTCACATTATCCTTGAGGAGTTAAGGGGAGGATCGAATCCTACACCAGTTGTACAAGAAGAGGAACCACCAAACACTGCACAACGTGTCACAGAAGTACATGAACTGCCTCATCGCAATGGGAGGGTTGTACGCCAACCTGATAGATTCATTGGTCTGGGAGAGGCTTCAAATTTCCCAGAGGGTCTCAATGAATTGGATTCCAGGACCTCTGACGAGGTAATTCAAGATAAAGATGCGGATTCTTGGAAAACTGTAATGGAGTCTGAGATTGGATCTATGGATCGCAATCAAGTCTGGGAACTTGTAGAACCACAAGATGGGGTAAAACCCATTGGCTGTAAGTGGGTCTACAAGCGCAAGAGAGGATCAGACGGGAAGGTTAAAACCTTCAAGGCAAGATTGGTGGCAAAAGGGTATACTCAGAAAGAAAGGATCGATTATGAGGAAACCTTTTCACCGGTAGCCATGTTTAAGTCAATCCGGATTCTCTTGTCTATTACCGCTCATTTAGATTATGAGATCTGGCAGATGGATGTCAAGACAGCTTTCCTAAACGGAAGTCTTGAGGAAAACATTCACATGAAGCAACCAGAGGGATTCATTGCTAAGGGCCAAGAGCACTTGGTGTGTAAGCTTAAGAGATCCATTTATGGGCTTAAGCAGGCATCGAGATTTTAGAACACCCGATTTGATGATGTAATTCAGTCATATGGATTCGTGCAAAGTCCGGATGAGAGCTGTGTGTACAAGAAATGTGATGGAAACGTGGTGGCATTCCTCGTACTTTATGTTGATGACATCTTGCTTATTGGAAACAATAAGAAGGCGTTATCAAACATTAGGGTGTGGCTGTCCAAGCAATTCGATATGAAGGATCTGGGTGAAGCCAGACATGTCCTTGGCATCAAGATCATTCGTGATCGCCAGAAAATGATGTTATGTCTGTCCCAGGCGACTTATATCGATACAGTGATAGCTAGATTTGGCATGCAAGATTCCAAGAAAGGTTTTATACCTTACAGGCATGGAATTCATCTATCTAAGGAAATGTGTCCCCAAACACAGTCTGAGATAGAAGAAATGAAGAAAGTACCATATGCTTCGGCTGTAGGAAGTTTGATGTATGCTATGCTATGCACTAGGCCTGATATATGCTATGTTGTTGGCATTGTAAGCAGATATCAGTCTAACCCTGGACAAGGTCACTGGACTGCGGTCAAAAACATTCTCAAGTACCTTAAAAAGACTCGAGATTACATGTTGGTTTCCGCTCTGATAGTCTAGTGCCTTTGGGTTACACGGACTCAGATTTTCAATCCGACAAAGATCAAAGTAAGTCTACATCGGGCTATGTGTTTACATTAGGAGGTGGAGCCATCGCATAGAGGAGCATTAAGCAGAAATGCATTGCGGATTCCACCATGGAAGCTGAATATGTAGCTGCCTCTGAGGCTGCAAAAGAGGTTGTCTGGCTCCGCGGGTTCCTAGTGGGCTTGGGCGTGGTTTCTGATTTGCCTAAGACTATCACGATATACTATGATAACTCTGGTGCAGTGGCAAATTCGAAGGAACCCAGAGCCCACAAGGCAAGTAAACACATAGAGAGAAAGTACCATCTTATACGAGAGATCGTTAAGAGAGGAGACGTGGCGGTGGTCAAGATTGCATCAGAGGACAACCTGGCTGATCCATTCACGAAGAGCCTACAGGCTAAGACCTTTGATGGTCACGTGGAGAAAATGGGAGTGAGATGCAGACCTGGTGGCGCAGTTTGAGTTGATAGTTTTGATTGGAGAGTTAGCCAGTTAGTTATTATGCTTGAAAGACATGCTTTAAGTATAAGTGGAAGATTGTTAGTTTTGTATACTAGAAGACTTGTCTTTGTATACTTTTCTGATGATATGATGATATGAAATGAAAGTTATTGCAGTCACTATTTGCATTTAGATTATGTTCTATAATTGTTTTATGCAATGTTCCATATACTTACATTGTAGATGATATGGTGTGGGGAGTCACACAGTAAGATCATATCATTAGAACCTTGTAATGTATTAAAGAGCTCACGGCTTAGATGGTTCTGAACACACTATCGGTACACCATAGAATAATCTGATAAGTTAGTTTATCTTGACTAACTGATTATTCTAGTACACTCATTAGTGTATTGAGGAGGATCGCGATAGGATACTATTCTCTGTCTCTGACCCAGTTACTGAGAGAATAAAGATCCAAAGAGTTTGGGTTCTGAACTCATGTGATATTGACGAACATATGTGTGTGTTGTTTATTACTTTGATTTATCAATGAGTGAGATCTTTTCATAGATCAAACTCGATATCTTGGGTAATAACAATGTATACATGATGTCTCGAGCAGTATGCATGAGCACCGTGTCCTGGTGCGCCGGGTTGATGATATTCTCTTAAGGAAACACAAGTTCATGTTGAAACCCTGCAGGTGGAATTTATTTCTTACATGATAAAGCTTGTGTGGTACTACTCAAGGTTTTAGATGTTAATTAATTATAGCTCTCAGAGGCTGACATAATTAATTAATGAACATTATATCTTAAACACGAGGAATGGCTGGACTAAAGGAGAAAGCATATTCGTAAATATGTATTAAATTGGTAGGTCAGTTTTACTTCTTTAGTGGAATAAAAGTAAAACTTAATTTATTTAATTATATCCTAAGTTTATTGGATATTGGATATTAAATAAATTAGTGGGCCAACTTAATATTCTTCTAGATCCCTGTTGTAGCCCAATTGACTGATAGTGGACTGGATATTGAACTTGAGATAGAGGCCCAAACCTAGTAGGGTTGGGAGTTGAATTTTCGGCCACCTCCCCTATAAATAGTGGAGGTGGGTTCGAAAATTTCAGTCATTAGAAATCAGCCCCTCTTTGTCTCTCAAAGTTATCCACAGATTTCACAAGCGTATCTAGTAGATTTCAGCCCACTCTGAATCTAGATACAATTCAGGAATACAACAGAAGATCTTGGAGTGGAATTGTGCAGTGGCCGTGTGTGACATAGGTGGTACCATTACTGTATTCATTCAATAGCAAGATTAGAACTTTAATCTTGTCAACAAACCGTCTATCAATTTGTAAGTAGATTCGTTTATATGTCTTCCGCTTTATTAGATTCGAATCTGCTTTGCATGCCTTTTGTTTAGACTGTGATAAACATGCATGTTACATAAAATTATGATTTGCATGAACACGGATTAATGAACATCCAAATGATCATGCGGTGGTTTAATTCCAAAAAACCCCAACAGTTAACGGACTCCGACTCCTTTTCCCAAGATGGATCATTGGGTGTGTACACTAGATATTATATGGACGGTCTAGCAAGAATATATATAAGTGATGAATGGGGTTTTTTCAGTGTTATAATATCAATTTTAGTGACTTTTGTAATTAAGGTCATTTTGTGTTTCAAATGAATTTGTACAAATAAAACAAAAAAGAGACCAAACCTAGAAATTACTGAAATCACATAATGATAACTCAGGGGATCGGAGCCTCATTAAAACCAATATATGGAAAATCCATTGGGAGAAAATCATATTGGAAAAAAGTACCCTTTTAAGAAAATCGAAAATATCTAGGACTGTAAAATTCCTTATGCAAAGCATAAACAATACAAGGTAATGAAGACGATGTTGCTAGTAAATCGACCTAAGGCATTAATGGAGAAGCTAGTAAATCGGCCACTTGATTGCCTTCTCCTAAGATGTGTGAGAGACACAAAAATGAATGCTAGCCAAAAAATCTAAATTACGACACCAACGAGCTTTGACAATCCATGGAACCATGCTGCTTCGAGAAGAAAGAAGAGAAACAACATATATAGAATCCGTCTCTAGCAAAACATAGATAGAATCCATCTCTAGCAAAGTAAAGTCTAGAGACATAAAGTTCTCATCATCTTACATTGTTCATTGCAGGGGATTTATTGAGCATTTAAGCATCCATCAGCCGAATGTTGAGCAGACGAGAGCAAAACGGAGGAAAAAATAACATAAGTTCAAACCATGTAACCCAAGGTATAAGTGAACCACTCGCGGCGTGTTCAGTGTGCCAACATAAGTAGGGACTGGAAAATATATAGTCTAACCTTAGTCAAAGACATTGAACTATGGTAAAGAACAATCTCAAGTACCTGAAGAGAACTCGAGATAGTATACTCGTTTATTGCTCGGACAGTCTAATTCTTTTGAGTTATATATATGGACTCGGATTTTCATGCTGATAAAGATCAGAGTAAATTTACCTCAGGCTATGTGTTTATTTGGGGGTGGAATCATTGCATGAAGAAATATCAAGCATAAATTCATAGCTGACTCCACCATGAAAGCCGAATTTGTAGTTGTCTCTGAAGCCGCAAAAGAGGTTGTCTGGCTCCAGATCTTCTTGTAAGACTTGAGCACGGTTCCTGATTTTCCTAAGAGTATCACGATATACTGTGATAACTCAGGTGTAGTTATAAATTCAAAGGAACTAGAGCCCATAAGGAAAGTAAACACATAGAGAGAAAATATCATTTTATTCTAGATATCATTAAGAGAGGAGATATGACAGTATTCAAGATTATATCAGAAGACAACATGATTAACCCATTAATGAAGAGTTTATACCCACTAAGATCTTTGATGGTCACATGGAGAAGATAGGAGTACGACGTAGACATGGGGTCATTTTAGTTTTATTTTGAGTTTGACAGTTAGCTAGTGTGGTTTTATACTTGAAAAACATGCTTCGAGTATAAGTGGGAGATTGATGATTTTGTATTATGGAAATCGTGTCTTTATATGCATTAAATAATATTTATGATATATAGAATGAAATTTTTAGTAGTCATTGTGTGCATTTATATATATATATGCATGGTCTATATACTTTGCATTGTAGATGATATGATGTGAGTCGACACACATGAAGATTATATCATTAACTTTGATGGTTTTAGACACATCATCGGTACGCCGTAGAATAAACTGATGATTACTTTATATTGATTAACAGATTATTCTAGTTACCCACATGTGTATTTAATTGGATCAAGATAAGATAATATTCTTTATTCTGACCTTAATAAAGAACAAAGATCTATAAAATTCGGGTTCCTAATCTATATAAGAATGTCGGACATATATATGTTGCGTGCAGTGCTTTGATTTATCAATGAGTGAGATCTTTTAATATGATCAACAATTTCAATATCTTGGGTAGTGGCGTTTTCATATATAATGGGTCGTGCATTATGTATGGAAATCATGTTATGATGTCTCGATGATATCCTTTGAAGAAGTACAAAGTTCACAGTCAATGCAACTGTGTTGATTTCTCACACTTGCAGTTTTCGACGGTTAGTTGTTGCAGTGGCTAGTATGTACTACAGTGGTGGCTCAAACTTTATCAGAAATTTAGGTGCTATCAAGGTTATTACTTCAAGGTTTTTAATCCTTTCAGATTTCTCAAGGGTTGAGAGCTTCCTCAACGAAGATGCTTCTTAACAAGCTAGATTTGATCTTTTATTGTGATTGTGGAGAAGATTGATTTTTGCAACGTTTTCTTGAGTTCTTGAGTTTCTAAGTTTTGTTCTCCACTATCTAAATGAGAGTGTGATTCTCCTTTTATAGGTGTAGAAATATATTTGTGGGAGATATTCAATTGTCTTTGTAGTTTTATTTCCACGTGGCTGATTTTGTGAATTTCTATTTCAACTATTGATTTTACTCTTTGCACTTCAATTGTTTAATGCACTATTAATTTTAGGGAGCTGCTAAATGCACCATCATTTTTATTCTTTGCACCACAAATTATTTTTCATTTTCTTTTATTAGTTATAAATTTAGGGAGTTTCTGTTTGCACCCCCATATTTACTCTTTGCACCCCAAAAAAATAAAAAAAAATATAATAGTTTTGAAGTTACTGAAATGCCCTTTGTTCAAAAAGAAAAAATTAAGTGTGGTTCGAAAATAAAATTTCGAACTCATCGTGTTTGTTCGAAATTTTATTTTCGAACATACATAATTTTTAAAATAAGCCATGTTCGGAAATTAATTTTTGAACACACCATATTTGTTCGAAAATTGATTTTCGAACAAACATGGCATGTTCGAAAAATAATTTCTGAACGGACTCCATGAATTTTTTTTAAGTAGCGTTCGAACACAAGACTTCGAACATATCCATTATGCTCGAACAGAAGACTTCGAACATATTCAGAATGTTCGAATACACAACTTCGAACGGAACGCGATTTTTTTTTATGCTTTTAATTTTCAGATTTTATTTTTTTTTAAGTAAGGGCATTATAGTCAATTTTAGGGGTGCAAAGAGTAAAAAAGGGGGTGCATGGAGAAGTTATGGTGCAAAGAGTAAATATGGGGTGCAAACGGAAACTCCCTAAATTTACCTAAAAATTCTTACTAATAAAAAAAATTCATGTTTTGTTCGAACTCATGTGTTCGAACAGTCTGAATATGTTCGAAATTCTGTTTCCGAATGGTATTTAAACAAAAATTTATGAAGTTCGTTCGAAAATGAATTTTTGAACACAACATGTGTGTTCGAAAATCCATGTTCGAACAAACATGATGAGTTCGAAATTTTATTTTCCAACCACTTTTGACTTTTTTCTTTTTATGCAAAGCGCATTTAAGTAACTTCTTTTTTTTTTTTTTCTTTTATGGTGTAAAGAATAAAATGAGTGGTGCAAATAATCATTTATTTTTGTCATTTGTCTCTTAAATTCTTTAAGAATCAGTCTAGTCTTATTATTAATCTGACTAAGTTTAGTTCTATCTAACTTAGTCTATTACAAGAGTTTTTACAAAATAGATTAATTAACTGATCGTCTCTTACTTAATTTGGCATTTCATCAAAACAAATTGACTGAATTTCCTAGCAATTTTCCCATTTTTGATTATGCCAAAACAAGGTAGAAAGGAAAATTTAGTTTTTGAAACTCGTAAAGGATGTTCAGGCACTTTTTTTAACTTTCTTTATATATTATGAAAATTTCAGTTCGAATGAATAGCGTCTTAGTTCGAAATTATTTTTTCCGATATTTCCATATTTAATTTTTTACCTCTTCTACGACGATTCTGACAGTAACGAAAAGAAGCCACAATGTCAATAGGAGTTGTTTTGAATCGGGTTGGTGGGCTATTGACATGAACAACCGCTCTGTTCGTCTTCCTTTTTCTTTTTTATTTTTTTCTTTTTAATTTGTGTTACAAAGAGAAATTTATGTGGTGTAAGAAAGCAATTTTGCATTTAAGTAAGTTCAAAATTATTTCATTTTTCCTTTTTTTCATTTGTAATGCAAAGAGTAAATTTCATAGTGCAAATAACAACTCCCTAAAAAAATATACACTATAAATCATAATAACAGTTAATCACAAGTCAAACACTATTCTGAATTCTGATCATTCCCAAACTGAAAATCGTGTGAAACATTATTTCGCTATAATTTATTTTCAAGATAGAGGTCAAGAGACAATGAAAAATAAATACAAATTTGAGCGTGGCAATCTTTCTCAATAGAATAGTACATCAAAACCAAAGTTTCTTCCCTATAATTACCAAAGTAAATAAAATTCCCTAAAAAATTATAACAACAATGTGTGCTACAACGCAGAAGCATTTCGATTCAAATGGTATCGATCAAGTTTCTTGCTTACTCGTCATATATCCTATATAATATAAATATATATATATATATATATATAGATATCTGGACTTTGTAGTTGTTCCACTATGAGCATGCATTTTGCATGATAATGCATTGAAAATAATCATGTAGAGATGTGTTGTGTTGTTCATGAATCACCTAGAAAATGTTCTTGGAGGAAATTTAGCAGCAGGACCTTTTTCTCCGGTAGGGAAGCTTTCAGATTTCCCTCGTTCCAGATTGGGAGACCCTTCTTGTTTTCTTGCTTTATCACCGTGATGGCTTTTCTCGGATGACTTTCCTTTGGACTCGTGATGGTTGTGGCGACGTTCAGATTCTCCACCATGTTCAACGTTCTGGACAACATTCCGGCCTTTATCCAAGTTTTGGAGCTCGGTTGCAATTTGGGTGCGTCGTTCCTTTAAGAAGTTAAGTCTGTTTGTCAGCTTTGACAGAGCATTGGTAGAATTAGAACCCTAGCACATAAACATGAATTTATTTTCAGTGACAAAACAGCACACACACACACAGATTCTCTTATTTTTATATACTAGCATGTCTTTTTGAACTCTGGCAGCAACAAGTCATGATCAAAGCACTAAGTTACCCAAAGATTAATTCACAGAAGCAAGTTATGTCTATGAAAAATATGCTACTTTCTACCTGTTTCTCTAAGTTCTTGTGATATTAAACTGAATGAATATGGGATTAGCTTTCTTTTTCTTTAGTCTATTCTTTTTGCTGATAATTTTGCTTCATTTTATCCTAGTCCTAAGTAAAGCAACGTATTTCAAGTATCAACACTTATACTTTTTATGTATACATAAAACTTGAATGAAGAAAACATGAGAAAATCTACCTCAGCCTTCGTGCTAGACTTTCTAGAGCTAGATCTAGTGGTGCCCTCCATGTTCGCTTTCGGATTTTGTGCAGCATCTACTTGCTGGTTCTGAGGCAATGGTATGTTTAGTGAAGAAGACGACTCTCGTTTCTTATCTCTGTCTTTGCCTGTTTTGTCCGAACTGGACTGTTGTACACAGAGGAAAAGCAGCAAGTTATGCTCATGCTCTATCAAAACATTGGTTGCACCTGATATTCCTAAGATATAGAAATACCAGGCCGAGGTTACAACTTTATCTAAGATAATTAGATGATAACTTAAACAGCCATGTAGTAGTGATTACTCAACAGGCAGCTGTGTGACAATTTAGGTTACAGCTTTATCTAAAGATAGTTAGATGATAACTTAAGCAGTCATGCAGTAGAGATTATTAAACAGGCAGTAGTGTGACAATTCAGATCACTCCAAATGTTGCACTTGTTTTTAAATGCCTGCAATCTATTGGGTGAAGTGTTACGATATCCCACATCGATTCCACATGAAAGTGTGGAAGGGTATATAAGTGGGGGTCAACCCTTTACCTTCGAGGCTTTGTGACCATGGAATTGCGTTAAGTTAGAGCTCCCTATCTTATAGCCTAACATGAAGTTTCTTGAATATTTATCAAGTTCTATACGCATGATACTTTCTTCTACTAAATGACGTATCTTGCTAGAAAACTCAAATTATGATAGATGGGGAAACAAAAGCAAGCAATAATGGATTAAATCATATTCAATACCTAGCTGGGTTAAAAGCCATGCTCAATAGATCTCCAAATACATTTGTCTTACTAGATGCAGTTTCTTTAATCTTTATACTTGTCAGACATATTATTCACGTGCCACTGCAGAATATCAGATTTCAGGAAAATCACAAACCCATCATAGGTCTTGTGTCAGCTTCAATCTATGAAAGTGGCAATTTAGCCTTTTACAAGCCACTTAAAGTATGTTAGTTAAACAATAATTAATGGTTAGTTGGTATCTAAGGATTAGTAATTGAGGTAGAGATAAAGTGATGATTAAGCGTATATGCTGACAAGCTTGTGGTCTTATAGTACTGACATCATTAAGCACAATACAGGTGACAAGGTTGCTGAACATCTTGGTCGGGATATGATCCTCATGAGTTGCCAAATCTCTCTCTCTCTCTCTCTCTCTCTCTCTCTCTCTCTCTCTTCATTTCAAGTGATATCTTCAGAAATAAACATTGAGGTGACATGCCTCTGTGCATGAATATCTACATCTTCCCAAAAAGATAGAATGGATTCAAGCATGAATTACCATAACTGGATAGAACATGCATGGATGTTCTCAAGAAAAATACTACCAAAATTGCATTGTAATCACCATTCATGAGAGCATAACTAGACCAAACAAAACTCAGTTCTCTACTTTTGAGTTCAGCTAAATAAATTATGACCTGCACAGTTTCTCCTGGTTAAGATAAGTAACATAACTAAATCAAACCAACATTAAATCCATTCCAGTGAAAGAGGTATACCTTACTTCTGGACAAATTTTCAGAAGTACTAGAAGAGTGTGCTTTCCTGCACCTACAGTGAAAGAAAACAAAAACAGGCTCACATCTTGACAAAAAACTCATAAGTAGTCTACACTGATGAAAAATAAAATGCAACCTAGTTGCATATGAACTATCCCAAAGCTAAAGACCCTTGACCATTGACCATGGTTTTGGGTTAAGTTAGGGCTCCCGAACTTATATGCCTAAAAATTTGGTCTGACCTGCCCGATTCAAGCAGGCTGCGGAAAGGGGCTACCTGGAAGTGGGCCTAGGGGTTGCCACCCGGATGTGGGGCCAGGGTTGCCACCCGGAAGCGGGCCTTAATGTGGGTTGCCACCCGGAAGTGTGATGGAGATGGAAAAGTTCCCGTTGAAGTGAGTATTGAGCATGTCTTTGTGCTCTAAACATAAGTTCATCTTTCATGCATGTGTATAGACAGATATAAAGCTTTGTTTTTCAGCATGTCTATCAACTCTGTAGAGTCCAATAAATTTTGATATGGTGGACCATACTAGAAACAAATAATTTCTGGGAGCTACATGAACTATTCTAGTTAACTAAGCTGCGATCTATCTAGGTGTATTGAGATGCATAGGAATAGAAAACCTGCATGGTCCAATTAATTTATTTGCATAGATTTTTTTTATCACAGGTCATGCATATGTTGATAGGCATGCAAGTATCTTCTTCACATTTATGAGAATTTGAATAAGATCCATGGATGTATAACCATTCTAGATCAAGTCAGACATTGATCAGTTCCTGAACATAGCTTTTGATACTAACAAGTCATCCCGATTTCCAAGCCATTTAAATGGGACCTAAGAGCGATAGATACTTGAGCAGGCATGGAATAGGATGTATTTATTTTAATACACTGTTTGAAGAATTTTATGAGAAAAATTATTACTGAATTAATAAGCATCATTTGTTCCAAGTATTTTGTTTTCAACAGGTGTTAAAATTCTACGACTAAAATTGCAATTAAAAAACCTTTTGACGATGTTCATGGATGATAATTTCCTACTATAGCAACCAAACTTTCAAATCCACGATCACTCAAATTAATATATTTTTTAAACTATTGTAAGAGCCCAAAACTGTAGCTTCAACACAAATGCGTATAGTATGTGATACCGCCAGGCAGATAATGTCAAGGCATCAAAGACATCTTGAGATGCTAAAAGTTTTGACAAAGATACAATTGGATTGTCATTGAAAATAGTTTAACCTCAATGTCCACTGAAAACACAAGATTCACCTGTTTTATTTGTTATAACTGTACTATAGGGCCCGGATGGAAAGACATCGAGAAGCCCAGAATGCACAAGAAGTTGACAACAAAGTCATGCACAAAGAGAATAAAAAGAATAGAAGGAAGAAAAATAAATCCCTTACGACTTCAATTGGTTTGCATTCTGATTGAGCTGATTGCTTATATCCTGACCAATCCTGCAATTTTGTTCACGCTGCTGTCTAAGCTGAAACTCAAGATCATCAGCCTTCTCTTTTAAATTTGTAACATTTGCCTCTGCTTGAGCGACTACCTCCATCTCTGCCTTCATCTATCATCAATTCAAAGTTGGTTATTCACAATCATGATTAATATATATGTGTATATGTGTGCGTTCTCTCACACACAGAAACAAACTTTAACCTTATCATCAATAAGTGATGAGACAGATAGAGGTAGTTGTGATATTCTAAGTGCAGCTTCAAGTGCCTTCTTCAACTCGATCTCCTTCTGTAACTGCTGTATTAGTCCTGCCACCTGCATTACAATTTCCTCTTGAGTCTACTTAAAAGTTATTCAGTGAGTCAAGTGAACGTGGATAGTAACTGAGAGCTTTTGTCACTAAGAATAAAGCCATCACCCCCCATATAAAAAAGAAAATAGGTAGTCTTTTTTCGCACAACAGTATGTATCTATTGTCATACACCCACAGAGTTTCAGGTTTTTCTATAATGATTGTGAAAATAATAAGATTCTACAGGACCATGGTCTATCAAGATAACTCATATCCAATACTCTGCATTAAACAATTACATTTAAGTATCAACGATTAAATTTAAGTATCGCAGACATTATATTTATTGCACCGGGGGGGGGGGGGGGGCAGAGAGAGAGAGTCTATTACAAAGTTCTTACCTCTTTCTCAAGAGATAAACGGCGTTCTTGCAATTCATGCTTCCTCGGCTCCAGGCCATCTAGCAGAACAGAATTAGTTGCAGCCTATTTTGGAAGAAGACAAGTCAAGAGATCAACAATCTAAGAGAGATTAATGTAGACTTCACTAGAGGGAAAAAGAACACTTGAAGAACTACCTCATGCGAAATTCTGGTCTGTAAATCTGTCTTAAGAGATTCAAGCTTTTGTATTGCAGCCCTAGTAATAAGGCCAAACTAATGTGATTAACTTGTGGAATAAATTTTTTGACAAGGAAAATATTGCTGGCATGAGCCTATGAGAAATTGACAAAAATGTGGATGTGTGCATTTCCTCAAAAGAATATGTTAAAGCAGAAGATAACATAATGTGAGACAAATGAATGTTTCTGGCAATATTTTTCACACTTGAAAATTACATACATACATACATATATATATACACACACACATATTGTTAGAAATGATATTGGGCCTAACTCACCCTCACAAAACCAGCTTGTAAGGGGAGGGTTTCCCTCACATTAGTAAGTGGCACATGCCACTTTCCCCAACCAATATGGGATAATTAACACGCCCCCTCACGCGCAGCGTGGAACTATGCCACGAATCACTGAGAACTTGATATTGGGGGCCCCAATATTGAAATTGGGGTTGGCTTTGATACCATGTTAGAAATGATATTGGGCCTAACTCACCTTCACAAAACCGGCTTGTAAGGGGAGGGTTGCACTCACATTAATAAGTGGCACATGCCACCTTCCCCAACCAATGCGGGATATTTAACATATATATATATATATATATATATATATAAAGCTAGTCGCTCTCAAAAGAACACCATGATTGACTAAAATTTAAAAAAAAAACACCAAGAATGATAGTAATTGGACAATCAAATTAATCAGAACTTTTCTATAATTTGTCACTGCCCAAGTTTACCAATTTAGTACCCTGTATAGTCAATGTCTTCCTTCATCCCAGACACAAGAAATGCCAATTGATAAATAGTTTAAACAAATAATAAGTACCTCCCTTTATCTCATCCATGATCATATAAGGTGCACCATATTTGAATAATATCACAGGGAAAATTAAAAGAATAATTGATAAAATTGTTCCTATTGTAACAGACAATCCAATAATTTGAAGAAAGATCTTTATCCTTCACTCTACGTTTTAAGTGATCCAATATGCAAGTTTTGCCAGATTTTGATAGTTAAAATTATGCGTCAATTAGCCCAGCAAAATCCAGTATAGTGCCATTAAGTCTACAGGTCATAAATTATCACATTTGAACAAAAATGCTTTGTTGTAAATATTTCAATAAAACTGAGAGCATTTTAAAGTCTTAACAGTTTCTCACCCTATCAACTCAGAGCTCTTCAAGGAAAAGTTTCAGAACAAATTTTCATTTTAGGACAAAGAAAAACATAAAACATCATTGATAATTTGATTTCCTTCACTGTTTTCTAGTTAAGACAAGGTTAATTTGACATAACAG
This sequence comes from Perilla frutescens, assembly GCA_026008535.1. Classification (NCBI taxonomy): domain Eukaryota; kingdom Viridiplantae; phylum Streptophyta; class Magnoliopsida; order Lamiales; family Lamiaceae; genus Perilla; species Perilla frutescens. Next base: position 560,672 of record BRKX01000020.1, on the reverse strand, counting down.
GACTTTTGGAAACGCTACCAGGCATCTGCTTCCAATAAACATATATCCAATCTTAAATATTAGAATGAGTGGTGGTGTGGTGAATCTAAAAGCTGATTTTGATGGATTCAATATTCTAACTCAGTAACAAATTATCACTTCGCAAAATCTAATTTGCTTGTCAATTTACAAGTAAAAGTTATATTGTGAACTTTTTATGCAAATTAGTTCGCATTCATATTTGTGGAGGTACTTGTTTAAGTACAGATGGAGATTTAATAGGCTAATTGAAAGTTGGGATCTGAAATCTGGATCAGCTGAATTTATAAACAGCATTACAGTTGTAAGGGAGGACTGGACAAGTTGAATTACAGCTGAAAAACAAGTTGACAAGGACCTCTGGATGGGAAATTGCTAAGTAATTAACCAAAAACTAATTCGGGATGGCTAGTGATTTCAAATAAAATCAAACCACACATAGAGGTCCTGATATATGAGTATCAGGATCTGTGATCTGTTTGGTGGCCAACCGGCCTCAAACTCTAAACTTAATGAGTAATAAGAAACATTTTAGGAGAAAGGCCAAAAGCACCAATTAATAACTTCAACTGAAATTAATCTGCTCTACAAGGCATAGTCCTCTAAATACTTGCTACTTGCTAGTTATCCTAAAGAAAGTTTTTATTGAACTAAAAAAATCCACAATGGTTTGAATCATGATGCAAATTAACGAAGATCATTCTTAAATTCTATGCAAATCTAATTGGAACTTTCAAGTTGAGAATTTGTTCGGTTATATCAACTAAAAACTGTAAATTTCAGTTACCCTACAGTTTACAGGTTTAAGCATAGTTGTGATCATATGATATATCAATACTTCAATTAAGAGAGATCTAAAGACTTATAGAAGCTGAAAACATAACATTTAGATTTTACTTGATGAAAAAACATCACTTACTCATCTTCAACAGGAAGGTCAATGGATTCCATAGAAAGGTTCCTCTTTCCCTGGACTCCAAACCATTAAGTGAGTTTCATCTTCAAAAGGAAAATGACTGAATGATACAATGACTTGAAGTAATTTAAGAAAGAATAGGCTGAAGGAAGAGCACCTAATCCTCAAAAGTATTAAGCAGTGGATAATTTTAATGGAAATTTATAATTAATAAATAACAGCCAAGAGTTAGTTATTCCAGAGTGCTGCACCTCAGCATTAAATTAACTCGAGTACATAACAATCAAATGAAAATAGTATACTTACAGAAGCACGTCCCCATACAGTGGGTCTTCGCAAACTGCGTGTACGTCCATGAGATAATTCAGTAGATACCATTGATGTTTCATCAGGATCGGCCCCTAAAAACTCAAAGTTGCATGATTGCATATTTGCATCTTCTGTATCAGGAGCATTGTCAGTTCCTTCTGCATCATGCTGAGGCAATGAGGTCTGACGTGGACCTGTTAAACTTTGGTTGGCTTCAAGAACATCATCTACTTGAGGAGATTTGGAACCTGGACTATCACTTCCTGAGACCTGCACAAGACAAACTCAAGGGCATAAGAAAATGCATAAAAGAAGTTTCACTGATGAGGGACAGTATAGAGCAGGTTAAGTAAAGATTTTACATGTCAAGTTGAAAGATTGGGGGCAAGTCCCAGTGATGAGTTTAAGTGGTTGATTGTATAGCTATCTATAACCTTGTAACCTTGTTGCATAAAAGGTAAGTTAAAAATAAACATAAACCTTTTCTCTGTATTTGTTTTCACCAGTCTCACTACTAGCTCGACTTGATTCATGCTCAAAATCTTCATCCATGTCAGATTCAGTTTCAGTCATGTCATCCTCCTCAAAGCTATCATCATCATCTGTCATTTCCTCACTTTCAGTTCCACTTTCTTCTGAATCAGTGTAGGGTTCATGTGTTACAGCTACATCCTGAAACAATTAAACGAAGTTGGTAACATACAACCCCTAGAATCTGGGAAATAGAACGATCTATGGTGGCACATCCTTGCATGTATGCACAGCAGGTATTTCAGTATTTTTTCTTAGCATGAATATACCTATGCTTTGGAAATGCTTGTGTTTTTAAAAGTCTTTGTCTGGGAATATGCTACTAAATAATGTGGTAGTGTTGGTGAAGATTATGGCGCTTGAATTATATAAGATTTTAAAAGTGTCTAATAGCAATAAGAATCTTCTGGGTGTGTGCTGGAGGAGGCAAAGAAGATCAATCATATTGGCAGACTGCATCATTATTCATAGTTATGAACTTATGATTTGATTAGCTTAATTTAGAAAAAGATTATGTTCTTGTTATATTTTAAATAGAGAATATTATAGAAGGCATCATCAATAAAACTAATGAATAATTCTGTTTTACGTTGTTTGGCCTGATGGGGTTACAGTTACAGGGTATATCTGTTGTTTCTCATTAATTCCAATTCAAGCAATTAACATCCTTTGATTGCTCAGTTTGAACTGGCTTATTTATCTATGTAATCTCCTGCCTCAACCAGTCAAAATAAATAAATAAATATAGAAAACCTCTTGAGAAAACTGGAAATTTTTACTGCGAAAAAAAGCTGTCTCAGAATTATTTTCGAATAGGCTTGTCACTCGGGTAAACAAAATGTAAGAATCACAAACTAAGAATAAAAGAAACATAATAAATAAAAACAGAAAATTTGAATCCAATTTTTCTGGCTTGCAAATCTGTGAACAATTTCACACAGTTGACAGATAATTGGATCGTGAAGTACGGCAAAATTACTTTGTCCAACAGTAGGGAGGAAATACATGTGGTGATACCAATAGTAGTTGCATATCACTATTGATTTTTCATGATAGTGAAATTAATCTTTCCTCAAAAAGAACAAATGGGAACTTAATTGGTAATCAAATCAAGATGAAAATGTTTCAGCCCAGAACCGGTGAACCTAATCTGCAGTCCCTCACTACCCTAAAATTTGAAATTATTTCCTACTCTGATCAGTTTACTACCCAATAGTATGGTTTATAAAATGTTGTTAAGGCATCACTACAGCCAGCAACATAACCTCTCCAAATGTTTGTCAGGAACAACATAATCCCACACATAATTTTCCTTCATGGGGAAACATAAAAATTGTGTCTGGAAATGACCCCAGAGCACAGTATGCTTCTGACATGCATTTATTACAAAATGAATGGAAAAAAAAATTAAAAAGAAAAAATAAAAGAAGAAGATAAGGAAATAGCAGGAAGAAGAGAAGCTACAGATAAGCAACTTTGCTTTTGCCGATAAAAATTCTGAGATTTAACCTGACACACACACTTCAATTAATTACAAGAGGCTGGACTACGATTTTAAATCCAGGAGATGAATGAATCAGCCCCTGGCAGAGTCCCTCCATCCGCAGATGGCTATTACTTTGAAATCCCAATGGAGGTTTAGATGAAGATGGTAAAAGTTGAAATTCTTATATACTTTATACAATTATACTTTGAGTTTTAGACCCAAATGTAAAGCCGAAAAACCAATATTGGTGAACGTGACTCATGAAGTGGGATGTCTAAGCTTTGTGTATCTTACTAACATTTTGGGTATAATCTAGAACAAAAATATTCACCAAAACTTTATGTAATGAAAAGATGCATGAAAATGTATTGTGACATGCAATGCAAAAAACCTCACTATGAAGAGTTAAGTCAGATCATACATAGGCAACTGGAAAATGAAAACAATGTAAAGAGGGAGAAATTGAAGCATACCCCAAATATGCTTTCATATTCTTCCAGTAAGGTAATAGCAATGGCTTGAGCATGATTAGCTGCAGCAGCTGCTTGCAAAAGTTGCAAAGAGCCATCAGCTCCTACATTAAAATCGTGATCGAGTTCGCATTCACCATGAAGAAGAGGGCGAAGAAGTAAGGGAGCCATGCAAGCTGCCACAGCCGAAATGCTCATTCTGTTCACTGCCTTGTGGGAAGCCACCGTTCTGCTCATCATAAGAATTCTGATGTAGGGAGCAAAAGAAACATAATGAAGATTCAGAACAGAGTTAAATTTAAAAGGCTTAAATAAAAATAAAGCAATTCGCAAGAAATGTTTCTAAGGGCACATCAAAACTCTTTTATAGACAGAAAAAGATTGTCTGGTACTTGATTTTGTTTGACATTTGCAGATGTATCACTTGCATAAAGTTTTCTCAAAACTTGATTTTGTTTATAATTTCCATGTATGCTTATTTATATACCTATTTATGTATGTCAAGAAATCCAGAATTAAATTATTTTTTAATACAATATTTCAACATCTACATCCTATAAAACACAACTACTTTTGAAAATGAACAGGCTAAATTCTAGTCTCTATTCTAGGAGAAATATACTTGCACAGATTTTATACATATTTGGACAAAACATTTCCAACTAGACATAATGTCAATATCACTGGAGTAGCAAAAGAAAAGAATTATTATTTTTCATAAAAAATTTAGATCATGCTGATGCATTTATTGTTAAGCTGTGGCTCAATAATTTTGAATAGTTAAGGAAAAATAAACTTGTCTCAAAAATCAATAGTTCTTTGGTAGAGTTTGTTTCTGGCGAATTCAGACTTGAAATCTATTTTCTTGTTCGTGATATCTCGTAGTATCTGGGTTAGACAGCCATTGAAGGTTGCTCCATAGGCGCGTTCCGAGTTCTCGTCGATTCGGGGTTCGTTTCGGGTAAGTTTCACCTATCCTTGTCGTTTTTCTTCATCATCGATCCTTCCACCACCACCACAGCCACCACCCACGTCCATAACACTCCCATATCATCACCAACACCCTCAAAATCGTCCCACTTCAGATCAAAAGTCGGATTCATCGATTTAGGTCTAAAAACCCTAAATCGGGTCAGAACTATATATATATATATACACACACACACACACACATATACAATTTGATTCAAATAGGTATTAGCCTTCCACTCTTCATATGAGAATTAAGAACGGTGTTTATTATTTATTGCAATTTTATAACTTATTTTATTATATCATAGTGCTAATTTTTTTAAAAAAAAATATATAGATTATCTTATTGTATTTTGATGCTGGTGTTAGTAACTCTAAAATACAACAAAATAAACTATAAAATCATAATAAATAAATATCGTTCATAATTCTCGAAGCATAGTACTCATTATAAGTTAACAAAAGGCCCGTCCTTCAAGTTGTTTGTCTTGTCTTTTATACATTACTAGCGGAGATCTAAAAAAAGGCCCGTCCTTCAAGTTGTTTGTCTTGTCTTTTATACATTACTAGTGGAGATCAGGTGCGTTGCACGTAAATTGTATGTTTTTTTTACTAAAATATGTAAAATTAAAAGTTCTTTTGAAAGTATAAAATTTAAAGTTATAAGCTATATTATAATTAGAAAATATTAATAAATAATTAGAGTAAGAATATATATATATATATATATATATATATATATATATATTAATAGCATTAAAATGAATTCTTTATCTAAAACTATATATATTTATATATATATTGGGCAAGTGTAGATTCCCATATATGCGAATACAATAATCAAGCTTTTTATTACGATCAACATCCATTTGAGCTTTTTCTTGAATTAAAACATATGTAATATAATGAGACTGCAAATTTAATTCCAGAAGAGTGCACTACAATTTCATCCATTAGATGTTGGAATTTTATGGAACAGATTGCATCAAAATTAAAAAGAATCTAATGATCTTTGAGAAAGGTTAAGTAAAGGTAAGAAGCACAGGTCAAACTAGAAAGTCAGTTTTCTATTAGCAAACATATGTAAAACATTCGATATGTGATATGCTCATCCAGAATCCCAAGATTGACCCCACAGTGAAAATATCTTAACTACAAAAGTACATACTGATTATATAAATTGAATGATGTAAATGTCACAGTGATATTGAAGTACCTTTGTAATAAACGGCGATTTGGCTCTGGAAATGTTTCACATATTGCTGAACGCATAGCAGCCACTCTCATGTGACGTTCAGTTCCTGATCATCAAGTAAATTGTCCAAATTAAAAACCAAAATGGAAGGGAACATCAAAATCCATATACATTATGTTGCTTTTTGGATACCACAAAATTAACTGTTGCACATTTCAGGTCTATGTTACGATATCCCACATCGATTCCACATGGAAGTGTGGAAGGGTATATAAGTGGGGGTCAACCCTTTACCTTTGACCATGGTTTTGGGTTAAATTAGGATTCCCTATCTTATATGCCTAACAATTTGGTCCGACTTGCCGGATCTGGGCAGGCTGCAGAAAGGGGCTACCCGATGGTGTGCCCAAGGGTTGCCACCCGGATGTGGGCCCAAAGGGGGTTGCCACCCGGAAGTGGACCTTGGTGTGGGTTGCCACCCGGAGTGTGCCGTCCTTGGACGTCCAGTTTGAAAGGGGGATGGATTGTTACGATATCCCACATCGATTCCACATGGAAGTGTGGAAGGGTATATAAGTGGGGGTCAACCCTTTACCTTTGACCATGGTTTTGGGTTAAGTTAGGGCTCCCTATCTTATATGCCTAACAGTCTATGCATTTATTTATCTATGTTTCTTTTTCTTTTGTCCTGGTATGAAAAGATCCAAACATTAGGAATATAAAGACAAAAAACGAAAGAGAAAAAAGAAACAAAATACTGGAACAACAAACTTACGACAAGCTTCAAGGAGAGCTTTGCAACAAGAAGCAGGAACTGGAGATGAAGGTAACTCCCGAAGAACGTACTAGTTATGATCACAAAAGAAATAATTCAATTGAAATATAATAGAATCTTTAAATTTCAAATGTTTCTTCACCATATGGAAATACCTTTACACAGTCAGCTATGACATGCGCATCCTCATCCGGCGAAAACTCAACTTTCCCTGAATTTGAAACTACATATTTAGTATTTTTGATAAATATATTTATGCAGAATCAGTGAAGCATACGAACTTGGAGCTTTAGAAAATGCACTATTTGATGTGAGATGCACAGTAGAAGCATAGATGTAAAAGCATGTCCTTACTAGAAAGTTTGGAGCTCTGCAGAAATATGGATTTGTGTACATTCTAGACATACATACATATCTCAACTTAGCACAACACTTACAAACCTTTACAGGCAAGAAGAAAACATGACTATTCCTCAAAGTAGTGAAGTAGAGTTAACCCCAGTGGTATTCTGCATTTCCAAACGTTTATTTTTTTGGAGCTCGTAGCTAATTGTCAGAAGAAAATATCCCTACCCCTCTCTCTCCTACAATATTGTTTATCTTGAAGAATGGTGGCTTGTCTAGTTTTAAGTCAATACGAAGCAACTTTTTAAAATTTTGGAAAAGTCCAATCACCCTCTTAAGTTAATTTGTTAATCAATTAATTCCAATTGTTTATTTTATACTTTTGGAGCCTTCAGGGGCAGAAGAGTAGACGTGGAGGAAGCTATAACTTATTTAGTCTTGCAAAAACAAAGTATGCAAAATATAGTAGCACGATCACAATTGTGAGTTTTTCCGCCAACAGAAAAAACCTTTTTGAGGTATTTAAAAATGATAACTCTTTACCATCTTTTGTGTGCATCATTCATCTGTAAAGTACGTAAGTAATAAAATTAAATCATGTAAACACTGTCTTACCATGTTAACTTTATGTGTTTCCACACCCCTTTGAGACTCCGAAAATTAAAGTGGACAAATTCCTTTTCAAAAGAACACTAGTTTCCATAGTAAAATAAAATAAAAATCTATCAAGTTTATTGATTGAATTCTGAGACTATCTCATAGTATCCCACACTCAATATTGGTAGGAGCTGAACCTGTTTATAGGTAAGTGCAGTGAGTTTATTTAGCAATTTGCTGAGCCTTAGTAGTTACGATTTAGACAGAAAATAATCAATCTTGAAAAGCAATAAGAACACAAAAAATGTTTACCCAGTTCGTCAGGATATGACTACTCTGGGGCGTTACCAAGCCAGGTTATTCTCTAGAGATGTAATTTTTGGATTACGGTTACAATTACATTGAGAGACCATTTATAATAGGAGAACCCTAAAAATAAATATTGAACCTGTTTATAGGTAAGTGCAGTGAGTTTATTTAGCAATTTCTGAGCCTTAGTGTGAAATAAGATGGTATCAGAGTCAATATAGGAAGTTCAATTGGACATATACTAGGAGCAAACACTAGATTGAGGAAGGAACACAATGAGGATGTTATGTCTAAGGATAATAATGTTCCCTATTTATTTTGGAGACAGCTTTGCTGTATATATAAATATGTATTAAGGGAATCTCTAACAAATTTCTGACCTATTTCTTGAAAAATCAGTACGCAGGAGCTTCATTTGCAAGTTGCACCACAGGCCTGCAGTGTGATAACTATAAAGATACTACTACTTGTTATCTAAATTTTCCAATAAACTACTATATAAGCATTTTGGCTTATCTACCTTCTCTCTCTCTCTCTCTCTCTCTCTCTCTCTCTCCCCCCGAATACCGAATATTTATAAAGATTCTTTTGTAGCTAATCAGTAGTGTCATCAGTAATCGCTCAATGCTCCATGCTATAAAGCATAGCTGGTCTGAAAATTGTGTTAGATCATAAAGCCATCCTTTTATGCATGACTCCTGTGTCATCCTTCATCTTGCCCATCCTGCTTTAAATCTTATGGTCTATATCTTGTCGAATGCCCCCAGAATTTTAGATAACAGACTTAAATAGCAGAAAGCTTCATACTCTGGGTCTTCCCTACCATCGATCTCAATTGGTACGCACCATATATTCCATTTTTGATTGACTGTTTTAAAAATTCTTACTCTCATCAAGTGTTTCATGCCATCTACATAAAAGACAAAAAGGTTAAGAAATCTATGCATCAAACAAACCAACCAACCTTTTTCAAATTCTTGTATCCGGCGTTCAACATCTTCAACATCTGCAGCTTGCCTCAAGATGCCTTCTGTTTTGATTCCTAGAAAACAACTTTTGAAGATCAATACAAATTAATAGGAAAATAACAAAATATATACAGCTATCATACGAGTAACTAAAACCAAGTAAAACAAAAGAATAAAGAAATTAATCAATATATTTGTTGTATGCAATAAATGCATGGAAAAGTAACTATCTAAGCAAAACATGTCGAAGAATCATGCAACAGTAGATATGTAATTTATTCTAGGAAGACTCCAAAAATATAATTTATAAGCTTATTGTTCATTCTTTGGCAGAGTGTATGCTATAAATCGGTACTTTTACAACTAGTAAACATTATTATATGGTAAAGATGAGGTTTTATTACAAGAATAGCAGGTCAAAATAAGTATGCAATAGAAAAATATGTTCTCCCTTTTGACAACGTGAGTGCAGTAGAAATAGAGGCTCACCATGCTCCTCTAGAAACCTAAGAGCCTTCTCCAAGAAGGATGGAGTGCCATCTATATCTTCCAGGGCAAGTAAAATTGGTCTCCCAATCACTAAGGATTTAGCTGTTTGTCTGTCTTTCACTACAAAAAAGGGAGGCAAGATAATAAAAATCACAGTCAATAAGCAAAGTTGAAACACAGAAAAACAAAGGCTACTGCAGTGCTATGACATCCCACGTGATGTAATCAGACTCAAGGTCTGCAGTTTCAAGCCCATGACATACCAAACCTAGAACATGATGGCTCCTCAAGGCTGGGTGAAAGCTAAACGAATCACATCAAAAGTTCTATTGTAGGGAAAACATAAGAAGATGATAGGAAATTACTATTATTGAAAGATATATTATACTGAATCTAAAAGCAAAGGTAACACAAGGGAGGGTACTCTAGCAGATAGAATCTAATATTGTGGCTTTTCTTACTTCAGAACTGATTTAATTCCTATTTAAAAAAAAATTCAGACTGTCTGTTGTTCTGCTGAAACTTGCATTTAAAAAAAAAAAGGAACATGTAAATCATGCATCAAATAGCTATTGTATCTATGACATAGCAGTTGCTCACCTTCTCTGCTGTAATAACAGTAGCCTACCACTAATGGGACAATATTTTAGAAACATCAGAAAATAGTTGCATATTAGAATGGTTAGAAAAATACCTTGATCTGAAGAAGCATCGCCTGCATTTAACTGATCATTCTTGAACATGCCATTCTGTCCTGTAACAAGAGCAGCATTAGGGGCATTTGATAGGGCTTCTTCAAGTGCAGTCTTCCATTCATGCAAATCCTCCAGTGTTTCTGCCTGCATTGCAAACAAAATGAGGTGCATGGCCATAATAGAATCTTAGGTACTAGGTGAGTGCATGGAGGATGATCACGGTCGCAGTAGAAAACAGGCAGAAATTTGTCCTAGCTGTGAAACACATGCTGAAGATAAATCTATTATATACCATGTGGAGGAATATCAAGATTTCAATTATCATTTTCCAACAATGGTAACTTTAAAGAAACCTAAGCAGAAATGGACATAAAGCCGTAATATGATAAGCTCTTCCATTGCTGATATGTACCGTCATCAAAATTCAGTTATCCACTTTACCATAATGAATTAGACACCAGAAGTTGAAATCTAACAGGACATCACCTTGAGTGTGAAAGCTCGTCCATCTCGACCATCAGGGAAGAGCACAGTGAGCAGTTTCTTGTCTTCTTTGACTACCACACTGGAAATGGATCAAAAAGTCAATATCTCCTGTGGTTTGATCGCAAAAATTGGCCAAAATGATACACAGGCAGAAATAAAAAGCCTGACAATTAAAGATAAACTAATTAAAAGAATAAAAGCCAACCTGCCTGAACTGTTGAGATCAATGCCTCCAAGGGTTAAGTTGACTTCACTGGATTTTTGTGGGACGTTCTAAGAAAAAAGAACAAGTTGAACAGACAATCAAACATATGATATACCATGAGAAAAGCACAGCATGATTTTTTTTTAAAGGGCAAAGCAGAAATTAGGGAAATAAGTTCTAGATGTTATTTTGGAATGACAAAATTCCACATCCAGGGTGTCGAGTATAACAAATGTAAACGAGAGATGAAAAATTATATGAATAAGAAAAAATTTCGCCAGCCCCTGATTAATGAACTGTGAAAGCTTACACCATTACAAAACAGAATCAAATGCAACATATATTAATATGGCAATCCTAAAACCTTACAGCACATATTTACATACAGTTTAGGGCTCATCTAATCAATGAAATCACAAAAGGTGTTGAAAAAAATAACAGTAAATAAATATGAATTAAACTCAAGAGATGACAGAAAGCAATTCAAAGTACTACACCTAGTAATACATCCAAAATTTTTGAGCAAAAGAGTTTTAAAAAAGGACTTACTGGATCACTTCTGTAGAAGACCAAGGAAGTCTGAGTTAAAATGAACCACCTTTTCTTCCATGATGTCCAACCAATTCCTACACATGATGTAAAAGATTTTTAAGGTAAAAATTGATTGTTCTGAAGAACCACAAAATGTTTCTCATCATCAAATCATACAACATTTGTTGTTTACAGGTACCCCTTGTCCACTTCCAAAGACACCAATTAAAATGAATCTGAGTCCTAAAAGAATGAAGTTTTATTCTCTTTGTTTTTGTTCTACCTTCAGTCTCTCTTTTTTTAGTACAAAATTAAGGCAAACATTCAAAGGCTAAGTCCCACCATTATGCTAAATGTTGGTTGGTTCACTGAAGTTTGGAGAAGCTTATATAATATAACAGAATTTGAAGATACATTCCCTGTTTTGGTGACTATAGAGGCACCCTTTAAGTATTATTAATTAACAGGGGTGGCCAGTCAAATAACTGGCATTGCACAGCAGAAAAAAAAAATTAATATTATACTTTATCAAAGTTTTCTAGTACTGAACTATCTGAATATTTTGGTGCAACTAAAAATGAATTTAACAACTCAAATAACAACTATCAGTCAATAGTATGATGACATGAATATTGCAATTCCTGAAAAACAATTATGACAATGCATAAAAGATGAATAGATATCGCCATGATAGCATAATGAAACGATTTTATTGAAAAAAATAGCAAATGAGACATAGTCATCACTACAACACTAGGTTGCACACTTGAACAACTCAGAAGTAGGAACCCAAAGTAAGTCGAAAACATACAAAGATTTGTTTAAAAAATGGTTTCCTTTTAGTTTGCAATTTTGTTTCCATCATTTTTTCAGCGAAAGCATCACAACGGCAAACATTTAACAATATGATGTAGGCATCTTGACACAAACCCAACAACCGGATCCTTATACAGCACTAATGTGCTTTAGCTTCCCTGCTGTACTTATAAAGAATTTATTGAGTGATTGTGGAGAAGTATCGAAATCATTTGCCAGTATAACTGCACTTACACAACTAACATAGAAAACGAGTCACATTAAGAGAATTACAAATCCAGGATAAGACTTTGCACCAAATCATTAGTACTCCGTCACTGCAGTGAACTATAAGGTCATGTAATCACACTCTTTTTCCCAAGGCATCACCTTCTACCATACAATTTTGGCATAGGTTTTAGACCCAAAATATCATATCAGAAAATGTAAATGAAGGGAGCAAGGAAAGATGTTTTCAGTTTACCATTTCTTTTTTCTATTAAAGACAAGGCCTAATGAAATGGCAAATCAAACCTTTTGATGACAAAAACAGTGGCCCACTTCTGTAAACCTGCAAAATTGCAAATTAAAGAGCTTGAATAAGATGTCATTGCTAAAGGAAAAGGAAGAATTTAGAAGCTAAAAGAAAATTAAAAGGAAACAATGTAGGCAGGTGTAAATGCCGGCGATACTGCCTAAAATCTCATTTATTATATTATTAGGAGAAATAGGGATATTAACTCTGACAAAACCAGCTAATGCTCACTGTATTTTGACCTCAATCTTGTAGTTGATAACATATAAAAATAAATAAATAAAAAACAGAGATTCCCCCAACAAAGGCCTAGTACATAGTCAAACCAAGAGTGTCAATTCTTGTACAAGATAAAACTCTTCCCCCCAACCTTTAAGCCATAAATCGTGTTACCTGGAGCAAACATCCATCTTTTTTCGAATATGTTGAAGCCTTTAAAGTTAATAATTCTCTGAGCAATTTATCAGCTTTCGCTACTTTGTACAATTTCCAAATGTGTGAGTTTTTAATCTATCCTATGCTTCTATTTTTCCCCCCAAAGGCAAAATTAAGCCAGACTCAATCCCAGCCTCCGAATGTTATCTTCATGACTTCATATCATAAGCATATGATATACATTAGATCACCTATGTAGTCTCCCTCAAAAATCATAATTATGGAAATTTATGTTCCAAATTTTAGCACAATTCCGATAACAATAACCATAGCATTTATCTTCTTCCCAGCATGAACATACGCAACAACGATGATCAAAACAAATATAGATTTGACAAATTGAAGTACCTTACTCCCAGCATGAAGCGCAGGGCTCGGCGGCGCAGGTGGCGGAGGCGGCTCATTTTTGCCGCCACCGGCTTCCGCCTGAACCATCGGGCACAAGATTAACGTTAGACGAAAACAAATTAAATTAGGAGTCGCTAAGATCATCATCATCATCATCAAAATCATGCATCTCAGGAACGTACCTGCGAGGATTCTGCTGCTGCCCCTGCTGCATTGTTGTTCACATTCGTCATTTTGCATTACATACAACCAACTCATCAAATGAAAACCTGCAAATGCATGCATCATTGATCGATCAGACTGCCAAAATTAGATCGTACATCATATTCAAACATTATGTAGAGTAACCTTTTCACCAATTTTCCTTATATTATCATAAAAATTGAACCAATGCGTTTCTGTTTCTCATTTCTTTTCTTTTCCTTTTCTCTTTTTTTTTTTTTGGAAGAGAGAGAGAGACCTTTCTTTCTTGTTTTTCTTTTTATGTTTTTCCTGTATGAAATACGAATGTGTGGAGGGACGGGAATTTTTACACATTTATATATTTTGACGGAATTTTACAGTGATTTTAACAAATAAATTACACTTTCATATTTATATTTTTGACAATTTTTAAAAATTACTTACTTTTCCAAATTTAATAAAACAGTATTCACTTTCAACTATTTTACAAATCTAACAATCAATTTTACCTCCGAAAATCGGATGTAATTAATTGTATTTTAATATTCACATTTCCCCATCTGCGTAGAAAAATTCCTCCAATCAATAAATATTAAAATACAACTAATTACTTCAATTTTTGGAGTGTAAAATTAATTAAATGTTAGATTTGCAAAAATTTTGATAAAGTGAGTACTGTTTTGTTAGTTTAGAAAAAAAAATACTAAAAATAAAAGTATAAAGTGCAATATTCTTTGTTTCCCACCATTTTTTAACCGTCTAGAAATTAAATTATGCAAAATATTGTCAAAGGGAGTTTCTGTTTGCACCCCCATATTTACTTTTTGCACCTCAAAAGAAAAAAAGAAAAAATAAAATAGCTTTGAAGTTACTTAAATGCCCTTTGTTCAAAAAGAAAAAATTAAGTGTGGTTCGAAAATGAAATTTCGAACTCATCGTGTTTGTTCGAAATTTTATTTTCTAACATACATAATTTTTAAAATAAGTCACGTTCGGAAATTAATTTTCGAACACATCATGTTTGTTCGAAAATCAATTTTCGAACAAACATGGCATGTTCGAAAAATAATTTCCGAACGGACTCCATGAATTTTTTTTAAGTACCGTTCGAACACAAGACTTCGAACATATCCATCATGTTCGAACAGAAGACTTCGAACATATTCAGAATGTTCGAATACACAACTTCGAACGGAACACGATATTTTTTTATGCTTTTAATTTTCAGATTTTTTGTTTTTTTTAAGTAAGGGCATTATAGTCAATTTTAGGGGTGCAAAGAGTAAAAAATGGGGTGCATGGAGAAGCTATGGTGCAAAAAGTAGATATGTGGGGGTGCAAACAGAAACTCCCATTGTCAAATTGGTGACTACTTCCATAAATTAATATTGGTGTGGACATTCTTTACTTTTTTTTTTTTACATAAAATTTAGATTAATTAATATCTAAAACCGGATTTTTATTATTTTGTAGCAAAAATTTTTATATCCAATCGTTTTATGAGCTAACCGAAAGCCGACTGACATGCAAATTCTAATTCTTGAAAGGACCGTGAATTTTGCATGGTGTGTGGTAATAATTTGCTAATACGGTTATAGGATGAATTATTTTATCAAGCATGATTTCTCATTTAATTTATAAGTTGATGAATATTTCAATTAATTTATTTTCTTTTTTAATTTTTTTTAGTTTTGAATTTGTGGTGCATTGAGTAATTTTAGTAGTATGAATAAGTAATAAAAGGGTACTGAAGTAATTTTATAATTATTTTATTTTTTCTTTTTTTCTTTTGTGGTGCAAAAAGTAAATTTAGTGGTGCAAATAGAAACTCCCTAAAATATAAGAAAATGGTATAAGATATCATATCAAGTATGTTATATTGATCCATTTGCATCTTTTTTTTTATGTTATATTGATCCATTTGAATCGAGAATTGAATTGCCAACATTGTATTTCATTTTGGTCTTTTATAATGTACTACCATATGTCCATTGCGCGTAATTTGTACGTGTTACTAAATAATTATATGTTATGTATAATTAAAAATTATAGGGGGTCTTGTGTTCACTAGGTCTCCATTAAACGGTCAGCACGGATCAACATGTTGATCTAGTTAACCCGTAAAAAGAAGGTCAAAATCAATATCAATCATAACACTAAAAATTATCAAAAGCCAAAAAGTATCGCATGTATCCTTAAAAAGTATCGGCCAGAAAAAAAAAATCGTAAAAATTAGTATGAATCGTAATACTAAAAAGTATCACTTGTTTTGATTTTTTTTTTTTTTTTTTTGCAGATTGACCCGCATTGACCGTCTGATATATACATAGTGCACACGAGAATGGATGAAAATTATAAGGTATATCATAATTATAAAATATCAATTGGATACCTAATAATTTAGAATAAGATTATACTGAGCATAAAATTAATTATTTTATTTAAAAATTAATGCTAAGTAATTCATCTTTATGTTGAATTTCATGTTAAATTGTGTATCTTCCTAAGTACAAATTTTTAATATGTAAAATATAATTTAAATTTACATAAAACAAAAGGGAAAAACTTAAATTGATGGTCAATAATTTAATCTTGATTAAAATAAATTGATTAGAGTATTATCTTGATTTAATGATTTTCGATTGTGTAAATGATTTTTTAAATTATAACAATTCAAATAAGATAATCGCAAGTGTACAGAAAGGTTGAACTTTTAACAAATAATTTTTCATAAATGCATTTAACATTTCTTTCCATTTTTATTGATGTTTATTATTTTTCACACTTATAAAATAATCAAATATATTTTATTCTAAAATTTCTCTACATTTGATTTTAGAAATTACTAAAATATAAATAATAAATAAAGTTTTTAACTGTACATAATACTCTTGGTTTATTTTGTATTTATCTTCCAAAAAGTACAAAATGTCTATGTTTTAATTGAAGCAGTATGTATATCACTATAAGAGTAGAATTAGACTGTCATAAAATTAATAAATTCAATATAATTTTATAAACGTTTCCAGAAGAATTTAGTAATCTTCTTATATAAATTTTTGCACAGACGTTTGTCGATCATGCATATGGTAACCTTTTTCAACTTGAAAATACCCTTGTTGTGGTTTTCTAATACTCCCTCCGTTTCATTTTGTTTGTTGTTTCAGAATTTTAATCTAGAATTAATAATTAATTTTTTAGACTAATATATCTCCCTTTTATATTACATAAAATCTTATTCACTTATATTTTCCTAAAAAGTTGAAAAAAATTTCTCTCTCCATATATTTGTAAGGTTAAATTTGAGAGAGGGGGTGTCAAAATATATAAAACAACAAACATTTTGAAACAAAAGAAAAAACCTAAAACAACAAACAAAACGAAATAGAGGGAGTATTAATTTTTGAAAATAACAAAAGTTATTAACATATTCAATTTCAAGAAAAATCTAAAACATGAATTATGCCCGCTGAAAATTCTAATAGATGTTTAGTTAGGATTTATGACCGCTAGAAATTCCAACATAGTTTTTACTTGCTGGATATTATAGATGCATTTTCGATCTGTTATTTTAAAAAAAAAAAAAATCCAACGTGGATATACTATTGGATTTATTTAAATATTTTTATTTCAAATTCCAATGGTATTTTAATTCCCGCTCAATTTGTATACCTTCTTAAATTTTTTATTTAAAATTATGTATATCATACACTACAAGAAAAACCTGATTTAACGCGGATTTAACGACAAATTATGTTTCATCATTAAAATACCGACAAATTAACGACGGGTTTATTAAGGATCCTCCAGATCTCATAGATCATAATGTTCCATAATTAGATATAATTAAATATACTGTATTTAATTGTATAGTTCTAGATCCTTCTCCTCATTGTATAAATACTTCACCTTGTGATTAATAATAACATAACTTCTCCTCATAATATTTTGAGTCCTCATATGGTATCAGCCGCCATTCTCTCACGAGATTCTTTACGATCCTAAGCCCTAGCCGCAATGGTGAATCCCCCTCTCCCCGATCCCACCGGCTCAACCCTCGCTACCGCCACCAACACCGCTGCTTCTCCTCCCCCCATCGTCCACATAACTGCCCATCACAACTTGCCGATCACCCTTACGCCGACGAACTTTTCTTCATGGCGCACACATCTCTGCGTTGTTCTAAATGGACACGATCTCATGGGCTTCGTCGACGGCAAGCGGCCCTTCCCCGATCCAGTAGCTGACGTCGCCGCATCGATGGCCTGGTTCCGCCAGGACCAGCTGCTACTCGCGGCGATACTTGGCTCTGTCTCGTCGGAAATTCTTCTGATGCTCGGTGTTGTCTCCACTGCAGCCGATGCCTGGTCCATCCTCAATCGTGCATTTGCTAGTACATCACGTGCCCATGTCATGCATCTCAAAACCTCCCTCACGACGGCTAAGCTCGGATCCCGCTCCATCTCCGATTATGTCAACTCTATCAAATCTATCGCCGATGAACTCGCTCTCATCGACACCGCCATCTCCACCGATGACCTTACCCTTTATGTCATCAATGGCCTCAGTCCCTCATATCGAGAGATCGTGAGTACAGTCCGAACCCGGAAAACAGCATTTCGTTTCGAAGAACTTCGGGACCGTTTTGTCGAACACGAACTGTACCTCAAACAGCTCGAGTCCGATTTTGCACAGCTCATCGCCACAGCTAACGTCACCCAAAGCCGGTCCGTGAACTCCTCGGGCTCCTCTTCTGGACGTCCTACCTCGGGCAGCACCGGCCGCAGTACTTCCGGATATCAGCGTGGCTGAGGAGACCGCCGTCGTGGTGGACGCGGGGGTGGTCGTAATTATTCACCTCATCCTGGTAATTATAATTACTCTGGTTATTCTTCGCAGCCTGTTATTTGTCAGTTGTGTGGTTTTCAGGGCCATACAGCTCCTACTTGCCGTCGCTCCCAGCTCGCCGCCAACATGGCTTAGTCCCCCACTTATCATCACAATCTAAACCCGTGGGTGATGGATACTGGTGCGTCTCACACTATCACCAATGATCAGAGCAACCTATCTCTGCACTCTGAATACGGCGGCACTGATGAAATACAGACTGCTGACGGAAATGGTATGCCCATCACTCATTCTAGTACTTATTTCGTTCATACACCTGCTCGTCGCTTCACCTTGTCTAATGCTCTATGTGTTCCTCGGGCTGCCCGGAACTTGATATCTATCCATGAGTTTACTAAAGCTAACAAAGTTTCTGTGGAATTCTTTCCGTTCTATTATTTCATAAAGGATCACATCACGGGGGGCGGTGGTGGATCGCGGGCCGTTTAGTAAAGGGACTTATAATTTGGATGCTCCTATCACCAGCTCTAAGCCAAAGATTGCTGCTCTTGGAGTTCGCACAACACCACACCACTGGCATGCCCGTCTCGGACACTCATCCAAACGGACGTGCACTGGCATTTTATCTAAATTTCATTTACCTGTCTTGTCTAAGAACAGATTTTTCGATGATGATTGTTTTTCTTGTAATGTGAGCAAGGCTCATAGACTACCATTTGGAGATTCTTCCTTTGTTGATTCTTGCCCATTGGATTATATTTATGCTGATGTTTGGGGACCTGCTTCTCATGTTGCTTTTGATGGTTGTCGATTTTTTCTGCTTCTTGTTGATCTTTATAGTCGATATTGCTGGGTTTACACCCATCATGCTAAGTCACAAGTTGCATATATTTTCAAACAGTTCCGCTTCTTGGTGGAAAAACAGTTCAACACCCCTATTCGCCACTTCTACACTGACAATGGTGGAGAATTTTTGGTTTTAAAACCTTATTTAATTGGCAGTGGCATTTCTTGGCTCACTACTGCCCCTCACACGCCACAACAAAATGGCATTTCTGAAAGGCGTAATCGTCATTTGCTTGAGATATCCCATGCATTGTTACACCATGCTCGTCTTCCTCCTACATTTTGGGGCTTCGCGGTTCAGACGGCTGCTTATCTGATCAATCGGACCCCTTCTCCCATTACTACATCGATCAGTCCTTTTGAACTGTTATTCCAGCAATCTCCTAATTATCTTAAGCTCCGGACTTTTGGTTGCATTTGTTTTCCATGGCTCCGCCCCTACAACCTTGGTAAGCTGGATTTTCCGTCACGCTCTTGCATCTTTATTGGTTATTCCACTAGTCAAAGTGCCTACCGGTGTTTAGACCCAGAATCCGGTCGCATATTTATCTCCCGCCACATCAAATTCTCTTATTCACATTTTGGGATTTTTCCAAGACTGTCTTGCATGACAGTGACAAAGACAAGTTCTTACATTTACTTCATCCTCCATCAGTGCCTCAAAATGTTGAACCAATGCGATCTTCATCTCGGCCCCCTATAGCGCCGTCACTAGTCCCCTCTCCAGTTCTGGCTCCTCTAGTAACCCCGACTGCGCTGATTCCTCCCTCCACCGCACCACCTACTCCTCAGGCGGGCCGAACTCACACTATGTGCACTCGGGCTCAGAATGGCATCTTCAAGCCCTGCAAGCGGCTTTACTCTGCTACCAAGCATCCCATGCCTACAGATGTCAAGCCTACCACTGTCTCTCAAGCTCTCTCATCGCCTCACTGGCGATCGGCTATGGCTGAAGAGTTCACCGCCCTTCAGCGTTTAGGTACCTGGGATCTTGTCTCCCCTCCTTCTAATGCTAATATTGTTGGTTGCAAATGGGATTTTAGAATCAAGCGTAATCTCGATGGCACCATTGAAAGTTACAAAGCCCGTCTTGTGGCCAAGGGCTTTCATCAACAGCACGGTGTCGACTTCCAAGAGACATTCAGTCCTGTTGTCAAACCAGTGACTATCCGGACGGTGCTTACCTTGGCTCTTTCCGCCGACTGGCCGCTCAAACAGTTGGATGTGTCCAACACTTTTCTCCATAGGACCCTCAGCACTCCTGTTTACATGAGTCAGTCTCCTGGTTTTGTTGATACTACTCGTCAGTCCCATGTTTGCCTCCTTCGCAAGTCCTTATATGGGTTACAACGGGCTTCCCGTGAGTGGTATCTCGCTCTTGGTTCTTCCTTAGCTGCCTTCGGTTTCACACAATCTAAGGCCGATACCTCTCTCTTCGTCTATCACCATTCTGGCGTCTTATTTTTTAGGTGTGGAGGTTGTACGCTGCAAAGAGGGCCTTTTTCTTTCTCAACACAAGTATGTGGTTGATTTGCTCCGACGTCATCACATGGATGGGGCCAAACCGTTGCGCACGCTAGCCAACCCATCTGCCGCTACTCCCTTAACGCATGTTGATTCTACGGAGTACCGCAGTGCTATTGGTGGACTCCAATATTTGGCATTCACTCATCCTGATATATCATTCACTGTGAATCGCCTTGCTCAACGCATGTCTTCCCCCTCCGGTTCAGACTGGGCCGAGGTCAAGCGATTGTTTCGCTATCTCAAGGGTACACTTCATCATGGCCTCCTTCTCCGACGCCCTACTCATCTGCGTCTCGCTGCCTATTCCGATTCTGACTTCACTGGAGATACTCGTGATTGCAAGTCTACATCGGCATATATCATCTTTCTTGGCAACAATCCGGTGTCTTGGCGTT
Organism: Perilla frutescens; assembly: GCA_026008535.1. NCBI lineage: Eukaryota > Viridiplantae > Streptophyta > Magnoliopsida > Lamiales > Lamiaceae > Perilla > Perilla frutescens. Next base: position 539,463 of record BRKX01000020.1, on the reverse strand, counting down.
CTCGTAAGCAAACTGGTATTGTCTGGTCTTCCACCGAGGCCGAATATCGGTCGCTTGCTTCCGCTGCCTCCGAAGTTGTTTGGTTATCCCAGCTTTTCCGGGAACTCGGCGTTCCTATCCAGACCCCACCTCGGCTTCTTTGTGATAATATTAGTGCAACTCGGCTTGCTCTCCACCCTATTCAGCATTCCCAAATGAAACACATCACTGTTGATATCCATTTTGTTCGAGATATTGCTTCCAAGGGTCACCTTCGTGTTTCCTATGTTAGCACACTTGATCAGCTCGCCGACTTGCTCACCAAAGCTCTCCCGCACCCGCGTTTCGAGTGTCTTCGATCCAAAATTTCTGTGGCCGGCGGCACGTCAATTTTGCGGGGGCGTATTAAGGATCCTCCAGATCTCATAGATCATAATGTTCCATAATTAGATATAATTAAATATACTGTATTTAATTGTATAGTTCTAGATCCTTCTCCTCATTGTATAAATACTTCACCTTGTCATTAATAATAACATAACTTCTCCTCATAATATTTTGAGTCCTTATAGGGTTAAGATTGTGATGTTTAACGACAGATTTTTCCATCTCTAACTTAACGATGGATTTTTCCGTCGTTACATATCGTATTTTAATTTTTATTTTAATGACGGACTAATTACGATTTTTTCCGTTGTTAAGTTAGAGACGGAAAAAAATATGTTGTTAAACATTATTTTTTTAATTTCTATTTTTTTTAATCTTAGCGACGGAATAGCTACAAAATTAAAATTAATTTTGATTTTTTATTTTTTTTATTTTTTTTATTTTCCAATTAATACTTAATTCAGAATTTCAGATTTCTTAAAAATTTTATTTTTTTATTTTTTTCAGATTTATTTGATTTTTTTTTAAAAATAGTATTTTATATTATTTTTAACATTTTTATTTTTATTTTTTCAATTACTAATTAATTTCGAATTTGAAATTAATATTTTTAATATTATTATTTTTTTATTTTACATTTTCAAATTTATTTTATTTTTAAATTTTTAATATTTTATACTATTTTTTAATATTTTATATCTTTTTATTTTTTAATTACTAATTAATTAAGAATATGAATTTTTTTAATATTTTAAAGATTTTTATTTATATTACTTTTTCAGATTTATTTTATTTTATAATTTTTTTATTTTTTATTTTATTTTTTAATATTTCATAGCTTTTTTATTTTTAAATTACTAATTAATGACTTTTTTATAAATTTTTTTAAATTAAAATAATCTAATATTAAATAATGATGTAATACAATTATATTTTATAATAAATATACAATATTAAAAATTATAATAGATATTTAAATAAATGAATAATAGATAATTATTTGATTAGAAATAAAAATTCAATCAAAATAGGTTGTGTGTGTGTACATATAAATTGACACAAATGCTCACTAGCTCACATGGTTAAAATTTTGATCCACGCGAAATGTAATGAATTAATTTTGCTCGGCAGCTCGGCTTAAGTCGTGTTAGGCTTTAGCTTGGCTCACCTATTTTTTTTATTATTATTTTAATGACGGAAAATTTCTGTCGCTAAATTTATTATTTTTTTAATTTTCTAACAATAGGATTTGGTGATAACTTAGTGACGAAAAAAAATTCATCGATAATTCCTTCGTTCACATTTTTCGTCATTAATTTTATCGTTAAAATGACAACGACGATATTATTAACATTGAATTTTTTATGTTTAGCGACGGATTTTTGCTAATTTTTGTAGTGATATCCAATCTATACATAAAATTAATTCTTATACATGATATATAATATTGCTTCTATTTGTAATAATATATATAATACAAAGGTACTACAATATTTTTTGTTTAGAATATCTTTAGTTTTCATTCAATTAAATTGAAGATATCCAAATATACCAATGCAATAATACCATATACAATAATAGTTCTCATTTTTATATTTTAAATATATCACTACATATGTAAATGCAAAAATAAATAAAATATAAAATTATTTAAATAACTTAAGCGTAATTTAAAATAATAATAAAAAGTTAACAAATGTTCATTCCGTTAAATAATATATCAAATATAGAAGTAGAATGACTTACGAAAAATAAAATAAAAAATTTACAAAATCTTATCCAAACAAAACATAAAAATACATGTACTTGAGAAAGTTTACCATCTAAGTAAAAGAAATATTTATCTACATATGATCTACACCAAGCACATTAGTATTTAGAAATATAGTGTATCTATCATCACTATGCATTGATCGTCATTATGTGTAAACGATAACATAAAATATATATTACTGATTTACATATATATATATACATATATATATAAGGTGCGATTATAATAAAGACAAGTGCTGGTGTGAAAATTAGGGACAAATCTGATCCCTACAAATATACAAGATGGATGGATCAGATTAAAAGGATTTTAAATGGTAGTTTATAATTTTTTATTTAATATTAAAATATGGAGGGGTATTAATGTCAAATCGCACCTTAATTTCATATGGTATCATGCATTAAACTTGGCGCTAGATTCGGAACTTGATATATGCTATCTACATGAAAACTAAATCCCTTAAAATCTGCAAGCACGAATTCGATAGAAAATGAGCGATTGCGTCTAGAAATCAAAATTTCCGCCTCTAAAATCAGAAAACCTAGACCACCGCAAGAACCGACGGCGACATCCTTGAGGACCGACGAGGATTCCGGCATAGCTCGGCGGGTTTGTCGTGCGCGGCGATTGGAACAATGAACAAGGCGGCAAGTTTTTCCCCTCCGGCAATGGCGCGTTCGAACGAGAAGCCAAAAACAAACATGGGTCGGAAGAAATCAGGTAAGTTTCAGTGCTTTGAATCGAATTCAACGATGATTTTGAAAAAAAAAAATTGTCCTAATTAAAATCCGATGAATGCTTGCGATTGATTAAAAAAATAGATTTAGAAAATTAGTTTTGTTATTGGGCGAATCGCATAAGAATAGATCAGTTGTTGCTTCTGATTATTAATCGAGTAATTATGTAGTGTGGGTTTACAAAATTGAACAAAATTTGGCAATTGAGAATTGTGAGATTACAAATTTTGTTATTTTGTCAATTCATGGGTTTTATTAGAAAAAGGACGAATTATACTTATTTTACCAGTTATTCATGCTTTTTAATCTTTATCATTTAATATAAATTATGTCTGTGTGACTTGGTGCTCTTTATTGTTAATGTTGATGCTACTTATGTATATCTGTTTTGCATTAGGTAAATTATAATTGTGAGGCTACGAATGCATATTTGTGATGCTGCTAAAGCATATATTTGAAGCTACTAATGAATATATGTGCTACTTAGTGTTTAAGTTAGTAATATAATTTGTGTGGGTTGGTGCTTTTAATTAGTATTGTTGATGCTTCGTATGCATATCTTTGGTGGTTTGGGTGAACTATATTTGTGATGTTACTCATGCGTATCTGTGATGCTACTTATGCATAATCTTGATGCTACTTATGCATATTATTGATGCTTCTCATGAATATGTTTGATGCTACTTATGATTATCTGTGTTAGTGTTTTAAGTTGGTAATATAACTTATGTGGGTTGGTGCTTTGTATTAGTATTATTGATGCTATTTATACATATCTGTGGTGCTTTGGTTTAACTATATTTATGATTCTACTCATGCATATATGTGATGCTATTTATGCATATCAGCGATGCTACTTATCCATTGTTGTCGCGCTTTAGCAATTTCTGTACTAACACTTAATCTTTATTTTTGAGTTATTAATCAATGTGTAGCGCTACGCAGTTGAAGCTCCGGGATGGGATAAAACAAGAGTGGAAGCAGAGTTCAGTGACTCGCTTAAACTCCAAGTTGCTTAATCTCATTCATTTTGAATTAAAATTTACGTGTACATAGTGCTTTTTATGTTATCGATTAGTACTTCTTATGGTTTCATGTAAGTGTCATAACTAAGACTCCGATATGATAAATCGAATTTTGTCATGACCAAGCAAGTGTCCAATTATATTTTTCTAAACTGTCCAATCAACTCCGTATTTTATTTTCTCTAAATGCTATCTTTTTGGGTTTGACTTAATCCTAATAATTAATGATGTCTATGTTAAAATAAGAATGATATAAAGACAGTGCTTCGTACATTTCCTTTTAATGCTTCATAAATTAAATTAAGAGTTTCATATTTGGTGGTTGGTGCTTCATAAGCATATAATTCATTTGCATTGTATTATGTGAATGCTTCAGTTCATGCTATGTTGTAACACCCCGTATTTTTGGATTATAGTTAAAAGTTTTCTAAATTTATTTAGAAGGCTACAAAAAAATTATTGGAGCTAAGATAAAGTAAAATGGATAAAAGATGCGACTTTATGTATTATTTAAGATTGAAAAAAAAATTATAATTGATATATTTTTGATGCGTGGTCAGTAATAATTTTCGTAGAAATAGAACGACCTGAGAACTTCAATGGTACCTTTAAAAATTTAATTCGAGGTCAATCAAAGCCCCAACAGTCAAAGAGAACGTGAATAATAATTTTTAATTTAATCGGGAATATTTGCGACATCCCGAGACTTGACTCGTCAGAGTTTTTCAATAGAAAATGATCCAAGAAATCCGCCGGTGTTCTCGGATTTTTAATCAAAGATCGAACGAACTCCCAATAATTTTTTTGGTAAAATAAATGGTGATTTCTAGTTAATTTGAAAAGGAATATTTTCTCGTTCGATTGTTAAATAACATTTTTGGCATACCATTTTAAGTTCATTAAATAGGAAATGAGCCAATGAACCTCCCGATATTTTTAGATATTCGATGCGAGATCAACTGAACTTCCGGTAAAATAAAGTAATTTTTAATCGAGTCTAAAAGTATTTTATCAGTATTTTATATCCGAAAAATTATACCCGATATTTTCAATTTTTCTACATATATAGCAGCCCCCTTATCCTTATCTCATCCCAAAAGTTTATCTATATATGTTATATGAGAGAGAGATAGAGGGACGAGAGAAAGGGAGATGGGAGAGAGAGGGAGAGAGAGGGGAGGAGAGAGAGAGCTGCAACCACCATCACCCCACCTGCCGGAGCCGCCGTGCCACCGCCGGAGACGTCGTCGGAGCTGTCGTCGTTCGCCGGAAAAGGCGCCAAAATAACAGCCACTTTGTGCGGCTTCGTCTCGGTCCGTTTCTCAACCTTTTAAGCTGAAATTTTAGTATGTCGTGTATTTAAGTGTGTTCTACGTTTCGTATGTTGAACACTTTTCCATCCGGTGGCCGGAAACTGGCAAAATTGCCGGAAAACGTGAATAGTGGCCAGCGCCGAACTGTTCACGTTTTGCCTCATTTCACCTATTTCGAGTCATCAAATCGAAAAAATTTCTTCTCAGAAGTTGTTCCAAATAATATTTTCTATGCGCCCATCGAATTTCGTAATTTTCAGACGAGTTTGGAATAATCTCGATTATTTAATTTAAACAGTTATTTTTATACCGGGAGCACGTGTTATCGAAAAATTCTAAAATTCTCATTCTTTAGTCTTGGCATGTATAGTATCATCCCTGAATATTTTCGTAATTTTCGAGCGGTTAAAAAGTGTTGTGGTGTAGATCTGGTAAAATTTGGATAAATGGCAAGTTTTGGAAAGAGACATCTGTCAAATCAGTTGATACCAGTAAAGCAAGAATAAAGTTTTGGAATTTATTTCCTACTTCGTCGAAATTATTCGAGGTCTCTAGAGTCGCGCAATCTATTTTTGAATAGAATAGAATTAATAATAGCTCCGTTTATAGTAGATTAATTCCCGAAAATATAGTGATTATCCTGAGTTGAAGCTTACCTTGTGTAGTACCAGCTGAGCTAGAGAAAGAGTATCAGTGTTAATTCTTCAGGAGTTAGCTTTTCAGAATCCCAAGAAAGGTGGGTTATACTATATCTTTGCAAATTGTATCTTTCGAGTTATTAAGCTCTGCTTTGCTAAAATTGCATATGTGACTATCTGTGTTAAATATTTACATGCTACTGTATGTTGTCGGAGTCTCATAAACCAGCGCTGTGTCAATGTGAGTAGCTACATTATGCATGCATTATTTGTCTTGCCCTACTCCTTGTCGGTGAGACTAAAATGAAACACTTATTGGTTATACTCTTTGGGTATACTATGGCCATACTCAACGTTATGCGCTGGTAATGTAGTTCGGGTTGCGGGCAGTGACGGGTTATACTCTTAAGCGCTTCACGATAAAATATTTTGGTGAACTTAGGTTGCTTCCAACTTTTAAACCTCCTAAGCTTCACTACCTGCATGGACACAGATAGATTACTTTTACAAAATAATTTGCATAATTTAAATTGTGAAAACTTGCCCACTTAGTCATTAGTACTCAGCCCAAATCTTTTCAAACATTTTCAGGTCAGTAGGCTAGAGCATGGAGGTGACGAGGCTGAGATATGGGCTATTATGATTTAGATATTCTTCCGTTGTCTCGTATTGTTAGTATTCTGATAAGAATTGAGCTTCCGCACTTATGATATTCTTTTGCTAAATGCTAAGAACTCCGATCTTGGTATTTTGTTGATATGATTCTGCTTCTCTGATTCTGAACATTTGTTGACTTCCTAGTTAACATGTCATATGCTTAGCTACATAATTATTCCAAGGGGAGAAAGCCCGTCTTTCGTTATGTCTATTTGATCATTCATTTTGGCCTATGGAAGGGCTTCATTTGTTCAGCATATTGGTGTTTGTTTCTTTTGTCGACCTATGAATGGGTCTATTGATTGTTGGTATCTGGTTATTTATTTTCGTTTGGCCTATGAAAGGGCTTATTGAATTGTTACAGCTTTCATTCTTCTCTTATAAGCCGTTATAAATGGGGATTCGCTCTAGTTACAGAGGTTATGTTGTCTAATTTTCCGGAAGGCATAACCTATCTTTGGCATATTCGGCTATTAAATTTTATTCCAAACATTAATCCTTTTGGATTAACACCCCGTCATTAATTTAATTACCCAATTTCTTTCCCGCTTCTTAATTTCCACCCCCGTGGCGTCCATTTTCACGATCTTTCGGGATCGGAGCGCTACATATGTATTCATAAATTAAATGCTTCATACTACGAACCCTACCTTATAAAAAAAATTGTACTATAACACAAATAATGTAACGAAAAAAATTAAAATACCCCAATTGTACCATACAAAACAGGACGAAAAAATATAACTAAACTAAAAGCAAAACTAAGCAAAAAATTGAACAAGGGAAAAAAATCCTAAATCATTTTTTTCCTTTGACTATTTCTAGCATCATGGTGACATTTTTCACCACAAGCACTGCATCTCCTCATTGGCTTCTTCATTTTTTCCACATTCTTCTCTTTGTCAGATTTTATACGACTGTCGCTCCCTTTTGTCTTCACATGGACTAGTGATTTAATATTTACTTGCTCAGGCATAGACGATTGATAATACTCCTCAAATAACATCTTCTTACCATGTCAATTATATTCATTGTCTCCACCAGATTTGAATGAGTCTTTAACATCTCTTATAGCTTGCAACAGTGAATTAGATCTATCCAAGTCCCCATCAATGCTACGTACTCACATTTTTCAATGATTTCAATAAGAAACAAACATGCTACATTAACAATAACATAAAATAAAAAAATCACTTAAAAAACCAGAAAAACGTGAAATATGTAGAATTCTTCAATATACAATACTGTAAACACAAAGCTTGTGATGCTTCATAACGAACATATAAATGTTAAATAACAATAATAACAAATACATACACTCCACACGTAAAATGGAATAATAATAAGGATTCTATACATCAATTTGAATCATATAAACTAAATTATTCGTCCAGATTGCAGATAAATTGAAAAAAAAAGGAAACCACGCAAAAACCTGAATCTTCCATTGTCACAACACCGCCTGAAATTAAGAAAAAAATCGTCAAAGGCCTATTCACCGAAAACGCCTAAATCGGTAGAATCTGGGAATATTTTATCTCCCTAAGCAAGAAACAGTGAACAACAAAACTTAATCTAAGCATCTAATAAAAAAAATCGTCTGAATGACATAATGAAATAAAATGAAATTCAGTAACAATCCGATTCAGAGGTCGTTTCACGTCGATTGAATTAATCTGGTACAACTTCGAAACCCCTGAATGAAAGGTATCGATCTATACGACCTGTCTTTTATTTTTCTCCCCAAGCAAGATACTGTAAAGTAAATAATTTTTTTAGTTTTTCCAAGAAAAAAACGACGCTCAAATCGTCTGTGTAATTGGACAGATAATACTCACCATAATTAAAACCGCTTAATTAGGACGGTTAATATTTGCACAACAATAGGACTCTACAGATTTTTAAATTAATTTACATCATTACCCTTATCACTTTATTTTGATAAAAAAATGCCGAAAATATATTGGTCCAATTAATGGATCTCATCCGTCCATTTAGCAAGATCTAAAGGCTGAAATTAGTCCCTACTTTTCACATCAAGGGTTTGTCCCTATTTGATCCATATCATATATATATATATATATATATATATGGGTGGGATTATATAAAAACAACCCCTTGTGTGAGAAATGAGAATACATCTCACACCACACATCCATCAAAAATCAAAGGTCCAGATTTGATGAAAAAGGCGGTGGCAATTTTTTAATATTTGAAAAGTTTTTCGCGCGGGGGTATTAACATAATTTAGTAATTCTTATAAAAATCGCGGAGAATTTGATAACAGATCATTATGCTAATGAAGTATTATCATAATGCTAACGAAGCATTATAGCTATGCTAATTAAAGTTTTCAAATATTGTTAGCGAAAAAAATATTCTAAAAAATAATTATAAACCTAATTTGATTTAATAAACCCTAATTAAATGGAAAAAATCATAATTGGATGAAATAAACCTAATGAGATGAAATAAACATTGATTGGATGTGGTAAACCCTACATGAGTTGGAACAAATCGTAATAATAATATATTTGTACTACGTTAGCATTATGGTTTTGCTTCGTCACCATTGCGAATACATTATGTTAGCATATGACAATACTCTATCAACAAACGTTATAAAGCATAATTGGATGGGATAAACCATAATAATCAATTAAGAACTATAAATAAAAAATTAAATTTTAAAAAAATAATGACAATTAGATGGAATAAACCATAATCGAGATTAAATAAACCATAATTGAGATTTAATAAACCCTAATAAATTTATACTACGCTAGCATTGTGATAATTCTTTGTTAGCACAACGAATACATTATGTTAGCATATGACAAATGCTTCGTTAGCATACGTTATCATATGTTATCATAATGCTAACGAAGAATTATTATATGCTAACGAAAGCATTTACAACCTGGGCACGCGTAAAAAAATTTCTTTTTTATTTTTCGTTCATATTTTTTCATCTAAACATAGCCTTTCGACATCTTAAATGAAAGAGCATAAAGAGAGTTTTAATTTGATATATTTTTTGTGTGCATTGGATTAAAAACGAGCAAGTTATGGTCGGTTAAAGTTTTTAAGATTTTTTTTAACTGCTGACATCATCATTTTTAATGGGTTTGGACGAAAATAGCCCTCCTTCCTTTATTTTTTGCCCTATTATTTACGAAATTGCCACCTTAAATCTCAACCATTGGATCCTTAAATTGGATGGTGTAAGATGGGTTCTCATTTCTCACACCAACAAAGTGTTCTCATATGATCCATATATATATATATATATATATATATATATATATATTTATATCAGACAAGTGTTCAGTAATCTGCTTTTGAACACCCTAAGTAACCCAATGATACTAAAACAGTTTTTATTTAAAATATTTTTATAAATTAAACATCCACTTTAATTATAGTTGAATTAAAGTTGACGTGGCGACAGACTCACACCCATGTGCAGCTCACATGTCTCAACGAAAAGACAAATTGTCTCTAAAATCACGACTTTTACCAGTTCAATTTATGAGGTGTATTAATTTGTGAAAAATGTAATAATTTTGTTACGATGAATAACTTAATGTTTAGAGTATATTTGTTTAATTATATTTTCAATTTAAATTCGTAGTTGAGATGAAAAGATAAATATTTGTTTGATTATGATGAATTGTTGAATATTTAAATAATGAGTTCTACTGTAATGATATATATATATATATATATATATATATATATGATTGAATAGGTTATATAAGATTAGAAAAGGTGAAATCTGAAATTAAAAATAAGTAAAATAAACGTGTTTGTGTTTTCGGCGTTTTGAATAGTAAAAGTGAAAAATTTCCATTTGAAAATGAAAACAAACAAGGCCTAAAGGGGCCGAAAAGGGAATGAAGGAAAATAATGTACAGAATCCTTGATCCGTATGATATCAAACACAACACAGCATTACATTTTGATTTTTATCGAGTCATTGGGTTTTGAGAAGAATAAACTTACACAACATATCTTCACACATTCAAATATGATATTTGTTGGGTCTTATCACAATATTACGATTGATGAGCCTGCAATGCATCTTGTAAATTCTTCACTGCACTATCGTAGTTCAAGAATCCCATAAACCAGAATTCATGATTATCCACAGAAATAATCTGGATATATTTCTCAGCTGGGTTTATTTTGCTTGTTGAAGCATTCACTGCTTTCAGCTGGTGCAGAGGGACAACCACCTAGGTGCACAGATAACCAATATCAAACAGATGCATGTTTTACAATAGGAAAAATCTATCTCATACATACCTTGTAATAGCTCCAGCGAACCTCCTCCGACTCAGGGACTTTGTATGAAAGAGGATCATCGCTGCAAAATGCTACTTTCGCAGTTGACAGATAGATGACTCCCACAACAGGACCCGAAGAAGTCGACAAGTAGCACCCATAGTACTTCATTAGTTTTTCCTCTGGGGCATTTTCAAATGTATTCTGAAAGACCTTTTCATATCCACCTTCGGCTAAAACCTTGGTACCCCGTGCTATTTTTCCAACAGCGGCATCTGCCACACTTGGTCCTGTTTTCACTGATTTAACAAATATCTATCAGAAACTAGTCATGTGGAAAAAATGACCAAATGCTGAATTACATCTATCTCTGTCAATCTGCAATTAGTGGGAATGGGCTTCTCATGATGAGGAAATATACCTCGAGTAAGAAACATATGAAGATAGCTTTCAATACAACACAATTTTATAACTGACACTAAAACAGAAGAGCTGGGCATGATTGATATAAAAGCGGGGTTCTATGGGGCTCTATCAGAAAACCTAAATATTTCAAGTGTTAGTGAGGCTGAGAGTAAGGGAACCCAAAAAAGAAAAGTGATTCTACAAGGACATTCGAAAGCCAAAACTGTTGGAATCTATAGGAAAATGGGTGAGGAGAAAGAAATAAGACTATAGTTGCATAAACTTGAAAGAGATCACCAAACATGAAAATCGAGGAGACAGAAAAAATGGCATCAGCAAATATTTATAAGAGGCAACATACAGACATTTCAATGCCTAGGCCCATCAATAGGATAAGAAACTTGGCTTACTGGTATCTCGATTTTTAACACAAGTCATGGGTTTAATTAAGCTTATATTTAAGGAGTCAATAATCTTGTTTCTAAGAATTCAGCTGAGCAGATATATTTTATGAATTTTTTAGTTAATTGGATATATTTGTACAGTTAAACAAGATGGTCTGGAACCCATTTAAATCATTGAGCCAACTACAATTCCTAATCAAGATAGAAGTAAACAACACCACAAACTCAAGTGTTATCTATAAAAAAAAAAACTTTAAGGAACAGAACTCCATTGGTAAGAGCCTAAACTCTCCTGAGACTCTAAATGCATTCCCTCCATGGGCTTGATCTCTTAAGCCTTGTTTACTTTGATAGATAAGAGTGGACTCATAGGTTATCCAATTATATCCTATATTTACTTTGCTTGATATAAAATGGTGGATATCTCAAGGCCCGTGATAAATGGGAGTTGAGTATTTATATGGAGGATATGCATCCCACCTAAAAGAGGTGGGATATGATATATATCCATCCTTCTATCCACTAAATTATCTATCCACCCAATTGTACATCCTCAAAGTAAGCAATCCCTAAAAAAGGATTAAAGTGGTGATTTCTAGGCTTTAGGTTTGTTCCCATGCTCCTTTCCTGCAATTTACTGCAAGTTTAGGAAACTCCTGATCTCATTAAATTTATTTATGTTCTAGACCACCAAATAAACAGAGAGAGAAAGGTCCAGAAATGGAGGGGTCCAGAAATAGAGGGTTCCAAACAGCCCCAAATTCTTGGCTCTACCACGACAATGGTAAGTGTAGCTTTTACTCCATTTTAAGCATTTGATCAGGTTAGGTGCAGGTCTAACATAAACACGGTTGTAAACACAATTTCACAAAACGACGCAATAGTCAAGTTGACTACATAAGTGTCTGATTGGGGTCTTATAAAAGGTAGACTTTAGATAAAGAATAATACTAGCACAAGAAAGAGCAGACTTTGCCACTCATATGTCTGAATTATAGAACTCAACTTACAATCTTACAACATAATAATCCAATTTTACAACCATTCGGAGTCAGAACAAAAATTGTATTCGACAAAGCACAGGTATCTAGCATCTCTACCTGACATGCCAAGGTAGTTCGTGACCGCAACCGTGAAGGGAGTTGGAGAATCAATTTTAATGTTCCAGTTTGAATAATTATATATTACTGGTCTGTTCGGTTCGATTAGCATAGTATATCAGTTCAGTTCGGTAAATCACACTAGAATTTCAGTTTATTTGCCTCGGAAGAAATCTCAATCAAAACCGACCTTACATATTAGAAGAAAGGACTACAGAAATCACGAGATAGATTGACCAATAGAATTTCATAAGCACTTCCTATATCTACAGTGGTTCACGTAAAATCTCCTAGCAGAGGAACACATTCTCATGCTTGGAAGTAACCCCGTCTATAAAATAATGATCATCAACTTCGGAGTCCTACTTTTTACAATAAAGGGAACCACAAGTAAGAATCCAACAACAGCTCATCTAGAAAATTCATAACATCCATTCTCACATTGTGAAAGTAATTAAAACCAAGGTATTAGAGAAGCTCGTTGTGTCCACATATAAGTTCAAGCACCCCACAATAAAACCATCCCCATTAAAACGAGAGGTGGACATTAAGGAGAGACATACATAATGCTCAGACTTCCAAAAAGAAATTAGATCTACTGTGATGATGATGGCCATACATGTTTTCAGAAACTGCAAAATTGAATATTGTTCAAATACAACCGCTAAGAGCATATATGCCACAGATTTATCAATAGAAAGTTTCAAATAGCCAAAGATTCAATGAATCGATCATTTCGAATAGACATAAATAAAAGAGCATGAACATCAGAAATAGAAGGAGTTACTGACAGTGCTGCCACATGTTCCCAGCCAAGTCTTCAGCCTTCTTAGTGGCGTCGGCAGCCTTCTTCCCCCATTTACCCAACATATCCTTCACCTTCTCAACGTTATCTATAATCATTAATTAATTAGTTTTTGAAGCATCAATAATGATCAATTGGGAAAATAAATAGAAAAGGGAAATCAAGTGTGGTACTCTTTGGCACGGGATCGGCGGAGACGTAGGGGTTTGAGGCGGCGGGCACGGTGGTGGTGGCGGCGGCGGAGGAGGAGGTCCAAGTATCGGCCACTGGAGCGACGTCGTCCGGCTCCAGCTTGGGATAGTGGGCATACGATTCTTTGTTGGATGATGGATTTGGTGTGGAATCACTACTCATTATGCTGGATTTGCTGCCTGCTGATGCACAAATGATGCTGGGTGATGACGAACTCAGAATGCAGAACAAGAAAAATGATCATCCATCGTGTTCTTTATATTTACAACCGGATATTTATGCTATTTATAACCGGATATTTACATGGTAGCCGCTATCAGCACTATTAATTTCATGGGCAGATTTGGGTGAGACCGTCTCATACATGAGAGGGGTCAATGCTCACATGCGGGAATCATTATTTATGGGTGAAGTATCATTAACTCACATGTGAGTATCATTATTTATACCCGCATGTGAGTATCATTATTTATGGGTGAAGTATCATTAACTCACATGTATCATTATTTATGGATGAAGTATCATTATTTATGGGTGAAGTATCATTAACTCACATGTATTGATCCGTCTCGAGACCGTCTCATACAAGTTTTTGTCTTAATTTTATAATCTGCACCATGAAAGAAATAAAAGAAAAATAAAATAATCGTGAAGTTACTTGATATATTTTTATTATTTATTTAGATCATTTTTAAGTTGGATCAAAATGTTCTGGTGGTGGAATGAAATTATTTGAAAATCAAAAATCACGTTTTCGAATTTCCTTAATACTATCAGGTCGGGTGTATGAGGTAAAAAAAATGGATCAAAACACTAATTTGGGGCAAGATTCCGTTGTGCACCAAATTGGTGATGATGAGTCCAAAACATTTATGAATTATTTTATTATTTAAAACTATTATTAAATGGATTATCTAATAAATTTAATTTAATTTTTAAATTATATATTCATTTAATTTAAATAATAAATCATCTCAATAAATAAATAAATGATTTTAATGATAAGTACTATAGACTCGTAATATTTTTCACTAATTGTAAGTGTTTAATGATCATTTAAAGTACTTTTATTATTTCAAGCACATTATATGTTATAATTTTATTAATAGTATTTAATTTTTAATATATATTTTTTGAAATTATATAATTAATAATTATTAATTTTGAATGATTATCATTTGCAAAAAAATAATAAATCATTAAACACATACATATTTCAATTATGAGATAAAATGGAATCTTTTCGAGAATATTTTTATTTGGTGCAGAGGGTTGGAATTCTTGAAAAATTTGGAGCTGAAATTGCACATATTTAGTGTAGAATCTGTACCAAATGAGTGTTTAAAATATCTATGATGTTGGACCAAAACACGAATTTGGTGCATAATTGAACTCCAACCTAGTCCCAAATCCTGCCCCAAATTAGAGCAGCATCAAATTCTGCCTCAAATTTGAAGCAAAATTTTGAGCTGCACCAAATTGGTGCTGATGAGTCCCGCATCATTTAATGAATTATTTTATTATTTAAAATTATTTTAAAATGAATTATCCAATAAATTTAATTTAATTTATAAATTGTCTATTCATTTAATTTAAATTATAAATCATCTCAATAAATAAATAATATTTATTTTTTTAATATTAAATATAATTTTTTAAAAGTTTATACTTGATAGTTATTAAGCTTAAATAATTATCATTTAAAATTATACTAAATCATTAAACATATCCAGATTTCAATTATACCTATTTAGTGCAGATTGTTTAGCATTGGAGATGTTCTTAGGCCATATTCAACAGTTTGCTTCATTTTACAGCAGCTCCAGCTCTATTATACAGCAAAATCTTCACTTCATCTCCAACAGTTTGCTCTAAATTCTGCATTAAAAAGAAATATTCCATAATATTCATTTTTATGTATTTATTTTAATCTAATTTTTTTTCCAAAAAAAAAACACTATTAAAATTTCTGAAATTAAATAATAATAATAATAATAATAATAATAATACACCATATAAACATTTCATAATAATATTGTGGAGAACACGAATTTCATACAAAAAAAATATGAGTTTTTTTTATTTGATGTCATTTTAATTTCTACATTTTAATTTGATGTACAATTTTATATTCCAAATAAATAAGTAAAGAATGAATAATAAATAAGAAGGAAAAAAGAAAATCAGTTGTGAACAGTAATCACATCACGCTACAGTGCTGGAGCAACACTGTAGCAGTTCTCATTTTCCAACAAAAAGTAGCGCAGATGTTGGAGGGCTTTTTTGTGTTTTTTGCTCCAAATTTGTCATTTGAAGCCATCTCTTGGAGATGCTCTTACACCACTAAAATTACTCAATGCACCACAAATTCAAAAGTAAAAAAAAATAATAATTAATTAAAAATCATTTATTAAACATATTAAAAATCATTATTCATCAACTTGTAATAGTTTATTGGAAGTATTAGATGCTAGTATGAGTGTATTGATAAAAAAATAATCGAGTTTAGAATGTGTTATGCTGGTTTTTTTATCCAAATCGTGATTCGTTCGCATTGAAGAATATTTTGGAGTGGTTCGAACTCCATTTTTCGAACAACACTTAAGGGAAAAAAAACAGAGTTTAGAGCGTTTGCATTTAAATTTTCAAACATACTGGAATGGTTTGAACTCCAATTTTCGAACATAGTGTCGGTCGAAAAGCATTTTTTGAGCAAACGGGGTTCGAAAAATCAATCTTGACACCCTTCCATCTTGAAATTTTCTAAGTGTCATTCAGAAAATAATTTTTAAGCAAATGAGGGTTGTTCAAAAAATCAATTTTGAACGCCCTTGCACCCTAAATTTTTCTAAGTTTTGTTCGAAAATAAAAGTTCAAACATGTCTTAGATATTCAAAAAATGAAGTTCAAACTAAACGTGAAACCTCACCATGCCAACGCGTTCCAAACTCAATTATTTTCAACCAAAAAACACATACTAATTTTTCCAATAACCGATCCTAGCATTTTAAACTACTATGAAACTTGAATTAAACAATGAACCGGAAGAATTTATTCTCTTGTGTGCTCGATTTTGAACACTTATTTGTGTTTTCCTCTCAATGGTCGATAGTTTCTCTAATTTTCAAAATGATTTTTTTTAAGAAAAATATAACATTTTAGAGTGAAAGGTATTAATGTCAATATGTGTGGTGCATTGAGTAAATTTGTAGTGCATTAAGCAGGTGAAGTGCACACAGTAAAATATGTAGTACAAATAGCAATTGCCTATTTCTCTCTGCCTGTATTTTTTTACTCTTTACACTTCACTCATTTTCTACATGAGAGTTGCTATTTGCAATATTGTAACAGCCCGGACCCGAGGATGGGGACAGGGTTGATGTGCGTAAAATAGCACGAAAAATCGGAAATCCATGGGGGTGTTTTTAGAATTTAAACTAAGTTAGCGCCTCAAGAACTTAGGCAACTTAGCTTTATGACTTGGAAGAACTATCGATTTCAACGAATCAACGGGGTCAAAGGGTTCAAACAAGTCGAAGGGGTCAAAGGATTCAATTGAGTCAAAAGTATGCCATATCATAGGCCAATCGAAATTTAAACAGAATCCATTGACAAACTGAAAACAAGCAGAATCATGCTTGGAAAGAAAAGTCCCTTCATAGGCGATCAACAACAACAAGCATGCAAAACTTATTCACAAGTCAACTGAAAATGAACAGATACCAATATGTTCAACAATAGGACTTCTCAAGTAACCCGGAATTAATAAAGGAACAACTGGTATGTCAAAAGAAAATGCTTCAAAGACTTTATTAATAACTAGGATTCATAGCATTTAAGACATGCTATTATCAAGAAACAAGTTACACATATCAAGACTAAATACTAGCATCAGAGTACTTAGCAGAAATTTAGCGGAAGAAAATCATGTAACCATATATAGCAACAAACTTGAAACCTCAGACAACTAAGACAACTCCACCAGCAGCACATCACCGGCCTTAGCATCTCAACCTGAAAACATTTGAAAAAGAGGGTGTGAGCACTAATGTACTCAGTGGGGTTTTATGAGAAAACTCTTGATAAACTTTAGAAATATCCAATTAATAACTGGCGGTATATAGATAGCAAAACGCAAAAGCCCTCTCCATATCCGCAAAACCTTTTTACTTCCTTCCCGGCGCCTTCCTGGCTCAAACCTGTTGTCTACTGTACCCTTAGGCCTGCTTTGGGATAAGAGAGGGGTTACTTCAAGTATCCTCTGAGTATGCGAGGGGATTACCTAGCAGTGACTCCTTTTACTTTCAAATGTTCAACTCGGTGACTCGAAGGTCACGGCATGATAATGCAAATAAACTGTTCTTTAAGATCGATAACCTGCTTACAACAGAACTATATCCTTCCTTAACTTCCTTACTTACTTAACCTTAACCTTCCTTACTTGTTTGACTTAGCTAGCAATATCAAGCCTAGAGCAATCGTCTAAGGCTAATTCCTTAATTGAGCATGATCTTGGCCTATAAGGGATTTATAACTTACCTTAAAAGGCAATACTTAGCTAAATAATCTTTAGCAAAATCCAACATTCCAAACGAGAAAATGAACGCGGATAAACATCGATTGCAAATAAAGCAATTCTAAACATCTCATGCTAGCATAAATTGTATATAAACAATTCTAGCATATCCTTAGCTAATTAAGCTTAGCAAAACCTAATAACCAAATACTAGGAAATGAATGGGCATAAGCATAGATTGCAACTAAAAGCAATTCTAGATCTCGGGCTAGCATCAATTGTATTTAAACAATTCTAGCATATCTAACCATACTTGAGAGCTCACTTAACTTATAATAACTTCATTTACTTTATCAAACTCAAATAACAATTCAACAATATCATGCATATAACTTTTTTCCTTCCTTTCCTTGTACAGAGACTAAACAGGCAGAGCATAAAATATTTTAATTGGATATTCATCTTGCCCTATCATGCTTCTAGAGCTTAATAGCTCAAACCTTATATTTGGTTTAGAATCACCCACCTCAATGACGAGCACCTCGATAACGAGCACGTGGACGAAGCAACGAGCCGAAAATCCTTCCTCGGACCTCCTCGGGGTTCATCTTTTCTTTACGAAAGTCGATCAATGACTTGAAACCTTATTCGAGATTCTAACAAGAAATCGAAACGATATATAAACCCTCGCCCCTTAACTATAACTTAAAACACGAGAATTTAAATGATTAAGATATCCGAAATTACCGTAAAATGGGATGGAAAATCCAACTCGAACGATCGAGATTCCGGATGATTGGACACTGCTACATCGTAGATCTTCAAAAGAGCTTCGATTTGAGTACTCATGAGCCTCGTGGTTCCAATCGAGGTGAAAGTTATGGCCTCTGCACAAAAACGTGTCGGAGCTGCCGCAACAGCACTAGCGCCGCGGCGGCAAGGTGCGCGCCGGCGCCCCCTGCACCGCGGGGCTCCCTTGCGCGCCGGGACGCCCCCTGCGCGTCGACGCGCCTCCTGCTCCGCTCTCTCTCTCAACTGGGAGGTGCTCTCACAAAGAGGCTCCCCAATCTCTCTCTCTCTCTACGGAAATGGGATGAAGAAGTGAATGAGCGAGAAATGAAGGGGGGGAGAGCTGCTATTTATAGCCAAAAATATGGCTTTCTCGAGAAGCTACTACAGTGCAACAACACCGCTTTAAAATTATCGGGTTCGCTTAAAAGGCGCTTTATTCGATGACGAGGTCCAAATGACCTCGTTCATAAAATCTGAAAATATCGGGAGGTTCGTTGGCTCTGGTACTATTGAACCAACTTGACTCAGGATAAAGAACGAGTCGTTTTGAAGCAAAACGAGAAAATATTCTATTTTCAAAAATAAAGTTACTATTCCACACAAGGGACAAATAAAATTCCCGAGCGTTCAATTGACCTCAGAATGAAAATTCGGGAACGCCAACGGATTCCTTGAGAAATTTCCTATAGAATAGGCTTGAAAAAACAAGGCTCGGGTCAACACACGAGATTTCGCAAATTTCTAACGATCGTGCTCCTACGGAAAAACACTATTCATAACTTCTTTAAACGCGTTTTAAATCACTGGGAACTCAAACGACTTCAGATTCAAAATCCGAAAGCACCGACATGCTCCTTGGGTCAACGCCTTTCAAACATGACCAAAATGGGTTATAACTAGGGGTGGCATGGTAAGGTATACCTTACTTTTTTCCCCATACCTTTACCTTACCTTACTTGTACGGTATGGAGAAAATCCATACCGTTACCTTACCTTAAGATTCGGTATACCTTCCAACGGTATACCTTAAGTTCGGTATGAAATAATGGCATACCTTTGCCATACCTTTAGTTCGGTATACCTTACCGACATCGGTATACCTTATCATACCATTATTATCCTATGATATATCATATATCTCATATATTTACTCAAAATATATGAAACATTCCTAATAACTATCAAAATTCAAAAAATAAAATAAATATTGTAAATTATTTACTTAGAAATCGTAAGAATTATTTACTAAGTATATACTAACAAAGAACACACTTAGCATTACAATGCATTAAGTATAACATAAGATTAATTATAAGTGTTAATATTGTAAATTACTAGATATTTATAAATGTATAACATATTTACTAGTATTATATATCAATCATGTTTTTATAATTAATATAAATTGTATAAAAATATTATAAACTTACTAAATATTACAAATTTGAAATCTTTTACTTAGAAATCGTAAGAATTATTTACTAAGTATATACTAACAAAAAACACACTTAGCATTACAATGCATTAAGTATAACATAAGATTAATTCTAAGTGTTAATAATGTAAATTTACTAGAGATTTATAAATGTATAACATATTTACTAGTATTATATATCAATCATATTTTTATAATTATATATAAATTGTATAAAAATATTATAAACTTACTAAATATTACAAATTTGAAATCTTTTACTTAGAAATTGTAAGAATTATTTACTAAGTATTAATTAAGAACACATTTAATTATCATTACTATGCATTAAGTATAACATAAGATTAATTATAAGTGTTAGATATTTACATATATATAATATATCATATTTACTAAGTATTATATATCAAGTATCTATAATTCACATATACATATATTTATATAATATCACAAATATACCGGTATATACCGTTACAACGGTATATGCCGAACTAACAGTATATACCGCATCTACGGTATATACCGGTACAATGGTATATGCCGAATTAACGGTATATACCTTAAAAATTCGGTATACCGTCGGTATCGGTATACGCCGGTATACCTCGGTTTTTAAAATTCTATACCGTTACCTTACCGAAAATATCGGTATACCTTAAAGTTCGGTATTCCGGTATATTTTTCGGTACGGTAAGTACGGTATGATGGTATTTTTCCCCAACCCTAGCTATAACTGAGCTCGGAATTGAAATTCTCGAAAAGACGATTTCACGAAAAACGATCCTAAAATCGCGGTTTAGAACCGAAACATCCTTATTATGCTCAAAATTCCTCTAAATATTTCCTAATTAAAATTAGGAATTACTTAATCATATTTTGAAAATCCGGATTATTACAAATATGAATATTACTCTTTGCAGGTATGAACCATATATTAATACTTCAATACACTTCATTCAAAAAAAATATTATTCTTAATTTAAAAAAAGGGACATAATTTTTAAAAAGTGGAAAAAGAAAAAAGTAATGTGAACAACATAGAACAACGTGCATGACCGCAGATTAGATGCCCAACCGTGTTACATTCCGTGTGCCATAATTAAATTTTTTTATTTTTTTTAGTATACCCTATTTGGGGAAGGATGAACCTTAAATAAAAAAATTAATTTAAATTAAATCATAATAAATTAAAAATAAAAAAAATAATGAAGATTTGGCGCATGAGATGCCATAGAAAATGTTACAGGGAGATCTGGTGTGGTAGGATCGATCATCTTGATTTGGTAGTCTGAGTAGAGATGAAAAATGAGATCCTATTTTTTGTCTTATAATTAATTTAATAAATAAATTGAACAACACACCACATGCAATATTTTTCTATATCCTTTTTCTTTCTATTTATGTTTCAATATTTTTATTTCTATTTTATTTTTGGATGTTATATTTTAATATTATAACATATATTTAGATTTTGCAAATTAAAAAAAAAAAGTGGGTTGTTTCAAGTGGCGGCGCGTCTTTTGACATAGTATGTTTTAGATTCATGATTGAATAATAATTAAAAAAACCTTGTAAATTCAGGTATCCCAACATAGTATGCTTTATATTCAGGATTGAATAATAATTAAAAAAATATTTTAGATTCATGATTGAATAATAATTAAAAAAAACTTGTAAAATTTGAATAATAGTTAAAAGAATGTTTTAGATTCAGGATTGCATAACAATTTAAATAAAGGGACAAAGTGCAATTTGACTCCTAAACTATTTCCCAAGAAGCATTATGACTCTTAAACTAAATTCGGTCCCGATTAGCCCCTTGAATTACTGAACTCAACTTAGTTAGCCACACAGTTAGCCTCCTTGAAGGTAAATAATTTTATTTCACTTATTTCTAAATAAATAAAAAATATGAAAATATATATATATATATACATAACAGTAATAAAAAAATGAAATATTTTCTTATAAATAATTTTAAGGATACATAAATTATCATTATATTGGATTTTCCTGAAAAAAATACAATTTCGAAATCAATAATTATTTATAGAGAAACTCAAAAGAAAATTCCTAGAACCCATGAGTTTCTAGCTAGAAATTATTAGCTGCAATTCTCATATATGTTACCTATCTAATTTCGATTTATGTAGAAATTGTACTATATATCATTAAACTTTGTGAGTGTTTTATCATCAAGGGTGTGAATCATACAACTAGAAAAAAGTAGCGATGTGTTTCGTCAATTCATTTTCAATGATATTGAGGAGAGTTTTTTTTATTATTTATTTTATTTTATTCATTTTAGAGTATAATACTACAATTACATTCATTTATGTTTCTTCTTGCTATATTTTTTACAATGATTTTTATGATGTTGAAACTTGAAACAGTGATGACTGAGTTTTTTTTTTTGTATTATTTTGAAGTAATCATATTTATTATATTTTTTACGTTATTCCAAATTTTCGTTGCCTATGGTTTTGTGGGTTTAATTTATGCTTGTTAATTGATTTTTTTGTTTTAGGGAAGATTAATGGGAGAAGATTGATTTGATTATTTTTTGCAAACTGTGAATGGACCATTCGAGAAGTTTCATCTACATGATGTGTTTTTTAATTTACTAACTTTTTTTAACCTCTTTTTCTTCAATCTTTTCATTTTGTAGTGGAATAGTTCTCTATGTTGCTCTAATACTAAATAATGCACTTTGGAATTATGTGATTTCTTTTTCCTTTTGGTATGGTATGTGGAACTTTTTTCATCCATTTGATTATTCATGCACTTACTTTGATTTATATATATATATATATATATATATATATATATATATTGTGGGCCACTTCAATGGTGTTTTGAGGAAATTTCGTTTTATTTGTTAGTCATATTTTGCTTCTGATTTCATATTCAAACTAACATAAAATACTATTATATTAAATTGAAGCATTTAGACGAAATTTATAACAATTGGTTGCAGAACCCTAAGAGGAAAATTTGTAATTAGTATTCTAAGAGCATGATAGCCAGGGTATTAGTTTTTAATCATTATTTATGTTTTTATGTTAACGATTAGTAATTTATTTATTTTTATTTTATTAACTATTAATTATTTGCATGTTGCTTTAAAAAAAATATTTTGCGTATATTTAAACCATGTTTTTAATTTTTTACTACATATATATATTTATATTTAGAAATTCATTAAATTTATAGCAATTGATTGCAGAAGCCTAAGAGAAAAATTTGTAATTAGTATTCTAAGAGCGTGATAGCCAGGGTATTAGTTTTTAATCATTATTTATTTTTTATGTTAATGATTAGTAATTTTTTTATTTTATTAACTATTAATTATTTGCATGTTGCTCTAAAAAAATCATTTGTGTATATTTAAACTGTGTTTTTAATTTTTTTACTATATATATTTATATTTAGAAATTCATTAAATTCACCGTTTCAAGTTGCAATCATAAAAACCATTGTAAAAAATATAGCAAAAAGAAACATAAATGAATGTAATTATAATATTATACTCTAAAATGAATAAAATAAAATAAATAATCAAAAAAATTCACCTCAATATCATTGAAAATGAATTGACGAAACACATCGCTACTTTTTCTAGTTGTATGATTTGCACTTGTACACCCTTGATGATAAAATATTCACAAAATTTAATGATAGTACAATTTCTACATAAATTGAAATTAGATAGGTAACATATATGAGAATTGTAGCTAATAAATTAATCTAGCTAGAAACTCATGGGTTCTCGGAATTCTCTTTTGAGTTTCTCTATAAATAATTATTGATTTTGAAATTGTATTTTTTCGGGAAAATCGAATGATGTATATATACCGTCAAATTCAGTATGAGTTTTGTTTATATGGTGCCACTATTGTATTCATGCAATGCACTTTGTAACCGTTGTTTTCATGCGGCCAATTTGCTTATGTCATTATTATACCGAGATGAATTTTCTTTGTAATTACTAATTTAATATATTTAATTATATTGGTGGTTATTGGGCATGGTTAAGGGCCTTGATTAGTAAAAACAGGTAAATTGACTTGATTATATTTGGCTAGGAGCCAAATTGTGAGTTTGTTGATGTCATTAATCATCAAATTTGTCATGAATCATCACAATTTAATATTTACTCAATACACATATCTATATATGGATATTATTTTAGTTATTAGGGCTATCATTAGTTTTAAGTCTCATTTCAAGCTATATTTTTTTATTTTAGTTGATAGTTTTAATTATGATTGATTACTTATATAATGAATTATAATTATTAATCGGGATTTTTTAGGATTAAATTTTT
The DNA here is from genome assembly GCA_026008535.1 of Perilla frutescens. Lineage (NCBI taxonomy): Eukaryota > Viridiplantae > Streptophyta > Magnoliopsida > Lamiales > Lamiaceae > Perilla > Perilla frutescens. The sequence goes on along the minus strand of BRKX01000020.1, from coordinate 514,690 downwards.
AAAAATTGGCTCATAAATATTTTTTTTCCATATATTACTTTATTTTTTTCATTATTAATTCATGGTTCGTTTAAAAAATAGTTTCATAAATATGAAAAATAAATAAGAAAAAAAGAGAATGAATATTATATATATATAGTCGAATAATTTTATTTCACTTATTTAAAACTAATACATAAAATAAAATTTTATATAATAAATACGAGTAAAAATTAAGCTTATTATATGTAAGTACGTTTTAGCGGAGATTGTAGGCTTTCTATTTTGAGCACCATTGTGCTTATATATATATATATATATATATATATATATATAGATTAATGACAGATTTTTTATGTTTAGCGACGGAAAAATTCGTCACTAACATGCGATTTTTTTGTAGTGCATGTGATAGTAGATATGGCCCGATGATAATCATAAATAGATAGATAAACACAAAAAGGGTCTTAGCCCAAGTGGACTTCTAATAAAGTAAAGCCCAACTTAAACCTTAACATGCTACATTCAATAAGGGCACAAACATTATCTGTCATTGCAGAATAAACGTAGTGCATTGTTTGAAATGGAAAGGGAATACCGAAGCTTAGCATTTTTTATAAATAGAGAAAGGGAAAGCAAATAACATTACCGCTAGCCGTTAACCCCAACACCGTCCACGCAACCCGTATCTCAACATGTGAAAAAATATTTGAAAAAAAATTGAGCGTGCTCTTATTTTTTGTGTATTTATTTATTTCAAGAATAAAAGAGGATGATCATTTAGGAGAATTATCAAGATACAATTTATGCAAGTGAAAATAAAAATCATAAAGATGTCGGCCCGTTGGCTTGGCCCGAAAATCTAAAGGCTAGGATTAGTGACAATAATTTTCAGCCCGAAGAAAATTTTAAGCTCATTCGATTTTAATTTGTAAGTATAGCTTGAAAGTGAAGAAGGTTGGCCCAAAATCGAACGAGTTGTCCTGATTGGTATATATTTAACCATTTAGCCATGGATGCTTATAGGGGATCCTCATACATGGTGAATAATCAAATTCCAATTCACGTGTCTTGATATACATAAGACTTATATATGTACATTTTGATGTAGGGCACTACTTATCGTCCAGATTTTGGATGTCTAGAACATATAATAACAATATTCTCTCTTTTTTCTATTCTCTCCAATATCACCCTCCAATACATTCTTCCCTCCAAGATCTCCCATTAAAAATTTATGAATTAAGTAAGAATTTGTTTTTTCTAAATTAAAAATATGCCATTAATATGATGCACAATTAATATGTGAAAATTTAATAGTAGCAATTACTAACTCCTTTGAAAATATATTATCTATATTATATTATATATATATATATGTTAGTGCTATACGTGACACCAATCAAAGATACTTGCTTCAGATTGGATCAGTGGCATCACACTGCACTATGTTTGTTTATCAAGTGCTCTATATTGCACTTGCTATAGTGATTAATTTTCATTCATCTGCATGTCATTTGATAATCACTTTAGTATTTGGTTTTTCCAAGTACATTACTACTGTTCTGGACAACGTTCATAAAGATGTACATGAATGTGATTTGAACTTCCTAAAGACAGCTCAAGCAAGGAGTTTGGATTGAGCTGAGAAGAAGACTGATTGTGCATCGTGCCACAATAGAGATTGTTCAACATGTTGATTACTGCCAGCTAGCTTGAGTGATAGCCTGAAGTCAGTCTGTATGTTCATGAACATACAAGATATTCCGCTGTGCTACCTGAAGAGAAGATTCAAGATCAACAATGTACATTACAACGTACATGAACATCTGCATGAAGTGAAGACTCAAAGATCAACAATGTTCATAGTAACGTTTGTGAACGTTTACATAAACATTCTCTTTCCAGATTATTCTTCCAAGATCGATGAAGCTGTTCGAGGTTTCCAACCAAGGAGAGATTCAAAGATCAATCTAGAAGTTGTAATATCCAACCTGAAGAACTTGTGACTGAAGTCAAGGGCAGATTCCTAAAGATGGAAGAAATCCTAACATGGATCGTCCTAGGTCTCGGGTTCAAATAAGGAAAGTTTCCTTGCTCATTTCTGAGTCAGATTAGGACATATGTTCCCTTGTTTAGACTATGTTTGTTCATTTATAAATAACATGGGATACAGACCTGTTAGGATGACACACACACACACACACCGAACAAAAGCACCGCACAAGAATAGTTTCAAGTGCACAAGAATAGTTTCAAGAGCACTAACTGTTTTGAGCCACATAGTTCCGATTGTGATTTAGACTAGAGATTAATGTTCTAGTTATCGTGTATTGAAACACATTTGTTCATACACTATCAAAAGGAGTCTCGGTAGAGATTTCATATGGGAACTGGATAGGTTTGACATCTAGATTGTGAGGGGATCTCATGATCCAATTCAACGAAACAGGGTGTACGAGTAGAACAGGTTTCGAGTGATGGGAGGTCAGCATCGTGTAAAATCCTAAATAAACGTGACACCGGAGTATTGAATTATTTTTCACGGACTTGACAAGTCCCTCTGACGTTGATCGATTGATCGAACAAGGTTACCAATCTTCTGTGTGCTTTACATTTTGCAAACAACATAAAGTTGAACATTATTGTGAACATCACTCTATGACGTTCGTGTACTTTGCGGTGAACGTTTTGCAAACAAATACATATTACACAGGGTGTGCAATTTCAATATACGTACATAATACTATTTTATTTTAAAATAAAGTAGTAAAACATAATAAAATCAAACATTATTATAAATTGAGATTTTAAATATTATATATGAAAGTTATATTATAATCATCATATTTTAAAAAAAAAATACTTTAGAGTTGAATATTTTATCGAGTTTGATTGAGATATTTTACTATGTTTTTTATGCCCCAATAAATCTTGGTGTGATGAAGATCGGTGTGACATATCCTACAATATAGTATTTTGATGATTACGTCATCCGCCCCATTTTCTCTACTCAATTTTATAAGCAAATGAATTAAATACATGTTAGAAAATAATATTCTCAATCCAAATCTTCTTTCTTGAATATGATTTCTAATTAAATTTTTTAGAAAAAAGTAATAATCTTGCACCATAATTCTGAAACATTATATGTTGTATGTATTTGAGTAATTCAATTTTAGTTCTTGCACTACACACACACATACACACCAAATCAAGCTACACCTACAAATTAAAAATAGAGGAGGCTAATTGAGTATATGGGAAATATTATTTCATATTTTTTAGATGCCGTATTAAATAATTTATAATAATTTTAGACTTGCATCAATGGAGGATAGTAAATTAAGTTATTAAATGAAAATGAATTGTGCGATACCTGCACTTGAAGGTGTATGACACTACCATTTGATTTGAAATTATAAGAAAGTACATTATATTAATTTATTTCATTTCAAATTACAAGAAATTAGATTATATATGTTCATGTCATTTTAAAATATATTAAATTACATTATATAAGTTCATTTCATATCACATTATAAGAATCAAATTGTATTAATTCCTTTAATTATATAAGTTAATTTTTATTTCAAATGATGTAAAATTAAATTAGTTCATTTCAGTTCACATCACAAGATTTTATATTATATAAGTCAATTTCATTTCAAATTCTAATAAACTAGATTATATATGATCATTTCATTTGAACTTATAAGAAGATACATTAAATAAGTTCATTTCATTTGAAACTATAAGAAATTAAATGATATAAGTTTATATTATATAACGCCATTTCTTATCATTTCAAATCAAATGAACTTATATAATGCAATTTCTTATAATTTGAAAAGAAATGAATACAAACAATCTAGATTATTGTAATTTCAAATCAAATGAACTTTACATAATGTAATTTCTTATAACATACAAATTGAAATGCTAATTTTATAAATCACAAATTGAACTTGATTCTCAAATTAAAATACATAGATTAAAATTGATTCTGATCAAGTTATAATTCACACATTGAAATTAGTTCTTAAGTTATAATTCACAGTTGGACACGTACAATATAATATGACATGAAATTGAATATCAAGTTAAAATTCACAATTTGGAATTGATTCTCAAGTTATAATTTACAATTAGACGTGTACAATATAATTAATTAACATGAAAATGAACATATACATCATATTATGTATAGTGAAATTCATTCAAATGTAAGAATTTTCAATTGGACCTATACAATATAGTATAACATGAAATTGATTCTCAAGTCATAATTCACAAATTAATTGAAATTAATTCTCAAATTATAATCCACAAATTGAAATTGATTCTCAATTTATATTAAAAAATTGAACATATACATTATAATATAATGAAATTCATTATCATGTAAGAATTCTCAATTGGACCTATACAATATATTATAACATGAAATTGATTCTCAAATTATAATTCACAAATAGAACCCATATATTATGTTATAATTTATACCATTTTAATTTATAATATAGTTACAAACTTTATAATATTTAATTTATACTATATTTATGAAATTTATACCAATAATTTATAATATAGTTACGAACTTTATAATATTTAATTTATAATATAGTTACAAATATCATATTATTTCATTTATAATATAAAGATGAACTTTATACTATTTAACTAGTAATATATTTACGAACTTATATTATTTCATTTATATTATAGTTAAACTTTATAATATAGTGATAAAATTTATACTATTTAATTTATAATATAGTTACTAACTGTACACTATTTAATTTATATTATGGTTACAAACTTTATAATGTATATTTGGTGCATGGAAGTAGTTATGTGAAAGTTTTAATATTTATTTAAACAAAAAATGATAAAGCACTATCTTGGTATTACCAAAAGTAATAAGAAGAGAGAGAAATAAATTTAAACTCAAATTCAAATTTGAATTCAAATTTATTGCTCCATCTACTAGTTTTTTGGGTGATCGACATTACATACATTTACTTTGAATGCTTTATCCAATATAAATTACCAAATAACCATGTTTTAGACGTTTAGATTCTGGACACAAAGCTTTTTCCTTTGTGGCTTGTTTGCTATAAGAGTGTAATAAATACTTATAACACTCTAATATTATGTTTGGTAGCAATATTAAAGCCATGATTATGCATTGTGCTAACCATTTATATGGTATAACATATCACACTCTGCAGGTGAGATATATAATACTATACATAATTATTAAAAATTACAGACTAAAATAACATTGCATATATTAATTAAAATTCTCATTATAAAATATTTACCCAATATATGATAACTAATTAACGGATATTTTAGGAATTGATTTTTTTTTATAGAGAATCTAATACATCTAAGTGAATTAAATCAATTCACTTGAATTTTAGGATTTACTAACTTTATTTTAGAATATAAATTTTTGGTGAAAAAATAAAAAATAAAATAGAAAAAAATTGAAAAAAAAATGAAAAATAAACCCAAAAGAAAAAATAATATAAAAAATAAGACGGGTGCGTGTCGCCCCGCGCACGTGGACCGCGCAAGAACGCCACGCTCCCGCCTCACCATAAAATAACGTGTGCACAAGGTCTCATAATTAATTATATCATGATTAAAGTTGGACAATGACATCATCTTCTTCATGTATATCTATTTCTTCCTCAATTGCTTGTCGCTGATAAATGAAAATAATTATTTTCTTCAATTCTTCCTCAATTGTTTAGCGTGAACCTTTTATATATATATATATATATATATATATATATATATATATATATATATATATATATATATATATATATACACAAGCACCGGTATCTTTCTCACAACTCCAAACCACCTCTACAGTGGTTCTGATACCACAAATACAGGATCAAGATATAAACTATAATCGTGGGAATGAAAACTATCTTACAAACTATAATGGGGATATCTATTTATAATGGACATAGTGAAACTATAATGGTGATAGTAGAGATAGTGGAGAGGAACTACGCAATCTATGGTTGAAAATTATACAAGAAAGAGTGCTGGAATGCGGAAGCAAGTTCTGTCCTTCTTTTCAAAAATATATATGAGGGAGGATAGTAAACATGAATTTTGGAAAGAAAAATTTCTTGCTGGATTACCCCACATGTTTGCAGAACGAGTTAAAACTCGGATAAAACAAAAACATCAAGGAATAATTCCTTATTCTATTTATACATATGACAACCTTGTTGCCGAAATTGTGGCTGAAGGAATATGTCTTTGTAATGAAATAAAATTACATAGACAAATAAAGAAAGAGAAAATTCTAGGAAAACAAATCCTAGAAGACTTTTGTGAACAAATTGGGTTATCACCTGAAGATAAAAAATTAAATAAAAAGATTAGTCATAAATTTCCTAGAAGGAAAAAATTTAGAAAAAACGAATATATTTCAAATGAGAAAAAAGAAAAGGATTATAATCCTAAAAGAAATAAAAAATATAGTCGGAATAAAGATAACAAAAGAAATGAAAAATTTATTCCAGTATGTTATAAATGTCATAAAACTGGTCATTACACTAATAAGTGTAAATCAAAAAAGAAGATTGAAAGTCTTCAAATTGATGAAGAGTTAAAAAGATCACTCTTAAATACTCCCTCCGTCCCATAATTATAGTCCACTTCCCCTTTTCACACAGATTAAGAAATCACATTTAATATGTATTGGAAATATACAATTAACAATAATTATCCTATATTGCCCTTATTTTTTACTATATTAATTGCATTCATACTATATTAAATAGGGTTATATTTGTAAAAGAATATTTAAATACAATCCCAATTTAGAATAGGACTATAATTTTGGGACATCCCAAAAAGGAATAATGGACTATAATTATGGGACGGAGGGAGTATCTTTTTAGATAATATTGATTCTAAAAAGGAAAATTTAAAAATCTCTGTTATAACAAAAGAAAAAACTGATGTTTCTGACGATTCAGAAACGGAAGAAGAAAATGGTAATAGTGATTGTGATGGAGATTGTAATTATTATAAAGCTTTATGTAAAGCTAATGGTTTATTTGTTCTTACAAAAGAAGAAAATTTTGTCCTTGATCTTATTGATAAGATTAATGATCCAGATGAAAAAAGAAAGTTACTTCAAAAATATATTGAAGAAAATTATAAAAATAGAAATGAAGAAAAGGGGATTACAGAACCAAAAGAAATGTATAATCTTAAAGATATACTTAGAAGAGTTAAAATTTCTAATGTTGAAAACACTTCTAAATCAGAAGTTACTATCTCTGAACTTAAACATGAAGTTAAAATTCTAAAAGAAGAATTAAAAGAGCTTAAAGCTATAGTTATTACTTTAGAATCAAAAGAAACTTTTGATAATCCTTAAGAAGAAGAAGAAGAAGAAGAAGAAGAAGAAGAAGAAGAAGAAGAAGAAGAAGGTAAAACTGAAGCTGTTCTAGAGCAAGAAGAATTGAATTCTTTAACCTTCATAAACATGATAGATAGAGTAATTACTCATAAATGGCATATTAAGGTCACTATAATAGTTCATAAAGAATACTATTTTTCGGCTATAGTCATAGTTGATTCAGGTGCAGATTTAAATTGCATAAATGACGGGTTAGTACCCTCTAGGTATTTTGCAAAAACTACTGAAATTCTTGATGCTACAGATGGAAGAAAATTACTAGTTAAATATAAAATCCAAAATACTTCTGTTTGTAATAAAGGAATTTGTTTAGAAATACCATTTCTAATGGTTAAAAATTTATCCCATGATGAAATTCTTGGGAATCCTTTCCTACATATGCTTTATCCTATTAAAAGCATTACAAAAAATGGAATTATTAGTGATGTAAAGGGACAAGAATTAGAATTTAATTTTGTGTCTCAAGCTCGTTCTCACGAGATAGATACTATTCAAAAGACTATAAAAAGAAAAGAAAATTTTTTAAATTCCTTATCACAGGAAATTTGTTATAAAAAAATTGAAGAAAAACTCTCTTCCCCTATTTTACAGAAAAGAATTAAAGATTTACAAATTATAATCGAAAAAAAAATATGTTCGGATATTCCGAATGCATTTTGGGAGAGGAAGAAACATGTAGTTTCTTTACCTTATGAACCAGACTTTAAAGAAAGTCAAATCCCTACAAAATCTAGGCCTATAGCTATGGGTCCTAGACATTTAGAATTATGTAAAAAAGAAATTGAAGAGTTATTACTTAAAAAACTTATTAGACCTTCCAAGAGCCCTTGGAGTTGTCCTGCATTTTATGCTGAAAATGCTGCAGAATTAGAAAGAGGTGTTCCTAGGTTAGTTATTAACTATAAACCTTTAAATAAAGCTTTAAGATGGATTAGATACCCAATCCCTAATAAAAAGGATCTATTAAATAGGCTTTACTCAGCAAAAATAATGTCAAAATTTGACATGAAATCTGGATTTTGGCAGATTCAAATCCTTGAAAAGGATAGATATAAGACAACATTTACAGTCCCAGTAGGACATTATGAATGGAACGTTATGCCATTTGGGCTTAAAAATGCTCCTTCTGAATTTCAGAAAATTATGAATGACATATTCAGTGCTTATACAACATTTATTATAGTATATATTGACGATGTTTTAGTTTATTCTGAAACTATTGAACAACATTTTAAACATTTAAATATTTTTATAAATACTGTAAAGAAAGCAGGTCTTGTACTTTCAGGAAGAAAAATTAAACCCTTTCAAAATGAAATAAGAATTTTAGGACATATTATTAAAAATGGAACCATTTTTCCCATTGATAGAGCAATAATATTTGTTGAAAAATTTCCTGATGAAATTAAAGATAAAAATCAATTACAAAGATTTCTTGGAAGCCTTAATTATGTTTCTGAATTTTATAAAGAATTAGCTCAAGATGCTAAACCTTTATTCGAAAGGTTAAAGAAAAATCCTCCTTCATGGACAGATATTCACACCAAAGCTGTTCAAAAAATAAAAGCCAAAATTAAGGAAATTCCTTGTTTAGCTATTTCCCAACCAGATGCTTATAAAATAGTTGAAACAAATGCCTCAGATATAGGCTATGGTGGAATCCTTAAACAAATGATTAATAATAAAGAATCTCTTGTGAGATTTACCTCAGGGGTCTGGAGCTACGAAGCACCGGTACGAATACGGATACAAAATACGAATACGATACGATACGAAAATACGATCATTTTCAAAAAATCAAGATACGAATACGTTAAAAATACGTTTATATTTATTTGTAATATTTTATATATTAATAATAATAATAATAATAATAATAATAATAATAATAATATTATGAAACTCATATAAACATATTTATCTCAAAATAAAGCAAATAACTAATTAATTAAAACTTAAAAGTCTAAGGTAACTGTCTTATAACAATAAGTTCACACTTCTAATTCAAAACATAAAAATATTACAAACAAAGTCATTCGAATTCAAAGCAAACTATCAAGTCATGAAATCCCCCTCATCAACTTCAGTATCCATTGTATCCTCATTTCCATCTTCAGTGAAGAAAATGCTCTCCAACTCCGGCTCATCAAGCGACAATTGAGCAATCTCTAAATCCCCAACATCATCAAGTGTACCCAAGTTGTCGTTTTTTACTTATTTGGAGGAAATACATATTTTGACTTATAAGAAAACGTATTTTGACTGTATTTTTTTCGTATTTTAAAAAAAAATAAAAATTTAAAATACGTTTTTAATACGTATTTGAACCGTATTTTTTTCATATTTGTATTAAATACATTTTTTATGAATACGTTAACCCCTTGGAGAGTATCTATGCTTCCTAGGTCTGGAGAGGACCAAGAGTTAATTACTCAACCGTTAAAAAAGAAATTTTATCTATTGTTTTGTGCATCTAGAAATTTGAAAGTGATCTTCTTAATAAGAAATTTTTTATTCGTGTAGACTGTAAATCCGCAGAAGATATTTTGCAAAAGGATGTTAAAAATTTAGCATCAAAACAAATCTTTGCAAGATGGCAATGAATTTTATTTGTTTTTGATTTTGATATTGAGTTTATTAAAGGATCAGATAATTCTTTGACTGATTTCTTAACTCGTGAATTTTTGCAGGGAAATAATGAGCAAAAATAAAGGAAAAGAAGTTATTAAGGGGTTAAGCCCTTATGTTAAAAAGAATCAGACTTATAAGTCTGCAATATCTAAGGATGAAAAGACACTCAAAGAGGAGGCTTTAAGTCAAGCCTCAGAAGAAATGAAATTGAGAGATGATGCTTATAGCATCGCTGCTAAATCAACCTCTGCCAAGGAATATATTTATCCTTATATTCCTATTACTACTTTATGGATATCTCCTATTGAGCATAAATATCACTACAAAAAAAAAAGCTTCTCGTGACGACAATGCTAGTGACAAATGTAATTTTGTCACTAAAAATGCCTCTATAGTGACAACAATTATTCTCGTCACAAAATAAATATTAGTGATGACTTTGTCAGTGACAATCGTGATTTTATCACTAAAAATATCTCTACAGTGATAATATTTATTCTCATCACAGAATAAGTCATTTGTGATGACTATGTCAGTGACAATCATGATTTTGTCACTAAAATACTTTTATAGTGACAATAATTACTCTCGTCACAAAAAAAAAGTGATCAATAGTGTCAATTTAATAAGTTGTAGTATTTGTCGTCACTATATAGTTGGCGGGAAGCTAGTGACGATTAAATTTTGAGACTGAAAAGTACTATGTAGTGACGATAATTGTTCCCGTCATAAAAAATAGAATTTATGACAAATTTATTTGTTGTCAATATATATTGTCACTATATATTTTGCACCAATTTATTATGTTAGTGAGGGAGTGAGTGATGATTTTATTTTTGTCACTAAAAACATCTCTACATTAATGATAATTATGTTTTTTCACAAAATAAAATGTAATTTATATGTCATTTATTGCCACTAAGGTTTTTATATTTTTTTAATGAAATACGAAAATAATCGTTGTCACTAATGTAATGCAAAATACTGATGACAAATTGTATCATCACTATTATGTAATACTTTCTTTTAAATGCCAACATATCATTGTCACTAAATGATTAAATCCTTTTATGGATGATATAATTTTGTCACAAAATAAATAATAATATGATCTTAAAAATCCTTATCATAAATTAATATAAGAAATTGATGTAGCAAACATAAAACTATAAATCCATTAATAAAAATAAAAATCATCTTCACTTTCATCTAGATTGTCTTCATTCTTGTCATCGTCATCTTCATCGTCACCATCATCTTCACCACCACCACCACCACCACCACCACCATCATCATCATCGTCATCATCATCATCGATGTCACCACCACCACCATCACCAACTTCACTATCTGCAGATATGACTGTCTGTTTTCCCATTGATGTTTCTGCACTCGAAGAGATGATCGATCCTGGGATATCATTTCTACACCACTCAACAAAATCATTAGCACAATGAGTACTCATATCAATGGCACAGTTTGATTCATTTTGCTGATAAGACTGATCAGTCATTACACACACATCTTCTATATTCTCAATCACATTCCACAAACTTCGGGCTTGTGCATGAATAACGACTTTCCAATTACTGCCTAATTTGATATCATCAACATAAAACACTTGTTTTGCCTGAGTTGCTAACACATATGGTTCACTAGTCTTCCAAGGTTTTGACATATTTACACTGGTATAATTGTATTTATCCTTTTGTACAGATTTGCCTTCATACCAGTCACACTCAAACAATGTCACTCGATGATCTCCAAAATAATCCAATTGAACTATATCTACCAACACGCCATAGTAATCTTGAAATCCAGATGCCTCATCAACTTTAACAACAACACCATAATTTTGGGTTCTCTTATTCATATCATGATGCTTTGTACGAAATCGCAATCCATTCACTATGCAACCATCATAATGAGTTACCCGTTTATCAGGACCACATGCTAAATGCACTAAATCCTCATGGAGATGTTGATTTTCTTCAGTTGATGCCACTGTGATCTAATAGAGAATTCAAATTGAAAATTAAATAAAAAAATAGTATTTAAATAATTAGTAAAAATAAAACAATACTTACTCGTTGTTCAAACCATCTTGCGAAAGAATCATCATGCTCCTTTTCCACATTAGTACATCCATTTTTTTTTAGTTCTTCCTTATGTTCACTGTAAATTACAAACCATGTGGTTAAATAACGAGTTTCAAATCAAAAATATAAATGTATGGAAAATAGAAAAAATACATTTATATAAAATATGAAAATAAATTATAATATAAAAGTGCATCATGTATATATAGTAAAAAAATTTCATATGGGTTGGATATTATATTTGTAAACATTTATTATTTATTGGATATACCAATATTATGTATAATTTAATTCCTCAAATAACATGCAATCATTAGACAATCATTAGAAAAATCTATTAGACAATCATTAGAAAAATCTATGAATTGAATGATCTAGAGATGCATTATAATCTATCAATAAAAGTTTGAAATAGTCATTTACCACCACCACCACCACCACCACCACCACCACCACCACCACTACTACTACTACTACTACTACCACTACCACCACCACCACCACCACCACCACCACCACCACCACTACTACCACTACCACTACTACTACCACTACTACCACTATCACTACAACTACCACTACCACTACCACTACCACTACCACTACCACTACTACTACTACCACCACTACCACTACTACGACCACCACCACCACTACCACCACTACTACCACCACTACTACTACTACTACTACTACTACTACTACTACTACTACTACTACTACTATTATTATTATTACTATTATTATTATTATTATTATTATTATTATTATTATTATTATAGAATGGATAATGAATTAACATAATAAAAGATTTTGTTAAATTGATTGTTACTAATGGATAAAATATATTAAACTGAATTAAATAATAATAATAATAATAATAATAATAATAATAATAATAATAATAATAATAATAATAATAATCCTAGTTAATCGATTAATGCCATATCTTGGATTTCTCTTTGCAATATCTTGCCAAATCCACGGAATTTCAATTATAAAAACCAAATTAATAAACCCAAAAATAATAAAAATTTAAATATAATCAAACAGATATACTCAAATATTTTTCCTTCAATGTAGAATTCTAAAGGAGTGAAATAATTCAATTACCGCCAATGTATGGCGCCTTTTATTTTCAGCAGTAGTCATTCCGTCGACACGTTTCTCCTCCAGACCTCCACTAATTAACTTCCATTATCTCAACTCCTAATCTAGCAACCTCAAAAGTAAAAGTATGAAATTGAATTTATGTAGTTTTAAATAATATGGCAAGCACTAGAGAAAATTCCAGAGGTACGTTTTTTTTTTTTTTTTTTTTTTCAGAATTTGTATTTCACGTGCAATTACAATTTATTTGTATTTCATGTGCAATCAAAGTTTTGTATGTTCCGTGATTAACACAATTTGTTTCCTTTCCCAGTGATGGAAGAATATGTGGGAGAAGAGTCTTCAGAGCAAGCACAAACCGAAGAACAAATTACAACTGGTTTTATTTATTTCATTCATGGTTTCAATATATATATATATATATATATATTGATTTCGGATTCATAAGTAATCGTTTGGTTTCTTATAGGGTCATCCAAACGGAATGTACGAGGCGTGACTAGAGGTCTCTCAGTTCAAAAGAAAAGGGGTGACACACAAAAATTAGATATTGTTATTCATCCTATAAGAAATCGAATTATAGGAGAAAATGCTAAAGATTTCAAAATTGAAGCATGTGTGATAGTCAAACAATATGCACCTCTTCAACATGCTCGTTGGAAGGATATTCCAATCGATGGAAAGAGGAAGATGTGGATGGGAATGAAGGTACGTTTGATGATGAATGACTTAAAATTTTGCTAGAAAAATTGGGATTGAATATGTGTATATTGTTGAGTATTTAGAACACGGAAGTGTATTGAGTGTGAACTTTGTTGATGCTATTTAATAGTTTTTATCAGTATTTTGATGTATTTGAAGTTGGCAATGTGAAGCTGTTTTAGATCGTTGTATGCTTGTTTCTATTAAATTGAAGTGGACAATAGGAATATATAATTCGATCTTCTTACTTTTTGGATTACGATTAAAGCTTCTTTTCCAAATTTTTGAGGCGATTTCTCGTTTTATTTTACAATCTGAAACTATTTTTTCCGAAGTCACCACAATTGAAGCTGTTTATCAGTTATGTATTTTTATTAGCATATTTTTATTCATTCCTGCACAAGCACAACAAAAATGTCAAGTGTACATTTATGTTTCAACTTTCATAATTAATTCATTATTTCTATGTGGATTAATATTGATAAAAAATTTTGCAGCAAAAGTTCAATTTAGAAGAAAGCAATGGAGTTAAGAAGGTAGTGTTTGCACAACTCAATCGCCAATATAGAAGTTACAGGCATAAATTGCACGTGCATTATGTTAAAAACAAGGGTAAAGGAGAAATCTTGGATCAATTGCCCAATGGAGTCAATCGAGAAGATTGGAAAATGTTAATAGATTATTATGAAAGTGACGCTTTTAAGGTACTATATATATACTTCCTCTAGTGCATTATTGATTTTATTCACTTCTTATTATTGGCATTGGTATATTCATTTTTATTGATCTAGATCTATTTCACTTTTGTGTAATTTTATGAAATATGATTTAGTCATCCACAATACAATTTGCTCATTGTGTGCTTTATTTAGTTAATAACTTTCCTTTTTTTCTCTAATTTTGAATCCCCAGCAGAAGTGGTGTGAAATTGCTTCAACCAAACTTTTTTTAGAATAAGCGTGATCATATTTATTTTACAATAGTCTTCTGTTTTATTTTAAGACTTCAGCAGAAAGAATTCAAAAATGGACATGATCACGTCCATTATCAAAACATCCCCAGAACAAGTGGTACACGGCAAAAGTGGTAAACAGTTTTGGTAATGGGCGTGATCACGTTAATTGTGAAATTGCTTCAATCAGACTTTTTTTAGAATAAGCGTGATCATATTTATTTTACAATAGTCTTCTGTTTTATTTTAAGACTTCAGCAGAAAGAATTCAAAAATGGACATGATCACGCCCATTATCAAAACATCCCCAGAACAAGTGGTAAATCGTTTGGACGATGGGCATGATCACGTCCAATGTGAAATTCCTTCAGCTAGACCTTATTCAAGAATAGGCGTGATCATGCTCATTTTACAATAGTCTTCTGTTTTATTTCAAGACTTCAGTAGAAAGAATTCCAAAATGGATATGATCAGAATCATTATCAAAATACCTCTGGAACTCTTGTGGCATGAAATAACATAGCTAGATAGCTTTAGCTCAGTCCATGTAGGCCAACTCAATGTATTCATGAAATATTTTCATTTTTAATCATGATATTTGAAATTCACATTATGTTAGTTGACTTTATTAATTTTTTTCTTTGTTGCAAAAATCCAAATATTAAAGGCTAATGTTTATTTGTAACACCCCGGAAAATATAGTATTTAAATTTATTTTATAAGTTAGAAATTTTATGAAATTAGAATCCAATTAATTTTGGTTAGTTAATTATGGGCTTAGAGACGTAATAAGACTACGAAAAGTCTCGACTTTAGTTGAGTTTTCTAATTAATAGTAGGATTTATATTTTAAAAAAAATAGACATTAATGAGATTATTTTGGGTACCAAGATGATTCAAATTGAACTATATTTAGCTTTCCAATGAAATTTATTTCATTTGATAATTTAAACCCAAAAAAAATAAAATAAAATTCAATTATAATAAAATATTTTAGGAGATGATTAGTCATCAAACTAAAACCTTTCCACTTGGAGTTTTGTCAAGGGTGCATGTGTATACTATGTATGTATCAATTTAATAAGGAACCTATTTGGGAAAAATGAGAATACAACAAATTAAAAGTGGATAAGTAGCTTACATGCTACATACGTAAAATGTGTATTTAAATATAGAGATTGCTTAATTAGGAAGTAAAAGAATAAAAACAATAAAATAATAATAATAATAATAATAATAATAATATTTTAACCAATCATATTTCGTCAATTGGCAAACAAAGAAAATAGATTTGTGTACTTGAAGTACACGTGTGCAATGTATGTAAATATACATATGTATAATAAGGCTTAGGATCAGCTATATATATATGTAAGATTGGGAATCTTTGATCAGAAGCAAAAATAGGAAAAGAAAGAGAAAAAAAAGAAAAGGGAGGAAAAAATTGGTGAGTTACTATTGAAGCCCTCTTTTTCAATTTATATTCTGATCAATTCAGCCTTTTTAAGTATGACCGATTTCTAAATTTATTTTTTCTTGGATATTAACTTAGTTCCTAGATTTAAATTAGAATTTTTAGAAATTGTAATTAAATTCTAAAATTTCTAAATTTTATATTTTGTCTCAAAAGAAATTCTAAATATTATAATTCACTCCTAAGTATTAAACCAAACTTCTTAGTCATTGAATTCGGTTCAATTCATCTTTATCTATTCAATTATATTGTGAAGTTCGATAAATTCTCAAATAGGATCACTAACTTGATTCAATCCGTCAAATACGCATTATTCGCTCATTTGACTCTATTTCAATTCCAAACGATCCCTAGGCATAGGAAATTATTATTTAAGTTATTTAGGATCTAAGTTATTACCTTTATTAACCTATTGAGGATTCTAAGTTAGAACTTCAATTTTATAGGTCGAGACGAGCTGAAAGCATAGTAGCATCTCACGCGTAAATTACACTATTTATTGAGATCATCCAGGTGGGTTTTTCTATAACTCACAACTATGTTTTAAATTCGTCCATGAAAAGTATGTTAAATATTTTAATAACATTGTTTACGCAATGATTGGATGTGTTGAGACTTCATGCATAGAGAAATTCCGACTTACAAGCAAGACGGTTTACTTTGTGACTAAATGTCTAGATAAGTAACCGTAAAGTATCATGTGATCACATTGGGTCTCTCATCCAATGAAGAAGAGTAAACCTTGTTATAAAGAATGTTCATGGTTATTTTCCATGAGTTATGCAATATAATAGTTTTAAAGCATGAAAGTTTATCTTGGACGAATGTTAATGCCCACTGAGTGTTTTCTGGCACTCAACCCAAATATTTTCAAATGTTTTCAGGTCCTGGAGATCAAGCTGGTTGAGGGCGAGCTGTTGGAGTGGGTTAAATGGTTGACCCTTGTATGATTTTTGTTTAAAACCATCTTTAAACTTATGTTTGTATATTAAATATTAAATGCTTTCGTTGATACTCTGCAAAACCTTTAAGTTTGAAAGTTGTTTACCTCTGTGGTCAATTTTGACTGTATATACAAGTATTTTGAATGTATATAAGGGTTGACCGTGGAGTTTTTGAATGAGAGACTTGATTGCCTATGTGTATTTTCTTGTTGACAGGTCATAGTTTGGTTATATGTGAGTTTGTGATTTTGAAAAGCCTTGTTGAAAGTTGACTTTGAAAGCACCTGAGTGCATGGTTTGAACATTTTAAGCCGAGGTGCTGTCCGTTTACAAATTGTTATTAAAAATTTAATTTTTTTTTTATATAAAAGTATTTATTACGTAAGCATGTACGTTTGTTTTTGGTGACGTTTTGGTCCTAGTGGGACTGGGGCGTTACATTATTATTTCTTACTTGTAGAAAGTTAGTAATCGAAATAGAGAAAATAGACAAAAGTTGGAGATGGCTCATGCATGTGGAACAAAATCTATAGCCCAATATTGCTACGAAGAGGTACATTACTCCAAATACTTATCTAATAATGAAAATAGCTTTGAAATACTTATGATTCTAACTTTTTTAAATGATAGCGTGATGCTGAGACTGTAGAGGAGCCTAATCGAACAATTGCATGGAGAATGAGTCGATATAATAATGACAAAAAAGAGTGGACTGATGAAGCTTCAAAAGAAGTTTATGTAAGTACACTCCTCAATTGTGATTGTATCCACATAAGTATTAAATGATACATATTAATATAAATTGAATTATTCAGGAGGAACTCCTTAGATTGCAATCTGAACCAATTGAGAATGGTGAATATCACATGTCTGAGGATGAAGCTTTTGTCAAAGTTCTTGGGGAAGAAAAATCTAGCCAACTACGTGCTTGTGGAGATGGCTTGAAACCGGCTTCTAAAAGGGGAGAAATGATTAATGTTGAACTACAAAAAGAGAATGAAGAGTTAAGAAAATAAAATGAAGTCATAAGCTCCCAGTTAGAGTCCATAGCAGCTCAAGTTAGCAGCCAAGAAATGAATATACAAGCTCAAGTTGAAGCTCTTTTGAAAGTTCAACTCCCTGCTCTACTTCAAAACTTCAGTCAAAATAGCCAAAATCCGAATTCTATCTAGTGTGAGTATGTTTATATATATTTAGTATCTATATACATGCTTTATAATTATAAGAACCGTTTTTTTATGAATTATTGCATCGCTTATTATATATTACTCATTTCTATTTTCTTTTGATCAAATTGTAGGTTTCATATCCACAAAGTGCATAAGGTGGAATTCGTGAATGGATTTTATAATAGTTTAATTAGTTTGATTTATAATTCTTGTTCAATCGTCCATTGCTTTTTTAGTTATTTGATTTCAGTTTGTAAACAGTAAATTACTTTTGAACTCGTCATGTCATGTTAATTATTTATGCTAATGAATGTTATTTTGCTTTGACATGAATATTATCTTGTTAGTTGAATGATGATTAATTTTTTTTATTTTTCTCCCAATAATATATATTTATACATATTTATTATGAATAAAAATGTAGACAAATTATTATCATATCAATGGATTAAACAATAAATCAATTGAAGCTATTCTAATTTAAAAAAAATGATATACGAATTATATAGTGACAAAAGTTGTAGCTTTAGTGATAATAATTCTTGTTATTATATTAGTATTGTGATGATTTATAAATTTTATTTTTGTGACTATAAATTAACAAATAGTGATAGAAATTATAGTGACAAGAAACTATGTCACTAAAATTTAATATTTTAGTGACTGAATTAACAGGTTTTAGTGATGAAATATATTTGTGACTATAGAATTTTGTTTTATTGACAACAGTCGAATGTGACTAAATTAAGATTTAGTGACAAGCATTATAAGTGACTATAAAAATATGTTTTAGTGATGATAATAGAATGTGACTAAATTAAATAGTTTTAGTGACGATTATTAAATGTCACTATATTACAGATTTTTAGTGACAAATATTTATTGTCACTGAAGTGTTCAATTACATTGACAAATATTATATCATCACTATAAACTTCAATTATAGTGACAAATTTTTTTGTGACTAAAACATATGTTTTTACTGACAAGAATGTCTGTCACTATAGTTTAAGTTATAGTGACGATTATTTTATATTGTCACTATAATTTATAGTGTCAGTTTCTATAGCCACAAACAATAAAGTTGTCACTAGGTAGTTTTAGTGACAAATTTAGTACATATAGTGACAAAAAATGTCGTCACAAGAAGCTGTTTTTTTTGTAGTATATGCAAATTTAACAGCTGAAGAAGTTATGAATTTTTATTTAAAAAATTATACAAATCCATTTCTCTTTCTAAAGGATTTCATGTTCTATCAAGAAATTCTTTCGGCTACTTGTTCAGTTATTTTTTATTCAACCTCTAGAGGAGGTGGTGAGTTAGCTTATTCTAAAGTTACAATTAATCAAGTGTTAACTCCAGAAGCATGGGGTGGAGATCTTTTTAGATATAAAGAGATCCCTTCTAATTCTAGATATTCTAGAACGAATAAAGTTCATTTTAATTACTTTGATTATATCAAAGCTTGGGATATTGCTTTTTGCTGTAATAACAGTCAAAGAAAACATAGCTGGTTTGTTAAATTTAGAGAACAAAAGACGTTGAAATTCCCTCAATGGTTTATTATTTGGTTTTCTAATTGAGGATTATATCCTTTAATTTTACCAAAGAGGGTGAGAGACATTTTTGATGATTTTATTAAAACTAATCCTTCTATGGAAAATCATGGACTAATGTTTACAGTCCTTTACCAAATACCTTGGATTGTTAAGTGGGATGTTATTATAACCCCAAGATCTTTTTCAAAGCATGACATAAATTTCAGAAATATTCCTTATTTAGGAAAATAAGTTTTTATTAAATGGTGAGATAAATTTAATTTCTTTAAAGACTCTATCTTTTCAAGAAAGGGTTTGATAAATTTAGAGTCTCCCCCAATAGCTGAACCTAAAAAGGACATTTCAGAAATTGTTAAAGAACTCCTCTAAAAAAATTCTTCTAAAAAGGAGTTGAAGGAACAACTTAAAGCTCTATTTGATTCGGATGATGATGCTGCCACAGTTGATGATGAATCTACAGCTGGTGGTGACTCAGATGTAATGATGCAAGATGCTCAAAATCCCCATGAGCGTTAAAGGACGAAGAATCCGCAATAAAGCTGCCAACAATTGTCCTTAAAGGAATCTAAAATGATGGAGTTTTGGAGTTTTGTCAGAAATAATGGAGAATTTTTGAGATCGGAAGATAAAATCCGCACAATAATTCATGAAGTACTGTTTATCAACTAAAACTGAAGTCCGAATTTGGAGTCCATTTGATGCTTATAAAAGAGAGCTTATGCATGAAGAAGGACAGAACTTGCTTCCGCATTCCAGCACTCTTATCTTGTATAATTCTCAATCATAGATTGTGTAGTTCCTCTCCACTATCTCTACTATCACCATTATAGTTCTACTATGTCCATTATAAATAGATATTCCCATTATAGTTTGTAAGATAGTTTTCATTCCCACAATTATAGTTTATAGCTTGATCCTGTATTTGTGGTATCAGAGCCACTGTAGAGGTGGTTTGGAGTTGTGAGAAAGATATCTGTGCTTGTATCGAGATTTATGCAATCTCAGGTAATGTAATATATATATATATATATATTTATCTCTTTATATATATATATATTTGATTAATTTTGGTAAAAAAATAATACTACTTGTTTAGTTGTTTAGCATCGGAATATTCGATTGAAATATACCTGAATAAAATAATCAGGCTTATAAATGTTGTTTAACTTTTTTTCAAAAGTTGGGTCCATCCTGTTTACCACGAATTAAATAAGCGTAAGAATTCATTTAAATGAACCAAAAAAATAATAAATTACGCTTTGATACCTATACTTTGGGCACTTTTTTATAAATGATTTTTTTTCAAAATTAACTAATTAATAATCAATTTTTCAAAAATTTTACAAAACTAATTTTTAATCAATTTTAGGATCCTAATTAATTATATTTTAATATTTATATTTTCCCAACCAAATAAAAATATTCACCCAATCAAGAAATATTAAAATACAATCAATTATATATAATTTTTACACTGTAAGATTGATTAAATATTAAATTTGTATTTTTTTTTTGACAAAATAAGTACTGTTTTATTAATTTTGAAAAAAAATGAATCATTTTTGAAAAAGTCACCAACATTAAGATATCAATATGTATTTTTTTTTAAAAAATGACAAGTACTTTTTCTGAGTAAAATTAACTAAATATTAAATTTATAATTTTTTTTGAAAAATAAATAGTATTTTATTAATTTAAAAAAAATAAATCGATTTAAAAAAAATGCACAAAAGATAGGGATCAAAAGTACAATTTAAAAAAAGAAAAAGAAAAAGGACAAGTAGTTGTATCGGGGAGTTTTATTACTCAGCTGAGTTGGCAAACAGACCAAACAACAAACAACACTCGAAAATATCGAAGGTCAAACTCTCACTGCCATCTTCTCTCTCTCTCTCTCTTTCTCTCTCTCCTCTCTCTCAGTTCAGAGGAGACGACAAACAAACCCAATGGCGATTCTCATTCTCTCGTCTTCTCTCATCTGATCCACCGCAAAAAAAACTAAAAAAAATTCAATTCTCAGTCATACATACATAAATACAACGCAATCTCTTCTCTCTCCCTCTCTCTCTGAAGCCTACCATGGCGTCCTCAATCTCTGCCGGGCTCTCTTTCAAGCTCACACCGAACTCTCTCACTCCCAAGACGACCCCATCTCTTTTCTCTCATCCCTCCTCCCAATTGAGGGTTGCGCGTGAGGTCCCACCGGCGACACTCTCGAATTCAACCTCCATCAACGACGGCGTTGTGTCGCCGCCGCCGTCTCTGGCCTTGGAGAAGGACCCCCGTGAGCTGTGGAAGAGGTACGTGGATTGGCTGTATCAGCACAAGGAGCTGGGTCTCTACTTGGATGTGAGTCGGGTCGGGTTTACCGAGGCTTTCTTCGGTGAAATGGAGCCCCGAATCCAGAAGAGCTTCAAGGATATGGAGGAGCTGGAGAGGGGGGCGATTGCGAACCCAGATGAGGGCAGAATGGTTGGACATTATTGGCTGAGGAATCCGAAGCTCGCCCCCAAACCTATTTTGACTAACCAGATTGAAACTACACTGGAAAGGATCTCTCAATTTGCTGATCAAGTCATCAGTGGTAAGGTCAGTTTCTTTTGTATCTAGCTATTACTACTATTTCAATGAATCTTTAACTTCCCTCTTTTGTGTTCTCTGTCTAATTTATCAATGACCAGTTAGAGTTTTGCAGATGGGGGGAATTAGATGCTTACTTCGTGATTCATGAATTACAATGAGGTTTTTGACTTTGCTGAGCTGAATAACTTGTATACGGTCACGTGCCAATAGACATTGCCTTATAAGTCTTTTAAATCATAATTGTACCTCAAATTTCATGCTTCCATGTGCTTGATGGCCATTGATAACCCACCAGCTTTAGTATCTTACATTATTTTTTTAGCCTATTGGTTGGAGTTGCAAAAGATTTTGTTTTTATGAAAGAAAAACGACATAAAATTATTTAGAGGAGAATGGCAGAGATACAAGATCCTCTATTTCTTTCAAGATGGTAGGTATGGATTTCAATTGAAGAAAACTTCAAGGTGGGGTTGAAGTTTATTGACATATTCTTGAGTTGTACCACCTCAAATGGAAAAAGACACGGTTTGATATTTTGAAAATTCAGAATCTAGATGAATCTTTCTTTTTTTTTCACCAATATTCTTTTTGTTATTTTCTTGAGGTACTTGTTTCTGAGGTTAAAAACATGTATGCTGATTGCTGCAGATTAGACCCCCACTGAAAGATAGATTTACACAAATCCTTTCTATCGGAATTGGTGGTTCAGCTCTCGGGCCACAATTTGTTGCAGAGGCATTGGCTCCTGATAATCCTCCGCTTAAGGTATCTGTCGTAGTGGTATATGTATCTAGTATAGAATGAACACTAGCTTTTTGTGCTGATTAGGTTGTCGCAATTCCTGCCATGTTCAATATTCTTTTATATTTAACGGCCATCCCTTCTATTTAGGTATTCATTTCTTATATGTGAGTGTTACATTCTTTTGCATCTGATTCAAATTATAAAGTAAAATTTTCACATCATTGGAGCATCATCTTCATTGAACTTCTTAATTAACTACATTCCTCCTGAGTCCTGATCAGTATAGTTTATGCTGGAGTTGCTCAACCGCCCCTTAGTCTGGTGTTCATGATGCTTAACAGAACCATGAAAACAAGAGATGTATTCACTTGAGATTATTTTTTTGCTGTCTCTTATATTCTTGCCATAAGTTTTTTCACTTTTTACCTCTTGGCTCTTGGTTTTACGAATCATCTCAAGCTACAATTTTCTTGGTTGTTTCATTTGTTTCATTTTGCTTTCCAATGAGAGAGATTGAGTTTTCTTCATTTGATGGTTATTTTTGTCTTAAGAGATATCTGCACTGTGCTTAGTTTATTTTTTATCCTGAAATTAAGATCTTATATTTGATTCCCGCTTCTTCTTTTTTTCTCTCACTTCTAGTTAATTTGGCACACATCTCTGAAGTAATTTCTTAAAATGGGATTTATTCTAGATACGTATGCTTTTACCCATCAAAGTACAATGACATTTTATATAAAATTTCTGAATTTGAGTCTCTGCCTGAAAGTTCTTTAATGGGGGTGTAGAACACGTATCTATTTGCTTACATATCCAAATCTGATGTGATTTTACCAATATATGTGCTCATAACGACTATAAACAATAGATGTGTTATACGGTGCCAGAAACATCTCCAGAAGCTTCAGGCTTTCATAGATATATCTTATTCTCGGTTGTACCTTTTTGAAATCCACTAGTTAGTGCTGTATGTGGTGGTGTCCTAATTTGTATCGTAACATTTACAGATAAGATTCATCGACAATACCGATCCTGCTGGGATTGATCATCAGATAGCACAGCTTGGCAATGAGCTAAAATCTACACTTGTAATAGTGGTTTCAAAGGTATTAGTGGAACCCATCTTCTAGTTGATTCATTTTCATGATTAGGTCTAGGAAGATGATGCAAACCTGATACATCCTTTTGGTCTTTTAGAGTGGAGGCACACCCGAAACAAGAAATGGTCTACTTGAAGTTCAGAAAGCCTTCCGTGAAGCTGGTCTGGATTTCGCAAAACAGGTCTTGATCTCAGGTTCTTCTTTCTGCATTAATTATCTAGTCGAGTTTTGGGTTCTAGACTTCAGACTTCTAGTTGTGAATTTCTGCAAGGTTAATTGGGATGCAGTAGAATATTTTCCTTTGTTGGATTACATATTGCCAATGCCACCAATTACTCATATATCTTTGTGCATATATGTTAGCAATGCACAAGCATTGCAGCGTTGTATCATTGATCGTATTGTTGTGCACAGGGTGTTGCAATTACACAAGAGAATTCATTGCTTGATAACACAGCCAGGATTGAGGGTTGGTTAACTAGATTTCCCATGTTTGACTGGGTGGGTGGTAGAACATCTGAAATGTCTGCTGTTGGTTTACTTGCAGCTGCACTACAGGTTTTTAATTACACTACATACATTTTTTTTTTAATTTCGTTTAGCTGCTTAATTTTATTATTAAAATGAATGGTCAAATTTGTGTGATTTTCTCAGGGAATTGATATTAAAGAAATGCTTGCTGGTGCAGCATTGATGGATGAAGCCAACAGGACCAAAATAGTAAGACTATCATTTCTACTTTCTGAACGAACGAGTTGCGTGACTGTCCTTAGTTCTTGTGTTATTTTGATGTCTTATGCTTTCTGTTGTTGTTAGGCATGTTTTCATTAAAGTTCCATCTTTTCATAGTTTTATTAAGCAATTCTTCATTCTGCTATATATGCTTTTTTTTTTTTAAACAAAAGTTTTGTTAACTGATGTCTACCCTATTTTTCATCCTGCGGAACCAACATTACACTCCAGTCTCGAGAGATATCATTCACATAAAAATCCTTAAATTATTGTTTCTTAACACCTATGTTGTGACTTTGATCTTCAACCTCTTGCATATATAATCAAGAATTCTCTTGTTTCTTTCCACCCGAAGAATCCCAACATACTCCACATACTAGCTGATCAATAATTCTCCCCATGATCCCTCCTCTTTTGCTAATCCCGATGCCCAAATCCAATGAAAATAGTCTTCTGCTTGATTATGGTACATGTTCTTGTATGTTCCATGTTTTTACTGTCATACATCAAGGTGCTAGGTGTTTATTATTAACTGTGGAGATAGATCTTAAGACATAGAAGTACCCTTTTGATCGTATATTATCCAGATCAGGAATAATCCAGCAGCACTGCTAGCTTTATGTTGGTATTGGGCGACAGATGGAGTAGGATCGAAGGTTTGAGCTCTTCTGATTGCAAAAAGTGTGATACAAATAGATGCAAATCTTTCATTCATTTATGGTCGTTACTCGTTACTGACAGAAATGGGACTTTGTTTTATGGCTACTGCAGGATATGGTTGTCCTTCCGTATAAGGACAGCCTATTATTGTTTAGTCGATATTTGCAGCAGCTAGTCATGGAATCACTCGGAAAGGAGTTTGATCTGGATGGTAACAGGGTATATTGAAAGAACTCAGCTAACTAAACTATTTCTTTACAATTTATATCCGACATTACAATTATCAATGAAAATGAATATTGATGACTGATATTTCCTCACATTAAATAATGTGTTTATGTACAAATTGATTTGCTCTTCACCAATTGATCTGCATGTGATTTGGACGTGTTTGTGTCATTATCGTGCATGTCATGCTAACACACTTAGGCTTTGGCTGTAAATAATCAGGATAATTTTTGCAGATAAGAAGGAATCTATTGATTATGTATAGCATAGGTTTAAGACAAAAAGTGCTATTTGGGTATTTAAGACTCCAGAATTTAAGGATTTTAATGTAAATAACATCGGTAGAGACTGAAGCGTAATGTTTTGTAGAATTGGTTTTGCAAGATGAAAAACTGCAATGACACCTACTAATA
Source organism: Perilla frutescens (assembly GCA_026008535.1). Taxonomy (NCBI): domain Eukaryota; kingdom Viridiplantae; phylum Streptophyta; class Magnoliopsida; order Lamiales; family Lamiaceae; genus Perilla; species Perilla frutescens. The sequence continues at coordinate 488,145 of BRKX01000020.1, read as the reverse complement.
AAATTGTTTCATATTAATTTTTTTTGAGGCACTATGCATGCTCCAAAATGTGTACGATTGTTCTAATGTACCAAGATACTTGGCGGTTTTCTTAGTTTTGTTGCAACCTCACTACCTTGTCCTGTTGGCACTTTTATGTTTTTAGTTAAATTTTTCTAATTTGCAGAAAATTCTTCTTGCTATTTGTGATTTTTTCTGAAACACTCCACTATGGATTTATAGTTTTTAGGCTATTTAGTGTATCTGTTTTATCTGATTCTTCAATATCTAATTCTGGTGATTCCTGTTCATTGTAGGTAAACCAAGGGATGACCGTTTATGGTAACAAAGGAAGCACTGATCAGCATGCGTATGTATTTTATTCACGTTTATGACTTTTTGAATGCAAATGATCAGATCTGTGTCTCAAGTATCTTAAGATCTCTCCCCCCTCTCCCATCAGATACATTCAACAGCTCAGAGATGGGGTGCACAACTTTTTTGTGACATTCATTGAAGTTCTACGAGATAGACCTCCTGGTCATGATTGGGAGCTTGAACCGGGTGTCACCTGTGGCGACTACCTGTTTGGGTTCTTGCAGGTTAAGTTTTTGTTACCCTTGTTTGCTATTCCCTCACGACAAGTTAAAATGGTTAATTTTTGTCACCCCTGTTTGCAGTTTTTATTTTATATAATTTTCCTTTTGAATTTTGAATGTTCTGAGAGAGACAGCTTGGTTTACATGTTTGATTTGTGATGCACTGATGCCATGAAACAAGATCCGACAATTGTTTGTTTGACTACTTACTTTAAGCTGTATTCCATGGTGCTCTTCCCTACTATATATTTATACAATGGTGTAAATATTAATATACAGGGGACAAGATCTGCTTTATATGCCAATAACCGGGAGTCTATTACAGTCACTGTGCAAGAGGTGACACCCAGGTCTGTTGGTGCTCTGGTAGCCCTTTACGAGCGAGCAGTTGGGATTTATGCCTCATTAGTCAATATCAATGCCTACCACCAACCTGGTATAACACCCCACCTTCTCGTGTAAATTTCTTGCGGGATGAACATGTAAATAGCAATGCAACTAAATCTTCTTGTTGACACTTGGCTTAAGTTTTTATCATCTCTGTCATAGATAACACAGACGTCTGTAATTTTATGGTTTCTTTTTATGCTCTTTCTATTGAATCATAAAATTGCTCGTGACATATCTGCAGGAGTTGAAGCTGGCAAAAAAGCAGCAGGAGAAGTTCTGGCTCTTCAAAAACGTGTTCTTGCTGTACTGAATGAAGCAAGGTACATACTGGCCATAGAACATATCGGACCCTGTTGGGTTTACAACTGCACTATAATATTATCAGGAATCCTTGGGTTTCACATGGATAACTGTAATGGTTTAATCGGTGGAATTCGGATTCCAAATTTTGGCAACAAATGTTTGCTATCGACTTTGCGTTTAGTAAAATAGTGAAGGACTTTAGGACAAGTTCTTCACTATTAGACAAATAAAACTGAAACCATTAATCGTGCTGCTTACAAATCTAAGATACGAAGAAATTGTTCTGATAACTTGCAGAGTAAGTCTAGATCATAACATGAAAGATTACTAAGTGAACTTGGTTTTGGTTACCCTAGCCCTAAGATAGGAAGCATGGATGTTTTAGCTGAGAGAAGATTGAACACTAATATTATGTTTTGCAATTTTTGTCGTGCCTTATTAGCTGTAAAGAGCCCGTTGAACCATTAACACTTGAAGAAATAGCCGATCTTTGCCATGCTCCCAATGAGGTACGGGCCATCGAACTTGGTTTGCCATGTCTATATGCATTTATTATAGACGACGAGTTCATGATTGCTTCGTACTTGTTGGCGGTTGCAGATTGAAATGATCTATAAGATTATTGCACACATGGCTGCAAATGATAGAGCTCTAATCGCTGAAGGGAGCTGTGGTTCGCCAAGGAGCATCAAGGTTTTCTTAGGGGAATGCAACGTTGATGAAATGTATGCGTGAAAAAATATTTCACTTTTTATGAAACTTTTTTTATTTTTTTACATTTTTGTCATGAGGGGTTTTAAGCTGCATAGCAAGGTGAAAATTGTCCCATTTTACCCGCCATCGGTATTTGGTGAATGTGGATGCTACGTTGCCATAAAATAAACATAATTTACACTTAATGGATAACATGGAATTTATGTCAACACACTACAAGATTTTATCTTCCTACTACGATTACTCTTCACTTAATACATCATTGTTTCTATGTATTTTTGGCTTTTCACACTGCAAGATTCTTCATTTGTACACTTAAAACCTTAAAAAACAATTTCAACAAATTGAATAATTTAAATATAAAAAGTTTTAACCTTAAAAATAAAAAATATATAAAAATGAAATTGTGAAGAGATAGATATAGTATATAGGGGTTGGATAAAAAATACACATTTCCCTGATGTAGGAATTAGGAATTCATCTTATACCGTCTATCTAGATGATCTAATGCCTGAGATTAAATATCAAAGTTAAGGCAAAAAAGAAGAAGACGATCTAATGCCTGAGATTAAATATCAAAGTTAAGGCAAAAAAGAAGAAGGCGGGGGTATAGTTGTCCAATCCCCATAAAAAAGCTGATGTCATCACTTTTTTAAAAAAAATCTTAAAAACTTTGAACGATCATAACTCACTCGTTTCAAATCAGATCAACACAAATAGTATACCAAATCAAAGATCTTTTCATGCTCTTTAATTGAAGATCGGTCATGGATACGTTTGTTCAAATAAATATAGATGAAAAATACAAAATATACATTTTTACTCGTACCCAACGCGAAAATGCTTTCGTTAGCTTTTAAATAATGGTCGTCAACATTATGATAAGTTGATAACGTATCCTAACGGAACATTTATTATATGCTAACATGTTGCATTCATTGTGCTAATGAATGATTATCATAATGTTAACATAATAATACACATATTTATATTGTTATTATGATTTATTACATTTCAATTAGGACTTATAATTATTTTTTATAATTTAGTTTTTATGTTTTAGTTACTAATTGATTATTATATATTGTTTATTTCATCAAATTAGAATATATTAATTGTTTATTCGCAGTGCTGATAAAATAATATCATTATGCTAATGTTGTATATTTATATTGCTATTATAATTTATTCCATTTAATTAGGGTTTATAATTCATTTTTATAATTTAATTCTGTTTTTTAGATCATTGGAGTTTATTATATCTGAATTATGGTTTATTTCATTCTATTAGAATTTATAATTACTTTTTAGAATTTAATTTTTCATTAACAATATGACAAAAACTTTCATTAGCATAACGATAACACTTCGTTAGCATGATGATAATACTTCGTTAGCATGACGATATGTTATTAAATTCTCTGTAATTTTTATAAGAATTATCAAATTACATTAATACCCTCGCGCGAATTTTTTTCAAATATTACAGAATTGTCACCACCCCTTTTAAGCAAATCTAGGTCGTAGATCTTTGTTGATTATATGGTGTAAGATGGGTTCTTAGTTCTTACATTAGGATTGGTTTGCATTATAATCAGCCCATATATATATATGTATGTATATACAGGCCGTCTCAATCATTTTATAGGTCCTAAAATTAAAAAAAAATTATTATAATTTTTATTATTCTTAGTTGGTTAATATTATTTTAATTATTTCATTTATCCTCCAAAAGGTTTAAACTCAATATTTTATTTGTGTAGCCCAATATTTATTTGTTCACTTTAGCCCAAATGCATTTCTTTATTTGAACTCAATGATTCTAGCCCAATTTATCATCTTCTTCATCACACAAATTCCAGCAGTAGCAACATAGCAACAGTCGCCCTTTTCTTCCATTTAAGATTTTGAAACTGCTGTCTCTTAACTTGTCCATTATTTAAGATTTAATGATAGCATTCAACCCCAAACCTTTTCATCTACAGTTTTCTTGCTATAAATCATCTCTCAAAACATCTTTTAGAGCATTTCCATAGTTGAAGCATTCATAGGTATATATATCATTTGTTTTCATACTTTTGCATCTCTTATGGGGAGGGGGAGGCGGATGTGGTGGTGGCGGTGCTTGGAGTTTCAGCTGCGTCCGACGACGATTGACGGTGTTTGATGACTTGGGTTATCGTCATTGTTCTTGGCGTTTGGCGGCAGCAGTTTGGGCGACACTTACTGCTATAGGCATCGATGGGCGCCGATGGATGTTGTGTTGTTGCTGGGTATGTTGTATGCAAGAGGAGAAATGAGTGGCTTGGAGAGAGAGAGAGAGAGAGAGAGAAGTTATTTTTGGTTGCCTTTCTTATTTTGAGAGAGAGAGAGAGAGAGATGAAGAGAAGGAAAGTTTCATTTCTTTTTTTTTTAAATTGTTGTTGAGTTTGAGAGGTGGTTGGACTAAGTTATTTAATTTAAATGGGTTGGTTAGTTTAGTTGGGCCAAGGGGTTAAATAGTTTGGGCTTAGATTCATGTATTTTTATTTTGTTTTTAATTATTATATTATTATTTAATTATTTTCAATTATTAATTATCAATTTATATTATTAGGGGCTCGTGGATTAACTAACCGATATTATTTTTCAAAGTCAAGTTCAAGTAAATGTAGGGAATCCGATGTGACGTACACATTATTTATCTTTGTTATACTTTTATACGGGTTCACAATTATTAACATACGTGTTACAACTACTATTGTTGGCTGACGAGCTGCATATATCCCGATATATTATTAGTTGCGGGCTACCCATATTATAATTTGTTATAATTGTATAACTTTGATAAATGCGTTCACCACTGAGTCAATAGCTGTAACGCCCCAATCCCACTAGGATCAAGACGTTACCAAAAACATACGTACATGCTTACGTGATAAATAATTTTCAAAAATAATAATAATATTTTATAAATAATTTGTAAATGGGCAGCACCTCAACTTAAAAATATTCAAACCCCTCACTTAGGCGTTCTCAAAGTCAACTTTCAACAAGGCTTTTCGAAATCACTAACCCACACATAACCAAATTATGACCTGTCAATAAACAATATACATAGTCAATCAGGCCACACATTTAAAAACACCACGGCCAACCCTTATATACATTCAAAATAATTGTATATACAATCAAAAATTGACCATTAGGGTCAACAACTTTCAAACTTAAAAGGTTTGCAGAGTACCAACAGAAACATTTAATATTTAACATATAAACATAAGTTTAAAGATAGTTTTAAGCAATAACCACATAAGGGTCAACCATCAAAACCCAATCCAGCAATACGTCATCAACCAGCTCGATCTCCAGGACCTGAAAACATTTGAAATTTTTTGAGTTGAGTGCTAGAAACACTCAGTGGGCATTATTATTCGTCCAAGATAAACTTTTCTGCTTTAAAATCAATCATAAACATACTTTATAACATAGTTTACTCTTCTTCATTGGATGAGAGACCCAATGTGATCACATGATACTTTACGGTTACTTATCTAGACATTTAGTCACAAAGTAAACCGTCTTGCTTGTAAGTCGGAATTCCTCTATGCATGAAGTCTCAACACATCCAATCATTGCGTAAACAATGTTATTAAAACATTTAACATACTTTTCATGGACGAATTTAAAACATAGTTGTGAGTTATAGAAAAACTCACCTGGATGATCTCAAAGTGCAGTGAAAATTTTATGCGATGCTACTATGCTTCTCGATCGTCTCGACCTATACAAATTAAAATTTCTAACTTAGAATCCTCAGATAGGTCAATAAGGTATAACTTAGGTCATAAATAACTTAAGTAGGAATTTCCTATGTCTTGGGATCGTTTGGAATATAAATGGAGTCAAATTGACGAATAATACGCATTTGACGGATTGAATCAAGTTAGTGATTCTATTTGAGAATTCATCGGATTTCGGGAACAAAATTGAATAGGGATAGATATGTATCAAACTCAATTCAATAACTATGAAGCTTGATTTAACATATAGAAGTAAAATTTAATTTTTAGAATTTATTTGAGAAATGTACAATATTTTACTTATGACTAAATTATGTTTTCTAAAAAAAATCCTAATTTAATTCCCACATAAATATATAATCTACAGGTTAATTAGGGAAGAGTTCAATTGGATTTTTTTTCTTTTTAAAGATAAACAATATTTGCAAATTATAAAAAAAGACGGAAAAAGACGTGAGCTAAGTTAACTTACCTCTCAAGCTTTCCTCTTGCGCTTACGAGTAATTCCCTAAACGATTCTCTAATCCCATAGATGATGTACACATATTCAGTCATATATACGTGTAACCTTTGAATACATGTCCTATTAACTAACCTCCAAGTGGAAAGGAGTTGTGGTGACTAATCATTTTACTAAAATAATTGTTTATTGTTAAATATTTCTTTTGGAACAATTCAAATGGTTGCAAATTCCTTTCGATTAAATGGCTGGAAATGGGCTTTAATTAGTCCAAATAAATAATTGGTTTATTTAATAAAATTTTTGGTTCAAATTATTAGATGATATAAATTTTGTTATGAGATTAAATTAAGTTTGATTTAGATAATCTTGACATTAAAATGATCCCATTAATTTCTACTTTAATAATATAAATTATAATTTTAATTTAGATCGAGACTTTTCTTAGTCTTATTACGACTCTAAGCCCATAATTAACTAACCAAAATTAATTGGGTTCTAATTTCATAAAATTTCTAACTTATAAAATAAATTTAAATACTATATTTTCCGGGGTGTTACAATAGCACTCACCCCAAAGCTATTATATTTTTCAGGTTGATGATTTACTCGCGCGATGTGAGTGGTGACGTGTGATGATGGTTCATTAAAGAGATTTCATTATTTAGCTTCCGTTGTATTGATATTAAATATTTTATATTTTAATAAAAGTGACGTCCCCTTTATTGTCATTTTTATTATTTTATATCATGAAAATTGAATCAAGGCCTTCTTAGGAAGCTTGCATGGAATGTTTTAACATCTGATAAATTTATTGACTTTTGACGGACTTGAAATTGAATAAACAAAATGGTTCCATAGAAAAAGGACCGCCATCATTTGTGACCAAACCTGGTCTCATTTTAACCATCTATTTAAATATATAGATTAAATTGCTATATCTTATATATAATATACTAAAAATAAATAAAAAATTATATCAAAATTCATATTTTTTCATTCTCTATAAATAGAGACCAAATTTACTATATTTCAACACAATTTAAAATTATCTTATTTTTCTCTAGTGTTCTATATATCCAAACAATAAATTTTTCTTTTATGTAATTTTAGGAAAAATCGTTTAATTGGTTGTAATTTTATTTTTTGTAATTTTAGTTTGTAATATTTTTAGTATTGGTGTGATTATTTTTTGTAATTTTAAGAAATGTAGTTTAATTGTTGTGAAGCATGTTGTAATTTATGTTATTAATTTAGTTCGTAATATTTTTGGGTCTGGATCCTCTGCAGTGCTAAAAACACAAGAACTCCTAAGGTGCCCAAAATCACTAATTCCCAAATATGAAGTATTATTGTTGTTGTTGTTTGTTTGTTTGTTTTCCTACTAAAATTTAATTACGAAATTTTCATTATAAAACCTATATAATATAGAATAATAAATCCTAACTAATATGATTAATTAACCAAAATGAATAATTATAAATTATAAAACCTAATTTGGAATAATAAACCTTAGTTAATATGATTAATTAACTAAAATGATAACTATAAATATAAAACTTAACTAGGGAATAATTAACTCTAATTTAAATAATTATCTATAAACTAAAATTAATTTAAACCCAGACTAGGAGAAAATAAAAACAAATTAATAATTGACCTTAGTTAATAGGATTAATTAACTAAAATGATAACTAAAATATAAAACTTAACTATGGAATAATTAACTCTAATTTAAATAATTATCTATAAACTAAAATTAATTTAAACCCGAACAAATTGCTAACTAAAATTAAAATATATAAAAACTGAAAAATAAAAACAAATTAACAATTGCTAACTAAAATTAAAATATATAAAAACTGAAAAATGAAACCAAAAAAATAAACTAAAAAATTGTATAGCACGCCAAAACGCCGTGGTTTCAAACCACAGCATGGCGAATGGTGCTTTCCACCCAGTAGAGGATCTCTTCAATATTTTTTGTATTTACTATTTTATTTCTATTATTGTTCAATTTTTCTTGTTATAATTATAATTTTTTATATTATTTTTATTACAAATAATATTTTAATTTTAAAATAAAACAATTATATATAATATTGTGGTTGAGCGGTTGGGTGGTAATGGATAAGACATGCAAAATAGGTACGATTGGGTTGGATGAATATTGATGATGTGAAAGACAGAAATTAATTAAATATTGAGGTGATTGGCTTGGTTGGAACTAAAATCATCGGTAATTTCCTTGATTTCTGCTAGTGGAAACAATTGATTGCATATTGATATTATGTTCATTCCTTAATTCAGGATCAATTGGGATAATAATTTGAGGCATATCAATGGCAGGGATGCAGCATATTAACTTCCACCTTATTTTTTTTGTTGTCGAAGGTAACCCGCAGCCGCTATCGAGGTGCGCACTGGATAAACCCCGTCCCTGTGTAATAGTCTGCAAACCACACAGGGGAGGTAAACCACACTTGGCAAACCAGGTGTAACAGGCTCACACCTAGTGGTGTTGGTGGGATTCGAACATTGTGAGACACAGCTGGATCACCCTCAGAGAGCCTTGGATCAATTGCTGGTTTCCCACTCAATACTTCCAAAAGCATAAGAATCGCATCATCAATAAAGCCTTTGTAGACTTTACCAAATCAAGTAGCTCTGTTTCTGAATCAAAACCAGAAGAATCACAATGCCACCAAATTAAAGGGTTTTTTAGTTTTCTTAATCGAACATAATATAATGTGACTTTTTCTCAATCATCTGCACAAATGGTCGCCTTATTCACCATTCATTAACGCAAATCAACACTATTTTTTCATCACCATGTTTTTTTATTGCCATACGAAAATCGCATCCCACCTAAATTAATATGACACGATTGTAGAATCATATGATTCATAATATATACAATATTAGTACTACTAATAGAGATCACGTGCACGTATTTTATATGATTTTATAAAAGAGTATTATAATATATGTCAAATTAATTTTTTTTAGAAAGATAAAATTTAAAGTTATAATGTTTATTATAATTATTGTGTTAAATTTCATGTTGAATATTGCATATATTTCTTCCTAAATACAAATTCAACTCATCATATATGAAATAGAATGTAAATTTTTATAACAAAAGAAAAACACTTAAATTGGTCTAAATTAAAAAAAAAAAATTGATTGGAGGATGATCTTGATTTAATGATTTCAAATAGTGTATTTTTTTAACTTAAAATAATTGAAATAAGATAATCAATACTGTAAAAAATGTTGAGCTTTTAACAAATAAATTTTAATAAGTGTATTTTGTATTTAATTTTATTTTTATCATAATGTTTATTATTTTCAATTATTTCTTAAATTAAATGGTGAGATTTTAAGAACTGTTTTATATTTGATAATTATAAGTGTAGAAAATAAAGAATAACTAAACTATTTTACTGCAAAGGACACTCTTGATTTGTTTTATATTTATCTTCCAAAAAGTACAATAAATATTTAGAATGTACTACCTCCGTCCCAATAGCAATGTCCCCCTTCTATTAAAATAGAGAGAGTAAATAATAAAAAGGGGGACCTTGCTATTGGGACAGAGGGAGTAATTAAATCAATATTTATGTGTAGTCTTCCTCAAAAACAAAAACAAAAAAAAAAATTATGTGTAGTCATATGTCTAATGAAATACTCTACAATAAATGTATACATATTACGTACTAAATGAGGATATAACATGCACAAATGTTAGATCAACATTGCTAATTTGATCAATCAAATTTGATCGATCAAGTAACTATGGTGCAAAAGTTTCATCGAAGTCAATTCCTTCACTTTGGCAATATTTTTTGGCTACCAATATTGCCTTGTTCCTTGTGATCACGTTTTTTTTCAATTCTTTCTTCTTTTACTCGACTCTCCTTTCTCCTAATCTTCCCAGTAACATGTCAAAGGACAACAGTGAAAGAATCAGAGATCTGGCATTGGTAACTTGGTCACATTCCCTTCAGAAATCTCCAGAAGATCATTGATAAGGAGATGGTTAGAGGATTCTCTCAGATCAAAGTTGAACGAGACAAATTATGTTGTCCTTGCTAGATTGGGAAGCAGACTAGGTCTCAGCACAAAGAAGTTCAGGATAGAACTTCTCAGAGAATTTTAGATCTCCTACATATGGATCTAGTGGGACCAATGACGGTTGAAAGCTATGGAGGGAAGAAGTATGTCTTTGTCTGCATTGATGACTTCTCAAAATTTACTTGGGTGCAAAATCACTGTGGAGAAAAAACTGTAAATTATTAGGATTCGAAACGATCATAACAAAGAATTTGAAAATCAATCATTTGATGATTTCTACAATGAGAATGAGATTAGCCATGAGTACTCAACTCCAAAGACTCCATATCAGAATGGAGTGGTTGAAAAGAATAGAAATCTACAGGAAATGACTAGAACAATGATTGCTGCTAAAGGAGTTGATTCAATGTTTTGGGCAGAAATTATCAACACTCCATGTCACATTAGTAATCGTGTTCATCTCAGACCAGGTACCTTCACTACTCCTTCTGAAATTTGGCATGAGAAGAAACCAACTATGAAGTACTTCCATATTTTTAGAAAATTTGACATGAGAAAAAACCAACTGTGAAGTAGTTACATGTTCTTAGAACTACCTAAGTACTTCAATGTTTTTAGAACTACCTGCTATATCTTGAATGATAGAGTATCTCAGCAAGATGAATAATCGATGAGTAGAAAGTATGTTTGAAATGAAGATATTTTATAATACAATCAATTACATACAATTTTCTGGCTGTAAAGTTGATCAAATGTTAGATTTATGAATTTTTTTGAAAAAATGTACTATTTTGTTAATTTGTAGTGTGAGGACTGAAGAGACATAAGAATAAAATGTGTAGTGTAAATAGAATCACCCCTTTCAGTAAATCATGACAAAAAATCACAAAGCATATTCGATAATTGAGGAAAAAAACTGCTATCAGAAAACACATTGATTTCATGCGCCTCCCGATTCCCAACTCAGAGCACTAGATAATTAACTGGAAGAAATGCAATATGGACGAAATTGGTCATGTATATAAAATACACAATTTACATTGATCACTCAACCCAGTAAAATTAGGTTTCAAGAGCACAAAAGAAAAGTAAATGCATTGCTAGATAATCTCCTATAAATTACATTTACAACACTGACTGCACAAAGCCCCTGAAAGGGTCGAGAAGCCCAGAACTAACACAAACGTTGCCCATGATGATTCATTCCTTGTTATAATTATTATTATTATTAATTTTTTTATATATATCTTATATCAGCTTCTATGTAGTTCATCTATTCTTCCTTATTATACATTTAGTCAATTCACCTCCCTCTCTCTCAGATCAAGAAACTTGCTAGGGGGATGCAACTCCATTCACCTCTACGAACTTGCACCATCTCGGCGGCCAATCTTTATCCCTGCCGTTTTACACTTTGGCGAGGAAAACAGAGCGCGTGTGCAGCCTCCACATCAAGCACTCGGTGCCAAAGCTGATGAGCAAAACTGTGACAATGAACAACACAGCATCTTGCATCTGAGGCTAAAAGAGTAGTTATTATTATGAAGCACAACTAACCACATTGTATACTTCAACCAAAATGCCAAACAAACCAAGACCTGTTTCAAAGACCTTTATATCTATGTTATGAACATATATTTATCTGGTATGTTGCACACATGTTTTCACCTCCTTCATTTCAGCATTAAATTGTCAATGTATTTAATTCCTACCAAATATGGATTAATCACAGCTAGATCTCGTTTCCGGAAGGCTAGTGTATTGTTATATAAGGTTGGAGTTGTTAAGGAATTAGGATCATCAATCTCTCCCCCTCTATTTCCACCTATCCTCTCTTTTTTCCTTTCTTCACCTTACCTCCATCACCTTTCTCAATATCCTATAAAATAGAAAATGCCATAGTAAAACAAATGTAACCTGCATGTTATTACATATCCGACCATTTCCTTTATATCCCAAGTCAAAGATCTTACTAGGAGCATTTTGGGGAGCATAGTTTAGAGAGAGTTGGTAAACTTTGGCTGAGAAAGATCATGAATTGGGAGAATTCGCTCTAAGATAATTTATTTGAAGGATACAATTACTGTAGATGGCAGATGTCAAATGGTGTTTGGAAATGTTGATGGAAGAAATGCTTTTGGTTTTTAAAGATGTGGGACGACTCTAATGTAGATTGTTTTGGAGTATAGTTTTTCAAGTTCTCAAACAAACAATAACCAAGAATTGAGAATTTGCGTTGGGGGGATTGATTTAAAGGTTAGAATTATTAGTGTTTGCTTTTAAAATGGTGGAGAACTTTTAGTAGAGGTCAAATGATGTTTGGAAAAGTTGTTGAGAGAAATGCTTTTGAGTAATAATTGATATTGGTTTAAAGATGCAAGACACAACTTTCACTATAGGTCGAATGGGATTTTTTGGAGAATTGTTTTACCAGTTCTCAAACAAGCAATAATCAAGAATTGACTACTCTAAGATGTGTTTTTAAGTTCTAAAAAACACTCCCCGGGTTTTAAATTATAAAGGATGGAGAAGTATTGCGTTTAACGTAATAACAATTTGCACTGAAGCCACCATCAGTTGGCAGAGGAAATATGCAACAAACAGAGCATGAGTCACAAGCTTTGGAACACAGATATTTTATCAGTTGATATAATAATGATATTCTGCATACCTTGCACCAAGATGGCAGCTTTTTCACTTGTACATCCACTAGAATTATAATGTCATGTCACAGATGCTTTTGTTTTGGAGTTCCTCGGAAGGCTAGGTTTACGGAGTTGAGGATTTTCAATGGAATATACTAGAAGGCTTCCATCTTTTGTCCCAGCTATAAAACATTCTTCACGGGTCACAACCAATGAACTAATTGATTTCCCGAATCCAGTATATTTTACTAGCATGTCAAGGGAGTTCATAGAACGTACTATAATCTGTCCCTGGTCTCCAGCACAAACTAGAAAGTCACTACAACTACTCAGTTCAAGGCAACTAAGGCGGCCATTGGACTCCGCAGTTGAAATGTGCCTCCCATTTATAGAATAAAGGTGCAAACTAAGATCATCCGCATATAGAACGATTCGGCCATGACGAGAAACAACGAGCTTGGACAATGGTCTCCCAGAAGGATGTTGAATAGATCTTACATATCTACCTTCCTGTAAAGTATGAAAGACGCAAGTTCCATCTTTTGAACCACTTATTACTAGATCAAGCTCATTACTTGCACATAAGCATGTAATGATGTCATCATGTCCACAGAGAATATGAAATGGAGTATCAGCAATAATGCAGTCCTTCGAAGAATACTCTGTCCGTGCATTTCGAGATCTCTTTTCACCAGATTTAACACGAAGAATTTCCCACACCATAACAGTGGTATCATAGCTTCCAGTAGCAAGTATGCTTCCATCATCTGTTACTGCAAAAATACGTATAATAATTGAGATCTACACAATTCTTGAAGCAAACAGGAGCATCATTGTGAGGATGACTGCAGAACTCACAAGACAAAAGATATCCACTTTTAAACTGAAAGCGTGATTTATATTGGTATGGCCCTACGTCATATTACAAAATCTAATTAACAGCTAAGGTAAAATAGATCAAGAGAACTTGGCATGGCCCTAGAATTAATCAATATTTAATCATGTATTGGCGTGTAATTTAACTCTTGGCCCACTCCTAGTCACCCTCGATGACTCAAATCCATTTTTAAGTCACCCAAAAAAATATTTTGCTTCCGTTTCCTCTATTTTTAAGTTTTGGGCTTATGAGATAAAAGAAATTTTACTATCACTTTTGCCCTTGGATTTCCATTTATGCTTATTTTCCTACAGTTCTGTCAGTCTTCTTTTGGATGTTTTCTTTTATGCTAATTATCGGAGGTTGATTATATAATTATTGCCTTTCTAGAAAGCTACACAAAAACTTACATTCACAAATTTAGGAACCTAAAAAAGTTATGCAACTAAGGCATTATATTTCTTAGCATGCAGGAAATCATAAAATGCTTTACTCATAATGTTATCGTAGTCATTTAACAATTAATGACAAAATGAATGAAATTTATAACTTTCCTTTTAAGATGAGCTGAGTTTATTTTCCATATATACTAATCTTTACTACCTTTGCAGTGTTGCATGAGTAAATTAGATTTTAGAGCACCTGGAGCTTTGATAATAACAAACACTCAAAAGGCAAAATTCCTACGGGAGTATATAATCAATGGTAAAAAGAAATTGTTATCATTTCCATGCAGCAAGACTCTTTACCTGCAACACAGCTAACTACGTCTTTATGATGTCTGACACTCTGCACCATCTTTCCATCATTAAGGGACATGACCTGGAAACTGTTTTCCCAGTTACCACATGAAATAAGGAAGTTCTCAGATGGTGTTTGCAAGGTTGCAAAGCACTGTGCTCCAGGCTCAAAGCTGTCAGCCAAAGGACTCCCAATTTTACAAGGGGAGAGTACGTCTGAACCAATCCCAAAAAAGGGGTCCTACAGAAAAATATGAAGTTTAATGCATATGCACATATAACATAGAAAAAGTACTTGTACGCGCATTGACACACCTGAGAACCAGAAAATGTAAAATTCCCACCAGAAAGCAATTGTGTTGTCAACCATGTCTTAACAGATATTGTGAGGCTCTGGCTCACAGAGACAATGCATGAATCCAACACATTGACATAAACTGCAGCTGAAGGAGAATTGCTTGAACAAGAAACAATAGAGGTTAAATTGATAGATCCAGGGGCATATCGCAGAGGATGAGCAATAGGGATTGGAGGGCCCCGCCTTGGGTGTTTCTTCTTAAAAATCTGAATAGGTGTCTGACCAAAATTGGCAATCTGGTCTTCGATGGCTGATCTTTGCAGATCATCTTCCATGTTATCCAAGTTTACAGCACCTTCGTAAGTTAGATAGTAAAAAATATTTGCAGCCTGTACACCAATATCACCGAGATCAGGCAAATTCGTAATCACCAGTATTGACATAGAATAAGGGAAAAAGTTTCCATGTACCTCAACAGCTGGTTTTCCACGCTGTTTATAACCAAACACCAAGTCTATCCAGTGGTGAATGTTTGAACTAACATATTCACTTTCAAGGGCCTCCCTGTTTTTACTAATAAATTCTTCTGCTGACCCCTGGATTTTTTTTATTTTTTTATGGAAGATCATTATAAGCATGTAAGAATATCAAGTTAACTACCAAGGAAAGATAAAAGTTAACAAAGGAAATATTTCTGGAGAAGTAAATACTGAACAAAATAATAATCATAGCCTTCATTAATCATTTATCTTTTCCTTAGTCACAAGCTATGGCCACCACCCTTGCTAACCAATCTAACAACACAGAACAACCCAGTAACATCTTGCATTGGAAGCACAAGGAAGTCAATTAACTAATAAGACAAAACAGAAAACCACAAGATAGGGCAAAACAAAAATCCCACACACTCAACCCTCAAAATTGTTAGCTTTTCTACTCACTTCAAACAATCACTACATGAAGAGAAAGTTCAAAAGTTCATCCAAGGGCTGAAAGAACTACCCTTAAGTGATGAGATTCATTAAGAAAAGATAGAAAATAAGTTCAAGTGAATAGAGCATACCTTTGCCCAAGGGGGGAGGCAAACATCACCTGTTGGTTCCCCATCTTGTTTTACTCCAAAATGATAGGAATTTGAATTTACTAAAAATTCTGGCATGTAAAAGAATTCAGGAATCAATTCCTTCACATCACTTGTATTGGTAAGGCAGTTTCTGTGAGTGTTTTCAATGCTCTGAAAGAGACGGTCTGCATGGTCAAATTTACCACCCTGGTTGAAGACACAGGAAGGAAACATCTTTTGTATTAACAAAACAACAGTTTAGAGCGAACTACAACCGATGTAACAATCTAGAGTGGACAACAATAGAGAAAGAAAATAAACTTCAAATACTTTTGTTTGTCGGAATTAAAATAGAACGGTAATCTAATATCAGGAGAAACACTGAGTAATTCTGAGTAGTAAAATCATACCTGCAAACTACAGTGGAGGGCTGTAAATGGCTCTAACCTAAGTAGGTAATAGAGCACTATCCCCATGCTTGAGTAATGAGAACCATAATAGAAACTGTATAGGGAAGCAGAGGGACACAACATGAAGAGCAAGATAATACAGATTTGAATCTTGGAAATCAGAATTATAAAATACATTGAGGGACAAATTACCTGGGAATATCAGGATCTACAAAGTTATGGTATCTATCCTCAAAAGCCTGTCATTGAAAATTAAGTAAAACACACAGTAACCATAAGGACAATGCCCTGGTATAAGTAAAGGAAAAATTGAACAACCTCCAATCGTTTAGGATCAAGGGCTCCGACAGGCTTTGATAAATCTCTGAAAGTTGTTGATTTCTTCAGATCAAGAGTTTCAGATGTATAGTCCGCCAATACCCAAGGAAATACAGGGTACTGGGTTAGATCATTGTATGACCTTCCTCCAAGGGTATTGAGAATCATCAGATATTCAAAGTTTGTTATCTCCCTTCTCCTCCATCTTTCCCTAGCAGTTTCTGCCATTTCCAGAGCTACGCGTCTATCAACAAATGAAATAACTCCAGTCTTGTCCTTGTGCCCCTTGAGAAATATAGATTCATTTCTGGTTTTCACTATCAAACTTCCGACATCCTTCGCATCTTTTTGGGATGCAAAATTAAAAAATATTGGGGAAATAGAATTGATAAAGAAGATCTCTATTGCAGTGTATCTCAGCAAATATCGAGTCCAATGGACAGCCCTAATCTGCAATCACAAAAATAAAAATAAAAATAAAAAAGTGGCAGTTGTTTTATAATTTTATAACCACATAATTAGCAAGACACTAAAAAGTCAAGAAGCAGAAAACGGCATTAGTACATCAAATATGTTCCACCACCGGTGACGCTTAATACTTCTATGCTGCTTCTGATACTTGTCTCCATTAACTGTACCAATATTCTCAAGGAAACTTAGTCTTTCAGAATCCACATTCAAATTTGTGGGCCATTTTAGAAACTTCTGCTTCTGAGGTCCTCCAGAATGTTCAGGCTTGCCTTGATCAAAATTTCCTGAATTATAGGTTTTAAGAACGGATGATCCTCCTGTACCTTCAACATATGACTCAGCAAAGAAATGTAAGGAATTTTTCATAATTGCCAATCGCCCAGCTAATTTCCTCCTTGGTGTTACAAGAACACAGACTATTTCCATGAGAACCTGCAAATACATTAGAAAGAGAAAGAAAAAAGAGATCAGAGTAATCAATGTTCTTCTGCTTCATTACAGATGCTCAAATTCATACCTCACTGTTCTCTGATTCTGTCACTGGGGGATAAGCGTCTCTGTCTTGCACAATTTCCTGCTCAATACTTTCTTTTGTTACCTCCTGTCTGCCTGAAGGATCCTCAATCTCTACAATCTGTTGTTGGCTAGATTCTGTGTCGTTTTCACTTGGTTCTGAAGACCCCTCCTCAGTAATTCTTTGAATTCCCTTGACTGACAATTGTTTCATTTTCTCCATAGTGATGGGCCCCAAACCAAGTTTGCTACAATTGGTAGAAGGAAGTGCCCCGCTGCTAGGTATAGTGGAGGAAGGCTGACAAATCTTATTGTCAAAATGATAATTCCGTCTTAACTTTTGCCTACGGCGCCATCCATCCTCTGTCTTATCAAGTTTCCAATGCGCATCTATGCTATTTGGGAAAGGATTAGCAGACCATGGACCCCTTTCATCAATCAGCAAGCGGAAAATATGAATCCACTTCTCCTGTTGAAGCAGAAACTCAGAACATAAGCATATTAATTGCAAGATAAAAGAAAAGGAAAAAAAAAAGAGTTTTATGAAGGAAGAGCCAAAGATAATATGATAAATTACAGCAACAATTTGCTGATCTTCCTCCAGAGAGAGCTGGAAAAAAGATCTTCTACTGTTATCGGATGCAAGAATAGCACTTAAACTACTATGTATCTGGTCCTCAGAAGCTTTCTTTTCAGTAGATTCTATAGACATATTTTCTTCCATTCTACTTCGCAATTCATCCAATTGCAACATTCGGTCAGCTGCCACACTCTTAATGTATTTGACCTCATCAGCAACCTGCACAATATAGGCTAAAATTTCAGCCAGTAATAGCGAGAATTATTTAGGAGATTACCACTTTAAATATTATCATCTCTCTATAATTGCACCGGAAATTCTTCTTCCATTTATGAAATCCTTGGTTAGAAAAGGAAGAAATAAACAGAACACTTTTTGCCTACAGTCAATCTAGAAGATAAAATTTGTTTGATGAGTAACAAGGAATCCTGAACCAATGGAAGGCTAATCAATCTCCACTTTTACACTCATTCTCTACTTTGGCAAACTTTACAAGTTTATTTACCATAAACTTCTTAACAGTGAGCGAGGTTGTCTGGTAGATTCAGGAGTTCACATATCACTCACTTGTTCAGAGGCAATAAGCCACCATTCTTGTTACAAAGAAAAATAACAAATTTAATCCGTGAATGTATTTGCCATTTCATCTAATGGTATGCATTGATTTCATGCATCTGATAAGGATGTAGCTAACAAGGACCTGTGCAGAAAAGAAACATACCGCACCAAGAAGCCGATCCTTCTGGATGAAATTTAATATACTGTTGCCTTCCCTTGATTTACTACCTAAATCAGACAAATCGTCACCACTAGACATGATGGTTGTAGCTAGCATTGACTTCCCACAATTGATAGTTTCTCGTATCAATCTGGAAATAACATGAATGCGAACTCCACCATCAAGCATTCCATACTGGGACCTAACAGCAAGTAAGGACCTGTGCACAAATCAAGAGGTCATCAATCCTAACAAGTATGTTTCCTGATAAAAATCACCATGTAATAATCTAATTAAGCATTCAGAGATTATATACTAATCCTGCACAAACATTTCAGCGACAGTTGAGAAATTTAATTACCAGATAAACAGTTGCAGCCTACTCTTGCTCTGTTCATCATCAGCAGTCAGAAGGAAAGGCAGAATAGGGACAACTTGTTGGACACACCGAGATGCTCTCTCAAGTGATGATCTACAAAGATAGAGAATCATTAGCCGGTTAACAAATCTTAAACATCTTTCCCCTCTTAAAAGCAGGGCCTTATCAACAGCTTTATTCGGTTTTCCGACTAGTGCACTGCTAATCCCCCCTGACACAACTGCGGCCATCTCAGCAGCAGGGATGTTCAATGATTCTACCAACCCACGAGCTCTTTGGCTTAACGATGGCATCATAAATGATGAAGACCTCGGTAAACTCTTACTTGGTCCCCTTCCACTCATTTCACTGATAATAATCCAAAGGTTGTCATATAAATTCCACCATTCATCAGATATTTTTTCATCTTCATTGAAGTGATGCTGATTCTGTACCTCATCAGTCCTATTAAGAAAAAGTGAACTATTTCAGAAAGATATAGAAATTCAACTGAATAGGTCACGGGTGTAGTCAATTTCTCCATATCCCAATAACTAAAATCAAGATGTTGATACCCAGATGAGTTTTCGGCAGACTCTCCCTGCAAGGCCTCAAATAAAGCATCATTAAAGTCTGGACAGTTGTCTAGTTCTGGAAACTGAGGAGAAAACTTGGAGCTGCTTGCTGGAAACTGTTATAAAATAAGAGTAATGTTTCTTTTAAAGAACAGAATAATGTACAACTGTCAACAGATTACAGAACACAAACTTATAGGTCACCCTATGCCAAGTGAAAATAATCATGCAAACAAATTACAAGTCTGTTAACAAGGAACATCTATTTTAACAACCAAAAATTGCATGCACGGCATGGCATCCCAAAAGTAATACCCAGTGCGTTTCTGTTGAGTGGAAAGAACAAAATGACTACAGTCTTTTCAGATTCTTTGAATTTTTCCAAGCATACCATTAGTGTAAAAAAGATATATTTATTGCTAGAGCAAGGTTCACATGGCATCATCAAATGATACAAGGTCTAGGATAAGAATCTACAATGCACTAGAATGCCCTTGTTGACCGTCCTCTACTCCGACTGAAGAAGCAGTGATTTCAAATCCAGAGGTTAATCATACACTGGAAATTATACACAAGGCAGAGTTTGATAGTAGTGGAAAAATTTAACAGATAGGCCACCCTTTAATGCCTCTACAAAACCGTACATGAAATTTTCACCTCATACAGCTTCTAGTTCAATTCTTTTGAATTCATTGGATCCGCTGCTGAGATAAAGGCTTATTTTCTCAGACAGAAACAGTACACTAGCATATAAAAATCATAATCTTGCAGCATATAATGATTGTATCATCACCAATTTACATGTATTCGATTTCTACCATATAAATTCTTGATCATATATAGGATCAATCAGATATCGGGACAGAAGGTAATGTAAAAGGGGCTAAAATTTTCAACGTTAGAAGCCTTCATTTTTCTTCCTCAGTTTTGTGGTTCTTTTAATTCTTTTGCACCAGAATAGCTCCACCATTCTCTTAAACTCCCCTCTAGGCAATAAAATCCCACAAAATTCATTTGATTTGTCAATATCCTAGAATCTCCAGAGAATCACACGTCATAAGTAGGGCAATGCCTGAAAACAACTTATCTGTCTACAGAGACTAGGTTTCAGGTTCAGAGAACCCAAGCAAGCAGAGGAAAGTCTGGAAAGGTGAGAAGACACTAATTTCTAAGGGGCTTGCAAACTGACGTTGATTTATAGAGATATTT
The DNA here is from genome assembly GCA_026008535.1 of Perilla frutescens. NCBI lineage: Eukaryota > Viridiplantae > Streptophyta > Magnoliopsida > Lamiales > Lamiaceae > Perilla > Perilla frutescens. Next base: position 467,066 of record BRKX01000020.1, on the reverse strand, counting down.
CTTTTACACTCATTTCTGCAGTTCACGAGACCATGTTCATAGATGGGACTTAAAAATTTGATTTTTTTTCCTCATATATGCGGATTTTAACCATAATTAATCAAAGAAAATGGACTGTCTTTTCAGGATGTGAAGCCTTAAAAGCTCTTGAGGTTCGGCTACATTCACATCCCCTTCTTGCCTGAAATTATAATCCTAATTTCTCCGTTCAGTCTAATTAAGCAAACCTGCAAATTGTGTGAGCCATATTTACCCACCTCTGTTATATTGTTTAGGATGAGAAATGATGACATCAGCAAAAAATAGTTCACTTTTATTTTACCAAGATCACTCCATATTTCATTGATCAGAATGCCATTAGGATATGAAAATCTACTTGATTTAAAAGAGCTATTAGATACAAAAAAGGGGCAAAATGTAGAATAACAATGCTTGAGAATGGCCATTGGACATGATTTAGGGTACTTTTAAACACAAAATTTTCATTGCTGGCTGTTCGGTCAAAAATAAATATGCCTTCTTTAAGTAAGGATTCGAGTGGTATAGGTTCGAGAGATGCATTTGGACTACCATAGAATAATCTTAGATAGAAAATAATAAAAAAAATCTCACAACTTCCTTCTACAAGTATTAATTCTAGTATTATAGAGACAACTTAATATAACTTCATATTTTCACTATTCAAGTAGAGGGTTAAATTGTTGATTTATTACTTTAATTTTAACATTTTACTTGGAGCAAACTTTGAAGGTTCTTACAATTATGAATAATGAAGAGTAGTCTAAATATTTTAGAATGGAAACAAGGATAATCAGACCAACTCTAATAGGGCATGAGCATGTGAAGCAATGGAGGTTGATTATAGTGACTATAACTGTGAGGCAAACGACATACCGGAAGCCGATTGTCCAATTCAGATATGAGCATTTCATCAACTAGCTTTACAAGGTATAATGTGTTGTCACGACATGGCTGAGAGACAAAAGTATTTTCTTCAACAGATGAGTTTATTAGCTTCTGTGTCAAATCTTCATATATATCACGGATAAATAACTGATATGAGATGCCAACCTGTAAAAACATGACATTGACAGAGTTGGTCCTTTGGTAATTTAGAAAATGCAAATGACAAAATTTTATGAAGAAACAGTAGAAAATACTTGTTCACTTTGAATCAGCAGAAAGTTTGCAGTCTCTTCTAAATTCTGCCAGCCACCTTTGACAGAGAGAATATAGTGACAAAGCACAAGACTGTAAACACTTTTCACCAAATATTGCTCATCTATCTCTGAATCATCATGAGGTCCCATTTTTACTTTGTAATACATTAATACATCAAGCTTCATAGAGGCCAGCAACCAAGAATTCCATCCATTTTCCTGCAAAAACATTCCAGTGCTTAGAGGAATGAATTTTGATACAGACAAAATCAAACAAGAAAATTTATTACCATGAGAGCTTCAATGTTCGAAGGATTTGAGTCTAGTAGATCTAATAGATCACCCATAATTTTCACTCTTGAAGAGCGATCCTCACAATCTGACAAATATCTGAAAATGAGAGGTAAAACTTGAGGAAGGAAGAACTCAGAATTATTCCTGCTGATTTTCTGTCGATCAGGTTGGTTATGCTTCCGCAAAACCTGCAGACAAGACAAATTTGTAGTAAATTCTGCAGCATGCATGCCCATTAACTCACAAAGAGATACAAGTATAATGGTTAGTGAAAATCCTGACTAAATAGAGTGGACTGTTATAAGTTACCTGTTTTGGGCTAGCACCACCAAGGAGAACATCAAACAGTGTAGCACAGAGAAGGTCTGTCTGTGGGAACTTGAAGAGCCTGTCTGATATTATGGAGAAAATTGGTTGCGTACCTGAGCTGATTTTCTTATGACCTTCAGACACAGATTTGGATCGCCCAACTGAAATGTTGAAAAATTTGGATCCTTTCTTCTCAGAAGGAAGACCAACAAGAAGTCTTCCAATAAACTGTAAGCCAAGCAATCTAACTGGCTCAAAATCCCTACAGTAATGATAAGACACAAATATATATGAACCAGAACCACCAACTATCTTGTTGAACAGATGCAAAGAACAAAAGATAAGGGCAAAGAAAGTGAGTTTTAAGAAAAGCCTCAATGTTCGTGTTTTGCTGAGTAGTATTTAATAGCTCAAAAGAAAGCTTAAACATTATAGTAAAAGGCGAAGGTGATAAAACTGCAAAGGATACTAAAGATATCTGGAATTCATACACCTTAAACAAGTCGAAGTCTCCCCCTTAAAGATTTTAGCAAGATACAAAAAACCCAATAATCATGCAAGAAACTAACAGTTGCAAGAAGAATTTTCAGCACGAAATACAGGAAAATAATTGAAAGGCTTTGACAAAATTCCATGATTAAAATATGACATCGTTAACCAGAATCAAAAACAAAATAACTTCATTAAATGTTTTATAGATTTCAGCAATGCAGTATAGATCTAAATAACATCTTTGTCACCCTTTCTATAACAGAGGTTGTTGTTCAGATCTGAAGAGGGAGGGAACCCCAAGTCCCAACTACAAAGATTTTCTTGTATCCATTACTAGATTACATGAGACAAAGATCTTTCGGAAGAGGCTTTATTGTGCTTTTACTCAATGTATGAGGAGAAAACAATAAAATAATCATTATCGTTAACCAAAACATTGGACTGCATCACAAAATTAGATGACTACCTCGACAAAAGATTGACAAAAATGTGAAAGCCTCCAATTATATTCACTTGTTCCAGAAAGGAAGCAAGGAGTTGTTTGTGGGAAACAGCACGTATGATCATGTTTAAAATGTCTTCAATGCAAGCCATATCTTCACAGGTTTCAGAAAACGCGATGAGTGCTTTTATGTCCAACGCTGTTATATGCTCCCTACAAATTCAAATAAACCATAAGAATAACTGAAAAAGGTTTTATACAATATACCAGATACACCACCCAAAAAGCATGGTTTTAAATAGAGAATCAGATAGAACAGTGTTAAAACACATAAAGTACCTCAGACTCATCTCCCCAAGACTTAATAAAAGAAGACGAATTTTATGTACTTCTTCTCTGTCAGGTTTCTCTCCAACAATTTGGCCTGTCAAGACCTGCTTGCTTCTGACAGCAGGTTTGCTCTCAGCATTATCCCAGTAAAACTGTCGAATAATATCAAGAACACGAGGAAGCCTACAAAGACTCTTGAGCAACCTGGGATCACTATCAAATTGCTGAATGAGGAACATGTAGAGCTCACGTTGCACCTTGTAGGCTGTGTGAACCCAGATATGAGGGTTTAGAAAGACATAAGAAATAGCATCTTTTACCAGCAACTCAGACAAGCCTGGAGGTGAATATGAAGTAGTTAGACAGTAAATGATGATTGAAGAAAAACAGACTAACTTATACAAACACTAGCTGAAAAAATTTGATAAGCTGTTTAGGCTTCATGATTTACCACCATTAGCAACAACACCAAATAAATGCTTTAATGCTGAAAGAGTGTCCAGATTTAGCTGATTGGCTGGAGCTTGTTGCAGCAAAAATCCCAAAACAGAAAATCCAGAAAGTAACAGCATCTGCTGTTGATTGGCTAAATTATCATCCAAAACCGATGCTATTAGCTTAATAGTTTCAGCAGTCAACTGTCCCAGGGTAATAGGAGCTAGCAACATCTCGGCAACCCGTTCACTTCCATCTTTTTCATGCATTTCAGGCTGTGTTAAAAGAGGGAAAAAAACAGAAACTCCCCCAACACAATAAATAATCTGCTGCAAAAGCCGTCGAGAGCACATCTGTGTGCCACCCAATACAGTTGCTTCAAAAGTCCTTTTATCAATTGCATGATCCACGATTGGTGAAACATTAGATAATGTCCTACCATTACTTGCCTGGAGAGGGAAGACAAAAACAAAGATGATTTTGCTTGAGACTCTGTGGTTAGACAACAAAGTAAAGATCCTTGTTCAATCTGACATATTTATTAGGAAATAAGAACCTGAGCATTAAGTCCAAATATGATTTTTGATGCAAGGCCATCTTTAGCATCAAGAACTCCACCAGACAGAAAGTTATCCACATACACTGAAATTTCATTATCAAGGAAGTAGTACATATAACTTGGTCCTAAAGAACAGATCCCCTGTACAAGTTCAGCGGAGATAGCATCGTTGAACAAGTATGTAGGACCTATCTGCCCACAAAATGGTAAAGCATCTTTGACAGAGTGCATGACATTCTCTTCTTCATACATTGGTTGCTTGAGTTTAGTGCCAATTGTGCAGGTAGTCAATAGTTCACTAACTTTTGGATATCTGGAATTTATAAGAAAATGAAAGTTCATTCATTAGTTTGATAGAAATTAAAAATAATAATAATAAAAAAAAATCATTATCAATGAGAAATTAGATTACCTGCACTTTTCTGAGGATAAAAGAACACCATCCAAATAACACTTCACCTGGCTCCCCCCAGAAAATGCTCGACCAACAGAATGTACTAGACAGAAAAAGTGCCACTTCTTTCTGACAAGGTTGAAACTCATCGAAGCACAATGTCGTTTCTGATTAATTGACTGAAATGTAGAAACTGGGTTACTAGAAACATGGTAGCATCCAATCATATTGAGATGATAGATAGCATCACAAATTCAAGTTCAAGAAGTAGACGTTAAACTTGTACAGATAAGGCTGTTACAGAAGGAAAGAGAAAATATAAAAATTCTGAACCTCATATATTAGCTTATCCATATCAAGGACTGCGTAGCATCCCCGTCCATTTTCCGTAAGGAAACTAAAAAGGCCCATTGCTCCATTTTGAGGAAAGCTTTCTACCCTGAGCCAACATGTAAAAGAAAATCCCTTGTTCAAAGGCCACTGCACTGGGGTTTTGATTACTATTCCCTGCATATCCAGGTCAGAAAATAAATCTGTTATAAAAGAACCTATCTTATACAAAAGATGAGATGACTATAGTTATGCCCTCAAACACACAACAGCATAAGTAGCTTGCCAAAATATGATTGGAGTCACCGTTTTTTTCTCCAATATGCTAAATTTTCTAAGTGCCCCAAAACATATAACCCGGAGACTACATGAGAGGTAATTTTGCCTTATTGAAGTAACAGCCTTATTAAGTAGGAGCAGCCAGCCACTCATTACAGATGATGGGTGCACAACAAATTCCTGTGACTGCAGAATTCCAGAATGCAACCTAAATGCAATGTTTTATAATGATGTGGAAAAGAAATTTTAACGAAACTTCATCAAAGTTACAGAAAGACGAAGAAGAAAGAGAAGGGGAAAACTATCGATTATTGCATGGAATGAAGTTCAACTTGGCCTCATGGATTCAAAAGCATGAAGAGTTTAGGCCATGTTTTGTTTCAGACTAGTTTACAGATTAGAGATTAGTTCTTTTGTAATTGTAGCTTTTTTCTTTCTTGTTTTCGGGAATTTACATAGTAACTACTGGAAGATATTTCGTAAATTCAAATTTTACTATCAGTACTTGATTATAGATTAATTGGAAGTAAGTTTTCTAAAAAAAACTGGATTTCACAAGGTTGAGAATATACAACTCTAACATATACTTCCATGATTCTGCATCACATATATTCACTAAAAATCCTGTGATCAACAGAGTAAAATTTTCACCAATAACTTTTAGTAAATTCTATTGGGGTAGGTAACCCATAAAGTTTCAATACTCAATTACAAACTAAGGCAAGCAATAGTTTACTGGTGCCAGAATAGGAAGTGCTAATCTATTTAATTGCTCTGAAGGAAGTACAGGCAATCAACTCAAATTTGTGAAGATCACATTTTTTAAAAAGGCAAAAGCTGAGATACTAAACAGTTCAACTACGTAAAAGGACTTTATATATAAACATGGTTGAAGTCCAAATCCTATATCTCTGTTTCACAAAATCCAACTAATCATGAGCCAAGACGATTCAGTTTATTGGAGAAGCATGAAATTTTTAAGTGCCATAAATTGTTGTGTAACAAAAAAGCAGGATTTATGACACAATTATTACCTGTCCACCAACATTAAGCATGTCAGAAAATTCATGTAATTCAATAGTTTATGAAGTACGATTCAATATTTCACTTAATTGTGTGAGTTGCCTTGTTGAGAAGACTCCAAACAAAGGCTTAATTGTCGGGATGCAACCGTTACTTCATAACTGGGAGTTCTCATCACAATCATATATTTGGATACCTAGCAGTTTGATATGTGTGAGCGTGTGTGTGCTAATTTCCCTTTTCACATAAAAATAAATTCAAAATCAGCCTCTATTAGGTCTATCGCACCCGGATAACATATAAATCACTAGAGGGGTTGTAATGAGGAAGAATGATTGGACTTACAGAATCAACACCATTAAGGTCAAAGAATGCTGTTGGTCCTTTCTCATTTAGCATTGTTAACATGCTAGTTAAGAGCAATGAGCTTGAGTGCTGTCCACCAGCCCTCTCACTACGAAGCAGAGCAAATATTTTCCGTATATCCTTTCCAGATATGCTATGCCCGCCAATCACCTGAATTAACCGGGAAATTTTCCAAACAATAGTCTCACAATTTTCTTGCGAAAACCAATTCAGAAGAAAGTCGAGCATTCCAGCTCTAACACATGATGCTTGATTAGATAGAGAATCTCTTAGCAGCTCTAGGAACATATCCAGCCCAAGTTGTTGCAATGAGTCACTGCTCTGCCCAATTATTGAAATAGGTAAATTATTCCGACCAATTTTATATATTACTACGAGTAACCAGGAAGGGTGAAAAAAACTGTTAAAGTAACTACAGTACTTGAGATCAAGCTCATGAATAACAAACCTTTTGAAGAACACTGAGATAAAGCAAGATAGCATCTTCATTCTGATTCAAAAAGAAAAAGAAGAATAAGGAATCCAGAAAATATGAGAAACAGAGTTAGTATACATATTCATAGTCTGTATCTATCTGCTTTTATCCATGGTAGTTCCCAACAAGTTTCCTTAATGAGTCCCTTTTGGGGACATCCAACCAGTTACCTCCCCCTGTATAAAGGGTGAAGTCTAGGGTTCAAAACCCACCACTCTCCCCTCCCCAAGAAAAACAAATAAAAAAAAAGTGTTACCTTAATGACAGATTTCACTTTGAGATCAAAGTCTCCATCTACAAGCATATCGAGCAGCGCACTTAAAAGTGCCTCACTAGGCTTCCATTGGCAGAAATCCAACAGCAGACTCCTCAAAGTCTGATAACCCTTGCCAACAAGGGCCCTAAAAGCAGCCTTTAAGATTGAAAGACAAATTTAGTCAAGGAACAGAAGTTAGAGAACTCATGCACCCATAAATACAGCTGTTCTTATGTCTGGTTGTCTACTAGTTAACTAATATTGTTTATGCTTAGCAAAAGAAATCATGTCTTGACAAACAGAGGCCGTTGAGGATTATAAATATGAACACGATCATCAAACACAAAAATCAAGGATACATGTGTGCTGAGATGCTTTGAAAATTCTAGAGTTTCTTACATGGGCTTCATCAACTAAAGGTAATGAAATTTAGAGTGGGTAGGTACATGCAGATATATTTTCTGCAATGAATGGAGGCTAGAAGCTAAACAGCTTATGGATGCAAGAGTCTTAGAATCTAGCTTTTCTTGTATAGCTATGTTTTCAGTATTCCTAAGTAAATGTGAACTGAATTATGATCTGCATATACATACATTAATTCTAGTGTGCACACTCATAACCTTATCTTCCTGGTGCAGATTTATATTACCCCACCCGGCCCAACCCCTGGGAAAAAAATAAAGAAGGAAAAGGGTTGATGAGTACTAGTGTATGGCTCTCAGATCTATCAATATTGACCACAAGACCAGGTTTCACATCTGCTATGAGATATCAAAAAGAGGGTACCTTTGAATCATCATTCAGTGACAGCAACGATGTCAAAGTTTGAATAACGTTCAACACCAATTTCTCTCCATTTTCAGCATCCAGATTCCCATTCAACAAAGAGACAACATGCAAGAAGCATTCACCCTCCCGAAACAAAATTTGATAATACTGAAAAATAAAATTGAAAAGTTGATACGGTATCAACTTTACACATACATCCTGCCATATATATGAGAAAAAAATTCAAAAAACTCATTTAAGTACCTTTTGATCTATTAATAGCATCTCTCTCATTCCAACCAACAACTCAATTGACAAATCTGCGAAACTCTTAACCCGTTCTTTTAAATGTGCAAATGTCTCCAGATACTTGGAGCACAGGAAACCTTTTGCCCTGCGGTCCTCTTCAGAAGCTGGAACTACCTGTTACAATAGAAAAAAAAAAAAAAACATAAATCATAAAACATACTAAATGTTTGCCCATTTTGCATTCTTGGTATCAAAATAGGATTTTTAACATAGGAATGGGTACCTTCATAAGATCAAGAACATAACTAAGCATAAGATGTCTGAGATCCTCTTCCCAAAACAAATCAAACATACAACTGATACATAAAGAACTGCATAAAATGGACAGTTTTGCATCTTCTGAGGCTGAGAAGTACTCTGCAAACAGTTCCATGAATTTTTTAATGCATTTCCCCCAATAAATTCCCTGGCTTTGAGGAGATGACATGCCACTGGTAGTGGTTTCTGCAAAAGAAACTGTAGTTCCAGGTCTTTTAGACTCCTGGACCAGGATACAAGCAACTTTGAGCATCCTAGGAATTGCAGCAAGTCTCTTGAATGAAGAAACAGTCTTCTCGCCTGAAAGCTGCAATATATGAAGCAGGCTCTTTGCCAGGGCAGTGGCAAGCTCAGGATTACAGACAGATTGTTCAAGGGCATCCACCAAAACAGTACATTCAGGCTGCCATACATTGATCGTCAGATAAGTAAGCATGCAACACGAACCCCCTTCCCAAAATAATATAAATATATAGGGTGGGTTATAATAAGCATTGTTCTTGGTGTGAAAACTGTGCTCTGTACTTATTTACTATAATTTTATTGCTTATCTTAGTGTATTTTAATACTAATTAACACTAAATACAACTAGGACTAAAATATAATAAAATAAGCAATAAAAATAAAAATAAATAATTAGCACTAAAATACAATAAAATAAGCAATAAAATTAGGGAGTTTCTATTTGCACAATTAAAACTACTCTTTGAACCACAAAAGAAAAAAAGAAAAAAAAAATTTGAAGTTACTTAAATGCCCTTTACTTAAAAAGAAAAAAAATCAAGCAATGAAATTGAGTAGTAAAGTAATCAATCAGTAAAAGTAAAGTAATTAAGCAATGAAATTATAGCAATTAAGCAATAAATTACAATAAGATAAGCAATGATCTCATTCCTTAATTATAAACATTGCTTATCTTATTGTAATTTATTGCTTAATTGCTACTCCCTCCGTTTCTAAATAAGTGTCATTCTGAGTTTCTAACACTTTAATTTTGCTTCACAAAGAGTCCCACTCTACACAATCGAGGCGGAAAATTCATATTTCTCACATTCGAGCTCATTTCACACATTTAAACATCCATATTTGACTCACTTAATGTGTTCACATAAGGGTGTATAAGGTAATTTTGATTACTTTATTAATATGTGGCATTTATATAGAATGGCACTTATTCAGAAACGAAGGGACTATAATACACACACACACACATATACACATACATTAAAAAAACTAAGATCAAAGATTGGTCATTTCTTTGTCAGAGAATTTAACAAAATCTAAAAATTTATTTTGGCACATTGGGACTTTTTACATACAGAGACTTCGAAAGTCGCTGCCTCACAGAAACTACGGATATAGCATATGGACACTTGTTAAGAGGGAAAGAAACCTTGAATAGTAATCCTCTTTTTTATTCCCAGCTACTATCATACTCATACTCATTCCCATTCTCATTCCCCTCCACAAACCAAGCAACCTCTTAGTACATGTATTTAAAATGTGTACTAGATTTATCATAAATGCTTTTTAAAAGAAAACCAAAGATCTAAGAAACTTAACTCATTGTTTTCTTGATATAACATTGGTTCTTATCAAATAAAAGGACTGGAAATGATAAGCAGATGAAGAAAACTGTGAATTAATGGACTTGATAGATGAGAGATTAGCAATGGAGAAAAATATCTAACAACAGCAAGATAGAAAAAAATGAAGAAGAACCAACCAAGTTATGGGAATTCCCACTTAAAGTTGCAGCAAATTCCATGAATGAGATTACTTCAACTTGGAGAGTTTCAAATTCTTTAGCATTTAGTTGATCCTCAAAATTACTTGAACCACAAAATCCTTGATCATCCAATGGAGGAGCCTCATTCATACTAAAATTCTCCCCAAAGTATTCTGCAGGCGCTGGACCAAAGTAGAAAAAATTCTCAGAGAAGATGAAGTCCCACACACCTTCAGCGCGGAACACATCAATTAATGACGGTGCCGAAAGAAGAACCTTCTTAAATGCAAAAAGAACATAATGTTGCATTGTGCATGCAAAAATCCTGAAATGAAAGTAAAAGAGTGAAGAACGGCAGAATTAAGTCCCGCTTAAAAAAATGTCACAATTGCAGAATTAAGGAAATGATAAGGAAATGGCAGAATTAATTACTAAAAGTCACAATTGCACAATCAAAGCAATTATATAGTTGAGTTACAGACAAAATGAAAATGTAGAAAGTTGATCGTCCACCTTAAGTCACTAGGAATTTCTTTCTGATCCGAACAAGCCTTGATGCAAGGGAAAATTGTTAAAAGCACTCTCGTGAACCACTTGACAGAAAGTCCCGCATAAACTGCAGAAATCAATATGGTACTTCTGCTACTAGTTGGTACAACGTGGCAGAGTTTGGTTTCTTTTGCATCAAGAAGGAAATAACCGAGAGCTGCGCTCAACTTTGCAACATAATCTTTCCAAATTTGTGAATAAAATGGATCAGAAGGAAACGGAGACAATAGCTCTGCTTCACAAACTTCTGAAGCTTCTCTTTTTCTTCCTTCAAACTCATTCACATTATCTTTCTTAGATGAACCCTTGCGCTGTTTGTACTCTTGAAGCATGAATGCTACGGAACAAAAGCTATTTGCAAATTTTTGTACCCTTCCATTCTCGCAAAGAAATTGCAAGTTGTTGAGATTTCCAAAGCTAAAAACTAGTTAAAGGAATTAGTGATTTTTGGCATTGACAGCATAATTATTAAAGAGTTCTTCACTCTATCCTAATCTCATAAGAAGAGTTGGCATGTAGATATGAGAGTCTAATATTTAAAAATGATAAATTTTGTTATTTATTGATGAGCAAGAGAGTGAAATGTAATGGAAAATAAATCTATGTGCATCACAGTAGTACTTGTCTTACACTACCCAGAGTAGTTATGAATAATATTAGATGGATGACTAAGCGCCGACTTGACATGCCTCAAAGTGAAGAATGATCTAACCTAGACAAAGTTGAAAGTATTTACCCAGAACATAGTTTAAATATGAAGTTTGAAATCTTCTCCTATTATACAACTTCTAAATGAGTGACCTAGCATGAACTATTTGTGGTTCCCCTGATTAACAGAAACATAACCAACTAGCAAGTGGCAAAGCATGCATGCCCTTGGATTTCCTAATAGTCTTCTAAACTATGTCAAGCAATGGATAAAAAGTAGGTGTGCTGAAAGCCTGAAAGGATACATAGCTTCCCTGAGAACCTCCAATGAGAGAACATGAATATCAAAAATATCCTGCAATGGGTTTTTCTTTCTGCAGACCGAGAAGACAAGAATTAGAGGTGAATTAAGATATCAATAACAAATTTAAGACCTCGGCAAACGAGGTGCAAGCCTTACAATATAAAGAAGCCCAAAAAAAATTAGGGTTTATAACTTAAATGCACAAAAGCTCAAATGCCCAATATAAAGAAGCCCCAAAAAAAACAAAAGGAATATATAATAGGGAGAGGCTGCAATCATGAGATGCATTAGTAAATGAATCTTTAGCAAGCTCAACGAGATCACCTTTCCTCATAGCTCCATGAATCACTCGCAACCAAGCTATCAATTGAAGGAACTCCAAGTCCATCCAAAAGAACTTCCAAACCTCCAATACTTCTAAAATGACTCTGACCACGTGGATTATCCACCAAAGCTGAACGAAGAGCTCTGAGAGTCAAGTGCTGAAGGGAAATATTTGGCCACAGTTCTTTCATTATCAATCTCCTGATCAAACGCAATATCTCTGAAACCAAATTTACACCTTGATGAGTACCCTTCCAATAATACATGACACAAACATCAAAGTGATCAAACAGTAAAGATACGTGTTGCAGGACTCAAGTGTCAGCAAAATATTAATTAGGAGCAAACCAGCAGCACGAAAAACCAAAGAACATTTTTATATACAGCAGGAGAAAACACCAAAGAACATCAAAAGAAATCTTGGGAATATAACCCGCCCTACTTTTCTGCATTTTTATATATTTGTCGATTACTTTGCAAAACCACATAAGTATGCTATTAAAAATTTGGAGGGACTGCAACTTGCAGGATGGTAATCTTACTTGTGTTCAGAAGCTTTATGAATAATCAAAATAAAGCCAGCACAATATTTTACTTCGCATCAGAAAATTACGTTAACGGATGGATGTAGATAACCACTCTTAGCTTCCTAAACGAATAGGATCGGAATACCACATCATCCACAGGAACACAACATTCTTTAGGTAAAACCATAATCGTAATCAAATTAAGGAGTTACAAAATGATGACTAATATAAGCATATATATTTCATTTTTGCATTTGTATCAGTCTATTTAATGGTTCAGTTCCAAGATTTCCACCAGCTGCATATGTCATTTATAAACAAACGGGTCTACCCAATATTTATTTTTCTTATAAGAAACAAAAAAAACTTATTGATAATGATAAAATGAGTACCGGGATGATGAATTAATATGGTTTTAATAAAAACTATATACAATACAATAGTTCAATGTCTAGCTAATCAGATAGGAAGAAAATTTTAATATCTTTATGGGCTGAGACCCACCAAGCAACCTGAATTTTGATCATATCCCATACTTCCTCTAGGGACTCTTCACAATCCTCAAAGACATTTTCTTTCTAGCCAAATCAACCAATACAATTGGAACAATTACTTCCAATCTTCCGTAACACAACCTCTTTAGTTTATACGAACCCTAAGGTTAGAAGAGAATAAATCAACAACTGATTGTCAGTCACAAAATCCACCACAAGCCCAATTGCTTTAGCACTCTGTACCATAAATTAAGAGAGAAGGGGTAGCAGACAGTACTCTCTTTGGAATTCATTTCTTAAATCTTTTTTCAATGGGAGGGGGCACGTCTGGAGTTGGATCCTAGTTGTGTCTCTCTTTTTTCTGAGAAACAAAAAGATTTTATCGAGATGAAGCATTACAAGGGGATGGGCCATTCCTCAAAATTGATGGCAATCCTAAGTAAGGATACAGCTCCAATCTCTAACTGAATCTGATACAGAAATGGTTATAAAATTCTTATCACTTGGTATTCCTCCCCTTTGTAAGGGTGAGAGACCAAGATACGAATCCCAATACCGGCATCCCCGACTCAAAAAAAAAACCATTGTACTACACCAAACTTAATCCTATCCCAAGCCTCGTTTAAACATTCCTTCAGATCCTCAAAAGATTCTTCTATTCCTTTCAAGCCAGATAGAACGACACATAGGACCTTGCCAGTTTTGCTAACAAAGCCTCCTAGGTTAGACAGAAACAAATAAGTAATTAAACATGACAAAATCCATTGTATACCTAGCTCCTTCAAAAATTTATACCATAAGTCAAGGGAGAAGGAGCATCATGAAAAGATACGGCCCAAATCCTTGGACTGATTCTTCACAAAACTTACCAAAGAAGAACGCATAAGTAGTGACTTTGTAGTTCATCAAAGGTGAGCAGCTTTCCCAACACCAACAACCATGAGAATGTTTTAACCTTCCTAGGGACCAGTACCTTCGAAAGAGATAAGTAAGAGATTTCTAGTTGCATCTCTCAAAATAAGGTTCCAACAAAAGGTCATGAATAATCATCGGGAAGAAATCGTCTAGTTGCATCTCTCAACCTGTAACTGTCTGGAAGAAATCTTTTTGGTTCGAGAGGGAGCAACTGACCTTGATCCAATCAGTTTTAATGTGTTATTCCAACTTATTACTTGTCTCTATTTCAGATACCAGGAATTGCACACATGTTTGAAAAGATAATGAGAATTTTTTTATGGTATGGAATGGACTGACAATCACAATCACTTAAGCTATGGTGGGTAGGGGTGGAGAAAAATCGGAAATACTGCACTTTCGTATCGAAAAATACCAAATACAATGAATATTCAGTGTACCGAGATTTTCAATATGATATCAACTTATCAAGAATTTTGCAAGACGGTATATACCGATATTTTGTATCTCAGTACGGGTATGTCGATATACCGGTATATACCGACTTTTTAAAAAAAAAACACACACACACACATCCGTAATTATAATGTTGTACAATAATTTCATTTGAGTTCATTTGATTCTACAATATTGCACCATATATTTAAAATTTGGATTTATAATTATGAATCAAGTATTTAATCAAATATACCAAAATTAGAAAAAAATACATATTAATAATATAATATTTAGTAAGTTTATCGTAAAAATTTAGCAAAAGTACGATATTTGAAATATAACTAATGATAAATATTATATTATTCTTCAACCTTGAGAACAAAATATAATTAATGAACTAATTAACTAACGTGATAGTGGCTTGTGTAGGTGTGATTCAGAGGGCCCAGATCACACGATCCGATTTTGACCCTTCTATCAAAAGTTGTGGTCTAATGTATTAACAGCTGGGGCTGTTCAGAGTTACGCCACACTTGCTATTGATTTGTTCACCATAAACCTTGAAAACTTCATAAGCAAAATGTCTTAAAGTGTTGGGGAACGATTGTCAAAAATTGTGTTGGTCTATTTGGTTTGAAGGGAATAGGAGAATTTCGAAAATTTGAAGGAATCCATTAATGAGGTCAAGGGTTTCAAATCCCAAAGAATTCAAACATTTCCTTGTATTTGATATTTGTTTATCAAAGTAGTGTCATTTAGTTAGCTCTCTATATTTTACTAGGGATCCATCATCCCCTTTGTACTTGTATTTTTCTTGATTGATAAAATTCATTGTTTCATATCAAGAAAACAAAAGGCAACCGTCAAAAGATCCCAAAAGGAGTTCTATTTTTGGTTACTTCCACTTACCCACACCCTTCTCTCTTAAAAAAGTACAACTCTTGTTGAGTATCATCTACCACCCCATCCTCCACTCTCAGTTTTCCCATTTACCGAAGTACTCTCATTCCATGTGCTCTCATGGTCACATGTCATCATGTACTCTTTAAAAGTAACTAAATTATTTTACCCTAGAAATTTTAGTAAAAGAACTTCAATAAATTTGAACTTACATTCTAATCATTTTCTCAACAATATGAAAAGCTTTATTTTACACAGATTAATGGTTATTTCTTTACCATGGATATTTTTCCCCAGCCAATGCATTTACTTGAAAATTTTCCTACACACCATAAATCTAAACTATACGCAACATACTTCCAAGCAACATTTTATTTATAACTAATAAATATTTTATTGTTTGAAAATCTTGTATAGAACTTATGGTAAACTTTAACGTAGTCATTACAATCAAGTACGTTATAAGACTGTGAACAGCAAGCGCTCACAGATATTGAGCCTTTCCTTTTTTTTTTAATCAGATATATTCAGGATTCTAGTAACTTCTCAACATTAAGGAAGTTTCATATCGAGAAAGCAGATCTGGCATATCAAGGATGAGTTGGAGTTCCAAATATTCTTTGTATACCCTGTTTAGCAGAAATCGTGATTTTTTACCCACAACGAACGTGACTTCTTCAAGTAGAACCAGTTAAAGAAGTTTCTAAATTTACTTCCTTCTTCATAACCAATCTTTCCCTCAATGGTCCATGAAATTGCTTTAAGAGACTTAGCTGTAATTATATATCATGATATAGATATGCATATACCTTGAACGATCAGATACAACTGCATGAACTTTAAAACCATGGATGTGATATACCATAAACAAAGCTGAAACTGCATACCTTACCTAATAACCAGTTAAGACCACCAGCTTCCATAACTGATACAACAGTTGTTTGATGCCAAGATAAGATTGTTTCAGAAACAGGAGATTTTACAGCAGCAGGGTCGTCATATATTTCTTTACCCCTTCCGGCAGGAACTTCCATTCCCAAACTTTTGATCGGCACATTTTCTGCTATACTTGAATGGAAATCAATAAAGTTGCATATTATGGACACTGCATGAACGAGTATCTGCTGCAAAACTCCAGTATTCTCTACCATAGTATTTGACAAACTTTCATCTGCTGGAAGAGCACTAGTAATAGTCTTAAGTTGGACAACAGCAGCTGGAAAAATAGAATTCATGAGTAAGTATGCAGCACATGATATATTGAATATGAATAGAAATAAACTTTGATGGGAGTAATGCAATAGGAGTTAGCTGAAACAGTAACACAATGTGAAAATGATTAGGTCATACAGAAGATAAGTCACTTGTGAAATTTCAAAAATGTATTCTATGAATACACTTGCACCCATGGATTTGCAAATCTATACCCAAGTCTGTATTAGATGAAATGTTAACTGCAGATTGTATAGAGTCAAATATATTTTCATGCTAAAAGGCACAAACTCAAAGGCAATGTCGTTTCCATTCCTCTAAAATGATTTTCCTTCCACCAATAGAAATTGCATTTGTTTTCTCCTTCAAAAACAATTTAATCATTCCACCAAAACAAAGAGTACCAGTTTACATCCAGATGTTTATGTTATCAACTTTGTATTATCAAAGATACATATTACTTTAGATGCATAAAGGGTGACATGAAAAGAAATTGATGCAATACCACTAACCAGACAAATACTTACAACACAAAAGAAAAGTTGTCGCCCCAAAAAGGGAAAAAAAAAGAATCAGGAGAAATGTTACTGATGTTTGTCTAAACCTTACAGGATATTACAAAATGAAGAGATAGAAGAAACAAATAAAAGATCTTGAATATAATTAGAAAATAGCCACAAAGCAATAACTATATAGTCAGAATTAGCACAACAAGAATCTTCACCTTCCAAACACATGCTATTGATTTAAACAAATGTTAAAAATTTGATACCCACAATCCCAGTAAAATAGAAACAATGCTGCGCCCAGTCGAATATGGTATCATACCTTTCATCAAAGCTGTAAGCTTCTGAATTCCAGTATGGTAACCAAACACTTTGCAGTTATGAATGGACAGCGTCACAACAGTCAAAGCATCTAAGACCATCCATGATTCACTTGGTATATTCAGGCTTGCCGTAATGCTCCCTTGATCTACAAATGATTCTATTTCCGTTCCAAAAGTTAAAACAAATGTGAAAGAAACCACCAATAACATAGCATAAGAAAGATGTAAATGCCATCCCAACCAATGAAAAATCATCATACTTGGAGCAAAATCATAAAGTGAACATCTTGAAGAGTCAAGATGCTTAAGCAAAATAAGAAGATTGTAAGCATGGTTCTATGATCCATTCCAACCAATAAATGCTTTCTCAATTTACCATCACCTTGAGCTAGCTAGATATATACACACTGAAGTTGTCCTCTATACCACTCTCAAAACTCCAATACATTGAGAGCAAGTTAACCTCAACTAAAACAAAATTCAACAAACAAAAATTCAATACATTAAAATATTACAATACTAGGACCACTCATATACCAGCTTTAGCCTTTTATATTTGTGTAACCAACTAAAATCATGACAATATTTTACTTGCACGCATCACCTTATCTGTCACCAAATACTTTCTTTCACCAAAATGAAACTCCACTAACTCATAGTAGAGCAATCAACATTCAACACTAACTAGCCTGCACAAAGCCTACTTTACCACTGCTAATTGTCAGATGGCATCTTAGCTTTCAGGAACACCTACTCCCCCCCCCCCCGAAGAAGCACTTGCATAGTGTTTTCAAATTAATAAACTAGATCGTAAGTCAGTGTAAAAAATGTCCCTGAGCAATGAAGAGAGAAATAGCAGATCAAGGACTTCAAAAAATGTTCCTCATAATCATATAGTTTCAGAAGGCAGAAATAGAATTAGAACCGGCATCTTCTTTTTCCGGTAAGAAACTAAATAATTCTGTTAATAAAAGTAAGAAGGCACAGCATAGTACTACAAACCCTACAAAGGAGAAAGATATTCAAATAAGTGGGTGTCTTTACTCATTAATGGATTTCTCATCTAATATGGTCCTGTCTAACAACCAAATGTGATGAGTAATTCTTAGATAGAAGATGTGGAGATTATCTATGCATTATTTTCATCTGATGGACCCTCCCGAAAATCCATCAATGCCAATATCAAAGGCAAAATCAAGGGAGCAAACCAACCAGTTTGGAGTGGAGGGAGGAGAGATATAAATTGGCAAAGAAAAACCTATAGCACACTGGCATCAACTATAGTTATCATCAGCTACATAATAGTACATAATCAACTTACTGTCGGTAAGCAATCTTGTTATGTGTGTGACTTCCCCTATCAACATCAGTATTACTTCAGCGGGATGACCAAAATTGCAGCCAACCACCACATCACCAACATTTTGTGTATGTTTGACAGGTAAAGCAGTAAGGGATTCCTCGGGACTTTTACCCAGATTAAACGGTTTCCAATCCCGGAGTACTGTCAAGAACTGCTTCAGAAATATATGGAACAATTTTCTCTTTTCCACCTGAACATAAGATAACATAAGAATAATCCATGCAAATTTTCACATAATATTGATATGCACAATAGAAACAGACCCAAAAAAATAAAAAAGGAGGCATTCCCTTAATTGCATAAATATTTATCGAGCAATTGTAACTTTTAACTCGTAAGCTACTAGTCACTTTTTTTTTCGGGATAAAAAAACAAGGGATAAGATCCAATTAGCCCCCTAAACTATTTCCTTAGGAGCACCTAACACTCGAACTAAGTTTTGTCCTAGTTATGAAGTTTAAGGGTCTAACCAGGACAAAACTTAGTTCCAGTGTCAGAGAGGAAATAGTTTAGGGGGCAAATCAAACCTTATCCCCAAGGAAAAAAAAAACATTTTGTTAAACTATATGAAGGGGCATACATACAGTGGATCCACTCCAGGAAATAAAAAAAATGCAAAAAAGACAAGATTACAATCACAAGAAAGCTAATCACCAATCTCCTAGCAAGTTTGAAACATACAAGTGCCTTAATTATTTATTTTTTTGAATCCAAGAAGACACCCTAGACTTAATTCAGTACGAAAAATCTGTTTTTTTCTCTTAGAGAGTTCCAACACTCTGTTACGAGTTCCTCCTTATCAAAAAAGATTCTTCTATTTCTTTCCAACCAAATAGCATGAGCTACTACTTCTATAAGCTAGTATGGCATATGAGTTACTACTTCCACAAGCAACCATGGTACATTTTTTTAGATTCACAGAAAAGGTGATTATTATTATTATTATTATTATTATTATTATTATTATTATTATTATTATTATTATTATAAACATAAATTTAATTTAACGAAAAGAAGGTGATTATTTCATCCAATTCCAGCTGGTATCCAGGTGGAGGCCAGTCAAATGGAGATGTGCACAGTATGTGGAGAATTAGAACAATAGTACCACAATCTGTGTAACCAATGTAATTAAAAATATAGCTGCACGGGCAACATGGTGTTTCACAAAGTCATAAGAAAACATCTTATAATTTTTAAGTTTGTACAATGCCAGATGGTATTCTTAGGATCTTCTTTCCTTTGATAGAAATAACCAAGATTCTAAAAGGCGGTTTTAAGCCTCGAGGCGTTTACCTGTAGCCTCACGAGGCATAAGCCTCGAGGAGAACCGAGGCGTAAGCCTCAATACCAAAAGAAAAATTCAAAAAATATCACATTTAACTCACCAAATTCACAACTAACAACACACAATACAAATATTCAATAACAGATGCCTAAAATTCCATAGAAATGTCTTAACATCAATCAATAATAAGTCACATAAGTTATTAAATCCCATAAGGCCATAACAAAATCATAAAGCAAAGCAAAATGACAAATTCATAGTCCAAGTGGCAAGTTCCAATCAAATCATCCAGAACTTGTATAATTCTCATAAGTTGACTCCATGGTCACTCCCACTTTGTGCTGCCTTTCTGCTGTTGATAGAGGACAATGGTGGGTGGGTTGGGTGGACTGTGTGGGTTGATCGCGAATCGCAAATTATGACTTTCAGTCTTGATTTTTTAAGTTTTATAGATATTTTTTATAATTTGACTCATTAAAAAAAGTCCAATGAAAACCCACTAAAAAGCCCAACAATAAAACCCTAAATCCAGCCAAAAAAAACCCCTAAAAATGAGGCTTCCGCCTCAGATAGCCTCAAACGCCTCAGGGCTTAAGCCTCACGGCCAAAGAGGGAGGCGGGTACCTCCTGAGCGATTTCTCGGTGCCTCAAAAACGCCTTTTTAAACCATGGAAATAACTAATAACCACTTAATGGGAGCTATAAGATCTCCATAGAAGAAAACAATTTTACCAGAACATAGAAGCTAAAGATATTTAAAGACCTTATAAGCTCATCCAAACATCCTAAAGATTATCTATACCATGCTCTGCATGCAAAATGACAATATATCAACAAGTAACATGGGATTAAAAAGTTTAAGTTCATTATTGTCAAAATAAGAGGTACTCAAGGTCAAGGAAAGAGTCAAATTAAGAGAGCAGGTAACATAATAAATCACCGTGGCAAATAAATTAATCTTTCCAAACCAAATTCACAAACTAGACTGGTAGAACCATCTAGATACTTCTAGAAAATAAAGATAAATCAAATTCACCATGGCAATTACACATACCTCATCAACAGCACTTGTATATCTTTCCAGTAGTTCCTTCAAAATTGCCTCATCACCTACATCACTGGAGAAGAAAAGATTGGAAATGTTATGAATAGATTCATGAATAAGTTGATTGCAGCCTAATGCCATAAACGAATCATTTCTGGAGAGAAAATTAATATCCTCTTTTTTTTGGCCCAAATCAGGAAGAATAGATTCTTAAACTCAGAAAAATAAATGTCATAAGTAGCATCTATAACTAGCAAAAAACACAAGCTAAAACAAAATAAATGCTTAAGTCAATAATTTAAGAACTTATTCCGGGGAACTTTATTGATTTAGTTAATAGTACACAGCCAATAACGGTATGATCATAAGACCCTAATAATACCAAAAATAGCAAATTGGCTCTCTTCACAAACTCTTTCTACAAAATTTAATCATTTGAAGTCCAAAGACATGGAGCCAAATTGGATGACAGAAGAACTGATAGTGATAGCTCCAGACATCCAACCATTTCCTCTATCAAATGGTGGATATATTTTAGTTCTGTTCATCTTAAGATTCAAAATATCATAAATAAGTATGATGGTGAATTAACCAAACGGCACCCTATAGGGCTCTACCAATTCATATATAGTTCAAAGTTCAAGTAAAAGCAAACAATTAAGCATGATAACTTCACAAAAGATATGCAGGTATGCAATACCAGTAAAATGTCTGGTGAAAATCCAAAAAGAGGCAATCAGATAATCTGCTAGACTCGGAGGATAAGACTTAACCCATGGACAGACGTTTCAGTTCTCTTAACTTTCGTATACTGTTAGGCTCATGCACACAAAATCAATTTTGAGATTTACAAGCTTATTGTTTTAATACTAGAGCAATCAGCAGGCAAATCCTAGATTGTGAGCCTAAAACAAATTATCTACTTACAGATAATGACAAACATATACCTGAAGCTGATATCAGGAGTTGGAGGAGAAAACCTCCCAGATTGTGAGAGTGAACCATATCCTCCACTTTGGCCACTCGAAGCCCTCCAAAAGAGGTCTGCTACACCTTTGACAATGTTCATGCCTCCTGCCACGCAGGGTCGTCGGCCCAGCTAACTGCTACATAACCAACCACAAATACAAGAAAAATAGCTCCAATCAACCATCGCTTCCTCCAAACCCAAGCTCCGCTACACACCTATCAGGACATTTCAGGGGAAAAAATTATAGCAAGAGAGAGATCAACACAAAACACAATTAATGAGGAATTGAGGTATGATCAGCACAAAACATGCTTATATGAATCGGAAAATGATCGTTCAAACTTAGCAAATTAGGCCGGTCGCCATTTTTGGCCTTGCCGTCAATCCATCACATGAAAAAAAAAACATTAAAAAATAAAAATTGAATTGAACGTAGCACGAAATCATTCATTAAATAAAAACAATAACACAAATAAGCAGTTCCACCAGTATTGAATTCAAATTCAAAAGGATTGATTGATATTAGTCCTCGAATGTCAAAACGACGATGCTGCAGCGTGTGAAACACCGATAGTAACCAAAAAAGGAAAAAAAGTGGAATAGGAAGAGGAACAATTGACGCAAACCTGATCGGATCAAAAGGCGTAACTGTTTCTCGAACCTTAATTTATAATCTGTTTAATCAGGGTTTGGAGAATTAAGATCTGAGAATATGTGAAGATTTTTCTGAAGCTCGACTAATCAGTAGCGCAAAAGGATTTTCTAAGTCATTTATTTATGGGTGTGGCTGGCTATTCATAACAACAAATTTACCCTTCACACCAATTTTAAAATAACTCAAAATTAATTAATGGGTGATTTTATTTAGGGGTACACTTGTGCGAGACCGTCTAACGGGTCTCTTACGTTAGACGGATCTCCACCCGATCCTGATCCGACTATATGTATATTAAAAAAAGGGGGAGACTTGTGTGAGACCGTCTAACGGGTCTCTTACGTTAGACGGATCTCCCCTGACCCGACCCGGGTCCGACCCGACCCAGTCATATATATATTAAAAAAAAAAAAAAAATCAGAATTTTTTCTCTCAAAAGCTCGATCGCTCGCTCGCTCTCTCCCAGCTGATCTAGGTTTTCTCCATCATCTCACGGCGGCAATACGTTTTTTCCGTCCAGCTCGCCGCCGCAACCACGTTTCCCCCATCCAGATCGCCGCGCCACCTAGCTTTCCCGTCGAGCTCGCGGCGGTGCAAATAATTTCCCCCTCCAGCGAATTCAATGGATAATTTCAGAAAATTATGTAATCTTCCTATCGATGGAATTCCGATTAATTCCGGTGACGAAACAATACAAACGACCGGTATGTGTTCTTATTTTATAAGATTTGTAATTTTGATTCAATTTTTCATCAATTATTAGGTATATCAATTTTTGCATTCAAACTGTTTGATAATATGCTAGTATGAAGTGATTCATTGAACTTTTAGTTTAGTAATCTATTAGGATTACTGTAATCCTAAAAGTGATTTAAATTTTGTAAATTTCAGATATTGTTATACTTGATAATGAAGACAATATTGAAGATGTAGAGACAACATCTATCAACGAGAATGAATCTGTTATGTTGCAAATTCAGAGTAAGTAGTACTTCTGTTCTTTTATTTTTTAAAATATCAACTGCAAAATGTACTTTGTAAATTAGTGATACTTCTATGATATATAATGATACTTTATAGCGTGATAGTAATCCTTCACTTAAAACGTAATTATGATTATGCCTGAATACATCAACAAAAATGTAAATCGCATGCATATATTGTATACAGTATTAATACTTCTATAGCTATTATTCATATTTTGCAACTATTTCACTTGAAAACAAATTATAACTCACTCGATAGTAATTATACTTCTATTATATATAGTGATACTTTTTAGTGTGATAGTAATCCTTCCCTTAAGACGTAATTAAGATTCTGCCTGAATAGATCAACAAAAGTGTAAATCGAATGCATATATTGAATTTTGAACACTAGTGCTCACTTCTATGGTAATTAATGATACATTCCACAAATTTATTGACAATATTTTTTTTATGCCTCATGAAATCAACATTTTTGTACACTACTGTATATTATATTTATATACAGTACTAATACTTCTATGGTATTTAGTAATATTTGCTATGATGATAGTAATCATTCTCTAGCTATTATTCATACTTTATAACTGTTTCACTTGAAAACATAATTATAACTCACTTGATACTAATAATACTTCTATGATATATAGTGATACTTATTTCTGAGTGAATAGATCAACAAAAGTACATATCAGATGCATATATTGAATTTTGTACAATAGTGATACTTCTATGGTATTATTTTATATTTATATACAGTAGTGATACTTCTGTGGTATTTAGTAATACTTCAATAGTATTTTGTGATACTACACCAGCACTTACTGAAATTATTTTATTACTTAGTGATATCTTGCACATTATTTCAATTATTAACAATTATGAATCACTTTTGCTTCTGATGCAATAAATCAATAAAATGTAATTTTTGATATAAACTAAAAATTGTTGTAGGTGATTCTTTTGATGTAAAAGGTTGCCTTCTTGGTTTGAAAAGGAAGAAAATTGATGATATATATGACTTATATTGTAGTCATGCTCTTGAAAATGGGTTTAGTGTTAGGAAATCGACAACAAGAACTGAAAATGGATGTGTAGTTGAAAAGTACTTCTTGTGTTCTTGTGAGGGAGCCAAAAAAGAAAACACTTCTAGCTCAAGAAAGGTGAAAGTCACGCGCACAGGTTGTAAGGCGTATTTAAGAGCAAAGATAAATAGTGATGGTTTATATGAAATTATTGAGCATAATCTCATGCACAATCACACACTCACAAGAAGAAAATGGAGCCATATGCACCGTTCGCATAGATCGATAAACTGTGAGAAGGGTGATGTGATTGAGGGCATGCTCACATCAGGTATAAGAGCTACAGACTCTTTCCGATACATGGCGCATGACGCAGGAGGGGAGGATTGTGTTGGTCACACATTAAAAGATCACTTAAACTATGTCAACCGATTGAAGATGAGCATTATTGAAGGAGGAGATGCACAAACACTTATAGATGAAATGCATGCACAGGGTGTTGAAAATAAAGATTTTTTCTTTAGAGTAAAGTTAGATGATGAGGGAAGATTGTCAAATGTTTTTTGGAGGGATGCCATGATGAAAGAGGATTATATGATATACAGTGATGTTGTTGTCTTCGACACAACATACCGTACTAACAAGTATAACCTCATTTGTGCACCATTTGTAGGGATCAATAATCATTGGAAAAATGTGATGTTTGGATGTGCATTCATATCAGATGAGAGGATTGAATCATTTATTTGGCTCTTTGAAGTTTTTAAGAAATCAATGGAGGGGAAATCTCCTGTATCAATATTTACCGATCAAGACCTAGCTATTGGCACTGCAATAGAACAGGTATATTTCTCTATTTTATCATAATTCACTTAAATGAATCTTTTATTTGAGAAGTCATCTGCTGGTACATGTTTATATGATAATGATACTTCATCAATAGTTAATAGTACTTACATCACATCTAGTGATCCTTTACTGTATATAAATTTTTCAGTTAATTTTTTTTTATTCAATGCAGAGTTTTCCTGATACAAGACACCGGTTATGCTTGTGGCATTTGTACCAAAATGCAATAAGCCGGTTTGGAAATTTGAAAGCGAACAAGTCCTTCATTAATGAATTTCAAAAATGCTTGTCCGGATGCACAAATAGAGAGGAATTCGAACATTGCTGGAGCTCTATGATATCAACATATCATTTGGAGGACAACTCGTGGTTTTCCAGACTCTATTTGCTCAAGGAGAAGTGGTGCACTGGCTTGAACAATGACTTTTTCTCTGCTGGAATTTTATCATCCCAAAGAAGTGAAAGCACAAATAGTGCCATTGGATTCAATGCAAGGAAGTCAACAAGCTTGACAGAATTTTATGACATTTTCAAAAGAACAGTCCAATCTTGGAGGAGGAATGAAGCATCTGACGAATTCCAATGCTCAAGAGCACAACCTACATCATTTATGCCGTTGACTGGACTTCTTAAGCATGCTTCAGAGGTATATACACTGACTCTTTTTACTGATTTTGAAGCTGAATTCTTGAGATGTATATCCTTGAATTGTGAAGTCATTCACTCTGATGAAAGACTGCGATTCTATAATGTTAAGGATGACAGGGGCGTTACAGTTCATAATGTCAGTTTTAGTGATGTTGATAAATTCATAGTCTGCTCGTGTAAAAGATTTGAAGCTTGTGGGTTGTTATGTTGTCATATCCTCAGAATACTTCATATGCATTCAATAGTTGAGATACCTGAGCTTTATATTAATAAAAGATGGACAAAAATGGTGAAAGCTCATTTGTGGGATACATTTGGAAGTGGAAGTGAGAAACCTGACCAGAATATAGATTCTATTTCTTGGAGAAATCATATGATGAGAAAGTACTATGCTACTGTTATGAAAGTCAAAGATAATGAAGAGGGAAGAAAGATACTTGAAGAAGAGCATAACAAGGTTGTAGCATATGTTGAAGACCTGCTGAGTACAGTACCTTCCGTGGCGGATACGGATGTTTCAAGCTCTTCTATTGCAATATTGGATCCTGCACGTTCAACCACAAAGGGTAGGAGAAAAAGAATCAAAGGGCACCTTGAAAAAAAAAAGAAGAATACAGGTGGCACTTCAATTTCAAAAGAGTTTGGATCCAAAACCCCTAATCCCAGATTTTTTTGAGAATGCATTCAGATTGTTTTGAGAAATGTATCCCAGATTATATTATTGAAACTGTGATTTTCGAATAGTGTTACTTCACGGATCCTTAATGATACTTTATTCATCAGTATTGATACTGTGATTTTTTTCATCATATAACTTGTTATTTTGGGTCCAAAACCCCTAATGCCAGATTGTTTTGAGAATTTATTCAGATTGTTTTGAGAAATATACCCCAGATTATATTATTGAAACTGTGATTATAAAATAGTGTTACTTCATGGATGCTTAGTGATACTTTATTCATAAGTATTGATACCGTGATTTTCTTCATCATATAACTTGTGATTTTGGGTCCAAAACCCCTAATGCCAGATTGTTTTGAGAATTTATTCAGATTGTTTTGAGAAATGTACCCCAGATTATATTATTGAAACTGTGATTATAAAATAGTGTTACTTCATGGATGCTTAGTGATACTTTATTCATCAGTATTGATACTGTGATTTTCTTCATCATATAACTTGTGATTTTGGGTCCAAAGCCCGTAATCCCAGATTGTTTTGATAATTTATTCAGCTTTATTTCAGAAATGTACCCCAGATTATATTATTTAAACTGTGATTATTAAATAGTGTTACTTCACGGGTGCTTAGTGATACTTTATTCATCAGTATTGATACTGTGATTTTCTTCATCATATAACTTCTGA
This sequence comes from Perilla frutescens, assembly GCA_026008535.1. Lineage (NCBI taxonomy): Eukaryota > Viridiplantae > Streptophyta > Magnoliopsida > Lamiales > Lamiaceae > Perilla > Perilla frutescens. The sequence continues at coordinate 439,522 of BRKX01000020.1, read as the reverse complement.
TTTTAGGTCCAAAGCCCGTAATCCCAGATTGTTTTGATAATTTATTCAGCTTGTTTTCAGAAATGTACCCCAGATATTATTGAAACTGTGATTATCAAATAGTGTTACTTCACGGGTGCTTAGTGATACTTTATTCATCAGTATTGATACTGTGATTTTTACTTAATGGTATTCATAGTGATACTTTCTTGAATCACTAATTATAGATCACATATAATTTATCAATTTCTTATTTTTTATAATTGAATAATATAATTGAAGGAGAAATCATTGAAATAATTAAATGCAATGTTCTCTGCCAGTGCCACAATCAACTTTGGTAAAATGCGCACAAAAAATATTCATTCCTCGAAACAAAAACATACTTCATCGGAAAGGAAATCATAGCTGCAAACAATGTGAAGAATAACTAGTCATGCAAAGGAAAATAACTAAACATCAAGCCAGTTTCGAGGGCAAATATTAAAAACTAACCAAACACTTATCCAGAACTCCGATTCAAAATTCTCTCAACTCTTCCCCTCAGGCATCTATCACATGTTAAATTCCCACCCCCAACATTTCAATATTTCAAATCCAAAAACCAACACATATTTATTACAAAAACTAACCAAACATCCAAAAGATTAACCTAGCATGTTAGAGTATCCACACATCCTATCTCCAGCAATCAGCTACATTCATACACCAACACCACCAGCAGCTTCTAATTGTTTATATTTCTTGTTATTCTTAATGATTTCAAGAGCATCATGTTGAATCTTTTTTCTCAAACCATTTAGAGGTGAAAGCAAAATCCTTGCAGCATATTGGGCTCTCAATCTCCTTCTTCCATCAAGCTACAATAGGAAAAAATGTGTCACATTACCACAAAAAATATTAAAACTGCATTTAAATTCCATATATACCTTAGACAACTCCAAACTCTCATAAGGAGCACCAAGGAAGTTTTCCATTTGGTGCATGATATAAATTGCACAATCGATGTTTCGACCAGTTCTATTCCAATTGAAAGCTGGGAATTCAACACCATATGACTCGAAATCTGCACATTTTGGATGATTGATCTGATTCAGGAAAACCCCCATCTGTTCACACTGCACAAGATAAAATATTTCAGCAATTTATGCAGTCAAGTATCACTAAGCAAAACTAAGAGTACAACTAACTAAAACCAATGTATCACTATGTGCAAAATATGGAATAACTAAGATAAACCTAGTGAATGTAAAAGTATCACTAAATAAGTATAAGGTATCACTAAATAATTATAAAGTATCACTAATAACTATCACCACACAATGTAAGTAACATAAAAAGTATTACTATAAAATAAAGTATCACTGTTTATACACAGATCCAATAATCACCAAGTATCACTAAGCAAAAATAAAGTATCACTCAGTAACAGATAGAGTATCACTACATAAGTGTCAAGTATCACTATTTCAGAAAAATGTACTACTAAAGAATTGATACTTACAGCTATCTCAGCAAGCTTGAACATCACATCATCTCGATCGATTTGGGTAATTTGATTATCCAGATATTGAATTTTTTTTTCAAGAAAGTTTATCACAACAGCAACAAAATGATAAGAATGGCAGATTGGGATAAAAATCTGCAATTATAAACACAAGAGGTTAGAATTCCAAAATAACTATTATAATTTTTTTAATATGCAAATATATTACCCTATCAACATTGTACAAATCTGACAACTGAAATTCAGTTCTTGACACCCAGAAATCCCAAACTTCTCGAATATTTTCTTCATGCTCCTTGCCTTCAAGAACACCTGCAAGGTATACCTACAAAAAAAAAATCAGTAATATGCATATGTGACTATAAGAAATAAATGAACACTTATGCATCTACACAAAAGAGTTATAAGTCCTTACAGAATGTTGGGCATTGAAACAGAAGCTTTTATTCATCTTAAAAACCCTTTCTGACTTAATCATCAACAAAGCCCACGCGTCAACAATAGTAATATTTATCATCTTTGTATCGTTCATCGTTCTGATCGCATCAAAGTTTACAAAAATTTCTCCACGATACTCAAAAACTTGTCCACTTTTACTGTACACATCCAAAAATGTATCATTTACAATAATTGAAGCATAACTAATATAATATTAACAAAAAATTAAAATATCACTTACCGATGACCAAACGCATCAATGAGGCAGTAGTCGACAATATCCTTCTCCTCCCTCGTCATACTAGACAGTAGCTTAGCATAGCTCAATAGAAAACGGCACCTGAACGGAAAGCCATCAGGAACAGGCCACGGTTCTCTCCTCTCTGAAGTACCTTCTCCTCCAGCTTGCTCATCAATATTCTGCTGTAGATTTTCCGTGCATGGACGTCTTGAAGGAGGAGTTTGAATGAGCTCAATGCCTTTATCATTTTCCCCATCCACATTCTGCAGATCTGAATGAATAAAGTACAAGTATTAACATTAAAACATATAAAAAAAGTAACACACATATAAAAATCATATTTAGTACAAAAAATAGAAAATAATACCAGACACTACATCGTCGATAATCTTATTTACATCCTCGGGCGGTGTAGGTGTTAGCAAATCAAACTTTGGGCATTCAAAATCTTCTTCTTTTTCAGGGTCCTTCTGTGCACGCTCTGGCTTCAACTCAACCTCGACATCTTCTGAAACTTTCTCCCCCTTCTCAGCCTTCATCTTCCAAAAGTTGTCCACAACTTCATCAATGTACTCATGCAGCTTCGAGCTTGAGAAAAACATCGAGTCGGGAGATAACGAAGGTGATTCTTCTGTCCCCATATGAACATGCAAATCCCTCATCTTTCCTAGCCTCTCCAGATGAACATGAGTAACCATGTTCAAATCTCTCTTCATCAGCAGCAAAGCTTCCTCCAAAGGCTGGGAAAAAAATAAAAAATACAAGTCAAGTATCACTAATAAACAGTAATACATCACTAAATAAGATAAAATATAAATCATGAACTTACATCTTTAGCAATCCTAGAAATCTCTTCATTGTCCTGCTCAGTAGCTGGGAGTTGAAATGTTATAGATCTCCCATCTACAACATATGAAGCAGACACCTCTCGACTTGCCCCAGCTCTTGGCTCTAAGCTTGGACCTTGAACAGGCATATCACCTTCATCAACTACCCTATCATCTACCCCACCTAAATCCCCCTCCAACCTTGGAGCACCCTTCGTAATAGGGTAGACTCCTTCTACCCATTCACCACGACCAAAGCCACCTGCATTCAACTCAGCACGCAATCTAGCTCTAATGGACTCTTTGTCCCAGTGCTGGATTAGAGGGAGTGTCGTAGGTGACACACGACCTTGCCATTTAAATCTATGAAAGTAAAATAGTGGCAGCACAAGAAGACAACAATTCAAGTGCCTAAGATTCCTAGAACTATGAAACATACGAATCACATAGCACATTTTTTCCAAAACATACCCACACCAGTCAAATGAAGAGATCCTCTCAACAGACATTAGGGATCTCATCACATTCAAGTCAACTAATTGATTGGCAGTAGGAGCAAGAAAAGTTGACAAACAGTACAAAACAAACAACCTCTTAAAATCATCCCCCCCATCTCTCATCTCAAGTAATATCTTCTGCACAGAAGACACAGACAAGTTATCCCCGATTCTATTTCTGTTCTTAAAATCAGTAAGAAAATCCTTAGTCCCATCATCGTTCCTCAATACAGAAACCCCCTCATTTCTAGGCAACATAAATAAATCGTGAATGTCATCTGAGGTAATAACTAAGTTTCTATTACCTTCGAATGACAAAACACGGCTTGCTCCATTGAAGTTCTCCACAAACCACGATATCCTCTGCCAAGACATCCTCCCAAAACCTCTCAATTGAAGCATACCAGAAAATCCAATCTCCTCTACAGCCCTTCTTTGATAATCATTCAGTTTTGGAGCAAGTGAAGATAGCCCAGCAGGCCTACACTTGGTCAAAAAAGTCCTACCACTGTAATGAAAAATACAAGACATTAGTAATTACAAATTTTCTGGCTGTAGCGTAACAATACTAATAAAAATGAATTACCTGCCATCACAATCTTCCTTTTCCTCATCAGTCTTTTTTATTAGTTTCTTCTGAATAGTAATGACTAATTTTTTTTTTTGCACTTCACCAGATCTTTTTGTCCTCTTTATTCTCTTAGATTCATGTTTGACTTGATGTTCAGAGGAAGAATCTTCACCATTGTTATCATCACTCTCATCATGTTCACTGCAATATGAAAAATAAATTAAAACATTGAAGTATAACTAATAAATTATCCAGTAAGTACCATTAATTAGAAACAACACTAAGTAAACACAACCACTAGGAAAAGATAAAGTATTACTAATTAACATAAAAGTATCACTATTTAAAAAATAAGCATCCCTACTTACAAAAGTCAGGAATCACTAAGTCAAAACTAAAAAATGACCAAGTAAATATAAAAGTATCACTACGTAAAAATAAGTAACAATAAGTAAAATAGTATCACTAAGTAACGGAAAAGTATTACTAATTAACATAAAAGTATCACTATTTAAAAAACAAAGCATCACTACTTATAAAAAAGTCAAGAATCAGTAAGAATGTTGACTGCATACATATATATATAATACCTCACTAACACAGCTTTATCCTTATGTTCTTTAGAAGATGGTTTATGCCTCTTATATGTCCGGACATCTGCTTCTGCATGCTCACTGCAATAAAAAAGAGATGATTTAGAAAAATTAACATAATAATTTGAAACAACAAAATATGGAACAAACTGATTAAAGTACTAAAATAATAATTCGAAACACCAAAATTCATACCTTGTAGCATCATCTTTATTCTCCTCAGCTAATGATTTACCAGGTCGCTGCAACCTCTTTTTTATTCTTTCCATTAGTATAATATTTGTTCAAAAATCCAACTGCATCATTTAAATGAAACACAGCGTTTAATTACCACATCATTACCTAAAAAAACAAAGTATCACTATGTAGAACTTTCAGTACCAATAACTAAACACAAAGTATCACTACCTAAAAAGCAAAGAACCAATATGTAGAAACTACTATATGCCAATTTACACCAACATAAAAGTATTACTAATTAACATAAAAGTATCACTATTTAAAAAATAAGCATCCCTACTTATAAAAGTCAGGAAACACTAAGTCATAAGTAAAGATAAACCTAAAAAATGTAAAAGTATTACTAAATAACATAAAAGTATCACTAAAAATATGTCAAGTATCACTATTTAAAAATACAGTATCCCTATTCAATGGATGTAAAAATAAATATCACTATCCAATGAATGTAAAAATAAGTAACAATAAGTAAAATAGTATAGCTAAGTAACAGAAAAGTATTACTAATTAACATAAAAGTATCACTATTTGAAAAATAGTCATAGTTTCACAGGCATGTCGAGTTAATAGTTGAATTGAGTTATCATCGCTAAATCAATTATCTTTTAGATGAAATCCATCAAATCATCCAAGCAGTAACTACAACATTCTAATACCAATTGCCTGGCCAGTTTAAAATAGCCAATTGATGGTGCCACGGAAAAAGAACTAAAAACTAATTTAATCTAGGATTCCGCTCTTTAGCAAATACTAAAAATAACAAGAACAAAATAGCAAAAACTTACTTTACACTTTTGATCTGCAAAGCACGAAGCGGGACTCCTAAAGCACATGCAAATGCAACCAACAACCTAATCAGCAACTAAACATACAATGATCTATAACTCAAAACTAATTAAACCACGAAACTTTTTACTAATTCTAGATTTTTTAAGTAAAATAGCAACTCGATTGATAACTCCTAAACCCCAACAAATGAAGCAACCAACAAAGCATCTATAGTAAACAAAATCGAATGCCAATCTCAAATTCAAAGAAACAGAACATAAAAATATTCAATTCTTGCTTCCCTCTAGAAGATCGGCCATCCCATTCTCACACAGTAAGTTGAAAAAGGGAACATAAACAGTTCAAACGTAAAGTTAAGAGAAAGTTAGCAAAAGAGAAATCAAATGTTAAAATCCATGTAGGGTGGTAGCAAAAGGTTGAATCCAAGGTTTGAGAGGCTTACCAACAAAACAAAACAAAACAGAATAAAACAAAAACAAATGAATTGAAGTTGAAGGGGGCGGAAGAGGGATGCTTCATGTTTGTTTAGACTTAATTAATTTAGAGAGAGAATTGCATATACCTGTAGGATTTCAGGATAAAGTTATGAGATGACTGACAAATATGATTTGCATTTCAAAACCTCAAGTGTTTCTGCCAATGTTTCTCAATAATTCATCTATATGCCTTACTCTAGTTGGGTTCACAAAGTGAGAACAGGTAACTGAAGCTACTGTTACATGTTTCTAATTTTTCATTCAAGAGCTATACTAGTTGCATATAGTCAAGCAGGCTGCACAGTTTAACAAAAGGAGGGAGATCTACTAACCAAATTTATAATATCCGGATGTAAATCATTGGCTGTTGCATTATGGCATTCCAGTGATCTTTTGACAATGATATATGATTGAACCTCGTCTAAACACTGACAAGCATGCAAGCCATATTAATATTATTTTCTCAACAATCATAACAATGTCAACTAATCTGAACAACGCTTGGAAGTCATAAGGAAGCCATATAACACATGACACACAACCAAAATATCAAAATACTTTTAAATAGAGTAGCTAGGGGAACTTTACCACGATAGAACTAATCTTCAGTGCAGCGTCCTTCAATTTAGGCTGTATGCAATGAGGGCAAATTCCGTCGAAACAATCCAAACAAGATTTGAACTATGCAGGCATTGAAAAACTTCTCAGACAAGATTGATAGAACTTCCAATTCAAGGAAAAAAAATCAAATCCCTAAATTAGAAAAAAGCCCAAAATAAACTTACACTATCAAATGCGAGTCGGCGCCGGAGATATTAACATCGCAGAATCGGTTTAGGTTGTGAATGGAAAGCCGGTGGTCGGAAAGTTGTGAGAATCGCCGGTGGTTAGGGCTGGAGAGAATCGCGGGAGAGTGGGAAGCGAGGGAGGGTGAGCGGGGGGTTTCAATTCTGAATTGTTTTTTTTTTTACTATATATATGGCGGGTCGGGTCGGAACCGGGTCGGGTCATGGGAGATCCGTCTAACGTAAGCTACCCGTTAGACGGTCTCATACAAGTTTTTGTCTTAAAAAAAACTGAACCCGCATTGAAATCTTTGCAACCCAAACACGTTGAAATCTCTGCAAATCAAATTCCAATTTCCCCTAAATTGCCACCATCGCTGTCGTTGAAACTTCGCCGCCACCACCGCCGCAATCACCACAACTACCTACACTGAAATCATCACCACCAAGGATGAAAATATCGCTATCGCATCGTATATCGCAACTTCAATTTTACGGATATATCGCCGGATATATCGATATCGCATATCGATATCGCAGAAAATTGAAAAAAATGACGAAAATCATATTAAAATCTTGGAAATTTAGCATGAAATTTTAGGACCTAATATAACATATTATTATGCACATATTCTACTAAAAATTTTGATAGAATTGTATTTTGAAAGCAAACATATGAATAATACATTATATAAATACCGTCGGAGACAATACATTTTACAAAATAATACATAATACAATATAAAATAACTAAATAAACATTATAAAGTACAATTAATACCAAAATGAGGATGAGGTTCAAATGTAGTAGATGGAATGTCATCTTGTTCTAAACAATATTGGTACCAACTCATCACATTAGAGTAATTATGGATATAATTATGCACATGTGCTTGATATGTTTCTTGATTTCTTCCAACAGCTTCACCATGAATTGGATAATGTCCACTGATCCAATTATTTTGTTGATGCACATTTTGACCTTCATATACATTTTGAGTAGTCCAATCAAATTGTGAACTCCCATATGTGTAAGAAGCATTTAAATATTGGGACATATCACTACGATCAGTGACACCCATATTCATAGAATCAAGATTGGCTGAAAGTGATTCAATATCAGTGCTTGAACTTTCTTCTTGAGTCCATACACGTTTCCTTATATATTCCTTTCCAATTGCACCTATTCCAGGACCTCCAGCTCTACTTTCGTGGTCCATATCTTGTGTTGCATGAGTGAAGTCGGCCTCACAACTGAATGGACTCAATAATGTATGACTTGAACCATAATCGTATTGAGTGTTCCCACCATTTCCACCACCATCATCATTTCCACCACTTCCATCATTTCCTCCATCACTGTTTCCCACATCCTCTGTTGAGCTATCTGTTTTTGAATCATGAGAAGTATTACCCACTTCTTGTTGTAATACTTGATTCACATCAATGCCATAATCACGAGCCATAGTAGCTATTTTTGGATCAGGATTTCCCTCATTATCATCTAAGTGTGCAGGGCGAACCCATTGAAAAAGCGGATTTCCTTCTTCATCATTTTCATCAGCTGTTATATCTACCAAATCTAGATATTCTTGCTCTGCAACCTTATCATTTTCAGCTTCCATATCTCGTATCCTTAACTTCATATTATAATAGCAAAAGACCAATTGTTGAAGTTTTGGATACGCAAGTCGATTCCTTTGCTTTGTGTGGATTAAGGCAAAAGTGCTCCAGTTCCTCTCACATGCAGAAGATGATGTCGTCTGTGATAATATTCGCACAGCCAAATCTCTAACTGTAGGTGATGAATGACCATACATAACCCACCACTCAGCTGCCATTACGAAACAACAATAAATATACAATGCATATTTATTCATTGAAGATATGATCTTAAATTATTTAAACAAGCTCTATTTGAAAATATTAAGTAAAAGACTTACATGGGACCATAGTAGATCGAGAAGCAATTGCAGCATGATCAGCAAATCCTTTTCTCCCGTCACGAAAATATGTAAGCTTCACATTTAATACAACCAAAATATGATAACTAATATGATAATATGATATATTATCTTAAAACGAAAATATGATAACTACTATTGAAAAATTATATCACCTCATTTCCAAATTGAGCTACACCATTAGAGTTTGGGTCCAGCTTGTTAAAAACTTCATGAACCGATTTAATTAATTTTGGATCATCACCAACTCCTGGCTGATATTGGAATCGCGGATTCAAGTAATAAGCTGAAAATTTATAAAAGATTATTAGAGCCTTAGAGTGTCATGAATATAATATAAATGTGCAAACAATTCATGTAAATGGAAAAAGTATTTACCTGCTGCATGTAATGGATGAGAAAGTGTACGGTCCCACCTTGAATCGATTATGTTCAATATCCATCGTGATCATTTCAAGCGTTCAACTTTTTCTTTCATAACACGAAGTAAGTCATACAATATGGGCATAGTAGGAACCACCTCGGTGTCCACCACTCGTAGAACTTGGTATAAGGGCTCATAAAAATCAACAACATATTTTACACCATCCCAGAAAGATTGATCAAGAACTTGTCTTTCTAACTTTCTGCCCAAAGCTGATTGACTTAGTCGGTTATTTCCCCATTCATCACTTGTAAACAACTGCTTCAAGCCTGTCTTTTTCTTTAGAAGACTGTCCAATGAGATATAATTTGTTGCAAAACGTGTAGCTCCTGGGCGTACAATATCTCCTTGACACATCTCCCGCATGAGTGCAAGTAGCCAACCATGGTTATAAATGTAATTGGTTAATTGTCTAGCCTTTGAAATTACCTCTGCAACAGTCTCTCTTTTTCCAATATCTTCGAATATTAAGTCGATACAGTGAGCAGCACATGGTGTCCAATACAAATCATAGTTATTCATGAGTTTTTTTCCTGCTTTCACAAAAGCGGAACCATTATCAGTAACAATCTATACAACATTCTTAGGACCAACCTCCAGCACCACATCCTTTAGCAAACCATATATATACTTATGATCCTTGATTCTATTAGATGAATCAACCGATTTAAGAAATACGGTTCTGCCCTTACAATAGACCATGAAATTTATGATGGACAACTTTGTTGGTCTAGTCCATCCATCTGACATTATCGTGCACCCATAGATTTTCCATTTTTCCTTTTGGGCATCGACATACTCACTCATTTCTTTATGCTCCATATCGAGATATTTTTCTTTGATCTCATATGGAGTCGGTGGCAACACTCCCGTTCCTACTTCTTGCACACCCGCAATCATATTTTTGAAATGGTGTGATGATGCTTTGCTGGGTGGTACATTCTCATAAATAAAAAACTTACTCACCAATCTGCCAAGTTTTTCTTTCAAATTGCCACGAGAAAATATATCTTTGATCTTTTTCTGTTTTGCACCTTGTGATTTGTATAAAGATGGTGCAGCAGAAGGTTCATGGCCTGATTCACGAACACTATGTGTTCAATGAAATTGAGAAGAAGATGGATTTATACTTCGACTTGAGCTACCTCTTTTATTTTGGGTCCAACTCAGTCTTTGTTGTCTTTCCCATTCACTTGCTTTAGAAGCTTCCATGGCAACACGATATGTTTTTCGTTCTGTTGGATCAAGATCAGCAGGATACATGAACACGTCTTCCTCATCTGCTTCTTCATCATCATCTTCATCTCTTAAGCCCTGACGCAATTCTTCTCTAATTTCTTTCATCTTTTCAGATTTTCTTTGCTTTGCATGATCTTTCATTTTTAACAAGTTACGAATTTCTTGCTTAACTTCAGGAGGCACATTTGAGCATTTTCGTGCATTTTTCCTAGGATCTGTGTGGCTCAAATGATATTTGAAACGAGTAATATCTCGACTTTGAAGTACAAGACCACAAAAATTGCATATAGTTCCATTCCTGTTATCGGGAATTGGTTTACAATATTTCCATGCTGGATCAAGTCTTGCATTGTCACCTTCTCCACTACCACTTCCCCTTTTCATTTTCTTTTGTAACTTTAAATTTTAAAAAAAAAAGTTAGCTAAGCGCTAAAAATCTATACATAATTTTTATGGGGATGAGCATTAGATTAAAAAAAAAAAGCACAATACATAAAAAATAAGTTGAGAAGTTGTTATTAGGATGGCCACACAACATAACTCTTTTTGCTTTCTTCTTTTAGGTTATTTTTTGAACGTGTTATTTAATTAGCTAGAGTAAAGAGAGCAATATTTATAGAACATGTATAGCTTTATTTTTAAAGTACTACAATTTTTAGTTTCAATTGGCATTAAATACAAAATCAATATGTATATTAAGTGTTTTTTTTATCTTTCTTTCAGTTTCAGTTATTTATTTAACATTATTATAATATTTAGTTTCATTCAAAATTTTAAGCAAACAACTATGTAATGTTAAAATCCAAAAATATTGAAAAGGATTAAAACAAATGATAACAGTTAATTATGTATGCAATAGTTTCGATGCACTTAAATAATTTGAACTCATTAATAAAGTTAAACAATAATAGGATTGAACAAATAGTGAACAAAATAAGGGAATCATCAATAAATTCTAATACTAAAAACGTTTGAAATGAATTAAAAAAAAATTGTTCGAAAGGAATTTAAAAAATGGCAAACAAAAAAAATTTAGGGGAATGACAAATTACGAGAATCGAACCTCCACCCTCAGTCATATTATGGGCTTTTGTTTAGGCCCGACAACCAATTCGTCCAACACATGTTCAGCTATTAAATTCCTAGAAAATAAGTTTTGTAGGTAAATTTTATGCTATATTTTTTCCGGACAATTTTGCCCATACGATTTTGCCTTAATATATGTATCGATTTTTAATTGCAGAATGTAAAATGAAACACACATAATAAAATAGATGATTTCAGCATCAGGCTTGTGCTAATTCCATTAAATTGCATAAGGAAAAATTTGGGTGTATAATCCGTGTCTTAAATTTTGGAGTGATAACTCAACAAAATCTCATATATGGAATAAATTCACTTATATGTCCAAATTAAAGTTGTTTACAAAATTACATGTAAAAATGTAAAGCAAAAATTCAATAATATTTTGCAACACGTGAAAATAAGAATCCAAGATTTCATCAACACAAAACTCTTCATCATCATCTGTAATACCCCAAAAACATTTAGTTGGACCTAATTAAGGTTTGGGCCAAATCAACTAAATTTATAAAATTATTTAGTAATGGACCAATCTAGCCTAAATGGATTGGGTTTGGATTAATAAAACGGGCCCAGTTCTAAGATATTCCTGACTTTGGGCCTTTAAGCCCAATTTATTAAAAAAAAAATATAAATGCATCTAAAATCAAAGGAAATTCACTTTCTTCTTCATTTTCAAAAGGTGAGCTCCTATTTTCTTTCTTCTTTTGTTTTGAGCGATTTCCGACAAGGTGGTCGGAGGCGGAGTGCCGCCGAGCGCCGCCGCCGGAAATTTTTAATTCCGGTCAAATTTTTCTAAAAATCCCAATTTTTGACACCTTTAAGTTTTTAAATGTTTTAGAGCATGTTTGGTAGGGAGATGAATGCTGTAAAGGCCGGAAAAATGGCACCATTGCTGCAAGTCGGTGTTTTTCCGGTGGCCGGATCTAACATGCAATCACACCATCGAGCTCCTCTCTTCTTCCTCTATCTATTTCCTCATTTTATTTTAAAATTGTAAGATGTTTTAAAGGGTAAAACTCGCATTTAAATTCCTGAAATTTCTAAAATTTGAAGAATCTCTACCTCTCCATAGTTATCTGGGTTCTGTGTTTTATTTTGAGGTGTTGATCGACTTTTTGAGGGAGCAGAGGGAAGGGTTTTGTTTGTCATTTATTTTCCTTATAAGGTTGTTATATGTGTACAGTAGGAAAAGGTTTAATTGTTTCTCTTTGGAAATAAAGCAATAAATTGATAAATAAGCTTGTGCATGTGTGTGTAGTAAACGAAATGGGGTTTTAAGGAAGACAAATTTTTATTATTATTATTATTATTATTATTATTATTACAAAGAATATAGAGCAGTAGAGAGAGAAAGCATTGTTGGTTTTAAAAATGGTGATATTTGTATATATACATATGCATGTGTACATCTTTCTGAGGTGAGAGAAAATTATTAATGGGTTTGTCTAAATTAAATGATGGTATATATTTCTGTGGTGAGTTCCAAAGCAAAAGTAGAGTGTACAATTGATAGATAAAGCAAATATTTGATTTTGTTGTATGTGAAAAGTTGATGAGATGTGGGAGAGAGACTTTGACATAAAATTACCACTTTTGGCCTATGTGTAGAAAGGGAGATGGTGGGTTGACTTGGAAATTAAAGATGTGGGTGTGTGAAACGTGGCTTTTTGAAAGGAAAAGGGAAGGAAATTGTTCTTTATTAAATGTTTGGGAAAAGTAATTGAGCAGGGTATACACTTTGTATAGAATGGGTACTGTTCCTTTTCTTTTTGCTTCTGTTTAAAAGGCTCTACCTCTTGTTTCAATTATCTGAAACAGTAAATAAAATGCTAAGGGAATTGAAATTATTAGTGTATTCTAAAAAAAAATAATAGAAAAAAACAATTTAATTATGAAGCAAATTAAATTGATTTCCATTTCTAAAATATTTTATTATTGATTAAAATCTCAAATGGACCTTCTCGATTATTTTATATCCATGTAACACTTAAGTAAACCATTTCGGCCCAAAACCTTGGAGAGCTCGTTCTTAGGCCCAAATCTAATTATGATATAATTTGAGGTCTAGCATGATTATAATGGTATATTTACCCTTTTTGTAGGCCCAAACCCGAGACCTCAAGCATAGGAGGATCGTCAGGATAGTTGAATAAAGCTACAGCTATATACTAGCTACAAGGTGGGTTTTGCTACCAAAACCTTTATAAGCATGTTTTAAATGTTTTCGTCCATGCTAAATGAATTGAGTTTTTACTCAACATGAATAAAATGTTTACGCTCTTCGTGGATATGATTGACCTGCATGATGAATTCAGGCATTATCAATTTTATTGAAATATAGTTATGTGATCACATAGGGTCAGTCTCCACGCATGATTAATTGAGAGCATGGATCTCAGATGATTGATAAATTGTTTGGCCAAATGAGATGAAAAATGTTATATGTGCTTGGACGAATAAGATAAGCATGCCCACTGAGTGTTTTCTGGCACTCAGCCCACGTTTCAAAATATTTTTCAGGTACGAAGTGATGGTGGCTGCTGACGTGGACACAGGGTTTTTGTTTATTTTGGACTTTGAAAATGGTATGTTTTCAACGTTGACTAGTCAAAAAAATAAATAATTTTAAAAGAATTTTGGAGATTTATTTTATCTTTTTGTTAGCATCTTGATTCTCCGGAATTGGGGTGTTACATTATGGTATCAGAGCGGGTCTACGAATCTGTAGGCCTGCGGTGTAAATTTTTGGGAACATTTCCGGAAAAAAAAAAGTGTGTCATGTGTGATGTTTTATTTGACCCTATGTCCTACGTCCACGTCATGCCCGCCATCACAGGTATAAAAGTTTTATATTTTCTAATTATAGAAAAGTATGACATGAGCCATTTGGCAAGCATGTGTAAAAAAATTCATGAAGTGATTCTCTTTTAAATGAGTATGATATGTGTACTTATTCTTCTATGACCTTGAACTTAGAAGAATTTAGTAGAACATAGTACGCCATTAAGTTCATTCCCAATAGTATGAACTATAAGATGACCTTTAAACGTTATTTAGAGAACAAGTCGAATATTAGATTGACATTAAGTTCCCTTGCAGATGGCATATCCTAGTCACGGACCCAGGATGAGGGCGGGATATATTCTTGCGCCAGCTTTGCGTCAGATGGAGTATCGAGAGTATGTTCGCCGCCCGACGGACAGCATAAGCTGGCACATCACACGTATGACGGAGATGTGGATGGATGTAGGTGATGTATTAGCTGGAGTCACAGGTTGGGAGGCGGCCAACCGACTGATACGTACTCTACCAGCTGAGTGGGTTCCCTACGTTGCTCAGGTATTGGGGATCTATACGGAGAGTCACTCTACGACTCTTCAGTATATTACGGATTATCCGAGCTTTTCATCGCATCTATACCAGAGGTGGGCGATGTGGCGTGCTCCTCCAGCATATGTGCAGGCACCAGCTTTGGTTCTTGGACCGAGTTATGTACATCCTCATTACGTGCCACCTCATTTGCCTGCTCCAGCTCCAGCGGGTTGGATGGCCATGCAGCCAGCACCTGCGTTTGCACCGGCACCAGTACCAGTCCTAGCACCAGCTCCTATTCCAGTCCGAGCTCCAGCCCCAGTTCCAGACCCAGTGCCGGACCGAGTTCCAGCTCCTGCACCTGCTCATATTCTTCATCCACAGGCGCATAGCAATGGGTGGTTGGTTGAGGATGATGATGAGGATTCCGAGGAGGATTCCGATGAGGACCCGGAGGAGGATGTCGATGGTTCTGCTGCTTTCTGAGTCTAGATGTTAGCACATTTTGTCTATATTGTCTTAGTACTATGTATTTTGCTCAGGAGTATATAAAGCCTTTTTGAGTTAGAAATTCTTTTTGTACGCCACCCTGTGAGGTAGGTTTGTATTTGGCCTAGCATGTAACTCCTTGATGGATGTCCATAATGATTTGACTGCTAGACAGTCAAGTATGATATATTGTTGTATTTAAGAGTCCTCCTTTAGAGGCACATTTTGTGGATATATGATGATGATTTTATGTTAAGGAGATGATAATGATATTAACAAAACTTGTTTTATAATGTAATGTCAATACATTACTAATTCTTGTATAAAATATGTATGCGATTAGGATGCCGCCAAGCACCGGTAGAAAATCAACATCAAAATGATATAGGTCAAGTTGTTGAGCAATTTAGACGTTATCAGCCACCAAATTTCAATGGCCAAGGAGAACCGCTTGAGGCGGAGCAATGGTTGCGTAAAATCGAACGAATATTTACTCATATTGGATGTGAAGATGCACATCGTGTTTCATGTGTTGTCTTCCAACTCACTGAAGATGCAGACTATTGGTGGGAAGCTCACACTAGACTAATGACGCCCGAACAAATAACTGCTCTCACTTGGGAAGAATTTAAACAAGCTGTGATGGAGAAATACATACCAAGCTGCTACCGCGAGCGCAAAGAAAACGAGTTTAGTTATCTCAAGCAAAGAAACCTGACGGTGGATGAATATGATAAGAAATTTAATCAACTATCTCGATACGCACCTCAGTTGGCTGACACTGATGAAAAGAAGGCACTTCGGTTTAGAAGAGGGTTGATAGCTGAAATTGTTATTTCTATTGCTGGACGAGGGACTACTACTTATGCAGAGACACTCGAACGGGCACAAGATATCGAGTCACTACTCTTGTCTGAGAAGAGAAAGAATAACAACTCAAAAGGGAAGAGGAGGTTTGAGAATAGAGGTCAGTGGGAAAATAAAAATAACAAACAAGCAAAAGTTGGATCAAGATCTAACTCTGGAGGACAATATCAAGGGAGACCTGCTTGTCAAACTTGTGGCAAAGGACACAGTGGGCCATGTCTTTTCAAGAAAAATGTTTGTTTTAGGTGCAAACAACCAGGCCATTATGCTAACAATTGTCCTAGAGATCGGGATAATCAGGGAAATCGATCAGGAAACAATCCTAATCCTCCAAGGAACTATCCAAGGAACAATCAGGGAAATAATGCAGGACAACAACAACAACCGAGAAATGCAAGAGCTTTTGGTATGAATCAACAATAAGCAGCACGAGAACCTGGAAACATGGCAGGTATGATTAAAATTCGTGAGATGCCAATACTTGCCCTTTTTGATACTGGAGCCACACATTCTTTTATATCTATAAAGGTTTGTGAGAAATTAGGAATTTGTGGTAATGTCATGAGTGATTGTTTGGAAGTAAGTATACCTTCAGGGAAAACACTAGTTGTCAATAAAATTTGTTCCGACCTAGAGTTAAACCTTGATGATGAAAGTGTTAGAGCAAATTTGCACATTCTTGAGATGAACGATTTCGATGTTATCTTAGGAATGGATTGGCTTAGGGATAATCATGCTATAATAAGATGTTGTGAGAAAGAGATAACACTCCAACCACCAGGAAGAAATAAGTTCACCTTTTTCGGAACAAAGGTTGGATCCATGATATCTGTGATATCAGCTATGAAGGCGATGAAGCTGATTAAAAAGAAAGGATGTCAAGCTTTTCTAGTAAGCTTGATAGGGGGAAAAACCAAGGATGTACTCATTGATGATGTTCTTGTTGTTCGTGAGTTCAAAGATGTATTCCCTGATGATCTGCCAGGTGTAGCTCCTGATAGACAAGTAGAATTTACAATCGACCTTATTCTTGGAGCAGCACCTGTATCTAGGGCGCCATATCGAATGGCACCTAAAGAGCTTCAAGAGTTAAAAGTTCAACTTCAAGAGTTACTGGAAAAGAAGTTTATTCAACCCAGTGTTTCACCATGGGGAGCTCCAGTTCTGTTCGTCAAGAAAAAAGATGGATCATTCCGCATGTGTATTGATTATCGTGAGTTGAACAAATTGACGGTCAAGAACAAATATCCACTGCCTAGAATTGACGATTTGTTTGATCAATTAAAAGGAGCCAAAGCCTTCTCGAAGATAGATTTGAGATCTGGTTATCACCAGCTGAAGGTCAAGAAAGAAGATGTACCCAAAACAGCTTTTCGAACACGTTATGGTCACTATGAATTCGTGGTAATGCCTTTTGGCTTAAGCAATGCACCGACTGTGTTCATGGATTTAATGAATCGAGTGTTTCACCCTTATCTAGATAAGTTTGTGTTGGTATTCATTGATGATGTGTTGATATACTCTCAAGATGAGAAGCAACATGAGGAACATCTGAGAGTAGTACTGGAAGTACTAAGAACAGAACGACTCTATGCCAAGTTCAGCAAATGCGAATTCTGGTTAGACGAAGTTGTATTCTTAGGACATATCGTTTCGTCACAAGGTATCAAGGTAGATCCTGCTAAGGTGGAAGTCGTGAGTAATTGGAAGTCTCCAACTAGTGTGGGAGAAGTTCGTAGTTTCTTAGGCTTAGCTGGATATTACAAACGATTCATACAAGGATTTTCCAAGATTGCAAAACCAATGACTCAACTATTGAAGAAAGGAGTGAAATATCAATGGACAAAAGATTGTGAAGAGAGTTTTCAAGAACTCAAGAGGAGACTGGTTACTGTTCCGGTGCTAACCGTACCAGATGGAACAGAAGGATTTGTTGTCTACACTGACGCATCTAAGTTAGGTTTAGGATGTATCCTGATGCAAAATGGTAAGGTCATTGCTTATGCATCACGACAATTAAGACCTCATGAAATTAATTATCCTACTCATGACCTAGAATTAGCTACCGTGGTTCACGCGTTGAAAATTTGGAGACACCATCTTTGTGGAGGAAAATGTGAAATCTACACAGATCATAAGAGTTTGAAATACTTCTTTGAACAAAAGGAGCTTAACATGAGGCAAAGAAGGTGGTTAGAATTAGTAAAGGACTATGATTGTACCATTCTCTATCACCCTGGAAAGGCAAATGTTGTAGCAGATGCATTGAGTAGGAAAAGCAGATCGACACCAGAGTGTGCCCTCACTCAACAGGATCAACTGATTAAGGATTTTTCTAAGTTGAATTTGGAAGTGATTATACCTCCAGAAAGTACGGAAGCTCGAATTGCGGCTTTAGTAGTAAAATCAAATCTGCGAGCTCGTATCATTGAAGCACAACAACAAGATGAATTTCTTCAGAAAATGCGACAGAAAGCCAATACCAAGGATAATCAGGGGTTTGCAATGATGGATAATCATGCACTCACATTTGGAAGTAGGATATGCGTACCTCAAAATGAGGATTTGAAGAATGAAATTTTAAAGGAAGCTCATTATGCGCCCTATACAGCACACCCAGGAGGCACAAAGATGTATCGGGACTTGAAAGAAACTTTCTGGTGGAGAGGTATGAAAAGAGACATTGCAAGTTTTGTGGAACGATGCTTGACTTGCCAACAAGTGAAAGCGGAACATCAGCGACCAGCTGGACCCTTACATTCACTCGAAATCCCTGAATGGAAATGAGAACACATCACCATGGATTTTGTGGTAGGGTTACCAAAGACATTACGCAACAATCAGACAGTATGGGTTATTGTAGATCGATTGACTAAGTCAGCACATTTCTTGCCAGTAAGGATGACTCTAGGGCTAGACAAGTTAGCTCAAATGTATGTCAAAGAAATTGTCCGTTTACATGGAGTTCCCGTGTCAATAACTTCTGATCGTAATACTCGATTTACATCAAAGTTTTAGGGAAGCTTGCAGGAGGCGATGTGAACCAGATTGAACTTCAGCACAACATTTCACCCACAAACTGATGGACAATCAGAAAGAACAATTCAAATCCTAGAAGATATGCTCAGAGCTGTAGTCATGGATCAGGGTGGAAGTTGGGAAGATTACCTGCCATTGGTAGAATTTGCATACAATAACAGCTACCAAGCTACCATTGGAATGGCACCTTATGAGGCATTATACGGTCGAAAGTGTAGATCACCTCTCTACTGGGATGAAGTCAGGGAAAGGAAAATTTTAGGACCCGAAATGGTACGAACTACAGAAGAAGCTGCCAACAAGATAAGAGGGAGGATAAAAGAAGCTCAAAGTAGACAAAAATCCTATGCGGATAAACGCCGAAGGGATTTACAGTTTGAAATTGGTGATAAGGTTTTTCTAAAACTATCCCCGTCTCGGGAAATAGTTCGTTTTGGCAAGAAGGGGAAATTAAGACCTCGATTTATCGGACCATATGAAATCCTCGATCGAATTGGGCCAGTCGCTTATAGACTTGCTTTACCACCAAAATTAGGTGGAATACATGACACGTTTCACGTATCGATGCTTTGAAAATATGTGTTTGACCCAAGTCATACAATTCATGAGGAAGACATTGACGTGAACCTAGATCTTACTTATCAAGAAGTACCAGAGGCGATCCTTGATCGTAAAAGTCATAAGTTGCGAAATAAAGAACTAATGTTAGTGAAGGTTCAATGGAGCCGTCATGAAAAAGATGAAGCTACATGGGAAATAGAAAGTGAGATCATGGAACGGTATCCTAACTTACCGTTTACAGGTATGTGAATTTCGGGACGAAATTCTTTTAAGGGAGTAGGGATGTAATACCCCAAAAACATTTAGTTGGACCTAATTAAGGTTTGGGCCAAATTAACTAAATTTATAGAATTATTTAGTAATGGGCCAATCTAGCCTAAATGGATTGGGTTTGGATTAATAAAACGGGCCAGTTCTAAGATATTCCTGACTTTGGGCCTTTAAGCCCAATTTATTAAAAAAAAAATATAAATGCATCTAAAATCAAAGGAAATTCACTTTCTTCTTCATTTTCAAAAGGTGAGCTCCTATTTTCTTTCTTCTTCTGTTTTGAGCGATTTCCGGCAAGGTGGTCGGAGGCGGAGTGCCGCCGAGCGCCGCCGCCGGACCACCGTCTGCCGCCGCCGGAAATTTTTAATTCCGGTCAAATTTTTCTAAAAATCCCAATTTTCGACACCTTTAAGTTTTTAAATGTTTTAGAGCATGTTTGGTAGGGAGATGAAGGCTGTAAAGGCCGGAAAAATGGCACCATTGCTGCAAGTCGATGTTTTTCCGGCGACTTTTTTCGGTGGCCGGATCTAACATGCAATCACACCATCGAGATCCTCTCTTCTTCCTCTATCTATTTCCTCATTTTATTTTAAAGTTGTAAGATGTTTTGAAGGGTAAAACTCGCGTTTAAATTCCTGAAATTTCTAAAATTTGAAGAATCTCTATCTCTCCATAGTTATCTGGGTTCTGTGTTTTATTTTGAGGTGTTGATCGACTTTTTGAGGGAGCAGAGGGAAGGGTTTTGTTTGTCATTTATTTTCCTTATAAGGTTGTTACATGTGTACAGTAGAAAAAGGTTTAATTGTTTCTCTTTGGAAATAAAACAATAAATTGATAAATAAGCTTGTGCATGTGTGTGCAGTAAATGAAAGGGGGTTTTAAGGAAGATAAATTTTTATTATTATTATTATTTTTACAAAGAATATAGAGCAGTAGAGAGAGAAAGCATTGTTTGGTTTTAAAAATGGTGATATTTGTATATATACATATGCATGTGTACATCTTTCTGAGGTAAGAGAAAAGTATTAATGGGTTTGTCTAAATTAAATGATGGTATATATTTCTGTGGTGAGTTCCAAAGCAAATTATGATATAATTTGAGGTCTAGCATGATTATAATGGTATATTTACCCTTTTTGTAGGCCCAAACCCGAGACCTCAAGCATAGGAGGATCGTCAGGATAGTTGAATAAAGCTACAGCTATATACTAGCTACAAGGTGGGTTTTGCTACCAAAACCTTTATAAGCATGTTTTAAATGTTTTCGTCCATGCTAAATGAATTGAGTTTTTACTCAACATGAATAAAATGTTTACGCTCTTCGTGGATTTGATTGACCTGCATGATGAATTCAGGCATTGTTAATTTTATTGAAATATAGTTATGTGATCACATATGGTCAGTCTCCACGCATGATTAATTAAGAGCATGGATCTCAGATGATTGATAAATTGTTTGGCCAAATGAGATGAAAAATGTTATATGTGCTTGGACGAATAAGATAAGCATGCCCACTGAGTGTTTTCTGGCACTCAGCCCACGTTTCAAAATATTTTTCAGGTACGAAGTGATGGTGGCTGCTGACGTGGACACAGGGTTTTTGTTTATTTTGGACTTTGAAAATGGTATGTTTTCAACGTTGACTAGTCAAAAAAATAAATAATTTTAAAAGAATTTTGGAGATTTATTTTATCTTTTTGTTAGCATCTTGATTCTCCGGAATTGGGGTGTTACATCATCATCAAAGAAAAATATTTTATAAGATATAATTACAACATACGTACCAATTTATAAATAAAATAAAATTATAAATTTACATACCTGATTTGTGGCTCTTCAAAATGACAAATTGAATGCATTAATTCCTTTCCATGATCACATCATCACTGCCAATTGTAAAATAAAATTACAAATAAATATGTGAATAATTAAATTTTATTTAATTAAATATGTTGAGACTTGAGAGAGATTTTCATCTCATACCTTAAAAATTGAATGAATCGTTTTGAAATGAATTGCATGCTTAATTTATTTTATAGACAAAAAACATCATATAAAAAGACAACAAATCACTATATTCATCATCACACATTTGAATGAATCGTTATGAAATAATTATTGTGAAATAATTGTTTGGCACATCCAACACCATGTGATCATCTACACGGCTACACCTATATTGTACAAAAAGACAACAAATGACTATATTCATTATCACACATTTGGCAATTTCTACATTAGATTTCAAAGACATGATGATATATTGGTTGAAAGTTGAAAAAAGTTGGCAAATAATTTATATTCAATCCAAGGATTAAAAAATATTGCAACTCAAATAATTACATTGGATATCTAAAAAAGACCACAAAAATATATAGTATTAAATAAAAATAAAAATAAAAATATATTATAGAAAATATAAAAAAATCGCGATATATTGCGATATTTCGCCGATACTCGGAAAAAAAAGATATTCTCCTCAATATCCGTATCGCAATGTCAATATCCGCGATATATCCCGATTTTTTCATCCTTGATCACCACCATTATTGTAACGTCGCCACTACGACTTCGTGCATAAATCAGTACAAAAGGTGACTTATTATTGAATTTCCAACCCAGCGACATCACCTTGAACTTTGGTGGAGATTACTACAAACTGTATGTTTTTTGAAGATATTGTAATTAGGTTTCTGAAGTTTCTGATTTTGTAATCCTTGCCTTCAAATTCTGTGTTAGTATGTAAATGTTCTATGTATCATATCTTGGGTTCAACTAGGTTTTCCCAGTTGTTTGAATCGTGAATTTCCCTCCAACTATTGGCTACTTTGGATTGCCTGCGAAGGTTCGAATCCACCATTCTTGATTGGAGGTGATTGTAGGTGTGAGAAGATAAAGAAGAGAGAGAGTGATTTGATTTGAGCAGAGGGAAGTTTTGGTTTAGAGAGCATGGCGGAGAGATGGGCTCCGCCGTGAGAGCGGCGGAATTGGTCGTTGGATACTGCATAGGAGAGGAGAGTGGGGATGCCCAGAAGCTGTTCGATGAAATGTCGAACAGAAAATGTCGAACAGAAATGTAGTTCCAAATGGAGTGATGCACAATAGTCTAATTGATGGGTGTTGAAGATTTTTAGTGATACTTTTATTTGTAATTAGTGATACTTTATTTTGTAATCAATAATATTCTTCTTTATCCTAATGAAATAATTTTTTTTACTCAAGAATGAGTTTTTATTGTGTTCATAGATCCGATTCTCAATTTGATATTATGTTTTAAACTGACACTTTTATTTCCAAAATATCATACTTTCTTTTATAATTAGTAATACTTTCTTCTGCAATTAGTGATACTTTCTTCTGCAATTAGTGATATTTTTTTCATATTAGTGATACTTTCTTCTGCAATTAGTGATACTTTTTTTTTCTAATTAGTGATACTTTCTTCTGCAATTAGTGATACTTTTTTTTTCTAATTAGTGATACTTTCTTCTGTAATTAGTGATACATTTCTTCTAATTAGTGATACTTTCTTCTACAATTAGTGATACTTTTCTTCTAATTAGTGATACTTTCTTCTGTAATTAGTGATACTTTTTTTTTCTAATTAGTGATACTTTCTTCTGCAATTAGTGATACTTTTTTTTCTAATTAGTGATAATTTCTTCTGCAATTAGTGATACATTTCTTCTAATTAATGATACTTTCTTCTGCAATTAGTGATATTTTTTTTCTAATTAGTGATATTTTCTTCTGCAATTAGTGATACTTTTCTCTTTTAATTAGTGATACTTTCTTCTGTAATTAGTGATACTTTTTTTTTCTAATTAGTGATACTTTCTTCTGCAATTACTGATACTTTTTTTTCTAATTAGTGATACTTTCTTTTGCAATTAGTGAT
Source organism: Perilla frutescens (assembly GCA_026008535.1). Taxonomy (NCBI): domain Eukaryota; kingdom Viridiplantae; phylum Streptophyta; class Magnoliopsida; order Lamiales; family Lamiaceae; genus Perilla; species Perilla frutescens. Next base: position 415,430 of record BRKX01000020.1, on the reverse strand, counting down.
ACTTTTCTGTCTAATTAGTGATACTTTCTTCTGCAATTAGTGATACCTTTTTGTCTAATTAGTGATACTTTCTTCTGCAATTAGTGATACTTTTCTTCTAATTAGTGATACTTTCTTCTGCAATTAATATTTTTCTCTATAATTAGTGATATTTTCTTCTGCCTCCACTCATAGTTAATGACATTTATCTTTTCTTCATTTGATAAGTAATGTTTAATCATCAATAATATCATACTATACTCCACTTCCAAGTTAATGATACTTCATCCCTAATTAATGATACTTCACACACAGTTAATAATACTTCACCAGATATATATTTAATGACATTTTGCCAAATTTATATCTAATGATACTTAACTTCATAGTTAATGATATTTCATTTTATAGCTAATGTTATTGATATCAACATATGATTTGATTAATAATTCATGGTTCTCGGGGTTGTATTCAATGAATACATATTTTAGGATATGATAATGTCGGTTATGGATCAATTTTCTAAATTTAAATATATTCAATGATTAGTGATACTTCGGTTCGTTGCTAATGATACTGTATTTTATTGCTAGTGATACTTTATTGCTAATGATACTGTATTTCAATGAATATAATTAATTATTAAACAAAGAATATAAAAGTATCATTAGCTATGAGGCCAAGTATTAATAACTATGAGGTGAAGTGTCATTAATATGTTGAGTAGCTACTACAAACTATCAAATCTAATATATGGAACAAGCTCTTGTTGATTATCGTTTGGTTTTGTAATACGTGATAAAAGACCAACTTGCCTACACTTTGTTACAAAATTTACATCCCTGCGAATGGAATGAACTTGTATAAGTATCACTGACAAAGTAGAATACAATTTGCAACATAAGAAGAAACTATTAGCCATATTACATCTATTTTAGCTTTGGGATTCTTTACTAAATTCTTCCTCTTATCCTTCTTCTTAGGTTCACAATCCACTACATGCAGTAAGTTTTTGTTATCAAATGGTGCTGATTTCCTTGCACGCCATCATTTGAATCCTCATTTATAAACCTACAAGAAAATCCACATCAATAGCAAATAAAAGAAAGACGTAAGCAATAATAAAGCTTAAATAACAAAAATGATCATTACTTATAAGCTAATGGAATTTCATTAAGCAAGAACACATAAAGTATAGTTGCGTCATCGCATAATAGAGTGCAAGAATGAAGATTTAGTTTATTACATGAGCAAATATATCAAAAATATTTTCATCTTTTAGTAACTGCAAAATTAATCTTTAACACTACAAATATCTATTGATCCACCTCCCACAATATGATCTCCAATATAATTAAGAGATGAGATTCTAAAAAAATGCACCTTCAATTATACAGTACTAAAAAAAGATAGTGAGTCCAACCCTTTGCTTCATGAAATGAAAATTACGTGATTAAATTGTAAAAAAATAAAAGATAATCACATATTCCATTGATGCTAAAGTTATGCTACCATGTTAGGCAAACACAAACTCATGTATTCAATTTTAAATAAATAATTTGCAGCTTTCTACATAACTAGCTAATAACTAATAACACAAGAAATTATTTACATAAAGCAACTCTCAATAAATCAAATTCAGAGAAAAAACATGAGAAATAAATGTAAGTGATTATGCAGTATATGTCTCTTAGGCATTATTTAGTCAAAAGTGTGCCTTGGTAGCATGAAGAAACTTACTGGAAGCATAAATTCACACAGATAAATCAAGATTAACTAACATCAAGTAAAGGAAATTAAAGATTACATAAACACATAGAGAATAAAGCAAGCATAACCATCAAATATCAATATGCATATTTCATAGGAACATCCAAGCAAACTAATGAAAACATCTGATTCAAAAACAAAAACAACAGACAATATATTAGCATGATATATACTATCCCCAGTGAAATCCAACTAAGTTTCTTCTTTTGATTATATAAAAGCAATGTTCATATAAAAAACATCTACGGTGAACAGTCCTTACTTATGTAGTAATAGTAAGACATAGTTTAATGTGCGATTCGTGCATTAACAAGAGATGAATATTGTTTAGATGAAAAACATTAAATAGAAAGTAGAAAAATTAATATGATCAACATGGAAATATAGAGCTAGGCAGCACAATATTGACTTTAAATTAAGAGAAAACATATCAGTAGGTTATATATATACACAAATACAACCTTTGTGAAGCACTTGCAAGCTCGAGATTCTATATCACTAAGACATATTTGATGGAGCACCATATATTAGCAAAGAACTTGCCAAACATAGTTCTAATATGAGACATTTGCAATGATACCAATAATATTCAATTCAAGAATGCAACAAGTGTTTCATAACTCTTCTGATTTATTTAATAGATGCAAAATGGATTTTTTTTGTATTATATTTACCAAGAACTAAGAAGGGAAACCCTAAATAAACATTTGCTCTTCTTTTCAAATGAACTAAGAAGGGAACCCTAAATAAATACTTGTTCTTCTTTTCAAATAAAAGTTTCAACATAAATATACCTTCAATCGGAGCTACAATTTCAATTGAAGCTCAATTGAATGAGAGGAGCAATGGCGCTGAAATGATGATGAATATAACGGCTGAATTCCACCTTCTACGAGTTGGAGTCGCCCCCGATTGCAGAGGCGGAGGTGGAAAGTTGCAGAGATTTGGGAAAATTGCGGCGACAACGTTACAATGGTGGTAATGGTTTCAATGGCGGTGGTGATGGTGATGGTTGTAGCAGTTGCGTAGGCAGAGGGATGGCGATTTGTTGAGGAGCGCAAAGATGGAGCAGATTAGGAAAAATCGCAAAGATCGGCGTGGTGATGAGGTAAATTTTTTTTACTATATAAATTTAGTCAAATGGGTCGGGTCGGATCGGGACAGTCTCATACAAGTTTTTAGACAGTCTTATACAAGTTTTTGTTACATATATACACACACGCACACAGTCCCAAATCTCGTCAGCGAAAGCCCCCATCCCTCACCTCTCTCTCCCCTAAATTCTCGATCTCGCCCAATCGGAATTCATCATTCGGTCCTCAATCTCATTGCATTTCTCAATCAGGAATGAGCGGGTATGCTATTTGTGTGCGGATATGTTGTTTAGGGAACTTCGGTATTGATTAGGAGCTCATTTGCTTGTCGATCTGTGGATTACGTTAATTTATGCTTTGTTCTGGGTAGTACTGAATCTGACGGCGGTGTTTGGAGGGGATTTTGTTCTGGGAGATGAGGATTGTGTACGAGAGTAATCGAGATTAGGAGACAGGATGCCTGGGATTGCGCAGAAGATTAATGTTTGCGCCGGTTCTAATGGGACTGTTTATCACAATTCATTGGTGGGGAATGGACCCCTGCCCTATCATTCCTTCAATGGGTCGTCGGTCTCGAACAGTGGCTTCTGGTCGAAGCATCGTGATGATATGAGCTACAATCAGCTGCAGAAGGTATGGTGGCCAAATGTGTGTTTCAGTTTGATGAGATTCTGATTGTGAACCGATTAATTGGGGTTTTGGCAGTTTTTTGTTGATCGGGTGGTGTGAGTTTACTCCTATATATTGTATTTGGAAGGTTTTAGGGTTCAAGTGGAAGATTGTATATTGAATAAAGTAATTTGGCAATGCTATATGGATGTCATTTCCGAATTTTATTTTGACATCATTGTTTTGTTCTATGTTTGAGTTGATTCTTGGGGGGAGCAGTTGTTAAACCTAAGCCTGCTTGCAACCAGTCAGAACTTGCAACTGAAACAAATGTTTGTAGTATTTTCTGCATGCATTTGCAACATGAATCCGTTTTATAAATTATAATGTCCTAGTATGCTGCATGATCATTTCGTCTTTCAGGTAATGCTATATAGATTATATTTGGCATGCACAACTTCCCCAAGTATATTATGTTTTTTGTAATGCAGGCCTGACGTTCATTTGCTTCCTTGGTGATTATCATCTTATTCTTATGTCATGAGATGGGATTTTGATTCACTATCGTCTGAGTTTCTTCCCTTCATTTTGTTTTTCATTGAATGATCCGAGCAACATTAATTTGTATGAGTGAAATGGTGTGTTTCCAGTCAGTTTCGCTGTAACTGAACCTGAATTACAATATAAGGTTCTTCTCGGTTTTCTTGCAGTTTTGGTGTGAGCTGACAACACAAGCTCGGCACACACTTATGAGGATTGACAAGCAGACGCTCTTTGAGCACGCTCGTAAGAATATGTACTGCTCTAGGTGCAATGGCTTGTTACTTGAAGGCTTTCTACAGATTGTTATGTATGGAAAGTCTCTACAGCAGGATGCAACAAGTGGCCATTACAGGGGACGAACCACGAACAATCAGAACTGTGGCAACTTGTGTATTGACAATGAGTGCCAAGATGATGTGATAGATCCATCTCTCCATCCGTGGGGTGGATTAACCACTGCCAGGGATGGGGTGCTTACACTTTTGGACTGTTACCTTCACTCAAAGTCTTTGAAGGGTCTCCAAAATGTAAATATCATAATTGGTGTTGATTCTATGTAGTTTTGTCTTCTTTAGGGGGAACCTTAGGTTAATTCCCTTTTATTTGAATCAGGTATTTGACAGTGCACGTGCAAGGGAAAGAGAACGCAAGTTGCTCTATCCAGATGCATGTGGGGGAGGTGGTCGAGGATGGATAAGCCAAGGAATGACAGGATATGGTAGAGGGCATGGAACAAGAGAAACATGTGCTCTTCATACTGCCAGATTATCAGTGGAAACATTGATTGACTTCTGGTCGGCCCTTGGAGAGGAGACTCGGCAATCTCTTCTAAAGATGAAAGAAGAGGATTTTATTGAAAGGCTCATGTATAGGTGTGCCACCTGTTTTTCACCCTTTTTTTACTTGTTAATTCACTACTTATTGGCTCTCAGATAATTAGAAATAGTTTCAAACAAATGTAAAGATGGTCAATGTGTGTTCATTTTTATAAGTTGTATTTTCCTCTGTTAAACATTGGCTTATTATAGTGTTCAGTTCCCTGCTAAGTTCTCATGACCATGCAAATGAAAATGATGAAGTTATAAGCTCAAGTTTCTTATGATATATATGCTCTCCCATATACTTATTTGGTTGTGCTTAGGCAGAAATTTGGTCTAAAATGAGAACATGATGTAGGTGTTGAAACAATTGTTTGTTTTGCTGGCTTCCAGAAAGGTAGGTGTTAAAACAAACAATAGTTTGTTTTTGTGAGTAGAAACATACAGTGCATAGTTGTGATGGTTATGCGTAAATCTATTGAGCTTCATGGTTGGCCATGGATAGCACGGTACTCTGATCTTTAGAGCTAGACTAACACATTATTTTTGGCAGTATGCAACATTTTAATGATTAAAATTTTGAAGATAGACTTAGGGTGCCTTAGTCAGCCTGAATCTAAGATATGGTACATACTTTTTTCATGCTTTAGTTCTATATTATCTAATACTTGACTCAATGACCAACCAGTAGACAAGTAGGAGTATTGATGCATAACAGCAAATTATTGCAATTTATGGGTTAATATTGTGTAATAGCTCAATGAAGTCTTTAATCGATGTTGTTTTAAGGACGGTCGAATTTGAGTTCAATGCAAAAGAAACTTCTAAATCCCTTGTTTGCAGGTTTGACAGCAAAAGGTTTTGTAGAGATTGCCGAAGAAATGTGATACGCGAGTTTAAAGAGCTGAAAGATCTAAAGCGCATGAGGAAGGATCCTCTCTGTACCAGTTGGTTTTGTGTAGCAGATTCTGCCTTCCAATACGAGGTGCATAATCTGGTTTATCTTTCCATTGTTTTGAAAATTAGATCTCCAATTCTGACAATACTGAATAATGATGTATCTTCTGTCTTAATTATCAGGTTTCTCATGATACAGTTCAGGCTGATTGGCATCAAACATTTTTAGATGCTTGTGGAACATATCATCACTTTGAATGGGCTATTGGAACTGGAGAAGGAAAATCTGACATCTTGGATTTTAAAAGTGTTGGGCTGAGTGTAAGGGTTCGAGTGAATGGTCTAGATCTAAGTGGTCTGAGTGCTTGCTACATAACTCTAAGGGCTTGGAAAATGGATGGACGATGCAATGAACTGTGTGTGAAAGCACATGCTATGCAAGGGCAACGATGTGTTCATTGCAGGCTAGCTGTTGGTGATGGATATGCAACCATTTCAATAGGGGAGAATATCAGAAGATTCTTTGAGCATGCAGAGGAGGCTGAGGAAGAAGAGGTAAACTTATTGAAATTCTGATGTTTTGATCACCACAACCAGTCCATTCCTCTTTAAGCCCATTTCTCTCCATGATATTATGAATTATGATTAATCCCTTTGTCCCTTCGTCATTTTCAGGATGATGATTCCATGGATAAGGATGGAAATGAGCTTGATGGAGAGTGCTCTCGTCCCCAGAAACATGCAAAGAGTCCTGAACTTGCTCGAGAATTTCTCCTAGATGCTGCAACTGTCATCTTCAAGGAACAGGCATGTTTATTTCTCCTTCCTTCCAATTTATGTTTTTGAAATTTATGACTCATCCTCCTGATGCAGATTACTTTTTTAGCAATTGAAAGATGTTAGAGTTGCTTTCTTTTTCTTCAAGTTAATTTGGCAGGAGTTGCTCTACTATTTGGGAAGTAAATGTTGATTTCTTCAGTGCAGTATGCATGCACATGTCACCTAAAATGTTTCGTTATGCGGCAACTTCTTCTTTTTTTTTTTTCTCTTTCTGTAGAATAGAATCCTTTTGAGTTCGCAAAACGAAGGATTACTTGAAAAATTGTAACCCTACATATTATCTAGATAGAGAAATTAGTGACGACTTATTATAGATTGTCTATACAAGAATCTGAGGGAACTACCTTAACTTACCCAATTGCCAAGTTTTGTTTTCTTATAGAGTGAAGTACAATTTTAAGCCATTTTCATCTTGGAGTATGTATGTTTCTTCAGCTTGTTTGATGCTTTCGTTAGTGCATGGACTTGTCAGGTGTTCTACGAAGTTTTCTAACTTGGTAGGCGTTCCTGCAGGTTGAGAAGGCTTTTAGAGAGGGAACTGCCCGGCAAAATGCACACAGCATTTTTGTTTCGCTTGCTTTGAAATTGCTGGAAGAGCGTGTGCATGTGGCATGCAAAGAAATCATCACTTTAGAAAAACAGGTGCTTTCACCTGTAATATTTTTTCTGGTGCAACTGTTAGTCTACTTTAATATTTTTCCTGAATTTGAGTTAATCCTTGTTTTCCCATTCAATTTTGAATTTACAGATGAAACTACTCGAAGAAGAAGAAAAGGAGAAGCGTGAAGAAGAAGAGCGCAAGGAGCGCAGGAGAACAAAAGAAAGGGAAAAAAAGCTGCGCAGAAAGGAGAGGTTAAGAGAGAAGGAAAACAAAGAAAAGAAATGTGCTGAATCAAATAGAGATGATGTGGTTCTGGATACTCGAAATGAGGCAAAACCTTGTGTTGATGAGGGCATTAAAATCGGGAAAACTGGAGGTTGTGCCAGGGAGATGGGAGAAGCTACTCCCCCAGACAGTCCTTTGTCCCTTGATATCCAAGATGACCAATTTTTGATGGGATACAGTTCTCCAAACATGGATCACCACCCTGAAGATATTGCGAATGGGGAATCTGGAAAAACCAGAGATTTTAACACCTCTTTGCCATATACTCACTATAGGTATTCTCGCAGGAAATCAAGGTTATATAAAGATACTGAACAGGATTTTACCTCAAAATGGTCTGATAGGAGAAAGGGTGTGGCATTATCTGAGAGTGAACTCACTATTAGTAAGTATGAATCAAGATTTCATGCTGATGGATTTGAATCTACAAGGAGCATTAATTGCTTTAATAAGCAGTTAAGAACCAGTGCTACAAAGTTCAATACTAGAAATGGTCCAAAGGCGAGTGAAAGACTCCGCTGTACCAATAACAGACTAGGTGACAGATGTGATTCCCTTGTATGCAGTTGTAACCTTCATAACGACTATAGAGCAAGGCCAGAGTCGCTTATCATGAGATCAGCCCAAGAGCCTAAATATGTGAATAAATTGGAGTCTTCATGTGATATAGTGAAATCATATTATCGTGGGAAGTGCACTCAAGTTGAGTGCACACGGGAGATTAATGGGAGAGTTAAAACCAACTCACCTGTTACAAAGCAAGTCTGGGAACCTTTGGATTCACAAAAGAAATGTGTGCAAAGCAACTCTGGCTATGTTGCCTTGAAACCCAAAGTTGACACTACTGAATCTGATAGAGTTCATGAATCATCTGGTATTGCTACTTCTAGTGTATCGACAGATGTTTCAGTTGAAACTCATAACAAGGATAATGAACTGAGGGACTTAACAAGGTCTGGAGACGAGCCTTGCACAGACACAGAGAATGGATTCCATGCAAGAGAAAAGTCCGAGAATTACATAAAGGTGGAAGAAGCAGAGGATGGTGAGTTATGTTTTATGGCTAGATCTCCACAAAGGACAGTAGATTCATTGCTGCGCAGCTCTTCCAACTCGGACAACTGCTCTTCCTGCCTCAGTGAAGGCGACAGCAATACATCTTCCTCAAACGGCCAAAATCTGGAATCGACATCCACCTCAGATTCTGAAGAGTCTAGCCAAACGTCTGAGGGAAGACATGTGTTGCATTGCCTTGAAAGTAGGTTTGCTGAGCGTCACAAAGTTGTGGATGATCGGAGCACAACAAGACGGCAAGATGCTAACAGCCAGGAACCAGCCTCTGGAGCAGCCAATTCATCTTGCAGTTTGCCTGAAGTAACATCCATATATTGTGAGAGCCGGAAAGCAAATGCCGGTGTAAATGCTCAGCCTCAAAGCGCGCTTCCTGCTATGATGCATAATCAGAGCATACAGTATCCCATCTATCAGGCTCCAACAATGGGTTATTACCGTCAAAGTTCAGTTTCTTGGCCAGCTGGCCCTACTGATGGATTGATGCCCTTTCACTACTCCAACCATTATTTATTTGCTAACACCAACAGTTTTGGATATGACTTGAACACTAATGCACAGTTGATGCAGTATGGGGGATTACAGTTACATCATCTCCCTCCCCCGTTGATCAATCCTGTTCATATGCCGGTCCTCCCCCCAGTGACTCAGGGTAATGTAGTCTACCCGAAGGATCATGCCACGGCTCCCAGTCCTCCAGGTGTGGTGGTAAAAGAAGTAATACATCACGGCATACAGACGAGGGAAGGACATTCCGCAGGGCAAACAGATGAGGGGAATAATGATTTCTCTCTCTTCCATTTTGGCGGTCCTGTAGCTCTCTCAACGAGATTCAAAGCTGAGGCGGGCGCCGCCTTAAAAGAAGGGGCAGCGGGTGATGGTAATGGTAATGGTAATCATCCCTGCAATAGAAAAGATTCCATAGAAGAATACAACTTGTTTGCAGCCAGTAATGGCATAAAGTTTTCGATCTTCTAATATGATGGGTTGGTTGGTTATATTATATAGAGTGATGATGATGATGTTGATGTTGATGATGATAGAAGTGTAGGGGATATTTAAACCCCTTACATTCATTCATTCGTCTGAGTGATGGAGCTTTGAGTGCTTTGTAAACAATAATCCTCCTCTGCTAAAAGATTTTAGGATTTTTATACATTTTTTATTCATTGTTTCTATTTTCGTGTTTTGTCTTGTGTTGTGTGCTTTTGAGAGAGAGAGAGAGAGAGAGAGAGAGAGAGGAAATTGCATTATATTGAATTTGAAGCGTGTGGGATGAAGTTATGTTTGCTCTTTTTTGCATTGTTGTATCATGTATGTCTTATTTCTTTTTGTCATTAGTTCACTGCGCCAACTTTATTACTCCCCCGTGTCGTTTTGTTTGTTGTTTAATGTTTTTTTTTTTTATTTTGTGTTAAAATATTTGTTGTTTTATATATTTTGATAATCTCTCTCTCAAATTTAATCTTACAAATATATGGAGAGAGAATTTTTTTTTTAAATGTAATATAAAAAGGAGGGATATATTAATTCAAAAAAATAATTGTTAATTCTAGATTAGAATTTTAAAACAACAAACGAAATGGAGGGAGTGCTTTTTATTGATGAAATTGGAATTTGGCCTAGGGGATACATATAGTGATATATTTATATAAGGCTATATGATTTAAAAAATAAATGATTAATTGCTTTAAAAATTATGAACTTTGATTATAATTGTAAATTTAATACATGAATTTTAAAAGTATGCAATTAAAACATTAATTTTTAACATGAATCCCATTCAATATTTTCATGTTCTTGTAAAACAAATCGATTTTCAATTCAATCGATAATTTGCTCGTCTCTTTGAGTGTGTCGTGACTCGACTATTAATTTTCGAAGAAGGACGCCAGAGTGGTTAAATTTCACACCTCGTCAATATATAAAAATTTGGAAGTGTAAAATTCGACCGCACCGACATGTATCTTCGAAAATTGATGGTTGAATCACGGTGAGTTTGAACAGATGAACAAATTGACGATTGAATTAGAGATCGATTTATTTTACAAAAATTTAGAGATGTTGAATAACCCCCAAATTAAAAATTAATATTTTAATTGCTTACTTTTAAATTTCGTGTTAAATTTATAATTATATCCTAAGTTAAAAAAAACAATTTATTTCGACATTACTATTAATTATGGGTGTTTCTAAATGGCCCACTAATTTTACTTTACACACCACATTTACTTTACACACCACAAAAATAGTTCTTTTTTTTTTAATTTTTGCTCTACACACCACACAAAAAGACACTTATATCCTTTAAGTTAAAAAAAATAAAATTAAGTTAAAATAATCCATTAAGTATTTACTTGATTTTAAAAGAAAATAAGAAATAGATATTGAATGACAGAAAAATCGGTCTCTCTCTCTCTCTTCAAATACGAACTGGAACCCGCGCAGTTGAAGACGACGACACAGAGGCAAAAATCGAAGTTGGAGTGAAGGAAATCGATCTTTAATCTTCGAAATACTCAAAGCCCATGAACTATGGAGCCAATACAACAAGTGTGTAAGTATTTTCATTCATTTTTATGGTTTTAGGGTTTTATGGAATTTTTTGATTTTATGTGATTTTGTGGTAATTTGTTAGTTTAAATTTCTGTAATATGTTTCAAAGATGAAATCCCCTTAACTTTTGGATGAATTAGTTTGAATCGTAAACAAGTTTGTGGTTGTTCATCTCGTTGTTCATATGTAATGTCGTTGTTCATCTCCCGCCCAATTTGAGGTTCATAAACATGTTTTTCAATATAATCTGTGTGATTCAATAACATGTTATTGAATAGAATTAGTCATCTAATGTGCATACAATTGTGGGATGTTGAATGGGATTTTAAGGTTTCAGTCATAAACATGTTTGTGATTGGAGACACTGTGGTTCAAAAACGTGTATTTGAATCGGATGTAGATCGTTCAGAAACATGATGTTGAATGTGATCCATGTACTGAATTTTGGATTTGTAAACGTTTTTCAATGGAAACTGTGATTCAACCGCAAATTATTGAATGCTAACAGTGTGGTTCATAAACATGTCTTTGAATTGGATGTTATGAATTTTGTTATTCATTTTTGGTTGCTGTTTACGATTTGGTTGTTTTGTGGTAGAAAAACGTAGATTCTCATTGGTTTATATAGATAGTTGGTAATGGAATCATATATAATATTTAACACAAACGGCTAAAGACTAAAAGAGCCTAACATTACTAGGTTTTAAAGTAATTTTGCAATCTTTACTTGGTATCATTTTTGGTCTTACTGGGACAATCTTTTCTTTCTTTTTTTTAAGTTGTTATTAGTTAATAACTGAAAAAAATGGATGATTCTATTATATTGTTGATTGAGTAGATCAACATCTAATATATTATCCTCATTATTTCCGTTAATCATATAGAATCTTTAAAAAAATATATTAATTTGATGAATCAATATTATGTATGTCGCTTAACAACATCCTCAACATTCTTAACTATTATATTTTGTACATTTTTTGTTGATTCATATACATGTTTGTGAATGGAAACAGAGTGACTCAAAAACATATTTGTGAATGGAAACAGAGTGATTCAAAAACATATTTTTGACTCTGACCCAGGTTGTTCATAGAGATGTTGTTGAATATCACATTTTGTTGGGATTGTACGTAAATTCTTAATATTTGATATGTAGATGTTCGAAGGAGGCCCACAGCATCTACAAGGAAAAAAAATACCCGTCAACGTAATGAAGCACATCGAGTTGTACGAGAAGAGGTAGAAAATCAAGAAGAACATGACAGAGATGGCCGGGATGATATTATGGATGATAGAGCAGATGATACTCATGACAGAGATGGCCGGGATGATATTATGGATGATAGAGCAGATGATAATCATGACAGAGATGGCCGGGATGATATTATGGATGATAGAGCAGATGATAATCATGACCACGATGAGTTGCTTAGAGCATCATTCCCGGGAGGGCCAACTGATAACTCGGTATTGATCCATTTCAGAACACACGTGGCTGCTGCTATCTGGGAGGGAAGAGAAAGAGAGGTTCTCAAATGCTATTCTCTCACTTCTAAACTTCTCAAATGGAAGTGTGATACAAGTAGTGATAATTGGAGGGATATAATTAGTGTATCTGGACTCCTTCATCTGAGGAAATTATCATACAAATTCCCGAACAGAAATCTTATTTCAGCATTTGTTGAGCGATGGCATCCAGAGACAAACATATTTCATCTTCCTTTCGGTGAGATGACCATCACCTTAGATGATGTGTACTGTCTTACTGGGCTAAGGATCACAGGGACTCCGGTCGAATTTATTGGTGAGGATGTAGCTGTAGGACAACCAGTTGTGCGTCGTCTATTGGGGGTATCGGCCAGTGAAGCCACAGCTGCAGCGAGTGATAGGTCTGGATTTTCTATCAAGTTGAAGTGGTTGTTGGATACTTTTGCTAGGCAGACATCTACTCTTGATGATAGGGTTGCATTGTACGCAGCAAGGGCGTATTTGTTATATATTGTGGGGTGTACGATTTTTGCAGACAAGAGTGGTGATCGAGTGAACACGCATTACCTGAGATTGTTTGAGGACCCTGTGGTGTTTGGGCAATATGCATGGGGAGCTGCTATATTAGCCTATCTATATAGACAGCTTGGATTGGTCTCTCGAGTTGGAGTGAAGCAGATTTCAGGGTATTTGACGCTATTAGAGGTAAGTTTTACAAAGCTATGCAGTTACATTTGTATATTAAATGGCTTGATTTTTAATATTTTTTGTTTTCTTCATGTAGTGTTGGATTTATGACCATTTTCCTACATTGGGTCGACCGCAACCTAATGCTCAATATCGCGATGGGGCCCCTTTAGCAGGGAGATGGTCATGTCACTACAATCCCCCAGGTTCCCAAGCCGGTGTCCAACACTACAGAGCAATGTTAGACTCATTAAGAGCTGAAGATGTAAGTGTGGCTGTTTTTCCATTATTTTTCGTTCACTGTTATCCCAATCCTCATTAATTATTTTTGAATTAGGTCGTGTGAGATCCGTACCAGACTTACAGGGATGACTCTGAACGCCCTGAAGTCACTTTCTATGAAGGGTGTATCACGGCCGGGGACATTGTAGAGCCTTACCATCCGGATCGTGTACTGAGACAGTTTGGTCTAGTACAGACGATCCATCGGGCTCCTTTGCAGCCCAATATTCACCAACACTCTTCATATTCACCAACACTCTTCATTTCTTCCAATACCTTATCTAGTGCTGCTATAGAAACCACACCTCTAAGAAATTGAAATACGGGAGATTTGTATCTATGTTGAACAACATTGACACTCTTCTCAAATGAAGCCTTTATTGCATTGAATGAAGTTTCTAACAAATCATGCATCTTCTTCCAACATGTTTCCAGATTGCCCATATTTGTACCAAGAAACTTCTTCAATTTGGCATGTGCACCCTCAGCCCTGTGTATATAAGTTTGGTTAAGTTAATATACATTAAATAAAAGCTTATCATACAATATGAACAAATTGATTACATGAAAGATACCTGCAAGTAGTGGTATTGTCGAAATGCATAACATTGTTTGTCCAACAATTGATAAATCTCTCTTTATACGGTTCAATCCACTGGTTCATAACGTACTTCACAACGGCAGGATGAGCAGAATAGTCGGTCTGGAATCTGCTTAGCAACTCTGTATATCGATCCTCTGTATCGGCTAACACTATCATATTCCAAGCACTAAGAAATGAATTCCACTGATCTTTGGTGCGGAACTTATTCTTACAATTAGCAGCAATGTTCTTATTGATATGCCACCGACACAAAAAGTGATGGGAAGTAGGGAAAGTTGTCTGAATTGCATTCATCAATGCGATCTCCCTGTCGGTGATAATCACATTGGGCAAGTTCCTCTGGTCCATGAGCCCTTTCAGCACGGTCAACGCCCATGTGTAATTATCCTCTTTCTCTGACTCTATGTAAGCACATGCAACGGAGAATGTCATGTTGGTCGAAGTAATACCAACTATTTCAAACAACGGCAGCCTGTACCGATTTGTTTTATACGTGCAATCCATCAATAACACATTAGGAAAGGCTCGAAGCAACTGCACACTCATTGGGTGAGCATAGAAAAGATCCTTCACCGTGTCTGTTTGCTGACACCGTCTTGTATATTGGTAGTAGCCATGCTCCTCCAATTTTCCCAAAAGATATTGCATTTGTGAACGCCCAGCATGCTCCAAATATCTATGTTTATGGCGGATATTGTATATTGTCTTAATGGTTGACCTATTCTCTGAAAACCTCTTCTGCAGTGCTGCTAATATCTGTTTTGGTCGAGTGTGAGCACTCGACATACTTGCCACTAAGCTCTCTTCTTCAGATGACAATCGACCGGCAAAAGCATGCCCTTCCAAGTACTGTGCCAGTGAATGGTTGTGATAACCACAAACCACATGTAAAGACCATTGAGATACATCTGGAAAATAAACCCCTTTAAGGCTGAAAGGACATCCACATTTTTTAGTCCCAGTTTTTTTCTCCTTGCCTTTTTTCTTAATTTCTTCTTCTTCTACTTCTACATTTTCTTCTATAACTTTAGAGACTTGCCCCTGAATTGTCTTTTTAGGCGCACGGTAATGACCACTCCTTTCACAACTCAACATCAAACGAGGTAGTCTTCTTTCATTACCAGTTTCAGAATAACTCACAATGATAACAATACCAAGGGGAAGAGCTCTTGCACGCACCCATTTGATCAAATCTTCTCGAGAATCAAATAATTCCATTGTGTGGAATACATCTTGATAATCAGGTTGCAACTCAAGATTAAATGGGCCATCGACACTGCTCCCGGTAAATGGCTACAAAAGTATAAACATATGTAAGTACCATAATAATTTGACCAATAAAATCCCAAAACAGACTATATTTGATTGTTCAAAATCATGTTTATGAACATAAAGCACTGGGTTCACAAACATGTTTTTGTGTCAACTACTTCATATTCACAAATATGTTTCTGATCCTAAATAAGTCAATTCATAAACTTATTTGTGAACCTGTTATTAATGATACATAAACATGTTTTCGAATTTCCTTCACAACATTCATACTGTTATTTATGACGACTGGCGACGATGAACAGTACGGAGAACGATGGAACGCATGGAAAAACGAAAAAAAACGGTGTAAACAGTAAGAAATCACTTACATTACTCGTTTCTTCGTCATTTCCATCCTCCATGGTTGATTTAATCCAAATATACTCAAATTGAAATGTTGTAAAACCCTAACAAGTTTTTTGAACTACACTTTGAAGGTGATAATGATTTTTACTGAATCATACGGTTTTTTAAGCAGATATGTTGAATCATTTTTTATTTTTATTTTGCATTTTTCTAATTTAATATATCATTTTTTTTTTGGTGTGTAAAGTAAAATGGGTAGTGTAATGAAGTAAAAAAAAGGGTATTTTAGTAATCTCAAAATTATTTATTTTTACATTATTTTTTTTTGTGGTGTGTAAAGTAAAATTAGTGGGACATTTAGAAACACCAATTAATTATTTAAAATTCCCTGCTTGGCTGATTCATATTCATTGCAGCTCAGTCTCTAAAATTCTCTCTCTCTCTCACACACACACACACACACAAACACAAACACGGGGACGGGGGCACATAAACCCTATTTCCGAGGAGAGGGAGAGAGAAATTGAATTGATTTGAATTGCGATGAAGTGGAAACATGATGTTGTTGTTGTTGTTACAAAAAAGGAATACAATCTGGTGCAATGGCGCACAATCGCGAAAGTCCGGCTGAAATGGGTGAAGAACCGATCTCTGGACCACATCATCGACGTTCAAACCGACATGAAAGCTGCTTCCCTCATCAAAGACGGCATAATCCGATCTCCCACCGGTTATCTCACCTCCCAATCACTCCTCGATTCTCAGAGGCTGCTCGGTCTCACCATCCCCACGCTCCGCTTCATCCGGAGGTACCCCACGCTCTTCCAGGAGTACCCTCACCCAAAATACCCCTCTCTGCGCTGCTTCAAGCTCACCGAGCTGGGGATGATGATGCACCATAAGGAATTGGAGGTGTTTGAGCAGTGCGAAGCTGATACCGTCGAGAGGCTCTGCAGGCTTCTCATGATGACCCGCGCTCAAATGGTAATATGCTAATTCAACTCAACTAGATTTGAATATTAGGGCTGTAAGATGAACTAGCCGCTCGCGAGCTAAACTCGAGCTCATTCGTAGTTCGTTCGTTTTCCAAACGAATCGTGTTTGAGCTCTATAAAATTATCGGTGTTCGGTTCGCCAAGTCCGGGAACATGTTCATGAATATATATTATAAATATTTCAAAAGGTTAAATTTAAATAAGTTTTTTTTTTTTTTTCGAGCTCGAACATGTTAATTAAACGAGCATTTTTCCGTGCATCTGAATTCATACTTGAATTCACGAGTCGAGCTTGAGCCGAATTTGAGCATGATAAATTTATCGGAGCCGAGCTTGAGCTTGAACAAGAGGGAAAAAGCTTGAATTGAGCTCGAGCTCGAACATTAGTGTGTTCGACTCGATAACACACTCGATTCGGTTCGTTTACGGGCCTAGATTTGATTATTATTGTTAAAATCAAGAGTTGTTGACCCCCCATGTGTTTGATGTTTCTCCCAGCTGCCTTTGAAATCCTTACATCCATTGAAATGGGACTTTGGATTCCCAGATGATTTCGACAGAAAGTTAATCAAGAAGTATCCAGATCATCTTCGTGTGGTGAAGGGAGTGTGTGGCACCAACTTCTTGAAGCTTGTTCAATGGCGGGAAGAGTTTTGTGTTTCTGAGTTGCAGAAGATGAATGAGAAGAAGAGCATAGAAGGAGGAGGAGAATTCAAGAGGGGGAAGGCTGCATTGGAGTTCCCCATGAGATTTCCAAGGGGCTATGGAGCTCAAAACAAAGTGAAAGCATGGATGGATGACTTCCAAAACCTGCCATACATCTCTCCGTACGAGGACTCCTCGAGAATTGATCCGAACAGTGATCTGATGGAGAAGAGGGTGGTTGGGGTGCTCCATGAGTTCTTAGGCTTGACCATTTTCAAGAAGACTAGGAGAAATTACTTGAGATGCTTGAGGGAGCAGCTCAATCTTCCTCACAGGTTCACTCGCGTCTTCACCCGCTATCCGGGGATTTTTTACCTCTCCCTCAAGTGCAAGACGACCACTGTCGCCTTGAGAGAGGGCTATCAACGGGGGAGGCTGCTCGATCCACACCCTCTTGCTCGACATAGGGATAAGCTTTACTATCTTATGAGAACCGGTTTGGTGTATCGGAATAGAGCTGTGGATGTCATGCCTCCTCATCTTCATCTTCACAATGATATTGATGTGGATGTTGCAGGAGAAGAACAAGATGATGATGATGATGATGAAATCGAAGAAGAGTATTATGATGATGATGATGATGATGATGATGATGAATTGGGTTCCAATGATGATTAGCAATTTAGCATTGTTCAATTTTTTGTGGTCGTAGAATTGTTTTTGTGAAACAAGAATTTCATCATTTCATAGTAGTTTTCTTTCTTGATCTGGGCTATATTGTAATTTATCATCCAACATTTGCATGAAAATATTTTCAAAAGATCAAACACAACCAATATTTCAAATCTCTGCCGTAATCCCAATTGGGATTACAAAAGTCATTACTTTACCGAAAGAAAATAGGTCAAAAAAGTTATTTTTGTTTTTCATTGAGAGAGAGAGAGAGAAGCATCATAATCTCATCAAATTTAACTGCAGAAACATATGTACTCTTCCATGATAACAATAAGCATTCAGTTAAAAGAACTAATCCCAGGCACTGGGCCCACTTGGAAATCCTCCACCATAACTATAACCACCACCACCACCACCACCTCCTCCATAATAGTCACCGCCGCCACCACCCCCGCCGCCTCTATTGAAAGACGAATCTCTTCTGAAATCACGACTCCCGAAGCGCCCACCTCCACGCCTACCTTTACTTCCACCGTATGAAGCTCGGCTTGCAAACCTAGTCAACCAATCAGGTACCTCCTGATTCGCTTCTTGCATCAAATCAGCTAGCGGCTTTGCCATTGACATGTTATTCTCGTTGAAGAAAGCCGTAGCCAGTCCCGTCTTGCCAGCACGACCCGTCCGTCCTATGCGGTGAACATAGTCATCGATGTCATTAGGAAGGTCGAAGTTGATAACATGAGCAACGTGCGGGATGTCAAGACCACGAGCTGCCACGTCCGTTGCAACTAATATTGGCGTATTTCCACTCTTAAACGATCTTAATGCTAGCTCTCGTTCCTGTAACCACAAATCAAACAATGTCGAACGATAAATACATGGTACGGTGAAGCAACAAAAGTTCAAGTTAAGATTATGAAGAGGCTTAATGTGTAACCATGTGGGACATGAGATCAAAGAGATCAAATATGTGAACTCTTATATGATAGCAGAACAACGAAAGTCGCCTCACAATATATGATAGCCGCTAAGTTAGCCGGTGACATTAGAGACGGTGAAAAGAAACCTTATTACTAGTAGCACATTAGCCGAGTCAAGAAAAATAAATACAAGTGCACTCTTCCCACAAACTCGAAAGTAAATGCCACTGAACATGATAGAAAGCGACGTGATGAGAATTCTCGACAGCATTATTTTCTGACCTGTTGTGTTCTATCTCCATGAATTGTAGTAGCAGGAAAGCCATTCATACATAACCAGTGCTCCAACGCATCGGCTCCTTTTTTTGTTTCCACGAATACTAAAGTAAGAGCTTGCTGTCAAACATCAGGAAGCAGAAATGCTCTTACCAACAGAGATTATTAAAGAAGACAAGCTGGTTATATTATGGAAAAAAATAAAAATAAAAAATTAAGATCCTCGGTAACCAAATGAGGAAACTTACCAGACATGAGACTGCAGCTATTAATGGGATAACATGCAAGCTAAAAGTTTAAGTAATATTTTCTCGTTAACATGAATTGCAATATGTTCGTGGCGGACTTTGTCAATCACAAATAATTGATTTTTATTTATTATCAGATTTTGTATGGTTCATACGTTTGTGGGTGGGTAAATCTTTCAAGAATATACTACGAAATTTATTGAAAGAAATAATGAGATATCAAAAATCTGATTCAAGCCAACCACACACAACCATACAAATCTTTGAGTCATCAGAATATTAACCAATTTTAATAGGAAATCCAATTTATTTAAACATTGGATCTCGACCGTTATATTTGTTAACAATGAATCCTTGCACTTCTTGTTCTATCCTCCTTTTTTTTAATAAAAATCAAGTCTTCATACTTTTATTTACATGAAATCAGGTCTTGTGAATGTACTTGTGGTGGTCTATGTAATTTGGTATAAGAACCTAAATTTTATTCAAATGAAAGTCCTTGACTAGATATGAATAAAGATGGGACCTACTTTAACAAAAAGAATGAATTAGGACCCAAATGCATGTTTTTTTATATATAATCAATTCAAAGTGCTCTTCACGCTAGTCTACATTTAACAATGCTATAATTTGGTCAAATGCGAAAAAATCAAAACAAAAGGAGTAATTATAATATATTATTCACTAGAACACCAACATACCTTCCCTTGAACTCCATTTGCCCTTTGTGCATGAATAAGATCCATCAAATGGCTTCTCTTGTCACCCTCGTGAACAAATTCAACTCGCTGAACAATTAAGTCTGTACTGGAACCAACCCTTCCAACAGCCAAAAAGATGTAATTTGAAAGAAAATCCGATGCCATTCTCTGCATGCCAATAATAACAAGAAATTTCAGAAGATTATATGTAGATTATGTGAGAATTTTGATGATGGTTGCAGCATCCTCTATCTCCATTTACAATATCATTAACCAAAAAGTAACTAATATTCAGTCGGAAGTCCAAAATTGATGCTCACTTTCCTTCCATGGAGTTTCTTTTTCATTACTTAACATTGATCAAGTCATAACCAGAATTTGACATAGGTCACTTAATGCAAAAATGAAGGGTAAATTCAGTAATATTACTGGATAAAGAAACCTAGTAACGTGATTAAATGCATATGATTCACGCATCAATTTATAGACAATTCAGTGAAGGACAGCGAGAATCAAGTGAAGACTATGGAATTTAAGCTTAATTTACAACAATGACCTGGATCTCTTTTGGAAAGGTTGCACTGAATAGCATTGTCTGTCTTTCACCACGTGGTGGCATATCCATCTGCTCCACTATCTTTCTGATCTGAGGCTCAAAACCCATATCGAGCATTCTATCTGCCTCATCAAGAGCCAAGTATCTTATCATTTGTAATGAAACTTTAGCTCTCTCGAGCAAATCGACCAACCTTCCAGGAGTTGCCACCAGAATGTCTACTCCCCTCTCAAGTTCACGTAGCTGCAAACAAATTAATGACTTTTAGTCACCTGTAAGTTTTAAGAATTGTGACAAAGACGACATCAAAGCTTAGAGCCCACAACAGGCATCTATCATGAGAAGAAGAAAAATCATCTTTTACAAAATAATGAGATTGTTTTTTATGACATCTAGAGAACACTTTATTCAAAAAAAAAAAAAATCAGAAAAATTAACCTTAAAATCTTCAATCATGAGTATAACAAAAGGGTTGATGCTAGTATCCTTGTGAGACAAAATGAACTACATTCACAAGTTTCTCATTGTATATGTTCATCGGTAAATGATAAACATGTTATTTAATGGCCTAGAAATTATCCAAGTTGCAACAAACACTGCCCAGCTCCTCCATCACATGGATATGTGTTGGTTTAAAAACAAAATCTATTTAATGGACTAGAAATTATCCAAATTGCAGCAAACACTGCCCAGCTCCTCCATCGCAAGAATGTGTGTTGGTTTGGAAACAAAATCCCACATCAATTCAATAATGGGATGCTGGCCTATAAGCCAAAAGCAAAATTATGAGAGCTCAGATCCTAAGCAAACAGCATTGTGCTTATGTGAAAATTTGGAGGGTCTGCACTTTGATTTGGGACCCAACAGTGGTATCAAAGCTGCGCCCCCAAAACTTAATCAGTTGGCAATAAAATTTTCAGAGCAAAGGTCCTCAGTTGGGTGGCTCGCTAAGTGGGACTTTGTTTGAGGGAGAAGCGTTGATTGTGCAAACATAGTCCCACATTGGTTAGACAAAGGGATGGTCTTGAGAGAATAAAATAATGATTCATCTACCTAATAGGCCGAAATAAGCATAATTGGCCAGCACGTGCACATCAGCACATGTGTGTGTGTGTGTGTGTGTGTGTGAGAGAGAGAGAGAGAGAGAGAGAGAGAGAGAGTTTTCAGCTTCTAAATGTATGGCATGCAATGTAATTGGTCGGCGTATTGATCTTAATGTGTAACCTGTCTTATTTCCACGTTTGTTAATGTGTAGTATAATTGCACTAGTAAAATCAATTCATGGAGTTCAAGAAAAGGGAGAAACATAAAATCACTCAAGCATCTAGATGTTACATAAAGATGCATCAAGTAATCATAGAAAACCACATTCTGAAGTACTAAACAATTATACATCGGTCACAATATACACTTTTTTTTGCACAATAAACGAAACATGTTAATTTATTAACAAGAAATTGAACAAAATTTAGACTTAAAACTAAATAAATAACAACGATATAAACCTGTTGATTTATTGGTGCTCCGCCATAAGCAACAACTACTCTAACACCAGTTTGATACGAAAACTTTCTAGCTTCCTCGTGTATCTGCAGGTTTAATGCAACATGGCCAACAAAGATTCCTACTTAGAATTAAGTTTACAGAATAAATACAAAAACAACAACAATATTTGAATACAGAGGCCCCACCTGCACTGAGAGTTCTCTAGTAGGCGAAAGGATAAGAGCAAGCGGAAAAACAGTACGAACTCCACGCGGTCTCTGGGGAGTGTGGCCCCTCATAATTCCACTAATAATTGGGAAGCAAAAGGCGGCTGTCTTGCCAGACCCTGTCTGAGCACAAGCCATTAAATCTCGTCCAGCTAGCGAAATTGGTATTGTATGTCGCTGAACGGGAGTTGGTTTCACGTATTTACACCTGCGAATATTCAAATTAAGTGCGTCCCCCAAATCAATATCAGCAAATGTATTCACAGGTGGCGGCACGTTATCCCCACTCGTTTCAACCGGGATATCCTCATAGGCATCAAAGTTAATGCCAGTATTCTCCTGCTCGTTAAAAGCGGGCTCTGCCTCATCAACCACATCATCATTACCAAAGGGATTGACCTCCCGTTCCCTGCCACCCCAACCACCTCTACCACCTCCCCAACCCCCACTTCCACGACCACCACCACCATACCCTTGACCTTGACGTCCATAATCAGGCCTAGAACCACCCCACCGTGATCCGCTAGGGGGTCCACCATATCCAGACCTATCGTTAGAAGATTGAGGTCCACCAACTGATGGAGCAGGTGTCTCAGAACCCGGAGGTTTGTTCCTAAGGTGTGGGGGAACATAAGCCGACCTAACCAGTGCTGATGGGCGTTCATTCCCACCGCTCGTCCCAGCATTTTCCGAAGATCCACTAGCTGCATTCTCGACAGCATCTGCCCATGAAGTCATCATTTTTCCCCAAAGTTCTTCAAAAAAAAAGTTCCCAGCTTAAAGCACAAAAATCTGCGATCCCAGAGAATGTAAACAAATCAAACTCCCAACTACCGATATCACATTTCAAAAACACTTCCTTTTTCAGAAAGATTAAATCTTTCTGTAAGAAACTAGATCATGCATCACTAAAACCAAATCAATCTACCTTGCCGAAAAAATAGGGGAAAAAAAAAACTTAATTCTTCCCTAATAAAATCCAAGATGACATACTAATCAACATAAAACAGCTTAGCACTTCATAAATGCAAGCAAACACAAAAGTTGTGGGGAAAAAAAAAACAGCAAACAGAAAGGAAAAAGGAAAAAGCTCAGACCAAAAAAAAAAAAACTAAAACAATAAAACAAATCCGACTTCCTCTCCCGCTCCCTCACACACACAATAACAAACAAGAAGAAGAATTGTGAAAAAGTTGAGTACTGAACAAACTTGGATGTACAAGTATGCATGATGACAAAAAAAAAAAAAAAGAAAAAAAATGTGGGTGTAAATGCAGGGAGTACCTGAGGTAGATCAGCAAAAGATTTGGTTTTTGAAGAATCTGTTCGCAGATATATGGTAACACAATAATTATTGAAAACCCTAGCCACCAAATAAAAATAAATATAAATTCCACGAGAAAATATAGGGGGAGTTTTTCAGCTCAAAATCGGACAAAGAAACCAGAATAATTGGATTTCGGCGTGTTTTTATTACATCATATTTTTTATGTTTTTACTTTTTTACTTTTTACCCGTTTCTTTTACTTGCAAACGCGGTAAATTAAAGCGGAAGCGTCTTGCGTTTTCTACTTCGGTCAGTCAAAGTCGCGTTTACCATTTTAACTATTTCAAATTTCAAATATACTCTCAACTTTGCTACTACTCTAGTTCTAGTTTGTTTTGTTATTTTTTTGTTTTTGTTTTTTTTACTACTCTAATTAGGAGGTGTAAGTGAGTCGAGCATACTCGTGAGCTACTCGGGATCGACGCGATGAAAGCTCGAAATCGACTCGAGGTCTGTCGAGCTCGAGTTCGAGTTACTCGAGTAGTTACCGAGCTCAAGCTCTATAATAGTGAGTTCGACCGGCTCACGAAACTTATCAAGCTTTAGTGCAATTATAAGTTTACCCTTAATAATTTAATTAGTTACATATATAGCATTAATAATTAAATTATATCTATTTAAAATTAAATAAATATAAATTTTAGTTAATATTTATGCATAATCGAGTCAAACTCGATCTTGTCGAGTTTTCTATTGAGTCGAGCTCGAGCTCGAAAAATTAAAGCTCAATCGGGCTCGAGTCCAGTCGGGCTTCAAGTTTTTCTTATTGAGCTTGAACTCGATAAGATTATTACTCGACTCAACTCGATTACACCCCTAACTCTAGTTCTAGTTTAATTCAAAACTTTTAATTCAAGGGATTTTATCTATAAGTTTTTTTTTTTTACAATTTTATCTGGACTTTGATCATGGAGTCCTTGTCGGTTCGATTTATTTAAATATTTTGACTAATGTATTAATTTGCAAATATTCATTTAATATGTCATCTAGTGTATTTATTTATGTGGTATCAGTATGAGTTGGTTGTTTTTATCAACTGTTTTATGAACTATTCAACTTCTAATAGTTAGTGTATAGCACATAAAAAATTTAAGCAATATTTATATTTTGTTAGTTCATTAAAAGTTCAAGCAATGTTTAATATAAATATTAGAGGTATATATAATTAATATAGTATATATTATACATATACGCAATATGTAATGTTTATTGGGATATATGATTTATGAACTTGTAAATGGAGATTTAAATTTTTTTTGATTAAAAATAAATAAATGAATTAATAATAATAGTCCTTATCAAAAAAAAAAGTCACATGCTCTCAATTTATCCTGAAATAGGTCACAATTAGGTGAAATGTCACATTTTACATGCAACTAAATCTAAGGCTTCAGAAGCACCAACAATTATTGGCTGTATAATTTCCTTTTATTTTTAGAATTGTCAATTCAGGACCTGAAAGATGGGTTATTTATTGATTTAAGATCCGAAAAATGAAAACTCTCAATGTAAGATTCGGAAGATAAAAATTCTCAATCCAAAATCTCAAAAATCACGAATTTTGATTTTTTTTTATATTTTTTAATTAATATTGTATTAATTTTCAATGAAAATTCCTTCATTGATTATCTATTAAATCTAATAAATAAAAATTTTAAATTAATTAAAAAATAAAAAGAAATCAAAATTCGTCATTTTTGAGGTCCTGAATTGATAGTTTTCATCTTTCGGATCCTGAATTGAGAGTTTTCATATTTCAAAATCTTGAATTGATAAATTATCCATATTTCAGAGTTTTCATCTTTCGAAGTCTTGAATTGATAAATTATCCATATTTCAGATTCTGAATCTTTCTTTTTTTGGTTTGATTCTATTTCTACGTAGTTGGGTGTTCCAAAAATGAATCAATAATATTAAAAAAAATATAATGTTGTTACGGTTATTGACTTATTGTAAATCAATTGATTGAAATAATTATTATATATATATAAAAAATAGTATTTTGATTGAAATAATTATATATATAAAAAATAGTATTTTTGTGAATTTTATTGATCGGTCAAAAGCCGACTTGCGTTGGAGCTGCCAACTCTCTCTCTCTCTCTCTCTCTCTCATGCTTGGCTAACAGCCAGCAGAAGCTTCCGCGATCTCAAAAAAATCGCCATTATTGAGAATTATGGTCCAAGTCCACCCCATAGAATCTCCACTGTTGGCAATTTCTGGGCTACTTTGAAATTTCTTCGGGATTCCTGCCCATTCATTCGTCTTATTGTTCAATCCCCCTCTCTTTCTCTCGGAGGCCGTATATCGAAGAGAGAGAGAGAGAGAGAGAGAGAGAGAGAGAGAGAGAGAGAGATGGAAAGCATAACAACAGGCTGGCAAGTAATTTCGCTATGTGGGATAGCACTGTGGATTGTGATTTCTTCGAAATTGAACTTGACTCAAAAGCTCAGATCGCTTTCGCAGCCATGGGTCTCTCACCATGTCACTACTGGAACACCCATTATCATCAAGATTCAGGTTTGTTATCCGGGATTTGTTTGACTTGAAGAAATATGTATAAAGATTAGATTTTTTTAAAGATGGTATAGGCATTATCTTGAGTGGATTTTTTTTTTTCCCTGGCTTTTGCAGAAATACCAGCACAGACAGTTGGATTTATTTTTTTCTGGGTTATCCTGTGTTGTTTCAGTGCCTTTTTACACTGCCTTTCTTCCCTTGCTTTTCTGGGTAAGCCCCACCTCATATGCATAGTTATTTAATGTTTTGAGAGAATTGGAAAATTTGAGTTCTACTTTTTTTGCTAATGTTTATGGTTCTGTGTTCTAGTCTGGGCATTGCAGGTTGGCTAGGCAAATGACACTCTTGATAGCTTTCTGTGACTATGTGGGAAACTGCATGAAGGTAACTTTCTCTATTATCCATCAAATTACATCTACTTCTATCAGATGGTCTGGCATTTGTGATCCTCAATTTATGGTTATGGGCTTATAGGATGTGGTTTCTGCACCTAGACCCAGATCTCCACCTGTCAGAAGAGTAACAGCCACCAAAGATGAGGAAGATAATGCGATGGAATATGGATTACCTTCTTCACATACTCTTAATACCGTCTGCCTATCCGGGTATTGGGATTTTCTTGCATTTATTTCCTAAGTTTGCATTTTTCTCATTGATTATTTTCCTGATGTTAACTTAGGGGCAAAAAAAGAAGATAAAGATAAGTTCTGGTTCTCAAAATGTGCAGTGACTAATTGATCTAATCAAAAAATCAAATTTACACTTTTTGACCAGCATGCATTCCTCGTGGGTCGGTTTTTTCCTCTTCTAGCTAATCTTATTGAGTGTTTGTCCAGGTACCTTTTACACTACATCCTGGATTACACTGAAAGTAATGATCTCTCCATTAGAGTGGCGGGATTGATCCTGGCTTGTCTGGTCGTTGGTCTCATTGGATTTGGTAAGTTTCTTACTGTTGAAAATCATGAATTGACATTCATTGATCACAGTATAATTTGGAGTGATTTCCTCCCATTCCCTAATTCTTATATCTATTTTACCTATATAGATAGGTGCTCATTGTAACATCAAATAATGGGAATCAAGATAACAGTTACAGCCTTTGAGCAGATGCATACCAAAACTATGTTGTGTTCTTATTTCTCTCTTCATTTATACAGTGAAGTTCAAACTTTCACACTCACCTGATGCCTATGTTCCTTCAAGCTTCATGTATTAAATATTGTTATATTGTCAGGTAGGATATACCTTGGAATGCACAGCTTGATCGATATTATTTGTGGTCTGGCTTTGGGATTAGGGATCCTGGCAATATGGCTCTCTGTGTCTGAATACCTAGATAACTTCGTTGTTTCTGGTCAAAATGGTAAGAATGCTGATCCCCTTCCGCTGAACATGCCTGTGCACCAATTGATTTGAGGAAATTAGTAGCAGGCGCATTTTTCCTTTTTTTTTTTTTTTTTAATTTCTAATGTCACTATCCTCGGTTTATGCTACTTGTTGGCTGGACCAGCAATAATATTTAGCCATGCAAAAAATGAAAATTAGGCTTAAAGTCAGATAATTGCTAATGCACGGATCACCTAAATATGTAAAGTTGGTTAGTTAATAGAGAGATTGTCAAACTATGAAGAAAATTGATAATTTCGGTTAACTGTTCAATTTAAAGTTACTGCTTGGATGATGCATCTATATTTCCAATGTTGGTTCAGATTTTTATTTGAGTTTTTGTGTGCAGTTGTATCTTTCTGGGCCGCCCTATGCTTCTTGTTACTCTTTGCATACCCGACTCCTGAACTTCCAACACCAAGTTTTGAGTATCACACAGCCTTCAATGGTGTTGTCCTGGGTATTGTAAGTGCAGCCTTCCTATTTCTAGTATGTGTTTTTACAATGCTTGTTATATCTGCTCAGATGCTTTGAACTGGCATGAAGGGATCTCTGAATATTTCCTATTTCATGTTAGCACGCTATAGCTTCTTATACTTTGCATAATTAACAAAATATTTCCGGTGTCACCAGATGAACTTTCCATTATGCACTTTCAGCCTTTCTCTTTCTATGTCGAGTCTCTTGGCAAGTATCATTAACTGGAAATTATATGATCCAGGTGATTGGTGTCCACCAGACATTCCATCAGTTTCACCATGAGAATGTTGCTCGTGTATTTTCCCCTCAGCTTACATTTCCTGCCTTTGTGGGTAGAATACTACTAGGAATCTCAACAATCCTTCTTGTGAAGTTCTGTAGCAAGGCTCTTGCCAAATGGATTCTTCCAATTCTTGCGAATACTTTGGGCATCCCAATAAGATCAACAAGCTATGTACCTACCTTAAATGGAACCTCTGCTGATAAGAAGTCTGATGAAATGAAGCAGTCAGGTTATCTCCAGAAAGTGTTTCTTTTCTCCAAGCAGACGTCATTTGATGTGGATACTGGCATAAGGCTCCTTCAGTATGCTGGTCTTGCCTGGTCTGTTGTTGACCTCGTACCTTCTGTGTTCTCTCAGCTGGGCTTGTGAACCCAGAATTCTGATGTTTAATAGAAGCATTTCCTTTTTCCTTTAATTCTATTTTGTATTTTTCTTTGGGTTTCCCAGGTAGTGGTGGTGGTGGATGATTCTCCACTGTATGAGTATGGCCAAGAATATTGGTTCTGCTATATGCTTATTAATGTATAGAGACCTTTCCAAATTTTGTGGCAATTTATGATCCATTACAGTGTTATGGTCAAACTTTTGGAAACAAGATGCTTGCTTGTCCAATGGAATTTCTTTTCATTGGTGGATTTTCATATGAGGCCGTGTGATATGTACGTAAGAAAATTTAACTGCGCCATATTCTCCATCAACAAGAACGCCCAAGGTGCATTTCCATTTTCTCTCTACTGTACCTTTTTGCTCGCGTATGTTGCCTGATATTTCGACCTACCTGCCACTAGAAATTGGAATACCTAACATTAGCTTGTCCTTCTTCTCTGAATCAGAGCTGCTGTATCCTTGTTGAACTGTAATTTGAGAACAATTTGTCTGCAGGGACCACTCCCTACCTGTTAATCTATTCTAAACTGTTTCCTAGAAATTTAGGTGCTATATCTCCGCATGCAAATGCAGCCAGAATGAATGGTATACTCAATTGTCAAAATGCTTGTTATTGAACTTATGGTGTTACTAGAAGGGTGCTCATCTCGTATAATTGTTAGAACTGCACAAGCTTGATTATTCCATTGTTTTGTCAGAAGTGCAGAAAGCTGAATCACGTATTAGTACAGTTTATCCTAGACGCACGCGTGACTGTTCTAAAAATATTATATGATCTGGCAAATTGCTTGCCTCTTCTTAAAGGATAGTACATAAGTTGTCCTAAACATAAATAGAAATGGAGAAAAAGAGAACACCCTTTTACAGTTGGCTACAGAAATTAATGATAATCTTTTGTTTGACTGAAGCTGCATTAACTGCTGCCTCTTCCCTTCATGACATGCCTCCTTAACCCTGGAATGTGAACATTAGTGATGTAATCTTTCCAGTCTATGTTCTCAACATCAAATCCAAACTGTTGTCTCTCTTCCTTCGACATGCATCCCATCAATCTCTTGGTGTTGCTGTTATCGAACCTGCCATTTTTTACACGTCTTTTTAACTATTTGAAGCATCAGAGAAATATAGGATAATGCCAAGATTTAGTTGATTTTACCTTCCGCCATAGAATGTATATGATTCATAGATGCTTGCTAGATACTTTGCTTGTTCCACTGATTTCCTGCAGATAAGTTCGAGCTTTTGGGACAACTTCCCGTCAAGGTTGGCCAGAGCTCCTAATCCGGTTCTTTTGATTGCGTGCCTCCAGAGGTGAGCAGAGAAATCTTCCATGGAGCTGAATAGCTTCATTTTTGGAACACGAACTGGGCTCCCTGTCGAATCCATGACAGGTGAGGAACTGAAGTGCTCGTGGAGCAATGTGGCCAGGTCCCTGAAAACTAATGGGTTGACAACAGATGATGCAACCTGATAGATACTACACTCTGGTTTTCCAGCTGCTCCATGCTTTGCCATGGCTGCCAAGGTTGCGTTAACAACCATATCCGCCGGAACCTGAACCAACTCATTTTCTCAGTTACCGGCTTTGAAGTCCCAAACAGGTAAACTGTAACAGACTTCAACTTCTTGTAGAGAAACTACTAGGAATCAATATACTTTTATCAACTTTAGCATGGCTACTTACTACATCAAGAGCTCCGTTGGGGTCGACAAGAAATCCCGTGAGCTGCCCCTTCCCATACTGCAGAATGATTGGATCCATCATCCTGGTCAATATACATTTATGTTAGTTAAAAATAAATCTCTTACGTTCATCCAGAATGCATCTGTGGGTACCTGTTTCCTTCCATCCATCCGGGGAATGGTTCTTTGTGTGTGCTCTCGATGACACTGGGTCTAATCACGACTACTGGTATGTCGCCCCTTAAATTATCTATCATCATTTCTCCCATTGCCTTTGTGAACACGTATGTATCTTGCCAACCAAATTTCTTAGCCCTGATAGATCACGGGTTTTGGATATGCAATTAGGATTTACTTGAAGAGATCTTGATATCCTTACATTTTAATGATAGACTTAGATTACATATTACCTCTGCATTCCTAGTTCTTTCATTTTCTGAAGCAGTGAATCATCTCCGAGAGCATTTTTTGCTTCCACAACTATCTTTATTTCATCTTCAACACTCAATTCGGGAAGTGTTGCATGATGGTTGCCATAAACAATGGTCTCACCTAGTATACTTTCACCTATGCAGAAGGGTTTTTCCATAATTCTGCCTTGCCTCTGTCCATTTACGTAAGCTGGTGAAAATAGGTCGAAAAATGTAGAACTTGTTAGATTTACTTACCTATAATGTGCAAATTTATAGAGACTGGTATGATTTTAGGAAGTTTGTTAGAAGTAGTTGGACACTATTAGGATGGACATTTCATAACTGTGCTTCACTTAATCTTTACTTGCCTGTTGATACTTGTAGGAAAAGCTTCAGTTTCAGGCATTGTTTGGCGAAGCTCATGAGTCGAGTCGGGCCGCCTGTGTTTATGTCAAGAGCTGTATCATACCTGGAATCATTCAAATTATTTACTTGAAAATCATCAGTGATCAACCTATACTTGAATGAGAAGCAGTAGTAGTATGAATTCATAACCTTTCATCAAAAGTGGTATTTGCTGCAGAATTTATGATCACATCAACCTCTCTAGCCATGAATTCAGCTGCATCTTCATCTAATCCAAGATTAGTTTCGCAGACGTTTCCAACCACAGGAATTAATTTACTCAACATGAAAGTTTGATAAGATTTCCCATGAATTTGCTTCAGATTCTTGAAAATCTCTGCATTGATGATCTACAGCACACACACACACACACTTATCAGAAACTTCTGCACAAAAAGTGACAGAAAAAATGAAGAATATCATACTTCATTTTTCAATCTCTCTGCCACAGCTTCTTTGTTCTTGGCCTTGATCAAGACAAATATCTTATGAACATCAGGAGCTGTCCGTAGCATTTTCTCGATGAGAACTGAAACTCAGACAACCGAAGTAGTTAAAACGGCTAGCTAGTACAAACGTTTCTGAGGAATCGAAAAAAGGTAAGAAAACAGAGACGATACCTTTGCCCAGAAATCCAGTTGCACCAGTGATGAGAAAGGTTTTCCCTCTTAGAAATTTGACAATGCCAATCCCTTCATCATGCATCTCCAAATCCTTCCCGTTCGGGCTTAAGACTAAACTCCCGGCTTCCATCAACGGTGATCCGTGATCTTGGCTCGTCAAAACGGAAGAAATCCCAGTAGACTTGATAGCATGGCTACCACTCTGGCAGCAGACCATGCTGCTTCTATTTCGCGAAGAAACCCTCCCGTGCTTAAACTTGGACGCTCTGACGACGCTGCTCGATGCAATGGAGATGGAGGAACTCAGAGAGAAAGCCTCCATTGTTGCAGAAGGGAAATTAGTAAACAAAAAAAGGATGCAAGATAATCCTAAGCTCTTTTGATAACAAGTGGTAGGTTTGCCAAGTTAGCTACTCTTCTTTTTCTTTTTTCCCTTTTTCTTCTATATTTTTTCTTTCTTTCTTTCTTCTAACAAACTATATTGTTTTAAGATATGAGTTTGGTTAGATTAAGAAGGGTGGACAAAGAGTGAGGAGTGTGAATGAAAATTGTGGAATTGTTAATGATTTTAAGGAGTGTGGAGATGAGAATTAGGAGGATAACAAGAAGGCTCTCTTTTTGCCACCTCCTCTTCACACATGCTTACATTGAAGCGACTAATTTGGTGGAAAGTTGATTATTTTTTTGTCTTAATTTAGTCACCTCATACACCAAAAATAATGAATTGAATAAACCAGAATAAAGGGTGTGAGATTCTGACTGGATTTTCACTTTTCTTGACAAAATGAAACAAGCATCACATATAGTGAAAAATTGCCATTTTGTTCCAATAATCCCTACATATAATTGAAATCTCATTCAGATAACGGCAAACAAATCATACTTGCATCACAAAAACTCACATCCCTCAAGCTCTACTTTTCCCCTCCAATTATTTTATATATATATCCTAAATATGCATCAATTTAAATCCTAAGCAAAGATCTTAGCTAATTAATAGACCAACATCTGAGATTATGGCAAATGCCCTTTTCCCTGCTACTCTCCAGTTGTAGAAGAACTTCACTCCTTTGAAACACATCTAGGGCAGTCACACTTGAAACCGTATCCTTCGTACAGGAATTTTTGCCGAGCCTCATAACTCATGCTGGCGTCAAGGTAGCATATTCGCAGCTCTTCCCCTGCAATGAGAAAACGTCCGTGCATTAGTTCACCGGTTTTTGAAAGTGTGATTCTTTTCTACTTAAAAGGGAAGATATGAAAACAAGATAGTGAACGCAAAGAAACATGCAACCTACTTGAGTGTGAGGCACCCAGATGATCTGCGAAAAGTTACTCTAGAGGATTTCTAATCTTTTACAAACACTTCATTGCTATTGGAGAAAAAATCAAAACACAAACAAACAAAAGAAAAGAAACCAACTCAAAACACTTTTTCAATCTTTCTATGTTAACATACTTTTAGAGGTGGTGCAAAATAAAAAGGAAAGATCTTTCAGAAGTAATCAGCTTGTAAATGTCCGCATGCGACCATCCTATAAATAATAGGAAAATATGAGCCACCTTGGTATCCAGATACATGTAAGAAAAGTATTCAGAGTGTTTGCTAAGTGAATAAATGGCAAGCTACCATGAAGAACCTCCTTAGAAAATCAAATATTCCAGATAAAACTATAAACAAAGGAAATAAATCAAGCTTAGTCAAAATAAAGTACCTTCTTCGATGTCACGGAGAGCCACCATTTTACCTTCCGCATCTTCGCTCCATACAAAATTTACATTAGGATCTGCAATAAAAGGGAAAAATGCCATGCTCATTTATCAGCAATATTACAAATTGTATTTTATCAAAAAATAATGAATTGTATTTTACTTGGTGTTTATGTATCTTAATTGCCAAATAATGGAAGTTAAGGAGACTGTTACAGTTCAAACAGGTAGAAATGATAAGGATGGTTATAGTAAATATTCGATTGAAGCTTACTGAACAAGACCTTCTTTGGTTAATAAGAGAAATGTAAGCACTGAGATTGCCAGAAACTAGAGATCTTACCACAAGAATGATTGTAAAAGGATGGAAGCATATAAATGGCATTTCCAACACCAGCTTCTCCTACTACAGATGCTGCTGCTGAAGAATGAAGATCTTCATATGATTGTACTGGCAGTTCAACACGGAAGGCATTGACCCGTATTCGTGTCAAAACATCAGCATACCATTCTTCAGTCAGAACTATATTCTCAGGTCAAGGAAACAACAAAATTGTTTACGTGCAGAGATAGCCCATGGTGCACCAAGCACGAAGGCCTCTGGAAACATGGGCACAAGTCGAATAAAATATTATAAAATGTAAAAATTATAGGTTGTGTTATTGAACTACTAAAAAGCGAGATAAGCATCACAACTACTAATTCACAATTGGCAAGCAAAAAGCCACCCATGAAACAAGTAATCAATTTATCATGAATCTTGACAAGGAAAAACACCCATGCAAACTTAATAGAAGATAGGACTCTCACTCTAGGAGTTTAGGACAAGAAGTTCCATACTTGCAATTGACAAGGAAAAATAACCATGCAGGCATGCACAAAGCAACAAAGGTAAATAAGTTCTAGGGTTTTGTTTTTGTTTCTTTTACTGTTGTAATATCAACTTTAAAGAAACTGATGTTTAAAAAAGGGAATGGGAAACATTTTATGCAAAATCAAGACATGCACCTTGTAGCACTTAGGCAAATTCAAAAAAGGCGCACAAGTGGCGTGCCCGCCTCTCAGGCCTTCAGAGCACCTTTATGATGCAGGAAAGACATAAAAGCTATCATGAAATCATTCAAGAGTCTCTCTCTATCTCACTTTGGGTGAGGGTGCTTAATGAATTCATTCATTCACAAACATCACTTCATGAGGATACATGACAGCAGCTCCTCATTCTCTTCCTCTCCCTTAGTAGCTGAGCCCTTTGACTCATCCTTCTCTACCTTAATATCTGCACCATCGAGAATGCTGTAGAGCAGGGAAAATTCCTCTTTTATCTGAGAACAATTACACACAGAAATGAAGAAGAAATTAATTCATGACTATGGCTTAAATCAAGAAGTAAAATTTTCAACTTGAGCAAAATGGAGCCTCTCTTTTTCATAGATATAGATAAATTTGAATGAGAAAGGACCTTACCTAGATTAATTTCTTAAAACTACAAAAAAAAGCTTAAATATGAGGGGAGAAAAAGCATTGAATGTAAGCAACATAACTACGGCTGGGAATGGGTAAGAGTCCACGAACTATCTAAATTGATACAGAGAAAACACAACCAATATTAGACATCTGTGTAAGTGGAAAACCAAAATTATGTAAAACTCATGCAAGGATTCCCTAGATATTCTTTTATTACTCGGACAATCAGACTATAACTGCCATCAATTCGACCAAGAAATCCAGGTTTAAGACCTATAACAAACAAAACAAGAAGGATAGCAAATAATCACACACAATAAAAACTAGGTTAGAATGAGCTAGTGTGGCCAGGAGAAGGTCAGTTCAAAAATAGATAGATAGCATTTCAAATATACCTTATGATTCCATAGACTTTCTGCATATACTCTGCTTCTGATAAAATACACTCGTAAACATCATACCTACATCTATGATCTTCTCCAAGTTCAAAGATTTTCTTAAGGTAGACACCTTTTTCCTTAAGCATAAGAAAGCAATCGCGGAAACTGAAGAATCTTACCAGAGAAATTTTTTCTAGTGTCAAACTCTCTCCATGAAGTAAATCAAACATGGCAGTAGGGATCTTCCTTGCAATAATTTGACAGGCAAACCGCTTGACCATAAGAGGATATTTTAGACCCCGTTCTCTACAACAGGAGAAGTAGTGAGTATCCAATATCATCACATAACTTGAAATGAGCTAAATAAAGATATTCATACCGGCAGTATTCATGAAAGCTTGACCAGTCTACCTGCTTCTCAACGTCGTAAAACTTCTGATGTCGTGAAGCAAAGATTATAAGTTAATAAACTCAAGATATAGAACAAACAACAAACCATAAGCTGATCAAAATATTCAATATCAAAGAGATGCCATTAGGGTATCACTAAAAAATGCACAGAAAATTGAAATATATCAAATGCAATATTACTACAACCTCAACATAATGATTTACATATTTTTCTAGTTTTGTTCTACAGCATATCAATTAAATATAAAATTAGTACTTCCAAATTGAGACCACACCCTCAAACTCAACGAAAAAACACAATCCCATTCTAAACCCTACGAAAAAACAGAAATATGAACGCCGTACGTATGTGCAATGATGATTACCTTCGAGCTCTGTTCACACAGTTCGCTGCAGAAGGACACCGTGGGAGAAGGTTCGGCGCCGCTGTCGCGTTTTGGGAGTCGCCTGAGACAGTAATTGCAGACGCAGTTCATCATAGAGAGGTACGGGTGCGCAACGACAGGTTTCGCAGAGTGGAGGACTTCGCCGGCGGCGAGATTTTGCAAAGCGAACGCGGCCCGGCCCACATTCTTGGTCGGCGCGACGCCGACTGGAGGCGGAGTGTAGAGAGGCTTCTTTGGTTCGGAGGCGGCGGCCGACTCGGTGGCGGAAGTGGAGAAGGATGAGAGAAACGGCAGCGCTCTGGCGCGACGGTGGTGGAGGGTTTTGAGATCGAAAGCTTGACGGCTGAAACGGGCTAAGCGCGACATTTTTTCGCAGCTGTGTGTGTGTGTGTGTGTGTGTGAGAGAGAGAGAGAGAGAGAGAGAGTGAGTTTGAGTGTGAGTCTGCTAAATGGCTAAATGGTGATACGCCTAGTTTTCATATTACTAAAATCTTAATTTTTAAATTGAATAATATGAATATATGATTCTCATTTTTTTTATATTATTAATTTTTTTCCTTCTTATAATCCTCTTATCCTTAAATTTTAGATACTATAAGAAAAAATAAATACTTCCACTATCTTATTTTGATTGTTATTTTAATTTTTTTATATTTAGAATAAATAATTAATTTTATGAACTAATATACTCATTCGAGTCATTCTCATATATGACATAAAATTGTATTCACTTATATTTTCCTAAAATAGAGTTTGGGATAGAGTTAAAGTTGAAGGAGAGAGTGTGTGGAAATATATAAAACAACAAATATTTTGACACGAAATAAAAAAAAATTAAAACAACAATCATAGTGAAACGGAAATAGTAGCTCATAATATCATGCAAATCCTCTTCTTCACTATATAATGAGCTGTGTTTGAATAGTGGGGTTTTAACTGTAAATTAGTATAGATTAGGGTTAAGGGTCACATAACCCATTGATTATTATCAACGTCTCATATAGTCCCTTCAACTATTTAGGTCATGTAGTCTCTTCGACTATTAATGGAATGGGTTATGTGATCCAAATAGTCGAATGAGGCAATGAGGACCACTTTTAATAGCCGAATGAGTTATGTGGCCCAAATAATCGGAGGGGACAGTGTGAGTTCCCAACAATAATCAAAGGGTTATGAGGCTCTTAACCGGCTATATAAATAAAAGCGAAAAGTTGAGTTTTATTTATAAAAAAAAAGTTGGGGGCGTGTTCAATTGAGATTTTATTAGATTTTAAAGGACTTTAAAAAGTCCATTGATTTATAAAATCCATAGACTCCACATGGAGTCTCCCTGACACGGACGATTTTAATGGATTTAAAATCCTTCTTCACAGCGGTCGCTAGGACACAGCGAGCGCTGAGTATGTAATCCAGCGTCCGCTGGAAGCTAGCGGCCACTGGGAATTCAAGAAAAATCTACATATATTTTTTTTTTCATGCAAGAAACTCAAAAAATCAAAGTCAAATCCAATCAATAATGAGTACACGTGTACCAAAACAACGAGAAACAGTAGCAAAGAGAGTAACTTTGTGAGAAGAATATAATGTAGTTGAACAATTAATTTTTCTCCTCAAAACAAATTGAAGAAGAATGATAAAAAAATACGTGAATGGGGTTATTTATGGATACGACCGACTCTAGCCTAGTGATCGCTGGACCTCAGCGGTCGCTGGGAAATTGACCGACTTATTCCCAGCAACCGCCGGAAGCCAGCTACCGCTGGAGTACCCTCAGCGGCTGCTGGGGTACACCGCGCGCTGTGGGTGTCCGAATTCAACTCCTCAGCGGCCACTGGAGTACACCGCGCGCTGGGTTTTAAGAATCCATGAAAATCTCGTGTGCAAATGTCAGATTTCATCATTTGTATTTTTTACGTGATTTTGAAGTGAAATCCAATAGAATCAATTACTTTTTAAAGTTCATGCAGTTTTGAATACAGTTGGATTTTTATAGACATTTGAAAACCTCTGGATTTTTAAAGATTGAATATACCTGAATTTTAAAAGTCACACAAAATCCTACAGAATCTCAATTGAATACACCCCCTTAATTTTGTTTAAAAAAATGACATTCTACAAATTCGAAATAAAAAATTCACATTTTTCACATATTTATCCTCATTTAATGCATTTAAATATCTATATTTAATTCATTTAATATATTCACACATTGATGTATTAGGTAATTTAATTAGTTTATTAATTAATTTGTAAATGACATTTATGTAGAAACGGGGAGTAAAAGATATAAACTCGATTCTTCTAGAAATATAAAGATAGTTCAATTGAATTACACGTATCCCCCATTGACCCGAATAATCTGCCCGTTTACCCACTGACCCGCATCCGTAGCCAGAAATCCCACCACCGGAGCCACGTCATCCGTCTCCCCAAGGCGGCCAAACGGGCACTCCGCCACCGCCTTTTTTATCGCCTCCTCCGTCTTCCCGGCGAAGAACATCTCCGTCGCGACAGGCCCCGGCGCCACCGCATTCGCAGTTATTCCCGTTCCCTTCAACTCCTTGGCTAAAATCCTCACCATAGCCTCCACCGCCGCCTTCGACGCCGTGTAAGCCACGTAACCCGGCCTCAGCGACGCCACCAGCGACGAAGTCAAGCAAATGATCCTTCCCCCTCCGCCGCGCTTTATCCTGTTGAGAATCAGTTCAGTTTCCAGCAGAATTAAGCGAATCGACAGATCAATTACCTGTTAGCGGCTTCTCTGCAGCATAGGAAGGCGCCTCGCGAGTTAATCGCGAAGGTGCTGTCGAAATCTTCGACGGCGGTGTCGGCGAGCGAGGGGTACTTGGGGTCCAGTACGCCGGCTGAGTTCACAAGGATGTGAACCTCCGAGTTGAAGGCCGATTCCGCCGCGTCGAACAGCGATTTAACCTGCTCCGGAGCGGAGATATCGGCTCGGAAGGTGGCCGCGCGGACGTCGGAGCCGGTGTTGA
The DNA here is from genome assembly GCA_026008535.1 of Perilla frutescens. NCBI lineage: Eukaryota > Viridiplantae > Streptophyta > Magnoliopsida > Lamiales > Lamiaceae > Perilla > Perilla frutescens. The sequence goes on along the minus strand of BRKX01000020.1, from coordinate 376,100 downwards.
TTTGGGCGGCCAGTGACTCGGCTTGAGCGGAGTTGGAGGAGTAGTTGATGACAACTCTGGCGCCGAGGGAAGCCAAATGCAGGGCGATGGCGCGCCCGATTCCGCGTGAGGCGCCGGTGACAATGGCGACTCTATCTCCGAGTGGCTGCGCGGCGGCGCTTGATGTAGCCATGGGATTCCGACGATTTCACTGTACAAGTTGGTGATGACCGATTGTAAAATAGTAGACTTAAACGGAGATCAAATGATCAAATATGTGGCGTAAATTGCTTGCATGTACATTATATACTATATTGTAATGTGAGATGCGGATGGGATCCTCTGTTTCAGACTTGGTGTTTCAATCCGTATTCCGCGATCAAATTTATAAGATTTTCTTCCATTTTTTTTCATCAATTTTAATTTATTATGTTTTAGTTTAATTTTATGATTATTTTTAGGTTCGCCCCACCCAATTAGGGTTTATAATTATTTTTTCGTATTTAATTTTCAAAGAAATAATTATTATGGTTGATTATTTAAAAAATATGATTTATAATTTATAAAATTTCAATTTTTTGCTGATAGATGTGACTAGGTCGATTATGTTATAATTAATTTTTATTTTTATAATATCTATTATTAAACTTGTTAAATTGATCGTGGAATACGAGTTGGAGCACCAAATCTGGAATAGAGGATCACATCCCGTGAGATGGCTGCGGTGCATCCCATCTTTGCATGCGATGTGTGTTTCGGACTCATCAATTTTCAAATATTTGCAGTTTGTCTAAATATAAAAGTTTTGGACAAAAATTTCGTGCCATCAAAAAAAATTTATCGTAACACTCCAACTAACATATTGTGATACTCTGAAATTGAAATTATTTTATCGAACGGTCGATAAATATTGGAAATAGCCCAGATTGATTGTAAATAGGAGGGGGTGCAATTGTTAGAATTTTCCCTATATTGTATAGGACAATACATGAGATTAACGCATGTAGGTAAATCGCATACAAAATCATCTATTGCATATTTGGTGTTAGCATTTTCTATTACACACTCGATTTTTTAAAAAAAAAATTATTTGATTTTAATTTATCGTGCTTTAGTTTTATTCTACATTTATTATTTAGAGTTCATTCTATCCAATTAGAGTTTAGTATACTTTTTTAGTATTTAATTTTTTAAATAATCAATTAATATACTAAAAATTTAAAATTAAATGCTAAAAAATTATAGTGCATTATAATTCGATAGGATGAACCTAAATAATAAATGTAAATTAAACTAAAGTATAAGAAATTGAATTCGAAGAAAAAAAAAGAAAAAACTCAAAAAAATCGAATGTATAATATAGGATTCTAGCTGGGTAAATCATGACATGTATCTCAGGCTCAGTGGAGGTAAATCCGGAATTTTTGTTTTTTTTTTTACTGATTTGAATGCCGCTAGCATTCAAGTGATTATTTGAATGATTTTCCTGATTTGCAGATTTTGAGTGATTCGCTTAGTGATTTTGGCTCAAATTGCTCGTGCTGAATTTGCTGAGTGATTTCTATTAAATTTATTTAATTGTGAGAATCATGAAGAAGTTAATCATTAACTTTTAGCCAGTTGTTATGGAATGTTATTGTTTTTTTTTTTTTTTTTTTTTTTTTTTTTTTTTTTTTAACATTATTGGTTGGATTCAAATAAAGGAGCAAAGATCTAACTCCAATTTTGTGTGTCAACCGCATGTCAATATTAAAATTATATATTATTAATAATATTTTTTATAAAAAAAACAAAATAATATTTTTTATAAAAATAAAATTTATTATATTATAAATAATCATAATTAATATTTATTGCTAAAAATTGAAATTTTAAAAAATTATATATCTTAAGTTTGGAATAATCAACCCCAAAAAAAATCATATTAACTAAAAATGAAAATTACAAATTTTAAAAAATAATTATAAACCCTAAATAAAATAGTAAAATTATACTAAACCTAATGAAATTAGACTTGAATAAAAAAATGAAAGAAAAAGTAATAATTTGAAATTTGATACAGATTGATACATGCAAATTGAAACTGGAAAATCTCAAGTGCAAATAAAGATGCTAGAATATTGGGAAGTGGTGTGTATTGATGTTAAATTTTCAGAATGTATTAAATTGATGGTTTTTTGTGTAAAAATTTAAAGTTCACGTTAAGAACCAAGAACCAAAAATGAAATTGTTATTTATCTCTCTCAATACATAGCTAAGTTTGTACGAAAACAAAAATGAAATTATTATTTATCTTACTAGAAACCACAATATGGATAAGATATACGATTTATCTTTTCACAATCACCTCAATCCCACTACGATATATGTTGCGATTTAGACTAAGATATATATTGCGATTTACCTTTTCATGCTATGATTTACTTCCATCGTGCCATGATTTACCACCTCACAATCCCACTACGATATATGTTTCGATTTAGACTAAGATACATATTACGATTTACCTTTTCATGCTATGATTTACTTCCATCGTGCCATGATTTACCTCCCGAAAATGGCGTCTTCCTATCCTTTCTTACCCACTTTTACAACCATGCACTCTACTAGTCTCTACTTATGATTTATTTAATCTAGACAAAACGTAGAAATACTTAGTTTGTACAAACTCAACACCTTACTTGGGAGTTATGCCAACATTAGCAAATAAACACCAATAAAAAGCGAGAATTAGAAGCAACTAAGCATTAATCCATATAATCTACAAGATACCAGCATCACCGGCCTTCAGCTCCGGCTCCTCGAGCCATACGGAGAGTAAGACCTCTCTCGGTGCCTCCTCCGCCCTCTAGGCGAAATGGATCTGCGTTCACAACCAAAAAAATGTGCCTTTTTAACTATTACAAAATTTTATCGCCAAATGTAATGTGCCGGTGACTCGCATTTACCATACCTGGAGTAATGTCTTCCTCTCGAAGAGGGAGAGTAATAACCAGGGCTAGGGCTCGGGGTGTATGATCGTCTATAGCTTGGTGAGGGGGAGTAAGAACGCCCGTAGCGAGGTGATCTGGAGTATCGTGCAGAGGACCTTCGTCTACAAAGACATTAGTAATTTAGCAGTATAAATCATAGACATTAGTAGTAGAAATCATATGATAAACTAGGAAGGAAGTCCACTCACCTGCTGCTGCGCTCTCGTGCCCTCATCTCTGAAGGCAGTTTTCTGTTTTCCTCAGCAAACACGACAGTCAACTCACGCCCGAGAAGAACCTGACCATCCATCTGGTACTTGGCTTCAGCTGCATCATCGGGGTGAACATATTGCACGAAGCCAAACCCGCGTGGCTCCCTGCATGACATAAATAATTCCAGGTAGGATGTAAATGGAATCCAACAAACACACCTTTTGCTTCCCAGTAGTCGTCTGAAAGCTATGAATATTCAGGCGAGCGAGCGAACCCTACTGCAAAGCAATTACTACTAGTAGCTAACCTTGTGAGAGAGTGCAAGGTTAAGACATGAATTCCTTCAAGACTTGAACTTGGTCATACAAGACTTGAACTTGGTCATAATTGTATACATACACACTCAACGTTTGCTTCAATCTTCAAGTTCATTAAGATGATCTTCATCTCTAACTACTTCATTCTTCTCTTCATCACTTTCAAATAACAACATAACTCTATGCGAAACTTGTTGAACACAGTCACAGAAGAAAACAAATGCCAATGTTTTTACTTTAGCCTCATCTCTCATCCAAACAAGAGATTGAATAACAGAGATGCTCACCCTGTGTAATAGTCACGCGGTAAGTAAATGTCCTTGACTGGGCCAAATTCCCCAAATCGACTACGAAGATCGTCAGGCCTGGAACATATATAGGCCAGCAACAAAGTTTAGAAGAATCCCTCATGCTAATAATACAGTAACTGATTGTAACCAAGCACAAAGTACAAATACTAAAATCCCAGTGAAAACTTACATAAAACTAGTAATTCAGGCACATTTAAAGATAAAGAAAATACGATAAGAGAGCAAGCACACCTGCAATCGCGGCGAAGATTGCGGACGAGGAGACTAGTTGGGAGATCTCTCCCGCGGCTTCGGTAACGGTCCCTTGAATAGCTCCTGCTGCTATAACCCCTACGAGGTGGAGATGGACTTCTGCTGTATCTTCTACCCATTTTTTCCTTCGCCCTATTTCACATTAAACATTAGATTAGATGGAAAATAAATAATCACAAAATGGTCTATGAAATTAAGGAAGATCTACATATACCATTCATGACTAAACTCAATAAAAAAAAGGTAAAAACAACAACTGCTAAAAATTTAATCTTAAAAGCTAAAGCATCCCAAAAACTTAGATGGCAAATATATCATCACAAAATGATCCATGAAATTAAGCAAGCTCTACATATACCATTCATGACTAAACTTAATAATAATAAAAAAAGAAGTAAAAACAACAACTGCTAAAAATTTAATCTTAAAAGCTAAAGCATCCCAAAAAATTAGATGGCAAATATATCATCACAAAATGATCCATGTAATGATGTAATTAAGCAAACTCTACATATACCATTCGTGACTAAACTTAATAATAATAAAAAAAGAAGTAAAAACAACAGCAGCTAAAAATTTAATCTTAAAAAAGCTAAAGCATCCCAAAAATACTATAAATTAGAGTGGAGAGAAAATATAGCTATGAAATTAAGGAAGTTCCACATATGTACCATTCATGACTACACTCAATCAACAAAAAAAATGAAGTAAAAACAACAGCACCTAAAAATTTAATCTCCAAAAAATTAAAAATTAGAGTAGAGGGAAAATATAGCATCACAAAACGGCGTACGAAATTAAGGAAGCTCTACATATATACTGATATACAATTCATGACTAAACTCAACAAAAAAAAGCAGCAGCAAAAACAACATCAGCTAAAAATCTAATCATAGAAAAGCTAAATCATCCCAAAAAATAAAAGGTAAGACATGAAGATCATACCAGAGAAACGAATTACGATCGCAGCAGGTCACCAAGTTAGAGATTGAATTATTTTCTCTCTCTTCAATTCGATCCGATGATCTATTTATATAGCGAAGGTGGAGATTAGTTTAGATGCTTCTGGAGAAGCTTCTCTTCAGATTGGGCTTCTAGGCCCATTAACTTTTAATATTGGGCCCAATACTTTTTCCTAATTTTTATCGGGATAATTTCACTTTTAATCGCACAGTTTCGAATTTCAAACCTTTGTTTTTTTTTATTATTTTTAATTTAATTTATTATTATTTTATTTAATTAATTTTTTTTATTTAGGGTTAATCCATCCCTAATTAGAGTATATTAATTTTTTTTAATTAAAAATAAAATTTAATTATGCAACACCAATTGGAATATGAATGACAACAGAAGAGGATCTGACCGACTTTTGATTCATGGTCAAAATATTTTTAGTCCCGTATATTTTTTTTTTTACTTTTTTGGTACTAAAACTAACAACTTACCTCACAACTGCTCGGAGATATAAATTTTGGAACCATAACAGTCTAAAAATAAAATTTGGGACCATAAAAGTCGAGAACATTATATTATGTGCATTGTAATCGCTTTATATAATATAATTATTTAATGTTGATTTTATTTTTCTAACAAAACATCCAATCATATTTTCATTCTCTACATTTTTTTATCTCAATCTTTTATCCTAAATTTCATTTTCTCGACTTTTGTGATCCAAGATTTTATTTTATTTTGATAAATTTTATTCCAAAATTAACATCCCCGAACATTATGAGTTAAGTTGTTAAATTTGAGAACAAAAAAATTGAAAAAATAAAATTTGAAACAAAAAAAATATCGAGTAAATAAATTTTGGTACCCAAAAAGTCAAATACGGAACTAAAAATATTTTGATAATATTCTAATGGAATAAAAAAATGAAATTATCAATTTTTATCATTTTCATATTTTTAACATTACAATTAATTAATTAATTAATTAATTAATTATTAATCACGAGTAATAAAGGCAGAAAATAACTATAAGCAATATCATAAAACCCTGCAAAAACCCCCCTTCTCCGACTCCGCCGCTCGCACTTTCTCTCTCTACTTTGTGAACTGATTTGTTCGCGGTGAAGCAGAGCTCAGTTTGGCGGATTGCTCAAGGAAATGGCGACGCCTTCAAATAAATCTAAATCTAAATCAAAACCCAACGGCGCCGTTCCGCCGTCGCAGTTACCTCTTCAGCTCGACGACGATGTTCCAGACTTCCCTAGAGGTTCTCTCTCTCTCTCTCTCTCTCTATGTCAGCTGCCTCTACTTAATTGGTCTCAGTTTATGTAAGATGTTGAGGGAAATGCAGTTGAGTCAATAAATGTGTTGCTGTGGTACCCAAATGATTTTAATCTTGCTGTGTCCAATTTGAATTTGTTTCTGGAGAATTAAAAATGATGAAGGGAGAGTCTCTTTCTTACATATCTCAATCTGTTTTAGTGTTATTAGAGTGTGCTGCACTCAGTTTCCTTGTTAGATTCTGATGTATTGAACTCTCTGGTTTCTTCATTGACATCATCGTATGCGGTTTAGGAAGGGGGAGTTCGTTGAATAGGGAAGAGAGAAATGAGGTTAGGGAAGGAGTGGACACGGGCTTCGAGGCAGACAATAGAGTACTGAAGAAAAGGAAGAAGGAAAAGAGGGTGCAAAATAAGAATAATTCGACAGAGGATGATCTAGGATTGCTATTTGGAAATGGAATTACAGGGAAATTGCCGAGGTTTGCCAACAAAATCACTTTTAAGGTGTGCTTTCTTTTGTTTCATTCCTCATTTTCCTTAGCTTATTTATTGTCCTAGCCTCGTAGGGTTTATCACCATGCTTTTATTTATGCCTCTATTAATGCTTCTGTGAAGAGTTGGTGCATGAGCACTTTTCTGTTCATTAAAAAGTTAGTTGCACATTGATGGCTTTTAATTTTTAAAAGAGGATACCACTTTCATCTCGTTAACTTACATGCCACAAATGTCCCAGAAAATTGAATGTGCTGTTATTGGTCTTTTGTGGCTAGAAAGAACATGAGAAATCGTGGGTAAACATGACTTGAAAAGATAATGTGACATTTTCAACTTCTTCGTTCATGCATTCTTGTGTTAGTCCAAACCTTTCATCATAAAACACATATGGATTCTTGTTTGACTTCCACCTGTTGCCTATGGTGGTTTTTCTTCCAGTTCATGGATTTCTGGCGTGTAATAATGAATTGTGACTTACGCAGTTGGTTACTTTTCCTTCAATTGGATCTATATATGCTTTCTAGATCCCATTATATGCATCCAAATATGTAGTTTCTGTTTTTCTAATGCACATGCATGAATACATTTCTCAGTTTCTCTCTTTTAGTTGCACGTGCAGAATAATCTTCGCAGAACAATCATGGGATCTGATACGACCAACTTGATCATAGAGAATGATTATGCTAGCTTATCTTGCATTATTTTGGTTGAATAATGTGTATTGTATGCCATCGTAGATTTCCTCTGTTCAGCTATAAAAATTTCAGCAATTCCATATTGTATAATGGAAATGATTTTAAATCTGTCTTACTTCCTTCTTTATGTATTTCAGAATATTTCTTCGGGAATGAAGCTATGGGGTGTGATTGCTGAAGTTAATGAGAAAGATATCGTAGTTAGTCTTCCTGGGGGCTTGAGAGGACTAGTTCGTGCTTGCGATGCATTTGATCCCATTCTGAGTGACAAAGTCAAAGGGGTATTTTTCCTTTCCATTGGATATCTTTTATGACCTGTTTGCAATTACTATTGACTCTATTAAAATGAAGTAAATCCCCCTAATATCTTATTCTCTGGGAAGGAGATCAGCTGATTAGCTGATGAATTTTGTTGATTGGTTTCCCCTTTCTAATTGATTTACTCTTTTTCCACATGGCAGGAGGCAGAGAATAGCTTCCTCTCTCGAATGTATCATGAAGGGCAGCTTGTATCATGCGTTGTTTTGCAAGTAGACGATGATAGAAAAGAACTAGCAAAGAGAAAGATCTGGCTTTCTTTGCGGCTCTCTTTATTGCACAAAAGCTTAACTCTTGATACTATTCAAGAAGGAATGGTAATTAATAGAAGTATTACTTTAGTTTGAAGAAGTTCCATTTTGTTGTTGTTGTTGTCCATGGTATATGTTTAGACTAGTTTCACATCATGGAGCTTCTTCTACAGTCACAAGCCAGACTCATTGGTTAAGATGCATAGTCAAAGGACAGATTTTAGTCACGAGTTTGTGGCTGCTCTGATTATTATTATTAGATTACTGAAACTACACATAACAACAATCGATCATACATAATGTTTGATATTGTTCATCTTTTGTTGTACGCCAAGTTAAGTGTTAGATCTGATGTAACTGGATTCTCAGATAAATCTACTTAAGTGATTTTGATGGCAATATATTAAACGCTTATCTCATCAGTTCCTTTTAATAAAGTTCTAGTAATAGTTAATAAATAATTGTACTTAAGAATCAAAAAGTTAGAATTTCCTTTTCTGCAGGATTCTTTTTGTGAAGGAAAGGAATACTTTTTGCTGGAGTTTCCTATTTTCTGCTGTTTCATACATATGTAGTTTTCTTTATATTTGTGAATGAGAGAGAAATTTGCTTTTCTTTTTGATACTTGATACATCGAGACAGTTGTATATTTTTATCTAAATTATGAGATGCATTTTGATTTAGCAAACTTCTACATGACTTTTTATACAGGTGCTAAGTGCCTATGTGAAGAGCATTGAGGATCATGGTTTTATGCTTCACTTTGGATTGCCTTCTTTTGCAGGATTTATGCCAAAACAAAACCAATCTGGTAATCGCATATCTTGCTTCTTACTATTGTTTAATGTTGAATTTGTTTTACCATAGATGTCGTGGTCAGTCCCAGCTTCTTAGTTTGTCCAAGCAATTATAATCTGGAATTAGCTTATTTGATTTAGTGCAGTGGGTATGGTTCATCCTGATCATTGTTCTGTGTATCAAGATGATTGCAACTAATCATATGATGTCTTTTATCTTTCTGCAAGTGATATTGAGGTTCTTTTTACTTGATGCTTTATTGCCCATATATGTTTATATTGCAGAGCGAAGAAACTTTGATGTAGGCATAGGACATCTTTTACAAGGGATTGTTAAAAGTGTAGATAGATCTCGTAAGGTGGTCCATATGAGTTCCGATCTGGACATGGTATCAAAATGTGTGGTATGTTCCTTTCTATTGCCATGCTATCATTTATATGATTGCCATCCTTTTACTAATACACGAACATCTGTGCAGACCAAAGAGCTTAAGGGTATTTCAATCGATCTTCTTGTTCCAGGCATGATGGTTAATGCTCGTGTGCAGTCAACTCTCGAAAATGGCATCTTGCTATCCTTTCTTACTTACTTTACCGGAACTGTATGTCAGCATCTTTGTTGTTACGACCAAACTATTACAAACATGTACTGTTCTTGTCTTTGTTATGACTTATCTTTGATCATACACAGGTTGATTTATTTAATCTAGACAAAACTTTTCCTTCTTCAAACTGGAAGAATGGTTATGCCAAAAATATTAAGGTAATGCTGTTGTCCCTTTATTTAAGATGGGACTGTAATTTTTTTAATTTGTCTTGGTGGTTCTGACTTTTGATAGGTCTATGTTGGAGTTTGTACTTTGTATATCCAGTGAAACCTTGAATGAATTATATTGTTCTTTTTGCATTGTGAAATTCCAAAGCTGCGCCATGGTCCTGCATAACCTGCAATTATGATGTGGACTATCTTGTTGTCTAATTGATTTGTAATTTTCTGGATTCTGGGTTTGGTAACTTTAGTCTCTTTTGGTTGTTGTGTAGTTCAATGCTCGCATCCTGTTTATCGACCCTTCAACTAGAGCTGTTGGTTTGACGTTGAGTCCTCAGCTTGTCAGTAATAAGGCTCCATCATGTGTAAGCTCGTTTAAATAGTATGATTACGTGCTGCATTCTTTGTACTTCCCCTTGCTCCTCTCTCAACATCCCTACCATGATGAGGAAGAGAGAAGCTTAGAAAAATGTTGAATCAATTCCTTTCTCATGAGAAAATATTTGTTAAGCAGCTTGTTAAGATCGGCGATATTTTTGAACAATGTAAAGTCGTCAGGGTTGATAAAGGGTCAGGCCTACTTCTTGATGTTCCTACTGTACCAGTTCCGACCCCTACTTATGTCAACGTAAGTTCATTAATTCTACTTCTTTTGCGTGTTGACATTCTGTCTGTGAACTTGACCTGTTATCTCTGATATGTGAGAATTTCAGTTATCTGACGTGGCTGATAAGGAAGTTAAATTGGATAAGAGCTTTAAGGAAGGAAGCTATGTCCGTGTCAGGATACATGGATATAGGCACTTGGAAGGGCTTGCAACTGGTACTCTAAAGGTTGTTTGCCTCAATCTTTTAAGAGTGATCCTTTGTGCTTTTTAGAGAAACTTAAGAATTGTTGGTGACTGATGGCAAATATTCTCACCTATCTATTTTATTCCATTTTCACAATATGCAACGATATTTGTCTCATTCTTTTTTCAAAAACAGATTTCTGCCGAAGCGCCTGACATTAATCTCTTTCCTGTTTCTTCTTAACAGACTAGTGCATTTGAAGGTTCAGTTTTCACTCACTCTGATGTGAAGCCGGGAATGGTTGTAAAAGCAAAAGTTATTGCAGTTGACAGTTTTGGTGCTATTGTGCAATTTGCTAGTGGTGTGAAAGCCCTATGTCCCCTCCGTCATATGGCTGAGTATGAGATTACCAAGCCTAGGAAAAAGTTTGAGGTTGTTAACTATGTTCTACGTGCAAGAGCAAGTGCTGCATTTTGTGCAGATTAGAATGGTCCTTTGGATTCTTTTTCTTAATTTTAATTACACCCATTCACTAACATTTTGCAGATGGGAATTGAGTTAGTTTTTCGGGTTCTGGGTTGCAAGTCCAAGAGAATAACTGTTACAAACAAGAAAACTCTTGTATGGTTTCTCCTAGCCTCTATGTTGTTTCTACTGCTATATGTTCTTGATGTCAATATTTTCCACGTATGGATTTTCTCCTTGGTTTTGAAGTTGTATCTGTGTCAAAAGAGCAGTGTATAAAAATTACAGCATCAAGCTTTGGTTAAAACCGTTCCGATTTGTGAAGTAGCAATTGAATCACAATTGAATCCTGCTGTAGGGAACTGTAATGAAATGAAATGATTGATGTCTAAGCTAGCTTGAGTATGATCAGTTCATTCAAACTGTAGATATTATTGATGAGATGAGTTTGATGCATTCGTAGCTCTTTACGTTGTTAATGAACAAAGTTATGTGTGCATATGGTCAGTGAGATAAGTTTTATGGGCTAGGTTTTGTTTATCAGTTTTCACATAATTAATATGTGCCTTTTCTTGATTCTTGTTACCTTACTTCCCTAATTGTAATTTACTGTGATTATTTAGGTGAAATCGAAGCTTGAGATCCTTAGTTCTTATGCTGATGCGACTGATGGGTTAGTCACTCATGGGTGGATTACAAAGATTGAGAAGCATGGATGCTTTGTTCGATTCTACAATGGGGTTCAAGGATTTGCCCCTAGGTGAGTCACATAGCACTTGAGGAATTTTTTGTCATGGATATTATTGGATGGTTTTATTTATTATACTGAGCATATGGCTTCCTCTCCTTGCCACTTCCATTTTTGTCAAACAATTTGGAGATAGTAACACAGTATTGCTAACTGGTATTGCTTGATCATTTCACTTTAGGCTGAATTTTGATCTACTTTTTTATTACAGATCTGAACTTGGTTTGGGTCCAGGCATTGACATACACTCCGCATATTGTGTTGAACAAGTTATCAAGTGTAGAGTTGTCAAATGTATTCCTGCTTCACACCGAATACATCTCAGTTTCATCATCACACCACCCTCAAGGTTAGTCGTCAACTTGTGCTGCATAACAAGGATTTTCTTAAATATGAATGATCATTGTGTATCGTAACCACTTTGTTCCCCTCCAGTACAATGGCATAGTTGCTATCTTCCTTTGTTTCTTACATGCGGGTAACGGATGAATTTATCTGGAGAATGTTAAATTTTGGTAGGGGGATGGATGATGAATTGATCAAACCAGGCAGCCTAGTCTCTGGAATTGTCGAGAGTATAGCTCCCCAAACAGTTGTGGTGGCTGTCCATGACTCACTTCACATGAAAGGGACCATCTCTCTTGAACATCTGGCTGATCACCATGGTAGTGTAGATTTCTTTTTTAAATTAACTACTGTGTTCTACTTCTCAAGATGCTTCTGCTGGTCCCACGATTCTGTTTTTAAATATGCTTGTGGTTTTCCCTTATAATGTGTGCTTCTACTTGATTTTTTGTTTTCAATGCAACAGGCCTTGCCACTTTGTTGATGTCTGTTATGAAGCCAGGATACCACTTTGATAAGCTATTGGTTCTTGGTAATCTCCTTAATGCTCCTTCTTCACCTTTAAGTAATGAATGGCACTAATTTATCTTGTGATCTGTTTGTGCCTAATTATGAGAATATGTTGGAGACCTGCAAGTGGATTTTCTTATTTTAGCAAAAATGTTTGATGGTTGAGTGTTTATATTTAGTATTGTAATATTGCAGATGTTGAAGGAAACAATCTGATACTCACTGCAAAGTATTCATTGGTTAACTCAATCGAGCAGCTTCCGGTTGATATTAGCCAAATCAGCTGTCACTCTGTGGTTCATGTAAGAATGTCTGCATCTTTATTTTGCATTATTTCATGTCAGTATTCAAGATTATCCCATGTCAGTGTTTTTTTTTATTGTGTTTAAGAAAAATCTTAAAAATATTGCCAAAACAATTTTTTGGCAATAACTTGAAGGCATTCAGTCTTTTTTTTTATTATCAAGTTGAGGATTAATCCTTAGATTAATCCAGTAGAGAACTGGTCTATGAGACTATGACTTCGTATTGTTCTGATTTTGCATCCTTTCCTTCGTATTGTTTGCATGTGCCCTGATAAATGTTTTTAATTCTTAATGAGACGTGTCATTTCTATCTTGCAAACTGTAATACTTCTAGCATAATAACTTCCCTCCTGGTCCTGGAAGCTCGACTTGATTAGCCTTTCATTATCATTGGCTCATGCTCATTTGTTTTCCAGGGTTATGTATGCAATATAATTGACACGGGCTGCTTCGTGCGCTTTATTGGACGGTTAACTGGATTTGCTCCCAAAAGCAAGGTATAAATTCAAAGAAGTGTCCTTTTCTATGTAAGTGCTTATGTGCAACTGCTCAGTTTGATGCTTTATATTGAGTTTGTGTTTTTGGGATGTCACAGGCTACTGATGACAGGAGATCAGATCTTTCCGAAGTCTTTTATGTTGGGCAGTCTGTACGCAGCAACATAGTGGATGTAGGACCAACATCAGGAGTTACTTTGTACATGCAAACTTTTAGGATACTCTCTGCTAATCTTTTCTTTATAATCTTCTGTCCAGGTTACCAGTGATACGGGCAGAATAACACTATCATTGAAGCAGTCATTGTGCTCTTCAACTGATGCATCTTTTATTCAAGAATACTTTCTTCTGGAAGAGAAGGTAACACCTGAAATCCTCTTTCATCATTGGCAAACCCTCTGAAGTACAGTGTGTGAAGAGACATGAGCTCTAAAATTAGCCCTTTTTCGGGAAGACTAGAACATTGACTTTTATTATGTATTTGCCATTGTAATTAACTGATTAGTTTGCACTTTGCACCAATGCATATTCCTATATATTCTGATATAATTACTTTCGTTGTTAATTTATTGCTGCAATTTCCTTGCTGTTTTTTACTTTTCTATTTGTCAAGTCATATGGAATGATTGGTTAAGATATTTGTTTTGATAATAGAAAATGCTTTACGTGCCTTCTATTTTAATACGAGGGGGAGTCCCGCGTTTCAAATTTACTTGTTGTAGTATTTGTTGTTTCTGTTGTGCTTACATATGTTTCTGGCCATAACCTTACCTGTCACCCTTATGAATTTTCATTGGTGTTCTGGTTGCAAATTTGGCCTACCATCTTTCTTTCTGGCTCTATTGCTACTTTTTATATTGAACTTGCTATGCATTTTAATGCTACATTACTGCTTTGGACAGATTTCAGAGCTACAAGTATTGGACTCTGGGGGCCCTCAATTGAGATGGACCGATGGATTTGGTATTTGTAGTGTCATTGAAGGAAAAGTACATGAAATTAAGGATTTTGGTGTCGTTATCAGCTTTCAGGAATACAGTGATGTCTATGGTTTTATCTCACATTATCACTGTAAGTTATTGTGCTAATATTGTAAGCCATTTTGTTTTGGTTGAAAAATGATATTCAGTATATAATTCTTGCAGTGGCTGAAACCTCCGTAGAAAAGAACTCTGTTGTTCGAGCTGCAGTTCTTGATGTTTCCAAGATTGAACGCCTTGTGGATTTATCATTAAAGCCAGAGTTCATAAATAGAACAAAAGAAGAGAGTTCTACTTCAAAAACTCTTAAAAAGGTTTGCCTTTTAAGAAAATAGTGTATTCAAGAATGTTTCCGTAGTTTTTGCGAAGCATTTTCTGGCATAGTTTCTGTTTAATAAGTATGCTTGTTGTTTATATATCTTGCCTTTCATTTGTGCTTGACAGTCCCATAGATTTTAAATGGGTTATGAAACCAGCATTCTTGTTCCTTCCCATTCCATGTAAACTGTTAGTATCTTATTTATTGCTTGTAGAAGCGCAAAAGAGAAGCACATAAAGATCTGGAGGAGAATCAAGTGGTAAATGCAGTTGTCGAGATTGTAAAGGAGAATTACTTGGTAAACAATATGTTCCCTTATATTGTTCATTTGATTTTGAAACTTAATGATGTATACGAGAATGCTAGACCTTTTCCACTCTTTTCTCCAAACAGGTTCTTTCCTTACCAGCATATAATTTCACATTAGGCTTTGCATCACTGACAGATTACAACACCCAGAAATTGCCACCTAAACAATTTACCCACGGACAGAGGTAAAAACCAAATGCACACAATGCTGACTGCTTTGTGTTGACTTATTTGCTCACTTTTCCTTCACTACCTCCTGTTAAATTGTGTGGTTTAAACTCTCGGCAAAGTCATCATGCATTGAAAACTTCCAGATGCATTATTGCAATATCATATGTTTGGTAATAAATTATTTTTTGTGAAATCAGGGTAAGAATGTGTGCTTTGACATTGGCATCATTGTGTTTAATCAGTAATCGCTTACTTCAGGTAGCCTGTGAGCTCCACTGCTCGTGTTGTTTGCTGTATATGTTGTTTTCTTATTTCTGCCTGAGATTGATATTGATCAATTAATCACGCATCAGTCAAGTTTTTGATGTAGGAGTATAATATTTTGATCTAAAATAACCTTATCACAATTGCCAGGTTTTCAATATTGAGGATAGTTTTGTCAATTTGTGTTCAACTCATGTTACAAACCCTATGCAATATTTTTTTTGTCACACCTCCAGGCTCCAAGGTAAGGATAACAATTACCCAAATAATCAAAATGATGCCTAACCTTTTGATATTTTGTTGTTTTCAATTCAATTAAGTATACACTGGACCAATTGTTGTTGATTCTATATGTATCCAGTCTTATCAACGAGGTAAACAAGGCCTTAATTTTAAAACTTTTGACTGCTTGGATCCTTAGCAAAGGGGATAATGCAAAATCACTTGTGTCTTAATGTAATTCGACCTGCTATTTGGCTTGTTATCTTGGGTGCAGTGTCTCTGCCACTATTATGGCTCTTCCAGGTCCAGAAACTGGTGGGAGATTGCTGCTGCTTCTCAAGTCATTAAGTGATGGCATGGAGACATCCAGTTCTAAGCGTGCAAAGAAGAAGTTCAGCTATGATGTTGGATCTCTTGTTCAGGCAGAGGTTGGTATCATTTCGTTGCTATATTTTAGCAACCTTTGATCTAGTTCTTCAACTAACTTGAATGCATTCTTTGGTTGATTTTCAGATTACTGAAACAAAGCCTCTTGAACTTCGAGTGAAATTTGGTTCTGGATTCAATGGAAGAATACATATAACGGAGGTTGGAAATCCGTTAGCCTTTTTAAGATTATGATTAGTCCTGTTTACGTTTCGTTTCCTATTGAAAATTCTGGATTATATGAATTTTTTATGAATTTTGGCAGGCAACTGATGATAATTCTTCTGAAAGTCCCTTTAGCAACTACAGAATTGGGCAAACACTGACTGCAATGATTGTTTCAAAGGGTATTAAGCCAGAAAGTAGTAGGGGGTTTTATGGATGGGAATTATCAATCAAGCCATCCTTGCTTAAAGGTAATCATTACCAAAGTTGTTCATTTGATCAGCTTTGATCTGAAGCGCACTTATGATCACTTATTTTATTCAATTTTCCTCATGAAGCTTTTCGATCTGGTTTGCTATTACAGTATTATTAAGGGAACTGATATTTATTAATGGTAATAGACGCCTTTCATTGGCTTTGTTATTTTCTGGCCTCCAGGCTTAAGCTTTGAAGCTTATTTTATTTTTGTTTCTTTTTTTTATCCCTTTTTTGCTGTTTAAAATGTTCAGTGTCCTGCATGAATTTTTTTGGTTAACTTGTTTAAATTGGATTCTGTATACAGGAGATACTGAAATGGGCAAGTCATTATCCTCTGAAGACCTTAACTATTCTTTCGGACAGCGTGTTTCTGGTTTCGTGTATAAGATTGACCCCGAGTGTGCCTGGCTGGCTGTTTCTCGAGATGTGAAGGCTCAGTTGTATATACTTGACTCTTCATGTGATCCTTCAGAGCTCGAAGATTTCCAGAAGAGATTTCACGTGGGCCAAGCTCTCACATGTTTTGTAACCAGTGTGAATAAGGAGAAGAAGTTACTTCGTGTAGTCTTGCAGGCACCACCTGATGGTTCTGGGGACCTAGGAGCTGATTCTGATCATCATTCAATAAGTCATTTAGTTGAAGGCAGTATTGTCAGTGGCAGGATTTCTAAAATTCTTCCTGGCGTTGGCGGATTGCTGGTCCAAATTGATCAGCACCATTATGGCAAGGTTCATTTTACTGAATTGACAGACGCATGGGTCCCAAACCCACTTTCTGGTTATCGTGAAGGACAATTTGTGAAATGTAGAGTTTTGGAAATTAATCGTGCTTTTAGGGGAACTGTCCATGTTGACTTATCCCTTCGATCAACACAAGATGCTTCTACCCAACGTGTGGACACAATAACAGATCTTCATCCTGATATGGTCGTACAGGTAGTTTATTATTTTTCCGTCTATTTTTTTATGTAACCGTGAATTTCTAATATATTGAACTACATCCTAATATATTACCTTATGGCATTAGTCGGAGACAGAAAAAATGCTAAACTCATTAATACGTTCATTTACATATTCTGCTTATAAAATGCAAATTCTGTTATGTGTTAACAATGTCTTATTTATGATTCTTTCTCGTATTCTCTAAAATGTCTCATGATCATGTGTATTGGCTACTGCAGGGCTATGTTAAAAATGTCTCTCCAAAAGGATGCTTTATCATGATTTCACGGAAGATAGATGCTAAAATCCTCCTTTCTAATTTGTCAGACAATTTTGTTGAAAATCCAGAAAAGGAGTTCTCTGTTGGAAAAATTGTGATCGGCAAGTAAGTACGCTTAATGGAACATTTTCTGTGTTGACGCCAATATGCACGCTGACATATTTTGTGCAGGGTACTGTCAGTGGAGCCATTATCTAAGCGTGTTGAAGTTACCCTCCGAACTTCAAGTGCAGTCAGCGTGCCAAAATCCAGCACAAATCACTTAAACCAAATTATGGTTGGAGATATTATCCGTGGAAAAATCAAGCGTGTTGAGTCTTATGGGTTGTTTATATCCATTGATGAGACAAATATTGTAAGTGAACTGGTTTCCTGTGATTTTCTTAGTTCCAATTTCCAAATTCTAGGCCTGGTTATATGATTTTGATTATCATTTTTGAAGATCTACTAGACCTTAAAACTTGTTGATTGTGCTCTAGTACCCAACTCTGAGCTTACCTTTGTGGTAGTTTGTTTATGTCGTTTCTACATTCTTCTAATGTAATTACCATCCTTGAGTCAGGTTGATGCCATTTTTTTTTTTCAATTCTGACTGGATAAAATATATAATCTGTATATTGAGCTAAAGTTTTTTTATATTATTTTTATTCTGACTGGGTAAGATATATGATCTGTTAATTGATGTCAAGTTTTTTTTCCATTCTGGACGCACTACTCTTATGATTTCCTTTTACGTAGGTTGGGCTATGCCATGTTTCAGAGCTATCTGATGATCATATAGATGATCTACTGGCAATGTTTAAAGCAGGAGAGAGAGTGACTGCGAAAGTTTTGAAGGTTAGTCCTCTAGTTCAATTAGAATACTGTCTAGCTCATGTCAAGAAAGTGAGACTTATTAGAGGGATCCCTCTATATGTTTGCATATGTTTAATGTATTTATGGGTTTGGTTGAAGATAAAAACCCAAATAAAATGTGGAAGATTCTCTTGTATAATGCTCTGACACTTCTTGAACTATTGAGGTTTCTCCACCTTAAAGTTTTTATGTAACTTATTTCATTGACTTCTTATATGGTAACGATCCGCCAAGGTTCTGAGTTTACCAAAGGGTGGGAACAAAGCAGCTCGCAAACTAATTATCCTTCTATTTTATCTTTCGTAATTCCTGATATTCTGTTTCTATTTTGGGTTGGGTCCTTTTGTGTTTCTAGTTTGGGGTGAGTCTTTTGTGAGCCCATGATCAGTCATGTGTACTTATAGCTTTGTAACTTGGAGTTTAGGGCATCCAGATTATCGGTAAGTTGGCATTTTTGGTGGATGGGGTTACTCCTGGCTCCCGCTAACTGTTTCTCAAATCATGGTCTGTTAATTGAAGTTCAGATTTCTGGTTTGCAATCCCCTTGTATCTGTCATTATATCTTCTGAATTGTAAAAACGTTGTGTCTATGATTGATGATAATCCAAGAGTAGGTTGTTGGTGAGATGAAAGTAACTGTCAAACTTCAACCTGCATTGATATCTAAACTTTTCTTGTAGGTGGATAAAGAGAGAAATCGAGTTTCCTTGGGGATGAAGAACTCATATATCAAAGATGAGGAAGGTTTGCAGACACCTTCAAGTCAAAACATTGATTTGGCCGGAGGCGTGAATGGTTCTGTTGCATTACCTGAGCCAACATTATCACAGAGCAGCTCAGAGAACGTGAATAATGGATCTGATGTTGGTCATAATCCTCTGCTCGCTGATGCTGAATCTAGGGCTTTTGTGCCACCACTTGAGGTCCCACTAGATGATATAGAAAGCTTAGATATTGAAGGTGATGTTAGTAAAAGTGTAGTGGATGCTACAGATGTGATTGTAGAGAAAAACGATAAGAAAGCACAAAAGAAAGCTAGAGATGAAAGGTAACGATTCACTACAAAAATCTTGCTTTGATTTTCTGAAGGAACTAGGATTAATGCTGCTTTATTTTTGCATCTTCTGTAAAGGGAACGAGAAATAAGAGCTGCTGAGGAGAGGCTGCTAGAAAAAGACATCCCAAGGAGTGCTGATGAATTTGAGAAACTTATTCGGAGTTCTCCAAACAGCAGCTTTATATGGATTAAGTACATGGCATTTATGCTCTCTTTGGCAGATATTGAGAAGGCACGATCTATTGCTGAAAGGTACCTAGTACTAATGGTATTTCAATTTTGGCTTGTCACATCTACGAGCTTGAGTCTCTTGAGTATGATATATTTTTGCTACTTATTATGAGTCAAAATAATGTAGCTCTTGACATGGGCAATACATGAGCCTTACATTCTGCGAATCTTGAAGATGTTCCCTAGTCATCGGAAATGCCTTTGGTCCTTGGGAAATATGTATTTGAAAAGGTGCAAAGTGAGAGTTGCAGGGCATATGGGCTTAAAGTATTAAACAAACTGGGGTTGGTTGAGATTACAACATGTGTGCTTGAATCAGGGTGGGGGTTTCATGATGTGGGAGTATTTGATGCATGGCTGGCCTACTTTTTGGCTGGCAGTCATTGATGTGATTACTTATTATCGTAGTTTCAGTTTTCCTCTTGGCACATATAAACGTATGATCAAGTGTTCGGTGATTATCTGTTATGAGTATTGAACTTATGGTGCATGGGAACAATTTCCCTTTGCATTAAAGTATTTCTATGGAGAATATCTATTACCTCTTTGTTGTGTGCTACAAACCGTGGCTGTATTAACCAATCAGTGAACATATTATTCTGCCAGCTTTGTTGATTTTAATGATGGGCAATTGTTGTATTAGGGCTTTGAGAACAATAAATATCCGAGAAGAGTCCGAGAAGCTGAATATCTGGGTTGCTTATTTCAACTTAGAAAATGAGTATGGCAATCCTCCAGAGGTAATAGCTGTTAAAATGTTTGGTGATTCTTTACTTTAGTTTGAAGGACTCTGCATTTATAAGACCTTTTTAGTTGAAATTTTGTTTTCTAATTGATTCCAATTTTCCTTTGTCAGGAGGCTGTTACAAAAATATTTCAGAGAGCATTGCAGTACTGTGACACTAAAAAGGTGCATCTTGCGCTTCTCGGCATGTATGAGAGAACCGAACAACATAAATTGACTGATGATCTTCTTAACAACATGACTAAAAAGTTCAAGCACTCATGCAAGGTACACTTGTACTGTCATATGATTTTTCCATTATCCTTCATCACTTAAAGAGTCTTCCTCCCATTTAAAAGTATACTCTTTCTGGTATTTCAGGTGTGGTTGAGAAAGATTCAGTCTCTTCTGAAAAGAAACAGTGACGGGGTTCAATCTGTTGTGGAACGGGCTCTGAAGATCCTTCCCCGTCACAAGCACATAAAATTTATATCTCAGACTGCCATCCATGAGTTCAAATGTGGTGTTCCGGACAGAGGAAGATCCTTGTTTGAGAACGTGCTGAGGGAGTACCCCAAGAGAACAGATTTGTGGAGCGTCTATCTAGATCAAGTAATACTCTAGCTCACTCACTCGTTTTTAACACAAAAAAGGAAATGTCTTAACCAAGAATGAGATGCTGAATACATATATTACTGTTGTTGAAAATTAACAGGAGATCCGGGTTGGTGATGCGGATTTGATCCGTGCATTATTTGAGAGAGCCATTAGCCTGAGCCTTCCCGCAAAGAAGATGAAGGTGAGCTTCGACTTTGTTTAGACTCATAAATGGACACTTTCTCATGAAACTGTAGACAGTAATATTATTATGGTGGTGCAGTTCTTGTTTAAGAAGTATCTCTTGTATGAGAAGTCCATTGGTGACGAAGAACGTATAGAGTCCGTGAAGAGAAAGGCTATGGAGTATGTGGACAATAATTAATGTCTTGATGTGATGAACAAGTTGAATTCTATGCAGATTCTTGGAGAAAGATGCGTGGTGTGTTTCCGACACAATTTTGTAGTATCGTGTAAATCATGTTAGAATTGTTGCTTTGTTCCAAATACAGAAAAAATTTCAGCATTGTATTTTTGTGGCAAGAAAGAAGCCAATGAGATTTACATCTATCATAGTTGTTGATTTGTTGCAAACTATCCAAATATCTTTTGGAAAACACAGTTTGAAGAGAAACTTATATAAATCGATAATGTGTCTTATGTTTTAGACATTCCAATAATTGGGTAGCAAAATAGTTAGTTAGTCACTAACTAAATGATATATTGGTTGTAGCTAATTTGGTGAATATATTTAATTATGCTTCATTTATAAAAAAAAAATAGAATTGTGGGGTGCATTATTTGGTTGTACGAATGAGATCTAGTCGTGTAGCAGTACATTACTAGAGTGGAGGTTTATGACTGGATGCATTCATGCAACATTATAAATTTACATTGTTGTGCAATTGTACAAATTTACACTACTACACAGCTATTATGTGCAGTCGTGCAGTGGCACAATTTTTCATTCCTACAAGACTAGAGTGAATGATAGAGGGTTATTTTGTTCAAGTGGGTAGAAACATATATTTTTGGGTAAATTATACTTTGAAACTTACATTTTAGGCTCTTTTTAAAAATAACTCATTTTTTCAAAATTAACGAAATAATACCCAGTTTTTCAAAAAAAGTTGCAAATCTAACATTCGATCAATTTTATGGTTCGAAAATCGTATGTAATTGATTGTATTTTAAGATTTCTTTATTGAAGGTCTTTTTACGCGACTAGAGAAATAAAAATATTAAAATACAATCAATTGCATAGGATTTTTAGGCCGGAAAATTGAACATACGTTAGTTTTGCAAAATTTTTGAAAAGTGGGCACATTTTTGTTAGTTTTGAAAAAGTGGGTTATTTTTTTTAAAAAAAATCCAAATTATAGGTATCAAAGCATAATTTTTCCTTATTTTTTTAAGTCAGTGGCTAGAAACAACTTTTACTAAATCAAAATGACTATTTAAAAATTCGTGTAATCGACTGAGTACAACCTAATAAATCCATATTCTTGTGTCTAAGTTTCTGTAAAAGAAAGACGTGTCGGGTTTGTCTGATTTTTCCTTCCCCAAACTAAAAATAAAAATAAAAATAAGTAAAAGTAAGTGTTTAAAGTTTCTTCATGTTTGGGCCTTTATTTGTTTAACAAACAATAAATTGGGCCCAAGAATGGTTTGGGCCTCATGTAAAAGAGGAGGGTAATTTTGTCATTTCAAGCCCAACCCCACAAGTCCTATTAAAGCTGCGACTAGGGTTCTCGCACTCCTTTCTTTCTTGTGCGTCACTTTGATTCAGCAGCTGAGCTCCGCTACACCTCACTCTACAACCGCCATACGCTGCCGTCGCTAAGCCTTCAAGGTTTCTCTCTCTCTCTCTCTCTCTATATATATATATATATATCTGTATGTAAGTATGTATGTATTGATTTTGGTTGGTGCAGGTGAATCGGGGAGATATGGCGGAAGCGGTCGTCGTACCTGCTGCTATTGGCATCGAGGAAGAGAAGGTTCAAACCGGCGTTATGCTCTTCAACCGCTGGTCCTACGACGAAGTTCAGGTCATTTTTTGTTTCTCATTTCCCCCACGCCTCCTTATCAATTACTCAATCTTTCTGCTTTTCCTTAGTTTCCTGTTTTTATTAGTTGAAAATTTACATTTGTTTTTATTGAAATGGATATGTGGTGGTTTTAAGCCTGTATTCATATCTGACTTTAGAAATTACTGCTGAAACAAAATGTCTTTCAATTGATTCAGAAATATGCACGTATTATCTGTAAATATTGATCGTGTTCACTGATTTCACTTGCTCTAAATTCTTAGCGTCTTGTATTTGATTGTTAATATCATAGATTGGCATTATAGTTTCGAAGCATGATTACACATTTTGATTGGTAACTTCTTTATATCTTATAGATTAGTGATATCTCTGTGGACGATTACATTACCGCGACTGCAGCCAAGCATCCAACATTCATGCCTCACACCGCCGGTAGGTACCAAGCTAAGCGCTTCAGGAAGGCTCAGTGCCCGATTGTTGAGAGGCTTACCAATTCCCTCATGATGCACGGCCGTAACAACGGGAAGAAGCTCATGGCAGTAAGAATTATTAAGCATGCCATGGAGATCATCCATTTGTTGACTGACCTTAACCCCATTCAAGTCATTGTTGATGCTGTTATCAACAGGTCTGTAATCTCCTATTTTATTCAGCTTTAGAGCAATCTGAAATCTTAAAATTGTGCATTAACTCTGAATGAATCCTGTATATTTTATTTTCTGTGTGCAGTGGACCAAGGGAAGATGCCACCCGTATTGGGTCAGCCGGAGTCGTGAGAAGGCAGGCAGTCGATATCTCTCCATTGCGCCGCGTCAATCAGGCTATTTATCTGCTCACGACTGGTGCCCGCGAAAGTTCTTTCAGGAACATCAAGACAATCGCGGAGTGCCTTGCTGATGAACTCATCAATGCTGCTAAAGGATCTTCCAACAGGTTAGAAAGGCTCCTATCTCTTCATCGAGTTCTGAAACGTACCCGAATCTAATTTATGCAATCTTGTCATTGACAGCTATGCTATTAAGAAGAAGGATGAGATTGAGAGAGTTGCCAAGGCCAATCGTTGAGATTGGAAGTTTGAAGTTTTTAGAAAAATGGTGGTGTTTGCTTCCATTCTGTTTTCTTGCATTCATCTTAGGGGGTTATGATATTGTTATTTTTGTCAGCATCATCTATGGAAAGACTAAACATTTGCTTAGAATACATGAGGAACCTGCATTTATTTGCTCTCTGTTTATTTTTGTTGAGAAATGGTAACTTTGTGATATTTATATTTTATATATTTCCTCATCTTCCCCAAGTTTGATCAAGGTTCAATCAGAAGAAAATTCTTATCTGGAAAGAATTTGTGTTGATTGTTATTGTTTGGATTCCAAGTAGAAAACATGGTTTTAAACAATTTATTCATGTAAGCAACAGAAGCAAAAGCAAACAAACTGTAACTCTCAATTAACAAAGTACAGTTACACAATTTGAAAAACCCCTTATTCCCCAAACTCTCAACATGAACAATTGGAAATTTAAAAGAATTGAAATAAAATGCAAACGGAATTGAAATGGATTGAATTCGTGATTACTTTTTCTTCATTTATGATATATCCATTGCTTTCAATATTCTTCGCCTTCCTCTTCCTCTCCTGCATCTTCTGCAGCCACTTCCTCGTAGTCTCGTTCGAGGGCAGCCAGATCCTCACGTGCTTCGGAGAACTCACCTTCCTCCATACCTTCACCGACGTACCAGTGGACAAATGCCCTCTTGGCATACATGAGATCGAATTTGTGGTTGATTCGAGAAAATACTTCTGCCACGGCTGTGTTGTTGCTTATCATGCAGACTGCGCGCTGCACCTTTGCAAGATCACCCCCCGGCACCACTGTGGGCGGCTGGTAGTTGATGCCGCATTTGAAACCAGTCGGGCACCTGCAAGTAAGGTAAGTACATTCATGTATAGCATCATAAGATCCAACCAAAAGAAACCATTCATTTGAGCTGTGAATTTAGCATAGGAAATTACCAGTCGACAAACTGAATGGTCCTCTTAGTTTTGATAGTAGCAACAGCAGCATTAACATCTTTGGGAACAACATCGCCACGATACATCAAGCAGCACGCCATGTACTTCCCGTGTCGTGGATCACACTTTGCCATCATACTCGAAGGTTCAAATACTGAATTTGTGATCTCGGGAACAGATAACTGTTCGTGGAAAGCCTTAGCTGATGAGATCACTGGTGCATAAGAGGAGAGCATGAAATGAATACGAGGGTAAGGCACGAGGTTTGTTTGAAACTCGGTGATGTCCACATTAATGGCACCATCAAATCTCAAGGATGTGGTCAGAGATGATATTGTTTGTGAGATCAAGCGGTTCAGGTTTGTGTAGGTTGGCCTCTCAATGTCCAAAGATCTCCTGCAAATATCATATATAGCTTCATTGTCCAAAAGCACAACAACATCTGTATGTTCTAGGAGTGAGTGAGTGGACAAGACACTGTTATAAGGCTCTACAACTGCAGTAGAAACCTGGAAACACATGAAAAATTCAGTCAATCCAAACTACAACAATCGGTTGCATAAATCTATATCATATACACATTTACGCCAGCTAGAAAAACAACAACAACGACAACAATTGCATGATAGGTCAATGATGCAAACTTTCCTATCACAAAGAATTTGGCAAAATTGTGTCAAGATTAATAACCTGGGGAGATGGGAAAATAGAAAAGCCAAGTTTCGACTTCTTTCCATAATCGACAGACAAACGCTCAAGAAGCAGGGACCCCAAGCCAGAGCCAGTGCCACCACCAACAGCATTGAATACCAAAAAGCCCTGCAATCCAGTGCAGTTGTCTGCCAGCTTCCGAATGCGATCAAGGCAGAGGTCAATGATATCTTTCCCGACTGCAGTAACAGTAGTTTACAAACGCAATTAGCAAGAATCAGTGCAGAGTTGGGCTCAAACATCATTGAATCAAAAATGATCACACAAAATGAAACCTGTGTAATGTCCTCTAGCGAAGTTATTCGCCGCATCCTCCTTTCCAGAAATGAGTTGCTCAGGATGAAAGAGCTGTCTATACGTCCCGGTCCTAACTTCATCGATAACAGTGGGTTCGAGATCAACAAAGATAGCACGAGGCACGTGCTTGCCAGCACGAGTTTCGCTGAAGAAGGTGTTGAAAGAGTCGTTTGCAATTCCAACAGATGTGTCACTGCACGTCAAGAGAAACAATTGCATTACACAAACGATGTAGAAAACGAGAGAAACAATTGCATCAGATCAAAGGAGTGGAAATCAATGACCAACACACACAACACACATCAGGTCAAATTGCTATAATTCACATTCATGAAGTCGTTTAGAACTAACTTTATTGACCTATTCGCCAGTAAAGCAACGAAATCCACATCGTGAAATAGAAGTTCATGAAGCAAACTGTGCACAACACCACATTATCAAATATTCGACATATCCGGAATCAAAGAAACAACAAATTCGACCGTTTCGCAGGATGCAGAACAATGAGATTTGAGGATCTAAGAATTTCTCAACACAGGAAAAATCAATCACAACAGGAAACGCAGTGTTCGTCGATCATCAATACAAAAATAGCAGGAGCAGATTAAACGCATGGAAAATACAATCAAGTTACCAAAAACGTAAACGAAAAGGAGAGTAGGTACCTAGGCATCATGCCATCGGGCTGGATGCCGTGTTCGAGGCAGTAAAGCTCCCAGCAAGAGTTGCCGACCTGAATTCCAGCCTGACCTATATGTATGCTTATGATCTCTCTCATCCTTCCAATTCAATTCTTCTCTCTCTATCTCTTAGTTCGTAGAGAGGAGAGAGAGAGAGAGAGTTCCGTTTCTATTTCGGAAGAGGAGGAAAAAAATGCAGAAGAAATGCAGTCTACTTTAGAGAGAGAGAGAGAGAGAGAGTGGACTGTGGAGGGAGGTGAATTTTGTGGAATGTCTTCATGAAGGAGTGGGACCACCTATTCCTATACAGCTGGCCGACCTATGCATATGCCATTGCCTTCTTCTATCGTAACTCACATTTTGGATTTTGGATATTATTGTGTCTTGCTATTATATTAATCTCACCGTCCCGATTATATAGTCTATTTTCTAGTTGTACGTAATTTAAAAATATTTATAAAAAAAATATATTAAAGATAAATTTTTAATAACATTCTTATTGAATATTTATGATTTTTAAATTTTAAGTGGTTAGTTTTTTAATTTTCAAGATTCAATAAGGGTGTATTTGTACATTATTGTGAAAATTAATAATACTTATAGTAATGAGACTATATAATTGGGGCACCTCAAAATAGTAATATGTATTGTATAATCGAGACGGAGAGAGTATTATTATTTGGGTTAATTACAATTAAATACATAAATTTTGACACAATTTACAATTTAGATACAAACTTTAAAACGTTGGAATTAAAACACAATCTTGTAAATTTTTTTTTGGCAAAATAGACACCCAAATTTCTTAACAAACAAAAATCAAATATATAACTTGAAATATTACAAATTTATATAGATATACAACATAATCATAATTTGAATTTCATTAATACTATAAAATCGTTATGAAATGTTGTGTTTTTTGAAAAAAATTTATATTTTGTAAAAAAATATAACATTGTGTTTTAACTGCAACATTTTAAAATTCTTATCTAAATTACAAATTGTGTTAAAAAATTTGTGTATTTAATCGTAATTAACCCTTATTATTTGCTGATATATTTAATCGAATAAGTATAATTTGAGTGGAAATCAATACAAGATGTAGTAATAATCTATGTAATATTGTATGATGAATTTTAGATCTCGAATTTAAGGAAATACATTGTCCTATTCTGACACTATGTCACGGGGTGGGAGCTGTATAAGCACCCAACCAGCGTTCCCTCCGCCTTGTGCTTAATGCCCTCCTCGCAACTCATTGAGGCGTTCGGTTTGTTGTCCGTCTTTATCATTAGAGTATGCCAGCATGCGTTCTCGTGCATCACAGTTGCACGCCTCGACAATTCTCGGCGATCCTAACCAATCCGGGCTGAGAACAAATTGTGCGTGATAAAGCAACGTGTGACATGTGACATACCGTAAAGTGCATAAGAATTATTTTAAAACTTTATTAAAATATAATCCCATTGTAAAGTGCCTTTTTGTTAGATAATAATCTTATTTACAATATTGGCGAGTACAATATATTTCGTTATTCTTGAGCAAATATTCATGAATTGAAATACCATTCCACGAATATTATTTTACATGTGATTATTCAAATAAATTTAAAGTTGTGTGGTGTGATGTCAATTTAGAGGATAATATTGATAATGTCAACTAGTTTTACATAATCCACATTTCACATAATTGATTTATCAACTGATGTGTTACCCTCTCTCTCTCTCTCTCTCTCTCTCTCTCTCTCTCTCTCTCTCTCTCTCTCTCTCATGGTCGTGCCCAAAAAATCGGCCCAGTTGGATCTTATTGTCTCTGGCCCATTTATTCGATAATGTGGGCTAAACTTGTTACTATATATATTGTGTACCCAACAATATGCATTTAATATGATTTTTTTTTTACTCATACACACGACTTGGTGGTATTGAGAAGATTCGAATTCGTGATTTTTGATCTCCAAGCAACCTTACTCCACCACTAGGCTATCCTTACCGGCACTTGAGATCCTCTAAATCCAATCTGTGTGTGCCAATCGTGTACCAAACCTCAAAATCATTACATTTTCTTTCATTTTTTTCTTTAATTTTAATTTATTTAGGTTTAATATAATTTTACAATTTTATTTAAGGTTTATTCTACTAAATTAGGGTTTATAATTATTTTTTAATATTTAATTTGTATGTTTTAGTTAATATAATTGATTTTGGGGGTTTATTATTCCAAACTTAAGGTGTATAATTTTTAAGCAATAAATATTAATTATGATTAGTTATAATATAATAAATTTTATTTTTACAAAAAACATTATTATCAATATATAATTTTAATATTGGCACACGGTTGACACACAAAATTGAAACTAGAGGATCTCTACTCACCTCACCGGGACTATGCACTCAATATGATTGAGATAGAAAGATTTAATTAAATTCAATTGTGAGAGTAAAACCTTACACTTTTTTCTAAAATAATTGCCTATCATTTTCTTATTTTGCAAATTTAATCTTCACAAAGGTGTTTTTATTTCGAGTAGTGGGAAAGATAATTGGAGAAAGACTGCTAGTGATATAATTGGTTGGTGATATTATTAAGCTACAAGACTATAGTGTTTTTTTTTCTTTGAAGTGTTAAATAATTATAGCTAGGGTCCAGGGACATCTCCAACAAAAGAGGTCAGATGAAAAAAATTTGAAGCAACTTAGTGAAAATTACATAATAATTATTTTCTCAATCAAAATATTAGATCAACAATGGACCCACTAAAAATTAATTAAAATCGCTGCAAAATTATTATTTAAATATTAGCAGAGATTTTTGGGATATAGAAATTAAAAATTATCATGTAAAATTTAGAAGCAGTTTATTTAAAAATCACTGCAAAAGTATAGCAAAATTTAAGTAAATTATCATCTAAATACTAGCAACAATCGCAAAATTATTAAAAAAATAAAAAAAATGCAAATATTAGGAGATATTTTTATAAAATTTCTGCAAAAGTATGATTTTTTTTTTAAAAAAATTGTATAGATGTTAGTAAAAGTGGGAGTGGTCCATGGGCCATGGCCCTTTGTGTATAATACTCCCACGTCCACCACTTTGCAACCCCTCATTTGCTTCCAACCTTTTTTAAATATTCAATATTCAATACCATTTATATACATATACAATAAATAGAATCAATATATTAATTATTTACAGGTCCTCCACGTTTTCAATTAAACCAAATAAAATTTTGAGAAATCAATTTAGAAGGAGAAAAGAAATCAAGAACTTGTTTATGCATCAATTAAAAAAAAATGAATGGGGACGAAGATTGGTCTGTCTCCATTGTTGGGTTGATTATAAGCATTGGCAGTAAAACCAAAAGGAATAAATGAAAATATCAACATGCATACATAAGAAAATGAAAATAAAAACAAAAACAAAAACAAAAAAAGGCATAAACAATATGGTTGAATAATAATAATAATAATAATAATAATAATAATAATAATAATAATAATAATAATAATAATAATAATAATAATAATAATAATAATAATAATGGTTTGGTGGGACCCTTCTGTCATGATCAATTGATCATCAGATTCAGTTGTCTATCCAATTCCAGCAAGCAACCGATATACCATTTCTTTTCTTTTTGTATAGTTTTTGAGCTGTAAAAGACCAAAGTGAGAATAACTTTTTCTGTAAAACTAAACTCTATCTTGCTAGGAATATATTTTGAAATTAGATTTCACTACATAAAAAAACTATTTATGAGACTAGCATAGCAAATTAGCATGTATAATATAGGTGAGGTTTTATCTTGTCTGAAAAAGAAAAAGAAAAAAAAAAAATTATAGATATATAGATAGGAGCTTAAATTTATTGCAAATAACAAATTAGTTATCGAAAGTGCAGGTCGAATGACCTAGTTGTGGAGTGAGATTGCTTGGTGATCAAGGTCACCAATTCAAATCTCCTCGATAACAAAAAAAAAAAAAATTTAGTTATCGAAAATAGAAAAGAAATAGCGTGGACCAATATTATATCGTGATTCAGCTCTGGAAGCGGAAGCAGACGAATTAGAGTTTCACTGAAACCAAATCAAAAGCGAATTCCCCACCGCACTATATCACTACTGCTAGTCTACTACTGCATCAATAATTTTTAACTTGCACACAAACACACACACACACACGCACACAAAATATCTACCTCATGTGATGATGGATGTTGACGACGAGTGGGAACTGCTCGGCGACGATGGCTTTCTCGAAATGAATGACGGCGACGGCCAGATTTACTCCCTCAAGTCGGCCGCCACCGTTTTTGAGATGAATTACTTCATCTGCCCCGCGCCTCCTCAATTTGTCGAAACTACTACTCGTCTTCTCCCGCCGCCGCCGCCGACCGATCGTGATCAGATTAAGATGATGGAGGAGGAGTGTAATTTGGATCGAGTTCAGGAACCGATTTCGCAGGTTTTCTTCAAGAAGATGATGAAGGAAGCTGAATTTGTCGACATCAAAGTGGATCAGTCACACATGAACAGCGCGATCGTGCCTCAGATCGGAGCTAATTTCCAGCTGGAGGAGAAAGCAGAAATGGAGGATGAGAAAGAAGGGGGTGGGGGTGGGGGTGAGGGATTGTGGAAACGGATCAGCGCGATCTGCTCCTTCGGAGTGGCGGCGGCCACTTTCTGCATCATCGTCTTCACCAACAAACATCCTCACCGCAATCACAACCTCCACTTTCGGATTTACACCGACGAGAAACTCCTGGTAATTCATTCATTCATTATTATGTTTTACTTTACTTGTATGTAAAGTAATTGACCTCTGTACATACGTATGTATATATGTTTGCAGAGAATGAAGACGATGGCGGCGGTGAGAGGAGTTCCCATAAGCAGAGCTCGGATCACTGTGGGTGGCTACTATGATGCATCTCTATCTCTCTCTCTCTCTCCTTGACGAAGGAAATCATTCTGATTACTATACTTGGATCCACAAAAATAAATCATGCTCTGCCTCTCTTTCTTCACAATATAGTATATATTGCAACCATTACTCTCTGGTATAGTCTGTATATATATATATACCTTCCTTGTACACTATAAAGTTTGTGTTATTATTTATTATCATTATTATTAGATGTCTGCACTATATATATATATATATACTCTGATATGATATAGACTGGACGCCTACATGAGTTGCGGGGAAGGCATTATGCACAAGGCAAAGAAACACGCTAGTTGGGTGCTGATGCCGTTCTCCTGATGGGCGAAACCAGTAGTTGTCTCGAAAGGCCCGAAAGGGCAAGGGTGGGCATGCGTCGGATATGTATATTCATTTCTCTTCTTTCTTATTTTATTTTTTGTTCATTTCTTTATTTTTCTGCTGCTGGTGTGGGTATTGGGATTTTTTTGGGGGTATGCATAATACTACCTTATTCAACCAGACCAAACTCTAAAATAACATAAAACTTCAACAAACTATTTATGTACTCTTCCAAAAAGGGATATATATGTGTGTTTTCACACACTGTTCTTTCACTTGGAGGCTGGAGCAATATAATATATCTCTACCTGCCTCACAAGTTTGGATTTTATCAATGAGATTCAACTGCCTTCACTTCTGGCTGCTTGAAGCATTTCCACTATCAGTGTCTTCACATCCCTACAATAGAAACATCGAATGATAATACAGGACACAATACACAGGTAAAACATTGATGATCCTACAGAAAAGACCATTTCTAAATATATATAGCAACGAACTCAAATTCTGTTACTCACTTCCTGTCTGCAGCACGCCTTGTGAAGGGAATTCGGAGCTTGAAAGTGTTCCCTTGGCAACCAGCCTTCACGGAGACGGTAACATTTTAAAACTCTATATGGTCTATGATTGATAAAAGAGCAATAGAAATAGCATGAAGCTGAGAGTCAAGTCAGAATAGCCAAAGTGGAGATCATAAGCTGACTTTCTGGCGTATAAAGACGTTAGAGAACAAGTTAATGAACTTAGACAATAGGAGATGTAGATAGAACCTTCACATTGAAGCCCAGACTGTCTATGTCCAACATGTGCGCAAATTCCACCTGAAAAAAAGGAGTATTCTCTAAATTACATCCATTATCAGGATGATATTGCTTAGGACATTTAGGAATCATATGCTGATGGCATACGAGGGGACATGTCCTTAAAATAAAATGAAACACCAAGTTAAGATCATCTAGCATTTTACATTGGCAGGAAGAAAGTTCATGGACCACGTGACAATGCAAAGAGAAACAACCGGAGATGACTCAAATTATAACTAAAACGCTTCATGACACCCTTATAGATCGTAACACGTGCATAATGTACAGTTAAACGGACTGAGTCGGGTGTATGGGCAGACTTGACTTGCAACGGATCAAATACAAGACCACTTTGTGCTGCATAATCTACTCTTTATCATCACGCTTAGGCTGAGAACAGAAAAAGAAATAAAGAATGTCACAAGAGCAAGTTTATATTCTCTTTCTAGCTCACAACTAATGCATGCCAACATTCCATATTGACTATTGATTTGAAATTCCATAATCAGTCACGAAAGGCAATTTGGAAGCCCATGTTCCCTGTTGTTGCTTAAACAACTCCGAAGAAAAATATTGCAGTATTACCGGGACAGAAGTAGAGTGCTTCACTATCAACTTTGTATCTTCTTCATGATCTTTATTCATGTGGGACTGCAACAAATATTTAAAATAGCAGATTTCAGAGAAGACTGCCAGCCAAAGAATGACATATAAATATATAATAGTGTTACTGCTGATATGGCTAGACATACCGTTATGGGCTTCGAGAATTGATATATAGGATCCACTTTTGCTGTTCTAAATTCCTCCTTGCTGAATTCTGCGTACCGTATAGCAGAAAGATTACCACAAATTCATCTCTACATGGAATGGAAAAAAAGATCTCCAGTAACACACGAACCTCCAGATCCTAATAAAGCTGTTGCAACGCCCGACACGTATCTAACAACTTTAGGTTCTATCCTCAGGAATTGGAAGTCACCAAAGTCGACCTTCATAAAAGTGTCACACAGTTTTCAACAATACATCACAGTAATTTCAGCTTTAGGGTGTTGAATAACACAAACTACAAATAAGAAAGTTAAGCATTACCCAAAATGCTTCAGGATGTCGAGCCAAATATGCACTACGAATAGCTTCACTATCTGTTTTTGTGACCTGAATTGATCATAAAGGTCAGAAGATCACGGGTCAGATGGAGGTGCAAAATAGATGTCATGAAACTGTCATCAAAGCGAAATAATAAAGAGGTAAACTCGAAAACAATGCTTACTGGGAGGGCATCACCGTGCACTATAATAACTAGGTCGGTCCTATCCTCAGGATCTTTCGACACAAGCAACGAGCATTTGGGATTTGCTAAAAGATCCTGCATAGTTCAACAAAGCCTCTAATTTAGCCCTTGATAGGTGAAAGAGCAAAGAAAGGATGCCTCCATTGTTAAAACTAGACAAAAACCACACTAGAGAAATCAGATACGAACCTTTGTATGAACGGCCAAACTACTAACTGCTAATATTGGAGATCCATAAGCATCACAAGCAAAGTCCACCATGGACCCTGATGGATAGCCCTCATACTTCTATAGGAAATCAGGGAAATGGGAAAATCAACCACCAACAACAAGAGTAAAGATGCAGAATCAAATGACATAAAATCATTTCTGGACTAACAACAGAGCACCAGATAATGTATCCATCGAAAAACAAGCTAAAAATTATATTATAATAGGGAGATTTTAGAGATACATAATTAAAGCAAATGAGAAGAGGCGAAGAGTGAAATAAGAGAAGGCAGAATTGGAGAGGGAGAGGGAGCGGACGAGAGAGAAAGTAGAGAGGGCTCCGCGTAAGCTGTAATTGAGCAGTGTCCTAATTTCCTCAATAGGAGGCAGCCTAGCAGCTTTTTCCTGACAACCAAAACAACAATTCCAATTTCCAAATCCATCAACAACAATTAATCCAGAAAAAAATAAACAAAAAAAACACACAGTCGTTTCAGCAGAAAAAAAAAAAAGAGGAACCTGGTGAGCTTGGATGAGTTGGAAGATATTTAGCTGGGGGTTCACATCGGCGGCGGTGGAAGCATTCTGCACAGAATTGATTTTACTTCAAACAG
The DNA here is from genome assembly GCA_026008535.1 of Perilla frutescens. NCBI lineage: Eukaryota > Viridiplantae > Streptophyta > Magnoliopsida > Lamiales > Lamiaceae > Perilla > Perilla frutescens. The sequence goes on along the minus strand of BRKX01000020.1, from coordinate 341,092 downwards.
AAAAAATCGGAGCGAGAAATAGAAGAAAACATAATTGAATTAATGGAGAATAACAGTCCATACATACCTGATTGGTGGAAGCCATACGTATTTGAGATTTGAATGGGGAGAGGAGTGGACGATAATTGCCGCCATGATTATTAACAGCAAGTAAACGAGAAGAAGAAGAAGCAGAAAAACGAGGGATAAAGCGCTGCGGGAGAGACGAAGCAACACTCTTCATCTTCTTCTGCAATTCAGCTCCTTTCTTTCTTTGTTTTTTCTCTCCGCTTTTAGCATTTTATAGTGGAATTGAGTAAATTACGCTTTTGTCTCGTAACAATAGAATCTAAATACTTTTAATTCCAAATTTATTTTTTAAACACTTTTAGTCCCATAATAATTTATATTTCAACACTTTTAGTTCTAAAAACTAACGGACTATATACTTAACATCAGTTAAGTACCTGTTTTGAAGCAAAAAATGTACATATTTTGGATTGAAATTTTCACTGCATTCTCTCTATTTTCTACCCCTAATTAGGAGGTGCAACCAATATCATCACGTCTCTTTTTTTTTTCCATTTTGTAATCATATTCGTATGTATTAATGGATGTTAAATATATTATGTTAGTTTTTGGGATCAAAAGTGTGAAAATATGAAGTGTGAGATCAAAAATATTGAAAAAATTAAATTTAGGACCAAATTGTACATTTTTTGACTAAAAATTTTGAACTTTATTCTTAGGGGATCAAAAATGTAATTTACTCTTTTCATATCATAGTTCCTTGGGTTAATTGCTGGAAAAACAACTGCTTTGATGCTTTTGTTAATAATAATATGAGTTTTAAATTTTTGTTTTGTTTATCCATTTCTAACTTTTTTTTTATTATTATTATTATTTTTACAGAGACTGGCTTCAAGAAATTTATCATTCCAATTATTATTTTATTATAATAATTATTGGTCCCACCTGAAGTAATTTCTTTCAATATATAAAAGATAGCATTTTGTATAAATAATTAAAAAAAATTCCAAAATTCCAAAACCAGAGAGAATTGTGAATGGAGTAACAACAATGCAAATAGAGGCCTTTTAATTCTATACTCTGTTTTGGTTTTAGCTGAGCCACTGTTAGTTCTTGAATGGTTCTGTAAAATATTAGCAATAAAAAAATTCAAGATTCAAGGCTGGTGTTGGTTTCTGTTTGTTGCTTTGAAAAAATCAAAATGCCATAAAAGTTCAAACCACAATATATATACCCATAAAACAAAAAATAACTATAGAGCTCAAATTTATTGGGCCTTGAAGAGCACAGATCATTGCTGTGATGTTAAAAATAAGAAGAAGAAACAAGAGATACTTTAGTTTTGTGTGCCAATCTGTAATATCACAATTCACAGCTATCTTCTAATCTAAACTGATATCAGCATTTCATAGAAAAGAAAATCATATATATATGACTTGTTTGGACTTGTGTTCATTGAGCTTCCAGATATCCCTTGTCTTCCAAGTATGATACCACCTGCCCAGCCATCTCGCCCGGTGTCGGGCAAATTCCATCCTTTTGGCTTATTTCAATCTACACAACCACAACAACGATGTTTCAGTGAATACAGTTGGACGAGGCGGGGCTATATGATTTACGAGTCAGCCTGAGCCATAGTACAAACCTCACATTTCGAAGGTGCTTCGTATGGATCATCTATTCCTGTAAACCCTGCAACATTGTAGACTGCATTCAAGAGACTGATCGAGTTTCAATGCAGAAGCAGAACACACACTATTCAAGCCCGGAGACACTCTTCATCTCAATATTTCTTCAGCTTCACTTCCATGCATTTATCAGGGACAACCAATCTACAAAATTAATACACACCTTTGATCTTCCCAGCTCGTGCAAGCTTGTAAAGACCTTTCGGATCCCTTCCTTCACACAATTCTAGAGGCATGTTCAGAAAAACCTAGAAAATTGCATTACATAGATTATATCTTCCTATCATCCTGTAGATGAGAAACGCTTCCATTTTAAATAAGGAAGTAACTTAACATAGCCTTGCCTCGATAAAATTTTCAGGCAATAATGCACGACAAGCATCACGGTCTTTACGGTAAGGAGATATCAAACTAGCAATGCAAATTAACCCAGCATCAGCAAAGAGCTTCGCAACTTCCCCTAAAGAGGCGAGGAAAAAAGGAAACAAAACACAACTTATTGTTATGTAATTTCCATCAAGCAGATTAATATGACAGATATCACATTCTGTATGGTCAAGTGCTCAGTTATATCAGAATGCAACACATCCTGCAGTCAGCCTCATGCTAGAATAGAAGTATATCATTATCTATGAGGCCAACCATCCAGCAGCTTAAACTCATGTATGCACAGCATGAGTGAACAAAATGATGTCCTCATGCTGTCATTAATACACGTACACTAGTATTTTTGTACCAATTACCTAGAAGTAATGGCTAGTAGTAGATCATTGTCTACTGGGGATGATGAATGCATGGATTTTCCACTATGCTGTAGTACAGAATAATAACAAGTTCTTTATAAGGTGGTGTCTACACCCAGAAAATACCAAATTAAGGAAGCTCTCGTGTTTTATTGTGACCATATGGATTATGTGAACAAGAGCAAGGAATCCAAAGAGGGAAAAAGATAGTGCAATGAATTTACATGCAGCCCAACAAACACAAAAGAAAAAAGAAAGAACCAAGGGAGATACTTTCCAATATCAAGTGACTGTTTACTTACCAACCCTGCGTATATTTTCAGTCCGATCCTCAGGTGAAAAACCCAGATTTTTGTTTAGACCGTGCCTGAGGTTGTCCCCATCAAGAACATATGAAAGTTTCCCCCGAGAGTGCAATGTTCTGCCAAGTGAGCATGCTAGGGTGCTTTTACCTGCAGAGGTAGATCAAAGTTATTCCACCAACACCAACACCAACACCATAGTTATAGTTATCTCTACATTCGAGTATAAACTAAAGAGGTACGAGCTCCAAAGTATGATGATCCAGTTATCAAGTGGTGATGACAATAAGATGAAATGCAATAGCGATCCAATTATGTACAACAGGCATAGACATACTCAAGGCATGAATAACTAGAGCACAACTGGGTGGTTAAACAAGATAACACAAAGAAAAATAGGAAATATAGTTCAAATGCAAACCTGATCCACTCAAACCAGTAATCCATACAATACATCCCTGTTGATTGAGCAGCTTTTGTCTGTCAACCTTCCCAACAGGACATTCATGCCAGAAAATATTTGTTGAATTTCCCACAGTAGACATTAGGAAAAAAATGCTCCTTTATCCTGTTAATATAGAGAGGAAATTAGATTCATCTTGAAGAAAGGAACAAAAAAAGATCTCAACTTTAAGGCTCCATTTGGATCCTAAATTACAACTGAGGAAGATGTCAACAAGGCTTCCAATATTTTATTCGTTATATTAAATAACAACATTAACCATACATGAGCCAGACAAACAAGTCTCAATCTTGTGATAGAGGAAAATAAAAATAGTCTCTATACCTAATGCAAAACGGCAACCAAGATCCAAAAATAACAAAAAGAAACAAATTTGCAGCTTTTGCTCAAATTTCTCGTTAATTTTGATGTTAAAAAAATGGTATACAAAGCTGGGCAAACATCAACAGAAAGAAGGCGCATTCATCTTCTTTAACGCATTAGAGAAATTAAGGGATCAAAATTGTCAGATTCAGATAAATTAGAACAAGATGAACATAGTCGACGCTAAAGATGCACGATACCTCAAAGAATCGGAAAGGGAATGCAATTAAATTACCTGCGAAATTGAGAGCAAAGGAAAAGAAGGAAGAGCAGTGGAGTATTAAAGAAAAAGAAATTGGGGATTGTTGGATTGAATGTGGACGTATTTCGCGAAGTGGGGGGAAATTGAATTGCAGTAGTGATTTGCAAGAAAGAGAGAGAGAGAGAGAGAGAGAGAGTGGAATGTTGATGAATCCAACGTTGAATGCTAATTAAGTCTCCTCGCTTTTCGGAAAATAAATAAATATATATACTAATTTCAGATTTGTTTTCATTAATTAAATATACTAAATTACGGAGCTGAAAGAGTTGCAATGTTTATGAATGCGACGTAAGATTGCACTCTCACCTTTGGCTTTTCTTTTTTGGATAAATAAATAAATCCCATTAAAACGCACCTAAAATTTTCTGTTACACTCTCCGTATTACATTATTAAATTACGAATTTTTCTTATATTTTTTTCCTTTAATTTTATTTTTTATATCTTAAATTAATTTTAAGATTATTTTCAGGTTCACCCCACTCAATTAGAAATTATAATTATTTTTTAATTTTTGATTTTTAATTAATAATTCACTATCATGGTTGATTTTTTTAAATTTATGTTTTTTTAATTTTTTGATATATATATATATTGATAAATGTTGATTATGATTATTTATGTTATAATTAATTTTTATTTTATAATAAATATTTTTAAAATCATAAATTTGATAATGAAAGATGAAAAAGTGTAACATGAAATTTAAACCCATTAAAACGAGGGTGAGCTCCATTTTTAGATATTTAGTAAAAATGTGAATAATGTAAATTTTAGAAAGATTAATTAAACATGGATTTTGACGAAGCCCGGCCCATATTTATGAGGGTCGGCCCGTTTAGCAGCGGGATTGGGCTATACCCCGCAGACAGAAATTGGAGAGAGAGAGAGAGAGAGAGAGAGAGAGGAGAGAGAGAGAGAACTGTGACTGTGAGTGATAAATAGTATCATCATATGCAGGCGTACGGCTATCTAGTGCTCGGACCGACCTCCTTCGACGGTGGCGGCCCTCCCAAATTGATCGTTAGATGGAGTCGCCGTCGGCAATTGACAGCTTCCGCCGCCGTGAACGGTCACTACGACGTGCTGGGAATTTCGCCTAACGCTTCCTCCTCAGAAATTAAGAGAGCCTACCGTCTCCTCGCTCTCAAGGTATTCCTCATCATCTTCATTCATATTTCATGACTACACTACACTACACAGCTGCGGATGCTCTATTTATTTTAATGCCCTAGTACGAAATTAAACGCTATAGGAACACAAAAATCCTAATTGATTGTCGAAAATTACGATTTGAGTGATTTGTGATTTTTGTTTATTTTATCCTTCATCATCTATTATGTCTTCAAACTCATCGTCCACTAGTAAGCTCTGCTTTTGCATTCCAATTTTAGTTTCACAGGAAAATTTATTTTGTAATTTGCTCTGAAGATTTCGCATACCATGTTTGTGGTAATCTAGACGATAAGGTTCTTCCATGTAATATGAAATTAATGAGTAGATGCATCATGCACGATCACAAATTCACAATGTTAATATGTATGGACAATTGGAAACGGTATATCTTAAAGCATGAAATCCTGCTAAACAATTCATTGTGATTTTTTTTTTGTGTGGGATGCTTGGATATGTCGATGTAAATACCGGACAAGTATAACTTCACATGTAAATTATGATCAAACAAAGTTTCAACAAGTCTCAGTAGGACTTCTATTAACATTATTTGCTTCTCTGATTATCATGCTATAACTCTAAACAGCTGCTGCTTTTAGTGGATGACTGATCTACGTACCTTAATTTTCTTTTTTGCTACGCTCCCTTTATCTCGCTCAGTTGGAATATATCTGGATGAAAGGCATCTACTGTGTGTATGCTATAACTTAGAAATAATTCAGTGTGAACAGTTATCATTTGAAACTTTGGTCCATTATCCATTATCATGATGAAGCTTACTGGGGCTTTATTGAACTGTCTCATGAGCTCATCCTTTGTTCATGATTCATGGCTGCAGTATCATCCTGATGTTAATAAGGAAGTAGGAGCTAATGAGGATTTCAAGAGTGTCCGACTTGCTTATGAAGTAAGGAGCTTTCATTTGATGTTTTAATATGCATAGTAGTTATTTATGAACTAGAAAGTGTGATAGGTTTACAATCTCAGATCATCGCATTTTCAAAAGAGTGACTTAGATATGTAGGAGTTTATATCAGTTATGTTTGATACAGATACTGATTGATGAGGCAACAAGAAGTGAATATGATAAAGCTCTCCGTCATCAACATAGTACCAGAAGGCCATTAGGTGATGAATGGGCCATCAATCAAGAATACATGGATGGATTGAGGTTATATAGATGGGCTTACCTGCGTCGTAAAATGCAACGAGATAAATATTGGGAGCAGCATCATACCACGGAAGAGGAATTTTCATCTTATGATGATGATGATGCTGAGGAAGAAAGCCCGGATGAGGAGAGAGACTCCTTCGTGGAAGTTCTTAGATCGGCATTCCTCTCTCTCTTTCTGATGCAGACCGTGGGGTTCCGGCTATCTCTCACATATAGTAGCCTTATGGCTTTGATAGACCAAAAACTGGATGCAGGATACAAATTCGGGTATCTGATTGCATGGGTGGTAGGCGGAAGGGCCGGCATTTTGCTCACGATTTTCCTAACGTTTGCAAGCTGGGTGTGTGGCAAGACGAGCAGCGGTGTCGTTGCTCTTGTAGTTGTAGCCATGTGGTTTGGTTCAAACCTTGCAAGGTGTGCTCCGATTCCCCAAGGTGCCCTTCTCACTCTTCTGTATATGTCAATCAAGCTACAAATTGATCTAACCTAATTCTGCAATTGCTGCTTCTGGGGCTGTGCTATCGGTTTTATGCTGCCGTGGATAATTTTTTATTCTTTTCTGTTTGTGAATATGTATTCCCTAAAAGAAAATTAAATAAGTTGGTAAAGAAATTGTAAATTAAATATGGATCATTTTAGCGTTATTGACAAGAATGATAATATTTTGGTCATTCCCATGCAACTTTGATGCTCATTACAAGTTTTAGTTTAGATTTTAGAGCATTGTAATTTCCTGTTGCACTCTCCATGTTACATTTTCAAATTTCGAGTTTTTCTTGTATTTTTTTTCTTCAATTTTATTTTTTTATGATTTAGTTTAAGTTTATGATTGTTTTTAGGGTTCACTCGACTCAATTAGGGTTTATAGTTATTTTTTATTTCTAATTAATAATTCATTATTATGGTTTATTTTTAAAAATTATGTTTTATAATTTTTTAATTCATTTTTTTTTTTGTTGATAAATGTTGACTATGATTATTTTATGTTATAATTAATTTTTATTTTATAATAAATATTGTGAAAACCGTAAATTTAATAATGAAACAAGTTTAACGGGAAATTTTAACTCGATTTTAGAAGGTATTCTTCTTTTATTTTGTATATTACAAAAGAACTGATCGAACTACATTCAATTTTAGAGTAATTGTATTCATAGCCCCATTTATTCTCTTTATAATTTTGAAAATTAATTAAAATGCAATTATTATTTTATTGAACTTTTTGTTCTTATAGCACGTACCACTTAAAAACTCTTACCAAAATATATATAAAACACATTCTTCAATAATTTAAAAACAAACACTGTTCCAAAATCTATAGAGCAAAAAACGATTTATGCAAAGCTCAATCAAAAAAATTCGGCCATTTTTCTGCACAAAGGGTTTTTTTTTCATCGTTTCCGGCTTCATATTTGCATGTGAAATTTATTGTTGCACTTTGTGTTGAACTTTTAAATTATGATTTTTTTTTTCAATTTTTTTTATGTGATTTATTTTAATTTTATGTTGTTTTCTAGGGTTCAACCATCTAGTTAGAGTTAATAATTATTTTTTTATATTTAATTTTCAGCTTTCAATTAATAATTCATTATTATGGTTGATTTTTTTCAAAATTATGTTATAAACTTTTAATTCAATTTTTTTATTGATAAATGTTAACTATAATTATTTGTGTTATAATTAATTTTTATTATATAATAAATATTTTTAAAAACATAAATTTAATAGTGAAATATTGGTTGAAATACGAAAAAAATACAACATAAAATTTCAACCGAGTAGCCAAAATGCCATAAAAAAATCACTACCAGCATTAAAAAAATTGGTATAACTACTATTCAGAAAATAAATGATTGAATAGTAGTGAAAAAAATAGAGTAAAGAAAGCCTCAACTGTTTCTCACAAAAACAAAAAAAGGAAAAAAAAAAAAAGGATTAATTGCAAAATAAATCATCACGGTTACACCTTTTTGAAAATTAGGCACCACGTTTAAATCTAGTCAATTACAACATCACGTTTTAATTTGTTTGGGATTAAACATCTTTAATTTTTTCGGCGAATTAAGTATGGCATATTTGGTCTAAAAACCACGTTGGCAGTCACATCAACACACACATGTAACAAACGACGTTGATTTTATTATTTTTCTCAATATATTTTCTATTTTAGAAATAAATAATTATAAAAAAATGATTTTTTTCAATAAAAAAGAAGAGAAAGTAACAAAAACGGCGTCATTTGTTACACGTATGTGTTGACGTGGATGCCAACGTGATTTTTAGGCCAAATACGTCATATTTAACTCATCAGAAAAATTGGAAATGTTTAAATATGGTGTTGTAATTGGCTAGATTTAAACGTGATGTCTAATTTACAAAAGGGTAGAAACGTGGTGATATATTTGGCAATTAACCGAAAACAAAAAACCTCAACTAAAATTGGGCTTTTAGTAGGCCCAATTATTTGAGCTTTGTGCAGCTCCCACCCCACCTTACTTAAACCCTAATTCCAAAACCCTACCTATGTAGTGCAGCTGAAAAAAAAAACAAGGGAAGAGAAGAATTGCAGCTCAAAAGGGTTAGAAGAAGATGAGGCCTCCGAGGGGACGTGGCGGCGGCGGAGGGTTTAGAGGTGGCAGAGACGGCGGTGGACGTGGGTTTCGTGGAGGCGGCGGCCGTTTCGGCGGCGGCGGTGGGCGTTACCCTCCGCGCGACGAAGGCCCTCCTTCTGAAGTTGTTGGTCTGTCTCATCTGAGTCTTGTTTGTAGTTTGAAATAAAATGCATGCTTGTGAAACGCTTTAACTGTGGTTGGTTTGTGGAATTGCAGAGGTGTCGACATTTCTCCATGCTTGCGAGGGTGATGCGGTGACGAAGCTCTCTAACGAGAAAATACCCTATTTCAATGCTCCGATTTACCTTGAAAACAAGACCCAGATTGGTAAAGTAGATGAAATCTTCGGCCCCATCAATGAGTCCGTGAGTTCATTTACTTTTTTTTTTTTTTTCTTTTTTGCTTTCTTTATGAATTCAATTCGGTTGTTAATTTTTTTTACTCAAGATTTGTGATTCTTGATTTTTGCTCTAGTACTTCTCAATTAAGATGATGGAGGGCATCGTGGCTACCGCCTATGCTGCCGGCGATAAATTCTTCATTGATCCAGCTAAGCTTTTGCCACTCGCAAGATTTCTTCCCCAGCCAAAGTATGTTTGGTGGCACTTTCTTTAATATGTCTTGCTAAAGCTCTGGTCTTTCTTCTTCTTTTGATATGTTTTACTATGTGAATGTGTTGTGCTGATAGTATTTGCTTCAGAGGCTGTTTGGGAAATGCTTTAGGCATTGAATATTTAATGAAAAATTAGCTCTTTGTATAGGGTATGAGGTTTGTAGTGATTCTTGCCAGTCAATAAATTTGCATCATAAGAGATCTGTTAGGTCTGTTGTTAGTAGATATATTATTCACAGCAAGTGATTCTGTGTTGTAAGTCATGATATTGTGATGCATGTGCTGATATTTCTTTGACAAAATCCATCTTAAAGAAGTGCATTATTGCTGTGATAATCCAACCTTTTGCTACCTACCTATTGAATAGATAGTATCCTTGAGTGTTGATGTTGAATTGCTTTTTATACAGGGGACAAGCACAAGCTGGTAGAGGCGGAGGACGCGGGGGAGGATTCCGTGGTGGAAGAGGTGGTGGTCGTGGAGGTGGTGGAGGATTCCGTGGGAGGGGTGCTCCTAGAGGTGGTAGAGGTGGATTTAGAGGTGCCAGTCGTGGTGGCGGCGGTTTCAGGGGCAGAGGAAGATCATAGAATGCTGCTGTTTGTACTTACTCCAATGACAATGGAGAAGTGGTAGTAGTAAACCACATGTTCTATTCGCTCAATGCCTAATGTGGAAATGGAATAGAATGGTTTTGTTATTCTCTAGGCTTTGTACTCTAAAACTAATTTCTACTTCATTTTCTTACATGTGCTTTTTTCCCTTTTTAAATTGATTATATATGCACCTTCATTCTGAGTAATGGGAAAAGCTTATATTGTCGAATGATTTCATTGGAGTTTTTTGCATTTGATGTCGCATTCAATCTTCAATCACTTTTTTGCAAGGAAACATAACTCTTAAGGAGGAGTTTTTTGCATTTGATGTCGCATTCAATCTTCAATCACTTGACATTTTGAGAGGAAACATAACTCTTAAGGAGGTATCCCATTTGTTAATAAGAAATATGCAAATGCTTCCTTTATTGCATTAAAACATACTAGTTTTATGTAATATTGATTTGAGATATTATAGCTACTTTCTTGGCTGATTTCTAATGATGCTATTAGCCTAAACATTCAATTTTCGATCTATCACGCCCTCTTGCAAGTTCATCACTGCAGACAAGTTTAAATGTGACAAACAACAATCCCATTCCCATTTCCATAATAATAAAATTAAGCGAAAATAGCACATCTTTGGCAGCTTCTGTGTTGTTTTGTTTCCCAGTCAAGTAATTTTATAACACAGTTTCAAAAAGTTTTACATGACAAAAACAAACAATAGCATATTTGGAATGAATTCGACTAAATCACCCAATGCAATTTCGAAATCTCAGCTCATCTCCGCCTTCACGACGAGGCTGACTTTCAAATGCGGCTTCAGCAAACAGTACGGCCATAACATATTGATGCGATGTAGAGATTTTTGGACCATTTTTCCTGCAATAAATTAAAGAAAGAAAAGATCTAAGTCTCTAGTGCTTCATTCAAACCTACTAGTTGAAGAAATATAACCACTGTAGTTACCTTCACATGGGTACTTGGAAATGCGGATGTCCGTAGGGTCTCCTGGGTCTCGTCCATCATTTTACGTCTAGGTATACTGAGTGTAAAGGCTGCTTGATCAGCAGTTGCTGCCATGGAAGTAATTCTATAACCATTTTCCCATCTGCGATGTATTCCTTCGCTGGGATAAAGAAAATCAAGCTCCACAACCTAAGAACCATTCATTCCAGTCAGCATTACTATCTACAGCATGTGTAGATTTGTAACACAACTCCACAAATTTAATATGCACAACTCAATAATCAAGTTTTACCTGTTCGGAATATCCAGAATTTCTCGACATTACAACACCCCAACGGCTGCCAGCAGTAGTCATGGATGTGACATGGAACCCTTCTTTCCACTTTTTGTTTATCCATTTGAAAGGAAATGATTCACTAACTTTATAAGACTGCTGGGTGTAAGGGGTTCCTAATAAAAGCCAAAAGCAAAAGAGTAACATATGTGATTTCTGCCATCATAATCAACAGAGTAAGCATGAGGATTTAAGGGGATAATTGTGGAAGAGACATGCTCCAGCAAACCTTTAGACATAACAACCAGTGAACTTCCATTAGCAGCACCAGCTATAGAACTGATGTAATAATTTTGCTCCCATTGTTCCATTATCCAATCCTAACAAGAACCATCAGATCATTAGTGAAACTGGGGAATACATAGAACCAGGAAAAAAAGAAAACCACAATGATTATATAACTTGAATTGTGAGTTTCAAAACAACCTTATGAAGGAAGACAGCTGAAAGTTCATACACCTGTGCACTGAACCCTGTCCCAGCATCCATGATCAAGGCCCAAAGGTTTGTCGCCGAAGCCACACAGCTAATATACAAGCCATCTTCATTGCCCTTCTCTACATGCTGACGTAACCTTGAATCTGCAACATTGTAGTGATATCTACAAATACAACAAAACAAACTTAGCATTCACAAGGAAAGAAATCAGAGATAAGGTATCCTTTGATGTGTCCAGCACTCTAACTACAGGGCCAGTATGTTGAATACTGCTTGGGACACTATGAAATGCAACACAACAAACTTTCATGTCAATCAAAATAACCATACAATTTGACAGCAAAGACAAACACCATAAATCAGCAGTTTAATAAATTTCCAGATGTTCCATATGAAAAAAATAAAAATAAAAAAATCAACAAGTGGAAACTGGCAATGTTATTGAAGATCACAGATGCAATTTGGTCGTGTATAGCAGAACAACAAAATATTTAACAGCGGGCACTCACCTCTGTTTCATGGGGCGACGGGCATTATACACTGAAATCCACTGGGTAGCAGGACTCCCTAGTCGTATTTTCTTCTTTGGCTGCTCATCCTCCTCTAAGTTTATGAGCAACCTTCCACGCTTTTGCCCAACCTGTGCAATCAAAGATGAATCATTAAACTTAAGAATGACTTGACTACGCAAAGTAATGCCAGTGTGTGGTTTTCCCTAACAAGTTACCTTGAGAGCTCCATCAATTCTTATTGGTCTCAGTGACAAGCAAGGTTCAATAAGACTATCAAAAAGTGATATCAGTTTAGGATAATTTGGCTCCTCATCAAACTTCATATTGCCAACAGCCTCAAGGAACAGTTTGAATGGAGCAGGGCAAAAGCAACACATCAATTCTGGAGAAGTGGACATTTTCTTTTTACAGACTAGAAAACTCTTGTTGTCGCCCTGCCATCATAGCAAGACAAGAATGGAGAACAATAAGTTCAGATTAATGAGATAAGATACCATAACTTGCAAAAGCATTTATTTCAGGTCACCTGATAGCCTTGCCATGGTAACCTCCCCTTTATGAGAAATATTAGCGTGTACGCAAGCGACTCGAGATCATCCCTCCTACTTCCTGTACGGCCCAAATGTGCATGAACACTTGCATACCTTATGGTGCCTCTGTAGATAGGCCATAGGATTTTGTGAGCTCACAGAATATAAGAGTTACCAAAATGCAGGATTTTATTTCATGTAATAAGGTAGTATAAGTTATTTTATCTCATTGCAAAATACTTAGTCAGCAACACAGCAAGATTTTTTTTATTATTATTTTTCAGATAGAGGATTCAGAGCCTGCTATGATTAAATGATCAAATGCTGCCAGCAAACATTGACTGGACTAGAAATGTCTTGAATAACATATATATATATATATATATATATATATATATATATTGGCTTCTTAAATTACAATTGAGTCCTTGGTGAAATAAGAATGAAGGGTTGCCAAAACTTATCACCCTCTGTACAAAAAGAATTTGTTTGCATGTATGTAGTTAATCCACATTAAATAATTGGACGGCGGAAAAAGTCCAATCATCTTCCGTAAGTGGCTGCTTATGTAGGTGTTGTCTGGGATAGACTGAAAGAAGTTCACTCTCATTAGGGAATGTCTTCAGCACTTAATAGTCCATCAAAGTACAGTCACGCTATGAAGATAAAATTCACTAATATTATCCAATGAATCCTATCATATTAAATGCGTGATATTTGCCGATAAATTAAATCAAGACTAATGTCTCATCACCGTTCTTCATGAAATCAAGCATCATCCCCTCTGAGGAGGTATATGAGTTCTAAACAAATGCACCTTCACAAACCTGAATATGTCTGGCCTCTGATCATACTCAACATGCTGACCAGATGATGAATCTTTCCACCGTGAAGCTGCACCAACAACCTTGTTAAAGCAGTAATATCTATAAATCAAGTGAAATAGTCAAAGAAGAAAGGGGGAATGAGATGAGGATATGGAACTGCAGAGTTATGTGAAACAAGTAAAAAAAAATTGTGTAGGAGAGAGGGACGCAGAGATAGAGAGAGAGAGAGAGAGAGAGAGAGAGAGAGCGATGAGGTTTCGGATCGCCTTTCAACAAGCCTAGTTACTGAAGCTCTAATTTAAGGTAGTTATGAAAAGGAACTAGAGTGAAGTATCATACCCAGACCAAGATCAATGAGATATAGTTTTTTCTCTTCAGGGGTCCCCGGCTGACCAAGTAAGAAGTTCTCTGGCTTCACGTCTCCATGAACAAACCTAATTAAGCATCAGAGAACGGTTCGACAATCAATTGTATATTGAAGTGACGAAAGCAACCCGAACTCAATAAAGCAAAAGTCAGGATGATACAGTCTTGTCATTATGCCTTATTGTAAATTTGTAATCACAGCAAGTAGGTTTTACCCCTTCATATGAAGCTTTTCAAGAATTGATATAGCTTCAACAGCAATGCAAGCCGCCATACCCGGAGACATCCTGTTTCAACCGGTTATTATCAAAGCAAGGTACATACATAGTTAAAAAGGACAAATGGGGGGGGGGGGGGGGCATAAGGTCCTTTTTTTTTCCAAGGGCAGGCACAGGGTTTAGAGAGAGGGAGGGAGAGATACATACGATTGACCCAATGAATTCCAGACATCCCAAAGACTAGGTCCGAGCATGTCCATGACCTGAAATTTTACTCATTGTTAAAAAACATGGAAAATGCTGAGCCGAAATGCAAATATAAAAACCCACCAGAATGTAAAAATCTCCTTGCCGACCCTTGTAGTGAACCCATGGGAGCCCATAACATCCATTCAGAGCACTTTTTTGAAGGAAAAAAAAAAAAAGTCAGAGAGTACTCAATGAAGATAACAACCTTCTCAAGCTAGAAACAAACAACTTACTTGTACACCTGCCATTCATATGGAGGGCCATGATTGCAGCCCTTACTACTTCGATGTTCACATTTCAATGCCACCTGCAAAAAGATAGCATTTCCTATTAAACTCAGCAAACTATAGGAATGAAACAAAACCCCAATATACCAAAAGAGTGTGCAAGATAATACCTCGATAGCATCTGGTCCAGTTCCTTCCGTGCCTCCACTAACCCTCTTTCCGACATAAACTTGTCCGAATCCACCCTTACCTAATTTTCTTTCTGTCTTGTACACAGGAGAGTTACCCACTTGTACCTACACCAACAAAACTGGCCTCAGTAATTGACATATTGCCACGGAAAAATAAATTGAGTAAAGGCATGCATGAAATCTCTGAAATTAGAACCCATCAATCAGGGAACATACTCAAAAGTCTTTAAGAAAATATATTCAATGAATTTTCAAACAAAAATTACCCTCTCAGGTACTGGAGTTGTACTTGCGTCTTCCTCAACTCCCATTATCTTATCCCTACTCCCACCAGCCATGGCAACTTCTTTATCTTTGACACCCTCTACTCTATTAACTGCGAGTTCAGGAGCCCCTACGCCAACCGTTTGAGGAAGACCCCCCTGAGGTGGCTCAGGCTCTAAATCTATCAATCTAACTCCTCTGCCTCTACCAGCAGCAGTTGGCCTAGCGGGTGTAGCTGCAGAAGGTCCTTTTGCTATGGCAGTTGCATTGCCTCTTCCTCGTCCTCTCCTTCTGGTTCTAGCCTGAGCAGGTGCAAGAAGTTTCTCGTCTTGATTAGCAGTTTGAGGGTCGGGATGGAGATCACCAAGCCGTTTTGATCTCCGTGCTCCGCTACGCAATTCTGGCATCGTCACCCATGCAAAATCACCTCTGACTCATTCCCCACCTTCTGTGCATAAGAGAAAGACATCAATTTTGAAGTCATCAAAACCAGTTGTGAACTAACAAGCTCAAACTTTTCACACGGCATGACCAATCAAATTGAGAAAAAACTACGAAAACATACTATTTTAAATGAATGGCTGCAGAAAATGCACTAGTTTCGGAAAAATAACACTTCAGCAGCACAAGCCTCTGTGCCCTACATAATGTTTCCAAATCCAGGTTTTTCCAGAAAACGTAAAGCATCAAAGGCGTTATTTTGGGTAATTTAACCAAACACGCACACAGACACCACATAAAAAAAAAAAGGAAAAAAGGGGAAAAAAACCCCTCTAATGTAGACAGCAAATAAAGCAGGCTTTTGTTTGAGCTCGAGCCTAAAACACAGATTAGTACAGATAAACACAGGACAAAAGAAACATCGAACAATCTCATCGATGAGCATATTAGTTCAAACATAGCGCTGTGCGCAACCAATCGAATTGAAAAAATTAAAAATCCGAGCTCGGAAACAACAAAAGCAAACATTTTTGTGGACAGCAAAAATGAATCGAAGCAAAGCAATGGATCAGCCGATCAAAAACAGATCTTCAGTGAAAAAATGTTTACCTAAAATGGAGATGGAAATTAGATGGAGAGGGAAGAAGAAAAGCTATATTAAGATTTTGGATAGGGTTGTGTGTGCGGCAATCTTCTCCGTTTCTCTCACAACAGAGAAAATGAAACAAAAATAAAATAAAAAAGAAAAAAAGAAAACATCCACTGCCTGCCTGCTTGCGGCCAGCCCTCGCTCCCCTCTACCTCTCTCTCTCTCTCTCTCTCTTGTTTTTATTATTTTTCAAACTACTACCTTTTCTATGAGCAAAAAATTGATAAATTACCATCCCCAACAAAACTATGCAAGTTTTTCAATGTTTTTTTCCCCTTATTATTACACTAAAAATTTAGTCCATCAACATTTAAGTTGTTTTTTTAAAAAAATCATTGTTTCAAATATATATATATATATATGTGTGTATATATACTCAAATACAGTTATGGAAAACACACTGAAATTTACGCATGCGCATTCAAGACTATTTTACAATAGTGAATCTCAAATGAAACTACATCTTACTTGGCACTGCACATGTGTGTTTTCCATCACTGTATACTTGAACTTGAGATATTTTGTTAATTTTGTTTGAAATATTGGATATCTATTGTTTGCCTGTAAATAAATTCATATTTTATATCATTCATCTTGTAATTACTTGTCTCACGTCCAACGTGTGATATGTGTAAAACTATGGCAAATTGGATGTGACATCATTCCATCATCAGGAATTTGAGTGTTTTAAGCTAATGAAATATCATGATAGTATACGTATACATGATTGGAAAACGAGCTCTAAATACGGTTCAGATTCCCTGTTTTACGTTCAGAATCTCATTATATGTTACACACTGTCAACATCTATCAAAAAACAGATTTTAAAAAATTATAATTATGTAATATAAAAATAATTTCTTCTTTAAAAATTAAAAATCAACTACTAAAAAATAATTACATACCATGATTGGGGGTTTGTCTATGCTACCCGGCGGGTAATACCCAAGTGGCACAATACATCTAATGTGATACTATTATCTATCACATTGATCTAATATGACACATAATAGTATCACATTAGATGTATTGTGCCACTTGGGTACTACCCGCGGGGTAGCATGGAATTTCCCCCATGATTGGATACAACAAACCCTCATTAATTTTTTTTAAAATAAATTAATGCACAATCAATTAAAATTGAAGACAAAAAATATAAGAAAATCGATAATCTCAATTTGGAATATATAGTGCAACACATAATGCATAATAACCTAACAAAAGATCCCACGCACTCCCAGTATATTAAGAGTTTGTTTGTTAGGTAGTATGATGGTGTAATAGATACTCATGACACTCTGTTACTATGTTTATTAGTAATATTAAAGTCCAAGATTATGCAATGCCCGACATTAGTTAACTATTTGTATGATATAACGTATCAAACTTTGCAGATATTAATTAAAAATCTCATTATAGAATATTCACCCAATATATGGTAACTAATGAAATGATATTTTAATAATTGATTTTTATAAAGAATCTAATACATCAAAACAAACACTATATTATAAATACATATATTTTAATACATCACAACAAAAATAATATTGATATCTTATACGGTAAAACACATCTCATGTCAAACATTTATGACACTGATACTATGCTTACCAGCAATGTTAAATAACATGATTATGCAAAGGTCCGACTTGTATTATCGATTTACATAGCATAACATATCACATGGTGTTGATGGGATATATATATCATACATAATTATTAAAATTTACAGGCTAAAATAACCTTACAAATATTAATTAGAAATCTTACTATAGAATATTCACACAATATACGGTAACTAATTAAATTATATTTTATGAATTTAACTTTTATAAAGAATTTAATACATCTAAACAAACATTGTATTATTAATACATATATTTTAATACATCTAAACAAATATGAAATTAATATCTTAAGCGATATAACATATTCTGTAACGCCCCAAATTTATTACTCTTAATAAAAATGAAACGTTAAACATGCTTTTATCAATAGATAAAAGAAAATCCCAAATAATTGAATATTAAGGTCTTAAAGAAATTATAGCGGAAAACATAATAAGGAAATAATCTAAATTTATTTAAAATCTTTATTTAAACGAGACCATGACCACCACCATCGCATCTTGACCCGCTAGGCATCACCCGAGCCTCCATCTGAAAAGATAAAGTTTTTGGGGTGAGTACTTTAACTCAGTGGGGAGTGTCCAATTATCCACACTATATAAAATTAAACGAGTAAGTGAGAATAATAAAAGTTGTTCAGTCCGTAGACCAAACCATATAGCCCGTCGGCCCAGTCTCATTTAGCCCGGAGGCCCATTTTTCATTTATAGCCCGAAGGCCCTGTACTGTGTTGTGTCATCACATACTAGATAATAAAATATAGAGAGAATAATCGAGACATAAATCACATAAAACCCCACCTTGACCTTCACTTTGACTCGGATATAAACTAATTAAGTCCTGCGCGCTTCCTATAAATTAATTATCATTTAATTAATACAATGCATAACATGATATAATTAAACTATGCATAAATTCAAACTATGATGCATGTTCAAAATAATGATCATATATATAGCAACATAATTCCCTAATTTATTTATTATTTAAGCTAACTCACAAAACAATACATACATACATATATAAACGTTATATATATATATATATAAATGGATCAACCACACATGTAATCCCATATATATATATATATATATATATACACGCACAACACATACATATTACATATATATATACATCAATCACATGCATATAATATATATATATATACAAGCACAACACATAATTAAAATGGCAAAACCTTATCAAATCATGGCCACTACTGCCAACATTTACGTGACTATATATATATTAATATATATATGTAGTATGTCATGATATAATATGAAAGAAAATAAATGAGTTTCCTCTCTTTCTCACTCGGACCAGAACCCCCAAAACCCAAACTTCTCTCACGCAAAGCAGTAGCAACACAGCCTTCTGTTCTCTCTCTCTCTCTCTACGGTTCACGTGAAGCGGCAAGACAGGAAGGAATATCTTCCCTTTCTGTTCTTTCTTTACGAAGCGGTTATTTGTTTCGCCGGAATGGCATGTATTTCACCACCTGCCGCCGTCACGACGATCGACTGCTGCTGTTGGGACTCTTTCGTGCTCCACCGAGTGCCGACGCACGCCGAGGCTACTGCTGCCGAGAGCTACTGCTTTACAGTCACCAATCCCCTCTCACCCTCACGCATGCACCCATAGCTACCATGCAGATGTTATGCAAATGTATGAGAAAAAGAAAAAAAAAGAAAAAGAACGAATCATACCTCACAACAGCTCTTAAACCGACACTCCTATACGTTGGCTACGATTCTATGGTGTGGAGAAAGATGAACAATCGAATGCACTATTTATACTTTGAGGATTAGGGCTAGAGTTTGAATGAAAAGTGAGATCATGTAGCTATCCTTATTAACAAATTGATAAGGTTGATAAGTTTCAAGATTTGAAAGAGAAGGGGAGATCGCACTGCCTAATCTTTTCCGATCCGATATATATATACGTGTGTATAGATACATATGTACACGTTGGAAAAAAAAATAAAAAAAATAAAATAAATAACATATATCCATAGCTGGGCCTTCGCAAGATGGCTTGGAAAGGCTTGGGCTCAAACAAAATTAAATGGCTAGAAATAAACTTTGGGCAAACTAAGATGCAACAATTTAGGCACAAAAAATTAAATTTAATGCATGTAATGGAACAACCATGCTATAAAATAAATAATTACTTAGGCGCGACTTATTAGACTTAATCAATTAATATCACACATAAATAAATAAAATATTAAAAAAAAATGTAGCAATTTAAAAAAAAAGAATCGGGTTGCTACATCCTTCCCTACTAAAAAAAAATTTTCGTCCTCGAAATTACTTACTTGGGTCTAGAAACTGCGGGTATCTAGACATAATTTCTTCTTCTTTTTCCCAGGTAGCCTCGTCTACACTATGTCTACTCCACTGGACCTTAATCAACGGCGTTTCCCTATTTCTTAGTACGTGAATCTTCCTATCCAGCACAGCTATTGGATATTCCTCATAAGTCAAATCCTTACTTAACCCTAACTTGGCGTAATTCACGATATTGCCCGGATTGTGAATATATCTTCTTAAGGATGAAACATGGAAAACATCATGTATTGAGGTCAAACTTGGTGGTAAAGCAAGTCGATATGCTAATCCTCCAACTCTCTCCAAGATTTCGAACGGCCCTATAAACCTTGGTCTTAGTTTCCCCCTTTTCCCAATACGCACGACTCCTCTCATAGGTGACAACTTTAAGAAAACTTTGTCCCCGATCTCGAAATGAAAATCCCTCCTTTTAAGGTCAGCGTATGACTTCTGTCGATCTTGCACAATTTTGATACGGTCCCGAATCTTGTTGATTACACCTACCGTCCTTTCGACTAACTCCGGCCCTAGAATTCTCTTTTCACCAACTTCGTCCCAGTGCAGAGGCGATCTGCACTTCCTCCCGTATAATGCTTCATAAGGAGCCATCCCAATGGTCGCTTGGTAGCTGTTATTGTAGGCAAATTCTACCAGAGGTAAATGCCTTTCCCAATTTTCACCAAAATCCATCACGCAGGCTCGCAACATGTCCTCTAGCGTCTGGATGGTTCTTTCTGACTGCCCATCGGTTTGAGGATGGTAAGCGGTGCTGAACCTTAACTTTGTTCCCATTACCTCTTGTAGACTCCTCCAAAAGTTTGAGGTGAATCTCGTATCTCGGTCAGATACAATAGTTACTGGTACTCCATGCAGTCTCACAATTTCATCTACGTAAAGCTGGGCCAATCGATCCATGCTGTATGTCATCTTCATTGGTAGAAAATGTGCAGATTTCGTGAGTCTGTCCACTATCACCCAAATTGCGTGGTTTCCTTTGATCGTTTTTGGCAATCCTACCACGAAATCCATGGTGATATTTTCCCATTTCCACTCCGGAATCTCGAGCGGTTGCAAAAGACCTGTTGGTCGCTGATGTTCTGCTTTCACCTGTTGGCAAGTCATGCATCTTTCCACATATTCGCCGATAGATCTCTTCATGTTCCTCCACCAAAAATATTTCTTCAAGTCTTGATACATTTTGGTTCCTCCAGGATGAATGGAATATGGTGTATTATGAGCTTCTTCTAATATCTCCTTTCTTATCCCGCTATTCTTGGGAACGCAGATCCTTCCTTCAAAAACTAATGCTCCGTCGTCTGCCAATGCAAAATTTTGAATATTGCCCTTCAACACTCGCTCCTTTATTTTGCACAGGAATTTATCATTTTCTTGTTTTGCCTTGATCTGATCTCTCAGCAATGAGTGCATTGTCAAGGTCGCCAAAACTGAGGTAGTGCTTTCGGTTGGTGGAACCACGTCTATTTTCATCCTAGCGAATTCTTGTACAAGCTGAGATGTATTGGTCCCTTTTCTGCTTAATGCGTCAGCTACTACATTCGCCTTTCCTGGGTGATAATGTATTGTGCAGTCGTAGTCTTTAACCAACTCGAGCCACCTCCTCTGCCTCATGTTTAGTTCCTTCTGGGTGAAGAAATACTTCAGGCTTTTGTGATCCGAGAAAATTTCACATTTTCCCCCATAGAGAAAGTGTCGCCATATCTTCAATGCGTGGACGACTGCTGCTAGTTCCAAGTCGTGAGTAGGATAATTGAGTTCATGCGTCTTTAACTGCCTTGACGCATAGGCCACCACTTTTCCGTGCTGCATTAGCACACATCCGAGTCCCTGTTTGGAAGCATCACAGTATATCACAAATCCTTCACTGCCTTCTGGAATAATCAAAATAGGTGCAGTAGTGAGTTTCCGTTTAAGCAGCTGAAAACTTTCTTCACACTTCTCACTCCATTCGAATTTGACGCCCTTCCTTGTCAGCTGAGTTAACGGACCAGCTATCTTTGAGAAACCTTCAATGAAGCGTCGGTAGTATCCGGCAAGTCCCAAGAAACTCCTTATCTCGCCAGCATTCTTCGGCGGCTCCCAATTGTTCACTGCTTCCACCTTTGATGGATCTACTTCTACTCCTTGAGCTGTTACCACGTGCCCAAGAAACACAACTCGATCCAGCCAAAATTCGCATTTGCTGAATTTGGCATAAAGCTTCTCCTTTCGCAACGTGTCTAAGACCAATCGCAGGTGCTCTTCATGCTGCTTTTCATCCTTGGAATACACCAGAATGTCATCAATAAATACTATGACAAACCGGTCTAAGTATTGGTGGAACACTCTGTTCATCAAATCCATGAACACTGCAGGTGCGTTGGTTAGTCCAAACGGCATTACTGTGAACTCGTAATGGCCATATCTGGTTCGGAATGATGTTTTGGGAATGTCTCCTTCTTTCACCTTCAGTTGGTGATACCCTGACCTCAAATCGATTTTTGAGAACACTCCTGCTCCTTTCAATTGATCGAACAAGTCTTCGATTCTGGGCAATGGGTACTTATTTTTGATGGTGAGCTTGTTTAGGTCGCGGTAGTCAATGTACATCCTCATGCTCCCATCCTTTTTCTTTACGAAGAGGACTGGTGCACCCCAAGGTGACACACTGGGCCGTATGTATCCCTTGTCTAAAAGCTCCTGTATTTGAACTTTCAATTCCTCCAATTCTTTCGGCGCCATCCGGTACGGTGCTTTAGAAACCGGTGCCGCTCCTGGCACTATATCGATGGAGAACTCCACTTGTCTGTTTGGTGGTACGCCAGTGATGTCTTTGGGAAAGACATCGGAGTACTCTCGTACTATGGGAATATCTTCCATGGCTTTCTCCTGCTCTTCCGTGCTCATCACATTTACCAAAAATGCTTGGCAATCATTTCTTCTTATCATCTTCATTGCTTTCATCGCTGAGATGATGTGAGGTGTTCTGCTCGTCTTGGTTTCCTTGAATGAGAATTGTTTTCCCTTCGGTTGTTGGAAAATGACTTCTCGATCACGACATTTGATAACTGCATCATTTTGACTTAGCCAATCCATCCCTAGAATCACATCAAAATCTTTCATCTCTAAGATGAATAGGTCAGCCTCCAAAGTCCTTCCTTCTAGAGCTAATTTGACTCCTTTAGCCAAACGATCTGCCTTCATTGATTTGCCCGACGGGATACTTATTCTTAAAGGTTCAGTCTCCTCGTCACATTTTACATTAACTTTTTCATAAAATCTCTTTGCGATAAAAGAATGAGAAGCACCCGAATCGAAAAGTACTAAGGCAGACTTGTTGAGTACTGATAAGATACCTGTCATTGTCTTGGCTTCTTCTTCCTGGTTCATGGCAAATGCTCGCGCATTTCCTTTCCTGGTGGCATTGGAGTTGTTGAAATTCCGGTTCAAGGGACAATTCATTACTTGGTGCCCCAGTTGGTAACAACGATAACAACCATTTTCTCCGAGCATGCATTTCCCATAATGTCGTTTCTGACATTTCTGGCATAAGGGTTTTTCTGTTGCTGCCTCTGGTCTGCCTCCTCCTTCAGTTCTCGGTTTCTTGTCAAGTTGGAAATTCCTTCCTCTGTTCTGATTGTTGCGCTCATCCCATCGTCGTTTCCCACCATTATTGGGAACTTTTGGAATAGGCTTGTCCAGATTCAGACGGGTAGAAACTGCCCGAGCTCGTTGCACAATTTCTGAGTAAGCGCTGAGATTGAGTGCGGATAAGTGTGCCCCAATCTCAGGTCGCAACCCATCTTCAAATCTCCAGGCCTTCTTCTCATCTGTGTCCACCAAGTGAGGAGCATAACGAGCTAGCTGATTGAATTTCTGCTCGTACTCCAGAATGGTCATGCTGCCCTGCTCTATATTCATCAGTTCTTTTTCTTTTTGCTTCCGGAACGCCTTTGGGAAATAGTTATCCATGACCATTTTCTTGAAAACAGTCCAGGTCAAGTTGGCCCGCTGTTCTGGGTTCATGCCGATCTTCACTGCCTCCCACCAGTGACTTGCATCCTCGGTCAGTTGAAACACCGCACAGGTAACTTTTTGGGCATCTGAGCATCCCAAGTAATCGAAGATTCGGTCTAGTTCCCGAATACATTCTTCTGCTGCTAGAGGTCCTCCAGTTCCCTTCAGCTTGGGTGGTCCTAACTGACGGAAATGTGTTAGGATGCCATCTCCTTCTTGGTGTTGAGGTTGCTGCCGATTCTGATTTTGTTGAGGTAGAACCCTCCTCAATGCATCTGCGAGGTTTAGAGCAAATGCATCCATGTTGTTATTTCCTCCGTTCTCATTATTATTGTTGTTGTTGTGGTTTTCTTCGTTCTCATTACTATTGTAATTGTTCATTGACTCTGTTTCTTCACTGTCTTCCTGAATCGGCTGAGTATTCTTCTTTGGTGGCATGATTCCTATTGTCGACCATAGCAAAACGGTTAAAATATTCTTAAAAAAATAATAACTACTTTCATTCATTTAATTGCTTAAAAGAAATAACTTTCAACTATTTGCAACGAAACAAAACTACTGATCTGGAAGAATTTAAATACTAAAGACTAATAATACTTAAAACTAGAGACAAATAATACTATGCCGATAAATCAAACTACTAGATTCTTCTAAATGCTACTAGCTCGCCTCATCCTCTTTCCCAAATTCAAACTTTCATAGGGCTTTTGACGCGATATCCTAACCCCTCTGGGAACTCGACCATAGAACTCCTCCCTCCAATTTTGCAGGATGTGGTTGATAAAATCATCAAAATCTATGATCTCAACACTCGACCGCCCTTTTGGTATCTCCAGAGTCAAATCCTTTAGTGCGTCATCAGCAAAATCTCTCATAAGGGGAGATCCAATGATATTATGGATCCTCTCAGCTGCTTCCATTGGGTCAAGCCCACACCTTGCTTGTTCCATTCTCTTCCAAAGATGCTGGATCCTCAGCAATTGCATCTCTGGTGCTGTATCATCCCACGATAGCTCATAAAACTTCCCTATTAGGTGGTCCTTTAAATCTTCCTCTCTACTAGAGAGCAATCATGCAAGAAGTTCCTAAAGAAAATTTAAGGAAGCCATCAAGGAAGAGAAATCCAATCCACTTGGGAGTGGATGATGTAATTCCTGAAGTCACCAACATGAGACACATGCTTTAGTATTTGCCAGTGTTAACTAGTTATTTCTGACAACATATTTCTAATACTCATTTCAATATCAGGGTTCTCATTGTTTGATGCTAAAAGAAATAGCATCAAACAATGAGAACCCTGATAAACAAATTTTATCTTCAACTTTTGATGCACCTACTCCATAGAGAAACCAATTGAACAATATCTTAGGGAGGCAAAATTCAGGTAGGAGTCATTTAGAGGCTGTGCAAAGACATTTTTCAAAAGTACATATTACCCTCCCTCTAGAAAGGACACTATCAGGAAATGATGAACCCTGTCAACGTTATAAATATTAAAGAAGCATCTAGCCATCAACATTCTCAAATTAAATAAAGCTTATCATTCTTCACTAATAGAAACGCTACTTAAAATCCAATTTTCCTACAACACATCCTGGTTGCAGGAATACTGTGCCCACAAAACGCTACTTAAAATCCAATTTTCCTACTCTCTTTGTCCAATTATCTTGTCAATATATGGAAACATAATGACTTATGCTCATGTTACGAAACATAAAGCATTTACTATGCAGATAAAAAGCAAGCAAACAATGCAACTTTTATACACCTCATCATAATATCATCATCATAAAAGAAGGCAAGTAAAAATTGTAGCACGGGACATAATAATCACCTCGTCTCCTCGTGCTTGTGAATTTTGATCCATAATTGTTAGTTCCTGGTGTGATGAGAATTGAACATAAACATTTCTGCCCCTGATAGGCATAAAATAAATTCAGTAAGAGAAAAGATAATGCCTATACATTGGGAATGGTCACATTATTTATCAAGAATTTGACCCGACGTACTCATTCTTGCCGTCTTCTTCGATCGTACCATCTAAACCAAAACTCGAGGACTATAAATCATTTTCATAAACCATACATATAATCATACTTGCATAACTTAAAATAAAACCTTTCTTTTACCTCTACTCAGAGTGATGCTGCGGATGCGATGATGGTCATAACTTACATACTTTCTTGTTGTTTTTTTTTGAGTATTCAGGAACGTATTATGCTCTGATACCAAACTGTAACGCCCCAAATTTATTACTCTTAATAAAAATGAAACGTTAAACATGCTTTTATCAATAGATAAAAGAAAATCCCAAATAATTGAATATTAAGGTCTTAAAGAAATTATAGCGGAAAACATAATAAGGAAATAATCTAAATTTATTTAAAATCTTTATTTAAACGAGACCATGACCACCACCATCGCATCTTGACCCGCTAGGCATCACCCGAGCCTCCATCTGAAAAGATAAAGTTTTTGGGGTGAGTACTTTAACTCAGTGGGGAGTGTCCAATTATCCACACTATATAAAATTAAACGAGTAAGTGAGAATAATAAAAGTTGTTCAGTCCGTAGACCAAACCATATAGCCCGTCGGCCCAGTCTCATTTAGCCCGGAGGCCCATTTTTCATTTATAGCCCGAAGGCCCTGTACTGTGCTGTGTCATCACATACTAGATAATAAAATATAGAGAGAATAATCGAGACATAAATCACATAAAACCCCACCTTGACCTTCACTTTGACTCGGATATAAACTAATTAAGTCCTGCGCGCTTCCTATAAATTAATTATCATTTAATTAATACAATGCATAACATGATATAATTAAACTATGCATAAATTCAAACTATGATGCATGTTCAAAATAATGATCATATATATAGCAACATAATTCCCTAATTTATTTATTATTTAAGCTAACTCACAAAACAATACATACATACATATATAAACGTTATATATATATATATATATAAATGGATCAACCACACATGTAATCCCATATATATATATATATATATATATACGCACAACACATACATATTACATATATATATATATACATCAATCACATGCATATAATATATATATATATATATATATATATATATATACACAAGCACAACACATAATTAAAATGGCAAAACCTTATCAAATCATGGCCACTACTGCCAACATTTACGTGACTATATATATATTAATATATATATGTAGTATGTCATGATATAATATGAAAGCAAATAAATGAGTTCCCTCTCTTTCTCGCTCGGACCAGAACCCCCAAAACCCAAACTTCTCTCACGCAAAGCAGTAGCAACACAGCCTTCTGTTCTCTCTCTCTCTCTCTACGGTTCACGTGAAGCGGCAAGACAAGAAGGAATATCTTCCCTTTCTGTTCTTTCTTTACGAAGCGGTTATTTGTTTCGCCGGAATGGCATGTATTTCACCACCTGCCGCCGTCACGACGATCGACTGCTGCTGTTGGGACTCTTTCGTGCTCCACCGAGTGCCGACGCACGCCGAGGCTACTGCTGCCGAGAGCTACTGCTTTACAGTCACCAATCCCCTCTCACCCTCACGCATGCACCCATAGCTACCATGCAGATGTTATGCAAATGCATGAGAAAAAGAAAAAAAAAGAAAAAGAACGAATCATACCTCACAACAGCTCTTAAACCGACACTCCTATACGTTGGCTACGATTCTATGGTGTGGAGAAAGATGAACAATCGAATGCACTATTTATACTTTGAGGATTAGGGCTAGAGTTTGAATGAAAAGTGAGATCATGTAGCTATCCTCATTAACAAATTGATAAGGTTGATAAGTTTCAAGATTTGAAAGAGAAGGGGAGATCGCACTGCCTAATCTTTTCCGATCCGATATATATATACGTGTGTATAGATACATATGTACACGTTGGAAAAAAAAATAAAAAAAATAACATATATCCATAGCTGGGCCTTCGCAAGATGGCTTGGAAAGGCTTGGGCTCAAACAAAATTAAATGGCTAGAAATAAACTTTGGGCAAACTAAGATGCAACAATTTAGGCACAAAAAATTAAATTTAATGCATGTAATGGAACAACCATGCTATAAAATAAATAATTACTTAGGCGCGACTTATTAGACTTAATCAATTAATATCACACATAAATAAATAAAATATTTAAAAAAAAAACAAATGTAGCAATTTAAAAAAAAAGAATCGGGTTGCTACATATTCCGTGTCAAATATATTAAATATTGGACCATACTTTCTAGCGAACGAGTCCTTTAGAGTCTCAATAATTTTGATTGATTCCACCAAATTGTGAATTCATAATTTGGCTTATTTACAATTCTATCTACACCACAATTGTAGACTATATGTGTTAATTTTGTGTTTTATTGTTTATCATCTAACCAAACACAATATTAACATACATTTATTCATGAATCAATCATATATAAGGATTATTTAACTTAATTAGGTGAGGCTTAGTTATTGGCAGTGGACCATTTTTACTCTGTGCATCATAAAAAAAAAATCAAAATAATTTTGAAGTTATTAAAATGCCCTACTTAAAAAGAAAAAAAAATCAAAAGAGATTAAAAAATGGAATTTCAAACTCACCATGTTTGTTGGAAATTCCATTTTCGAACAAGGATAATTTTTAAAATAAGTCTTGTTACTTTCGAACACACCATGATTTTTTGTTTGAGTACCGTTATGACACATAATTCTAACATATCAAGACTGTTTGAGCACAAAACTTCGAACATATCCATAATATTCGAACATACGACTTCGAACGGAATACAAATTTATTTAATTTTTTATTAGTAAGAATTTTTAGGTAAATTTATAACTAATAAAAGTAAATGAAAAATAATATGTGATGTAAAGAGTAAAAATAGTGGTGTATTTAGCAACTCCTTTAAATTAAATATAAATGAATTAATGATTATAAAAATAAAGACAATCACAAATCATCTCAATAAAAGAATCAACATTAATAATAAAACAATCACACAATTACAAATATAATAAGAATAATAAAAGAATGAACCCTAATTTAATTTAATTAAAAAAGAAAAATAAAAATAAAGTAGAAAAGGCAGGGCAAAGCAGTGAAGCTCATAAACGTTGTTTCTAGGGTTGGTGCAGTGAGAGATCGAGTGAGCATTCCAGTAGATTCTGCATTTTGCATTTCGGTTGAAGAAGAAGAAGAAGGAGAAGAAAATGGTGGGTTTCTCGATGCAGCCCTACGGCATACAGTCCATGCTCAAAGAGGGCCATCGACATCTCTCCGGCCTCGACGAAGCCGTGCTCAAGAACATCGACGCCTGCAAGCAGCTCTCCACCATTACTCGCACCTCTCTCGGCCCAAATGGTCTCTCTCTCTCTCTCTATATATATATATATATATGTTTGGTTTAGGGTCCCTAATGAACTGTTGAGTTTCCTGTTCTAGTTTAATTTTTCGGAAATCTCGTTAGATTCAAAGAATATTTTTCTGGGAATAGACAAATTAGGATTATGAGTTTTTGTTTCTTCCGTTTTTGAACTAAAGCATGTTCATGAGCTCAAGTTACCAACCCACTCTGCATAATGAGCTTTGCTTTGCTTGAATTCACCAACCTCCTCCCTTATTTGAACTTTGAACAAGCTCATTAACTGCTATGCCAAGTCTTGTAGAAAACAAGCGTGCTTTACTGTTAGCAGTCTACATGTAGTCTTTGATCAGCTAGGGACATTGTGATGAATGGTAACAGTCCTGTTTGTTCTGATTGGAGATCTAATATACTTTTTTTTCCTCTTTATGTCCTCTTGTTTTGTTTACTTTGGAAATCATTTATCGTCATCAGTCTTTTTTATACTTGCAGCCTTCATCCATTTAATTATCACATAAACATTTTCTATTGTTAAGGTATGAATAAGATGGTTATCAATCATTTGGATAAGCTTTTTGTCACAAATGATGCTGCAACAATTGTAAATGAGCTGGAGGTTCAGCATCCTGCAGCCAAGCTTTTGGTTTTGGCTGGGAAAGCACAGCAAGAAGAAATTGGAGATGGAGCCAATTTGACCGTTTCTTTTGCTGGGGAGCTTCTCCAAAATGCTGAAGAACTTATTAGGATGGGACTGCACCCTAGTGAGATCATTGTTGGATACACCAAGGCAATTAATAAGGTTTGACATTTCCGATCTCTTTTTCACTGGTTGTGAACAATATTTGTGGCTTTTACTTTTTGATGCCAAACTTAGTATCTTGCTCTTGCAGACCATTGAGGCACTCGAGGAATTGGTGGAAAAAGGTTCAGAGAATATGAATGTGAGAGACAAAGATGAAGTAATTTTACGAATGAGATCTCCAGTGGCCAGTAAACAATTTGGACAAGAGGATACATTATGCCCTCTCATTGCTGATGTAGACCTCCGCATTCTACCACTTATGCAGTTTTAAAATTAACTTTTCGTATTTCTCAACAATGATGAGTTTTTCTTGAAGGCTTGTATGCAATTTTGAATCTAATTTTTGACTTTCCCTAATGTTGACCTTTTTCGTTGAAGGCCTGTATACAAGTTTGCCCCAAGAACCCTACAAATTTCAATGTGGATAATGTACGAGTTGCAAAGTTATTAGGCGGAGGTTTGCATAACTCTCTAGTTGTCAGGGGTATGGTGTTAAAAAGTGATGCTGCAGGGACTATAAAGAGAATTGAGAATGCCAAGGTACAGTTACATATACTTGTTTCACAGAAACCATTATTTGAAAGTCGTTTTGTATGGGAATGTCAGCATTACTGACTTTGGTGATCTAGCTTTCTGAAGGTGTAAACAACTAGATATTTGGGATTCAAATACACCAGAATGGCATATAGTGATACTTGCCTGTGGGATGCATAATGCTCTGTCTTTCTCAATCAAGATGGAAAACCCAAAATGTCATAAGCAAAATAAAAATATTGACTACTTTTGGGATGCGTTGTGTTTGAGTTAGTGGCAGTAGAGAGCGCTAATAAATCATGGGAGTTGACCTTAAAGTTGAAATGAAATGCCTGTCTTGAATGATCTGCCACTATTGAACTTAACCTTGATACGCAGAAATGATTATTTCTAATTGGCCTAGCACTTTCTGGCTCAATTTAGTGTTGAATACTCATGTAATTAATGGATGTTTTTACTGAGTTTTCGGATTGCATCGCATAGTCCATGCCTTTTACAAACGATCCATTGTCCTTTGCTGCCAGGTTGCAGTGTTTGCTGGGGGTGTTGATACAACTGCAACTGAAACAAAAGGAACTGTTCTTATTCATAGCGCTGAACAGGTATCCCTCAAGACTTTAACTTTTCTATCAATTTTCCGAGGAATCTGCAACAAATGTCCCTTTTGCCAACTATCTTTTTAATACATATTTGTTATGTGATATATCATGATTAGTTGCGGGTGTGGAGCTGAGGTCTAGGACTTTCAACTTCCTTTTAACTTCTCTATATTCATTCATAGGGCTTAATTACATGTCCTCTTTTAAGGTTTTAAATCTGTCATTTTTTTCCAGGGATTAACACTTAAAATGCAGAGCTCATATAGTTTATGTATGTTTATCACATGGCTATTTCCCTTGCAGCTTGAGAATTATGCAAAGACTGAAGAAGCTAAGGTTGAAGAGCTTATCAAAGCAGTTGCAGATTCAGGTGCTAAGGTCATTGTTAGTGGATCAGCTGTTGGGGAGATGGCATTGCATTTTTGTGAACGCTACAAGTAAAACCTCAATTCTTCTCAGTGAATTGTTTTTTCCATGATCATGAATGATCCCATTATCTTTGCACTTGGTTGGTTTTATGATTGTCGCCTCATGCCTTGCAAAATAGACATTTTTTACATCAAGTTAGTTTCCTTTATCATTGGATTTCTTCCATGTTGATTTTCTTAACTGAATATTGCATATCATCATTATAGCCTTGTGCAAACATGCTCCTTTTTTGTTCGATACTTGTCATGGGTAACTGAATACCCAAAACTTGGTTTTTTTGTAGGCTCATGGTGTTAAAGATCAGCTCTAAATTTGAATTACGGCGATTTTGCCGCACCACTGGTGCTATTGCTCTTGTAAGCATTGCCGATTGAATAGAACGTTATGTACGTCTTTTTGATTGTTC
Source organism: Perilla frutescens (assembly GCA_026008535.1). Classification (NCBI taxonomy): domain Eukaryota; kingdom Viridiplantae; phylum Streptophyta; class Magnoliopsida; order Lamiales; family Lamiaceae; genus Perilla; species Perilla frutescens. The sequence continues at coordinate 308,753 of BRKX01000020.1, read as the reverse complement.
TCCCTGACATTCCGTATTTCTATGTGGGCAGTTAAAGCTAAGTCAGCCGAGTCCAGATGATCTTGGATATGTTGATTCTGTTTCAGTGGAGGAAATAGGCGGGGCAAGAGTATGTTAACTAGCTTGTGTGTCTTGTCCGTCTTACTGTTCACCCTAAATTATGTTAACTCACTCACTGCACTGTCTAATAGGTCACAATAGTAAAAAATGAGCAAGGTGGAAATTCAGTTTCTACTGTTGTGCTGCGGGGAAGCACTGATAGCATATTGGATGATCTCGAAAGAGCAGTTGATGATGGTGTGAATTCATACAAGGTACTTTCTATTCAAAAGTTATGAGGTTTCAACCAATTGATTGTCCTTTCTTTTATTCTGCTGTCCGAGAATGGTAAATCATCAGTTCCATTCTCAAATTTTTCCATTTCATATTATGTTGATCAAAAGATCTCAATGTATTTATTATTCTATTCTCCACCAGGCAATGTGCAGGGATAGTCGGATGGTACCTGGAGCTGCAGCTACTGAGATCGAATTAGCTAAAAGGCTGAAGGAATTTTCTTTGAAAGAAACTGGGTATTTGTTTGATTTATCTTTATATCCAGTTTATGGTTGCTAAATTGTATATCTTCCGCTGCTCTGGGATATGTAAGTCAGACTCATACCCATTCCCACCACCATCATACCCATACTCATTTCCACCACCATCACACCCATTCCCATTCTCCTTAAACAACCATGCATTTCCTGAAGATTGTCTAATAATCTGACTTTGATAGAAACTAGGAGTACATTTTCAAACATCTGTTCAGGTTTGGCCTAATTACTACGACTACAGCTCAAATTTTGAAATCACATCCACCAAATTTGTCAGCCTTTGCGGTTCTCTCCATATCTTGTATATTCATCTTCCAATATTTTGTTCTTAATGTGCGTCATTTGTCAAATAAAAATAGGAATGCCCCAACTCTTGTGTCGTTGGTCATTAGGTAAAATCTGGTTACCTAATAAATTGCGTATTTATATGCTGGTGTTAATTCTCATCTTCCTGGGTTATGATTGTTTGTTTATAAAGATTTGCCTAAGTATTGATAGTAGTGGTTTTCTTTTAGAATAATTTATTTATTTATAACATGAAGCTGTTTCCATACAGATTGGATCAGTATGCAATAGCAAAATTTGCTGAAAGTTTTGAAATGATACCCAAGACATTGGCTGAAAATGCGGGGCTTAATGCTATTGAAATTATAGCATCTTTGTATGCTGAGCATGCATCTAGTAACACCAAAGTGGGTAACGCCAAAGTGGGCATTGATTTGGAGGAAGGCGCCTGCAAGGATGTCTCTTCCCTGAATATATGGGATCTCTACATCACCAAGTAAGATGCTTTTTCCAAGTGTAAAATAATGTTAATATTCATTGGTTTTGAAAGTGAATTTTATCTGAGAAGCTGTTGAATCCGTATTCATTGCACTGATAAATCCTGTTGGATGTTTTGCTCATAAAATTACTCACTGTAAGTAGGAGGCATGTCTTAATTATGTAAATCAGTGAAAAATGTGATTATAGTTTTTACTGGAAGCATCTCTCACTCAATTGGAACTGATTGTTCCTGCTACTCAAACTTGTTATATGAACTCAAGCATGTTAATTTCTTGATAGTAGGCAAATGCAGTCATAGTAGCATGGTTTTTGAGCATCTTTATCCTGCTTATGTATTATACTGGAGTGGGCTACTAATACTATAGCAGAAGAGCTGTTATAGCTCTCACCATATTTGGTTTATGATTGACATGTAATTTACCTTATGGGCAGATTATTTGCCCTAAAGTATGCTGCAGACGCTGCCTGTACTGTCCTGCGCGTAGATCAGGTAATATGCAATCTGTAAATATTGAAGTTTTCTTTAAAATCGAAATGCTAAATATACAAATATTGTTCTGCAGATCATAATGGCAAAACCAGCTGGTGGTCCAAGGCCGCCGCCTGCAGGTGCAGGGATGGACGAAGATTAAGTTCCTGGAGATGACATTTAGTTCTGCGATATCTAATTGCCCTACGTCTAGGACTATGATGGATTCTAAAAAAAATCTAGTTTCTGTGCAATGTTTATGTGTGGTTTCATGCCATTTTGTTAGGCTGGAGAAAATTTTGGAGAAACTGAAACTATTCATGTTATTTCATACTCTGCTTCCTGCTTTGATTGATGGATTGCAGTCTATTTTTGTTTATGCTGATCTCTCTCCTTTTTGTAACTTCAACCCCATCTCATTCTCCATGCAACCTCTAAACAAAATCAAAGATTAATCTTAAAACTCTACTTTAAATAGAGATGTGGCCAATCCTATAAAATAAATCCAAACATGAAATCGATAAATAAATAAGCAGAAGTCCTTGGATTTTTGTTTTGTAACATTTAGAATCTGCTCCTCATTGTACTTATTTATGCTGAGAACTCTGATTCCAATAGATAGATACATTCTAAGTCTATTCAACACTATCACGTACATATTAATAAACAGATCAAAATGTGAATGCCTTTTTAATCAGAGAGAGGAAAACGAATACAAATTGAATCCACAGATGAATGTGCCTGGTTTTGAATAAGGGAAAATTGGGCAACAAACAATAAATACAATGTAATAATAAACAAAAATGAATAATAAGTTAAATGTATGTATCTATCTATCTAGAAAAAGGAAGGGCAATGGAGATGAAGAATATGATGAGCAAAACAAGTAATGAGGAGGAGGGGGTGTGTTTGGAAGATGATGAAGTGGTTGCTATCTGAATGGGGAAAACACAGTTAGGCTGAGATATATTCTGATCAGTGATCACAGCCAAGCCTTTGAAAAAGCATGCAGTATCTTTCTGATTCATGGCCTGGAAGTACATGTTGAATGCATAGGATGCATTGCCATTGGCGTCCAGCCCGTTGCACGAGGACCCGTATCCGAGGGCCGTGCAGTCGGACCACGTGCAGGCGAAGTTGATATTGTCTCCGAGCTGGGAGAGATCCTTGGCGTCCGGCTTCAGCATGCACCATTTGTTAGGCAGATAGTTCACATTCTGAGCCCCAACCAGATACTTGTCCTGCAGCTGCCCCGACAAGTCCATGAAGAACTTGGGCTGCCCGTCGTACTTGAAGATCCCCCAATGGCGCTCAAAGTTGCCCGGTGCAACGCTCTTGATGTCCTCATCAAGAAGGCCGAAGAGGTACACTTCAATGTAGCCCGGGCGGAGAGGGGTTCCCTTGTTGGCTGCAAGCCTCGGGAGGAGGCCTCTGTAGAACCGGAGGGCGTAGTTGTTGTTGGCATTCCTGTCCCCATCAGTCGGCCACCCCACCTCCCCGACAATGATCTCCATGTCACCAAAGCCGAGGGCTTTGAGGGACGAGACGAGGGTGTCGAAGTTGGCATCGAAGACATTGGTGTATTGGATGGCATTGTCTGCAATGGGATTAGGGACACCATCAAAGAAGGCATAATCAAGGGGGAAGTGTTCGTTGGCGTAGAGGCTGAGGAAAGGGTAGATGTTGATGGTGAAGGGTGCCTTGTTGTGGTTCAAGAACTGAACAATCTGAGTCATTTGAGGTAGGATGTCGGGCCGGAACCTGCCGGCGGAAGGCACGGGGTTCGACTCCGGGGAGGCGTAGACGTCGGCATTCAAGGGCACGGTGGCTTTGATGGAGTCGCCATAGCCAGCTTCGTTGAGGGCGTTTTGGATGTTTTGCAGAGCTGGGAATGTAGTGTTCACAAATGAGTTGTTGTAGGAGGTGAGGAATGGCTCATTGCCCACTGCAACATATCTACCAAAGCAAACACACAATCAAAAATCAAGAATCAAACACACAATTAGCAAATGAATCAAAGAAATAACATCAGCCTATCAAAATGGAACGAGTATATATCTACTCACTTGATGGTTACACCCCCTTGGAAGTTGTAGCGGGTGACGTTGCGGCGGACCCAGTCCTTGGCTCGAGAGTAGGTGGTCATGGCGGAGAGGTCGGCGTTGGGGATGGCGAGCATGACCTCGATGCCGGAGCCGGCGAGAGCGCTCATGGTGGTGGCATCGGCGTCGAAGAGCTTCACCTTGTTTATACCGTTGTCTTTGAGCATCTGCACCACCGCTTTCGGCGGCAGCTTGTGGTTCGCCATCGTGCCCCAGTTCACTCCCAGCCCATCAACACCCAATATCAATGCCAAAAACACCAAACCAGTAATTCTTGACAGCATTTTTTGAATCAAAATCCAATCTTTTCCTTCTTCCTTCTTCCTTTTGAATTGATATTGATAGGCGGAAAGAAAGGGAAAGGGAGACTGAGTAAAAAAAAGGCTGATTCTTTTTTACGCCAAAATCAAGAATCACGAATCGAATAAATCAATAGAGATAGTGAGATAAACATAAAACAGAAAGAAAAGAAAAAAGGGTAGCGGATATTTATATCTATATCTATATATATATATATAGTGTAGATACGAAAGTAGTCGTGAGGGTTTGTGGGAGAAAAACGTGTGGTGAGAGAGAGAGAGAGAGAGAGAGAGAGAGAGAGAGAGAGAGAGAGATGAAAACTGCCAAAAAGGGAGGGGAGAAGATCTACTTCTACTCCTACTAATTCTAATTGTAATTCTACTACGTATATATATTATTATATAATGTGAAAGTAGCAGTTTGTTTATAACAGTGGTGAGGTAGTGGAGATAATATAGGAGATGGTTGTTTAATCTTTAAGCCAAGGATCCCCTTTCCCTTTTGAAGGCCTTTTACCTTTGTTGTAAAAGGCAGCAACCCTCTCTCTCTCTATATATATATATGTACACACTTTGAGAGAGAGAGAGAGAGACTGCCAACACAATCTATGTATCTGCATATGCTGTTAAACACACACACAGGTAAGAAAACGGCGGTAAACCTGCAGGGTTTTAGGGCGTCGTTTCAATTCAAATGGCATTATACTAATTGACACATGTTCAGGGTAATTTACAAGTATACCCTTATTAATTATTGAAAATTAAAAAATTAATAACTTAAATTTTGAAAGTTATAAATATTAAATAAGGGCATTATTGAAAGTTTAGCTTTAATATCTTGTTTTCGTTTTTATTTACGTGCGAAAGAAAAATGAGATTGTATGATGGGGAATGAGGCAGTACTTATTTTTGAGTTGTGTTAATGAATGAACATGACACTATTGTTTTTAGGAGCGCAAGTAGAGCTATCTACTGTATATTTGTTGAGAAATTAAATTGGTTATTTCATTTGTAAAATTATGAGACAAAGAGGGCCCACCTCTCCATGACAATTCAGGCAGGATTCACTCACTACCAACGGCTATATTGGAGATTAGAGAGCCATCAATATTCAAATTACATATTAATATTTTCTCTTTTTTAAGAGAGAGAGAGAGAGAGAGAGAGAGAGAGAGAGAGAGAGAGAGAGAGAGAGAGAGAGAGCCATTTCTATAGCTTAAGTGGTGTATCAATTATTCAATTATTATCATCATTCAAAATTACAAGTAATGTAATGAAAATGCCCCCAATATCTGACTCACTGACAACTCAACCCCATCCCCAATAAAATACATGTATTCATCAAATTGAGAAATTCTATTAATACATGATAATATTTTTTTTATTCCTTTAATGTATTTTATTATTTTTTAAATCATGTATTAGTGGTTGAAGTATTACCCCAACAACTAGGATAGAAATTCCCCATCAACTCCTATTTATTGGAAATTTTATCCTACCGGCTGGGTAGTACCCCAGTCACTGACACATTATTTAAAAATTAATAAAATTATATTTGATAGATGATGAAAAAATTATTAAAATGTATTAGTCGTTAACGGGTAGAGTATTGTTCTATTCACTTCGCTTGATACACATGAAAATTTATTTTATTTTTATTTTATTTTTTATTTTCCCAATTAGATTAACCAATTAGACGATTTCTTAGGCATCTTCTTCATCATTCATACTATCGAATAAAAGGCACATAGACTTGACTTTTCAGTAATTCTATTAAGGAAAATTATCAATTCAGGACCTGAAAGATGGATAATCTATCAATTCAGGACCCGAAAGATGAAAACTCTCAATTCAGGATCTGAAAGATGAAAATTCTCAATTTAGGACTTCAAAAATCACATATTTTGATTCATTTTTATTTTTTTAATTAAATTTAAAAATTTCTTTATTAGATTTAATAGATAATTAATGAAGGAATTTTCATTGAAAATTAATATAAAATTAATTAAAAAATAAAAAGAAATCAAAATTCGTGATTTTTGAGGTCCTGGATTGAGAATTTTCATCTTTTGGGTCCTGAATTGAGAGTTTTCATCTTTCAGGTCCTAAATTGATAAATTACCCATCTTTCAGGTTCTGAATTGACAATTCTCCTTCTATTTAATCAACGCAACTACAATTACAAAATAGTTGAAAATTATTATATCCCACTTAATCATTTGATACATTATTCCATAAAAAGTATTTAAAAATTTATGATAGTTTTTTTTTTTGACATAGACAACTTTTAATTTTTAATTTTAAACTTTGGGCACAACTGTGCATTTTATTGCATATAATGATAAATGTAATTAAAATATTTATTTATTATCTTTTTGGGAAGAAACAAAAAAATTGGAAAAAGTATGGGTACTTTATGGAGTTTTGGAAATGGGCGGTGGCGTCGGTGGGTAAACACTATTGATAAATGGAAAATGGTTAACTATATTCAAAAACGCATTTTGATACTCAAATAAAATTTGGGTCTAAATTGATCCTATAATTTTTTAAAATGTATCAAATTAGTCCCTTCATTAATCCCTCAATGTCACTACACACTAACACACATCTTTTACACACATGGATTAAACACATTTCTTTTAAAAAATTACAAAAATGTGGAAAAAACCATCATAATTTCCTAGACCGGTTTGTTTCTCCTCACTCGTTCTCGAGACAACTTTCTCGGGTTTTTTTACATAATTTTAAAGTTCATTTTATCAAGAACTAACGAAGGTATCAATTTGATACCTTAAAAATAGTTATGAAATCAATTTATCAAAAAAATTGTTTTCCCATTAATAAATGAAGCTAGCGAGCAGTCTTGATTTTCAACTTCACATTATAATTAATCCTTATGATTATAGAAGAACTGAAATAATTAAATGACAAGTCGATCGCATTTTAAGTAATATCTCATCTCGAATGTCAAAACTGCTAATCCATTTATTTTAATAATAAAAAAATATTTTCTTAATTAGTTGACAGCATCTAACAAGTTTCTTATATGCTAAGAATCTTGACACATGAACCACCACCAACAAAGCCAGATTACCCTTTTTTTTACAAGTAAATTAGTTTCAATAAAGACACCCATCCAATTAGAAAAACAAAGTTACACAACACACTGTAAAATCACTAATTTATTGTCTCCAGTCCATTGTATGATACCAGCAACTTCCAGTTTAGCTAGAGAGAGAGAGAGAGAGAGAGAGAGAGAGGAAAATATTCCAATGGGCAGTTAAATGTTATGATACCATGAGCTCCTCTCCAAGATCACTGCGCTCAATTGTGAACTCCATCATAATTCTCTTGCACCTGAGTGAAAAGCAAAGCAACAAAAGTAGCAGAAAATCAGAAACATATATAGGTTCGCCGATATAAATAAAAATTGAAAAAAATCATACTTGTAAAAGGTCAAAAATAGCAAAATTCATTAGGGAACAGAAACATACAGTCTATGGGTCCATGTCCTCGTGTTTGCAATGAAGTCTGTCATATGGTTTGCAACTGAGAGAAGGAAATTCGGATGGTTGAACCGCCAAGGGATGTAGCGTGCTTGCACACGAGAGCTTCTGTAGCCTGCTCCTCATTTTCATAAAGGACGAGAGCCTGCTTCTTTCCGTTCATCTCAAAGAGTTTTGTAGTGGCAATTGTTCCATGCTCTTCCAAGTGATTTACTATTTCTTCTTCAGTTACATCCTGGGGCAGAGTTGAGATGTGGATCATTTTTGTCGGTGAACAACAATACCTGTAATTTTTGGCTGCATTCCGATTGAAACGATTGAGATTTGAGTTGGAGTACTCATGGGTATCAGCTCCGGTTGTAATGTTTGGATGCTTTGAAAAATTCACCTCCAAGCGCTTTCCAAACAACATAGCCCCCTATATAAGAAATAGATGCAAGTTACTAGCATAGCCATCAAATACGCAATGTAGATAACTGCAGGTTCTGAAACTAAAGCAATACATAGAGATGTTTTAGCAACATTAATAACTGATGGTTCTGAATCTAACGCAACAAAAAGAGATGCTATGGTGATACAAGACACAAAATGAAAAATTGATGCAAGTCCACCAGCCATCACAAAATATGCAACAGAAGATCCAAGATAAGAAAATTAAGACAACAAATAGATAACACATTTACTAGCATAATCATAAAAAAAGAAGCACATGTTTGAAAGTCCTCCAACTGATTCAGCAGGAAACTATAACAAATCTCAAACCAGTCAACCGAAGCTAGTAAAAAAAAAAACAGAGATGTTTGTGGACCTTCAAAAAGTGAACAGCCAGTTCAGCCTGAAAACCATCACCCATTTGAACCAATGCGTGATCTGGTTTATTTCGGAGAAGTTTGATTCTAATAATGTTCCCATATATTGAGAACAGATTAAACAGCTTATCCTCGTCTATTCTCTGCAAAAGAAGGTACAATGCGAGAGAGAGTGAGCACAGCTTTAATGCTTAAATTTTATAATTTAAATACTTTAAAGCATAAAAGAGAGGAAAAATAAAGCTCGTGCATTTATTTATGCACCATAAATGCCTCTTTGCACGTGTGCCTGTGTAAGAGGGATATAACGAAAATCAGACAAAAACTTACATCAGGATTCAGATTAGATACAAGGACCGTGCACCTATCATTTGTACCGCTTATACCGGGTGGCAGACCTCCTCCGAAGGCAGCAGCAATTGCAGCAGCATTGCCCATCTACAGTTCAAGCAAAAAGAAAGGATCTAGCACAAATACCATAACCAACCCCTTTAAAAAGCATACACAGAGGCAGTGTCCGCAGTGGCAACCACAATTTGAAGTGCAACCCCTTTAACAACCATAGCCATTATTTATTTAGCTACAAATAAATTACATTTTGTTGGGGAATTCCATTCCTAGCTCTTGTTTTACCCCTTCAAGTTCAAACAAACTAAATCTTTCTACTCTCTTGTGTGTATACATGCAAAGCATTATGATGGCAGCTGGCAAGCAGCATTGTATAAACTTCTAAAAGGAAAAATAAGCAGTAATAATGTCATGCTCTTAATAAGATACCGCAGCAAGTCCACCGCAATTGAGTTGCAGATATAGTTGTACACTTGTACCAGGGTGTTAAAGAATGGAACATAAGTTTGAGCCTTTAGACAGCAAGGTACACACCTGTGCAAATCCGACTGAACATAGGAGAGGTAGAGAGAGGTTAGAAACAGGGATATAATTACAAAGAACCAAACAGTAAAAAAAATATAACAAAAAATTAAGCACCTGCATGGGGATACATGCCTGCATCTCCATATCCAGGCTGCCATAAAAAGAACAATATTCAATATCCAATCAGAAACTGTATCAATGACAAATGATAAAGTATGTCAATTCTTATACTAGAGAAGAATGAATTTACTTGAGGGGACTTGCCCTTTTGTTCTGAAGGCAAGGAAGGGTTTGTGAAATCCCTAGAAAAAGAGAACAAGAATTCATTATTCTTATTTGCAGCACAATTACAAAGAAGGGACATATAAACTATAATTTAGCTGACAAATTCACAAACATACCTAGATCGCTCATTATTAAAATTCACTTGCAATTCATCAAGGCTGCATGAGAAAATAATACTTGGTAAATGCCTGGCACAACAAAGAAAGTTGCAGGAGATTGTAGTATGTATAGAGAAATAATCTTAATGTTAACTCACTTTGAGAACTGGATGTCTAGCTGACAGCAACCATCATATATATTTCGTCCCTGTAGCAAGGCATAAACTGTCTCAATATCAGCAATGTTAAACAACCAAAAAGTTTAATGCTCAATGTACCTGAAGAGAGTTCCTTGCTGAGATAGCACTCTGATGTGATTGATACTGTATTAGAGCCTGAAAACCTGCACATTTTTCCGCATAGGAGTCTGTCAGGTACTACTACATAGCCAGAAAGCAGAAACTAGCACTTAGTAATGCTTTCATAGTGTAAGGGATAAAAAACCTCGAGCTCATATACAGCAAAGAAATAAAATTAATAGCAAGTCAGCAAATTCTGATTAAATTGATCCCTTAAGGAATTGTAAACAATCCATATAGAGGTATTCCTCATCACGGTGACTCAACATTTAGACATGACATTCTTCATACGCCTCAACCAGTACCGAATTAAGAAAGTGAGAAAAGAGAAAATTTGAAGATGCTGACCAGCCGACTTCTGAAACGTGACGATCTTCTCTACAAATCCATGGGGAGAAAAAACTTGATGCAGCACTTCCACAGTAATAGGGTATAGCATGTGATGTATCGTAACTAAGAGGATTCGGTTAGGCTGAATATCCAGAGAGAGCCGAACAGCAGACCAGCATAGAGAAGAATAGAGAGAAGACCCCAACAGCAAACCAGCACAGAGACAGCAGAGAGAGAAGAGAAGGGAATGAATAGAACAGAATACAGAAAGACAAAAGGAAATGGACATATAGAGCTAGAATAACCAACACCATGCAGCAGTCCACAGCAATTACACAAATTTATATGAGCACAAAATCTAGAGCAAGTAGAATAAAACTAGTCTTTGCACTAGTTACTGACATAATATAATGTCAGACTACCTTCATTACAATGTAATATAAGTGGGTAACATCAAAAGATCTCCAATCATAAAGAGCAATCATGCAAGAAGTTCCTAAAGAAAATTTAAGGAAGCCATCAAGGAAGAGAAATCCAATCCACTTGGGAGTGGATGATGTAATTCCTGAAGTCACCAACATGAGACACATGCTTTAGTATTTGCCAGTGTTAACTAGTTATTTCTGACAACATATTTCTAATACTCATTTCAATATCAGGGTTCTCATTGTTTGATGCTAAAAGAAATAGCATCAAACAATGAGAACCCTGATAAACAAATTTTATCTTCAACTTTTGATGCACCTACTCCATAGAGAAACCAATTGAACAATATCTTAGGGAGGCAAAATTCAGGTAGGAGTCATTTAGAGGCTGTGCAAAGACATTTTTCAAAAGTACATATTACCCTCCCTCTAGAGAGGACACTATCAGGAAATGATGAACCCTGTCAACGTTATAAATATTAAAGAAGCATCTAGCCATCAACATTCTCAAATTAAATAAAGCTTATCATTCTTCACTAATAGAAACGCTACTTAAAATCCAATTTTCCTACAACACATCCTGGTTGCAGGAATACTGTGCCCACAAAACGCTACTTAAAATCCAATTTTCCTACTCTCTTTGTCCAATTATCTTGTCAATATATGGAAACATAATGACTTATGCTCATGTTACGAAACATAAAGCATTTACTATGCAGATAAAAAGCAAGCAAACAATGCAACTTTTATACACCTCATCATAATATCATCATCATAAAAGAAGGCAAGTAAAAATTGTAGCACGGGACATAATAATCACCTCGTCTCCTCGTGCTTGTGAATTTTGATCCATAATTGTTAGTTCCTGGTGTGATGAGAATTGAACATAAACATTTCTGCCCCTGATAGGCATAAAATAAATTCAGTAAGAGAAAAGATAATGCCTATACATTGGGAATGGTCACATTATTTATCAAATTACCTTATGCTCGGTTGAACATTACTGTAGAACTGCAATGCATTTACAGCTGAAGGGACATCTTGCATTTGGAGGAGGGCCTGCAATTTAGATATGATAGCAATATCAGACAAGTTTACATGTAACCATACATATCATGGTTCCTTGAGAATATATTTCTAGAAAATGACCTGATTCTTAGCTCGAAGCATCACAAGTTTGGTGATGACCCCGAATGGCTGGAATAGCTGGAGCAAGTCATTCTGGAAGAGCACAACAACAATATCAAATATTACACCCATAGAAAACTACTTAGCAGAGATATTTAATTTTCTAGATAGAGCAACATAAGTTTCTCCATTCTTTGCATTCAGAAAGAATGGGATGGTGACATTGACATAATCTACTTCCTCAGGAATTCAATGGGAGGAAAGATAAGAAATGTAATGTAATCTACTTCTTCAGAAAGATAGGAAATGTAATATAATCTACTTCCTCAGAAAGTTAAGGCGAAGGAATGTTTTATTTTCTTAACATATTCTCAGCTGAAGGAGTTTAATCATTAAAAAGGAAAAAAAGATTGAGACCAAATATCTGTATCGAGCCTTTAAAGCAATCAACTTTATAGAATTGGAAATCCTAGCATTCAAGCTGAAGAGTCAAAGAGTTATGCTACCGCACAATTTCACACTGATAAAATCCAAAAGACCAGCTAATTTAGTAACAGCGCGCATAAACTCTATGATGATGGGCTAGCGTATCATCAAAAGAATAAGGATCCTCTTCTGCTGGCGGACCTGACCTACCAAATGAAGGGCATTTCTTATAATGTATCTTATCCAGTAAATTTTTAGGACAGTATCCATTTCCTAATTACTGTTTCATTTATTTTTGCAGATTCGCAATATCAGTAGAGCTTTTTTTCATGCTACCGACAAACAAGAAAATATAAAAACGAACTCCAATGTACAGAATAGGCACTGTGCATGGAGATATACCTCAGAAATTTCATGACCCACGTTTCGAACATGAATGACTTTCGAGGGCTCTGCCATTATCAACAACCTGAAACCACAAAAGTGCAAATATGGGGCAACGAGAACTCTAAAAATGAATCATAGAAGAATCCAATTTGAACGCATTGGAATTTCTATCACCGCTACAGCTTCCAGCATATATGACCCAACAATTACACACCCATGAAGTTAAAGCCCAGGAAGCAGGTAGTGGAAGAAAAGACTCTCAATCCACAAAAAGTGAGGAAGTGAGGGTAGCAGCTCATGCTTAAGCCAAAAAAACACAACAAATCTAAGACCCTTAGCATGAACGAAGGTGAAGATTTTGCAAGTAGAAACAGTTTGGGGTAAAGAGCACCTGAATTTTGAAAAACTCAGGCGGAATCCAACGTGTAGATATTATTATTTCCAGCAAAACTGAATTACCTTATTAAAAATGATGTCTTGCTATTCAATCAAGCTTTTATATAGAAACTAAAGGAGCAAAACCAGTGCCCGGTAACCTGCAAGAAACAGCACGTGCTCAAGATTGCGATAAATTCCACCGATCCCTAGCTCCATTCCACAAACCCGGGGTCCAGAAAAAGAAATTGTGATCGACGCAATGCGACAAATAAGAACAAGAATTACCAAATTACCTGCGTGCGGGAGATAGAGAGAGAGAGAGAGAGTAGGTTTGGGTTTGTACAGAGTTGGGGTGGAGTAGGGTTAGGGTTTTCTGGGCAAGCAATTGGTCTTCATTTCATTGGCATCTACACCCCCGGGGATGATTCGCAATGGGTCAAGGCTGCGTGGTAATAAGTAGAAAACAGAGGGGTGTTTAAGGAAATTCGCACAAAGAGCATGACGTGTAATTGGATCACTATATAATTGAGGGGAGCGCAGCAGCGGAGGGCACACTACTTGATCTTATCTGAGCAGTGGGGGCGGTGAGGCGGCGGCGCGAGGGGCTATCGGAATCGGATGCCGCCCTCTGTCGTTGGCTGCTGGAGGCTCCGTCGTTTCCTCCACTCCCGTCGCCCTCTCTCTGCTTCTACTGCGATGAAGACTGCCTGCCGCCGGAGCCTGTCACCGCCGGTGAGGTGATGATGGATTTGCGCGGGCTTTTTCCTTAAAATCTCGGATTTTGTTTTCGTTTTTACTTTTCCATAATCTGAATCTGATTATGCTTTTTTTTTTTAATTTTTTAAATTCTGCTGCATTTCTGGAGTTGTTGATTCTTGCACAGAACAGATTATTTTAAGTAAAATATTTTTGCATTTATGGAACATTTTCTTCCCTTAAATGCCATCATCAATTGCTTTTATTTTAATCCTCAACATTGCTGCTGCCTTGGTGCTTTTTTCACCAACCATTTATTGCAAAAATAAAAATAAAAATAGAAGAATAATCTGCTCTGCTGTATTCTTGATGATGAAGCTCGTTCAAGAATTGATTATTGACAGAAAAAGTGTTGCTTTCTTTTCTGCTTGCATTAGCATATCATCATTATCAAGTCTACACTCATATGTTGATGGTAAACTACTTATTGCATTCATGAATCTAATCTATCTTTAGTGCTGCTAATGATTGATTTGTTTGTCTCTGATTATGAAGAACAATGCTTTGATTTGCTGGTTAATCTGGTGCAAGGTAGCTTTGGGCGATGCTAGAAAAACGAAAATAATGAAGCACTGAAGTTGTATGAATTCTTGATATTTTGTAATTGTGTGTATTTTGGGCCTATTTGGTTATGAATGAATTCTTGATATTTTGTAAATTGTGTGTATTTTGGGCCTATTTGGTTATGATTTCTTCGGATATATTTTACTGTGTTTGGAAAATATAAATTAATAATTTCAAAATTTATACTAGGGCAAACAAAACAAAACAAAAATTATTTTATTAATAATTAGTATATCTAAATAATTACGGGAAGTTATATATTTTAATAATGATAATTATATTGCATGATTTTTATTTTTATTGTTTTTAGGTGAACAGTTACATAAACTAGTAGGTAACAATATGCGATAAAAAAATTATTTTATCAAAATTTGAAGAAAATTCATATTCGGTGTAAAAAAATGATTGCTTACACAACAAAAAAAAATATGTTGAAAATGGTGCAAGTTCTTTTTTTTTTGTTTACATGTGTATTCAATACATGGTAATGTAAGTAACTAAATCTCACCTACTAATTTTAATATTCCACGTTTGAATACACCAATCCCCGTTTGAAGAATTCAATTTACCATATTTTCTTTTAAATGTCACTTAGACAAATGTTTAAATAAATAAGACAAAAAAAGGATCTTTATCAATGTTAGTAAGGATATATGAGACTTTTACACCACTTTTAAATATAAAAGAATGAATTATAGAACTTGGTTAGAAAATAATTTATTATCCTAATTTCAATTTGACTACTTTAAATGTTTTCC
Organism: Perilla frutescens; assembly: GCA_026008535.1. Taxonomy (NCBI): domain Eukaryota; kingdom Viridiplantae; phylum Streptophyta; class Magnoliopsida; order Lamiales; family Lamiaceae; genus Perilla; species Perilla frutescens. The sequence continues at coordinate 293,482 of BRKX01000020.1, read as the reverse complement.
CTTTATATTTATAGAGAAGTTGAAAGCAACATAAAATTGGGCAGAAATTAGAATACTAGAATGCCGATATTCACCCCATTTGTTGGGGTTGAGAAGGGTAAAGATGGTAATTCATGGGCATTTTTTTGGTGGAAATATGGAAAATGTTATGAAGGTTGACTAATAATTTATATTTTGTTTAAGTATATCTATAAAGTAATATTAAAAAATCCATCAGTTAATTGCACTAATTTTTAATAGTTTTTTTTTTTTTCCCATTTTGAAGCCACCTATTTGTAATTGTTAAATGGTATTTGAATTTTGCATAGAGTCCATGCTAAATCCTCAGTGGCCGAATTTTTATTACAAAAATAAAAATAAAAAATCTTATGTGATATTTTTAAGTGTTATAATAGATTTATTGTGACAAAATACAAATGGATAAAGTTGTAGTCTGGACTCAACTTGAATTTTTGACTAACTTATATATCTAGAAAATTTGATATAGCCTCCATTTTCTATATTTAAATCAATTCACAAATTAATATCCACCGACACACACGCACATACAACAATTTAAAATTAGTTGATCAATAATAGAACATACGTACATTATTTGGTTGGTTCACCATAAATGAACAGCAAAATTGTGGTTTTAATAAATACATTACTAATATATATATATATATATATATATATATATGAATGATTTAAAAATTGTGTAATGTTATCTTGACTCTAATTCGAGAATACTATTATTTCATTTTTCATATTTTTATTTTTTGAGATATTTTTTTATTGGTTTAAAATATACAAAGCAATGTATATATATGTATATATATATATATATCTGGTTGTGATTATTTTTTTTTTTTTTTTTAACTATTATATGATGGGTGGGTTGAATATAATGGTTGGTATTTGTATTAGGTTTGTGGTTAAAGGTTGTACTTTAATTTGCTTTCAATTTATTATTTTTTACGTTGTTGTATTTTATAGTTATTTATTTATAGTTTAGTGTAAGATTAATTGATGAAATATACAATATTTTCTTGTGCAGGACATTAATTTTTGAGCTACAAATTGGACTGTGATATGAAATTATTCTCGTGATTGACGAAGCGCCATAATGGAATATTAATACTCCCTTCGTCCCACTAATGTAGTCCCCTTTCCCTTTTTCACACCGATTAAGAAAAGTAATTTAATATGTAGAAGACAATATTACCCTTATTTAATACTTTCATTTATAATTAATGAGTCAAACTTCATTCAATTCATTTTTTATTTCAATTAATTAGTATTGATTTTATGTACATATATTTCCGTGGATGTTATGAAATCAAAATCTAATTTTTTATTTGTCACAAATGTTTGAATTGTCATCGAACTAGACATCAAAATTTTGGCTCTATATGAAAAAAAAAATTGGCTCTAAATTTTGAACCTCCAATATAAAATTTGAATTTTGAACCTACAAGTATAAAATTTAACTTTAGTTAATTGTATATTTATTCACTAAAGAAATTATGAATATTTATACATATATGTACATGCATCTAAAGAGAGATGAAAATAAATTGTGTAAAACGAAAGGTTATTAATGCATTCATCTCACGTATATCTATGTTGACTATATTAATAATGAAAGATAAAAAAATTAAATTATAGATTTCAAAACATATTAAATAAGATCATATTTGTAAAAGAGTCTTCTACTTCAAGCTCAATTTAGAAATAAGACTACAATTTTGGGACATTCCAAAAAGGAATAGTGGACTACATTAGTGGAACGGAGGGAGTATTTCTCTATGCCATTAAAATATATTATTAGACTATTATTAAATGCATGCTCCTAATTTTTAACTTCATGAATACATAAAATATAGATATAGATTGCATATTTGATTTTCATTTTTAATCACACTTTAGTTAGGTTCATAATTATTCGAAATTGTATAAAATGTGTGTATCTTAAAAAGTCAATACTATCTGGAATAAGATCTTTGCATGCTTAATATATCACATATTATTAGTCTAATTATTATTTTAATCATACTTATTTGATTATTCGATTAATTGTATAAAATGTATCTTAAAAAGTCAATGCTATCTAGAAATAATATATTTGCATTCTTAATATATCACATATTATTAGCCTAATTATTATTTTAATAATAGAAAAATACAATGATCATAAGTGATTGGATCAATTATAGGATTATCTCATCAGGTTAATTAAAGACAAAATTAGTACAAGAAATTTGGTCATATAATTAATTCTAAAATTAGTTTAATATGCATGCAATTCTTTTTAATGAAATTGTATAAATAAAGAAAAAGAGAGTGACAATCCTAAAAGTCCCGAAAATCACAAGATGATAACTCAGGGGATCGGAGCCTCATTAAAACCCATATGGAAAGCCCAGAATAGGAAAAATCATATGGGAAAAAGAGCTGTACTCCTCTATACAAAACGAAAATAACCAGGAGAATGAAAGTCCTGTAAAACATCATGAGCTATACAAGGAATAACAGAAGTCCAGAAGCCAGTAGAAACTACAGGAGAAGCTAAAATATCTGCAACACTATTTCATTCTTTATAGATGTGTGAAACACAAAAATGAATATGACTCAGATAATCAATAATTGCTCGCCAACGAGCTTTGAGCTTCCAGAAGACCTGCAAACTTCGAGTCGAGAGTAGAGAAACAACATAAACTGAATATGCCTCCAGCCAAATAAAGTCCAGAGGCAGTCTTCGAGCCCATTCCAACACCACAAGAACCGCCAAAAGCTCTACAATAAAAACATAACCAATACCTTCATCCGTGTGAAAACAAGCAGTAACAGAACCATCATGCAACTTGAACACCCCATCTGTAGCCATAACCCCTGGAGCAATTTGGGCTGAACCATCAATATTAATCTTCACCCATCCAGGCGGCGGTGGATGCCAAACAATTGAAATCATCTTTCTCGGCGGCGAAGGTCGCGGATCAATTCGAAGAGCTTTCAATGTAAGAAGGTCATTAACATTATTCCTCATGAAAAATCCGAGTCATCCCCATGTATTGCATCTCCCGAGTGTCACCGCGCACCCTACCCAAGTCTTGACATGGGCCCTTGATAAACGGTGACGCTCTTGGATATCAACTTGAAAACTATATTTGGGTTGATTAAATATGGGTATCTTATATTTCAAATTTTTGGTGTGATAGATATTTGAGTCAGGGTTCCAACGCAACAAGAATTTTAGGCATCGGACACCTATTGAGAGAGTTATAGCTATTTTACTGACGGCTGCCGGAGAATGGGGCCGAATACGGCCAACGGGCTTGAAAATTCGATTCTACTCGAAACCGGACGAATTAGGCCAATATAAGCATACGGTTTGATTCATAACTGATCTTAGTGTGCAGAAATACCAAATTCGATGAAAATCCCGCAGGTCATCCCGGGGCCAAAAATCCGAAGGGGTATCCCTTTGGCCTGGGATCGAAAATTTCATTTTTCGAAACCGGAAGAATTAGGCTAATATAAGCATATGGTTTGATTCATTATTTACTATAGAGCTAAAAAATGCTAGATTTGATGACAATCCCGAGTGTCACCGTGGGCCCTACCCAAGTCTTGACCCGGACCCTTGATAAACGGTGACGTTCTTGGATATCAACTTGAAAACCACGTTTGGGTTGATTAAAAATGGGTATCTTCTATTTCAACTTTGATTTCCAAAACCGGCCTCTAGGTGATTATCAAGTTGATTTCCAAAACCGTCACCTCTTATGTAGGGATCGGGGTGAACGTCGGGTTTTCATTGAGTCAAGCATTTTTGAACATTAGAGTCCATTATGAATCAATCCATATGATCATATATGCCTAATCCGTCCACTTTTGAAAAAGTCAAATTTTTGAGCCCGCCCAAAGAGGTACCCCTTTGGCCGGTGGCCAGATTTGGCCCCGTTTTCTGGCAGCCGTCAGTAAAACGGCTATAACTCTCTCAAGAAGTAAGCTTTAGCCATGATTCTTGTTGCGTTGGATTCCTAACTCAAATATCTACCCTACCAAAAGTTGAACAAGTAGAAACCCTATTTGAGTCGGCCTCTAGGTGATTATCAAGTTGATTTCCAAAACCATCACCTTTTATGTAGGGATCGGGGTGAACGTCGGGTTTTCATTGAGTCAAGCATTTTTGAACTCTAGAGTCCATTATGAATCAATCCATATGATCATATATGCCTAATCCGTCCAATTTTGAAAAAATCAAATTTTTGAGCCCGCCCAAAGGGGTACCCCTTTGGCCGGTGGCCAGATTTGGCCCCGTTTTCTGGCAGCCGTAAGTAAAACGGCTATAACTCTCTCCAGAAGTAAGCTTTAGCCGTGATTCTTGTTGCGTTGGATTCCTAACTCAAATATCTACCCTACCAAAAGTCGAACCGGTAGAAACCCTATTTGTGTCGGCCTCTAGGTGATTATCAAATTGATTTCCAAAACCGTCACCTCTTATGTAGGGATCGGGGTGAACGTCGGGTTTTTCATTGAGTCTAGTATTTTTGAACACTAGAGTCCATTATGAATCAATCCATATGATCAAATATGCCTAATCCGTCCACTTTTGAAAAAATCAAATTTTTGAGCCCGCCCAAAGGGGTATCCGTTTGGCCGGTGGCCAGATTTGGCCCCGTTTTCTGGCAGCCGTCAGTAAAGCGGCTATAACTCTCTCCAGAAGTAAGCTTTAGCCGTGATTCTTCTTGCGTTGGATTACTAACTCAAATATCTACCCTACCAAAAGTTGAACCGGTAGAAACCCTATTTGTGTCGGCCTCTAGGTGATTATCAAGTTGATTTCAAAAACCGTCACCTCTTATGTAGGGATCGGGGTGAACGTCGGGTTTTCATTGAGTCAAGCATTTTTGAACACTAGAGTCCATTATGAATCAATCCATATGATCATATATGCCTAATCCGTCCACTTTTGAAAAAATCAAATTTTTGAGCCCGCCCAAAGGGGTACCCCTGTGGCCGGTGGCCAGATTTGGCCCCATTTTCTGGCAGCCGTAAGTAAAACGGCTATAACTCTCTCCTGAAATAAGCTTTAGCCGTGATTCTTGTTGCGTTGGATTCCTAACTCAAATATCTACCCTATCAAAAGTCGAACCGGAAGGGACCCTATTTCTGTCGGCCTCTAGGTGATTATCAAGTTGATTTCAAAATCGTCACCTCTTATGTAGAGATCGGGGTGAACGTCGGGTTTTTCATTGAGTCTAGCATTTTTGAACACTAGTGTCCATTATGGATCAATCCATATGATCATATATTCCTAATCCGTCCACTTTTGAAAAAATCAAATTTTTTAGCCCGCCCAAAGGGATACCCCTTTGGCCAGTGGCCAGATTTGGCTCCGTTTTCTGGCAGCCGTAAGTAAAACGGCTATAACTCTCTCCAGAAGTAAGCTTTAGCCGTGATTCTTGTTGCGCTGGATTCCTAACTCAAATATCTACCCTACCAAAAGTAAAAACCGGTAGAAACCCTATTTGTGTCGGCCTCTAGGTGATTATCAAATTGATTTCCAAAACCGTCACCTCTTATGTAGGGATCGGGGTGAACGTCGGGTTTTTCACTGAGTCTAGTATTTTTGAACACTAGAGTCCATTATGAATCAATCCATATGATCATATATGCCTAATCCGTCCACTTTTGAAAAAATGAAATTTTTGAGCCCGCCCAAAGGGACACCTTTGGCCGGTGGCCAGATTTGGCCCCGTTTTCTGGCAGCCGTCAGTAAAACGGCTATAACTCTCTCCAGAAGTAAGCTTTAGCCGTGATTCTTGTTGCGTTGGATTCCTAACTCAAATATCTACCCTACCAAAAGTCGAACCGGAAGGAACCCTATTTGTGTCGGCCTCTAGGTGATTATCAAGTTAATTTCCAAAACCGTCACCTCTTATGTAGGAATCGGGGTGAATGTCGGGTTTTTCATTGAGTCTAGTATTTTTGAACACTAGAGTCCATTATAAGTTAATCCATATGATCATATATGCCGAATCCGTCAACTTTTGATAAAATCAAATTTTTGAGCCCGGCCAAAGGGACACCTTTGGCCGGTGGCCAGATTTGGCCCCGTTTTCTGGCAGCCGTCAGTAAAACGGCTATAACTCTCTCCAGAAGTAAGCTTTAGCCGTGATTCTTGTTACGTTGGATTCCTAACTCAAATATCTACCCTACCAAAAGTCGAACCGGAAGGAACCCTATTTGTGTCGGCCTCTAGGTGATTATGAAGTTGATTTCCGAAACCGTCACCTCTTATGTAGGGATGGGGGTGAACGTCGGGTTTTTCATTGAGTCAAGCATTTTTGAACACTAGAGTCCATTATGAATCAATCCATATGATCATATATGCCTAATCCGTCCACTTTTGAAAAAATCAAAATTTTGAGCCCGCCCAAAGGGGTACCCCTTTGGCCGGTGGCCAGATTTGGCCCCGTTTTCTGGCAGCCGTCAGTAAAACGGCTATAACTCTCTCCAGAAGTAAGCTTTAGCCGTGATTCTTGTTGCGCTGGATTCCTAACTCAAATATCTACCCTACCAAAAGTCGAACCGGAAGGAACCCTATTTGTGTCGGCCTCTAGGTGATTATCAAGTTGATTTCCAAAACCATCACCTCTTATGTAGGGATGGGGGTGAACGTCGGGTTTTTCATTGAGTCAAGCATTTTTGAACACTAGAGTCCATTATGAATCAATCCATATGATCATATATGCCTAATCCGTCCACTTTTGAAAAAATGAAATTTTTGATCCCGCCCAAAGGGGTACCCCTTTGGCCGATGGCCAGATTTGGCCCCGTTTTCTGACAGCCGTCAGTAAAAACGGCTATAACTATCTCCAGAAGTAAGCTTTAGCCGTGATTCTTGTTGCGTTAGATTCCTAACTCAAATATCTACCCTACCAAAAGTCGAACCGGAAGGAACCCTATTTGTGTTGGCCTCTAGGTGATTATCAAGTTAATTTCCAAAACCGTCACCTCTTATGTAGGAATCGGGGTGAACGTCGGGTTTTTCATTGAGTCTAGTATTTTTGAACACTAGAGTCCATTATGAGTTAATCCATATGATCATATATGCCGAATCCTTCCACTTTTGATAAAATCAAATTTTTGAGCCCGGCCAAAGGGACACCTTTGGCCGGTGGTCAGATTTGGCCCGGTTTTCTGGCAGCTGTCAGTAAAAACAGCTATAACTCTCTCCAGAAGTAAGCTTTAGCCGTGATTCTTGTTGCGTTGGATTCCTAACTAAAATATCTACCCTACCAAAAGTCGAACCGGAAGGAACCCTATTTGTGTCGGCCTCTTGGTGATTATCAAGTTGATTTCCAAAACCGTCACCTCTTATGTAGAGATGGGGGTGAACGTCGGGTTTTTCATTGAGTCAAACATTTTTTAAAACTAGAGTCCATTATGAATCAATCTATATGATCATATATGCCTAATCCGTCCACTTTTGAAAAAATCAAATTTTTGAGCCCGCCCAAAGAAGTACCCCTTTGGCCGGTGGCCAGATTTGGCCCCGTTTTCTGGCAGCCGTCAGTAAAAACGGCTATAACTCTCTCCAGAAGTAAGCTTTAGCCGTGATTCTTGTTGCGTTGGATTCCTAACTCAAATATCTACCCTACCAAAAGTCGAACCGGAAGGAACCCTATTTGTGTCGGCCTCTAGGTGATTATCAAGTTAATTTCAAAAACCGTCACCTCTTATGTAGAGATGGGGGTGAACGTCGGGTTTTTCATTGAGTCAAACATTTTTTAACACTAGAGTCCATTATGAATCAATCTATATGATCATATATGCCTAATCCGTCCACTTTTGAAAAAATCAAATTTTTGAGCCCGGCCAAAGGGACAGCTTTGGTCGGTGGCCAGATTTGGCCCCGTTTTCTGGCAGCCGTCAGTAAAACGACTATAACTCTCTCCAGAAGTAAGCTTTAGCCGTGATTCTTGTTGCGTTGGATTCCTAACTCAAATATCTACCCTACCAAAAGTCGAACCGGAAGGAACCCTATTTGTGAATCGGGGTGAACGTCAAGTTTTTCATTGAGTCTAGTATTTTTGAACACTAGAGTCCATTATGAGTTAATCCATATGATCATATATGCCGAATCCGTCCACTATTGATAAAATCAAATTTTTGAGCCCGGCCAAAGGGACACCTTTGGCCGGTGGCCAGATTTGGCCCCGTTTTCTGGCAGCCGTCAGTAAAACGGCTATAACTCTCTCCAGAAGTAAGCTTTAGCCGTGATTCTTGTTGCGTTGGATTCCTAACTCAAATATCTACCCTACCAAAAGTCGAACCGGAAGGAACCCTATTTGTGTCGGCCTCTAGGTGATTATCAAGTTGATTTCCAAAACCGTCACCTCTTATGTAGGGATGGGAGTGAACGTCGGGTTTTTCATTGAGTCAAGCATTTTTGAACACTAGAGTCCATTATGAATCAATCCATATGATCATATATGCCTAATCCGTCCACTTTTGAAAAAATGAAATTTTTGAGCCCGCCCAAAGGGGTACCCCTTTGGCTGGTGGCCAGATTTGGCCCCGTTTTCTGGCAGCCGTCAGTAAAAACGACTATAACTCTCTCCAGAAGTAAGCTTTAGCCGTGATTCTTGTTGCGTTGGATTCCTAACTCAAATATCTACCCTCCATAAAGTCGAACCGGAAGGAACCCTATTTGTGTCGGCCTCTAGGTGATTATCAAGTTAATTTCCAAAACCGTCACCTCTTATGTAGGAATCGGGGTGAACGTCGGGTTTTTCATTGAGTCTAGTATTTTTGAACACTAGAGTCCATTATGAGTTAATCCATATGATCATATATGCCGAATCCTTCCACTTTTGATAAAATCAAATTTTTGAGCCCGGCCAAAGGGACACCTTTGGCCGGTGGTCAGATTTGGCCCGGTTTTCTGGCAGCCGTCAGTAAAAACAGCTATAACTCTCTCCAGAAGTAAGCTTTAGCCGTGATTCTTGTTGCGTTGGATTCCTAACTTAAATATCTACCTTACTAAAACTCGAACCGGAAGGAACCCTATTTGTGTCGGCCTCTAGGTGATTATCAAGTTGATTTCCAAAACCGTCACCTCTTATGTAGGGATGGGGGTGAACGTCGGGTTTTTCATTGAGTCAAACATTTTTTAACACTATAGTCCATTATGAATCAATCTATATGATCATATATGCCTAATCCGTCCACTTTTGAAAAAATCAAATTTTTGAGCCCGCCCAAAGGGGTACCCCTTTGGCCGGTGGCCAGATTTGGCCCCGTTTTCTGGCAGCCGTCAGTAAAAACGGCTATAACTCTCTCCAAAAGTAAACTTTAGCCGTGATTCTTGTTGCGTTGGATTCCTAACTCAAATATCTACCCTACCAAAAGTCGAACCGGAAGGAACCCTATTTGTGTCGGCCTCTAGGTGATTATCAAGTTAATTTCCAAAACCGTCACCTCTTATGTAGGAATCGGGGTGAACGTCGGGTTTTTCATTGAGTCTAGTATTTTTGAACACTAGAGTCCATTATGAGTTAATCCATATGATCATATATGCCGAATCCGTCCACTATTGATAAAATCAAATTTTTGAGCCCGGCCAAAGGGACACCTTTGGCCGGTGGCCAGATTTGACCCCGTTTTCTGGCAGCCGTCAGTAAAACGGCTATAACTCTCTCCAGAAGTCTGCTTTAGCCGTGATTCTTGTTGCGTTGGATTCCTAACTTAAATATCTACCTTACCAAAAGTCGAACCGGAAGGAACCCTATTTGTGTCGGCGTCTAGGTGATTATCAAGTTGATTTCCAAAACCGTCACCTCTTATGTAGGGATGGGGGTGAACGTCGGGTTTTTCATTGAGTCAAATATTTTTTAACACTAGAGTCCATTATGAATCAATCTATATGATCATATATGCCTAATCCGTCCACTTTTGAAAAAATGAAATTTTTGAGGCCGCCCAAAGGGGTACCCCTTTGGCCGGTGGCCAGATTTGGCCCCGTTTTCTGGCTGCCGTCAGTAAAAACGGCTATAACTCTCTCCAGAAGTAAGCTTTAGCCGTGATTCTTGTTGCGTTGGATTCCTAACTCAAATATCTACCCTACCAAAAGTCGAACCGGAAGGAACCCTATTTGTGTCGGCCTCTAGGTGATTATCAAGTTGATTTCCAAAACCATCACCTCTTATGTAGGGATGGGAGTGAACGTCGGGTTTTTCATTGAGTCAAGCATTTTTGAACACTAGAGTCCATTATGAATCAATCCATATGATCATATATGCCTAATCCGTCCACTTTTGAAAAAATGAAATTTTTGAGCCCGCCCAAAGGGGTACCCCTTTGGCTGGTGGCCAGATTTGGCCCCGTTTTCTGGCAGCCGTCAGTAAAAACGACTATAACTCTCTCCAGAAGTAAGCTTTAGCCGTGATTCTTATTGCGTTGGATTCCTAACTCAAATAAATACCCTCCATAAAGTCGAACCGGAAAGAACCCTATTTGTGTCGGCCTCTAGGTGATTATCAAGTTAATTTCCAAAACCGTCACCTCTTATGTAGGAATCGGGGTGAACGTCGGGTTTTTCATTGAGTCTAGTATTTTTGAACACTAGAGTCCATTATGAGTTAATCCATATGATCATATATGCCGAATCCTTCCACTTTTGATAAAATCAAATTTTTGAGCCCGGCCAAAGGGACACCTTTGGCCGGTGGTCAGATTTGGCCCGGTTTTCTGGCAGCCGTCAGTAAAAACGGCTATAACTATCTCCAGAAGTAAGCTTTAGCCGTGATTCTTGTTGCGTTAGATTCCTAACTCAAATATCTACCCTACCAAAAGTCGAACCGGAAGGAACCCTATTTGTGTTGGCCTCTAGGTGATTATCAAGTTAATTTCCAAAACCGTCACCTCTTATGTAGGAATCGGGGTGAACGTCGGGTTTTTCATTGAGTCTAGTATTTTTGAACACTAGAGTCCATTATGAGTTAATCCATATGATCATATATGCCGAATCCTTCCACTTTTGATAAAATCAAATTTTTGAGCCCGGCCAAAGGGACACCTTTGGCCGGTGGTCAGATTTGGCCCGGTTTTCTGGCAGCCGTCAGTAAAAACGGCTATAACTATCTCCAGAAGTAAGCTTTAGCCGTGATTCTTGTTGCGTTGGATTCCTAACTCAAATATCTACCCTACCAAAAGTCGAACCGGAAGGAACCCTATTTGTGTCGGCCTCTAGGTGATTATGAAGTTGATTTCCAAAACCGTCACCTCTTATGTAGGGATGGGGGTGAACGTCGGGTTTTTCATTGAGTCAAGCATTTTTGAACACTAGAGTCCATTATGAATCAATCCATATGATCATATATGCCTAATCCGTCCACTTTTGAAAAAATCAAATTTTTGAGCCCGCCCAAAGGGGTACCCATTTGGCCGGTGGCCAGATTTGGCCCCTTTTTCTTGCAGCCGTCAGTAAAACGGCTATAACTCTCTCCAGAAGTAAGCTTTAGCCGTGATTCTTGTTGCGTTGGATTCCTAACTCAAATATCTACCTTACCAAAAGTCGAACCGGAAGAAACCCTATTTGTGTCGGCCTCTAGGTGATTATCAAGTTGATTTCCAAAACCATCACCTCTTATGTAGGGATGGGGGTGAACGTCGGGTTTTTCATTGAGTCAAGCATTTTTGAACACTAGAGTCCATTATGAATCAATCCATATGATCATATATGCCTAATCCGTCCACTTTTGAAAAAATGAAATTTTTGAACACGCCCAAAGGGGTACCCCTTTGGCCGGCGGCCAGATTTGTCCCGTTTTCTGGCAGCCGTCAGTAAAAACGGCTATAACTCTCTCCAGAAGTAAGCTTTAGCCGTGATTCTTGTTGCGTTGGATTCCTAACTCAAATATCTACCCTACCAAAAGTCGAACCGGAAGGAACCCTATTTGTGTCGGCCTCTAGGAGATTATCAAGTTAATTTCCAAAACCGTCACCTCTTATGTAGGAATCGGGGTGAACGTCGGGTTTTTCATTGAGTCTAGTATTTTTGAACACTAGAGTCCATTATGAGTTAATCCATATGATCATATATGCCGAATCCGTCCACTTTTGATAAAATCAAAATTTTGAGCCCGCCCAAAGGGGGACACCTTTGGCCGGTGGCCAGATTTGGCCCCGTTTTCTGGCAGCCGTCAGTAAAACGGCTATAACTCTCTCCAGAAGTAAGCTTTAGCCGTGATTCTTGTTGCGCTGGATTCCTAACTCAAATATCTACCCTACCAAAAGTCGAACCGGAAGGAACCCTATTTGTGTCGGCCTCTAGGTGATTATGAAGTTGATTTTCTAAACCGTCACCTCTTATGTAGGGATGGGGGTGAACGTCGGGTTTTTCATCGAGTCAAGCATTTTTGAACACTAGAGTCCATTATGAATCAATCCATATGATCATATATGCCGAATCCGTCCACTTTTGATAAAATCAAATTTTTGAGCCCGCCCAAAGGGGGACACCTTTGGCCGGTGGCCAGATTTGGCCCCGTTTTCTGGCAGCCGTCAGTAAAACGACTATAACTCTCTCCAGAAGTAAGCTTTAGCCGTGATTCTTGTTGCGTTGGATTCCTAACTCAAATATCTACCCTACCAAAAGTCGAACCGAAAGGAACCCTATTTGTGTCGGCCTCTAGGTGATTATCAAGTTGATTTTCAAAACCGTCACTTCTTATGTAGGGATGGGGGTGAACGTCGGGTTTTTCATTGAGTCAAGCATTTTTGAACACTAGAGTCCATTATGAATCAATCCATATGATTATATATGCCTAATCCGTCGACTTTTAAAAAAATGAAATTTTTGAGCCCGTCCAAAGGGGTACCCCTTTGGCCGGTGGCCAGATTTGGCCCCGTTTTCTGGCAGCCGTCAGTAAAAACGGCTATAACTCTCTGAAGAAGTAAGCTTTAGCTGTGATTCTTGTTGCGTTGGATTCCTAACTCAAATATCTACCCTACCAAAAGTCGAACCGGAAGGAACTCTATTTGTGTCGGCCTCAAGGTGATTATGAAGTTGATTTTCAAAACCGTCACCTCTTATGTAGGAATCGGGGTGAACGTCGGGTTTTTCATTGAGTCTAGTATTTTTGAACACTAGAGTCCATTATGAGTTAATCCATATGATCATATATGCCGAATCCATCGACTATTGATAAAATCAAATTTTTGAGCCCGGCCAAAGGGACACCTTTGGCCGGTGGCCAGATTTGGCCCCGTTTTCTGGTAGCCGTCAGTAAAACTGCTATAACTCTCTCCAGAAGTAAGCTTTAGCCGTGATTCTTGTTGCGTTGGATTCCTAACTTAAATATCTACCCTACCAAAAGTTGAACCGGAAGGAACCCTATTTGTGTCGGCCTCTAGGTGATTATCAAGTTAATTTCCAAAACCGTCACCTCTTATGTAGGAATCGGGGTGAACGTCGGGTTTTTCATTGAGTCTAGTATTTTTGAACACTAGAGTCCATTATGAGTTAATCCATATGATCATATATGCCGAATCCTTCCACTTTTGATAAAATAAAATTTTTGAGCCCGGCCAAAGGGACACCTTTGGTCGGTGGTCAGATTTGGCCCGGTTTTCTGGCAGCCGTCAGTAAAAACAGCTATAACACTCTCCAGAAGTAAGCTTTAGCCGTGATTCTTGTTGCGTTGGATTCTTAACTCAAATATCTACCCTACCAAAAGTCGAACCGGAAGGAACCCTATTTGTGTCGGCCTCTAGGTGATTATGAAGTTGATTTCCAAAACCGTCACCTCTTATGTAGGGATGGGGGTGAACGTCGGGTTTTTCATTGAGTCAAGCATTTTTGAACACTAGAGTCCATTATGAATCAATCCATATGATCATATATGCCTAATCCGTCCACTTTTGAAAAAATCAAATTTTTGAGCCCGCCCAAAGGGGTACACCTTTGGCCGGTGGCCAGATTTGGCCCTGTTTTCTGGCAGCCGTCAGTAAAACGGCTATAACTCTCTCCAGAAGTAAGCTTTAGCCGTGATTCTTATTGCGTTGGATTCCTAACTCCAATATCTACCCTACCAAAAGTCGAACCGGAAGGAACCCTATTTGTGTCGGCCTCTAGGTGATTATGAAGTTGATTTCCAAAACCGTCACCTCTTATGTAGGGATGGGGGTGAACGTCGGGTTTTTCATTGAGTCAAGCATTTTTGAACACTAGAGTCCATTATGAATCAATCCATATGATCATATATGCCTAATCCGTCCACTTTTGAAAAAATTAAATTTTTGAGCCCGCCCAAAGGGGTACCCTTTTGGCCGGTCGCCAGATTTGGCCCCGTTTTCTGGCAGCCGTCAGTAAAAACGGCTATAACTCTCTCCAGAAGTAAGCTTTAGCCATGATTCTTGTTGCGTTGGATTCCTAACTCAAATATCTACCCTACCAAAAGTCGAACCGGAAGGAACCCTATTTGTGTCGGCCTCTAGGTGATTATGAAGTTGATTTCCAAAACCGTCACCTCTTATGTAGGGATGGGGGTGAACGTCGGGTTTTTCATTGAGTCAAGCATTTTTGAACACTAGAGTCCATTATGAATCAATCCATATGATCATATATGCCTAATCCGTCCACTTTTGAAAAAATCAAATTTTTGAGCCCGCCCAAAGGGGTACCCATTTGGCCGGTGGCCAGATTTGGCCCCCTTTTCTTGCAGCCGTCAGTAAAACGGCTATAACTCTCTCCAGAAGTAAGCTTTAGCCGTGATTCTTGTTGCGTTGGATTCCTAACTCAAATATCTACCCTACCAAAAGTCGAACCGGAAGAAACCCTATTTGTGTCGGCCTCTAGGTGATTATCAAGTTGATTTCCAAAACCATCACCTCTTATGTAGGGATGGGGGTGAACGTCGGGTTTTTCATTGAGTCAAGCATTTTTGAACACTAGAGTCCATTATGAATCAATCCATATGATCATATATGCCTAATCCGTCCACTTTTGAAAAAATGAAATTTTTGAACACGCCCAAAGGGGTACCCCTTTGGCCGGCGGCCAGATTTGTCCCGTTTTCTGGCAGCCGTCAGTAAAAACGGCTATAACTCTCTCTAGAAGTAAGCTTTAGCCGTGATTCTTGTTGCGTTGGATTCCTAACTCAAATATCTACCCTACCAAAAGTCGAACCGGAAGGAACCCTATTTGTGTCGGCCTCTAGGAGATTATCAAGTTAATTTCCAAAACCGTCACCTCTTATGTAGGAATCGGGGTGAACGTCGGGTTTTTCATTGAGTCTAGTATTTTTGAACACTAGAGTCCATTATGAGTTAATCCATATGATCATATATGCCGAATCCGTCCACTTTTGATAAAATCAAATTTTTGAGCCCGGCCAAAGGTGTTGGACACCTTTGGCCGGTGGCCAGATTTGGCCCCGTTTTCTGGCAGCCGTCAGTAAAACGGCTATAACTCTCTCCAGAAGTAAGCTTTAGCCGTGATTCTTGTTGCGCTGGATTCCTAACTCAAATATCTACCCTACCAAAAGTCGAACCGGAAGGAACCCTATTTGTGTCGGCCTCTAGGTGATTATGAAGTTGATTTTCTAAACCGTCACCTCTTATGTAGGGATGGGGGTGAACGTCGGGTTTTTCATCGAGTCAAGCATTTTTGAACACTAGAGTCCATTATGAATCAATCCATATGATCATATATGCCGAATCCGTCCACTTTTGATAAAATCAAATTTTTGAGCCCGCCCAAAGGGGGACACCTTTGGCCGGTGGCCAGATTTGGCCCCGTTTTCTGGCAGCCGTCAGTAAAACGACTATAACTCTCTCCAGAAGTAAGCTTTAGCCGTGATTCTTGTTGCGTTGGATTCCTAACTCAAATATCTACCCTACCAAAAGTCGAACCAAAAGGAACCCTATTTGTGTCGGCATCTAGGTGATTATCAAGTTGATTTCCAAAACCATCACCTCTTATGTAGGGATGGGGGTGAACGTCGGGTTTTTCATTGAGTCAAGCATTTTTGAACACTAGAGTCCATTATGAATCAATCCATATGATCATATATGCCTAATCCGTCCACTTTTGAAAAAATGAAATTTTTGAGCCCGCCCAAAGGGGTACCCCTTTGGCCGGTGGCCAGATTTGGCCCCGTTTTCTGGCAGCCGTCAGTAAAAACGGCTATAACTCTCTCCAGAAGTAAGCTTTAGCCGTGATTCTTGTTGCGTTGGATTCCTAACTCAAATATCTACCCTACCAAAAGTCGAACCGGAAGGAACCCTATTTGTGTCGGCCTCTAGGTGATTATCAAGTTGATTTCCAAAACCATCACCTCTTATGTAGGGATGGGGGTGAACGTCGGGTTTTTCATTGAGTCAAGCATTTTTGAACACTAGAGTCCATTATGAATCAATCCATATGATCATATATGCCTAATCCGTCCACTATTGATAAAATCAAATTTTTGAGCCCGCCCAAAGGGGTACCCCTTTGGCCGGTGGCCAGATTTGGCCCCGTTTTCTGGCAGCCGTCAGTAAAACGGCTATAACTCTCTCCAGAAGTATGCTTTAGCCGTGATTCTTGTTGCGTTGGATTCCTAACTTAAATATCTACCCTACCATAAGTTGAACCGGAAGGAACCCTATTTGTGTCGGCCTCTAGGTGATTATCAAGTTAATTTCCAAAACCGTCACCTCTTATGTAGGAATCGGGGTGAACGTCGGGTTTTTCATTGAGTCTAGTATTTTTGAACACTAGAGTCCATTATGAGTTAATCCATATGATCATATATGCCGAATCCGTCCACTTTTGATAAAATCAAATTTTTGAGCCCGGCCAAAGGGACACCTTTGGCCGGTGGCCAGATTTGGCCCCGTTTTCTGGCAGCCGTCAGTAAAACGGCTATAACTCTCTCCAGAAGTAAGCTTTAGCCGTGATTCTTATTGCGTTGGATTCCTAACTCCAATATCTACCCTACCAAAAGTCGAACCGGAAGGAACCCTATTTATGTCGGCCTCTAGGTGATTATGAAGTTGATTTCCAAAACCGTCACCTCTTATGTAGGGATGGGGGTGAACGTCGGGTTTTTCATTGAGTCAAGCATTTTTGAAAACTAGAGTCCATTATGAATCAATCCACATGATCATATATGCCTAATCCGTCCACTTTTGAAAAAATTAAATTTTTGAGCCCGCCCAAAGGGGTACCCTTTTGGCCGGTGGCCAGATTTGGCCCCGTTTTCTGGCAGGCGTCAGTAAAAACGGCTATAACTCTCTCCAGAAGTAAGCTTTAGCCGTGATTCTTGTTGCGTTGGATTCGTAACTCAAATATCTACCCTACCAAAAGTCGAACCGGAAGGAACCCTATCTGTGTCGGCCTCTAGGTGATTATCAAGTTAATTTCCAAAACCGTCACCTCTTATGTAGGAATCGGGGTGAACGTTGGGTTTTTCATTGAGTCTAGTATTTTTGAAGACTAGAGTCCATTATGAGTTAATCCATATGATCATATATGCCGAATCCGTCCACTTTTGATAAAATCAAATTTTTGAGCCCGGCCAAAGGGACACCTTTGGCCGGTGGCAAGATTTGGCCCCGTTTTCTGGCAGCCGTCAGTAAAACGGCTATAACTCTCTCCAGAAGTAAGCTTTAGCCGTGATTCTTGTTGCGTTGGATTCCTAACTCAAATATCTACCCTACCAAAAGTCGAACCGGAAGGAACCCTATTTGTGTCGGCCTCTAGGTGATTATGAAGTTGATTTTCAAAACCGTCACCTCTTATGTAGGGATGGGGGTGAACGTCGGGTTTTTCATTGAGTCTAGTATTTTTGAACACTAGAGTCCATTATGAGTTAATCCATATGAGCATATATGCCGAATCCGTCCACTTTTGATAAAATCAAATTTTTGAGCCCGGCCAAAGGGACACCTTTGGCCGGTGGCAAGATTTGGCCCCGTTTTCTGGCAGCCGTCAGTAAAACGGCTATAACTCTCTCCAGAAGTAAGCTTTAGCCGTGATTCTTGTTGCGTTGGATTCCTAACTCAAATATCTACCCTACCAAAAGTCGAACCGGAAGGAACCCTATTTGTGTCGGCCTCTAGGTGATTATCAAGTTGATTTCCAAAACCATCACCTCTTATGTAGGGATGGGGGTGAACGTCGGGTTTTTCATTGAGTCAAGCATTTTTGAACACTAGAGTCCATTATGAATCAATCCATATGATCATATATGCCGAATCCATCCACTTTTGATAAAATCAAATTTTTGAGCCCGCCCAAAGGGGGACACCTTTGGCCGGTGGCCAGATTTGGCCCCGTTTTCTGGCAGCCGTCAGTAAAACGGCTATAACTCTCTCCAGAAGTAAGCTTTAGCCGTGATTCTTGTTGCGTTGGATTCCTAACTCAAATATCTACCCTACCAAAAGTCGAACCGGAAGGAACCCTATTTGTGTCGGCCTCTAGGTGATTATCAAGTTGATTTCCAAAACCATCACCTCTTATGTAGGGATGGGGGTGAACGTCGGGTTTTTCATTGAGTCAAGCATTTTTGAACACTAGAGTCCATTATGAATCAATCCATATGATCATATATGCCGAATCCGTCCACTTTTGATAAAATCAAATTTTTGATCCCGGCCAAAGGGACACCTTTGGCCGCTGGCCAGATTTGGCCTCGTTTTCTGGCAGCCGTCAGTAAAAACGGCTATAACTCTATCCAGAAGTAAGCTTTAGCCGTGATTCTTGTTGCGTTGGATTCCTAACTCAAATATCTACCCTACCAAAAGTCGAACCGGAAGAAACCCTATTTGTGTCGGCCTCTAGGTGATTATCAAGTTGATTTCCAAAACCATCACCTCTTATGTAGGGATGG
This sequence comes from Perilla frutescens, assembly GCA_026008535.1. Classification (NCBI taxonomy): domain Eukaryota; kingdom Viridiplantae; phylum Streptophyta; class Magnoliopsida; order Lamiales; family Lamiaceae; genus Perilla; species Perilla frutescens. Next base: position 274,610 of record BRKX01000020.1, on the reverse strand, counting down.
GGGTGAACGTCGGGTTTTTCATTGAGTCAAGCATTTTTGAACACTAGAGTCCATTATGAATCAATCCATATGATCATATATGCCTAATCCGTCCACTTTTGAAAAAATGAAATTTTTGAACACGCCCAAAGGGGTACCCCTTTGGCCGGCGGCCAGATTTGTCCCGTTTTCTGGCAGCCGTCAGTAAAAACGGCTATAACTCTCTCCAGAAGTAAGCTTTAGCCGTGATTCTTGTTGCGTTGGATTCCTAACTCAAATATCTACCCTACCAAAAGTCGAACCGGAAGGAACCCTATTTGTGTCGGCCTCTAGGAGATTATCAAGTTAATTTCCAAAACCGTCACCTCTTATGTAGGAATCGGGGTGAACGTCGGGTTTTTCATTGAGTCTAGTATTTTTGAACACTAGAGTCCATTATGAGTTAATCCATATGATCATATATGCCGAATCCGTCCACTTTTGATAAAATCAAATTTTTGAGCCCGGCCAAAGGTGTTGGACACCTTTGGCCGGTGGCCAGATTTGGCCCCGTTTTCTGGCAGCCATCAGTAAAACGGCTATAACTCTCTCCAGAAGTAAGCTTTAGCCGTGATTCTTGTTGCGCTGGATTCCTAACTCAAATATCTACCCTACCAAAAGTCGAACCGGAAGGAACCCTATTTGTGTCGGCCTCTAGGTGATTATGAAGTTGATTTTCTAAACCGTCACCTCTTATGTAGGGATGGGGGTGAACGTCGGGTTTTTCATCGAGTCAAGCATTTTTGAACACTAGAGTCCATTATGAATCAATCCATATGATCATATATGCCGAATCCGTCCACTTTTGATAAAATCAAATTTTTGAGCCCGCCCAAAGGGGGACACCTTTGGCCGGTGGCCAGATTTGGCCCCGTTTTCTGGCAGCCGTCAGTAAAATGACTATAACTCTCTCCAGAAGTAAGCTTTAGCCGTGATTCTTGTTGCATTGGATTCCTAACTCAAATATCTACCCTACCAAAAGTCGAACCGGAAGGAACCCTATTTGTGTCGGCCTCTAGGTGATTATCAAGTTGATTTCCAAAACCATCACCTCTTATGTAGGGATGGGGGTGAACGTCGGGTTTTTCATTGAGTCAAGCATTTTTGAACACTAGAGTCCATTATGAATCAATCCATATGATCATATATGCCGAATCCATCCACTTTTGATAAAATCAAATTTTTGAGCCCGCCCAAAGGGGGACACCTTTGGCCGGTGGCCAGATTTGGCCCTGTTTTCTGGCAGCCGTCAGTAAAACGGCTATAACTCTCTCCAGAAGTAAGCTTTAGCCATGATTCTTGTTGCGCTGGATTCCTAACTCAAATATCTACCCTACCAAAAGTCGAACCGGAAGGAACCCTATTTGTGTCGGCCTCTAGGTGATTATCAAGTTGATTTCCAAAACCATCACCTCTTATGTAGGGATGGGGGTGAACGTCGGGTTTTTCATTGAGTCAAGCATTTTTGAACACTAGAGTCCATTATGAATCAATCCATATGATCATATATACCTAATCCGTCCACTTTTGAAAAAATGAAATTTTTGAACACGCCCAAAGGGGTACCCCTTTGGCCGCTGGCCAGATTTGGCCTCATTTTCTGGCAGCCGTCAGTAAAAACGGCTATAACTCTCTCCAGAAGTAAGCTTTAGCCGTGAGTCTTGTTGCGTTGGATTCGTAACTCAAAAATCTACCCTACCAAAAGTCGAACCGGAAGGAACCCTATTTGTGTCGGCCTCTAGGTGATTATCAAGTTAATTTCCAAAACCGTCACCTCTTATGTAGGGATCGGGGTGAACGTCGGGTTTTTCATTGAGTCTAGTATTTTTGAACACTAGAGTCCATTATGAGTTAATCCATATGATCATATATGCCTAATCCGTCCACTTTTGATAAAATCAAATTTTTGAGCCCACCCGAAGGGGTATCCCTTTGGCCGGTGGCCAGATTTGGCCCCGTTTCCTGGCAGCCGTCAGTAAAACGGCTATAACTATCTCCAGAAGTAAGCTTTAGCCGTGATTCTTATTGCGTTGGATTCATAACTAAAATATCTACCCTACCAAAAGTCGAACCAGAAGGAACCCTATTTGTGTCGGCCTCCAGGTGATTATCAAGTTGATTGCCAAAACCGTCACCTCTTATGTAGGGATCGGGGTGAACGTCGGGTTTTTCATTGAGTCTAGCATTTTTAAACACTAGAGTCCATTATGAATCAATCCATATGATCATATATGCCTAATCCGTCCACTTTTGAAAAAATCAAATTTTTAAGCCCGCCCAATGGGGTACCCCTTTGGCCGGTGGCAAAATTTGGACCCGTTTTCTGGCAGCCGTCAGTAAAACGGCTATAAATCTCTCCAGAAGTAAGCTTTAGTCGTGATTCTTGTTACATTTGATTCCTAACTCAAATATCTACCTTACCAATAGTTGAACCGGTAGAAACCCTATTTGTGTCGGCCTCTAGGTGATTATCAAGTTGATTTCCAAAACCATCACCTCTTACGTAGGGATCGGGGTGAACGTCGGGTTTTTCATTCAGTCTGGCATTTTTAAACACTAGAGTCCATTATGAATCAATCCATATGATCATATATGCCTAATCCGTCCACTTTTGAAAAAATGAAATTTTTGAGCCCGCCCAAAGGGGTATCCCTTTGGCCGGTGGCCAGATTTGGCCCCGTTTTCTGGCAGCCGTCAGTAAAAACGGCTATAACACTCTCCAGAAGTAAGCTTTAGCCGTGATTCTTGTTGCGTTGGATTCTTAACTCAAATATCTACCGTACCAAAAGTCGAACCGGAAGGAACCCTATTTGTGTCGGCCTCTAGGTGATTATCAAGTTGATTTCCAAAACCGTCACCTCTTATGTAGGAATCGGGGTGAACGTCGGGTTTTCATTGAGTCTAGTATTTTTGAACACTAGAGTCCATTATGAGTTAATCCATATGATCATATATGCCTAATCCGTCCACTTTTGATAAAATCAAATTTTTGAGCCCACCCAAAGGGGTATCCCTTTGGCCGGTGGCCAGATTTGGCCCCGTTTCCTGGCAGCCGTCAGTAAAACGGCTATAACTATCTCCAGAAGTAAGCTTTAGCCGTGATTCTTATTGCGTTGGATTCATAACTAAAATATCAACCCTACCAAAAGTCGAAGAAGAAGGAACCCTATTTGTGTCGGCCTCCAGGTGATTATCAAGTTGATTGCCAAAACCGTCACCTCTTATGTAGGGATCGGGGTGAACATCGGGTTTTTCATTGAGTCTAGCATTTTTAAACACTAGAGTCCATTATGAATCAATCCATATGATCATATATGCCTAATCTGTCCACTTTTGAAAAAATCAAATTTTTGAGGCCGCCCAAAGGGGTACCCCTTTGGCCGGTGGCCAGATTTGGCCCCGTTTTCTGGCAGCCATCAGTAAAACGGCTATAACTCTCTCCAAAAGTAAGCTTTAGCCGTGATTCTTGTTGCGTTGGATTCCTAACTCAAATATCTACCGTACCAAAAGTCGAACCGGAAGGAACCCTATTTGTGTCGGCCTCTAGGTGATTATCAAGTTGATTTCCAAAACCGTCACCTCTTATGTAGGGATGGGGGTGAACATCGGGTTTTTCATTGAGTCAAGCATTTTTGAACACTAGAGTCCATTATGAATCAATCTATATGATCATATATGCCTAATCCGTCCACTTTTGAAAAAATGAAATTTTTGAGCCCGCCCAAAGGGGTACCCCTTTGGCCGGTGGCCAGATGTGGCCCCGTTTTCTGGCAGCCGTCAATAAAACGGCTATAACTCTCTCCAGAAGTAAGCTTTAGCCGTGATTCTAGTTGTATTGGATTCCTAACTCGAATATCTACCCTACCAAAAGTCGAACTGGTAGAAACACTATTTGTGTCGGCCTCTAGGTGATTATCAAGTTAATTTCCAAAACCGTGACCTCGTATGTAGGGATCGGGGTGAACGTCGGGTTTTTCATTGAGTCTAGCATTTTTAAACACTAGAGTCCATTATGAATCAATCCATATGATCATATATGCCTAATCCATCCACTTTTGAAAAAATCAAATTTTTGAGCCCGCCCAAAGGGGTACCCCTTTGGCCGGTGGCCAAATTTGGCCCCGTTTTCTGGCAGCCGTCAGTAAAACGTCTATAAATCTCTCCAGAAGTAAGCTTTAGTCGTGATTCTTGTTGCGTTGGATTCTTAACTCAAATATCTACCCAACCAAAAGTCGAACCAGAAGGAACCCTATTTGTGTCGGCCTCTAGGTGATTATCAAGTTGGTTTCCAAAACCGTCACCTCTTATGTAGGGATCGGGGAAAACGTCGTGTTTTTCATTGAGTCTAGCATTTTTGAACACTAGAGTCCATTATGAATCAATCCATATGATCATATATGCCTAATCTGTCCACTTTTGAAAAAATCTAATTTTTGAGCCCGTCGAAAGGGGTACCTCTTTGGCCGGTGACCAGATTTGGCCCCGTTTTCTGGCAGCCGTCAGTAAAACGGCTATAACTCTCTCCAGAAGTAAGCCTTACCCGTGATTCTTGTTGCGTTGGATTCCTAACTCAAATATCTAACCTATCAAAAGTCGAACCGGTCGAAACCCTATTTGTGTCGGCCTCTAGGTGATTATCAAGTTGATTTCCAAAACCGTCACCTCTTATGTAGGGATCGGGGTGAACGTCGGGTTTTTCATTGAGTCAAGCATTTTTGATCACTAGAGTCGATTATGAATCTATCCATATGATCATATATGCCTAATCCGTCCACTTTTGAAAAAATCAAATTTTTGAGCCCGCCCAAAGCGGTACCCCCTTTGACCGGTGGCCAGATTTAGCCCCATTTTCTGGCAGCCGTCAGTAAAATGGCTATAACTCTCTCCAGAAGTAAGCTTTGGCCGTGATTCTTGTTGCTTAGATTCCTAACTCAAATATCTACCCTACCAAAAGTTGAACTGGTAGAAACCCTATTTGTGTCGGCCTCTAGGTGATTATCAAGTTGATTTCCAAAACCGTCACCTCTTATGTAGGGATCGGGGTGAACGTCAGGTTTTTCATTGAGTCAAGCTTTTTTGAACACTAGAGTCCATTATGAATCAATCCATATGATCATATATGCCTAATCCGTCCACTTTTGAAAAAATCAAATTTTTGAGCCCGCCCAAAGGGGTACCCCTTAGGCCGGTGGCCAAATTTGGCCCCGTTTTCTGGCAGCCGTCAGTAAAACGTCTATAAATCTCTCCAGAAGTAAGCTTTAGTCGTGATTCTTGTTGCGTTGTATTCCTAACTCAAATATCTACACTACCAAAATTCGAACCGGAAGGAACCATATTTGTGTCGGCCTCTAGGTGATTATCAAGTTGATTTCCAAAACCGTCACCTCTTATGTAGGGATCGGGGTGAACGTTGGGTTTTTCATTAAGTCAAGCATTTTTGAACACTAGAGTCCATTATGAATCAATCCATATGATCAGATATGCCTAATCTGTCCACTTTTGAAAAAACAAAATTTTGAGCCCGCCCAAAGGGATACCCCTTTGGCCGGTGGCCAGATTTGGCCTGTTTTCTGGCAGCAGTCAGTAAAACGACTATAACTCTCTCCAGAAGTAAGCTTTAGCCGTGATTCTTGTTGCGTTGGATTCCTAACTCAAATATCTAACCTATCAAAAGTCGAATCGGTCGAAACCCTATTTGTGTCGGCCTCTAGGTGATTATTAAGTTGATTTCCAAAACCGTCACCTCTTATGTAGGGATCGGGGTGAACGTCGGGTTTTTCATTGAGTCAAGCATTTTTTATCACTAGAGTCCATTATGAATCTATCCATATGATCATATATGCCTAATCCGTCCACTTTTAAAAAAATCAAATTTTTGAGCCCGCCCAAAGCGGTACCCCCTTTGACCGGTGGCCAGATTTAGCCCCATTTTCTGGCAGCCGTCAGTAAAATGGCTATAACTCTCTCCAGAAGTAAGCTTTGGCCGTGATTCTTGTTGCTTAGATTCCTAACTCAAATATCTACCCTACCAAAAGTTGAACTGGTAGAAACCCTATTTGTGTCGGCCTCTAGGTGATTATCAAGTTGATTTCCAAAACCGTCACCTCTTATGTAGGGATCGGGGTGAACGTCAGGTTTTTCATTGACTCAAGCTTTTTTGAACACTAGAGTCCATTATGAATCAATCCATATGATCATATATGCCTAATCCGTCCACTTTTGAAAAAATCAAATTTTTGAGCCCGCCCAAAGGGGTACCCCTTAGGCCGGTGGCCAAATTTGGCCCCGTTTTCTGGCAGCCGTCAGTAAAACGTCTATAAATCTCTCCAGAAGTAAGCTTTAGTCGTGATTCTTGTTGCGTTGTATTCCTAACTCAAATATCTACACTACCAAAATTCGAACCGGAAGGAACCATATTTGTGTCGGCCTCTAGGTGATTATCAAGTTGATTTCCAAAACCGTCACCTCTTATGTAGGGATCGGGGTGAACGTTGGGTTTTTCATTAAGTCAAGCATTTTTGAACACTAGAGTCCATTATGAATCAATCCATATGATCAGATATGCCTAATCTGTCCATTTTTGAAAAAACAAAATTTTGAGCCCGCCCAAAGGGATACCCCTTTGGCCGGTGGCCAGATTTGGCCTGTTTTCTGGCAGCCGTCAGTAAAACGACTATAACTCTCTCCAGAAGTAAGCTTTAGCCGTGATTCTTGTTGCGTTGGATTCCTAACTCAAATATCTAACCTATCAAAAGTCGAACCGGTCGAAACCCTATTTGTGTCGGCCTCTAGGTGATTATCAAGTTGATTTCCAAAACCGTCACCTCTTATGTAGGGATCGGGGTGAACGTCGGGTTTTTCATTGAGTCAAGCATTTTTGAACACTAGAGTCCATTATGAATCAATCCATATGATCATATATGCCTAATCCGTCCACTTTTGAAAAAATCAAATTTTTGAGCCCGCCCAAAGCGGTACCTCCTTTGACCGGTGGCTAGATTTAGCCCCATTTTCTGGCAGCCGTCAGTAAAATGGCTATAACTCTCTCCAGAAGTAAGCTTTGGTCGTGATTCTTGTTGCTTGGATTCCTAACTCAAATTTCTACCCTACCAAAAGTCGAACTGGTAGAAACCCTATTTGTGTCGGCCTCTAGGTGATTATCAAGTTGATTTCCAAAACCGTCACCTCTTATGTAGGGATCGGGGTGAACGTCGGGTTTTTCATTAAGTCAAGCATTTTTGAACACTAGAGTCCATTAAACATCAATCCATATGATCAGATATGCCTAATTTGTCCAATTTTGAAAAAATCAAATTTTTGAGCCCGCTCAAAGGGGTACCCCTTTGTCCGGTGGCCAAATTTGGGCCTGTTTTCTGGCAGCCGTCAGTAAAACGGCTATAACTCTCGCCAGAAGTAAGCTTTAGCCATGATTCTTGTTGCGTTGGATTCCTAACTCAAATATCTACCCTACCAAAAGTCGAACCGGAAGGAACCCTATTTGTGTCGGCCTCTAGGTGATTATCAACTTAATTTCCAAAACCGTCACCTCTTATGTAGGAATCGGGGTGAACGTCGGGTTTTTCATTGAGTCTAGTATTTTTGAACACTAGAGTCCATTATGAGTTAATCCATATGATCATATATGCCTAATCCGTCCACTTTTGATAAAATAAAATTTTTGAGCCCGCCCAAAGGGGTATCCCTTTGGCCGGTGGCCAGATTTGGCCCCGTCTCCTGGCAGCCGTTAGTAAAACGGCTATAACTATCTCAAGAAGTAAGCTTTAGCCGTGATTCTTGTTGCGTTGGATTCCTAACTCAAATATCTATCCTACGAAAAGTCGAATCGAAAGGAAGCCAATTTGTGTCGGCCTCTAGGTGATTATCAAGTTAATTTCGAAAACCGTCACCTCTTATGTAGGGATCGGGATGAACGTCGGGTTTTTCATTGAGTCTAGTATTTTTGGACACTAGAGTCCATTATGAATCAATCCATATGATCATATATGCCTAATCCGTCCACTTTTGAAAAAATCAAATTTTTGAGCCCGCCCAAAGGGGTACCCCTTTGGCTGGTGGCCAAATTTGGCCCTGTTTTCTGGTAGTCGTCAGTAAAACAGATATAACTCTCTCAAGAAGTAAGCTTTAGCTGTGATTCTTGTTGCGTTGGATTCCTAACTCAAATATCTACCCTACCAAAAGTCGAATCGGAAGAAACACTATTTGTTTCGGCCTCTAGGAGATTATCAAATTGATTTCCAAAACCGTCACCTCTTATGTAGGGATCGGGGTGAACGTCGGGTTTTTCATTGAGTCTAGTATTTTTGGACACTAGAGTCCATTATGAATCAATCCAGATTTGGCCCCGTCTCCTGGCAGCCGTCAGTAAAACGGCTATAACTCTCTCAAGAAGTAAGCTTTAGCCGTGATTCTTGTTGCGTTGGATTCCTAACTCAAATATCTACCCTATGAAAAGTCGAATCGAAAGGAACCTGATTTGTGTCGGCCTCTAGGTGATTATCAAGTTAATTTCCAAAACCGTCACCTCTTATGTAGGGATCGGGGTGAACGTCGGGTTTTTGATTGAGTCTAGTATTTTTGGACACTAGAGTCCATTATGAATCAAACCATATGATCATATATGCCTAATCCGTCCACTTTTGAAAAAATCAAATTTTTGAGCGCGCCCGAAGGGGTACCCCTTTGGCTGGTGGCCAAATTTGGCCCCGTTTTCTGGTAGCCGTCAGTAAAACGGCTATAACTCTCTCAAGAAGTAAGCTTTAGCATTGATTCTTGTTGCGTTGGATTCCTAACTCAAATATCTACCCTACCAAAAGTCGAATCGGAAGAAATACTATTTGTGTCGGCCTCTAGGAGATTATCAAATTGATTTCCAAAACCGTCACCTCTTATGTAGGGATCGCGGTGAACGTCGGGTTTTTCATTGAGTCTAGTATTTTTGAACACTAAAGTCCATTATGAATCAATCCGTATGATAATATATGCCTAATCTGTCCACTTTTGAAAAAATCAAATTTTTGAGCCCTCCCAAAGGGGTACCCCTTTGGCCGGTGGTCAAATTTGGCCCCGTTTTCTGGCAGCCGTCAGGAAAACGGCTATAACTCACTCTCCAGAAGTAAGCTTTGGCCGTGATTCTTGTTGCGTTGGATTCCTAACTCAAATATCTACCCTACTAAAAGTGGAACCGGTAGAAACCCTATTTGTGTCGGCCTCTAGGTGATTATCAAGTTGATTTCCAAAACCGTCACCTCTTATGTAGGGATCGGGGTGAACGTCGGGTTTTTCATTAAGTTAAGCATTTTTAAACACTAGAGTCCATTATGAATCAATCCATATGATCAGATATGCCTAATCTGTCCACTTTTGAAAAAATCAAAATTTTGAGCCCGCCCAAAGGGGTACCCCTTTGGCCGGTGGCTAAATTTGGGCCTGTTTTCTGGCAGCCGTCAGTAAAACGGCTATAACTCTCTCCAGAAGTAAGCTTTAGCCGTGATTCTTGTTGCGTTGGATTCCTAACTCAAATATCTTACCTACCAAAAGTCAAACCGGTCGAAACCCTATTTTTGTCGGCCTCTAGGTGATTATCAACTTGATTTCCAAAACCGTCACCTCTTATGTAGGGATCGAGGTGAACGTCGGGTTTTTCATTGAGTGTAGCATTTTTGAACACTAGACACCATTATGAATCAATACATATGATCATATATGCCTAATCCGTCCACTTTTGAAAAAATCAAATTTTTAAGCCCGACGAAAGGGGTACCCCTTTGGCCGGTTGCCAAATTTGACCCCGTTTTCTGGCAGCCGTCAGTAAAACGGCTATAACTATCTCCAGAACTAAGTTTTACCCGTAATTCTTGTTGCGTTGGATTTCTAACTCAAATATCTACCTTACCAAAAGTCGAACCGGAAGTTACCCTATTTGTGTCGGCCTCAAGGTGATTATCAAGTTGATTTCCAAGACCGTCACCTCTTATGTAGGGATCGGGGTGAACGTAAGGTTTTTCATTGAGTCTAGCATTTTTGAACACTAGAGTCCATTATAAATCAATCCATATGATCATATATGCGTAATACATCCACTTTTGAAAAAATCAAATTTTTTAGCCCGCCCAAAGGGGTATCCCTTTGGCCATTGGCCAGAATTTGCCACGTTTTCTGACAGCCGTCAGTAAAACGGCTATAACTCTATCTAGAAGTTAGCTTTAGCCGTGATTCCTATTGTGTTGGATTCCTAACTCAAATATCTACCCTACTAAAAGTCGAACCGGTAGAAATCCTATTTGTGTCGGCCTCTAGGTGATTATGAAATTGATTTCCAAAACCGTCACCTCTTATGTAGGGATCGGGGTGAACGTCGGGTTTTTCATTGAGTCTAGTATTTTTGAACACTAGACTCCATTATGAATCAATCCGTATGATCATATATGCCTAATCTATCCACTTTTGAAAAAATCAAATTTTTGAGCCCGCCCATAGGGGTACCCCTTTGGCCGGTGGCCAAATTTGGCCCCGTTTTCTGGCAGCCGTCAGGAAAACGGCTATAAATCACTCTCCAGAAGTAAGCTTTAGACGTGATTCTTGTTGCGTTGGATTCCTAACTCAAATATCTACCCTACAAAAAGTCGAACCGGTAGAAACCCTATTTGTGTCGGCCTCTAGGTGATTATCAAGTTGATTTCCAAAACCGTCACCTCTTATGTAGGGATCGGGGTGAACGTCGGGTTTTTCATTGAGTCAAGCATTTTTGAACACTAGAGTCCATTATGAATCAATCCATATGATCATATATGTCTAATCCGTCCACTTTTGAAAAAAATCAAATTTTTGAGCCCGCCCAAAGGGGTACCCCTTTAGCCGGTGGCCAGATTTGGCCCCGTTTTCTGGCAGCCGTCAGTAAAACGGCTATAACTATCTCCAGAACTAAGGTTTACCCGTGATTCTTATTGCGTTGGATTCCTAACTCAAATATCTACCTTACGAAAAGTCGAACCGGAAGTAACCCTATTTGTGTCGGCCTCAAGGTGATTATCAAGTTGATTTCCAAAACCGTCACCTCTTATGTAGGGATCGGGGTGAACGTCAGGTTTTTCATTGAGTCTAGCATTTTTAAGCACTAGAGTCCATATGAATCAATCCATATGATCATATATGCCTAATCCATCCACTTTTGAAAAAATCAAATTTTTTAGCCCGCCCAAAGGGGTACCCCTTTGGCCAGTGGCCAGATTTGGCCACGTTTTCTGACAGCCGTCAGTAAAACGGCTATAACTCTCTCTAGAAGTAAGCTTTAGCCGTGATTCCTGTTGCGTTGGATTCTTAACTCAAATATCTACCCTACTAAAAGTCGAACCGGTAGAAACCTTATTTGTGTCGGCCTCTAGGTGATTATCAAATTGATTTCCAAAACCGTCACCTCTTATGTAGGGATCGGGGTGAACGTCTGGTTTTTCATTGAGTCTAGTATTTTTGAACACTAGACTCCATTATGAATCAATCCATATGATCATATATGCCTAATCCGTCCAATTTTTAAAAAATCAAATTTTTGAGCTCCCCCGAAGGGGTACCCCTTTGGCTAGTGGTCAAATTTGGCCGCGTTTTCTGGCAGCCGTCAGTAAAACGGCTATAACTCTCTCAAGAAGTAAGCATTAGCCGTGATTCTTGTTGCGTTGGATTCCTAACTCAAATATCTACCCTATGAAAAGTCGAATCGAAAGGAACCTGATTTGTGTCGGCCTCTAGGTGATTATCAAGTTAATTTCCAAAACCGTCACCTCTTATGTAGGGATCGGGGTGAACGTCGGGTTTTTGATTGAGTCTAGTATTTTTGGACACTAGAGTCCATTATGAATCAAACCATATGATCATATATGCCTAATCCGTCCACTTTTGAAAAAATCAAATTTTTGAGCGCGCCCGAAGGGGTACCCCTTTGGCTGGTGGCCAAATTTGGCCCCGTTTTCTGGTAGCCGTCAGTAAAACGGCTATAACTCTCTCAAGAAGTAAGATTTAGCATTGATTCTTGTTGCGTTGGATTCCTAACTCAAATATCTACCCTACCAAAAGTCGAATCGGAAGAAATACTATTTGTGTCGGCCTCTAGGAGATTATCAAATTGATTTCCAAAACCGTCACCTCTTATGTAGGGATCGCGGTGAACGTCGGGTTTTTCATTGAGTCTAGTATTTTTGAACACTAAAGTCCATTATGAATCAATCCGTATGATAATATATGCCTAATCTGTCCACTTTTGAAAAAATCAAATTTTTGAGCCCTCCCAAAGGGGTACCCCTTTGGCCGGTGGCCAAATTTGGCCCCGTTTTCTGGCAGCCGTCAGGAAAACGGCTATAACTCACTCTCCAGAAGTAAGCTTTGGCCGTGATTCTTGTTGCGTTGGATTCCTAACTCAAATATCTACCCTACTAAAAGTGGAACCGGTAGAAAACTATTTGTGTCGGCCTCTAGGTGATTATCAAGTTGATTTCCAAAACCGTCACCTCTTATGTAGGGATCGGGGTGAACGTCGGGTTTTTCATTAAGTTAAGCATTTTTAAACACTAGAGTCCATTATGAATCAATCCATATGATCAGATATGCCTAATCTGTCCACTTTTGAAAAAATCAAATTTTTGAGCGCGCCCGAAGGGGTACCCCTTTGGCTGGTGGCCAAATTTGGCCCCGTTTTCTGGTAGCCGTCAGTAAAACGGCTATAACTCTCTCAAGAAGTAAGCTTTAGCATTGATTCTTGTTGCGTTGGATTCCTAACTCAAATATCTACCCTACCAAAAGTCGAATCGGAAGAAATACTATTTGTGTCGGCCTCTAGGAGATTATCAAATTGATTTCCAAAACCGTCACCTCTTATGTAGGGATCGCGGTGAACGTCGGGTTTTTCATTGAGTCTAGTATTTTTGAACACTAAAGTCCATTATGAATCAATCCGTATGATAATATATGCCTAATCTGTCCACTTTTGAAAAAATCAAATTTTTGAGCCCTCCCAAAGGGGTACCCCTTTGGCCGGTGGTCAAATTTGGCCCCGTTTTCTGGCAGCCGTCAGGAAAACGGCTATAACTCACTCTCCAGAAGTAAGCTTTGGCCGTGATTCTTGTTGCGTTGGATTCCTAACTCAAATATCTACCCTACTAAAAGTGGAACCGGTAGAAACCCTATTTGTGTCGGCCTCTAGGTGATTATCAAGTTGATTTCCAAAACCGTCACCTCTTATGTAGGGATCGGGGTGAACGTCGGGTTTTTCATTAAGTTAAGCATTTTTAAACACTAGAGTCCATTATGAATCAATCCATATGATCAGATATGCCTAATCTGTCCACTTTTGAAAAAATCAAAATTTTGAGCCCGCCCAAAGGGGTACCCCTTTGGCCGGTGGCTAAATTTGGGCCTGTTTTCTGGCAGCCGTCAGTAAAACGGCTATAACTCTCTCCAGAAGTAAGCTTTAGCCGTGATTCTTGTTGCGTTGGATTCCTAACTCAAATATCTTACCTACCAAAAGTCAAACCGGTCGAAACCCTATTTTTGTCGGCCTCTAGGTGATTATCAACTTGATTTCCAAAACCGTCACCTCTTATGTAGGGATCGAGGTGAACGTCGGGTTTTTCATTGAGTGTAGCATTTTTGAACACTAGAGACCATTATGAATCAATACATATGATCATATATGCCTAATCCGTCCACTTTTGAAAAAATCAAATTTTTAAGCCCGACGAAAGGGGTACCCCTTTGGCCGGTTGCCAAATTTGACCCTGTTTTCTGGCAGCCGTCAGTAAAACGGCTATAACTATCTCCAGAACTAAGTTTTACCCGTAATTATTGTTGCGTTGGATTTCTAACTCAAATATCTACCTTACCAAAAGTCGAACCGGAAGTTACCCTATTTGTGTCGGCCTCAAGGTGATTATCAAGTTGATTTCCAAGACCGTCACCTCTTATGTAGGGATCGGGGTGAACGTAAGGTTTTTCATTGAGTCTAGCATTTTTGAACACTAGAGTCCATTATAAATCAATCCATATGATCATATATGCGTAATACATCCACTTTTGAAAAAATCAAATTTTTTAGCCCGCCCAAAGGGGTATCCCTTTGGCCATTGGCCAGAATTTGCCACGTTTTCTGACAGCCGTCAGTAAAACGGCTATAACTCTATCTAGAAGTAAGCTTTAGCCGTGATTCCTGTTGTGTTGGATTCCTAACTCAAATATCTACCCTACTAAAAGTCGAACCGGTAGAAATCCTATTTGTGTCGGCCACTAGGTGATTATGAAATTGATTTCCAAAACCGTCACCTCTTATGTAGGGATCGGGGTGAACGTCGGGTTTTTCATTGAGTCTAGTATTTTTGAACACTAGACTCCATTATGAATCAATCCGTATGATCATATATGCCTAATCTATCCACTTTTGAAAAAATCAAATTTTTGAGCCCGCCCATAGGGGTACCCCTTTGGCCGGTGGCCAAATTTGGCCCCGTTTTCTGGCAGCCGTCAGGAAAACGGCTATAAATCACTCTCCAGAAGTAAGCTTTAGACGTGATTCTTGTTGCGTTGGATTCCTAACTCAAATATCTACCCTACAAAAAGTCGAACCGGTAGAAACCCTATTTGTGTCGGCCTCTAGGTGATTATCAAGTTGATTTCCAAAACCGTCACCTCTTATGTAGGGATCGGGGTGAACGTCGGGTTTTTCATTGAGTCAAGCATTTTTGAACACTAGAGTCCATTATGAATCAATCCATATGATCATATATGTCTAATCCGTCCACTTTTGAAAAAAATCAAATTTTTGAGCCCGCCCAAAGGGGTACTCCTTTAGCCGGTGGCCAGATTTGGCCCCGTTTTCTGGCAGCCGTCAGTTAAACGGCTATAACTATCTCCAGAACTAAGGTTTACCCGTGATTCTTATTGCGTTGGATTCCTAACTCAAATATCTACCTTACGAAAAGTCGAACCGGAAGTAACCCTATTTGTGTCGGCCTCAAGGTGATTATCAAGTTGATTTCCAAAACCGTCACCTCTTATGTAGGGATCGGGGTGAACGTCAGGTTTTTCATTGAGTCTAGCATTTTTAAGCACTAGAGTTCATATGAATCAATCCATATGATCATATATGCCTAATCCATCCACTTTTGAAAAAATCAAATTTTTTAGCCCGCCCAAAGGGGTACCCCTTTGGCCAGTGGCCAGATTTGGCCACGTTTTCTGACAGCCGTCAGTAAAACGGCTATAACTCTATCTAGAAGTAAGCTTTAGTCGTGATTCCTGTTGTGTTGGATTCCTAACTCAAATATCTACCCTACTAAAAGTCGAACCGGTAGAAATCCTATTTGTGTCGGCCTCTAGGTGATTATGAAATTGATTTCCAAAACCGTCACCTCTTATGTAGGGATCGGGGTGAACGTCGGGTTTTTCATTGAGTCTAGTATTTTTGAACACTAGACTCCATTATGAATCAATCCGTATGATCATATATGCCTAATCTGTCCACTTTTGAAAAAATCAAATTTTTGAGCCCGCCCATAGGGTTACCCCTTTGGCCGGTGGCCAAATTTGGCCCCGTTTTCTGGCAGCCGTCAGGAAAACGGCTATAAATCACTCTCCAGAAGTAAGCTTTAGACGTGATTCTTGTTGCGTTGGATTCCTAACTCAAATATCTACCCTACAAAAAGTCGAACCGGTAGAAACCCTATTTGTGTCGGCCTCTAGGTGATTATCAAGTTGATTTCCAAAACCGTCACCTCTTATGTAGGGATCGGGGTGAACGTCGGGTTTTTCATTGAGTCAAGCATTTTTGAACACTAGAGTCCATTATGAATCAATCCATATGATCATATATGTCTAATCCGTCCACTTTTGAAAAAAATCAAATTTTTGAGCCCGCACAAAGGGGTACCCCTTTAGCCGGTGGCCAGATTTGGCCCCGTTTTCTGGCAGCCGTCAGTAAAACGGCTATAACTATCTCCAGAACTAAGCTTTACCCGTGATTCTTATTGCGTTGGATTCCTAACTCAAATATATACCTTACGAAAAGTCGAACCGGAAGTAACCCTATTTGTGTCGGCCTCAAGGTGATTATCAAGTTGATTTCCAAAACCGTCACCTCTTATGTAGGGATCGGGGTGAACGTCAGGTTTTTCATTGAGTCTAGCATTTTTAAGCACTAGAGTCCATATGAATCAATCCATATGATCATATATGCCTAATCCATCCACTTTTGAAAAAATCAAATTTTTTAGCCCGCCCAAAGGGGTACCCCTTTGGCCAGTGGCCAGATTTGGCCACGTTTTCTGACAGCCGTCAGTAAAACGGCTATAACTCTCTCTAGAAGTAAGCTTTAGCCGTGATTCCTGTTGCGTTGGATTATTAATTCAAATATCTACCCTACTAAAAGTCGAACCGGTAGAAACCTTATTTGTGTCGGCCTCTAGGTGATTATCAAATTGATTTCCAAAACCGTCACCTCTTATGTAGGGATCGGGGTGAACGTCGGGTTTTTCATTGAGTCTAGTATTTTTGAACACTAGACTCCATTATGAATCAATCCATATGATCATATATGCCTAATCCGTCCAATTTTTAAAAAATCAAATTTTTGAGCCCCCCCGAAGGGATACCGTTTGGCTAGTGGCCAAATTTGGCCGCATTTTCTGGCAGCCGTCAGTAAAACGACTATAACTCTCTCAATAAGTGAGCATTAGCCGTTATTCTTGTTGCGTTGGATTCCTAACTTAAATATATACCCTACGAAAAGTCGAATCGAAAGGAACCCTATTTGTGTCGGCCTCTAGGTGATTATGAAGTTAATTTCCAAAACCTTCACCTCTTATGTAGGGATCGGGGTGAACGTCGGGTTTTTCATTGAGTCTAGTATTTTTGGACACTAGAGTCCATTATGAATCAATCCATATGATCATATATGCCTAATCCGTCCACTTTGGAAAAAATCAAATTTTTGAGCCCGCCCGAAGGGGTACCTCTTTGGCCGGTGGCCAAATTTTGCCCCGTTTTCTGGTAGCCGTCAGTAAAATGGCTATAACTCTCTCAAGAAGTAAGCTTTAGCCGTGATTCTTGTTGCGTTGGATTCCTAACTCAAATATCTACCCTACCAAAAGTCGAATCGAAAGGAACCCTATTTGTGTCGGCCTCTAGGAGATTATCAAATTGATTTCCAAAACCGTCACCTCTTATGTAGGGATCGGGGTGAACGTCGGGTTTTTCATTGAGTCTAGTATTTTTGAACACTAGAGTCCATTATGAATCAATCTGTATGATCATATATGCCTAATCCTTCCACTTTTGAAAAAATTAAATTTTTGAGCCCGCCCAAAGGTACTCCTTTGACCGGTGGGCAGATTTAGCTCCGTTTTCTGGGAGCCGTCAGTAAAACGGCTATAACTCTCTCCTGAAGTAAGCTTTAGCCGTGATTCTTGTTGCGTTAGATTACTAACTCAAATATCTACCCTACCAAAAGTAGAACCGGAAGAAACCCTATTTGTGTCAGCCTCTAGGTGATTATCAAGTTGATTTCCAAAACCGTCACCTCTTATGTAGGGATTGGGGTGAACGTCAGGTTTTTCATTGAGTTTAGCATTTTTGAACACTAGAGTCCATTATGAATCAATCCATATGATCATATCTGCCTAATCCGTCCACTTTTGAAAAAATTAAATTTTTTAGCTCGCCCAAAGGGGTACCCCGTTTGGGCGGTGGATAGATTTGGCCCCGTTTTCTTGCAGTCGTCAGTAAAACGGCTATAACTCTCTCCAGAAGTAAACTTTAGCCGTGATTCTTGTTGCATTGGATTCCTAACTCAAATATCTACCATACCAAAAGTTGAACTGGTAGATAACCTATTTGTGTCGGCCTTTAGGTGATTATAATATTGATTTTCAAAACCGTCACCTCTTATGTAGGGATCGGGGTGAACGTCGTGTTTTTCATTGAGTCTAGGATTTTTGAACACTAGAGTCCATTATGAATCAATCCGTAGGATTATATATGCCTAATCTGTCCACTTTTGAAAAAACCAAATTTTTGAGCCCGCCCAAAGGGGTACCCCTTTGGCCGGTGGCCAAATTTGGCCCCGTTTTCTGGCAGTCGTCAGGAAAACGGCTATAATTCTCTCCAGAAGTAAGCTTTAGCCGTGATTCTTATTGTGTTGGATTCCTAACTCAAATATCTACCCTACCAAAAGTCAAATCGGAAGGATTCTTATTTGTGTCGGTGTCTAGGTGATTATCAAGTTAATTTCCAAAACCGTCACCTCTTATGTAGGGATCGGGGTGAACCTCGGATTTTTCATTGAGTCAAGCATTTTTGAACACTCGAGTCCATTATGAATCAATCCATATGATCATATATGCCTAATCCGTCCACTTTTGAAAAAATCAAATTTTTGAGCCCGCCCAAAGGGGTACCTCTTTGGCCGGTGGCAAAATTTTGCCCCGTTTTCTGGTAGCCGTCAGTAAAACGGCTATAACTCTCTCAAGAAGTAAGCTTTAGCCGTGATTCTTGTTGCGTTGGATTTCTAACTCAAATATCTACCCTACCAAGAGTCGAACGGGTAGAAACCCTATTTGTGTCGGCCTCTAGGTGATTATCAAGTTAATTTCCAAAACCGTCACCTCTTATGTAGAGATCGGGGTAAACGTCGGGTTTTTCATTGAGTCAAGAATTTTTGAACACTAGAGTCCATTATGAATCAATCCATATGATCATATATGCCTAATCCGTCCACTTTTAAAAAAATCAAATTTTTGAGCCCGCCCAAAGGGGTACTCCTTTGACCGGTGGCCAGATTTGGCCCCGTTTTCTGGCAGCCGTCAGTAAAACGGCTATAACTCTCTCCAAAAGTAAGCTTTAGCCGTCATTCTTGTTGCGTTAGATTACTAACTCAAATATCTACCCTACCAAAAGTAGAACCGGAAGGAACCCTATTTGTGTCGGCCTCTAGGTGATTATCAAGTTGATTTCCAAAACCGTCACCTCTTATGTAGGGATTGGGGTGAACGTCGGGTTTTTCATTGAGTTTAGCATTTTTGAACACTAGAGTCCATTATGAATCAATCCATATGATCATATATGCCTAATCCGTCCACTTTTGAAAAAATTAAATTTTTGAGCTCGCCCAAAGGGGTACCCCTTTGGCCGGTGGCTAGATTTGGCCCCGTTTTCTTGCAGCCGTCAGTAAAACGGCTATAACTCTCTCCAGAAGTAAGCCTGAGCCGTGATTCTTGTTGTGTTGGATTCCTAACTCAAATATCTACCCTACCAAAAGTCGAATCGGAAGGAACCCTATTTATGTCGGCCTCTAGGAGATTATCAAATTGATTTCCAAAACCGTCACCTCTTATGTAGGGATCGGGGTGAACGTCGGGTTTTTCATTGAGTCTAGTATTTTTGAACACTAGAGTCCATTATGAATCAATCCGTATGATTATATATTCCTAATCTGTCCACTTTTCAAAAAATCAAATTTTTGAGCCCGCCCAAAGGGGTACCCCTTTGGCCGGTGGCCAAATTTGGCCCCGTTTTCTGGCAGCCGTCAGGAAAACGGCTATAACTCTCTCCAGAAGTAAACTTTAGCCGTCATTCTTATTGCGTTGGATTCCTAACTCAAATATCGACCCTACCAAAACTCAAATCGGAAGGATCCCTATTTGTGTCAGTTTCTAGGTGATTATCAAGTTGATTTCCAAAACCGTCACCTCTTATGTAGGGATCGGTATGAACGTCGGATTTTTCATTGAGTCAAGCATTTTTGAACACTTGAGTCCATTATGAATCAATCCATATGATCATATATGCCTAATCCGTCCACTTTTGAAAAAATCAAATTTTTGAGCCTGCCCAAAGGGTACTCCTTTGACCGGTGGCCAGATTTAGCCCCGTTTTCTGGCAGCCGTTAGTAAAATGGCTATAACTCTCTCCAGAAGTAAGCTTTAGCCGTGATTCTTGTTGCGTTAGATTACTAACTAAAATATCTACCCTACCAAAAGTAGAACCAGAAGAAACCCTATTTGTGTCGGCCTCTAGGTGATTATCAAGTTGATTTCCAAAACCGTCACCTCTTATGTAGGGATCGGGGTGAACGTCGGGATTTTCATTGAGTCTAGTATTTTTGAACAATAGAGTCCATAATGAGTTAATCTATATGATCATATATGCCTAATCCGTCCACTTTTGACAAAATCAAATTTTTCAGCCCGCCCAAAGGGGTATCCCTTTGGCCGGTGGCTAAATTTAGCCCCGTTTTCTGGCAGCCGTCAGTAAAACGGGTATAACTCTTTCTAGAAGTAAGCTTTACTCGTGATTCTTGTTGCGTTGGATTCCTAACTCAAATATATACCCTACCAAAAGTCGAACCGGAAGGAACCCTATTTGTGTTGGCATCTAGATGATTATCAAGTTGATTTCCAAAACCGTCACCTCTTATATAGGGATCGGGGTGAACGTCGGGTTTTTCATTGAGTCAAGCATTTTTGAACACTAGAGTCCATTATTAATCAATCCATATGATCATATATGCCTAATCCGTCCACTTTTGAAAAAATAAAATTTTTGAGCCCGCCCAAATGGGTACCCCTTTGGCCGGTGGCCAGATTTGGCCCCGTTTTCTAGCACGCGTCAGTAAAACGGCTATAACTCTCTCCAGAAGTAAGATTTAGCCTTGATTCTTGCTGTGTTGGATTCCTAACTCAATTATCTACCCTACCAAAAGTCGAACCGGTAGAAACCCTATTTGTGCCGGCCTCTAGGTGATTATCAAGTTGATTTCCAAAACCGTCACCTCTTATGTAGGGATCGGGGTGAACGTCGGGTTTTTCATTGAGTCAAGCATTTTTGAACACTAGAGTCCATTATGAATCAATCCATATGATCATATATGTCTAATCTGTCCAATTTTGTAAAATTCAAATTTATGACACCGCCCAAAAGGGTACCCCTTTGGCCGGTGGCCAGATTTGGCCTCGTTTTCTGGCAGCCGTCAGTAAAACGGCTATAACTCTCTCCAGAAGTAAGATTTAGCCGTGATTCTTGTTGCGTTAGATTCCTAACTCAAATATCTGCCCTACAAAAAGTTGAACCAGAAGGAACTCTATTTGTGTCGACCTCTAGGTGATTATCAAGTTGATTTCCAAAACCGTCACCTCTTATGTAGGGATTGGGGTGAACGTCGGGTTTTTCGTTGAGTCTAGCATTTTTGAACACTAGAGTCCATTATGAATCAATCCATATGATCACATATCCCTAATCCGTCCACTTTTGAAAAAATTAAATTTTTGAGCCCGCCCAAAGGGGTACCCCTTTGGCCGGTGGCTAGATTTGGCCCCGTTTTCTTGCAGCCGTCAGTAAAACGGCTATTACTCTCTCCAGAAATAAGCTTTTGCCGTGATTCTTGTTGCGTTGGATTCGTAACTCAAATATCTACCCTACCAAAAGTCGAACCGGAAGGAATCCTATTTGTGTCGGCCTCAAGGTGATTATCAAGTTGATTTCCAAAACCGTCACCTTTTATGTAGGGATCGGGGTGAACGTCAGGTTTTTCATTGAGTCTAGATTTTTTGAACACTAGAGTCCATTATGAATCAATCCATATGATCATATATGCCTAATCCGTTCACTTTTGAAAAAATCAAATTTTTTAGCCCGCCCAAAGGGGTACCCTTTTGGCCGGTGGCCAGATTTGGCCCCATTTTCTGGTAGCCGTCAGTAAAATTGCTATAACTCTCTCCAAAAGTAAGCTTTAGCCATGATTCTTGTTGCATTGGATTCCTAACTCAAATATCTACCCTACCAAAGGTCGACTTAGTAGAAATCCTATTTGTATCGGCCTCTAGGTGATTATAATATTGATTTCCAAAACCGTCACCTCTTATGCAGGGATCGGGGTGAACGTCGTGTTTTTCATTGAGTTTAGTATTTTTGAACACTAGAGTCCATTATGAATCAATCCGTATGATCATATATGCCTAATCTCTCCACTTTTGAAAAAATCAAAATTTTGAGCCCGCCCAAAGGGGTACCCCTTTGGCCGGTGGCCAAATTTGGCCCCGTTTTCTGGCAGCCGTCAGTAAAACGGCTATAACTCTCTCCAGAAATAAGCTTTAGACGTGATTCTTGTTGCGTTGGATTCCTAACTCAAATATCTACCCTACCAAAATTTGAACCGGTAGAAACCCTATTTGTGTCGGCCTCTAGGTGATTATCAAGTTAATTTCCAAAACCGTCACCTCTTAAGTAGGGATCGGGGTGAACGTCGGGATTTTCATTGAGTCTAGTATTTTTGAACACTAGAGTCCATTATGAATCAATCTGTATGATCATATATGCCTAATCTGTCTACTTTTGAAAAAATCAAATTTTTTAGCCCGCCCAAAGGGGTATCCCTTTGGACGGTGGCCAAATTTGGCCCCGTTTTCTGGCAGCCGTCAGAAAAACGGCT
The DNA here is from genome assembly GCA_026008535.1 of Perilla frutescens. NCBI lineage: Eukaryota > Viridiplantae > Streptophyta > Magnoliopsida > Lamiales > Lamiaceae > Perilla > Perilla frutescens. The sequence continues at coordinate 252,112 of BRKX01000020.1, read as the reverse complement.
ATAACTCTCTTCAAAAGTAAGCTTTAGCCGTTAATCTTGTTGCGTTGGATTCCTAACTCAAATATCTACCCTATCAAAGGTCGAATTGGTAGAAATCCTATTTGTATCGGCCTCTAGGTGATTATAATATTGATTTCTAAAACTGTCACCTCTTATGTAGGGATCGGGGTGAACGTCGGATTTTTCATTGAGTCTAGCATTTTTGAACACTAGAGTCCATTATGAATCAATCCATATGATCATATATGCCTAATCCGTCCACTTTTGAAAAAATTAAATTTTTAAGCCCACCCAAAGGGGTACCCCTTTGGCCGGTGGCTAGATTTGGCCCCGTTTTCTTGCAGCCGTCAGTAAAACGGCTATTACTCTCTCCAGAAGTAAGCTTTAGCCGTGATTCTTGTTGCGTTGGATTCGTAACTCAAATATCTACCCTATCAAAAGTCGAACCGGAAGGAATCCTATTTGTGTCGGCCTCAAGGTGATTATCAAGTTGATTTCCAAAACCGTCACCTTTTATGTAGGGATCGGGGTGAACGTCAGGTTTTTCATTGAGTCTAGATTTTTTGAACACTAGAGTCCATTATGAATCAATCCATATGATCATATATGCCTAATCCGTTCACTTTTGAAAAAATCAAATTTTTTAGCCCGCCCAAAGGGGTACCCTTTTGGCCGGTGGCCAGATTTGGCCCCATTTTCTGGTAGCCGTCAGTAAAATTGCTATAACTCTCTCCAAAAGTAAGCTTTAGCCATGATTCTTGTTGCATTGGATTCCTAACTCAAATATCTACCCTACCAAAGGTCGACTTAGTAGAAATCCTATTTGTATCGGCCTCTAGGTGATTATAATATTGATTTCCAAAACCGTCACCTCTTATGCAGGGATCGGGGTCAACGTCGTGTTTTTCATTGAGTTTAGTATTTTTGAACACTAGAGTCCATTATGAATCAATCCGTATGATCATATATGCCTAATCTCTCCACTTTTGAAAAAATCAAAATTTTGAGCCCGCCCAAAGGGGTACCCCTTTGGCCGGTGGCCAAATTTGGCCCCGTTTTCTGGCAGCCGTCAGTAAAACGGCTATAACTCTCTCCAGAAATAAGCTTTAGACGTGATTCTTGTTGCGTTGGATTCCTAACTCAAATATCTACCCTACCAAAAGTTGAACCGGTAGAAACCCTATTTGTGTCGGCCTCTAGGTGATTATCAAGTTAATTTCCAAAACCGTCACCTCTTAAGTAGGGATCGGGGTGAACGTCGGGATTTTCATTGAGTCTAGTATTTTTGAACACTAGAGTCCATTATGTATCAATCTGTATGATCATATATGCCTAATCTGTCTACTTTTGAAAAAATCAAATTTTTTAGCCCGCCCAAAGGGGTATCCCTTTGGACGGTGGCAAAATTTGGCCCCGTTTTCTGGCAACCGTCAGAAAAACGGCTATAACTCTCTTCAAAAGTAAGCTTTAGCCGTTAATCTTGTTGCGTTGGATTCCTAACTCAAATATCTACCCTATCAAAGGTCGAATTGGTAGAAATCCTATTTGTATCGGCCTCTAGGTGATTATAATATTGATTTCTAAAACTGTCACCTCTTATGTAGGGATCGGGGTGAACGTCGGATTTTTCATTGAGTCTAGCATTTTTGAACACTAGAGTCCATTATGAATCAATCCATATGATCACATATCCCTAATCCGTCCACTTTTGAAAAAATTAAATTTTTGAGCCCGCCCAAAGGGGTACCCCTTTGGCCGGTGGCTAGATTTGGCCCCGTTTTCTTGCAGCCGTCAGTAAAACGGCTATTACTCTCTCCAGAAATAAGCTTTTGCCGTGATTCTTGTTGCGTTGGATTCGTAACTCAAATATCTACCCTACCAAAAGTCGAACCGGAAGGAATCCTATTTGTGTCGGCCTCAAGGTGATTATCAAGTTGATTTCCAAAACCGTCACCTTTTATGTAGGGATCGGGGTGAACGTCAGGTTTTTCATTGAGTCTAGATTTTTTGAACACTAGAGTCCATTATGAATCAATCCATATGATCATATATGCCTAATCCGTTCACTTTTGAAAAAATCAAATTTTTTAGCCCGCCCAAAGGGGTACCCTTTTGGCCGGTGGCCAGATTTGGCCCCATTTTCTGGTAGCCGTCAGTAAAATTGCTATAACTCTCTCCAAAAGTAAGCTTTAGCCATGATTCTTGTTGCATTGGATTCCTAACTCAAATATCTACCCTACCAAAGGTCGACTTGGTAGAAATCCTATTTGTATCGGCCTCTAGGTGATTATAATATTGATTTCCAAAACCGTCACCTCTTATGTAGGGATCGGGGTGAACGTCGTGTTTTTCATTGAGTTTAGTATTTTTGAACACTAGAGTCCATTATGAATCAATCCGTATGATCATATATGCCTAATCTCTCCACTTTTGAAAAAATCAAAATTTTGAGCCCGCCCAAAGGGGTACCCCTTTGGCCGGTGGCCAAATTTGGCCCCGTTTTCTGGCAGCCGTCAGTATAACGGCTATAACTCTCTCCAGAAATAAGCTTTAGACGTGATTCTTGTTGCGTTGGATTCCTAACTCAAATATCTACCCTACCAAAAGTTGAACCGGTAGAAACCCTATTTGTGTCGGCCTCTAGGTGATTATCAAGTTAATTTCCAAAACCGTCACCTCTTAAGTAGGGATCGGGGTGAACGTCGGGATTTTCATTGAGTCTAGTATTTTTGAACACTAGAGTCCATTATGAATCAATCCGTATGATCATATATGCCTAATCTGTCTACTTTTGAAAAAATCAAATTTTTTAGCCCGCCCAAAGGGGTATCCCTTTGGACGGTGGCCAAATTTGGCCCCGTTTTCTGGCAGCCGTCAGAAAAACGGCTATAACTCTCTTCAAAAGTAAGCTTTAGCCGTTAATCTTGTTGCGTTGGATTCCTAACTCAAATATCTACCCTATCAAAGGTCGAATTGGTAGAAATCCTATTTGTATCGGCCTCTAGGTGATTATAATATTGATTTCTAAAACTGTCACCTCTTATGTAGGGATCGGGGTGAACGTCGGATTTTTCATTGAGTCTAGCATTTTTGAACACTAGAGTCCATTATGAATCAATCCATATGATCATATATGCCTAATCCGTCCACTTTTGAAAAAATTAAATTTTTAAGCCCACCCAAAGGGGTACCCCTTTGGCCGGTGGCTAGATTTGGCCCCGTTTTCTTGCAGCCGTCAGTAAAACGGCTATTACTCTCTCCAGAAGTAAGCTTTAGCCGTGATTCTTGTTGCGTTGGATTCGTAACTCAAATATCTACCCTATCAAAAGTCGAACCGGAAGGAATCCTATTTGTGTCGGCCTCAAGGTGATTATCAAGTTGATTTCCAAAACCGTCACCTCTTATGTAGGGATCGGGGTGAACGTCGGGTTTTTCATTGAGTTTAGTATTTTTGAACACTAGAGTCCATTATGAATCAATCCGTATGATCATATATGACTAATCTGTCCACTTTTGAAAAAATCAAAATTTTGAGCCCGCCTAAAGGGGTACCCCTTTGGCTGGTGGCCAAATTTGGCCCCGTTTTCTGGCAGCCGTCAGTAAAACGGCTATAACTCTCTCCAGAAATAAGCTTTAGACGTGATTCTTGTTGTGTTAGATTCCTAACTCAAATATCTACCCTACCAAAAGTTGAACCGGTAGAAACCCTATTTGTGTCGGCCTTTAGGTGATTATCAAGTTAATTTCCAAAACCGTCACCTCTTAATTAGTGATCGGGGTGAACGTCGGGATTTTCATTGAGTCTAGTATTTTTGAACACTAGAGTCCATTCTGAATCAATCCGTATGATCATATATGTCTAATCTGTCCACTTTTGAAAAAATTAAATTTTTGAGCCCGCCCAAAGGAAATTTGGCCCCGTTTTCTGGCAGCCGTCAGGAAAACGGCTATAACTCTCTTCAAAAGTAAGCTTTAGCCGTTAATCTTGTTGCGTTGTATTCCTAACTAAAATATCTACCCTACCAAAGGTCGAATTGGTAGAAATCCTATTTGTATCGGCCTCTAGGTGATTATAATATTGAATTCCAAAACCGTCACCTCTTATGTAGGGATCGGGGTGAACGTCGGGTTTTTCATTGAGTCTAGTATTTTTGAACACTAGAGTCCATTATGAATCAATCCGTATGATCATATATGCCTAATCTGTCCACTTTTGAAAAAATCAAAATTTTGAGCCCGCCCAAAGGGGTACCTCTTTGGCCGGTGGCCAAATATGGCCCCGTTTTCTGGCAGCCGTCAGGAAAACGGCTATAACTCTCTTCAAAAGTAAGCTTTAGCCGTTAATCTTCTTGCGTTGGATTCCTAACTCAAATATCTACCCTACCAAAGGTCGAATTTGTAGAAATCCTATTTGTATCGGCCTCTAGGTGATTATAATATTGATTTCCAAAACCGTCACCTCTTATGTAGGGATCGGGGTGAACGTCGGGTTTTTCATTGAGTCTAGTATTTTTGAACACTAGAGTCCATTATGAATCAATCCGTATGATCATCTATGCCTAATTTGTCCACTTTTGAAAAAATCAAAATTTTGAGCCCGCCCAAAGGGGTACCTCTGTGGCCGGTGGCCAAATATGGCTCCGTTTTCTGGCAGCCGTCAGGAAAACGGCTATAACTCTCTTCAAAAGTAAGCTTTAGCCGTTAATCTTGTTGCGTTGGATTCCTAACTCAAATATCTACCCTACCAAAGGTCGAATTGGTAGAAATCCTATTTGTATCGGCCTCTAGGTGATTACAATATTGATTTCCAAAACCGTCACCTCTTATGTAGGGATCGGGGTGAACGTCGGGTTTTTCATTGAGTCTAGTATTTTTGAACACTAGAGTCCATTATGAATCAATCCATATGATCATATATGCCTAATCTGTCCACTTTTGAAAAAATCAAAATTTTGAGCCCGCCCAAAGGGGTACCTCTTTGGCCGGTGGCCAAATTTGGCCCCGTTTTCTAGCAGCCGTCAGTAAAATGGCTATAACACTTTCCAGAAGTAAGCCTTACACGTGATTCTTGTTGCGTTGGATTCCTTTTTGAACACTAGAGTGCATTATGAATCAATCCATATGATCATATATGCCTAATTCGTCCACTATTGAAAAAATTAAATTTTTGAGCCCGCCCAAAGGGGTACCCCTTTGGCCGGTGGCCAAATTTGGCCCTGTTTTCTGGAAGGCGTCAGTAAAACGGCTATAACTCTATCCAGAAGTAAGATTTAGCCGTGATTCTTGTTGCTTTGGAATCCTAACTCAAATATCTACCGTACAAAAAGTTGAACCGGAAGGAAACCTATTTGTGTCAGCTTCTAGGTGATTATCAAGTTAATTTCCAAAACCATCACCTCTTATGTAGGGATCGGGGAGAACGTCGGGTTTTTCATTGAGTCTAGCACATTTGAACACTAGACTCCATTATGAATCAATCCATATGATCATATATGCCTAATCCGTCCACTTTTGAAAAGATCAAAATTTTGAGCCCGCCCAAAGGGGTACCCCTTTGGCCGGTGGCCAGATTTTGCCCCGTTATCTGGCAGCCGTCAATAAAACGGCTATAACTCTCTCCAGAAGTAAGCTTTAGTCGTGATTCTTGTTGCGTTGGATTCCTAACTCAAATATCTACCCTATAAAAAGTCGAACCGATAGAAACCCTATTTGTGTTGGCCTCTAGCGGATTATCAAGTTGATTTCCAAAACCGTCACCTCTTATGTAGTGATCGGGGTAAACGTCGGGTTTTCCATTGAGTCTAATATTTTTGAACGCTAGAGTCCATTATTAGTCAATCCATATGATCATATATGCTAATCCGTCCAATTTTGAAAAAATCTAATTTTCGAACCCGCCCAAAGGGGTACCCCTTTGGCCAGTGGCCAGATTTTTCCCAGATATCTGGCAGCCGTCAGTAAAACGGTTATAACTCTCTCCAGAAGTAAGATTTAGTCGTGATTCTTGTTGCGTTTGATTCCTAACTCAAATATCTACCCTACAAAAAGTTGAACTGGTAGAAACCCTATTCGTGTTGGTCTCTGGGTTATTATCAAGTAAATTTCCAAAACCGTCACCTCTTATGTAGGGATCGGGGTGAACGTCGGGTTTTTCATCGAGTCTAGTATTTTTGAACACTAGAGTCCATTATGAATCAATCCATATGATCATATATGCCTAATCCGTCCACTTTTGACAAAATCATATTTTTGAGCCCGCCCAAAGGGGTTCCCTTTGGCCGGTGGCCAAATTTGGCCCCGTTTTCTGGCAGCCGTCAGTAAAACGGCTATAACTCTCTCCAGAAGTAAGCTTTAGTCGTGATTCTTGTTGCATTGGATTCCTAACTCAAATATCTACCCTACAAAAAGTCGATCCGGTAGAAACCCTATTTCTGTCGGTCTCTAGGTGATTATCAAGTTAATTTCCAAAACCGTTACCTCTTATGTAGGGATCGGGGTGAACGTCGGGTTTTCCATTGAGTCTAGTATTTTTGAAAACTAGAGTCCATTATAAATCAATCCATATGATCATATATGCTAATCCGTCCACTTTTGAAAAAATCTAATTTTTGAGTCCGCCCAAAGGGGTACCCCTTTGGCCGGTGGCCAGATTTTGCCCCGTTATCTGGCAGCCGTCAGTAAAACGGCTATAACTCTCTCCAGAAGTAAGCTTTAGTCGTGATTCTTGTTGCGTTGGATTCCTAACTTAAATATCTACCCTACAAAAAGTCTAACCGGTAGAAACCCTATTTGTGTCGGTCTCTAGGTTATTATGAAGTAAATTTCCAAAACCGTCACCTCTTATGTAGGGATCGGGGTGAACGTCGGGTTTTTTCATTGAGTCTAGTATTTTTGAACACTAGAGTCCATTATGAATCAATCCATATGATCATATATGCCTACTCCGTCCACTTTTGACAAAATCAAATTTTTGAGCCCGCCCAAAGGGGTACCCCTTTGGCCAGTGGCCAAATTTGGCCCCATTTTCTGGCATCCGTTAGTAAAACGACTATAACTCTATCCAGAATTAAGCTTTAGTCGTGATTCTTGTTGTGTTTGATTCCTAACTCAAATATCTACCCTATAAAAAGTCGAACCGGTAGAAACCCTATTTGTGTTGGCCTCTAGGGGATTATCAAGTTGATTTCCAAAACCGTCACCTCTTATGTAGTGATCGGGGTAAACGTCGGGTTTTTCATTGAGTCTAGTATTTTTGAACACAAGAGTCCATTATAAGTCAATCCATATGATCATATATGCTAATCCGTCCACTTTTGAAAAAATCTAATTTTTGAGCCCGCCCAAAGGGGTACCCCAAGGCCGGTGGCCAGATTTTTCCCCATTATCTGGCAGCCGTTAGTAAAATGGTTATAACTCTCTCCAGAAGTAAGATTTAGTCGTGATTCTTGTTGCGTTGGATTCCTAACTCAAATATCTACCCTACAAAAAGTCGAACCGGTCGAAAACCTATTTGTGTCGGTCTCTAGGTTATTATCAAGTAAATTTCCAAAACCGTCACCTCTTATGTAGGGATCGGTGTGAACGTCGGGTTTTTCATTGAGTCTAGTATTTTTGAACACTAGAGTCCATTATGAATCAATCCATATGATCATATATGCCTAATCCGTACACTTTTGACAAAATCAAATTTTTGAGCCCGCCCAAAGGGGTACCCCTTTGGCCGGTGGCCAAATTTGGCCCCGTTTTCTGGCAGCCGTCTGTAAAACGGCTATAACTCTCTCCAGAAGTAAGATTTAGTCGTGATTCTTGTTGCATTGGATTCCTAACTCAAATATCTACCCTACAAAAATTCGAACCGGTAGAAACCCTATTTGTGTCGGTCTCTAGGTGATTATCAAGTTAATTTCAAAAACCGTCACCTCTTATGTAGGGATCGGGGTGAACGTCGGGTTTTCCCTTGAGTCTAGTATTTTTGAAAACTAGAGTCCATTATAAATCAATCCATATGATCATATATATTAATCCGTCCACTTTTGAAAAAATCAAATTTTTGAGCCCGCCCAAAGGGGTACCCCTTTGGCCGGTGGCCAGATTTTGCCCCGTTATCTGGCAGCCGTCAGTAAAACGGCTATAACTCTCTCCAGAAGTAAGCTTTAGTCGTGATTCTTGTTGCGTTGGATTCCTCACTCAAATATCTACTCTATAAAATATCGAACCGGTAGAAACCCTATTTGTGTTGGCCTCTAGGGAATTATCAAGTTGATTTCCAAAACCGTCACCTCTTATCTAGTGATCGGGGTAAACGTCGGGTTTTCCATTGAGTCTAGTATTTTTGAACACTAGAGTCCATTATAAGTCAATCCATATGATCATATATGCTAATCCGTCCACTTTTGAAAAAATTTAATTTTCGAATCCGCCCAAAGGGGTACCCCTTTGGCCGGTGGCCAGATTTTTCCCCGTTATCTGGCAGCCGTCAGTAAAACGGTTATAACTCTCTCCAGAAGTAAGCTTTAGTCGTGATTCTTGTTGCATTTGATTCCTAACTCAAATATCTACCCTACAAAAAGTCGAACCGGTAGAAACCCTATTTGTGTCGGTCTCTAGGTTATTATCTAGTAAATTTCCAAAACCGTCACCTCTTATGTAGGGATCGGGGTGAACGTCGGGTTTTTCATTGAGTCTAGTATTTTTGAACACTAGAGTCCATTATGAATCAATCCATATGATCATATATGCCTAATCCGTCCAGTTTTGACAAAATGAAATTTTTGAGCCCGCCCAAAGGGGTACCCCTTTGGCCGGTGGTCAAATTTGGCCCCGTTTATTGGTAGCCGTCAGTAAAACGGTTATAACTCTCTCCAGAAGTAAGCTTTAGTCGTGATTCTTGTTGCATTGGATTCCTAACTCAAATATCTACCCTAAAAAAAGTCGAACCGGTAGAAACCCTATTTGCGTCGGTCTCTAGGTTATTATCAAGTAAATTTCCAAAATTGTCACCTCTTATGTAGGGATCGGGGTGAACGCCGTGTTTTTCATTAAGTCTAGCATTTTTGAACACTAGAGTCCATTGTGAATCAGTCCATATGATCATATATGCCTAATCCGTCCACTTTTGAAAAATCAAATTTTTGAGCCCGCCCAAAGGGGTACCCCTTTGGCCTGTGGCCAGATTTGGCCCCGTTTTCTGGCAGCCGTCAGTAAAATGGCTATAACTCTCTCCAGAAGTAAGCCTTAGCCGTGATTCTTGTTGCGTTGGATTCCTAACTTAAATATCTACCCTACCAAAAGTCAAACTGGAAGGAACCCTATTTGTGTCGGCCTCTAGGTGATTATCAAGTTGATTTCCAAAACCGTCACCTCATATGTAGGGATCGGGGTGAACGCCGTGTTTTTCATTAAGTCTAGCATTTTTGAACACTAGAGTCCATTATGAATCAATCCATATGATCATATATATGTAATCCGTCCAATTTTGAAAAAATCAAAATTTTGAGCCCGCCCAAAGGGGTACCCCTTTGGCCGGTGGCCAGATTTTGTCCCGTTTTCTGGCAGCCGTCAGTAAAACGGCTATAACTCTCTCCAGAAGTAAGCTTTAGTCGTGATTCTTCTAGCGTTGGATTCCTAACTCAAATATCTACCGTACAAAAAGTCGAACCGGTAGAAACCCTATTTGTGTCGGCCTCTAGGTGATTCTCAAGTTGATTTCCAAAACCGTCACCTCTTATGTAGGGATCGGGGTGAGCGTCGGGTTTTCCATTGAGTCTAGTATTTTTGAACATTAAAGTCCATTATGAATCAATCCATATGATCATATATGCCTAATCCGTCCACTTTTGAAAAATCAATTTTTTGAGCCAGCCCAAAGGGATACCCCTTTGGCCTGTGGCCAGAATTGGCCCCGTTTTCTGGCAGCCGTCAGTAAAACGGCTATAACTCTCTCCAGAAGTAAGCTTTAGCCATGATTCTTGTTGCATTGGATTCCTAACTCAAATATCTACCCTACCAAAAGTCGAACTGGAAGGAAACCTATTTGTGTCGGCCTCTAGGTGATTATCAAGTTGATTTCCAAAACCTTCACCTCTTATGTAGGGATCGGGGTGAACGCCGTGTTTTTCATTAAGTCTAGCATTTTTGAACACTAGAGTCCATTATGAATCAATCCATATGATCATATATATGTAATCCGTCCAATTTTGAAAAAATCAAAATTTTGAGCCCGCCCAAAGGGGTACCCCTTTGGCCGGTGGCCAGATTTTGTCCCATTTTCTGGCAGCCGTCAGTAAAACGGCTATAACTCTCTCCAGAAGTAAGCTTTAGTCGTGATTCTTCTAGCATTGGATTCCTAACTCAAATATCTACCCTACAAAAAGTCGAACCGGTAGAAACCCTATTTGTGTCGGCCTCTAGGTGATTCTCAAGTTGATTTCCAAAACCGTCACCTCTTATGTAGGGATCGGGGTGAGCGTCGGGTTTTCCTTTGAGTCTAGTATTTTTGAACACTAGAGTCCATTATGAATCAATCCATATGATCATATATGCCTAATCTGTCCACTTTTGAAAAATCAATTTTTTGAGCCCGCCCAAAGGGATACCCCTTTGGCCTGTGGCCAGAATTGGCCCCGTTTTCTGGCAGCCGTCAGTAAAACGGCTATAACTCTCTCCAGAAGTAAGCTTTAGCCATGATTCTTGTTGCATTGGATTCCTAACTCAAATATCTACCCTACCAAAAGTCGAACTGGATGGAAACCTATTTGTGTCGGCCTTTAGGTGATTATCAAGTTGATTTCTAAAACCTTCACCTCTTATGTAGGGATCGGGGTGAACGTCGTGTTTTTCATTAAGTCTAGCATTTTTGAACACTAGAGTCCATTATGAATCAATCCATATGATCATATATATGTAATCCGTCCAATTTTGAAAAAATCAAAATTTTGAGCCCGCCCAAAGCGGTAACCTTTTGGCCGGTGGCCATATTCGGCCCCGTTTTCTGGCAGTCATCAGTAAAACGGCTATAACTCTCTCCAGAAGTAAGCTTTAGCCGTGATTCTTGTTGCGTTGGATTCCTAAATCAAATATCTACCCTACCAAAAGTCGAACCGGAAGGAACCCTATTTGTGTCGGACTCTAGGTGATTATCAAGTTGATTTCCAAAACCGTCACCTCTTATGTAGGGATCGGGGTGAACGTCAGGTTTTTCATTGAGTCAACCATTTTTGAACACTAGAGTCCATTATGAATCAATCCATATGATCATATATGTCTAATCCGTCCAATTTTGAAAAAATCAAATTTTTGAGCCCGCCCAAAGGGGTACCCATTTGGTCGGTGGCATGATTTGGCCCCGTTTTCTGGCAGCCGTCAGTAAAACGGCTATAACTCTCTCATGAAGTAAGATTTAGCCGTGATTCTTGTTGCGTTGGATTCCTAACTCAAATATCTACCCTACAAAAAGTTGAACCAGAAGGAACCCTATTTGTGTCGGCCTCTAGGTGATTATCAAGTTAATTTCCAAAACCGTCACCTCTTATTTAGGGATCAGGGAGAACATTGGGTTTTTCATTGAGTCTAGCATTTTTGAACACTAGAGTCCATTATGAATCAATCCATATGATCATATATGCCTAATCCGTCCACTTTTGAAAAATCAAATTTTTGAGCCCGCCCAAAGGGGTACCCCTTTGGCCGGTGGCCAGATTTGGCCCCGTTTTCTGGCAGTCGTCAGTAAAACGGCTATAACGCTCTCCAGAAGTAAGCTTAAGCCGTGATTCTTGTTGCGTTGGATTCCTAAATCAAATATCTACCCTACCAAAAGTCGAACCGCTAGAAACCCTATTTGTCTTGGCCTCTAGATGATTATCAAGTTGATTTCCAAAACCGTCACCTCTTATGTAGGGATCGGGGTGAACGTCGGGTTTTTCTTTGAGTCAACCATTTTTGAACACTAGAGTCCATTATGAATCAATCCATATGATCATATATGTCTAATCCATCCAATTTTGAAAAAATCAAATTTTTGAGCCCGCCCAAAGGGGTACCCATTTGGCCGGTGGCATGATTTGGCCCCGTTTTCTGGCAGCCGTCCGTAAAATGGCTATAACTCTCTGCAGAAGTAAGATTTAGCCGTGATTCTTTTTGCCTTGGATTCCTAACTCAAATATATACCCTACAAAAAGTTGATCCGGAAGGAACGCTATTTGTGTCGGCCTCTAGGTGATTATCAAGTTAATTTGCAAAACCGTCACCTCTTATGTAGGGATCGGGGAGAACGTCGGGTTTTTCATTGAGTCTAGCATTTTTGAACATTAGAGTCCATTTTGAATCAATCCATATGATCATATATGACTAATCCGTCCACTTTTGAAAAAATCAAAATTTTGAGCCCGCCCAAAATGGTACCCCTTTGGCCGATGGCCAGATTTGGCCCCGTTTTCTAGCAACCGTCAGTAAAACGGCTATAACTCTCCAGAAGTAAGCTTTAGTCATGATTCAAGTTGCGTTGGATTTCTAACTCAAATATCTACCCTTCAAAAAGTCGAACCGGTAGAAACCCTATTTGTGTCGGCCTCTAGGTGATTATCAAGTTGATTTCCAAAACCGTCACCTCTTATGTAAGGATCGGGGTGAACGTCGGGTTTTGCATTGAGTCTAGTATTTTTGAAAACTAGAGTCCATTATGAATCAATCCATATGATCATATATGCCTAATACGTCCACTTTTGAAAAAATCAAATTTTTGAGCACGCCGAAGGGGGTACCCCTTTGGCCGGTGGCCAAATTTGGCACCGTTTTCTGGCAGCCGTTTGTAAAACGGCTATAACTCTCTCCAGAAGTAAACCTTAGCCGTGATTCTAATTGTGTTGGATTCCTAACTCAAATATATACCCTAAAAAAAGTCGAACCGGAAGGAACCCTATTTGTGTTGGCCTCTAGGTGATTATCAAGTTGATTTCTAAAACCGTCACCTCTTTTGTAGGGATCGGGGAGAACGTCGGGTTTTTCATTGAGTCTAGCATTTTTGAACACTAGAGTCCATTATGAATCAATCAATATGATCATATATGCCTAATCCGTCCACTTTTGAAAAAATCAAATTTTTGAACCCGCCCAAAGGGGTACCCCTTTGGCCGTTTTCTGGCAGTCGTTAGTAAAATGGCTATAAATCTCTACAAAAGTAAGCTTTAGCCGTGATTCTTGTTGTGTTGGATTTCTAACTCAAATATCTACCCTACCAAAAGTCGAACCGGTAGAAACCCTATTTGTGTCGGCCTCTAGGTGAATATCAAGTTGATTTCCAAAACCGTCACCTCTTATGTAGGGATCGGGGAGAACGTCGGGTTTTTCATTGAGTCTAGCATTTTTGAAAACTAGAGTCCATTATGAGTCAATCCATATGATCATGTATGCCTAATCCGTCCACTTTAGAAAAAATCAAATTTATGAGACCGCTGAAAGGGGGTACCGGGCCGGTGGCCAAATTTGGCCCCGTTTTCTGGCAACCGTCAGTAAAACGGCTATAACTCTCTCCAGAAGTAAGCTTTAACCGTGATTCTTGTTGCGTTGGATTGCTAACTCAAATATCTACCCTACAAAAAGTCGAATCGGAAGGAACCCGCTTTGTGTCGGCCTCTAGGTGATTATCAAGTTGATTTCCAAAACCGTCACCTCTTATGTAGGGATCGGGGAGAACGTCGGGTTTTTCATTGAGTCTAGCATTTTTGAATCAATCCATAAGATCATATATGCCTAATCCATCCACTTTTGAAAAAATTAAATTTTTGAGCCCGCCCAAAGAGGTACCACTTTGGCCGGTGGCCAGATTTGGCCATGTTTTCTGGTAGCCGTCAGTAAAACGTCTATAACTTTCTCCAGAAGTAAACTTTACCCGTGATTCTTGTTGCGTTGGATTCCTGACTGAAATATCTACCCTATAAAAAGTCGAACCGGAAGGAACCCTATTTGTGTCGGCCTCTAGGTGATTATCAAGTTGATTTCCAAAACCATCACCTCTTATGTAGGGATAAGGGTGAACGTCGGGTTTTTCATTGAGTCAAGCATTTTTGAACACTAGAGTCCATTATGAATCAATCCATATGATCATATATGCCTAATCCGTCCACATTTGAAAAAATCAAATTTTTGAGCCCGCCCCAAGGGGTAACCCTTTGGCCGGTGGCATGATTTGGCCCCGTTTTCTGGCAGCCGTCAGTAAAACGGCTATAACTCTCTGCAGAAGTAAGATTTAGCCGTGATTCTTGTTGCGTTGGATTCCTAACTCAAATATCTACCCCACAAAAAGTTGAACCAGAAGGAACCCTATATGTGTTGGCCTCTAGGTGATTATCAAGTTAATTTCCAAAACCGTCACCTCTTATTTAGGGATCAGGGAGAACGTTGGGTTTTTCATTGAGTCTAGCATTTTTGAACACTAGAGTCCATTATGAATCAATCCATATGATCATATATGCCTAATCCGTCCACTTTTGAAAAATCAAATTTTTGAGCCCGCCCAAAGGGGTACCCCTTTGGCCGGTGGCCAGATTTGGCCCCGTTTTCTGGCAGTCGTCAGTAAAACAGGTATAACTTTCTCCAGAAGTAAGATTTAGCCATGATTCTTATTGCGTTGGATTCCTAACTCAAATATCTACCCTACAAAAAGTTGAACCGGAAGGAACCCTATTTGTGTCGGCCTCTAGGTAATTATCAAGTTAATTTCCAAAACCGTCACCTCTTGTGTAGGGATCGGGGTGAAGCTCGGGTTTTTCATTGAGTCAACCATTTTTGAAAACTAGAATCCATTATGAATCAATCCATATGATCATATATGTCTAATCCGTCCAATTTTGAAAAAATCAAATTTTTGAGCACGCCGAAAGGGGTACCCCTTTGGCCGGTGGCCAAATTTGGCCCCGTTTTCTGGCAGCCGTCAGTAAAAAAGGCTATAACTCTTTCCAGAAGTAAGCTTTAGTCGTGATTCTTTTTGCGTTGGATTCATAACTCAAATATCTACCCTACCAAAAGTAGAACCAGTAGAAACCCTATTTGTGTCGGCCTCTAGGTGATTATCAAGTAGATTTCCAAAACTGTCACCTCTTATGTAGGGATCGGGGTGAACGTCGGGTTTTCCATTGAGTAAAGTATTTTTGAACACTAGAGTCCATTATGAATCAATCCATATGATCATATATGCCTAATTCGTACAGTTTTGAAAAAATCAAAATTTTGAGCCCGTCCAAAGGGGTACCCCAGTGGCCGGTGGCAAGATTTGGCCCCGTTTTCTGGCAGCCGTCAGTAAAACGGCTATAACTCGCTCCAGAAGTAAGACTTAGCCGTGATTCTTGTTGCGTTGGATTCCTAACTCAAATATCTACCCTACAAAAAGTCGAACTGGTAGAAACTCTATTTGTGTCGGCCTCTAGGTGAGTATCAAGTTGATTTCCAAAACCGTAACCTCTTATGTAGGGATCGTGGAGAATGTCGGGTTTTTGATTGAGTCTAGAATTTTTGAACACTAGATTCCATTACGAATCAATCCATCTGATCATATATGCCTAATCCGTACACTTTTAAAAAAATCAAAAGTTTGAGCCCGCCCAAAGGGGTACCCCTCTGGCCGGTGGTCAGATTTGGCCCCGTTTTCTGGCAGCCGTCAGTAAAACGGCTATAACTCTCTCCAGAAGTAAGCTTTAGCCGTGATTCTTGTTGTGTTGGATTTCTAACTCAAATATCTACCCTAAAAAAAGTCGAACCGGTAAAAACCCTATTTGTGTCGGCCTCTAGATGATTATCAAGTTGATTTCAAAAACATTCACCTCTTATGTAGGGATCGGGTTGAACGTCGGGTTTTCCATTGAGTAAAGCATTTTTGAACACTAGAGTCCATTATGAATCAATCCATACGATCATATATGCCTAATCCGTCCAATTTTGAAAAAATTAAATTTTTGAGCCCGCCCAAAGGGGTACCCCTTTGGCCGGTGGCCAGATTTGGCCCCATTTTCTGGCAGCCGTCAGTAAAACGGCTATAACTCTCTCCAGAAGAAAGCCTTAGCCGTGATTCTTATTGCGTTGGATTCCTAACTCAGATATCTACCCTAAAAAAGTCGAACCGGAAGGAACCCTATTTGTGTCGGCCTCTAGGTAATTATCAAGTTGATTTCCAAAACTGTCACCTCTTATGTAGGGATCGGGGAGAACGTCGGGTTTTTCATTGAGTCTAGCATTTTTGAACACTAGAGTCCATTATGAATCAATCCATGTGATCATATATGCCTAATCCGTCCACTTTTGAAAAAATCAAATTTTTGAGCCCGCCCAAAGGGGTACCCCTTTGGCCGGTGGCCAGATTTGGCCCCGTTTTCTGGCAGCCGTCAGTAAAACGGCAATAACTCTCTCCAGAAGTAAGCTTTAGTCGTGATTCTTGTTGCGTTGGATTCCTAACTCAAATATCTACCCTAGCAAAAGTGTAACCGGTAAAACCCCTATTTGTGTCGGTCTCTAGGTGATTATCAAGTTGATTTCCAAAACCGTCACCTCTTATGTAGGGATCGGGGTGAACGTCGGGTTTTCCATTGAGTAAAGTATTTTTGAACACTAGAGTCCATTATGAATCAATCCATATGATCATATATGCCTAATTCGTACAGTTTTGAAAAAATCAAAATATTGAGCCCGTCCAAAGGGGTACCCCAGTGGCCGGTGGCAAGATTTGGCCCCGTTTTCTGGCAGCCGCCAGTAAAACGGCTATAACTCGCTCCAGAAGTAAGACTTAGCCGTGATTCTTGTTGCGTTGGATTCCTAACTCAAATATCTACCCTACAAAAAGTCGAACCGGTAGAAACTCTATTTGTGTCGGCCTCTAGGTGAGTATCAAGTTGATTTCCAAAACCGTAACCTCTTATGTAGGGATCGTGGAGAATGTCGGGTTTTTGATTGAGTCTAGAATTTTTGAACACTAGATTCCATTACGAATCAATCCATATGATCATATATGCCTAATCCGTACACTTTTGAAAAAATCAAAAGTTTGAGCCCGCCCAAAGGGGTACCCCTTTGGCCGGTGGTCAGATTTGGCCCCGTTTTCTGGCAGCCGTCAGTAAAACGGCGATAACTCTCTCCAGAAGTAAGCTTTAGCCTTGATTCTTGTTGTGTTGGATTTCTAACTCAAATATCTACCCTACCAAAAGTCGAACCGGTAAAAACCCTATTTGTGTCGGCCTCTAGGTGATTATCAAGTTGATTTCCAAAACCTTCACCTCTTATGTAGGAATCGGGGTGAACTTCGGGTTTTCTATTGAGTAAAGCATTTTTGAACACTAGAGTCCATTATGAATCAATCCATATGATCATATACGACTAATCCGTCCAATTTTGAAAAACTAAATTTTTGAGCCCGCCCAAAGGGGTACCCCTTTGGCCGGTCGCTAGATTTGGCCCCGTTTTCTGGCAGCCGTCAGTAAAACGGCTATAACTCGCTCCAGAAGTAGGATTTAGCCGTGATTCTTGTTGCGTTGGATTCCTAACTCAAATATCTACCCTACAAAAAGTCGAACTGGTAGAAACCCTATTTGTGTCGGCCTCTAGGTGAGTATCAAGTTAATTTCCAAAACCGTCACTTCTTATGTAGGGATCGTGGAGAACGTCGGGTTTTTGATTGAGTCTAGAATTTTCGAACACTAGAGTCCATTATGAATCAATCCATATGATCATATATGCCTAATCCGTACACTTTTGAAAAAATTAAAATTTTGAGCCCGCCCAAAGGTGTACTCCTTTGGCCGGTGGCCAGATTTGGCCCCGTTTTCTGGCAGCCGTCAGTAAAACGGCTATAACTCTCTCCAGAAGTAAGCTTTAGCCGTGATTCTTGTTGTGTTGGATTTCTACCTCAAATATCTACCCTACCAAAAGTGGAACCGGTAAAAACCCTATTTGTGTCGTCCTCTAGGTGATTATCAAGTTGATTTCCAAAATCTTCACCTCTTATGTAGGGATCGGGGTGAACGTCGGGTTTTCCATTGAGTAAAGCATTTTTGAACACTAGAGTCCATTAGGAATCAATCCATATGATCATATATGCCTAATCCGTCCAATTTTAAAAAAATTAAATTTTTGAGCCCGCCCAAAGGGGTACCCCTTTGGCCGGTGGCCAGATTTGGCCCCGTTTTCTGGCAGCCGTCAGTAAAACGGCTATAACTCTCTCCAGAAGTAAGCTTTAGCCGTGATTCTTGATGTGTTGGATTTCTAACTCAAATATCTACCCTAGAAAAAGTCGAACCGGTAAAAACCCTATTTGTGTCGGCCTCTAGATGATTATCAAGTTGATTTCCAAAACCTTCACCTCTTATGTAGGGATCGGGGTGAACGTCGGGTTTTCCATTGAGTAAAGCATTTTTGAACACTAGAGTCCATTATGAATCAATCCATATGATCATATATGCCTAATCCGTCCAATTTTGAAAAAATTAAATTTTTGAGCCCGCCCAAAGGGGTACCCCTTTGGCCGGTGGCCAGATTTGGCCCCGTTTTCTGGCAGCCGTTAGTAAAACGGGTATAACTCGCTCCAGAAGTAAGATTTCGCCTTGATTCTTGTTCCGTTGGATTCCTAACTCAAATATCTACCCTACAAAAAGTTGTGGAAAAAACCCTATTTGTGTCGGCCTCTAGGTGAGTATCAAGTTAATTTCCAAAACCGTCACCTCTTATGTAGGGATCGTGGTGAATGTCGGGTTTTTCATTGAGTCTTTAATTTTTGAACACTAGAGTCCATTATGAATCAATCCATATGATTATATATGCCTAATCCGTCCAATTTTGAAAAAATTAAATTTTTGAGCCCCCCCAAAGGGGTACCCCTTTGGCCGGTGGCCAGATTTGGCCCCGTTTTATGGCAGCCGTCAGTAAAGCGGCTATAACTCTCTCCAGAAGTAAGCTTTAGCCGTGATTCTTATTGTGTTGGATTTCTACCTCAAATATCTACCCTACCAAAAGTGGAACCGGTAAAAACCCTATTTGTGTCGGCCTCTAGGTGATTATCAAGTTGATTTCCAAAACCTTCACCTCTTATGTAGGGATCGGGGTGAACGTCGGGTTTTCCATTGAGTAAAGCATTTTTGAACACTAGAGTCCATTATGAATCAATCCATATGATCATATATGCCTAATCCATTCAATTTTGAAAAAATAAAATTTTTGAGCCCGCCCAAAGGGGTACCTCTTTGGACGGTGGCCAGATTTGGCCCCGTTTTCTGGCAGCCGTCAGTAAAACTGCTATAACTCGCTCTAGAAGTATGATTTAGCCGTGATTCTTGTTGCGTTGGATTCCTAACTCAAATATCTACCCTACCAAAAGTCGAACTGGTAGAAACCCTATTTGTGTCGGCCTCTAGGTGAGTATCAAGTTAATTTCCAAAACCGTCACCTCTTATGTAGGGATCGTGGAGAACATCGGGTTTTCTATTGAGTCTAGAATTTTTGAACACTAGAGTCTATTATGAATCAATCCATATGATTATATATGCCTAATCCGTCCAATTTTGAAAAAATTAAATTTTTGAGCCCGCCCAAAGGGGTACCCCTTTGGCCGGTGGCCAGATTTGGCCCCGTTTTCTGGCAGCCGTCAGTAAAACGGCTATAACTCTCTCCAGAAGTAAGCTCTAGCCGTAATTCTTGTTGTGTTGGATTTCTAACTCAAATATCTACCCTAGAAAAAGTCGAACCGGTAAAAACCCTATTTGTGTCGGCCTCTAGATGATTATAAAGTTGATTTCCAAAACCTTCACCTCTTATGTAGGGATCGGGGTGAACGTCGGGTTTTCCATTGAGTAAAGCATTTTTGAATACTAGAGTCTATTATGAATCAATCCATATGATCATATATGCCTAATCCGTCCAATTTTGAAAAAATAAAATTTTTTAGCCCGCCCAAAGGGGTACCCCTTTGGACGGTGGCCAGATTTGGCCCCGTTTTCTGGCAGCCGTCAGTAAAACGGCTATAACTCGCTCCAGAAGTAAGATTTAGCCGTGATTCTTGTTGCGTTGGATTCCTAACTCAAATATCTACCCTACCAAAAGTAGAACCGGTAAAAACCCTATTTGTGTCGGCCTCTAGGTGATTATCAAGTTGATTTCCAAAACCTTCACCTCTTATGTATGGATCGGGGTGAACGTCGGGTTTTCCATTGAGTAAAGCATTTTTGAACACTAGAGTCCATTATGAATCAATCCATATGATCATATATGCCTAATCTGTCCAATTTTGAAAAAATCAAAATTTTGTGCCCGCCCAAAGGGGTACCCCTTTGGCCGGTCGCCGGATTTGGCCCCGTTTTCTAGCAGCCGTCAGTAAAATGGCTATAACTCTCTCCAGAAGTAAGCTTTAGCCGTGATTCTTGTTGCGTTGGATTCCTAACTCAAATATCTACCCTAAAAAAAGTCGAACTGGTAGAAACCCTATTTGTCTCGGCCTCTAGATGATTATCAAGTTGATTTCCAAAACCTTCACCTCTTATGTAGGGATCGGGGTGAACGTCGGGTTTTCCATTGAGTAAAGCATTTTTGAACACTAGAGTCCATTATGAATCAATCCATATGATCATATATGCCTAGTCCGTCCAATTTTGAAAAAATAAAATTTTTTAGCCCGCCCAAAGGGGTACCCCTTTGGACGGTGGCCAGATTTGGCCCCGTTTTCTGGCTGCCGTCAGTAAAACGGCTATAACTCGCTCCAGAAGTAAGATTTAGCCGTGATTCTTGTTGCGTTGGATTCCTAACTCAAATATCTACCCTACCAAAAGTAGAACCGGTAAAAACCCTATTTGTGTCGGCCTCTAGGTGATTATCAAGTTGATTTCCAAAACCTTCACCTCTTATGTAGGGATCGGGGTGAACGTCGGGTTTTCCATTGAGTAAAGCATTTTTGAACACTAGAGTCCATTATGAATCAATCCATATGATCATATATGCCTAATCCGTCCAATTTTGAAAAAATCAAAATTTTGAGCCCGCCCAAAGGGATACCCCTTTGGCCGGTTGCCAGATTTGGCCCCGTTTTCTAGCAGCCGTCAGTAAAACGGCTATAACTCTCTCCAGAAGTAAGCTTTAGCCGTGATTCTTGTTGTGTTGGATTCCTAACTCAAATATCTACCCTACAAAAAGTCGAACTGGTAGAAACCCTATTTGTGTCGGTCTCTAGGTGAGTATCAATTTAATTTCCAAAACTGTCACCTCTTATGTAGGGATCGTGGAGAACGTCGGGTTTTTCATTCAGTCTAGAATTTTTGAACACTAGAGTCCATTATGAATCAATCCATATGATCATATATGCCTAATCCGTACACTTTTGAAAAAATTAAAATTTTGAGCCCGCCCAAAGGAGTACTCCTTTGGCCGTTGGCCAGATTTGGCCCCGTTTTCTGGCAGCCGTCAGTAAAACGGCTATAACTCTCTCTAGAAGTAAGCTTTAGCCGTGATTCTTGTTGTGTTGGATTTCTACCTCAAATATCTACCCTACCAAAAGTGGAACCGGTAAAAACCCTATTTGTGTCTGCCTCTAGGTGATTATCAAGTTGATTTCCAAAACCTTCACCTCTTATGTAGGGATCGGGGTGAACGTCGGGTTTTCCATTGAGTAAAGCATTTTTGAACACTAGAGTCCATTATGAATCAATCCATATGATCATATATGCTTAATCCGTACAATTTTGAAAAAATCAAAATTTTGAGCCCGCCCAAAGGGGTACCCCTTTGGCCGGTCGCCAAATTTGGCCCCGTTTTCTAGCAGCCGTCACTAAAACGGCTATAACTCTCTCCAGAAGTAAGCTTTAGCCGTGATTCTTGTTGCGTTGGATTCCTAACTCAAATATCTACCCTACAAAAAGTCGAACTGGTAGAAACCCTATTTGTGTCGGCCTCTAGGTAAGTATCAAGTTAATTTCCAAAACCGTCACCTCTTATGTAGGAATCGTGGAGAACGTCGGGTTTTTCATTGAGTCTAGCATTTTTGAACACTATAGTCCATTATGAATCAATCCATATGATTATATATGCCTAATCCGTCCAATTTTGAAAGAATTAAATTTTTGAGCCCGCCCAAAGGGGTACCCCTTTGGCCGGTGGCCAGATTTGGCCCCGTTTTCTGGCAGCCGTCAGTAAAACGGCTATAACTCTCTCCAGAAGTAAGCTCTAGCCGTGATTCTTGTTGTGTTGGATTTCTAACTCAAATATCTACCCTAGAAAAAGTCGAACCGGTAAAAACCCTATTTGTGTCGGCCTCTAGATGATTATAAAGTTGATTTCCAAAACCTTCACCTCTTATGTAGGGATCGGGGTGAACGTCGGGTTTTCCATTGAGTAAAGCATTTTTGAATACTAGAGTCTATTATGAATCAATCCATATGATCATATATGCCTAATCCGTCCAATTTTGAAAAAATAAAATTTTTTAGCCCGCCCAAAGGGGTACCCCTTTGGACGGTGGCCAGATTTGGCCCCGTTTTCTGGCAGCCGTCAGTAAAACGGCTATAACTCGCTCCAGAAGTAAGATTTAGCCGTGATTCTTGTTGCGATGGATTCCTAACTCAAATATCTACCCTACCAAAAGTAGAACCGGTAAAAACCCTATTTGTGTCGGCCTCTAGGTGATTATCAAGTTGATTTCCAAAACCTTCACCTCTTATGTAGGGATCGGGGTGAACGTCGGGTTTTCCATTGAGTAAAGCATTTTTGAACACTAGAGTCCATTATGAATCAATCCATATGATCATATATGCCTAATCCGTCCAATTTTGAAAAAATCAAAATTTTGAGCCCGCCCAAAGGGATACCCCTTTGGCCGGTTGCCAGATTTGGCCCCGTTTTCTAGCAGCCGTCAGTAAAACGGCTATAACTCTCTCCAGAAGTAAGCTTTAGCCGTGATTCTTGTTGTGTTGGATTCCTAACTCAAATATCTACCCTACAAAAAGTCGAACTGGTAGAAACCCTATTTGTGTCGGTCTCTAGGTGAGTATCAATTTAATTTCCAAAACTGTCACCTCTTATGTAGGGATCGTGGAGAACGTCGGGTTTTTCATTCAGTCTAGAATTTTTGAACACTAGAGTCCATTATGAATCAATCCATATGATCATATATGCCTAATCCGTACACTTTTGAAAAAATTAAAATTTTGAGCCCGCCCAAAGGAGTACTCCTTTGGCCGTTGGCCAGATTTGGCCCCGTTTTCTGGCAGCCGTCAGTAAAACGGCTATAACTCTCTCCAGAAGTAAGCTCTAGCCGTGATTCTTGTTGTGTTGGATTTCTAACTCAAATATCTACCCTAGAAAAAGTCGAACCGGTAAAAACCCTATTTGTGTCGGCCTCTAGATGATTATCAAGTTGATTTCCAAAACCTTCACCTCTTATGTAGGGATCGGGGTGAACGTCGGGTTTTCCATTGAGTAAAGCATTTTTGAACACTAGAGTCCATTATGAATCAATCCATATGATCATATATGCCTAGTCTGTCCAATTTTGAAAAAATAAAATTTTTTAGCCCGCCCAAAGGGGTACCCCTTTGGACGGTGGCCAGATTTGGCCCCGTTTTCTGGCTGCCGTCAGTAAAACGGCTATAACTCGCTCCAGAAGTAAGATTTAGCCGTGATTCTTGTTGCGTTGGATTCCTAACTCAAATATCTACCCTACCAAAAGTAGAACCGGTAAAAACCCTATTTGTGTCGGCCTCTAGGTGATTATCAAGTTGATTTCCAAAACCTTCACCTCTTATGTAGGGATCGGGGTGAACGTCGGGTTTTCCATTGAGTAAAGCATTTTTGAACACTAGAGTCCATTATGAATCAATCCATATGATCATATATGCCTAATCCGTCCAATTTTGAAAAAATCAAAATTTTGAGCCCGCCCAAAGGGATACCCCTTTGGCCGGTTGCCAGATTTGGCCCCGTTTTCTAGCAGCCGTCAGTAAAACGGCTATAACTCTCTCCAGAAGTAAGCTTTAGCCGTGATTCTTGTTGTGTTGGATTCCTAACTCAAATATCTACCCTACAAAAAGTCGAACTGGTAGAAACCCTATTTGTGTCGGTCTCTAGGTGAGTATCAATTTAATTTCCAAAACTGTCACCTCTTATGTAGGGATCGTGGAGAACGTCGGGTTTTTCATTCAGTCTAGAATTTTTGAACACTAGAGTCCATTATGAATCAATCCATATGATCATATATGCCTAATCCGTACACTTTTGAAAAAATTAAAATTTTGAGCCCGCCCAAAGGAGTACTCCTTTGGCCGTTGGCCAGATTTGGCCCCGTTTTCTGGCAGCCGTCAGTAAAACGGCTATAACTCTCTCTAGAAGTAAGCTTTAGCCGTGATTCTTGTTGTGTTGGATTTCTACCTCAAATATCTACCCTACCAAAAGTGGAACCGGTAAAAACCCTATTTGTGTCTGCCTCTAGGTGATTATCAAGTTGATTTCCAAAACCTTCACCTCTTATGTAGGGATCGGGGTGAACGTCGGGTTTTCCATTGAGTAAAGCATTTTTGAACACTAGAGTCCATTATGAATCAATCCATATGATCATATATGCTTAATCCGTACAATTTTGAAAAAATCAAAATTTTGAGCCCGCCCAAAGGGGTACCCCTTTGGCCGGTCGCCAGATTTGGCCCCGTTTTCTAGCAGCCGTCACTAAAACGGCTATAACTCTCTCCAGAAGTAAGCTTTAGCCGTGATTCTTGTTGCGTTGGATTCCTAACTCAAATATCTACCCTACAAAAAGTCGAACTGGTAGAAACCCTATTTGTGTCGGCCTCTAGGTAAGTATCAAGTTAATTTCCAAAACCGTCACCTCTTATGTAGGAATCGTGGAGAACGTCGGGTTTTTCATTGAGTCTAGAATTTTTGAACACTAGAGTCCATTATGAATCAATCCATATGATCATATATGCCTAATCCGTACACTTTTTAAAAATTTAAAATTTTGAGCCCGCCCAAAGGGGTACTCCTTTGGCCGGTGGCCAGATTTGGCCCCGTTTTCTGGCAGCCGTCAGTAAAACGGCTATAACTCTCTCCAGAAGTAAGCTTTAGCTGTGATTCTTGTTGTGTTGGATTTATACCTCAAATATCTACCCTACCAAAAGTGGAACCGGTAAAAACCCTATTTGTGTCGGCCTCTAGGTGATTATCAAGTTGATTTCCAAAACCTTCACCTCTTATGTAGGGATAGGGGTGAACGTCGGGTTTTCCATTGAATAAAGCATTTTTGAACACTAGAGTCTATTATGAATCAATCCATATGATCATATATGCCTAATCCGTCCAATTTTGAAAAAATTAAATTTTTGAGCCCGCCCAAAGGGGTACCCCTTTTTCCGGTGGCCAGATTTGGCCCCGTTTTCTGGCAGCCGTCAGTAAAACGGCTATAACTCTCTCCAGAAGTAAGCTTTAGCCGTGATTCTTGTTTTGTTGGATTTCTAACTCAAATATCTACCCTACCAAAAGTAGAACCGGTAAAAACCCTATTTGTGTCGGCCTCTAGGTGATTATCAAGTTGATTTCCAAAACCTTCACCTCTTATGTATGGATCGGGGTGAACGTCGGGTTTTCCATTGAGTAAAGCATTTTTGAACACTAGAGTCCATTATGAATCAATCCATATGATCATATATGCCTAATCCGTCCAATTTTGAAAAAATCAAAATTTTGTGCCCGCCCAAAGGGGTACCCCTTTGGCCGGTCGCCAGATTTGGCCCCGTTTTCTAGCAGCCGTCAGTAAAATGGCTATAACTCTCTCCAGAAGTAAGCTTTAGCCGTGATTCTTGTTGCGTTGGATTCCTAACTCAAATATCTACCCTAAAAAAAGTCGAACTGGTAGAAACCCTATTTGTCTCGGCCTCTAGGTGAGTATCAATTTAATTTCCAAAACCGTCACCTCTTATGTAGGGATCGTGGAGAACGTCGGGTTTTTCATTGAGTCTAGAATTTTTGAACACTAGAGTCCATTATGAATCAATCCATATGATCATATATGCCTAATCCGTCAAATTTTGAAAAATTTAAATTTTTGAGCCCGCCCAAAGGGGTACCCCTTTGGCCGGTGGCCAGATTTGGCCCCGTTTTCTGGCAGCCGTCAGTAAAACGGCTATAACTAGGTCCAGAAGTAAGATTTAGCCTTGATTCTTGTTGCGTTGGATTCCTAACTCAAATATCTACCCTACAAAAAGTTATGGTAAAAATCCTATTTGTGTCGGCCTCTAGGTGAGTATCAAGTTAATTTCCAAAACCGTCACCTCTTATGTAGGGATCGTGGTGAATGTCGGGTTTTTCATTGAGTCTAGAATTTTTGAACACTAGAGTCCATTATGAATCAATCCATATGATCATATATGCCTCATCCGTACACTTTTGAAAAAATCAAAATTTTGAGCCCGCCCAAAGGGGTACCCCTTTGGCCGGTGGCCAGATTTGGCCCCGTTTTCTGGCAGCCGTCAGTAAAACGGCTATAACTCTCTCCAGAAGTAAGCTCTAGCCGTGATTCTTGTTGTGTTGAATTTCTAACTCAAATATCTACCCTAGAAAAAGTCGAACCGGTAAAAACCCTATTTGTGTCGGCCTCTAGATGATTATCAAGTTGATTTCCAAAACCTTCACCTCTTATGTAGGGATCGGGGTGAACATCGGGTTTTCCATTGAGTAAAGCATTTTTGAACACTAGAGTACATTATGAATCAATCCATATGATCATATATGCCTAATTCGTCCAATTTTGAAAAAATCAAAATTTTGAGCCCACCCAAAGGGGTACCCCTTTGGCCGGTCGCCAGATTTGGCCCCGTTTTCTAGCAGCCGTCAGTAAAACGGCTATAACTCTCTCCAGAAGTAAGCTTTAGCCGTGATTCTTGTTGCGTTGGATTCCTAACTCAAATATCTACCCTACAAAAAGTTATGGTAGAAACCCTATTTGTGTCGGCCTCTTGGTGAGTATCAAGTTAATTTCCAAAACCGTCACCTCTTATGTAGGGATCGTGGTGAATGTCCGGTTTTTCATTGAGTCTAGAATTTTTGAACACTAGAGTCCATTATGAATCAATCCATATGATCATATATGCCTAATCCGTACACTTTTGAAAAAATCAAAATTTTGAGCCCGCCCAAAGGGGTACCCCTTTGGCCGGTGGCCAGATTTGGCCCCGTTTTCTGGCAGCCGTCAGTAAAACGGCTATAACTCTTTCCAGAAGTAAGCTTTAGCCGTGATTCTTGTTGTGTTGAATTTCTAACTCAAATATCTACCCTAGAAAAAGTCGAACCAGTAAAAACCCTATTTGTATCGGCCTCTAGATGATTATCAAGTTGATTTTCAAAACCTTCACCTCTTATGTAGGGATCGGGGTGAACATCGGGTTTTCCATTGAGTAAAGCATTTTTGAACACTAGAGTCCATTATGAATCAATCCATATGATCATATATGCCTAATCCGTACACTTTTGAAAAAATCAAAATTTTGAGCCCGCCCAAAGGGGTACCCCTTTGGCCGGTGGCCAGATTTGGCCCCGTTTTCTAGCAGCCGTCAGTAAAACGGCTATAACTCTTTCCAGAAGTAAGCTTTAGCCGTGATTCTTGTTGTGTTGAATTTCTAACTCAAATATCTACCCTAGAAAAAGTCGAACCAGTAAAAACCCTATTTGTATCGGCCTCTAGATGATTATCAAGTTGATTTTCAAAACCTTCACCTCTTATGTAGGGATCGGGGTGAACATCGGGTTTTCCATTGAGTAAAGCATTTTTGAACACTAGAGTCCATTATGAATCAATCCATATGATCATATATGCCTAATTCGTCCAATTTTGAAAAAATCAAAATTTTGAGCCCACCCAAAGGGGTACCCCTTTGGCCGGTCGCCAGATTTGGCCCCGTTTTCTAGCAGCCGTCAGTAAAACGGCTATAACTCTCTCCAGAAGTAAGCTTTAACCGTGATTCTTGTTGCGTTGGATTCCTAACTCAAATATCTACCCTACAAAAAGTCGAACTGGTAGAAACCCTATTTGTGTCGGCCTCTAGGTGAGTATCAAGTTAATTTCCAAAACCGTCACCTCTTATGTAGGGATCGTGGTGAATGTCCGGTTTTTCATTGAGTCTAGAATTTTTGAACACTAGAGTCCATTATGAATCAATCCATATGATCATATATGCCTAATCCGTACACTTTTGAAAAAATCAAAATTTTGAGCCCGCCCAAAGGGGTACCGCTTTGGCCGGTGGCCAGATTTGGCCATGTTTTCTGGCAGCCGTCAGTAAAACGGCTATAACTCTTTCCAGAAGTAAGCTTTAGCCGTGATTCTTGTTGTGTTGAATTTCTAACTCAAATATCTACCCTAGAAAAAGTCGAACCAGTAAAAACCCTATTTGTATCGGCCTCTAGATGATTATCAAGTTGATTTTCAAAACCTTCACCTCTTATGTAGGGATCGGGGTGAACATCGGGTTTTCCATTGAGTAAAGCATTTTTGAACACTAGAGTCCATTATGAATCAATCTATATGATCATATATGCCTAATCCGTCCAATTTTGAAAAAATTAAATTTTTGAGCCCGCCCAAAGGGGTACCCCTTTGGCCGGTGGCCAGATTTGGCCCCGTTTTCTTGCAGCCGTCAGTAAAACGGCTATAAGTCTCTCCAGAAGTAAGCTTTAGCCGTGATTCTTGTTGTGTTGGATTTCTACCTCAAATATCTACCCTACCAAAAGTGGAACCGGTAAAAACGCTATTTGTGTCGGCCTCTAGGTGATTATCAAGTTGATTTCCAAAACCTTCACCTCTTATGTATGGATCGGGGTGAACGTCGGGTTTTCCATTGAGTAAAGCATTTTTGAACACTATAGTCCATTATGAATCAATCCATATGATCATATATGCCTAATCCGTACACTTTTGAAAAAATCAAAATTTTGAGCCCGCCTAAAGGGGTACCTCTTTGGCCGGTCGCTAGATTTGGCCCCATTTTCTGGCAGCCATCAGTAAAACGGCTATAACTCTCTCCAGAAGTAAGCTTTAGCCGTGATTCTTGTTGTGTTGGATTTCTAACTCAAATATCTTCCCTAGAAAAAGTCGAACCGGTAAAAAACCTATTTGTGTCGGCCTCTAGATGATTATCAAGTTGATTTCCAAAACCTTCACCTCTTTTGTAGGGATCGTGGAGAACATCGGGTTTTTCATTGAGTCTAGAATTTTTGAACACTAGAGTCCATTATGAATCAATTCATATGATCATATATGCCTAATCCGTACACTTTTGAAAAAATTAAAATTTTGAGCCTGCCCAAAGGGGTACTCCTTTGGCCGGTGGCCAGATTTGGCCCCGTTTTCTGGCAGCCGTCAGTAAAACGGCTATAACTCTCTCCAGAAGTAAGCTTTAGCCGTGATTCTTGTTGTGTTGGATTTCTACCTCAAATATCTACCCTACCAAAAGTGGAACCGGTAAAAACCCTATTTTTGTCGGCCTCTAGGTGATTATCAAGGTGATTTCCAAAACCTTCACCTCTTATGTAGGGATCGGGGTGAACGTCGGGTTTTCCATTGAGTATAGCATTTTTGAACACTAGAGTCCATTATGAATCAATCCATATGATCATATATGCCTAATCCGTACACTTTTGAAAAAATCAAAATTTTGAGCCCGCCCAAAGGGGTACCGCTTTGGCCGGTGGCCAGATTTGGCCATGTTTTCTGGCAGCCGTCAGTAAAACGGCTATAACTCTTTCCAGAAGTAAGCTTTAGCCGTGATTCTTGTTGTGTTGAATTTCTAACTCAAATATCTACCCTAGAAAAAGTCGAACCAGTAAAAACCCTATTTGTATCGGCCTCTAGATGATTATCAAGTTGATTTTCAAAACCTTCACCTCTTATGTAGGGATCGGGGTGAACATCGGGTTTTCCATTGAGTAAAGCATTTTTGAACACTAGAGTCCATTATGAATCAATCTATATGATCATATATGCCTAATCCGTCCAATTTTGAAAAAATTAAATTTTTGAGCCCGCCCAAAGGGGTACCCCTTTGGCCGGTGGCCAGATTTGGCCCCGTTTTCTTGCAGCCGTCAGTAAAACGGCTATAAGTCTCTCCAGAAGTAAGCTTTAGCCGTGATTCTTGTTGTGTTGGATTTCTACCTCAAATATCTACCCTACCAAAAGTGGAACCGGTAAAAACGCTATTTGTGTCGGCCTCTAGGTGATTATCAAGTTGATTTCCAAAACCTTCACCTCTTATGTATGGATCGGGGTGAACGTCGGGTTTTCCATTGAGTAAAGCATTTTTGAACACTATAGTCCATTATGAATCAATCCATATGATCATATATGCCTAATCCGTACACTTTTGAAAAAATCAAAATTTTGAGCCCGCCTAAAGGGGTACCTCTTTGGCCGGTCGCTAGATTTGGCCCCATTTTCTGGCAGCCATCAGTAAAACGGCTATAACTCTCTCCAGAAGTAAGCTTTAGCCGTGATTCTTGTTGTGTTGGATTTCTAACTCAAATATCTTCCCTAGAAAAAGTCGAACCGGTAAAAAACCTATTTGTGTCGGCCTCTAGATGATTATCAAGTTGATTTCCAAAACCTTCACCTCTTTTGTAGGGATCGTGGAGAACATCGGGTTTTTCATTGAGTCTAGAATTTTTGAACACTAGAGTCCATTATGAATCAATTCATATGATCATATATGCCTAATCCGTACACTTTTGAAAAAATTAAAATTTTGAGCCTGCCCAAAGGGGTACTCCTTTGGCCGGTGGCCAGATTTGGCCCCGTTTTCTGGCAGCCGTCAGTAAAACGGCTATAACTCTCTCCAGAAGTAAGCTTTAGCCGTGATTCTTGTTGTGTTGGATTTCTACCTCAAATATCTACCCTACCAAAAGTGGAACCGGTAAAAACCCTATTTTTGTCGGCCTCTAGGTGATTATCAAGTTGATTTCCAAAACCTTCACCTCTTATGTAGGGATCGGGGTGAACGTCGGGTTTTCCATTGAGTATAACATTTTTGAACACTAGAGTCCATTATGAATCAATCCATATGATCATATATGCCTAATCCGTCAAATTTTGAAAAAATTAAATTTTTGAGCCCGCCCAAAGGGGTACCCCTTTGGCCGGTGGCCAGATTTGGCCCCGTTTTCTTGCAGCCGTCAGTAAAACGGCTATAAGTCTCTCCAGAAGTAAGCTTTAGCCGTGATTCTTGTTGTGTTGGATTTCTACCTCAAATATCTACCCTACCAAAAGTGGAACCGGTAAAAACGCTATTTGTGTCGGCCTCTAGGTGATTATCAAGTTGATTTCCAAAACCTTCACCTCTTATGTAGGGATCGGGGTGAACGTCGGGTTTTCCATTGAGTAAAGCATTTTTTAACACTAGAGTCCATTATGAATCAATCCATATGATCATATATGCCTAATCCGTCCAATTTTGAAAAAACTAAATTTTTGAGCCCGCCCAAAGGGGTACCCGTTTTCTAGCAGCAGTCAGTAAAACGGCTATAACTCTCTCTCCAGAAGTAAGCTTTAGCCGTGATTCTTGTTGCGTTGGATTCCTAACTCAAATATCTACCCTACAAAAAGTCAAACCGGTAGAAACCCTATTTGTGTCGGCCTCTAGGTGATTATCAAGTTGATTTCCAAAACCGTCATCTCTTATGTAGGGATCGGGGTGAACGTTGGGTTTTCTATTGAGTGAAGCATTTTTGAACACTAGAGTCTATTATGAATCAATCCATATGATCATATATGTCTAATCCGTCCAATTTTGAAAAAAGCAAATTTTTGAGCCCTACCAAAGGGGTACCCCTTTGGCCAGTGGCCAGATTTGGCCCCGTTTTCTGGCAGCCATCAGTAAAACGGCTATAACTCTCTCCAAAATTAAGATTTAGCCTTTATTCTTATTGTGTTAGATTCCTAACTCAAATATCTAACCTACAAAAAGTCGAACCGGTAGAAACCCAATTTGTGTCGGCCTCTAGGTGATTATCAAGTTAATTTCCAAAACCGTCACCTCTTATGTAGGGAATGTGGAGAACGTCGGGTTTTTCATTGAGTCTAGCATTTTTGAACTCTAGAGTCCATTATGAATCAATCAATATGATCATATATGCCTAATCTGTACACTTTTGAAAAAATCAAAATTTTGAGCCCGCCCAAAGGGTTACCCCTTTGGCCGGTGGCCAGATTTGGCCCCGTTTTCTGGCAGCTGTCAGTAAAACGGCTACAACTCTCTCTAAAAGTAAGATTTAGCCTAGATACTTGTTGCGTTGGATTCCTAACTCAAATATCTACCATACAAAAATTTGAACCGGAAGGCACCCTATTAGTGTCGACCTCTAGGTGATTATCAAGTTGATTTCCAAAACCGTCACCTCTTATGTAGGGATCGGGGAGAACGTCGGGTTTTACATTGAGTCTAGCATTTTTGAACACTAGAGTCAATTATGAATCAATCCATATGATCATATATGCCTAATCCGTCCACTTTTGAAAAAATCAAATTTTTGAGCCGGCCCAAAGGGGTATCTCTTTGGCCGGTGGCCAGATTTGGCCCCGTTTTCAGGCATCCGTCAATAAAACGGCTATAACTCTCTGCAGAAGTAAGCTTTAGTCGTGATACTTATTTTGTTGGATTCCTAACTCAAATATCTACCCTACAAAAAGTTGAACCGGAAAGAACCCTATTTGTGTCGGCCTCTAGGTGATTATCAAGTTGATTTCAGAAACCGTCACCTCTTATGTAGGGATCAGGGAGAACGTCGGGTTTTTCATTGAGTCTAGCATTTTTGAACACTAGAGTCCATTATGAATCAATCCATATGATCATATATGCCTAATCCGTACACTTTTGAAAAAATCAAAATTTTAAGCCCGCCCAAAGGGGTACCCCTTTGGCCGGTGGCCAGATTTGGTTCCGTTTTCTGGCAGCCGTCAGTAAAACGGCTATAACTCTCTCCAGAAGTAAGCTTTAGTCTTGATTCTTGTTGCGTTGGATTCCTAACTCAAATATCTACCCTTCAAAAAGTCGAACCGGTAGAAACCCTATTTGTGTCGGTCTCTAGGTGATTATCAAGTCGATTTCCAAAACTGTCACCTCTTATGTAGGGATCGGGGAGAACGTCGGGTTTTTCATTGAGTCTAGCATTTTTGAACACTAGAGTCCATTTTGAATCAATCCATATCATCATATATGCCTAATCCGTCTACTTTTGAAAAAATCAAATATTTGAGCCCGCCCAAAGGTGTACTCTTTTGGACGGTGGCCAGATTTGGCCCAGTTTTCTGGAAGCCGTCAGTAAAACGGCTATAACTCTCTCCAGAAGTAAGCTTTAGCCGTGATTCTTGTTGCGTTGGATTCCTAACTCATATATCTACCCTACCAAGATTCGAACCGGTAAAAACACTATTTGTGTCAGCCTCTAGGTGATTATCAAGTTGATTTCCAAAACCGTCACCTCTTATGTAGGGATCAGGGTGAACGTCGGGTTTTTATTGAGTCTAGCATTTTTAAACACTAGAGTCCATTATGAATCAATCCATATGATCATATATGCCTAATCCGTCCACTTTTGAAAAAATTAAATTTTTGAGCCCGCCCAAAGGGGTACCTCTTTGACCGGTGGACAGATTTGGCCCGGTTTTCTGGTAGCCGTCAGTAAAACGGCTATAACTCTCTCCAGAAGTAAGATTTAGCCGTGATTCTTGTTGCGTTGGATTCCTAATTCATATATCTACCCTATCGAGATTCGATCCGGTAAAAACCCTATTTGTGTCGGCTACTAGGTGATTATCAAGTTGATTTCCAAAACCGTCACCTCTTATGTGGGGATCAGGGTGAACATCGGGTTTTTCAATGAGTCTAGCATTTTTGAACATCAGAGTCCATTATGAATTAATCCATATGATCATATATGCCTAATCCATCCACTTTTGAAAAAATCAAATTTTTGAGCCCGCCCAAAGGGGTACCTCTTTGGCCGATGGCCAGATTTGGCCCCGTTTTCTGGTAGCCGTCAGTAAAACGGCTATAACTCTCTCCAGAAGTAAGCTTTACCTGTGATTCTTATTGCGTTGGATTCCTAACTAAGATATCTACCCTACAAAAAGTCGAACCGGAAGGATCCCTATTTGTATCGGCGTCTAGGTGATTATCAAGTTGATTTCCAAAACCGACACCTATTATGTAGGGATCGGGGAGAACGTCGGGTTTTTCATTGAGTCTAGCATTTTCGAACACTAGAGTCCATTATGAATCAATCCATATGATCATATATGCCTAATCTGTCCACTTTTGAAAAAATCAAATTTTTGAGCCCGCCCAAAGGGGTACCCTTTTGGCCGGTGGCCAGATTTGGCCCCGTTTTCTGGCAGCCGTCAGTAAAACGGTTATAACTCTCTCCAGAAGTAAGATTTAGCCGTGATTCTTGTTGCGTTGGATTCCTAACTCAAATATCTACCCTACAAAAAGTGAAACTGGAAGGAGAGCTATTTGTGTCGGCCTCTAGGTGATTATGAAGTTCATTTCCAAAACCGTCACATCTTATGTAGGGATCGGGGAGAACGTCGGGTTTTCATTGAGTCTAGCATTTTTGAACACTAGAGTCCATTATGAATCAATCCATATGATCATATATGTCTAATCCGTCCACTTTTGAAAAAATCAAATTTTTGAGTCCGCCCAAAGGGGTACCCTTTTGGCCGGTGGCCAGATTTGGCCCCGTTTTCTGGCAGCCGTCAGTAAAACGGTTATAACTCTCTCCAGAAGTAAGATTTAGCCGTGATTCTTGTTGCGTTGGATTCCTAACCCAAATATCTACTCTACAAAATTCAAACCGGAAGGAACCCTATCTGTGTCGGCCTCTAGGTGATTATCAAGTTGATTTCAAAAAACCGTCACCTCTTATATAGGGATCGGGGAGAACGTCGGGTTTTCATTGAGTCTAGCATTTTTGAACACTAGAGTCCATTATGAATCAATCCATATGATCAGATATGCCTAATCCAGCCACTTTTGAAAAAATCAAATTTTTGAGCCCGCCCAAAGGTGTACCCTTTTGG
This sequence comes from Perilla frutescens, assembly GCA_026008535.1. Taxonomy (NCBI): domain Eukaryota; kingdom Viridiplantae; phylum Streptophyta; class Magnoliopsida; order Lamiales; family Lamiaceae; genus Perilla; species Perilla frutescens. Next base: position 217,044 of record BRKX01000020.1, on the reverse strand, counting down.
CCGGTGGCCAGATTTGGCCCCGTTTTCTGGCAGCCTTCAGTAAAACGGCTATAACTCTCTCCAGAAGTACGCTTTAGCCGTGATTCTTGTTGTGTTGGATTTCTAACTCAAGTATCTACTCTACCAAAAGTCGAACCGGTAGAAACCCTACTTGTGTCAGCCTCTAGGTGATTATCAAGTTGATTTCCAAAATCGACACCTCTTATGTAGGGATCGGGGAGAACGTCAGGTTTTTCATTGAGTCTAGCATTTTCGAACACTAGAGTCCTTTATGAATCAATCCATATGATCATATATACCTAATCCATCCACTTCTGAAAAAATCAAATTTTTAAACCCGCCCAAAGGGGTACCCCTTTGGCCGGTGGCCAGATTTGGCCCCGTTTTCTGGAAGCCGTCAGTAAAACGGCTATAATTCTTGTTGCGTTGGATTCCTAACTCAAATATCTACCCTACAAAAAGTTAAACCGGAAGGAACCCTATTTGTGTCGGCCTCTAGATGATTATCAAGTTGATTTCCAAAACCGTCACCTCTTATGTAGCGATCGGGGAGAACGTCAGGTTTTTCATTGAGTCTAGCATTTTTGAACACTAGAGTCCATTATGAATCAATCCATATGATCATATATGTCTAATCCGTCCACTTTTGAAAAAATCAAATATTTGAGCCCACCCAAAGGGGTACCCCTTTGGCCGGTTGCAAGATTTGGCCCCATTTTCTGGCAGCCGTCAGTAAAACGGCTATAACTCTCTCCAGAAGTAAGCTTTACCCGTGATTCTTGTTGCGTTGAATTCCTAACTCAAATATCTACCCTACAAAAAGTCGAAGTGGAAGGAACCCTATTTGTGTCGGCCTCTAGGTGATTATCAAGTTCATTTCCAAAACCGTCACCCCTTATGTAGGGATCGGGGAGAACGTCGGGTTTTTCATTGAGTCCAGCATTTTTTAACACTAGAGTCCATTATGAATCAATCCATATGATCATATATGCCTAATCCATCCACTTTTGAAAAAATCAAATTTTTGAGCCCGCCCAAAGGGGTACCCTTTGGCCGGTGGTCAGATTTGGCCCCGTTTTCTGGCAGCCGTCAGTAAAACGGCTATAACTCTCTCCAGAAGTAAGATTTAGCCGTGATTCTTGTTGCGTTGGATTCCTAACTCAAATATCAACCCTACCAAAAGTCGAACCAGAAGGAACCCTATTTGTGTCAGCCTCTAGGTGATTATCAAGTTGATTTCCAAAACCGTCACCTCTTATGTAGGGATCGGGGAGAACGTCGGGTTTTTCATTGAGTCTAGCATTTTTCAACACTAGAGTACATTATGAATCAATCCATATGATCATATATATCTAATCCGTCCACTTTTGAAAAAATCAAATATTTGAGCCCACCTAAAGGGGTACACTTTTGGCCGGTGGCCAGATTTGGCCCCGTTTTCTGGAAGCGGTCAGTAAAACGGCTATAACTCTCTCCAGAAGTACGCTTTAGCCGTGATTCTTGTTGTGCTGGATTCTTAACTCAAATATCTACCCTACCAAAAGTCGAACCGGTTGAAACCCTATTTGTGTCGGCCTCTAGGTGATTATCAAGTTGATTTCAAAAACCGTCACCTCTTATGTAGGGATCGGGGTGAACGTCGGGTGTTTCATTGAGTCTAGTATTTTTGAACACTAGAGTCCATTATGAATCAATCCATATGATCATATATATCTAATCCGTCCACTTTTGAAAAAATCAAATACTTGAGCCCACCCAAAGGGGTATCCTTTTGGCCGGTGGCCAGATTTGGCCTCGTTTTCTAGCAGCCGTCAGTAAAACGGCTATAACTCTCTCCAGAAGTAAGATTTAGCCGTGATTCTTGTTGCGTTGGATTCCTAACTCAAATATCTACCCTACAGAAAGTCAAACCGGAAGGAACCCTATTTGTGTCGGCCTCTAGATGATTATCAAGTTGATTTCCAAAACCGTCACCTCTTATGTAGGGATCGGGGAGAACGTCGGGTTTTTTCATTGAGTCTAGCATTTTTGAACACTAGAGTCCATTATGAATCAATCCATATGATCATATATGTCTAATCCGTCCACTTTTGAAAAAATCAAATATTTGAGCCCACCCAAAGGGATACCCCTTTGGCCGGTTGCAAGATTTGGCCCCATTTTCTGGCAGCCGTCAGTAAAACGGCTATAACTCTCTCCAGAAGTAAGCTTTACCTGTGATTCTTGTTGCGTTGGATTTCTAAGTGAAATATCTACCCTACAAAAAGTCGAAGTCGAAGGAACCCTATTTGTGTCGGCCTCTAGGTGATTATCAAGTTCATTTCCAAAATCGTCACCTCTTATGTAGGGATCGGGGAGAACGTCGGGTTTTTCATTGAGTCTAGCATTTTTGAACACTAGAGTCCATTATGAATCAATCCATATGATCATATATGCCTAATCCATCCACTTTTGAAAAAATCAAATTTTTGAGCCCGCCCAAAGGGGTACCCTTTTGGCCGGTGGCCAGATTTGGCTCCGTTTTCTGGTAGCCGTCAGTAAAACGGCTATAACTCTCTCCAGAAGTAAGATTTAGCCGTGATTCTTGTTGCGTTGGATTCCTAACTCAAATATCTACCCTACCAAAAGTCGAACCAGAAGGAACCCTATTTGTGTCGGCCTCTAGATGATTATCAAGTTGATTTCCAAAACCGTCACCTCTTATGTAGGGATCGGGGAGAACGTCGGGTTTTTCATTGAGTCTAGCATTTTTGAACACTAGAGTCCATTATGAATCAATCCATATGATCATATATGTCTAATCCGTCCACTTTTGAAAAAATCAAATATTTGAGCCCACCCAAAGGGGTACCCCTTTGGCCGGTGGCCAGATTTGGCCAAGATTCGAACCGGTAAAAAACCTATTTGTGTCGGCCTCTAGGTGATTATCAAGTTGATTTCCAAAACCGTCACCTCTTATGTAGGGATCGGGGAGAATGTCGTGTTTTTCATTGAGTTTAGCATTTTTGAACACTAGAGTCCATTATGAATCAATCCATATGATTATATATGTCTAATCCGTCCACTTTTGAAAAAATCAAATATTTGAGCCCACCCAAAGGGGTACCCTTTTGGCCGGTGGCCAGATTTGGCCTCGTTTTCTAGCAGCCGTCAGTAAAACGGCTATAACTCTCTCTAGAAGTAAGCTTTACCCGTGATTCTTGTTGCATTGGATTCCTAACTCAAATATCTACCCTACAAAAAGTCGAACCAGAAGGAACCCTATTTGTCTCGGCCTCTAGGTGATTATCAAATTGATTTCCAAAACCGTCACCTCTTATGTAGGGATCGGAGAGAACGTCGGGTTTTTCATTGAGTCTAGTATTTTTGAATACTAGGGTCCATTACGAATCAATACATATAATCATATATGTCAAATCCATCCACTTTTGAAAAAATCAAATTTTTGAGCCCGCCCAAAGGGGTTCCCCTTTTGCCGGTGGCCAGATATGGCCCCGTTTTCTGGCAGCCGTCAGTAAAGCGGCTATAACACTCTTGAGAAGTAAGCTTTACCCGTGATTCTTATTGCGTTGGATTCCTAACTCAAATATCTACCCTTCAAAAGTCAAACCGGAAGGAACCCTATTTGTGTCGGCCTCTAGGTGATTATCAAGTTGATTTCTAAAACCGTCACCTCTTATGTAGGGATCGGGGAGAACGTCGGGTTTTTCATAGAGTCTAGCATTTTTGAACACTAGAGTCCATTATGAATCAATCCATATGATCATATATGCTTAATCCGTCCTATTTTTAAAAAATCAAATTTTTGAGCCCGCCCAAAGGAGTACCCCTTTGGCCGGTGGCCAGATTTGACCCCGTTTTCTGGCAGCCGTCAGTAAAACGGCAATAACTCTTTCCAGAAGTTAGCTTTAGCCGTGATTCTTGTTGCGTTGGATTCCTAACTCATATATCTACCCTATCGAGATTCGATCCGGTAAAAACCCTATTTGTGTCGGCTACTAGGTGATTATCAAGTTGATTTCCAAAACCGTCACCTCTTATGTGGGGATCAGGGTGAACATCGGGTTTTTCAATGAGTCTACCATTTTTGAACATCAGAGTCCATTATGAATTAATCCATATGATCATATATATCTAATCCGTCCACTTTTGAAAAAATCAAATATTTGAGCCCACCTAAATGGGTACACTTTTGGCCGGTGGCCAGATTTGGCCCCGTTTTCTGGAAGCGGTCAGTAAAACGGCTATAACTCTCTCCAGAAGTACGCTTTAGCCGTGATTCTTGTTGTGCTGGATTCTTAACTCAAATATCTACTCTACCAAAAGTCGAACCGGTTGAAACCCTATTTGTGTCGGCCTCTAGGTGATTATCAAGTTGATTTCGAAAACCGTCACCTCTTATGTAGGGATCGGGGTGAACGTCGGGTGTTTCATTGAGTCTAGTATTTTTGAACACTAGAGTCCATTATGAATCAATCCATATGATCATATATATCTAATCCGTCCACTTTTGAAAAAATCAAATACTTGAGCCCACCCAAAGAGGTATCCTTTTGGCCGGTGGCCAGATTTGGCCTCGTTTTCTAGCAGCCGTCAGTAAAACGGCTATAACTCTCTTCAGAAGTAAGATTTAGCCGTGATTCTTGTTGCGTTGGATTCCTAACTCAAATATCTACCCTACAGAAAGTCAAACCGGAAGGAACCCTATTTGTGTCGGCCTCTAGATGATTATCAAGTTGATTTCCAAAACCGTCACCTCTTATGTAGGGATCGGGGAGAACGTCGGGTTTTTCATTGAGTCTAGCATTTTTCAACACTAGAGTACATTATGAATCAATCTATATGATCATATATATCTAATCCGTCCACTTTTGAAAAAATCAAATATTTGAGCCCACCTAAAGGGGTACACTTTTGGCCGGTGGCCAGATTTGGCCCCGTTTTCTGGAAGCGGTCAGTAAAACGGCTATAACTCTCTCCAGAAGTACGCTTTAGCCGTGATTCTTGTTGTGCTGGATTCTTAACTCAAATATCTACCCTACCAAAAGTCGAACCGGTTGAAACCCTATTTGTGTCGGCCTCTAGGTGATTATCAAGTTGATTTCAAAAACCGTCACCTCTTATGTAGGGATCGGGGTGAACGTCGGGTGTTTCATTGAGTCTAGTATTTTTGAACACTAGAGTCCATTATGAATCAATCCATATGATCATATATATCTAATCCATCCACTTTTGAAAAAATCAAATACTTGAGCCCACCCAAAGGGGTATCCTTTTGGCCGGTGGCCAGATTTGGCCTCGTTTTCTAGCAGCCGTCAGTAAAACGGCTATAACTCTCTCCAGAAGTAAGATTTAGCCGTGATTCTTGTTGTGTTGGATTCCTAACTCAAATATCTACCCTACAGAAAGTCAAACCGGAAGGAACCCTATTTGTGTCGGCCTCTAGATGATTATCAAGTTGATTTCCAAAACCGTCACCTCTTATGTAGGGATCGGGGAGAACGTCGGGTTTTTCATTGAGTCTAGCATTTTTCAACACTAGAGTACATTATGAATCAATCCATATGATCATATATATCTAATCCGTCCACTTTTGAAAAAATCAAATATTTGAGCCCACCTAAAGGGGTACACTTTTGGCCGGTGGCCAGATTTGGCCCCGTTTTCTGGAAGCGGTCAGTAAAACGGCTATAACTCTCTCTAGAAGTACGCTTTAGCCGTGATTCTTGTTGTGCTGGATTCTTAACTCAAATATCTACCCTACAAAAAGTCGAACCGGTTGAAACCCTATTTGTGTCGGCCTCTAAGTGATTATCAAGTTGATTTCAAAAACCGTCACCTCTTATGTAGGGATCGGGGTGAACGTCGGGTGTTTCATTGAGTCTAGTATTTTTGAACACTAGAGTCCATTATGAATCAATCCATATGATCATATATATCTAATCCGTCCACTTTTGAAAAAATCAAATACTTGAGCCCACCCAAAGGGGTATCCTTTTGGCCGGTGGCCAGATTTGGCCTCGTTTTCTAGCAGCCGTCAGTAAAACGGCTATAACTCTCTCCAGAAGTAAGATTTAGCCGTGATTCTTGTTGCGTTGGATTCCTAACTCAAATATCTACCCTACAGAAAGTCAAACCGGAAGGAACCCTATTTGCGTCGGCCTCTAGATGATTATCAAGTTGATTTCCAAAACCGTCACCTCTTATGTAGGGATCGGGGAGAACGTCGGGTTTTTTCATTGAGTCTAGCATTTTTGAACACTAGAGTCCATTATGAATCAATCCATATGATCATATATGTCTAATCCGTCCACTTTTGAAAAAATCAAATATTTGAGCCCACCCAAAGGGATACCCCTTTGGCCGGTTGCAAGATTTGGCCCCATTTTCTGGCAGCCGTCAGTAAAACGGCTATAACTCTCTCCAGAAGTAAGCTTTACCCGTGATTCTTGTTTCGTTGGATTTCTAAGTCAAATATCTACCCTAGTGTTCAAAAATACTACACTCAATGAAAAACCCGACGTTCACTCCGATCCCTACATAAGAGGTGACGATTTTGGAAATCAACTTGATAATCACCTAGAGGCCGACACAAATAGGGTTCTACCGGTTCGACTTTTGGTAGGGAAGATATTTAAGTTAGGAATCCAACGCAACAAGAATCACGGCTAAAACTTACTTCTGGAGAGAGTTATAGTCGTTTTACTGACGGCTGCCGGAAAACGGGGCCAAATCTGGCCACCGGCCAAAGGGGTACCCCTTTGGGCGGGTTCAAAAATTTGATTTTTTCAAAAGTGGACGGATTAGGCATATATGATCATATGGATTGATTCATAATGGACTGTAGTGTTCAAAAATGCTAGACTCAATGAAAAACCCGACGTTCTCCCCGATCCCTACATAAGAGGTGACGGTTTTGGAAACCAATTTGATAATCACCTCAAGGCCGACACAAATAGGGTTCCTTCCGGTTCAACTTTTTCTAGGGTAGATATTTGAGTTAGGAATCCAACACAATAAGAATCACAGGTAAAGCTTACTTCTGGAGAGAGTTATAGCCGTTTTACTGTCGGCTGCCAGAAAACGAAGCCAAATCTGGCCACCGGCCAAAAGGGTACACCTTTGGACGGGCTCAAAAGTTGGATTTTTTCAAAAGTGGACAGATTAGGCATATATGATCATATGGATTGATTCATAATGGACTCTAGTGTTCAAAAATGCTAGACTCAATGAAAAACACGACGTTCTCCCCGATCCCTACATAAGAGGTGACGGTTTTGGAAACCAATTTGATAATCACCTCAAGGCCGACACAAATAGGGTTCCTTCCAGTTCGACTTTTTGTAGGGTAGATATTTGATTTAGGAATCCAACACAACAAGAATCACAGGTAAAACTTACTTCTGGAGAGAGTTATAGCCGTTTTACTGACGGCTGCCAGAAAACGGGGCCAAATCTGGCCACCGGCCAAAGGGGTAGTCCTTTGGGCGGGTTCAAAAATATTATTTTTTCAAAATTGGACGGATTAGGCATATATGATCATATGGATTGATTCATAATGGACTATAGTGTTCAAAAATGCTAGACTCAATGAAAAACACGACGTTCTCCCCGATCCCTACATAAGAGGTGACGGTTTTGGAAACCAATTTGATAATCACCTCAAGGCCGACACAAATAGGGTTCCTTCCAGTTCGACTTTTTGTAGGGTAGATATTTGATTTAGGAATCCAACACAACAAGAATCACAGGTAAAGCTTACTTCTGGAGAGAGTTATAGCCGTTTTACTGACGGCTGCCAGAAAACGGGGCCAAATCTGGCCACCGGCCAAAGGGGTACTCCTTTGGGCGGGTTCAAAAATATTATTTTTTCAAAATTGGACGGATTAGGCATATATGATCATATTGATTGATTCATAATGGACTATAGTGTTCAAAAATGCTAGACTCAATGAAAAACACGACGTTCTCCCCGATCCCTACATAAGAGGTGACGGTTTTGGAAACCAATTTGATAATCACCTCAAGGCCGACACAAATAGGGTTCCTTCCAGTTCGACTTTTTGTAGGGTAGATATTTGATTTAGGAATCCAACACAACAAGAATCACAGGTAAAGCTTACTTCTGGAGAGAATTATAGTCGTTTTACTGACGGCTGCCAGAAAACGGGGCCAAATCTGGCCACCGGCCAAAGGGGTACTCCTTTGGGCGGGTTCAAAAATATTATTTTTTCAAAATTGGACGGATTAGGCATATATGATCATATGGATTGATTCATAATGGACTATAGTGTTTAAAAATGCTAGACTCAATGAAAAACCCGACGTTCTCCCCGATCCCTACAAAAGAGGTGACGGTTTTGGAAATCAACTTGATAATCACCTCGAGGCCGACACAAATAGGGTTCTTTCCGGTTCGACTTTTTAAAGGGTAGATATTTGAGTTAGAAATCCAACATAACAAGAATCACAGGTAAAGCTTGCGTCTGGAGAGAGTTATAGTCGTTTTACTGACGGCTGCCAGAAAACGGGGCCAAATCTGGCCACCGGCCAAAGGGGTACCCCTTTGGGCAGGCTCAAAAATTTGATTTTTTCGAAAGTGCACGGATTTGGTAAGTATGATCATATGTATTGATTCATAATGGACTCTAGTGTTCAAAAATGCTAGATTCAGTGAAAAACCCGACGTTCTCCCCGATCCCTACATAAGAGGTGACGGTTTTGGAAATGAACTTGATAATCACCTAGAGGCCGACACAAATAGGGTTCTTTCCGGTTCGACTTTTTAAAGGGTAGATATTTGAGTTAGGAATCCAACGCAACAAGAATCACGGCTAAAGCTTACGTCTGGAGAGAGTTATAGCCGTTTTACTGACGGCTGCCAGAAAACGGGGCCAATTCTGGCCACCGGCCAAAGGTGTAGCCCTTTGGGCGGGTTCAAAAATTTGATTTTTTCAAAAGTGGATGGATTAGGCATATATGATCATATGGATTGATTCATAATGGACTGTAGTGTTCAAAAATGCTAGACTCAATGAAAAACCCGACATTCTCCCCGATCCCTACATAAGAGGTGACGGCTTTGGAAACCAATTTGATAATCACCTCAAGGCCGACACAAATAGGGTTCCTTCCAGTTCGACTTTTTGTAGGGTAGATATTTGATTTAGGAATCCAACACAACAAGAATCACAGGTAAAGCTTACTTCTGGAGAGAGTTATAGCCGTTTTACTGACGGCTGCCAGAAAACGGGGCCAAATCTGGCCACCGGCCAAAGGGGTACTCCTTTGGGCGGGTTCAAAAATATTATTTTTTCAAAATTGGACGGATTAGGCATATATGATCATATTGATTGATTCATAATGGACTATAGTGTTCAAAAATGCTAGACTCAATGAAAAACACGACGTTCTCCCCGATCCCTACATAAGAGGTGACGGTTTTGGAAACCAATTTGATAATCACCTCAAGGCCGACACAAATAGGGTTCCGTCCAGTTCGACTTTTTGTAGGGTAGATATTTGATTTAGGAATCCAACACAACAAGAATCACAGGTAAAGCTTACTTCTGGAGAGAATTATAGTCGTTTTACTGACGGCTGCCAGAAAACGGGGCCAAATCTGGCCACCGGCCAAAGGGGTACTCCTTTGGGCGGGTTCAAAAATATTATTTTTTCAAAATTGGACGGATTAGGCATATATGATCATATGGATTGATTCATAATGGACTATAGTGTTTAAAAATGCTAGACTCAATGAAAAACCCGACGTTCTCCCCGATCCCTACAAAAGAGGTGACGGTTTTGGAAATCAACTTGATAATCACCTCGAGGCCGACACAAATAGGGTTCTTTCCGGTTCGACTTTTTAAAGGGTAGATATTTGAGTTAGAAATCCAACGTAACAAGAATCACAGGTAAAGCTTGCGTCTGGAGAGAGTTATAGTCATTTTACTGACGGCTGCCAGAAAACGGGGCCAAATCTGGCCACCGGCCAAAGGGGTACCCCTTTGGGCAGGCTCAAAAATTTGATTTTTTCGAAAGTGCACGGATTTGGTAAGTATGATCATATGTATTGATTCATAATGGACTCTAGTGTTCAAAAATGCTAGATTCAGTGAAAAACCCGACGTTCTCCCCGATCCCTACATAAGAGGTGACGGTTTTGGAAATGAACTTGATAATCACCTAGAGGCCGACACAAATAGGGTTCTTTCCGGTTCGACTTTTTAAAGGGTAGATATTTGAGTTAGGAATCCAACGCAACAAGAATCACGGCTAAAGCTTACGTCTGGAGAGAGTTATAGCCGTTTTACTGACGGCTGCCAGAAAACGGGGCCAATTCTGGCCACCGGCCAAAGGTGTACCCCTTTGGGCGGGTTCAAAAATTTGATTTTTTCAAAAGTGGATGGATTAGGCATATATGATCATATGGATTGATTCATAATGGACTGTAGTGTTCAAAAATGCTAGACTCAATGAAAAACCCGACATTCTCCCCGATCCCTACATAAGAGGTGACGGCTTTGGAAACCAATTTGATAATCACCTCAAGGCCGACACAAATAGGGTTCCTTCCAGTTCGACTTTTTGTAGGGTAGATATTTGATTTAGGAATCCAACACAACAAGAATCACAGGTAAAGCTTACTTCTGGAGAGAGTTATAGCCGTTTTACTGACGGCTGCCAGAAAACGGGGCCAAATCTGGCCACCGGCCAAAGGGGTACTCCTTTGGGCGGGTTCAAAAATATTATTTTTTCAAAATTGGACGGATTAGGCATATATGATCATATGGATTGATTCATAATGGACTATAGTGTTTAAAAATGCTAGACTCAATGAAAAACCCGACGTTCTCCACGATCCCTACAAAAGAGGTGACGGTTTTGGAAATCAACTTGATAATCACCTCGAGGCCGACACAAATAGGGTTCTTTCCGGTTCGACTTTTTAAAGGGTAGATATTTGAGTTAGAAATCCAACGTAACAAGAATCACAGGTAAAGCTTGCGTCTGGAGAGAGTTATAGTCGTTTTACTGACGGCTGCCAGAAAACGGGGCCAAATCTGGCCACCGGCCAAAGGGGTACCCCTTTGGGCAGGCTCAAAAATTTGATTTTTTCGAAAGTGCACGGATTTGGTAAGTATGATCATATGTATTGATTCATAATGGACTCTAGTGTTCAAAAATGCTAGATTCAGTGAAAAACCCGACTTTCTCCCCGATCCCTACATAAGAGGTGACGGTTTTGGAAATGAACTTGATAATCACCTAGAGGCCGACACAAATAGGGTTTCTGTCGGTTCCACTTTTGGTAGGGTAGATATTTGAGTTAGGAATCCAACGCAACAAGAATCACGGCTAAAGCTTACGTCTGGAGAGAGTTATAGCCGTTTTACTGACGGCTGCCAGAAAACGGGGCCAATTCTGGCCACCGGCCAAAGGTGTACCCCTTTGGACGGGCTCAAAAATTTGATTTTTTCAAAAGTGGACGGATTAGGCATATATGATCATATGGATTGATTCATAATGGACTCTAGTGTTCAAAAATGCTAGACTCAATGAAAAACCCGACGTTCTCCCCGATCCCTAAATAAGAGGTGACGGCTTTGGAAACCAATTTGATAATCACCTCAAGGCCGACACAAATAGGGTTCCTTCCAGTTCAACTTTTTGTAGGGTAGATATTTGAGTTAGGAATCCAACGCAACAAGAATCACAGGTAAAGCTTACTTCTGGAGAGAGTTATAGCCGTTTTACTGACGGCTGCCAGAAAACGGGGCCAAATCTGGCCACCGGCCAAAGAGGTACCCCTTTGGACGGGCTCAAAAATTTGGTTTTTTCAAAAGTGGACGGATTAGGCATATATGATCATATGGATTGATTTATAATGGACTGTAGTGTTCAAAAATGCTAGACTCAATGAAAAACCCGACGTTCTCCCCGATCCCTACATAAGAGGTGACGGCTTTGGAAACTAATTTGATAATCACCTCAAGGCCGACACAAATAGGGTTCCTTCCGGTTCAACTTTTTGTAGGGTAGATATTTGAGTTAGGAATCCAATGCAACAAGAATCACAGGTAAAGCTTACTTCTGGAGAGAGTTATAGCCGTTTTACTGACGGCTGCCAGAAAATGGGGCCAAATCTGGCCACCGGCCAAAAGGGGTACTTCTTTGGGCAGGCTCAAAAATTTGATTTTTTCAAAAGTGCACGGATTAGGCAAGTATGATCATATGGATTGATTCATAATGGACTCTAGTGTTAAAAAATGCTAGACTAAGTGAAAAACCCGACGTTCTCCCCGATCCCTATATAAGTGGTGACGGTTTTGGAAATCAACTTGATAATCACCTAGAGGACGACACAAATAGGGTTTCTGCCGGTTCCACTTTTGGTAGGGTAGATATTCGAGTTAGGAATCCAACGCAACAAGAATCACGGCTAAAGCTTACTTCTGGAGAGAGTTATAGCCATTTTACTGACGGCTGCCAGAAAACGGGGCCAAATCTGGCCTCCGGCCAAAGGCGTACCCCTTTGGGCGGGCTCAAAAATTTGATTTTTTCAAAAGTGGACGGATTAGGCAAGTATGATCATATGGATTGATTCATAATGGACTATAGTGTTCAGAAATGCTAGACTCAGTGAAAAATCCGACATTCTCCCCGATCCCTACATAAGTGGTGACGGTTTTGGAAATCAACTTGATAATCACCTAGAGGACGACACAAATAGGGTTTCTGCCGGTTCCACTTTTGGTAGGGTAGATATTTGAGTTAGGAATCCAACGCAACAAGAATCACAGGTAAAGCTTACTTCTGGAGAGAGTTATAGCCGTTTTACTGACGGCTGCCAGAAAACGGGAACAAATCTGGCCACCGGCCAAAGGGGTACCCCTTTGGGCGGGCTCAAAAATTTGATTTTTTCAAAAGTGGACGGATTAGGCACGTATGATCATATGGATTGATTCATAATGGACTCTAGTGTTCAAAAATGCTAGACTCAGTGAAAAACCCGACGTTCTCCCCGATCTCTACATAAGAGGTGACGGTTTTGGAAATCAACTTGATAATAACCTAGAGGCCGACACAAATAGAGTTTCTATCGGTTCCACTTTTGGTAGGGTAGATATTTGGGTTAGCAATCCAACGCAACAAGAATCACGGCTAAAGCTCACTTCTGGAGAGTGTTATAGCCGTTTTACTGACGGCTGCCAGAAAACGGGGCCAAATCTGGCCACCGGCCAAAGGGGTACTCCTTTGGGCGGGTTCAAAAATATTATTTTTTCAAAATTGGACGGATTGGGCATATATGATCATATGGATTGATTCATAATGGACTGTAGTGTTCAAAAATGCTATACTCAATGAAAAACCCGACGTTCTCCCCGATCCCTACATAAGAGGTGACGGTTTTGGAAATCAACTTGATAATCATCTAGAGGCCGACACAAATAGGGTTCCTTTCGGTTCGACTTTTTATAGGGTAGATATTTGAATTAGGAATCCAACGCAACAAAAATCACAGGTAAAGCTTACTTCTGGAGAGAGTTATAGCCGTTTTACTGACGGCTGCCAGAAAACGGGGCCAAATATGGCCACCGGCCAAAGGGGTACCCCTTTGGACGGGCTCAAAAATTTGATTTTTTCAAAAGTGGACGGATTATGAATATATGATCATATGGATTGATTCATAATGGACTCTAGTGTTGAAAAATTCTAGACTTAGTGAAAAACACGACGTTCTCCCCGATCCCTACATAAGAGTTAACTCTTTTGGAAATCAACTTGATAATCACCTAGAGGCCAACACAAATAGGGTTCCTTCCGGTTCGACTTTTTGTAGGGTAGATATTTGAGTTAGGAATCCAACGCAACAAGAATCACGGGTAAGGCTTACTTCTGGAGAGAGTTATAGCCGTTTTACTGACGGCAGCCAGAAAACGGGGCCAAATCTGGCCACCGGCCAAAGGCGTACCCCTTTGGGCGGGCTCAAAAATTTGATTTTTTCAAAATTTGACGGATTAGTGCTAGCCGTTTTACTGACGGCTGCCAGAAAACGGGGCCAAATCTGGCCACCGGCCAAAGGGGTACCCCTTTGGGCAGGCTCAAAAATTTGATTTTTTCAAAAGTGCACGGATTAGGCTAGTATGATCATATGGATTGATTCATAATGGACTCTAGTGTTCAAAAATGCTAGACTCAGTGAAAAACCCGACGTTCTCCCCGATCCCTACATAAGAGGTGACGGTTTTGGAAATCAACTTGATAATTACTTAGAGGCCGAAATAAATAGGGTTTCTGTCGGTTCCACTTTTGGTAGGGTAGATATTTGAATTACGAATCCAACGCAACAAGAATCACGGGTAAGGCTTACTTCTGGAGAGAGTTATAGCCATTTTACTGACGGCAGCCAGAAAACGAGGCCAAATCTGGCCACCGGCCAAAGGGTTACCCCTTTGGGCGGGTTCAAACATTTGATTTTTTCAAAAGTGGACGGATTAGGCATATATGATCATATGGATTGACTCATAATGGACTGTAGTGTTCAAAAATGCTAGACTCAATGAAAAACCCGATGTTCTCCCCGATCCCTACATAAGAGGTGACGGTTTTGGAAATCAACTTGATAATCATCTAGAGGCCGACACAAATAGGGTTCCTTCCGGTTCGACTTTTTCTAGGGTAGATATTTGAATTAGGAATCCAACGCAACAAGAATCACGGGTAAAGCTTACTTCTGGAGAGAGTTCTAGCCGTTTTACTGACGGCTGCCAGAAAACGGGGCCAAATCTGGCCACCGGCCAAAGGGGTACCCCTTTGGGCAGGCTCAAAAATTTGATTTTTTCAAAAGTGGACGGATTAGGCATATATGATCATATGGATTGATTCATAATGGACTCTAGTGTTCAAAAATGCTAGACTCAATGGAAAACACGACGTTCTCCCCGATCCCTACATAAGAGGTGACGGTTTTGGAAATCAACTTGATAATCATCTAGAGGCCACCACAAATAAGGTTCCTTCCGGTTCGACTTTTTGTAGGGTAGATATTTGAGTTAGGAATCCAACGCAACAAGAATCACGGGTAAGGCTTACTTCTTGAGAGAGTTATAGCCGTTTTACTAACGGCTGCCAGAAAACGGGGCCAAATCTGGCCACCGGCCAAAGGCGTACCCCTTTGGGCGGGCTCAAAAATTTGATTTTTTCAAAAGTGGACGGATTAGGCAAGTATGATCATATGGATTGATTCATAATGGACTATAGTGTTCAGAAATGCTAGACTCAGTGAAAAACCTGACGTTCTCCCCGATCCCTACATAAGAGGTGACGGTTTTGGAAATCAAATTGATAATCAGCTAGAGGCTGACACAAATAGGGTTCCTTCAAGTTCGACTTTTTGTAAGGTAGATATTTGAGTTAGGAATCCAACGCAACAAGAATCATGGGTAAAGCTTACTTCTGGAGAGAGTTATAGCCGTTTTACTGACGGCTGCCAGAAAACGGGGCCAAATCTGGCCACCGGCCAAAGAGGTACCCCTTTGGGCGGGCTCAAAAATTTGATTTTTTCAAAAGTGGACAGATTAGGCATATATGATCATATGGATTGATTCATAATGGACTCTAGTGTTCAAAAATGCTAGACTCAATGGAAAACACGACGTTCTCCCCGATCCCTACATAAGAGGTGACGGTTTTGGAAATCAACTTGATAATCATCTAGAGGCCACCACAAATAAGGTTCCTTCCGGTTCGACTTTTTGTATGGTAGATATTTGAGTTAGGAATCCAACGCAACAAGAATCATGGGTAAGGCTTACTTCTGGAGAGAGTTATAGCCGTTTTACTAACGGCTGCCAGAAAACGGGGCCAAATCTGGCCACCGGCCAAAGGCGTACCCCTTTGGGCGAGCTCAAAAATTTGATTTTTTCAAAAGTGGACGGATTAGGCAAGTATGATCATATGGATTGATTCATAATGGACTATAGTGTTCAGAAATGCTAGACTCAGTGAAAAACCTGACGTTCTCCCCGATCCCTACATAAGAGGTGACGGTTTTGGAAATCAAATTGATAATCACCTAGAGGCTGACACAAATAGGTTTCCTTGAAGTTCGACTTTTTGTAAGGTAGATATTTGAGTTAGTAATCCAACGCAACAAGAATCACGGGTAAAGCTTACTTCTGGAGAAAGTTATAGCCATTTTACTGACGGCTGCCAGAAAACGGGGCCAAATCTGGCCACCGGCCAAAGAGTTACCCCTTTGGGCGGGCTCAAAAATTTGATTTTTTCGAAAGTGGATCGATTAGGCAAGTATGATCATATGGATTGATTCATAATGGACTCTAGTGTTCAAAAATGCTAGACTGAGTGAAAAACCCGACGTTCTCCCCGATCTCTACATAAGAGGTGACGGTTTTGGAAATCAACTTGATAATCACCTAGAGGCCGACACAAATAGGGTTCCTTCCGGTTCGACTTTTTCTAGGGTAGATATTTGAATTAGGAATCCAACGGAACAAGAATCACGGGTAAAGCTTACTTCTGGAGAGAGTTCTAGCCGTTTTACTGACGGCTGCCAGAAAACGGGGCCAAATCTGGCCACCGGCCAAAGGGGTACCCCTTTGGGCAGGCTCAAAAATTTGATTTTTTCAAAAGTGGACTGATTAGGCATATATGATCATTTGGATTGATTCATAATGGACACTAGTGTTCAAAAATGCTAGACTCAATGGAAAACACGACGTTCTCCCCGATCCCTACATAAGAGGTGACGGTTTTGGAAATCAACTTGATAATCATCTAGAGGCCACCACAAATAAGGTTCCTTCCGGTTCGACTTTTTGTATGGTAGATATTTGAGTTAGGAATCCAACGCAACAAGAATCACGGGTAAGGCTTACTTCTGGAGAGAGTTATAGCCGTTTTACTAACGGCTGCCAGAAAACGGGGCCAAATCTGGCCACCAGCCAAAGGCGTACCCCTTTGGGCGAGCTCAAAAATTTGATTTTTTCAAAAGTGGACGGATTAGGCAAGTATGATCATATGGATTGATTCATAATGGACTATAGTGTTCAGAAATGCTAGACTCAGTGAAAAACCTGACGTTCTCCCCGATCCCTACATAAGAGGTGACGGTTTTGGAAATCAAATTGATAATCACCTAGAGGCTGACACAAATAGGTTTCCTTGAAGTTCGACTTTTTGTAAGGTAGATATTTGAGTTAGTAATCCAACGCAACAAGAATCACGGGTAAAGCTTACTTCTGGAGAAAGTTATAGCCGTTTTACTGACGGCTGCCAGAAAACGGGGCCAAATCTGGCCACCGGCCAAAGAGTTACCCCTTTGGGCGGGCTCAAAAATTTGATTTTTAAAAGTGGACCGATTAGGCAAGTATGATCATATGGATTGATTCATAATGGACTCTAGTGTTCAAAAATGCTAGACTCAGTGAAAAACCCGACGTTCTCCCCGATCTCTACATAAGAGGTGACGGTTTTGGAAATCAACTTGATAATCACCTAGAGGCCGACACAAATAGGGTTTTTGTCGGTTCTACTTTTGGTAGGGTAGATATTTGAATTAGGAATCCAACGCAATAAGAATAACGGGTAAGGCTTACTTCTGGAGAGAGTTATTGCCGTTTTACTGACGGCAGCCAGAAAACGAGGCCAAATCTGGCCACCGGCCAAAGGGGTACCCCTTTAGGCGGGTTCAAAAATTTGATTTTTTCAAAAGTGGACGGATTAGGCATATATGATCATATGGATTGATTCATAATGGACTGTAGTATTCAAAAATGCTAGACTCAATGAAAAACCCGACGTTCTCCCCGATCCCTAAATAAGAGGTGACGGTTTTGGAAATCAACTTGATAATCATCTAGAGGCCGACACAAATAGGGTTCCTTCCGGTTCGACTTTTTCTAGGGTAGATATTTGAATTAGGAATCCAACGCAACAAGAATCACGGGTAAAGCTTACTTCTGGAGAGAGTTCTAGCCGTTTTACTGACGGCTGCCAGAAAACGGGGCCAAATCTGGCCACCGGCCAAAGGGGTACCCCTTTGGGCAGGCTCAAAAATTTGATTTTTTCAAAAGTGGACAGATTAGGCATATATGATCATATGGATTGATTCATAATGGACTCTAGTGTTCAAAAATGCTAGACTCAATGGAAAACACGACGTTCTCCCCGATCCCTACATAAGAGGTGACGGTTTTGGAAATCAACTTGATAATCATCTAGAGGCCACCACAAATAAGGTTCCTTCCGGTTCGACTTTTTGTATGGTAGATATTTGAGTTAGGAATCCAACGCAACAAGAATCACGGGTAAGGCTTACTTCTGGAGAGAGTTATAGCCGTTTTACTAACGGCTGCCAGAAAACGGGGCCAAATCTGGCCACCGGCCAAAGGCGTACCCCTTTGGGCGAGCTCAAAAATTTGATTTTTTCAAAAGTGGACGGATTAGGCAAGTATGATCATATGGATTGATTCATAATGGACTATAGTGTTCAGAAATGCTAGACTCAGTGAAAAACCTGACGTTCTCCCCGATCCCTACATAAGAGGTGACGGTTTTGGAAATCAAATTGATAATCACCTAGAGGCTGACACAAATAGGTTTCCTTGAAGTTCGACCTTTTGTAAGGTAGATATTTGAGTTAGTAATCCAACGCAACAAGAATCACGGGTAAAGCTTACTTCTGGAGAGAGTTATAGCCGTTTTACTGACGGCTGCCAGAAAACGGGGCCAAATCTGGCCACCGTCCAAAGAGTTACCCCTTTGGGCGGGCTCAAAAATTTGATTTTTTCAAAAGTGGACCGATTAGGCAAGTATGATCATATGGATTGATTCATAATGGACTCTAGTGTTCAAAAATGCTAGACTCAGTGAAAAACCCGACGTTCTCCCCGATCTCTACATAAGAGGTGACGGTTTTGGAAATCAACTTGATAATCACCTAGAGGCCGACACAAATAGGGTTTTTGCGGGTTCCACTTTTGGTAGGGTAGATATTTGAATTAGGAATCCAACGCAATAAGAATAACGGGTAAGGCTTACTTCTGGAGAGAGTTATAGCCGTTTTACTGACGGCAGCCAGAAAACGAGGCCAAATCTGGCCACCGGCCAAAGGGGTACCCCTTTGGGCGGGTTCAAAAATTTGATTTTTTCAAAAGTGGACGGATTAGGCATATATGATCATATGGATTGATTCATAATGGACTGTAGTATTCAAAAATGCTAGACTCAATGAAAAACCCAACGTTCTCCCCGATCCCTAAATAAGAGGTGACGGTTTTGGAAATCAACTTGATAATCATCTAGAGGCCGACACAAATAGGGTTCCTTCCGGTTCGACTTTTTGTAGGGTAGATATTTGAATTAGGAATCCAACGCAACAAGAATCACGAGTAAAGCTTACTTCTGGAGAGAGTTCTAGCCGTTTTACTGACGGCTGCCAGAAAACGGGGCCAAATCTGGCCACCGGCCAAAAGGGTACCTCTATGGGCAGGCTCAAAAATTTGATTTTTTCAAAAGTGGACGGATTAGGTATATATGATCATATGGATTGATTCATAATGGACTCTAGTGTTCAAAAATGCTAGACTCAATGGAAAACACGACGTTCTCCCCGATCCCTACATAAGAGGTGACGGTTTTGGAAATCAACTTGATAATCATCTAGAGGCCACCACAAATAGGGTTCCTTCCGGTTCCACTTTTGGTAGGGTAGATATTTGAATTAGGAATCCAACGCAACAAGAATCACGGGTAAGGCTTACTTCTGGAGAGAGTTATAGCCGTTTTACTGACGGCAGCCAGAAAACGAGGCCAAATCTGGCCACCGGCCAAAGGGGTACCTCTTTGGGCGGGCTCAAAAATTTTATTGTTTCAAAAGTGGACGGATTAGGCATATATGATCATATGGATTAATTCATAATGGACTGTAGTGTTCAAAAATGCTAGACTCAATGAAAAACCCGACGTTCTCCCCGATCCCTACATAAGAGGTGACGGTTTTGGAAATCAACTTCATAATCATCTAGAGGCCGACACAAATAGGGTTCCTTCCGGTTCGACTTTTTCTAGGGTAGATATTTGAATTAGGAATCCAATGCAACATGTATCACGGGTAAAGCTTACTTCTGGAGAGAGTTCTAGCCGTTTTACTGACGGCTGCCAGAAAACGGGGCCAAATCTGGCCACCGGCCAAAGGGGTACCACTTTGGGCAGGCTCAAAAATTTGATTTTTTCAAATGTGGACGGATTAGGCATATATGATCATATGGATTGATTCATAATGGACTCTAGTGTTCAAAAATGCTAGACTCAATGGAAAACACGACGTTCTCCCCGATCCCTACATAAGAGGTGACGGTTTTGGAAATCAACTTGATAATCATCTAGAGGCCTCCACAAATAGGGTTCCTTCCGGTTCGACTTTTTGTAGGGTAGATATTTGAGTTAGGAATCCAACGCAACAAGAATCACGAGTAAGGCTTACTTCTGGAGAGAGTATAGCCATTTTACTAACGGCTGCCAGAAAACGGGGCCAAATCTGGCCACCGGCCAAAGGCGTACCCCTTTGGGCGGGCTCAAAAATTTGATTTTTTCAAAAGTGGACGGATTAGGCAAGTATGATCATATGGATTGATTCATAATGGACTATAGTGTTCAGAAATGCTAGACTCAGTGAAAAACCTGACGTTCTCCCCGATCCCTACATAAGAGGTGACGGTTTTGGAAATCAACTTGATAATCACCTAGAGGCTGACACAAATAGGGTTCCTTCAAGTTCGACTTTTTGTAAGGTAGATATTTGAGTTAGGAATCCAACGCAACAAGAATCACGGGTAAAGCTTACTTCTGGAGAGAGTTATAGCCGTTTTACTGACGGCTGCCAGAAAACGGGGCCAAATCTGGCCACCGGCCAAAGAGGTACCCCTTTGGGCGGGCTCAAAAATTTGATTTTTTCAAAAGTGGACGGATTAGGCAAGTATGATCATATGGATTGATTCATAATGGACTCTAGTGTTCAAAAATGCTAGACTCAGTGAAAAACCCGACGTTCTCCCCGATCTCTACATAAGAGGTGATGGTTTTGGAAATCAACTTGATAATCACCTAGAGGCCGACACAAATAAGGTTTTTGCCGGTTCCACTTTTGGTAGGGTAGATATTTGAATTAGGAATCCAACGCAATAAGAATCACGGGTAAGGCTTACTTCTGGAGAGAGTTATAGCCGTTTTACTGACGGCAGCCAGAAAATGAGGCCAAATCTGGCCACCGGCCAAAGGGGTACCACTTTGGGCGGGTTCAAAAATTTGATTTTTTCAAAAGTGGACGGATTAAGCATATATGATCCTATGGATTGATTCATAATGGACTGTAGTATTCAAAAATGCTAGACTCAATGAAAAACCCGACGTTCTCCCCGATCCCTACATAAGAGGTGACGGTTTTGGAAATCAACTTGATAATCATCTAGAGGCCGACACAAATAGGGTTCCTTCCGGTTCGACTTTTTCTAGGGTAGATATTTGAATTAGGAATCCAACGCAACAAGTATCACGGGTAAAGCTTACTTCTGGAGAGAGTTCTAGCCGTTTTACTGACGGCTGCCAGAAAACGGAGCCAAATCTGGCCACCGGCCAAAGGGGTACCCCTTTGGGCAGGCTCAAAAATTTGATTTTTTCAAAAGTGGACGGATTAGGCATATATGATCATATGGATTGATTCATAATGGACTCTAGTGTTCAAAAATGCTAGACTCAATGGAAAACACGACGTTCTCCCCGATCCCTACATAAGAGGTGACGGTTTTGGAAATCAACTTGATAATCATCTAGAGGCCTCCACAAATAGGGTTCCTTCCGGTTCGACTTTTTGTAGGGTAGATATTTGAGTTAGGAATCCAACGCAACAAGAATCACGAGTAAGGCTTACTTCTGGAGAGAGTATAGCCATTTTACTAACGGCTGCCAGAAAACGGGGCCAAATCTGGCCACCGGCCAAAGGCGTACCCCTTTGGGCGGGCTCAAAAATTTGATTTTTTCAAAAGTGGACGGATTAGGCAAGTATGATCATATGGATTGATTCATAATGGACTATAGTGTTCAGAAATGCTAGACTCAGTGAAAAACCTGACGTTCTCCCCGATCTCTACATAAGAGGTGACGGTTTTGGAAATCAACTTGATAATCACCTAGAGGCTGACACAAATAGGGTTCCTTCAAGTTCGACTTTTTGTAAGGTAGATATTTGAGTTAGGAATCCAACGTAACAAGAATCACGGGTAAAGCTTACTTCTGGAGAGAGTTATAGCCGTTTTACTGACGGCTGCCAGAAAACGGGGCCAAATCTGGCCACCGGCCAAAGAGGTACCCCTTTGGGCGGGCTCAAAAATTTGATTTTTTCAAAAGTGGACGGATTAGGCAAGTATGATCATATGGATTGATTCATAATGGACTCTAGTGTTCAAAAATGCTAGACTCAGTGAAAAACCCGACGTTCTCCCCGATCTCTACATAAGAGGTGACGGTTTTGGAAATCAACTTGATAATCACCTAGAGGCCGACACAAATAGGGTTTTTGCCGGTTCCACTTTTGGTAGGGTAGATATTTGAATTAGGAATCCAACGCAATAAGAATCACGGGTAAGGCTTACTTCTGGAGAGAGTTATAGCCGTTTTACTGACGGCAGCCAGAAAATGAGGCCAAATCTGGCCACCGGCCAAAGGGGAACCCCTTTGGGCGGGCTCAAAAATTTGATTTTTTCAAAAGTGGACGGATTAGGCAAGTATGATCATATGGATTGATTCATAATGGACTCTAGTGTTCAAAAATGCTAGACTCAGTGAAAAACCCGACGTTCTCCCCGATCTCTACATAAGAGGTGACGGTTTTGGAAATCAACTTGATAATCACCTAGAGGCCGACACAAATAGGGTTTTTGCCGGTTCCACTTTTGGTAGGGTAGATATTTGAATTAGGAATCCAACGCAACAAGAATCACGGGTAAGGCTTACTTCTGGAGAGAGTTATAGCCGTTTTACTGACGGCAGCCAGAAAACGAGGCCAAATCTGGCAACCGGCCAAAGGGGTACCTCTTTGGGCGGGCTCAAAAATTTTATTGTTTCAAAAGTGGACGGATTAGGCATATATGATCATATGGATTAATTCATAATGGACTGTAGTGTTCAAAAATGCTAGACTCAATGAAAAACCCGACGTTCTCCCCGATCCCTACATAAGAGGTGACGGTTTTGGAAATCAACTTCATAATCATCTAGAGGCCGACACAAATAGGGTTCCTTCCGGTTCGACTTTTTCTAGGGTAGATATTTGAATTAGGAATCCAATGCAACAAGTATCACGGGTAAAGCTTACTTCTGGAGAGAGTTCTAGCCGTTTTACTGACGGCTGCCAGAAAACGGGGCCAAATCTGGCCACCGGCCAAAGGGGTACCCCTTTGGGCAGGCTCAAAAATTTGATTTTTTCAAAAGTGGACGGATTAGGCATATATGATCATATGGATTGATTCATAATGGACTCTAGTGTTCAAAAATGCTAGACTCAATGGAAAACACGACGTTCTCCCCGATCGCTACATAAGAGGTGACGGTTTTGGAAATCAACTTGATAATCATCTAGAGGCCTCCACAAATAGGGTTCCTTCCGGTTCGACTTTTTGTAGGGTAGATATTTGAGTTAGGAATCCAACGCAACAAGAATCACGAGTAAGGCTTACTTCTGGAGAGAGTATAGCCATTTTACTAACGGCTGCCAGAAAACGGGGCCAAATCTGGCCACCGGCCAAAGGCGTACCCCTTTGGGCGGGCTCAAAAATTTGATTTTTTCAAAAGTGGACGGATTAGGCAAGTATGATCATATGGATTGATTCATAATGGACTATAGTGTTCAGAAATGCTAGACTCAGTGAAAAACCTGACGTTCTCCCCGATCCCTACATAAGAGGTGACGGTTTTGGAAATCAACTTGATAATCACCTAGAGGCTGACACAAATAGGGTTCCTTCAAGTTCGACTTTTTGTAAGGTAGATATTTGAGTTAGGAATCCAACGTAACAAGAATCACGGGTAAAGCTTACTTCTGGAGAGAGTTATAGCCGTTTTACTGACGGCTGCCAGAAAACGGGGCCAAATCTGGCCACCGGCCAAAGAGGTACCCCTTTGGGCGGGCTCAAAAATTTGATTTTTTCAAAAGTGGACGGATTAGGCAAGTATGATCATATGGATTGATTCATAATGGACTCTAGTGTTCAAAAATGCTAGACTCAGTGAAAAACCCGACGTTCTCCCCGATCTCTACATAAGAGGTGACGGTTTTGGAAATCAACTTGATAATCACCTAGAGGCCGACACAAATAGGGTTTTTGCCGGTTCCACTTTTGGTAGGGTAGATATTTGAATTAGGAATCCAACGCAATAAGAATCACGGGTAAGGCTTACTTCTGGAGAGAGTTATAGCCGTTTTACTGACGGCAGCCAGAAAATGAGGCCAAATCTGGCCACCGGCCAAAGGGGTACCCCTTTGGGCGGGCTCAAAAATTTGATTTTTTCAAAAGTGGACGGATTAGGCAAGTATGATCATATGGATTGATTCATAATGGACTCTAGTGTTCAAAAATGCTAGACTCAGTGAAAAACCCGACGTTCTCCCCGATCTCTACATAAGAGGTGACGGTTTTGGAAATCAACTTGATAATCACCTAGAGGCCGACAGAAATAGGGTTTTTGCCGGTTCCACTTTTGGTAGGGTAGATATTTGAATTAGGAATCCAACGCAACAAGAATCACGGGTAAGGCTTACTTCTGGAGAGAGTTATAGCCGTTTTACTGACGGCAGCCAGAAAACGAGGCCAAATCTGGCAACCGGCCAAAGGGGTACCTCTTTGGGCGGGCTCAAAAATTTTATTGTTTCAAAAGTGGACGGATTAGGCATATATGATCATATGGATTAATTCATAATGGACTGTAGTGTTCAAAAATGCTAGACTCAATGAAAAACCCGACGTTCTCCCCGATCCCTACATAAGAGGTGACGGTTTTGGAAATCAACTTCATAATCATCTAGAGGCCGACACAAATAGGGTTCCTTCCGGTTCGACTTTTTCTAGGGTAGATATTTGAATTAGGAATCCAATGCAACAAGTATCACGGGTAAAGCTTACTTCTGGAGAGAGTTCTAGCCGTTTTACTGACGGCTGCCAGAAAACGGGGCCAAATCTGGCCACCGGCCAAAGGGGTACCCCTTTGGGCAGGCTCAAAAATTTGATTTTTTCAAAAGTGGACGGATTAGGCATATATGATCATATGGATTGATTCATAATGGACTCTAGTGTTCAAAAATGCTAGACTCAATGGAAAACACGACGTTCTCCCCGATCCCTACATAAGAGGTGACGGTTTTGGAAATCAACTTGATAATCACCTAGAGGCCGACACAAATAGGGTTTTTGCCGGTTCCACTTTTGGTAGGGTAGATATTTGAATTAGGAATCCAACGCAACAAGAATCACGGGTAAGGCTTACTTCTGGAGAGAGTTATAGCCGTTTTACTGACGGCAGCCAGAAAACGAGGCCAAATCTGGCAACCGGCCAAAGGGGTACCTCTTTGGGCGGGCTCAAAAATTTTATTGTTTCAAAAGTGGACGGATTAGGCATATATGATCATATGGATTAATTCATAATGGACTGTAGTGTTCAAAAATGCTAGACTCAATGAAAAACCCGACGTTCTCCCCGATCCCTACATAAGAGGTGACGGTTTTGGAAATCAACTTCATAATCATCTAGAGGCCGACACAAATAGGGTTCCTTCCGGTTCGACTTTTTCTAGGGTAGATATTTGAATTAGGAATCCAATGCAACAAGTATCACGGGTAAAGCTTACTTCTGGAGAGAGTTCTAGCCGTTTTACTGACGGCTGCCAGAAAACGGGGCCAAATCTGGCCACCGGCCAAAGGGGTACCCCTTTGGGCAGGCTCAAAAATTTGATTTTTTCAAAAGTGGACGGATTAGGCATATATGATCATATGGATTGATTCATAATGGACTCTAGTGTTCAAAAATGCTAGACTCAATGGAAAACACGACGTTCTCCCCGATCCCTACATAAGAGGTGACGGTTTTGGAAATCAACTTGATAATCATCTAGAGGCCTCCACAAATAGGGTTCCTTCCGGTTCGACTTTTTGTAGGGTAGATATTTGAGTTAGGAATCCAACGCAACAAGAATCACGAGTAAGGCTTACTTCTGGAGAGAGTATAGCCATTTTACTAACGGCTGCCAGAAAATGGGGCCAAATCTGGCCACCGGCCAAAGGCGTACCCCTTTGGGCGGGCTCAAAAATTTGATTTTTTCAAAAGTGGACGGATTAGGCAAGTATGATCATATGGATTGATTCATAATGGACTATAGTGTTCAGAAATGCTAGACTCAGTGAAAAACCTGACGTTCTCCCCGATCCCTACATAAGAGGTGACGGTTTTGGAAATCAACTTGATAATCACCTAGAGGCTGACACAAATAGGGTTCCTTCAAGTTCGACTTTTTGTAAGGTAGATATTTGAGTTAGGAATCCAACGCAACAATAATCACGGGTAAAGCTTACTTCTGGAGAGAGTTATAGCCGTTTTACTGACGGCTGCCAGAAAACGGGGCCAAATCTGGCCACCGGCCAAAGAGGTACCCCTTTGGGCGGGCTCAAAAATTTGATTTTTTCAAAAGTGGACGGATTAGGCAAGTATGATCATATGGATTGATTCATAATGGACTCTAGTGTTCAAAAATGCTAGACTCAGTGAAAAACCCGACGTTCTCCCCGATCTCTACATAAGAGGTGATGGTTTTGGAAATCAACTTGATAATCACCTAGAGGCCGACACAAATAGGGTTTTTGCCGGTTCCACTTTTGGTAGGGTAGATATTTGAATTAGGAATCCAACGCAATAAGAATCACGGGTAAGGCTTACTTCTGAAGAGAGTTATAGCCGTTTTACTGACGGCAGCCAGAAAATGAGGCCAAATCTGGCCACCGGCCAAAGGGGTACCCCTTTGGGCGGGTTCAAAAATTTGATTTTTTCAAAAGTGGACGGATTAGGCATATATGATCATATGGATTGATTCATAATGGACTGTAGTATTCAAAAATGCTAGACTCAATGAAAAACCAGACGTTCTCCCCGATCCCTACATAAGAGGTGACGGTTTTGGAAATCAACTTGATAATCATCTAGAGGCCGACACAAATAGGGTTCCTTCCGGTTCGACTTTTTCTAGGGTAGATATTTGAATTAGGAATCCAACGCAACAAATATCACGGGTAAAGCTTACTTCTGGAGAGAGTTCTAGCCGTTTTACTGACGGCTGCCAGAAAACGGGGCCAAATCTGGCCACCGGCCAAAGGGGTACCCCTTTGGGCAGGCTCAAAAATTTGATTTTTTCAAAAGTGGACGGATTAGGCATATATGATCATATGGATTGATTCATAATGGACTCTAGTGTTCAAAAATGCTAGACTCAATGGAAAACATGACGTTCTCCCCGATCCCTACATAAGAGGTGACGGTTTTGGAAATCAACTTGATAATCATCTAGAGGCCTCCACAAATAGGGTTCCTTCCGGTTCGACTTTTTGTAGGGTAGATATTTGAGTTACGAATCCAACGCAACAAGAATCACGAGTAAGGCTTACTTCTGGAGAGAGTATAGCCATTTTACTAACGGCTGCCAGAAAACGGGGCCAAATCTGGCCACCGGCCAAAGGCGTACCCCTTTGGGCGGGCTCAAAAATTTGATTTTTTCAAAAGTGGACGGATTAGGCAAGTATGATCATATGGATTGATTCATAATGGACTATAGTGTTCAGAAATGCTAGACTCAGTGAAAAACCTGACGTTCTCCCCGATCCCTACATAAGAGGTGACGGTTTTAGAAATCAACTTGATAATCACCTAGAGGCTGACACAAATAGGGTTCCTTCAAGTTCGAATTTTTGTAAGGTAGATATTTGAGTTAGGAATCCAACGCAACAAGAATCACGGGTAAAGCTTACTTCTGGAGAGAGTTATAGCCGTTTTACTGACGGCTGCCAGAAAACGGGGCCAAATCTGGCCACCGGCCGAAGAGGTACCCCATTGGGCGGGCTCAAAAATTTGATTTTTTCAAAAGTGGACGGATTAGGCAAGTATGATCATATGGATTGATTCTAATGGACTCTAGTGTTCAAAAATGCTAGACTCAGTGAAAAACCCGACGTTCTCCCCGATCTCTACATAAGAGGTGACGGTTTTGGAAATCAACTTGATAATCACCTAGAGGCCGACACAAATAGGGTTATTGCCGGTTCCATTTTTGGTAGGGTAGATATTTGAATTAGGAATCCAACGCAATAAGAATCACGGGTAAGGCTTACTTCTGGAGAGAGTTATAGCCGTTTTACTGACGGCAGCCAGAAAATGAGGCCAAATCTTGCCACCGGCCAAAGGGGTACCCCTTTGGGCGGGTTCAAAAATTTGATTTTTTCAAATGTGGACGGATTAGGCATATATGATCATATGGATTGATTCATAACGGACTGTAGTATTCAAAAATGCTAGACTCAATGAAAAACCCGACGTTCTCCCCGATCCCTACATAAGAGGTGACGGTTTTGGAAATCAACTTGATAATCATCTAGAGGCCGACACAAATAGGGTTCCTTCCGGTTCGACTTTTTCTAGGGTAGATATTTGAATTAGGAATCCAACGCAACAAGTATCATGGGTAAAGCTTACTTCTGGAGAGAGTTCTAGCCGTTTTACTGACGGCTGCCAGAAAACGGGGCCAAATCTGGCCACCGACCAAAGGGGTACCCCTTTGGGCAGGCTCAAAAATTTGATTTTTTCAAAAGTGGACGGATTAGGCATATATGATCATATGGATTGATTCATAATGGACTCTAGTGTTCAAAAATGCTAGACTCAATGGAAAACACGACGTTCTCCCCGATCCCTACATAAGAGGTGACGGTTTTGGAAATCAACTTGATAATCATCTAGAGGCCTCCACAAATAGGGTTCCTTCCGGTTCGACTTTTTGTAGGGTAGATATTTGAGTTAGGAATCCAACGCAACAAGAATCACGAGTAAGGCTTATTTCTGGAGAGAGTATAGCCATTTTACTAACGGCTGCCAGAAAACGGGGCCAAATCTGGCCACCGGCCAAAGGCGTACCCCTTTGGGCGGGCTCAAAAATTTGATTTTTTCAAAAGTGGACGGATTAGGCAAGTATGATCATATGGATTGATTCATAATGGACTATAGTGTTCAGAAATGCTAGACTCAGTGAAAAACCTGACGTTCTCCCCGATCCCTACATAAGAGGTGACGGTTTTTGAAATCAACTTGATAATCACCTAGAGGCTGATACAAATAGGGTTCCTTCAAGTTCGACTTTTTGTAAGGTAGATATTTGAGTTAGGAATCCAACGTAACAAGAATCACGGGTAAAGATTACTTCTGGAGAGAGTTATAGCCGTTTTACTGACGGCTGCCAGAAAACGGGGCCAAATCTGGCCACCGGCCAAAGAGGTACCCCTTTGGGCGGGCTCAAAAATTTGATTTTTTCAAAAGTGGACGGATTAGGCAAGTATGATCATATGGATTGATTCATAATGGACTCTAGTGTTCAAAAATGCTAGACTCAGTGAAAAACCCGACGTTCTCCCCGATCTCTACATAAGAGGTGACGGTTTTGGAAATCAACTTGATAATCACCTAGAGGCCGACACAAATAGGGTTATTGCCGGTTCCACTTTTGGTAGGGTAGATATTTGAATTAGGAATCCAACGCAATAAGAATCACGGGTAAGGCTTACTTCTGGAGAGAGTTATAGCCGTTTTACTGACGGCAGCCAGAAAATGAGGCCAAATCTGGCCACCGGCCAAAGGGGTACCCCTTTGGGCGGGTTCAAAAATTTGATTTTTTCAAAAGTGGACGGATTAGGCATATATGATCATATGGATTGATTCATAATGGACTGTAGTATTCAAAAATGCTAGACTCAATGAAAAACCAGACGTTCTCCCCGATCCCTACATAAGAGGTGACGGTTTTGGAAATCAACTTGATAATCATCTAGAGGCCGACACAAATAGGGTTCCTTCCGGTTCGACTTTTTCTAGGGTAGATATTTGAATTAGGAATCCAACGCAACAAATATCACGGGTAAATCTTACTTCTGGAGAGAGTTCTAGCCGTTTTACTGACGGCTGCCAGAAAATGGGGCCAAATCTGGCCACCGGCCAAAGGGGTACCCCTTTGGGCAGGCTCAAAAATTTGATTTTTTCAAAAGTGGACGGATTAGGCATATATGATCATATGGATTGATTCATAATGGACTCTAGTGTTCAAAAATGCTAGACTCAATGGAAAACATGACGTTCTCCCCGATCCCTACATAAGAGGTGACGGTTTTGGAAATCAACTTGATAATCATCTAAAGGCCTCCACAAATAGGGTTCCTTCCGGTTCGACTTTTTGTAGGGTAGATATTTGAGTTACGAATCCAACGCAACAAGAATCACGAGTAAGGCTTACTTCTGGAGAGAGTATAGCCATTTTACTAACGGCTGCCAGAAAACGGGGCCAAATCTGGCCACCGGCCAAAGGCGTACCCCTTTGGGCGGGCTCAAAAATTTGATTTTTTCAAAAGTGGACGGATTAGGCAAGTATGATCATATGGATTGATTCATAATGGACTATAGTGTTCAGAAATGCTAGACTCAGTGAAAAACCTGACGTTCTCCCCGATCCCTACATAAGAGGTGACGGTTTTAGAAATCAACTTGATAATCACCTAGAGGCTGACACAAATAGGGTTCCTTCAAGTTCGAATTTTTGTAAGGTAGATATTTGAGTTAGGAATCCAACGCAACAAGAATCACGGGTAAAGCTTACTTCTGGAGAGAGTTATAGCCATCTTACTGACGGCAGCCAGAAAATGAGGCCAAATCTTGCCACCGGCCAAAGGGGTACCCCTTTGGGCGGGTTCAAAAATTTGATTTTTTCAAATGTGGACGGATTAGGCATATATGATCATATGGATTGATTCATAACGGACTGTAGTATTCAAAAATGCTAGACTCAATGAAAAACCCGACGTTCTCCCCGATCCCTACATAAGAGGTGACGGTTTTGGAAATCAACTTCATAATCATCTAGAGGCCGACACAAATAGGGTTCCTTCCGGTTTGACTTTTTCTAGGGTAGATATTTGAATTAGGAATCCAACGCAACAAGAATCACGGGTAAAGCTTACTTCTGGAGAGAGTTCTAGCCGTTTTATTGACGGCTGCCAGAAAACGGGGCCAAATCAGGCCACCGGCCAAAGGGGTACCTCTTTGGGCAGGCTTAAAAATTTGATTTTTTCAAAAGTGGACGGATTAGGCATATATGATCATATGGATTGATTCATAATGGACTCTAGTGTTCAAAAATGCTAGACTCAATGGAAAACACGACGTTCTCCCCGATCCCTACATAAGAGGTGACGGTTTTGGAAATCAACTTGATAATCATCTAGAGCCCACCACAAATAGGGTTCTTTCCGGTTCCACTTTTGGTAGGGTAGATATTTGAATTAGGAATCCAACGCAACAAGAATCACGGGTAAGGCTTACTTCTGGAGAGAGTTATAGCCGTTTTACTGACGGCAGCCAGAAAATGAGGCCAACTCTGGCCACCGGCCAAAGGGGTACCTCTTTGGGCGGGCTCAAAAATTTGATTGTTTCAAAAGTGGACGGATTAGGCATATATGATCATATGGATTGATTCATAATGAACTGTAGTGTTCAAAAATGCTAGACTCAATGAAAAACCCGACGTTCTACCCGATCCCTACATAAGAGGTGACGGTTTTGGAAATCAACTTGATAATCATCTATAGGCCGACACAAATAGGGTTCCTTCCGGTTCGACTTTTTCTAGGGTAGATATTTGAATTACGAGTCCAATGCAACAAGAATCACGGGTAAAGCCTACTTCTGGAGAGAGTTCTAGCCGTTTTACTGACGGCTGCCAGAAAACGGGGCCAAATCTGGCCACCGGCCAAAGGGGTACCCCTTTGGGCAGGCTCAAAAATTTGATTTTTTCAAAAGTGGACAAGTGGACGGATTAGGCATATATGATCATATGGATTGATTCATAATGGACTCTAGTGTTCAAACATGCTAGACTCAATGGAAAACACGACGTTCTCCCCGATCCCTACATAAGAGGTGACGGTTTTGGAAATCAACTTGATAATCATCTAGAGGCCTCCACAAATAGGGTTCTTTCCGGTTCCACTTTTGGTAGGGTAGATATTTGAATTAGGAATCCAACGCAACAAGAATCACGGGTAAGGCTTACTTCTGGAGAGAGTTATAGCCGTTTTACTGACGGCAGCCAGAAAATGAGGCCAAATCTGGCCACCGGCCAAAGGGGTACCTCTTTGGGCGGGCTCAAAAATTTGATTGTTTCAAAAGTGGACGGATTAGGCATATATGATCATATGGATTGATTCATAATGGACTGTAGTGTTCAAAAATTCTAGACTCGATGAAAAACCCGACGTTCTCCCCGATCCCTACATAAGAGGTGACGGTATTGGAAATCAAATTGATAATCATCTAGAGGCCGACACAAATAGGGTTCCTTCCGGTTCGACTTTTTCTAGGGTAGATATTTGAATTACGAATCCAACGCAACAAGAATCACGGGTAAAGCCTACTTCTAGAGAGAGTTCTAGCCGTTTTACTGACGGCTGCCAGAAAACGGGGCCAAATCTGGCCACCGGCCAAAGGGGTACCCCTTTGGGCAGGCTCAAAAATTTAATTTTTTCAAAAGTGGACGGATTAGGCATATATGATCATATGGATTGATTCATAATGGACTCTAGTGTTCAAACATGCTAGACTCAATGGAAAACACGACGTTCTCCCCGATCCCTACATAAGAGGTGACGGTTTTGGAAATCAACTTGATAATCATCTAGAGGCCTCCACAAATAGGGTTCCTTCCGGTTCGACTTTTTGTAGGGTAGATATTTGAGTTAGGAATCCAACGCAACAAGAATCACGGGTAAGGCTTACTTCTGGAGAGAGTCATAGCCATTTTACTAACGGCTGCCAGAAAACGGGGCCAAATCTGGCCACCGGCCAAAGGCGTACCCCTTTGGCCGGTCTCAAAAATTTGATTTTTTCAAAAGTGGATGGATTAGGCAAGTATGATCATATGGATTGATTCATAATGGACTATAGTGTTCAGAAATGCTAGACTCAGTGAAAAACCTGACGTTCTCCCCGATCCCTACATAAGAGGTGACAGTTTTGGAAATCAACTTGATAATCACCTAGAGGCTGACACAAATAGGGTTCCTTCAAGTTCGACTTTTTGTAAGGTAGATATTTGAGTTAGGAATCCAACGCAACAAGAATCACGGGTAAAGCTTACTTCTGGAGAGAGTTATAGCCGTTTTACTAACGGCTGCCAGAAAACGGGGCCAAATCTGGCCACCGGCCAAAGAGGTACCCCTTTGGGCGGGCTCAAAAATTTGATTTTTTCAAAAGTGGATGGATTAGGCAAGTATGATCATATGGATTGATTCATAATGGACTCTAGTATTCAAAAATGCTAGACTCAGTGAAAAACCCGATGTTCTCCCCGATCTCTACATAAGAGGTGACGGTTTTGGAAATCAACTTGATAATCACCTAGAGGCCGACACAAATAGGGTTTCTACCAGTTCCACTTTTGGTAGGGTAGATATTTGAGTTAGGAATCCAACGCAACAAGAATCACGGCTAAAGCTTACTTCTGGAGAGAGTTATAGCCGTTTTACTGACGGCTGCCAGAAAACGGGGCCAAATCTGGCCATCGGCCAAAGGGGTACCCCTTTGGGCGGGTTCAAAAATATTATTTTTTCAAATTTGGACGGATTAGGCATATATGTTCATATGGATTGATTCATAATGGACTGTAGTGTTCAAAAATGCTAGACTCAATGAAAAACCCGACGTTCTCCCCGATCCCTACATAAGAGGTGACGGTTTTGGAAATCAACTTGATAATCACCTCGAGGCCGACACAAATAGGGATCCTTCCGGTTCGACTTTTTGTAGGGTAGATATTTGAGTTAGAAATCCAACGCAACAAGAATCACAGGTAAAGCTTACTTCTGGAGAGAGTTATAGTCGTTTTACGGACGGCTGCCAGAAAACGGGGCCAAATATGGCCAACGGCCAAAGGGGTACCCCTTTGGACGGGCTCAAAAATTTGATTTTTTCAAAAGTGGACGGATTATGAATATATATGATCATAAGGATTGATTCATAATGGACTCTAGTGTTGAAAAATTCTAGACTCAGTGAAAAACACGACGTTCTCCCCGATCCCTACATAAGAGTTAACGGTTTTGGAAATCAACTTGATAATCACTTAGAGGCCAAC
Organism: Perilla frutescens; assembly: GCA_026008535.1. Taxonomy (NCBI): domain Eukaryota; kingdom Viridiplantae; phylum Streptophyta; class Magnoliopsida; order Lamiales; family Lamiaceae; genus Perilla; species Perilla frutescens. The sequence continues at coordinate 182,540 of BRKX01000020.1, read as the reverse complement.
ACAAATAGGGTTCCTTCTGATTCGACTTTTTGTAGGGTAGATATTTGAGTTAGGAATCCAACGCAACAAGAATCACGGGTAAGGCTTACTTCTGGAGAGAGTTATAGCCGTTTTACTGACGGCTGCCAGAAAACGGGGCCAAATCTGGTCACCGGCCAAAGAGGTACCCCTTTCGACGGGCTCAAAAATTAGATTTTTTCAAAAGTGGACAGATTAGGCATATATGATCATATGGATTGATTCATAATGGACTCTAGTGTTCAAAAATGCTAGACTCAATGAAAAACACGACGTTCTCCCCGATCCCTACATAAGAGGTGACGGTTTTGGAAACCAACTTGATAATCACCTAGAGGCCGACACAAATAGGGTTCCTTCCGGTTCGAGTGCTGAAAAATTCTAGACTCAGTGAAAAACACGACGTTCTCCCCGATCCCTACATAAGAGTTAACGGTTTTGGAAATCAACTTGATAATCACATAGAGGCCAACACAAATAGGGTTCCTTCCGGTTCGACTTTTTGTAGGGTAGATATTTGAGTTAGGAATCCAACGCAACAAGAATCACGGGTAAGGCTTACTTCTGGAGAGAGTTATAGCCGTTTTACTGAAGGCTGCCAGAAAACGGGGCCAAATCTGGCCACCGGCCAAAGAGGTACGCCTTTCGACGGGCTCAAAAATTGGATTTTTTCAAAAGTAGACAGATTAGGCATATATGATCATATGGATTGATTCATAATGGACTCTAGTGTTCAAAAATGCTTGACTCAATGAAAAACACGACGTTCTCCCCGATCCCTACATAAGAGGTGACGGTTTTGGAAACCAACTTGATAATCATCTTGAGGCCACTACAAATAGGGTTCCTTCCGTTTCGAATTTTTGTAGGGTAGATATTTGAGTTAGGAATCCAACACAATAAGAATCACAGGTAAAGCTTACTTCTGGAGAGAGTTATAGTCGTTTTACTGATAGCTGCAAGAAAACGGGGCAAAATATGTGCACCGGCCAAAGGGGTACCCCTTTGGACGGGCTCAAAAATTGGATTTTTTCAAAAGTGGACGGATTAGGCATATATGATCATATGGATTAATTCATAATGGACTCTAGTATTCAAAAATTCTAGACTCAGTGAAAAACACGACGTTCTCCCCGATCCCTACATAAGAGTTGACGGTTTTGGAAATCAACTTGATAATCACCTAGAGGCCAACACAAATAGGGTTCCTTCCGGTTCGACTTTTTGTAGGGTAGATATTTGAGTTAGAAATCCAACGCAACAAGAATCACAGGTAAAGCTTACTTCTGGAGAGAGTTATAGTCGTTTTACTGACGGCTGCCAGAAAACGGGGCCAAATATGGCCACCGGCCAAAGGGGTACCCCTTTGGACGGGCTCTAAAATTTGATTTTTTCAAAAGTGGACGGATTATGAATATATATGATCATAAGGATTGATTCATAATGGACTCTAGTTTTGAAAAATTCTAGACTCAGTGAAAAACAGGACGTTCTCCCCGATCCCTACATAAGAGTTAACGGTTTTGGAAATCAACTTGATAATCCTCTAGAGGCCGACACAAATAGGGTTCCTTCCGGTTCGACTTTTTGTAGGGTAGATATTTGAGTTAGGAATCCAACGCAACAACAATCACGGGTAAGGCTTACTTCTGGAGAGAGTTTTAGCCGTTTTACTGACAGCTGCCAGAAAACGGGGCCAAATCTGGCCACCGGCCATAGTCGTACCCCTTTGGGCAGGCTCAAAAATTTGATTGTTTCAAAAGTGGACGGATTAGGCAAGTATGATCATATGGATTGATTCATAATGGACTCTAGTGTTCAGAAATGTTAGACTCAGTGAAAAACCCGACGTTCTCCCCGATCCCTACATAAGAGGTGACGGTTTTGGAAATCAACTTGATAATCATCTAGAGGCCGACACAAATAGTGTTCCTTCCGGTTCGACTTTTTGTAGGGTAGATATTTGAGTTAGGAATCCAACGCAATAAGAATCACGGGTAAAGCTTACTTCTGGAGAGAGTTCTAGCCGTTTTACTGACGGCTGCCAGAAAACGGGGTCAAATCTGGCCGCCGGCCAAAGGGGTACCCCTTTGGGCAGGCTCAAAAATTTTATTTTTTCAAAAGTGCACGGATTAGGCAAGTATGATCATATGGATTGATTCATAATGGACTCTAGTGTTCAAAAATGCTAGACTCAGTGAAAAACCCGACGTTCTCCCCGATCCCTACATAAGAGGTGACGGTTTTGGAAATCAACTTGATAATCACCTAGAGGCCGACACAAATAGGGTTTCTGCCGGTTCCACTTTTGGTAGGGTAGATATTTGAGTTAGGAATCCAACGCAACAAGAATCACGGGTAAGGCTTACTTCTAGAGAGAGTTATAGCCGTTTTACTGACGGCTGCAAGAAAACGGGGCCAAATCTGGCCAACGGCCAAGGGGTACCCATTTGGGCAGGCTAAAAAATTTGATTTTTTCAAAAGTGGACGGATTAGGCATATATGATCATATGGATTTATTCATAATGGACTTTAGTGTTCAAAAATGCTAGACTCAATGGAAAACACGATGTTCTCCCCGATCCCTACATAAGAGGTGACGGTTTTGGAAATCAACTTGATAATCATCTAGAGGCCGACACAAATAGTGTTCCTTCCGGTTCGACTTTTTGTAGGGTAGATATTTGAGTTAGGAATCCAACGCAATAAGAATCACGGGTAAAGCTTACTTCTGGAGAGAGTTCTAGCCGTTTTACTGACGGCTGCCAGAAAACGGGGCCAAATCTGGCCGCCGGCCAAAGGGGTACCCCTTTGGGCAGGCTCAAAAATTTTATTTTTTCAAAAGTGCACGGATTAGGCAAGTATGATCATATGGATTGATTCATAATGGACTCTAGTGTTCAAAAATGCTAGACTCAGTGAAAAACCCGACGTTCTCCCCGATCACTACATAAGAGGTGACGGTTTTGGAAATCAACTTGATAATCACCTAGAGGCTGACACAAATAGGGTTTCTACCGGTTCCACTTTTGGTAGGGTAGATATTTGAGTTAGGAATCCAACGCAACAAGAATCACGGGTAAGGCTTACTTCTGGAGAGAGTTATAGCCGTTTTACTGACGGCAGCCAGAAAACGGGGCAAAATCTGGCCACCGGCCAAAGGGGTATCCCTTTGGGCGGGTTCAAAAATTTGTTTTTTTCGAAAGTGGACGGATTAGGCATATATGATCATATGGATTGATTCATAATGGACTGTAGTGTTCAAAAATGCTAGACTCAATGAAAAACACGACGTTCTCCCCGATCCCTACATAAGAGGTGACGGTTTTGGAAACCAACTTGATAATCACCTAGAGGCCGACACAAATAGGGTTCCTTCCGGTTCGAGTGCTGAAAAATTCTAGACTCAGTGAAAAACACGACGTTCTCCCCGATCCCTACATAAGAGTTAACGGTTTTGGAAATCAACTTGATAATCACATAGAGGCCAACACAAATAGGGTTCCTTCCGGTTCGACTTTTTGTAGGGTAGATATTTGAGTTAGGAATCCAACGCAACAAGAATCACGGGTAAGGCTTACTTCTGGAGAGAGTTATAGCCGTTTTACTGAAGGCTGCCAGAAAACGGGGCCAAATCTGGCCACCGGCCAAAGAGGTACGCCTTTCGACGGGCTCAAAAATTGGATTTTTTCAAAAGTAGACAGATTAGGCATATATGATCATATGGATTGATTCATAATGGACTCTAGTGTTCAAAAATGCTTGACTCAATGAAAAACACGACGTTCTCCCCGATCCCTACATAAGAGGTGACGGTTTTGGAAACCAACTTGATAATCATCTTGAGGCCACTACAAATAGGGTTCCTTCCGTTTCGAATTTTTGTAGGGTAGATATTTGAGTTAGGAATCCAACACAATAAGAATCACAGGTAAAGCTTACTTCTGGAGAGAGTTATAGTCGTTTTACTGATAGCTGCAAGAAAACGGGGCAAAATATGTGCACCGGCCAAAGGGGTACCCCTTTGGACGGGCTCAAAAATTGGATTTTTTCAAAAGTGGACGGATTAGGCATATATGATCATATGGATTAATTCATAATGGACTCTAGTATTCAAAAATTCTAGACTCAGTGAAAAACACGACGTTCTCCCCGATCCCTACATAAGAGTTGACGGTTTTGGAAATCAACTTGATAATCACCTAGAGGCCAACACAAATAGGGTTCCTTCCGGTTCGACTTTTTGTAGGGTAGATATTTGAGTTAGAAATCCAACGCAACAAGAATCACAGGTAAAGCTTACTTCTGGAGAGAGTTATAGTCGTTTTACTGACGGCTGCCAGAAAACGGGGCCAAATATGGCCACCGGCCAAAGGGGTACCCCTTTGGACGGGCTCTAAAATTTGATTTTTTCAAAAGTGGACGGATTATGAATATATATGATCATAAGGATTGATTCATAATGGACTCTAGTTTTGAAAAATTCTAGACTCAGTGAAAAACAGGACGTTCTCCCCGATCCCTACATAAGAGTTAACGGTTTTGGAAATCAACTTGATAATCCTCTAGAGGCCGACACAAATAGGGTTCCTTCCGGTTCGACTTTTTGTAGGGTAGATATTTGAGTTAGGAATCCAACGCAACAACAATCACGGGTAAGGCTTACTTCTGGAGAGAGTTTTAGCCGTTTTACTGACAGCTGCCAGAAAACGGGGCCAAATCTGGCCACCGGCCATAGTCGTACCCCTTTGGGCAGGCTCAAAAATTTGATTGTTTCAAAAGTGGACGGATTAGGCAAGTATGATCATATGGATTGATTCATAATGGACTCTAGTGTTCAGAAATGTTAGACTCAGTGAAAAACCCGACGTTCTCCCCGATCCCTACATAAGAGGTGACGGTTTTGGAAATCAACTTGATAATCATCTAGAGGCCGACACAAATAGTGTTCCTTCCGGTTCGACTTTTTGTAGGGTAGATATTTGAGTTAGGAATCCAACGCAATAAGAATCACGGGTAAAGCTTACTTCTGGAGAGAGTTCTAGCCGTTTTACTGACGGCTGCCAGAAAACGGGGCCAAATCTGGCCGCCGGCCAAAGGGGTACCCCTTTGGGCAGGCTCAAAAATTTTATTTTTTCAAAAGTGCACGGATTAGGCAAGTATGATCATATGGATTGATTCATAATGGACTCTAGTGTTCAAAAATGCTAGACTCAGTGAAAAACCCGACGTTCTCCCCGATCACTACATAAGAGGTGACGGTTTTGGAAATCAACTTGATAATCACCTAGAGGCTGACACAAATAGGGTTTCTACCGGTTCCACTTTTGGTAGGGTAGATATTTGAGTTAGGAATCCAACGCAACAAGAATCACGGGTAAGGCTTACTTCTAGAGAGAGTTATAGCCGTTTTACTGACGGCTGCAAGAAAACGGGGCCAAATCTGGCCAACGGCCAAGGGGTACCCATTTGGGCAGGCTAAAAAATTTGATTTTTTCAAAAGTGGACGGATTAGGCATATATGATCATATGGATTTATTCATAATGGACTTTAGTGTTCAAAAATGCTAGACTCAATGGAAAACACGACGTTCTCCCCGATCCCTACATAAGAGGTGACGGTTTTGGAAATCAACTTGATAATCATCTAGAGGCCGACACAAATAGTGTTCCTTCCGGTTCGACTTTTTGTAGGGTAGATATTTGAGTTAGGAATCCAACGCAATAAGAATCACGGGTAAAGCTTACTTCTGGAGAGAGTTCTAGCCGTTTTACTGACGGCTGCCAGAAAACGGGGCCAAATCTGGCCGCCGGCCAAAGGGGTACCCCTTTGGGCAGGCTCAAAAATTTTATTTTTTCAAAAGTGCACGGATTAGGCAAGTATGATCATATGGATTGATTCATAATGGACTCTAGTGTTCAAAAATGCTAGACTCAGTGAAAAACCCGACGTTCTCCCCGATCACTACATAAGAGGTGACGGTTTTGGAAATCAACTTGATAATCACCTAGAGGCTGACACAAATAGGGTTTCTACCGGTTCCACTTTTGGTAGGGTAGATATTTGAGTTAGGAATCCAACGCAACAAGAATCACGGGTAAGGCTTACTTCTGGAGAGAGTTATAGCCGTTTTACTGACGGCAGCCAGAAAACGGGGCAAAATCTGGCCACCGGCCAAAGGGGTATCCCTTTGGGCGGGTTCAAAAATTTGTTTTTTTCGAAAGTGGACGGATTAGGCATATATGATCATATGGATTGATTCATAATGGACTGTAGTGTTCAAAAATGCTAGACTCAATGAAAAACCCGACGTTCTCCCCGATCCCTACATAAGAGGTGACGGTTTTGGAAATCAACTTGATAATCACCTCGAGGCCGACACAAATAGGGTTTCTGCCGGTTCCACTTTTGGTAGGGTAGATATTTGAGTTAGGAATCCAACGCAACAAGAATCACGGGTAAGGCTTACTTCTAGAGAGAGTTATAGCCGTTTTACTGACGGCTGCAAGAAAACGGGGCCAAATCTGGCCAACGGCCAAGGGGTACCCATTTGGGCAGGCTAAAAAATTTGATTTTTTCAAAAGTGGACGGATTAGGCATATATGATCATATGGATTGATTCATAATGGACTTTAGTGTTCAAAAATGCTAGACTCAATGGAAAACACGACGTTCTCCCCGATCCCTACATAAGAGGTGACGGTTTTGGAAATCAACTTGATAATCATCTAGAGGCCACCACAAATAGGGTTCCTTCCGGTTCGACTTTTTGTAGGATAGATATTTGAGTTAGGAATCCAACGCAACAGGAATCACGGGTAAGGCTTACTTGTGGAGAGAGTTATAGCCGTTTTACTAACGGCTGCCCGAAAACGGGGCCAAATTTGGCCACCGGCCAAAGGCGTACCCCTTTGGGCGGGCTCAAAAATTTGATTTTTTCAAAAGTGGACGGATTAGGCAAGTATGATCATATGGATTGATTCATAATGGACTATAGTGTTCAAAAATGCTAGACTCAGTGAAAAACCCGACGTTCTTCCCGATCTCTACAAAAGAGGTGACGGTTTTTGAAATCAACTTGATAATCACCTAGAGGCCGACACAAATAGGGTTTCTACCAGTTCCACTTTTGGTAGGGTAGATATTTGAGTTAGGAATCCAACGCAACAAGAATCACGGCTAAAGCTTACTTCAGGAGAGAGTTATAGCCGTTTTACTGACGGCTGCCAGACAACGGGGCCAAATCTGGCCACCGGCCAAAGGGGTACCCCTTTGGGCGGGTTCAAAAATATTATTTTTTCAAAATTGGACGGATTAGGCATATATGATCATATGGATTGATGCATAATGGACTGTAGTGTTCAAAAATGCTAGACTCAATGAAAAACCCGACGTTCTCCCCGATCCCTACATAAGAGGTGACGGTTTTGGAAATCAACTTGATAATCACCTCGAGGCCGACACAAATAGGGTTCGTTCCGGTTCGACTTTTTGTAGGGTAGATATTTGAGTTAGAAATCTAACGCAACAAGAATCACAGGTAAAGCTTACTTCTGGAGAGAGTTATAGCCGTTTTACTGACAGCTGCCAGAAAACGGGGCCAAATCTGGCCACCGGCCAAAGTCGTACCCCTTTGGGCAGGCTCAAAAATTTGATTTTTTCAAAAGTGGACGGATTAGGCAAGTATGATCATATGGATTGATTCATAATGGACTATAGTGTTCAAAAATGCTAGACTCAGTGAAAAACCCGACGTTCTTCCCGATCTCTACATAAGAGGTGACGGTTTTTGAAATCAACTTGATAATCACCTAGAGGTCGACACAAATAGGGTTTCTACCAGTTCCACTTTTGGTAGGGTAGATATTTGAGTTAGGAATCCAACGCAACAAGAATCACGGCTAAAGCTTACTTCAGGAGAGAGTTATAGCCGTTTTACTGACGGCTGCCAGAAAACGGGGCCAAATCTCGCCACCGGCCAAAGGGGTATCCCTTTGGACGGGCTCAAAAATAGGATTTTTTCAAAAGTGGACGGATTAGGCATATATGATCATATGGATTGATTCATAATGGACTCTAGTGTTCAAAAATTCTAGACTCAATGAAAAACACGACGTTCTCCCCGATCCCTACATAAGAGGTGACGGTTTTGGAAATCAACTTTATAATCCTCTAGAGGCCGACACAAATAGGGTTCCTTCCGGTTCGACTTTTTGTAGGGTAGATATTTGAGTTAGGAATCCAACGCAATAAGAATCACGGGTAAGGCTTACATCTGGAGAGAGTTTTAGCCGTTTTACTGACAGCTGCCAGAAAACGGGGCCAAATCTGGCCACCGGCCAAAGTCGTACCCCTTTGGGCAGGCTCAAAAATTTTATTTTTTCAAAAGTGGACGGATTAGGCAAGTATGATCATATGGATTGATTCATAATGGACTATAGTGTTCAAAAATGCTAGACTCAGTGAAAAACCCGACGTTCTTCCCGATCTCTACATAAGAGGTGACAGTTTTTGAAATCAACTTGATAATCACCTAGAGGCCGACACAAATAGGGTTTCTACCAGTTCCACTTTTGGTAGGGTAGATATTTGAGTTAGGAATCCAACGCAACAAGAATCACGGGTAAGGCTTACTTCTAGAGAGAGTTATAGCCGTTTTACTGACGGCTGCAAGAAAACGGGGCCAAATCTGGCCAACGGCCAAGGGGTACCCATTTGGGCAGGCTAAAAAATTTGATTTTTTCAAAAGTGGACGGATTAGGCATATATGATCATATGGATTGATTCATAATGGACTTTAGTGTTCAAAAATGCTAGACTCAATGGAAAACACGACGTTCTCCCCGATCCCTACATAAGAGGTGACGGTTTTGGAAATCAACTTGATAATCATCTAGAGGCCACCACAAATAGGGTTCCTTCCGGTTCGACTTTTTGTAGGGTAGATATTTGAGTTAGGAATCCAACGCAACAGGAATCACGGGTAAGGCTTACATCTGGAGAGAGTTTTAGCCGTTTTACTGACAGCTGCCAGAAAACGGGGCCAAATCTGGCCACCGGCCAAAGTCGTACCCCTTTGGGCAGGCTCAAAAATTTGATTTTTTCAAAAGTGGACGGATTAGGCAAGTATGATCATATGGATTGATTCATAATGGACTATAGTGTTCAAAAATGCTAGACTCAGTGAAAAACCCGACGTTCATCCCGATCTCTACATAAGAGGTGACGGTTTTTGAAATCAACTTGATAATCACCTAGAGGCCGACACAAATAGGGTTTCTACCAGTTCCACTTTTGGTAGGGTAGATATTTGAGTTAGGAATCCAACGCAACAAGAATCACGGCTAAAGCTTACTTCAGGAGAGAGTTATAGCCGTTTTACTGACGGCTGCCAGAAAACGGGGCCAAATCTCGCCACCGGCCAAAGGGGTATCCCTTTGGACGGGCTCAAAAATAGGATTTTTTCAAAAGTGGACGGATTAGGCATATATGATCATATGGATTGATTCATAATGGACTCTAGTGTTCAAAAATTCTAGACTCAATGAAAAACACGACGTTCTCCCTGATCCCTACATAAGAGGTGACGGTTTTGGAAATCAACTTTATAATCCTCTAGAGGCCGACACAAATAGGGTTCCTTCCGGTTCGACTTTTTGTAGGGTAGATATTTGAGTTAGGAATCCAACGCAATAAGAATCACGGGTAAGGCTTACATCTGGAGAGAGTTTTAGCCGTTTTACTGACAGCTGCCAGAAAACGGGGCCAAATCTGGCCACCGGCCAAAGTCGTACCTCTTTGGGCAGGCTCAAAAATTTGATTTTTTCAAAAGTGGATGGATTAGGCAAGTATGATCATATGGATTGATTCATAATGGACTATAGTGTTCAAAAATGCTAGACTCAGTGAAAAACCCGACGTTCATCCCGATCTCTACATAAGAGGTGACGGTTTTTGAAATCAACTTGATAATCACCTAGAGGTCGACACAAATAGGGTTTCTACCAGTTCCACTTTTGGTAGGGTAGATATTTGAGTTAGGAATCCAACGCAACAAGAATCACGGCTAAAGCTTACTTCAGGAGAGAGTTATAGCCGTTTTACTGACGGCTGCCAGAAAACGGGGCCAAATCTCGCCACCGGCCAAAGGGGTATCCCTTTGGACGGGCTCAAAAATAGGATTTTTTCAAAAGTGGACGGATTAGGCATATATGATCATATGGATTGATTCATAATGGACTCTAGTGTTCAAAAATGCTAGACTCAATGGAAAACACGACGTTCTCCCCGATCCCTACATAAGAGGTGACGGTTTTGGAAATCAACTTGATAATCATCTAGAGGCCACCACAAATAGGGTTCCTTCCGGTTCGACTTTTTGTAGGGTAGATATTTGAGTTAGGAATCCAACGCAACAGGAATCACGGGTAAGGCTTACATCTGGAGAGAGTTTTAGCCGTTTTACTGACAGCTGCCAGAAAACGGGGCCAAATCTGGCCACCGGCCAAAGTCGTACCCCTTTGGGCAGGCTCAAAAATTTGATTTTTTCAAAAGTGGACGGATTAGGCAAGTATGATCATATGGATTGATTCATAATGGACTATAGTGTTCAAAAATGCTAGACTCAGTGAAAAACCCGACGTTCATCCCGATCTCTACATAAGAGGTGACGGTTTTTGAAATCAACTTGATAATCACCTAGAGGCCGACACAAATAGGGTTTCTACCAGTTCCACTTTTGGTAGGGTAGATATTTGAGTTAGGAATCCAACGCAACAAGAATCACGGCTAAAGCTTACTTCAGGAGAGAGTTATAGCCGTTTTACTGACGGCTGCCAGAAAACGGGGCCAAATCTCGCCACCGGCCAAAGGGGTATCCCTTTGGACGGGCTCAAAAATAGGATTTTTTCAAAAGTGGACGGATTAGGCATATATGATCATATGGATTGATTCATAATGGACTCTAGTGTTCAAAAATTCTAGACTCAATGAAAAACACGACGTTCTCCCTGATCCCTACATAAGAGGTGACGGTTTTGGAAATCAACTTTATAATCCTCTAGAGGCCGACACAAATAGGGTTCCTTCCGGTTCGACTTTTTGTAGGGTAGATATTTGAGTTAGGAATCCAACGCAATAAGAATCACGGGTAAGGCTTACATCTGGAGAGAGTTTTAGCCGTTTTACTGACAGCTGCCAGAAAACGGGGCCAAATCTGGCCACCGGCCAAAGTCGTACCCCTTTGGGCAGGCTCAAAAATTTGATTTTTTCAAAAGTGGATGGATTAGGCAAGTATGATCATATGGATTGATTCATAATGGACTATAGTGTTCAAAAATGCTAGACTCAGTGAAAAACCCGACGTTCATCCCGATCTCTACATAAGAGGTGACGGTTTTTGAAATCAACTTGATAATCACCTAGAGGTCGACACAAATAGGGTTTCTACCAGTTCCACTTTTGGTAGGGTAGATATTTGAGTTAGGAATCCAACGCAACAAGAATCACGGCTAAAGCTTACTTCAGGAGAGAGTTATAGCCGTTTTACTGACGGCTGCCAGAAAACGGGGCCAAATCTCGCCACCGGCCAAAGGGGTATCCCTTTGGACGGGCTCAAAAATAGGATTTTTTCAAAAGTGGACGGATTAGGCATATATGATCATATGGATTGATTCATAATGGACTCTAGTGTTCAAAAATTCTAGACTCAATTAAAAACACGACGTTCTCCCTGATCCCTACATAAGAGGTGACGGTTTTGGAAATCAACTTTATAATCCTCTAGAGGCCGACACAAATAGGGTTCCTTCCGGTTCGACTTTTTGTAGGGTAGATATTTGAGTTAGGAATCCAACGCAATAAGAATCACGGGTAAGGCTTACATCTGGAGAGAGTTTTAGCCGTTTTACTGACAGCTGCCAGAAAACGGGGCCAAATCTGGCCACCGGCCAAAGTCGTACCCCTTTGGGCAGGCTCAAAAATTTTATTTTTTCAAAAGTGGACGGATTAGGCAAGTATGATCATATGGATTGATTCATAATGGACTATAGTGTTCAAAAATGCTAGACTCAGTGAAAAACCCGACGTTCTTCCCGATCTCTACATAAGAGGTGACAGTTTTTGAAATCAACTTGATAATCACCTAGAGGCCGACACAAATAGGGTTTCTACCAGTTCCACTTTTGGTAGGGTAGATATTTGAGTTAGGAATCCAACGCAACAAGAATCACGGCTAAAGCTTACTTCAGGAGAGAGTTATAGCCGTTTTACTGACGGCTGCCAGAAAACGGGGCCAAATCTCGCCACCGGCCAAAGGGGTATCCCTTTGGACGGGCTCAAAAATAGGATTTTTTCAAAAGTGGACGGATTAGGCATATATGATCATATGGATTGATTCATAATGGACTCTAGTGTTCAAAAATTCTAGACTCAATGAAAAACACGACGTTCTCCCTGATCCCTACATAAGAGGTGACGGTTTTGGAAATCAACTTTATAATCCTCTAGAGGCCGACACAAATAGGGTTCCTTCCGGTTCGACTTTTTGTAGGGTAGATATTTGAGTTAGGAATCCAACGCAATAAGAATCACGGGTAAGGCTTACATCTGGAGAGAGTTTTAGCCGTTTTACTGACAGCTGCCAGAAAACGGGGCCAAATCTGGCCACCGGCCAAAGTCGTACCCCTTTGGGCAGGCTCAAAAATTTGATTTTTTCAAAAGTGGATGGATAAGGCAAGTATGATCATATGGATTGATTCATAATGGACTATAGTGTTCAAAAATGCTAGACTCAGTGAAAAACCCGACGTTCATCCCGATCTCTACATAAGAGGTGACGGTTTTTGAAATCAACTTGATAATCACCTAGAGGTCGACACAAATAGGGTTTCTACCAGTTCCACTTTTGGTAGGGTAGATATTTGAGTTAGGAATCCAACGCAACAAGAATCACGGCTAAAGCTTACTTCAGGAGAGAGTTATAGCCGTTTTACTGACGGCTGCCAGAAAACGGGGCCAAATCTCGCCACCGGCCAAAGGGGTATCCCTTTGGACGGGCTCAAAAATAGGATTTTTTCAAAAGTGGACGGATTAGGCATATATGATCATATGGATTGATTCATAATGGACTCTAGTGTTCAAAAATTCTAGACTCAATTAAAAACACGACGTTCTCCCTGATCCCTACATAAGAGGTGACGGTTTTGGAAATCAACTTTATAATCCTCTAGAGGCCGACACAAATAGGGTTCCTTCCGGTTCGACTTTTTGTAGGGTAGATATTTGAGTTAGGAATCCAACGCAATAAGAATCACGGGTAAGGCTTACATCTGGAGAGAGTTTTAGCCGTTTTACTGACAGCTGCCAGAAAACGGGGCCAAATCTGGCCACCGGCCAAAGTCGTACCCCTTTGGGCAGGCTCAAAAATTTGATTTTTTCAAAAGTGGACGGATTAGGCAAGTATGATCATATGGATTGATTCATAATGGACTATAGTGTTCAAAAATGCTAGACTCAGTGAAAAACCCGACGTTCTTCCCGATCTCTACATAAGAGGTGACGGTTTTTGAAATCAACTTGATAATCACCTAGAGGTCGACACAAATAGGGTTTCTACCAGTTCCACTTTTGGTAGGGTAGATATTTGAGTTAGGAATCCAACGCAACAAGAATCACGGGTAAGGCTTACTTCTAGAGAGAGTTATAGCCGTTTTACTGACGGCTGCAAGAAAACGGGGCCAAATCTGGCCAACGGCCAAGGGGTACCCATTTGGGCAGGCTAAAAAATTTGATTTTTTCAAAAGTGGACGGATTAGGCATATATGATCATATGGATTGATTCATAATGGACTTTAGTGTTCAAAAATGCTAGACTCAATGGAAAACACGACGTTCTCCCCGATCCCTACATAAGAGGTGACGGTTTTGGAAATCAACTTGATAATCATCTAGAGGCCACCACAAATAGGGTTCCTTCCGGTTCGACTTTTTGTAGGGTAGATATTTGAGTTAGGAATCCAACGCAACAGGAATCACGGGTAAGGCTTACATCTGGAGAGAGTTTTAGCCGTTTTACTGACAGCTGCCAGAAAACGGGGCCAAATCTGGCCACCGGCCAAAGTCGTACCCCTTTGGGCAGGCTCAAAAATTTGATTTTTTCAAAAGTGGACGGATTAGGCAAGTATGATCATATGGATTGATTCATAATGGACTATAGTGTTCAAAAATGCTAGACTCAGTGAAAAACCCGACGTTCATCCCGATCTCTACATAAGAGGTGACGGTTTTTGAAATCAACTTGATAATCACCTAGAGGTCGACACAAATAGGGTTTCTACCAGTTCCACTTTTGGTAGGGTAGATATTTGAGTTAGGAATCCAACGCAACAAGAATCACGGCTAAAGCTTACTTCAGGAGAGAGTTATAGCCGTTTTACTGACGGCTGCCAGAAAACGGGGCCAAATCTCGCCACCGGCCAAAGGGGTATCCCTTTGGACGGGCTCAAAAATAGGATTTTTTCAAAAGTGGACGGATTAGGCATATATGATCATATGGATTGATTCATAATGGACTCTAGTGTTCAAAAATTCTAGACTCAATGAAAAACTCGACGTTCTCCCCGATCCCTACATAAGAGGTGACGGTTTTGGAAATCAACTTTATAATCCTCTAGAGGCCGACACAAATAGGGTTCCTTCCGGTTCGACTTTTTGTAGGGTAGATATTTGAGTTAGGAATCCAACGCAATAAGAATCACGGGTAAGGCTTACATCTGGAGAGAGTTTTAGCCGTTTTACTGACAGCTGCCAGAAAACGGGGCCAAATCTGGCCACCGGCCAAAGTCGTACCCCTTTGGGCAGGCTCAAAAATTTGATTTTTTCAAAAGTGGACGGATTAGGCAAGTATGATCATATGGATTGATTCATAATGGACTATAGTGTTCAAAAATGCTAGACTCAGTGAAAAACCCGACGTTCTTCCCGATCTCTACATAAGAGGTGACGGTTTTTGAAATCAACTTGATAATCACCTAGAGGTCGACACAAATAGGGTTTCTACCAGTTCCACTTTTGGTAGGGTAGATATTTGAGTTAGGAATCCAACGCAACAAGAATCACGGCTAAAGCTTACTTCAGGAGAGAGTTATAGCCGTTTTACTGACGGCTGCCAGAAAACGGGGCCAAATCTCGCCACCGGCCAAAGGGGTATCCCTTTGGACGGGCTCAAAAATAGGATTTTTTCAAAAGTGGACGGATTAGGCATATATGATCATATGGATTGATTCATAATGGACTCTAGTGTTCAAAAATTCTAGACTCAATGAAAAACACGACGTTCTCCCCGATCCCTACATAAGAGGTGACGGTTTTGGAAATCAACTTTATAATCCTCTAGAGGCCGACACAAATAGGGTTCCTTCCGGTTCGACTTTTTGTAGGGTAGATATTTGAGTTAGGAATCCAACGCAATAAGAATCACGGGTAAGGCTTACATCTGGAGAGAGTTTTAGCCGTTTTACTGACAGCTGCCAGAAAACGGGGCCAAATCTGGCCACCGGCCAAAGTCGTACCCCTTTGGGCAGGCTCAAAAATTTGATTTTTTCAAAAGTGGACGGATTAGGCAAGTATGATCATATGGATTGATTCATAATGGACTATAGTGTTCAAAAATGCTAGACTCAGTGAAAAACCCGACGTTCTTCCCGATCTCTACATAAGAGGTGACAGTTTTTGAAATCAACTTGATAATCACCTAGAGGCCGACACAAATAGGGTTTCTACCAGTTCCACTTTTGGTAGGGTAGATATTTGAGTTAGGAATCCAACGCAACAAGAATCACGGGTAAGGCTTACTTCTAGAGAGAGTTATAGCCGTTTTACTGACGGCTGCAAGAAAACGGGGCCAAATCTGGCCAACGGCCAAGGGGTACCCATTTGGGCAGGCTAAAAAATTTGATTTTTTCAAAAGTGGACGGATTAGGCATATATGATCATATGGATTGATTCATAATGGACTTTAGTGTTCAAAAATGCTAGACTCAATGGAAAACACGACGTTCTCCCCGATCCCTACATAAGAGGTGACGGTTTTGGAAATCAACTTGATAATCATCTAGAGGCCACCACAAATAGGGTTCCTTCCGGTTCGACTTTTTGTAGGGTAGATATTTGAGTTAGGAATCCAACGCAACAGGAATCACGGGTAAGGCTTACATCTGGAGAGAGTTTTAGCCGTTTTACTGACAGCTGCCAGAAAACGGGGCCAAATCTGGCCACCGGCCAAAGTCGTACCCCTTTGGGCAGGCTCAAAAATTTGATTTTTTCAAAATTGGACGGATTAGGCAAGTATGATCATATGGATTGATTCATAATGGACTATAGTGTTCAAAAATGCTAGACTCAGTGAAAAACCCGACGTTCATCCCGATCTCTACATAAGAGGTGACGGTTTTTGAAATCAACTTGATAATCACCTAGAGGTCGACACAAATAGGGTTTCTACCAGTTCCACTTTTGGTAGGGTAGATATTTGAGTTAGGAATCCAACGCAACAAGAATCACGGCTAAAGCTTACTTCAGGAGAGAGTTATAGCCGTTTTACTGACGGCTGCCAGAAAACGGGGCCAAATCTCGCCACCGGCCAAAGGGGTATCCCTTTGGACGGGCTCAAAAATAGGATTTTTTCAAAAGTGGACGGATTAGGCATATATGATCATATGGATTGATTCATAATGGACTCTAGTGTTCAAAAATTCTAGACTCAATGAAAAACACGACGTTCTCCCCGATCCCTACATAAGAGGTGACGGTTTTGGAAATCAACTTTATAATCCTCTAGAGGCCGACACAAATAGGGTTCCTTCCGGTTCGACTTTTTGTAGGGTAGATATTTGAGTTAGGAATCCAACGCAATAAGAATCACGGGTAAGGCTTACATCTGGAGAGAGTTTTAGCCGTTTTACTGACAGCTGCCAGAAAACGGGGCCAAATCTGGCCACCGGCCAAAGTCGTACCCCTTTGGGCAGGCTCAAAAATTTGATTTTTTCAAAAGTGGACGGATTAGGCAAGTATGATCATATGGATTGATTCATAATGGACTATAGTGTTCAAAAATGCTAGACTCAGTGAAAAACCCGACGTTCTTCCCGATCTCTACATAAGAGGTGACGGTTTTTGAAATCAACTTGATAATCACCTAGAGGTCGACACAAATAGGGTTTCTACCAGTTCCACTTTTGGTAGGGTAGATATTTGAGTTAGGAATCCAACGCAACAAGAATCACGGCTAAAGCTTACTTCAGGAGAGAGTTATAGCCGTTTTACTGACGGCTGCCAGAAAACGGGGCCAAATCTCGCCACCGGCCAAAGGGGTATCCCTTTGGACGGGCTCAAAAATAGGATTTTTTCAAAAGTGGACGGATTAGGCATATATGATCATATGGATTGATTCATAATGGACTCTAGTGTTCAAAAATTCTAGACTCAATGAAAAACACGACGTTCTCCCTGATCCCTACATAAGAGGTGACGGTTTTGGAAATCAACTTTATAATCCTCTAGAGGCCGACACAAATAGGGTTCCTTCCGGTTCGACTTTTTGTAGGGTAGATATTTGAGTTAGGAATCCAACGCAATAAGAATCACGGGTAAGGCTTACATCTGGAGAGAGTTTTAGCCGTTTTACTGACAGCTGCCAGAAAACGGGGCCAAATCTGGCCACCGGCCAAAGTCGTACCCCTTTGGGCAGGCTCAAAAATTTGATTTTTTCAAAAGTGGACGGATTAGGCAAGTATGATCATATGGATTGATTCATAATGGACTATAGTGTTCAAAAATGCTAGACTCAGTGAAAAACCCGACGTTCTTCCCGATCTCTACATAAGAGGTGACGGTTTTTGAAATCAACTTGATAATCACCTAGAGGTCGACACAAATAGGGTTTCTACCAGTTCCACTTTTGGTAGGGTAGATATTTGAGTTAGGAATCCAACGCAACAAGAATCACGGCTAAAGCTTACTTCAGGAGAGAGTTATAGCCGTTTTACTGACGGCTGCCAGAAAACGGGGCCAAATCTCGCCACCGGCCAAAGGGGTATCCCTTTGGACGGGCTCAAAAATAGGATTTTTTCAAAAGTGGACGGATTAGGCATATATGATCATATGGATTGATTCATAATGGACTCTAGTGTTCAAAAATTCTAGACTCAATGAAAAACACGACGTTCTCCCCGATCCCTACATAAGAGGTGACGGTTTTGGAAATCAACTTTATAATCCTCTAGAGGCCGACACAAATAGGGTTCCTTCCGGTTCGACTTTTTGTAGGGTAGATATTTGAGTTAGGAATCCAACGCAATAAGAATCACGGGTAAGGCTTACATCTGGAGAGAGTTTTAGCCGTTTTACTGACAGCTGCCAGAAAACGGGGCCAAATCTGGCCACCGGCCAAAGTCGTACCCCTTTGGGCAGGCTCAAAAATTTGATTTTTTCAAAAGAGGACGGATTAGGCAAGTATGATCATATGGATTGATTCATAATGGACTATAGTGTTCAAAAATGCTAGACTCAGTGAAAAACCCGACGTTCTTCCCGATCTCTACATAAGAGGTGACAGTTTTTGAAATCAACTTGATAATCACCTAGAGGCCGACACAAATAGGGTTTCTACCAGTTCCACTTTTGGTAGGGTAGATATTTGAGTTAGGAATCCAACGCAACAAGAATCACGGGTAAGGCTTACTTCTAGAGAGAGTTATAGCTGTTTTACTGACGGCTGCAAGAAAACGGGGCCAAATCTGGCCAACGGCCAAGGGGTACCCATTTGGGCAAGCTAAAAAATTTGATTTTTTCAAAAGTGGACGGATTAGGCATATATGATCATATGGATTGATTCATAATGGACTTTAGTGTTCAAAAATGCTAGACTCAATGGAAAACACGACGTTCTCCCCGATCCCTACATAAGAGGTGACGGTTTTGGAAATCAACTTGATAATCATCTAGAGGCCACCACAAATAGGGTTCCTTCCGGTTCGACTTTTTGTAGGGTAGATATTTGAGTTAGGAATCCAACGCAACAGGAATCACGGGTAAGGCTTACATCTGGAGAGAGTTTTAGCCGTTTTACTGACAGCTGCCAGAAAACGGGGCCAAATCTGGCCACCGGCCAAAGTCGTACCCCTTTGGGCAGGCTCAAAAATTTGATTTTTTCAAAAGTGGACGGATTAGGCAAGTATGATCATATGGATTGATTCATAATGGACTATAGTGTTCAAAAATGCTAGACTCAGTGAAAAACCCGACGTTCTTCCCGATCTCTACATAAGAGGTGACGGTTTTTGAAATCAACTTGATAATCACCTAGAGGCCGACACAAATAGGGTTTCTACCAGTTCCACTTTTGGTAGGGTAGATATTTAAGTTAGGAATCCAACGCAACAAGAATCACGGGTAAGGCTTACTTCTAGAAAGAGTTATAGCCGTTTTACTGACGGCTGCAAGAAAACGGGGCCAAATCTGGCCAACGGCCAAGGGGTACCCATTTGGGCAGGCTAAAAAATTTGATTTTTTCAAAAGTGGACGGATTAGGCATATATGATCATATGGATTGATTCATAATGGACTTTAGTGTTCAAAATTGCTAGACTCAATGGAAAACACGACGTTCTCCCCGATCCCTACATAAGAGGTGACGGTTTTGGAAATCAACTTGATAATCATCTAGAGGCCACCACAAATAGGGTTCCTTCCGGTTCGACTTTTTGTAGGGTAGATATTTGAGTTAGGAATCCAACGCAATAAGAATCACGGGTAAGGCTTACATCTGGAGAGAGTTTTAGCCGTTTTACTGACAGCTGCCAGAAAACGGGGCCAACTCTGGCCACCGGCCAAAGTCGTACCCCTTTGGGCAGGCTCAAAAATTTGATTTTTTCAAAAGTGGACGGATTAGGCAAGTATGATCATATGGATTGATTCATAATGGACTCTAGTGTTCAAAAATGCTAGACTCAATGAAAAACACGACGTTCTCTCCGATCCATACATAAGAGGTGACGGTTTTGGAAACCAACTTGATAATCACCTAGAGGCCGACACAAATAGGGTTCCTTCCGGTTCGAGTGTTGAAAAATTCTAGACTCAGTGAAAAACACGACGTTCTCCCCGATCACTACATAAGAGTTAACGGTTTTGGAAATCAACTTGATAATCACCTAGAGGCCAACACAAATAGGGTTCCTTCCGGTTTGACTTTTTGTAGGGTAGATATTTGAGTTAGGAATCCAACGCAACAAGAATCATGGGTAAGGCTTACTTCTGGAGAGAGTTATAGCCGTTTTACTGACGGCTGCCAGAAAACGGGGCCAAATCTGGCCACCGGCCAAAGAGGTACCCCTTTCGACTGGCTCAAAAATTGGATTTTTTCAAAAGTGGATAGATTAGGCATATATGATCATATGGATTGATTCATAATGGACTCTAGTGTTCAAAAATACTAGACTTAATGAAAAACACGACGTTCTCCCCGATCCCTACATAAGAGGTGACGGTTTTGGAAACCAACTTGATAATTATCTTGAGGCCACTACAAATAGGGTTCCTTCCGTTTCAACTTTTTGTAGGGTAGATATTTGAGTTAGGAATCCAACGCAACAAGAATCACGGGTAAGGCTTACTTCTGGAGAGAGTTATAGCCGTTTTACTGACAGCTGCCAGAAAACGGGGCCAAATCTGGCTACCGGCCAAAGTCGTACCCCTTTGGGCGGGCTCAAAAATTTGATTTTTTCAAAAGTGGATGGATTAGGCAAGTATGATCATATGGATTGATTCATAATGGACTCTAGTGTTCAAAAATGCAAGACTCAGTGAAAAACTCGACGTTCTCTCCGATCCCTACATAAGAGGTAACGGTTTTGGAAATCATCTTGATAATCACCTAGAGGCCGACCAAAATAATGTTTCTAGCGGTTCCACTTTTGGTAGGGTAGATATTTGAGTTAGGAATCAAACGCAACAAGAATCACGGCTAAACCTTACTTCTGGAGAGAGTTATAGTCATTTTACTGACGGCTGCTAGAAAACGGGGCCAAATCTGGCCACCGGTCAATGGGGTACCCCTTTGGATGGGCTCAAAAATTGGATTTTTTCAAAAGTGGACGGATTAGGCATATATGATCATATGGATTGATTCATAATGGACTCTTGTGTTCAGAAATGCTAGACTCAGTGAAAAACACGACGTTCTCCCCGATCCCTACATAAGAGGTGACGGTTTTGGAAATCAACTTGATAATCACCTAGAGGCCGACAAAAATAGGTTTTCTACCGGTTCCACTTTTGGTAGGGTAGATATTTGAGTTAGGAATCCAACGCAACAAGAATCACAGGTAAAGCTTACTTCTGGAGAGAGTTATAGTCGTTTTACTGATAGCTGCAAGAAAACGTGGCAAAATATGTGCACCGGCAAAGGGGTACCCCTATGGACGGGCTCAAAAT
Source organism: Perilla frutescens (assembly GCA_026008535.1). Taxonomy (NCBI): domain Eukaryota; kingdom Viridiplantae; phylum Streptophyta; class Magnoliopsida; order Lamiales; family Lamiaceae; genus Perilla; species Perilla frutescens. The sequence goes on along the minus strand of BRKX01000020.1, from coordinate 161,029 downwards.
TTGATTTTTTCAAAAGTGGACGGATTATGAACATATGATCATGTGGATTGATTCATAATAGACTCTAGTGTTCAAAAATTCTAGACTCAGTGAAAAACACGACGTTCTCCCCGATCCCTACATAAGAGTTGACGGTTTTGGAAATCAACTTGATAATCACCTAGAGGCCAACACAAATAGGGTTCCTTCCGGTTCGACTTTTTGTAGGGTAGATATTTGAGTTAGGAATCCAACGCAACAAGAATCACGGGTAAAGCTTACTTCTGGAGAGAGTTATAGCCGTTTTACTGACGGCTGCCAGAAAACGGGGCCAAATCTCGCCACCGGCCAAAGGGGTACCCCTTTGGACGGGCTCAAAAATTGAATTTTTTCAAAAGTGGACGGATTAGACATATATGACCATATGGATTGATTCATAATGGACTCTAGTGTTCAAAAATGCTAGACTCAATTAAAAACACGACGTTCTCCCCGATCCCTACATAAGAGTTGACGGTTTTGGAAATCAACTTGATAATCACCTAGAGGCCAACACAAATAGGGTTCCTTCCGGTTCGACTTTTTGTAGGGTAGATATTTGAGTTAGGAATCCAACGCAACAAGAATCACAGGTAAAGCCTACTTCTGGAGAGAGTTATAGCCGTTTTACCGACGGCTGCCAGAAAACGGGGCCAAATCTCGCCACCGGCCAAAGGGGTACCCCTTTGGACGGGCTCAAAAATTGAATTTTTTCAAAAGTGGACGGATTAGGCATATATGATCATATGGATTGATTCATAATGGACTCTAGTGTTCAAAAATGCTAGACTCAATGAAAAACACGACGTTCTCCCCGATCCCTACATAAGAGGTGACGGTTTTGGAAATCAACTTTATAATCCTCTAGAAGCCGACACAAATAGGGTTCCTTCCGGTTCGACTTTTTGTAGGGTAGATATTTGAGTTAGGAATCCAACGCAACAAGAATCACGGGTAAGGCTTACTTCTGGAGAGAGTTATAGCCGTTTTACTGACAGCTGCCAGAAATCTGGCCACCGGCCAAAAGGGGTACGCCTTTGGGCGGGCTCAAAAATTTGATTTTTTCAAAAGTGGACGGATTAGGCAAGTATGATCATATGGATTGATTCATAATGGACTATAGTGTTCAGAAATGCTAGACTCAGTGAAAAACCTGACGTTCTCCCCGATCCCTACATAAGAGGTGACGGTTTTAGAAATCAACTTGATAATCACCTAGAGGCTGACACAAATAGGGTTCCTTCAAGTTCGAATTTTTGTAAGGTAGATATTTGAGTTAGGAATCCAACGCAACAAGAATCACGGGTAAAGCTTACTTCTGGAGAGAGTTATAGCCGTTTTACTGACGGCTGCCAGAAAACGGGGCCAAATCTGGCCACCGGCCAAAGAGGTACCCCTTTGGGCGGGCTCAAAAATTTGATTTTTTCAAAAGTGGACGGTTTAGGCAAGTATGATCATATGGATTGATTCATAATGGACTCTAGTGTTCAAAAATGCTAGACTCAGTGAAAAACCCGACGTTCTCCCCGATCTCTACATAAGAGGTGACGGTTTTGGAAATTAACTTGATAATCACCTAGAGGCCGACACAAATGGGTTTTTGCCGGTTCCACTTTTGGTAGGGTAGATATTTGAATTAGGAATCCAACGCAATAAGAATCACGAGTAAGGCTTACTTTTGGAGAGAGTTATAGCCGTTATACTGACGGCAGCCAGAAAATGAGGCCAAATCTTGTCACCGGCCAAAGGGGTACCCCTTTGTGCGGGTTCAAAAATTTGATTTTTTCAAAAGTGGACGGATTAGGCATATATGATCATATGGATTGATTCATAACGGACTGTAGTATTCAAAAATGCTAGACTCAATGAAAAACCCGACGTTCTCCCCGATCCCTACATAAGAGGTGACGGTTTTGGAAATCAACTTGATAATCATCTAGAGGCCGACACAAATAGGGTTCCTTCCGGTTTGACTTTTTCTAGGGTAGATATTTGAATTAGGAATCCAACGCAACAATAATCACGGGTAAAGCTTACTTCTGGAGAGAGTTCTAGCCGTTTTACTGACGGCTGCCAGAAAACGGGGCCAAATCTGGCCACCGGCCAAAGGGGTACCTCTTTGGGCAGGCTTAAAAATTTGATTTTTTCAAAAGTGGACGGATTAGGCATATATGATCATATGGATTGATTCATAATGGACTCTAGTGTTCAAAAATGCTAGACTCAATGGAAAACACGACGTTCTCCCCGATCCCTACATAAGAGGTGACGGTTTTGGAAATCAATTTGATAATCATCTAGAGGCCACCACAAATAGGGTTCTTTCCGGTTCTACTTTTGGTAGGGTAGATATTTGAATTAGGAATCCTACGCAACAAGAATCACGGGTAAGGCTTAGTTCTGGAGAGAGTTATAGCCGTTTTACTGACGGCAGCCAGAAAACGAGGCCAAATCTGGCCACCGGCCAAAGGGGTACCTCTTTGGGCGGGCTCAAATATTTGATTGTTTCAAAAGTGGACGGATTAGGCATATATGATCAGATGGATTGATTCATAATGGACTGTAGTGTTCAAAAATGCCAGACTCAATGAAAAACCCGACGTTCTCCCCGATCCCTACATAAGAGGTGACGGTTTTGGAAATCAACTTGATAATCATCTAGAGGCCGACACAAATAGGGTTCCTTCCGGTTCGACTTTTTCTAGGGTAGATATTTGAATTACGAATCCAATGCAACAAGAATCACGGGTAAAGCCTACTTCTGGAGAGAGTTCTAGCCGTTTTACTGACGGCTGCCAGAAAACGGGGCCAAATCTGGCCGCCGGCCAAAGGGGTACCCCTTTGGGCAGGCTCAAAAATTTGATTTTTTCAAAAGTGGACGGATTAGGCATATATGATCATATGGATTGATTCATAATGGACTCTAGTGTTCAAACATGCTAGACTCAATGGAAAACACGACGTTCTCCCCGATCCCTACATAAGAGGTGACGGTTTTGGAAATCAACTTGATAATCATCTAGAGGCCTCCACAAATAGGGTTCCTTCCGGTTCCACTTTTGGTAGGGTAGATATTTGAATTAGGAATCCAACGCAACAAAAATCACGGGTAAGGCTTACTTCTGGAGAGAGTTATAGCCGTTTTACTGACGGCAGCCAGAAAACGAGGCCAAATCTGGCCACCGGCCAAAGGGGTACCTCTTTGGGCGGGCTCAAAAATTTGTTTGTTTCAAAAGTGGACGGATTAGGCATATATGATCATATGGATTGATTCATAATGGACTGTAGTGTTCAAAAATTCTAGACTCAATGAAAAACCCGACGTTCTCCCCGATCCCTACATAAGAGGTGACGGTTTTGGAAATCAAATTGATAATCATCTAGAGGCCTACACAAATAGGGTTCCTTCCGGTTCGACTTTTTCTAGGGTAGATATTTGAATTACGAATCCAACGCAACAAGAATCACGGGTAAAGCCTACTTCTAGAGAGAGTTCTAGCCGTTTTACTGACGGCTGCCAGAAAACGGGGCCAAATCTGGCCACCGGCCAAAGGGGTACCCCTTTGGGCAGGCTCAAAAATTTGATTTTTTCAAAAGTGGACGGATTAGGCATATATGATCATATGGATTAATTCATAATGGACTCTAGTATTCAAAAATTCTAGACTCAATGGAAAACACGACGTTCTCCCCGATCCCTACATAAGAGGTGACGGTTTTGGAAATCAACTTGATAATCACCTAGAGGCCAACACAAATAGGGTTCCTTCCGGTTCGACTTTTTGTAGGGTAGATATTTGAGTTAGAAATCCAACGCAACAAGAATCACAGGTAAAGCTTACTTCTGGAGAGAGTTATAGTCGTTTTACTAACTGCTGCCAGAAAACGGGGCCAAATCTGGCCACCGGCCAAAGGCGTACCCCTTTGGACGGGCTCAAAAATTTGATTTTTTCAAAAGTGGACGGATTATGAATATATGTGATCATAAGGATTGATTCATAATGGACTCTAGTGTTGAAAAATTCTAGACTCAGTGAAAAACAGGACGTTCTCCCCGATCCCTACGTAAGAGTTAACGGTTTTGGAAATCAACTTGATAATCCTCTAGAGGCCGACACAAATAGGGTTCCTTCCGGTTCGACTTTTTGTAGGGTAGATATTTGAGTTAGGAATCCAACGCAACAAGAATCACGGGTAAGACTTACTTCTGGAGAGAGTTTTAGCCGTTTTACTGACGGCTGCCAGAAAACGGGGCCAAATCTGGCCACCGGCCAAAGTCGTACCCCTTTGGGCATGCTCAAAAATTTGATTGTTTGAAAAGTGGACGGATTAGGCAAGTATGATCATATGGATTGATTCATAATGGACTCTAGTGTTCAGAAATGTTAGACTCAGTGAAAAACCCGACGTTCTCCCCGATCCCTACATAAGAGGTGACGGTTTTGGAAATCAACTTGATAATCATCTAGAGGCCGACACGAATAGTGTTCCTTCCGGTTCGACTTTTTGTAGGGTAGATATTTGAGTTAGGAATCCAACGCAATAAGAATCACGGGTAAAGCTTACTTCTGGAGAGAGTTCTAGCCGTTTTACTGACGGCTGCCAGAAAACGGGGCCAAATCTGGCCGCCGGCCAAAGGGGTACCCCTTTGGGCAGGCTCAAAAATTTGATTTTTTTAAAAGTGCACGGATTAGGTAAGTATGATCATATGGATTGATTCATAATGGACTCTAGTGTTCAAAAATGCTAGACTCAGTGAAAAACCCGACGTTCTCCCCGATCCCTACATAAGAGGTGACGGTTTTGGAAATCAACTTGATAATCACCTAGAGGCCGACACAAATAGGGTTTCTGCCGGTTCCACTTTTGGTAGGGTAGATATTTGAGTTAGGAATCCAACGCAACAAGAATCACGGGTAAGGCTTACTTCTGGAGAGAGTTATAGCCGTTTTACTGACGGCAGCCAGAAAACGGGGCAAAATCTGGCCACCGGCCAAAGGGGTATCCCTTTGGGCGGGTTCAAAAATTTGTTTTTTTCAAAAGTGGACGGATTAGGCATATATGATCATATGGATTGATTCATAATGGACTCTAGTGTTCAAAAATGCTTGACTCAATGAAAAACACGACGTTCTCCCCGATCCCTACATAAGAGGTGACGGTTTTGGAAACCAACTTGATAATCATCTTGAGGCCACTACAAATAGGGTTCCTTCCGTTTCGAATTTTTGTAGGGTAGATATTTGAGTTAGGAATCCAACGCAATAAGAATCACAGGTAAAGCTTACTTCTGGAGAGAGTTATAGTCGTTTTACTGATAGCTGCAAGAAAACGGGGCAAAATATGTGCACCGGCCAAAGGGGTACCCCTTTGGACGGGCTCAAAAATTGGATTTTTTCAAAAGTGGACGGATTAGGCATATATGATCAGATGGATTAATTCATAATGGACTCTAGTATTCAAAAATTCTAGACTCAGTGAAAAACACGACGTTCTCCCCGATCCCTACATAAGAGTTGACGGTTTTGGAAATCAACTTGATAATCACCTAGAGGCCAACACAAATAGGGTTCCTTCCGGTTCGACTTTTTGTAGGGTAGATATTTGAGTTAGAAATCCAACGCAACAAGAATCACAGGTAAAGCTTACTTCTGGAGAGAGTTATAGTCGTTTTACTGACGGCTGCCAGAAAACGGGGCCAAATATGGCCACCGGCCAAAGGGGTACCCCTTTGGACGGGCTCTAAAATTTGATTTTTTCAAAAGTGGACGGATTATGAATATATGTGATCATAAGGATTGATTCATAATGGACTCTAGTGTTGAAAAATTCTAGACTCAGTGAAAAACAGGACGTTCTCCCCGATTCCTACGTAAGAGTTAACGGTTTTGGAAATCAACTTGATAATCCTCTAGAGGCCGACACAAATAGGGTTCCTTCCGGTTCGACTTTTTATAGGGTAGATATTTGAGTTAGGAATCCAACGCAACAAGAATCACGGGTAAGACTTACTTCTGGAGCGAGTTTTAGCCGTTTTACTGACAGCTGCCAGAAAACGGGGCCAAATCTGGCCACCGGCCAAAGTCGTACCCCTTTGGGCAGGCTCAAAAATTTGATTGTTTCAAAAGTGGACGGATTAGGCAAGTATGATCATATGGATTGATTCATAATGGACTCTAGTGTTCAGAAATGTTAGACTCAGTGAAAAACCCGACGTTCTCCCCGATCCCTACATAAGAGGTGACGGTTTTGGAAATCAACTTGATAATCATCTAGAGGCCGACACAAATAGTGTTCCTTCCGGTTCGAATTTTTGTAGGGTAGATATTTGAGTTAGGAATCCAACGCAATAAGAATCACGGGTAAAGCTTACTTCTGGAGAGAGTTCTAGCCGTTTTACTGACGGCTGCCAGAAAACGGGGCCAAATCTGGCCGCCGGCCAAAGGGGTACCCCTTTGGGCAGGCTCAAAAATTTGATTTTTTCAAAAGTGCACGGATTAGGCAAGTATGATCATATGGATTGATTCATAATGGACTCTAGTGTTCAAAAATGCTAGACTCAGTGAAAAACCCGACGTTCTCCCCGATCCCTACATAAGAGGTGACGGTTTTGGAAATCAACTTGATAATCACCTAGAGGCCGACACAAATAGGGTTTCTGCCGGTTCCACTTTTGGTAGGGTAGATATTTGAGTTAGGAATCCAACGCAACAAGAATCACGGGTAAGGCTTACTTCTGGAGAGAGTTATAGCCGTTTTACTGACGGCAGCCAGAAAACGGGGCAAAATCTGGCCACCGGCCAAAGGGGTATCCCTTTGGGCGGGTTCAAAAATTTGTTTTTTTCAAAAGTGGACGGATTAGGCATATATGATCATATGGATTGATTCATAATGGACTGTAGTGTTCAAAAATGCTAGACTCAATGAAAAACCCGACGTTCTCCCCGATCCCTACATAAGAGGTGACGGTTTTGGAAATCAACTTGATAATCACCTCGAGGCCGACACAAATAGGGTTTCTGCCGGTTCCACTTTTGGTAGGGTAGATATTTGAGTTAGGAATCCAACGCAACAAGAATCACGGGTAAGGCTTACTTCTGGAGAGAGTTATAGCCGTTTTACTGACGGCAGCCAGAAAACGGGGCAAAATCTGGCCACCGGCCAAAGGGGTATCCCTTTGGGCGGGTTCAAAAATTTGTTTTTTTCAAAAGTGGACGGATTAGGCATATATGATCATATGGATTGATTCATAATGGACTGTAGTGTTCAAAAATGCTAGACTCAATGAAAAACCCGACGTTCTCCCCGATCCCTACATAAGAGGTGACGGTTTTGGAAATCAACTTGATAATCACCTCGAGGCCGACACAAATAGGGTTTCTGCCGGTTCCACTTTTGGTAGGGTAGATATTTGAGTTAGGAATCCAACGCAACAAGAATCACGGGTAAGGCTTACTTCTAGAGAGATTTATAGCCGTTTTACTGACGGCTGCAAGAAAACGGGGCCAAATCTGGCCAACGGCCAAGGGGTACCCATTTGGGCAGGCTAAAAAATTTGATTTTTTCAAAAGTGGACGGATTAGGCATATATGATCATATGGATTGATTCATAATGGACTTTAGTGTTCAAAAATGCTAGACTCAATGGAAAACACGACGTTCTCCCCGATCCCTACATAAGAGGTGACGGTTTTGGAAATCAACTTGATAATCATCTAGAGGCCACCACAAATAGGGTTCCTTCCGGTTCGACTTTTTGTAGGATAGATATTTGAGTTAGGAATCCAACGCAACAGGAATCACGGGTAAGGCTTACTTCTGGAGAGAGTTATAGCCATTTTACTAACGGCTGCCCGAAAACGGGGCCAAATCTGGCCACCGGCCAAAGGCGTACCCCTTTGGGCAGGCTCAAAAATTTGATTTTTTCAAAAGTGGACGGATTAGGCAAGTATGATCATATGGATTGATTCATAATGGACTATAGTGTTCAAAAATGCTAGACTCAGTGAAAAACCCGACGTTCTTCTCGATCTCTACATAAGAGGTGACGGTTTTTGAAATCAACTTGATAATCACCTAGAGGCCGACACAAATAGGGTTTCTACCAGTTCCACTTTTGGTAGGGTAGATATTTGAGTTAGGAATCCAACGCAACAAGAATCACGGCTAAAGCTTACTTCAGGAGAGAGTTATAGCCGTTTTACTGACGGCTGCCAGACAACGGGGCCAAATCTGGCCACCGGCCAAAGGGGTACCCCTTTGGGCGGGTTCAAAAATATTATTTTTTCAAAATTGGACGGATTAGGCATATATGATCATATGGATTGATGCATAATGGACTGTAGTGTTCAAAAATGCTAGACTCAATGAAAAACCCGACGTTCTCCCCGATCCCTACATAAGAGGTGACGGTTTTGGAAATCAACTTGATAATCACCTCGAGGCCGACACAAATAGGGTTCGTTCCGGTTCGACTTTTTGTAGGGTAGATATTTGAGTTAGAAATCCAACGCAACAAGAATCACAGGTAAAGCTTACTTCTGGAGTGAGTTATAGTCGTTTTACTGACGGCTGCCAGAAAACGGGGCCAAATATGGCCACCGGCCAAAGGGGTACCCCTTTGGACGGGCTCAAAAATTTGATTTTTGCAAAAGTGGACGGATTATGAATATATGATCATAAGGATTGATTCATAATGGACTCTAGTGTTGAAAAATTCTAGACTCAGTGAAAAACAGGACGTTCTCCCCGATCCCTACGTAAGAGTTAACGGTTTTGGAAATCAACTTGATAATCCTCTAGAGGCCGACACAAATAGGGTTCCTTCCGGTTCGACTTTTTGTAGGGTAGATATTTGAGTTAGGAATCCAACGCAACAAGAATCACGGGTAAGACTTACTTCTGGAGCGAGTTTTAGCCGTTTTACTGACAGCTGCCAGAAAACGGGGCCAAATCTGGCCACCGGCCAAAGTCGTACCCCTTTGGGCAGGCTCAAAAATTTGATTGTTTCAAAAGTGGACGGATTAGGCAAGTATGATCATATGGATTGATTCATAATGGACTCTAGTGTTCAGAAATGTTAGACTCAGTGAAAAACCCGACGTTCTCCCCGATCCCTACATAAGAGGTGACGGTTTTGGAAATCAACTTGATAATCATCTAGAGGCCGACACAAATAGTGTTCCTTCCGGTACGACTTTTTGTAGGGTAGATATTTGAGTTAGGAATCCAACGCAATAAGAATCACGGGTAAAGCTTACTTCTGGAGAGAGTTCTAGCCGTTTTACTGACGGCTGCCAGAAAACGGGGCCAAATCTGGCCGCCGGCCAAAGGGGTACCCCTTTGGGCAGGCTCAAAAATTTGATTTTTTCAAAAGTGCACGGATTAGGCAAGTATGATCATATGGATTGATTCATAATGGACTCTAGTGTTCAAAAATGCTAGACTCAGTGAAAAACCCGACGTTCTCCCCGATCCCTACATAAGAGGTGACGGTTTTGGAAATCAACTTGATAATCACCTAGAGGCCGACACAAATAGGGTTTCTGCCGGTTCCACTTTTGGTAGGGTAGATATTTGAGTTAGGAATCCAACGCAACAAGAATCACGGGTAAGGCTTACTTCTGGAGAGAGTTATAGCCGTTTTACTGACGGCAGCCAGAAAACGGGCAAAATCTGGCCACCGGCCAAAGGGGTATCCCTTTGGGCGGGTTCAAAAATTTGTTTTTTTCAAAAGTGGACGGATTAGGCATATATAATCATATGGATTGATTCATAATGGACTCTAGTGTTCAAAAATGCTAGACTCAATGAAAAACCCGACGTTCTCCCCGATCCCTACATAAGAGGTGACGGTTTTGGAAATCAACTTGATAATCACCTCGAGGCCGACACAAATAGGGTTTCTGCCGGTTCCACTTTTGGTAGGGTAGATATTTGAGTTAGGAATCCAACGCAACAAGAATCACGGGTAAGGCTTACTTCTAGAGAGAGTTATAGCCGTTTTACTGACGGCTGCAAGAAAACGGGGCCAAATCTGGCCAACGGCCAAGGGGTACCCATTTGGGCAGGCTAAAAAATTTGATTTTTTCAAAAGTGGACGGATTAGGCATATATGATCATATGGATTGATTCATAATGGACTTTAGTGTTCAATAATGCTAGACTCAATGGAAAACACGACGTTCTCCCCGATCCCTACATAAGAGGTGACGGTTTTGGAAATCAACTTGATAATCATCTAGAGGCCACCACAAATAGGGTTCCTTCCGGTTCGACTTTTTGTAGGATAGATATTTGAGTTAGGAATCCAACGCAACAGGAATCACGGGTAAGGCTTACTTCTGGAGAGAGTTATAGCCATTTTACTACCGGCTGCCCGAAAACGGGGCCAAATCTGGCCACCGGCCAAAGGCGTACCCCTTTGGGCGGGCTCAAAAATTTGATTTTTTCAAAAGTGGACGGATTAGGCAAGTATGATCATATGGATTGATTCATAATGGACTATAGTGTTCAAAAATGCTAGACTCAGTGAAAAACCCGACGTTCTTCTCGATCTCTACATAAGAGGTGACGGTTTTTGAAATCAACTTGATAATCACCTAGAGGCCGACACAAATAGGGTTTCTACCAGTTCCACTTTTGGTAGGGTAGATATTTGAGTTAGGAATCCAACGCAACAAGAATCACGGCTAAAGCTTACTTCAGGAGAGAGTTATAGCCGTTTTACTGACGGCTGCCAGACAACGGGGCCAAATCTGGCCACCGGCCAAAGGGGTACCCCTTTGGGCGGGTTCAAAAATATTATTTTTTAAAAATTGGACGGATTAGGCATATATGATCATATGGATTGATGCATAATGGACTGTAGTGTTCAAAAATGCTAGACTCAATGAAAAACCCGACGTTCTCCCCGATCCCTACATAAGAGGTGACGGTTTTGGAAATCAACTTGATAATCACCTCGAGGCCGAGACAAATAGGGTTCGTTCCGGTTCGACTTTTTGTAGGGTAGATATTTGAGTTAGAAATCCAACGCAACAAGAATCACAGGTAAAGCTTACTTCTGGAGTGAGTTATAGTCGTTTTACTGACGGCTGCCAGAAAACGGGGCCAAATATGGCCACCGGCCAAAGGGGTACCCCTTTGGACGGGCTCAAAAATTTGATTTTTGCAAAAGTGGACGGATTATGAATATATGATCATAAGGATTGATTCATAATGGACTCTAGTGTTGAAAAATTCTAGACTCAGTGAAAAACAGGACGTTCTCCCCGATCCCTACGTAAGAGTTAACGGTTTTGGAAATCAACTTGATAATCCTCTAGAGGCCGACACAAATAGGGTTCCTTCCGGTTCGACTTTTTGTAGGGTAGATATTTGAGTTAGGAATCCAACGCAACAAGAATCACGGGTAAGACTTACTTCTGGAGCGAGTTTTAGCCGTTTTACTGACAGCTGCCAGAAAACGGGGCCAAATCTGGCCACCGGCCAAAGTCGTACCCCTTTGGGCAGGCTCAAAAATTTGATTGTTTCAAAAGTGGACGGATTAGGCAAGTATGATCATATGGATTGATTCATAATGGACTCTAGTGTTCAGAAATGTTAGACTCAGTGAAAAACCCGACGTTCTCCCCGATCCCTACATAAGAGGTGACGGTTTTGGAAATCAACTTGATAATCATCTAGAGGCCGACACAAATAGTGTTCCTTCCGGTTCGACTTTTTGTAGGGTAGATATTTGAGTTAGGAATCCAACGCAATAAGAATCACGGGTAAAGCTTACTTCTGGAGAGAGTTCTAGCCGTTTTACTGACGGCTGCCAGAAAACGGGGCCAAATCTGGCCGCCGGCCAAAGGGGTACCCCTTTGGGCAGGCTCAAAAATTTGATTTTTTCAAAAGTGCACGGATTAGGCAAGTATGATCATATGGATTGATTCATAATGGACTCTAGTGTTCAAAAATGCTAGACTCAGTGAAAAATCCGACGTTCTCCCCGATCCCTACATAAGAGGTGACGGTTTTGGAAATCAACTTGATAATCACCTAGAGGCCGACACAAATAGGGTTTCTGCCGGTTCCACTTTTGGTAGGGTAGATATTTGAGTTAGGAATCCAACGCAACAAGAATCACGGGTAAGGCTTACTTCTGGAGAGAGTTATAGCCGTTTTACTGACGGCAGCCAGAAAACGGGGCAAAATCTGGCCACCGGCCAAAGGGGTATCCCTTTGGGCGGGTTCAAAAATTTGTTTTTTTCAAAAGTGGACGGATTAGGCATATATGATCATATGGATTGATTCATAATGGACTGTAGTGTTCAAAAATGCTAGACTCAATGAAAAACCCGACGTTCTCCCCGATCCCTACATAAGAGGTGACGGTTTTGGAAATCAACTTGATAATCACCTCGAGGCCGAGACAAATAGGGTTCGTTCCGGTTCGACTTTTTGTAGGGTAGATATTTGAGTTAGAAATCCAACGCAACAAGAATCACAGGTAAAGCTTACTTCTGGAGTGAGTTATAGTCGTTTTACTGACGGCTGCCAGAAAACGGGGCCAAATATGGCCACCGGCCAAAGGGGTACCCCTTTGGACGGGCTCAAAAATTTGATTTTTGCAAAAGTGGACGGATTATGAATATATGATCATAAGGATTGATTCATAATGGACTCTAGTGTTGAAAAATTCTAGACTCAGTGAAAAACAGGACGTTCTCCCCGATCCCTACGTAAGAGTTAACGGTTTTGGAAATCAACTTGATAATCCTCTAGAGGCCGACACAAATAGGGTTCCTTCCGGTTCGACTTTTTGTAGGGTAGATATTTGAGTTAGGAATCCAACGCAACAAGAATCACGGGTAAGACTTACTTCTGGAGCGAGTTTTAGCCGTTTTACTGACAGCTGCCAGAAAACGGGGCCAAATCTGGCCACCGGCCAAAGTCGTACCCCTTTGGGCAGGCTCAAAAATTTGATTGTTTCAAAAGTGGACGGATTAGGCAAGTATGATCATATGGATTGATTCATAATGGACTCTAGTGTTCAGAAATGTTAGACTCAGTGAAAAACCCGACGTTCTCCCCGATCCCTACATAAGAGGTGACGGTTTTGGAAATCAACTTGATAATCATCTAGAGGCCGACACAAATAGTGTTCCTTCTGGTTCGACTTTTTGTAGGGTAGATATTTGAGTTAGGAATCCAACGCAATAAGAATCACGGGTAAAGCTTACTTCTGGAGAGAGTTCTAGCCGTTTTACTGACGGCTGCCAGAAAACGGGGCCAAATCTGGCCGCCGGCCAAAGGGGTACCCCTTTGGGCAGGCTCAAAAATTTGATTTTTTCAAAAGTGCACGGATTAGGCAAGTATGATCATATGGATTGATTCATAATGGACTCTAGTGTTCAAAAATGCTAGACTCAGTGAAAAATCCGACGTTCTCCCCGATCCCTACATAAGAGGTGACGGTTTTGGAAATCAACTTGATAATCACCTAGAGGCCGACACAAATAGGGTTTCTGCCGGTTCCACTTTTGGTAGGGTAGATATTTGAGTTAGGAATCCAACGTAACAAGAATCACGGGTAAGGCTTACTTCTGGAGAGAGTTATAGCCGTTTTACTGACGGCAGCCAGAAAACGGGGCAAAATCTGGCCACCGGCCAAAGGGGTATCCCTTTGGGCGGGTTCAAAAATTTGTTTTTTTCAAAAGTGGACGGATTAGGCATATATGATCATATGGATTGATTCATAATGGACTGTAGTGTTCAAAAATGCTAGACTCAATGAAAAACCCGACGTTCTCCCCGATCCCTACATAAGAGGTGACGGTTTTGGAAATCAACTTGATAATCACCTCGAGGCCGACACAAATAGGGTTTCTGCCGGTTCCACTTTTGGTAGGGTAGATATTTGAGTTAGGAATCCAACGCAACAAGAATCACGGGTAAGGCTTACTTCTAGAGAGAGTTATAGCCGTTTTACTGACGGCTGCAAGAAAACGGGGCCAAATCTGGCCAACGGCCAAGGGGTACCCATTTGGGCAGGCTAAAAAATTTGATTTTTTCAAAAGTGTACGGATTAGGCATATATGATCATATGGATTGATTCATAATGGACTTTAGTGTTCAAAAATGCTAGACTCAATGGAAAACACGACGTTCTCCCCGATCCCTACATAAGAGGTGACGGTTTTGGAAATCAACTTGATAATCATCTAGAGGCCACCACAAATAGGGTTCCTTCCGGTTCGACTTTTTGTAGGATAGATATTTGAGTTAGGAATCCAACGCAACAGGAATCAAGGGTAAGGCTTACTTCTGGAGAGAGTTATAGCCATTTTACTAACGGCTGCCCGAAAACGGGGCCAAATCTGGCCACCGGCCAAAGGCGTACCCCTTTGGGCGGGCTCAAAAATTTGATTTTTTCAAAAGTGGACGGATTAGGCAAGTATGATCATATGGATTGATTCATAATGGACTATAGTGTTCAAAAATGCTAGACTCAGTGAAAAACCCGACGTTCTTCTCGATCTCTACATAAGAGGTGACGGTTTTTGAAATCAACTTGATAATCACCTAGAGGCCGACACAAATAGGGTTTCTACCAGTTCCACTTTTGGTAGGGTAGATATTTGAGTTAGGAATCCAACGCAACAAGAATCACGGCTAAAGCTTACTTCAGGAGAGAGTTATAGCCGTTTTACTGACGGCTGCCAGACAACGGGGCCAAATCTGGCCACCGGCCAAAGGGGTACCCCTTTGGGCGGGTTCAAAAATATTATTTTTTCAAAATTGGACGGATTAGGCATATATGATCATATGGATTGATGCATAATGGACTGTAGTGTTCAAAAATGCTAGACTCAATGAAAAACCCGACGTTCTCCCCGATCCCTACATAAGAGGTGACGGTTTTGGAAATCAACTTGATAATCACCTCGAGGCCGACACAAATAGGGTTCGTTCCGGTTCGACTTTTTGTAGGGTAGATATTTGAGTTAGAAATCCAACGCAACAAGAATCACAGGTAAAGCTTACTTCTGGAGTGAGTTATAGTCGTTTTACTGACGGCTGCCAGAAAACGGGGCCAAATATGGCCACCGGCCAAAGGGGTACCCCTTTGGACGGGCTCAAAAATTTGATTTTTGCAAAAGTGGACAGATTAGGCATATATGATCATATGGATTGATTCATAATGGACTCTAGTGTTCAAAAATGCTAGACTCAATGAAAAACACGACGTTTTCCCTGATCCCTACATAAGAGGTGACGGTTTTGGAAACCAACTTGATAATCACCTAGAGGCCGACACAAATAGGGTTCCTTCCAGTTCGAGTGTTGAAAAATTCTAGACTCAGTGAAAAACACGACGTTCTCCCCGATCCCTACATAAGAGTTAACGGTTTTGGAAATCAACTTGATAATCACCTAGAGGCCAACACAAATAGGGTTCCTTCCGGTTCGACTTTTTGTAGGGTAGATATTTGAGTTAGGAATCCAACGCAACAAGAATCACGGGTAAAGCTCACTTCTGGAGAGAGTTATAGCCGTTTTACTGACGGCTGCCAGAAAACGGGGCCAAATCTCGCCACCGGCCAAAGGGGTATCCCTTTGGACGGGCTCAAAAATAGGATTTTTTCAAAAGTAGACGGATTAGGCATATATGATCATATGGATTGATTCATAATGGACTCTAGTGTTCAAAAATTCTAGACTCAATGAAAAACACGACGTTCTCCCCGATCCCTACATAAGAGGTGACGGTTTTGGAAATCAACTTTATAATCCTCTAGAGGCCGACACAAATAGGGTTCCTTCCGGTTCGACTTTTTGTAGGGTAGATATTTGAGTTAGGAATCCAACGCAATAAGAATCACGGGTAAGGCTTACATCTGGAGAGAGTTTTAGCCGTTTTACTGACAGCTGCCAGAAAACGGGGCCAAATCTGGCCACCGGCCAAAGTCGTACCCCTTTGGGCAGGCTCAAAAATTTGATTTTTTCAAAAGTGGACGGATTAGGCAAGTATGATCATATGGATTGATTCATAATGGACTCTAGTGTTCAAAAATGCTAGACTCAATGAAAAACACGACGTTCTCTCCGATCCATACATAAGAGGTGACGGTTTTTGAAATCAACTTGATAATCACCTAGAGGCCGACACAAATAGGGTTTCTACCAGTTCCACTTTTGGTAGGGTAGATATTTGAGTTAGGAATCCAACGCAACAAGAATCACGGCTAAAGCTTACTTCAGGAGAGAGTTATAGCCGTTTTACTGACGGCTGCCAGACAACGGGGCCAAATCTGGCCACCGGCCAAAGGGGTACCCCTTTGGGCGGGTTCAAAAATATTATTTTTTCAAAATTGGACGGATTAGGCATATATGATCATATGGATTGATGCATAATGGACTGTAGTGTTCAAAAATGCTAGACTCAATGAAAAACCCGACGTTCTCCCCGATCCCTACATAAGAGGTGACGGTTTTGGAAATCAACTTGATAATCACCTCGAGGCCGACACAAATAGGGTTCGTTCCGGTTCGACTTTTTGTAGGGTAGATATTTGAGTTAGAAATTCAACGCAACAAGAATCACAGGTAAAGCTTACTTCTGGAGAGAGTTATATTTGTTTTACTGACGGCTGCCAGAAAAAGGGGCCAAATATGGCCACCGGCCAAAGGGGTACCCCTTTGGACGGGCTCAAAAATTTGATTTTTGCAAAAGTGGACGGATTATGAATATATGATCATAAGGATTGATTCATAATGGACTCTAGTGTTGAAAAATTCTAGACTCAGTGAAAAACACGACGTTCTCCCCGATCCCTACATAAGAGTTAACGGTTTTGGAAATCAACTTGATAATCACTTAGAGGCCAACACAAATAGGATTCCTTCCGATTCGACTTTTTGTAGGGTAGATATTTGAGTTAGGAATCCAACGCAACAACAATCACGGGTAAGGCTTACTTCTGGAGAGAGTTATAGCCGTTTTACTGACGGCTGCCAGAAAACGGGGCCAAATCTGGGAACCGGCCAAAGCTTACTTCTGGAGAGAGTTATATTTGTTTTACTGACGGCTGCCAGAAAACGGGGCCAAATATGGCCACCGGCCAAAGGGGTACCCCTTTGGACGGGCTCAAAAATTGGATTTTTTCAAAAGTGGACAGATTAGGCATATATGATCATATGGATTGATTCATAATGGACTCTAGTGTTCAAAAATGCTAGACTCAATGAAAAACACGACGTTCTCCCTGATCCCTACATAAGAGGTGACGGTTTTGGAAACCAACTTGATAATCACCTAGAGGCCGACACAAATAGGGTTCCTTCCAGTTCGAGTGTTGAAAAATTCTAGACTCAGTGAAAAACACGACGTTCTCCCCGATCCCTACATAAGAGTTAACGGTTTTGGAAATCAACTTGATAATCACCTAGAGGCCAACACAAATAGGGTTCCTTCCGGTTCGACTTTTTGTAGGGTAGATATTTGAGTTAGGAATCCAACGCAACAAGAATCACGGGTAAAGCTGACTTCTGGAGAGAGTTATAGCCGTTTTACTGACGGCTGCCAGAAAACGGGGCCAAATCTCGCCACCGGCCAAAGGGGTATCCCTTTGGACGGGCTCAAAAATAGGATTTTTTCAAAAGTAGACGGATTAGGCATATATGATCATATGGATTGATTCATAATGGACTCTAGTGTTCAAAAATTCTATACTCAATGAAAAACACGACGTTCTCCCCGATCCCTACATAAGAGGTGACGGTTTTGGAAATCAACTTTATAATCCTCTAGAGGCCGACACAAATAGGGTTCCTTCCGGTTCGACTTTTTGTAGGGTAGATATTTGAGTTAGGAATCCAACGCAATAAGAATCACGGGTAAGGCTTACATCTGGAGAGAGTTTTAGCCGTTTTACTGACAGCTGCCAGAAAACGGGGCCAAATCTGGCCACCGGCCAAAGTCGTACCCCTTTGGGCAGGCTCAAAAATTTGATTTTTTCAAAAGTGGACGGATTAGGCAAGTATGATCATATGGATTGATTCATAATGGACTCTAGTGTTCAAAAATGCTAGACTCAATGAAAAACACGACGTTCTCTCCGATCCATACATAAGAGGTGACGGTTTTTGAAATCAACTTGATAATCACCTAGAGGCCGACACAAATAGGGTTTCTACCAGTTCCACTTTTGGTAGGGTAGATATTTGAGTTAGGAATCCAACGCAACAAGAATCACGGCTAAAGCTTACTTCAGGAGAGAGTTATAGTCGTTTTACTGACGGCTGCCAGACAACGGGGCCAAATCTGGCCACCGGCCAAAGGGGTACCCCTTTGGGCGGGTTCAAAAATATTATTTTTTCAAAATTGGACGGATTAGGCATATATGATCATATGGATTGATGCATAATGGACTGTAGTGTTCAAAAATGCTAGACTCAATGAAAAACCCGACGTTCTCCCCGATCCCTACATAAGAGGTGACGGTTTTGGAAATCAACTTGATAATCACCTCGAGGCCGACACAAATAGGGTTCGTTCCGGTTCGACTTTTTGTAGGGTAGATATTTGAGTTAGAAATTCAACGCAACAAGAATCACAGGTAAAGCTTACTTCTGGAGAGAGTTATATTTGTTTTACTGACGGCTGCCAGAAAACGGGGCCAAATATGGCCACCGGCCAAAGGGGTACCCCTTTGGACGGGCTCAAAAATTTGATTTTTGCAAAAGTGGACGGATTATGAATATATGATCATAAGGATTGATTCATAATGGACTCTAGTGTTGAAAAATTCTAGACTCAGTGAAAAACACGACGTTCTCCCCGATCCCTACATAAGAGTTAACGGTTTTGGAAATCAACTTGATAATCACTTAGAGGCCAACACAAATAGGATTCCTTCCGATTCGACTTTTTGTAGGGTAGATATTTGAGTTAGGAATCCAACGCAACAACAATCACGGGTAAGGCTTACTTCTGGAGAGAGTTATAGCCGTTTTACTGACGGCTGCCAGAAAACGGGGCCAAATCTGGGAACCGGCCAAAGAGGTACCCCTTTCGACGGGCTCAAAAATTGGATTTTTTCAAAAGTGGACAGATTAGGCATATATGATCATATGGATTGATTCATAATGGACTCTAGTGTTCAAAAATGCTAGACTCAATGAAAAACACGACGTTCTCCCTGATCCCTACATAAGAGGTGACGGTTTTGGAAACCAACTTGATAATCACCTAGAGGCCGACACAAATAGGGTTCCTTCCAGTTCGAGTGTTGAAAAATTCTAGACTCAGTGAAAAACACGACGTTCTCCCCGATCCCTACATAAGAGTTAACGGTTTTGGAAATCAACTTGATAATCACCTAGAGGCCAACACAAATAGGGTTCCTTCCGGTTCGACTTTTTGTAGGGTAGATATTTGAGTTAGGAATCCAACGCAACAAGAATCACGGGTAAAGCTGACTTCTGGAGAGAGTTATAGCCGTTTTACTGACGGCTGCCAGAAAACGGGGCCAAATCTCGCCACCGGCCAAAGGGGTATCCCTTTGGACGGGCTCAAAAATAGGATTTTTTCAAAAGTAGACGGATTAGGCATATATGATCATATGGATTGATTCATAATGGACTCTAGTGTTCAAAAATTCTATACTCAATGAAAAACACGACGTTCTCCCCGATCCCTACATAAGAGGTGACGGTTTTGGAAATCAACTTTATAATCCTCTAGAGGCCGACACAAATAGGGTTCCTTCCGGTTCGACTTTTTGTAGGGTAGATATTTGAGTTAGGAATCCAACGCAATAAGAATCACGGGTAAGGCTTACATCTGGAGAGAGTTTTAGCCGTTTTACTGACAGCTGCCAGAAAACGGGGCCAAATCTGGCCACCGGCCAAAGTCGTACCCCTTTGGGCAGGCTCAAAAATTTGATTTTTTCAAAAGTGGACGGATTAGGCAAGTATGATCATATGGATTGATTCATAATGGACTCTAGTGTTCAAAAATGCTAGACTCAATGAAAAACACGACGTTCTCTCCGATCCATACATAAGAGGTGACGGTTTTTGAAATCAACTTGATAATCACCTAGAGGCCGACACAAATAGGGTTTCTACCAGTTCCACTTTTGGTAGGGTAGATATTTGAGTTAGGAATCCAATGCAACAAGAATCACGGCTAAAGCTTACTTCAGGAGAGAGTTATAGCCGTTTTACTGACGGCTGCCAGACAACGGGGCCAAATCTGGCCACCGGCCAAAGGGGTACCCCTTTGGGCGGGTTCAAAAATATTATTTTTTCAAAATTGGACGGATTAGGCATATATGATCATATGGATTGATGCATAATGGACTATAGTGTTCAAAAATGCTAGACTCAATGAAAAACCCGACGTTCTCCCCGATCCCTACATAAGAGGTGACGGTTTTGGAAATCAACTTGATAATCACCTCGAGGCCGACACAAATAGGGTTCATTCCGGTTCGACTTTTTGTAGGGTAGATATTTGAGTTAGAAATTCAACGCAACAAGAATCACAGGTAAAGCTTACTTCTGGAGAGAGTTATATTTGTTTTACTGACGGCTGCCAGAAAACGGGGCCAAATATGGCCACCGGCCAAAGGGGTACCCCTTTGGACGGGCTCAAAAATTTGATTTTTGCAAAAGTGGACGGATTATGAATATATGATCATAAGGATTGATTCATAATGGACTCTAGTGTTGAAAAATTCTAGACTCAGTGAAAAACACGACGTTCTCCCCGATCCCTACATAAGAGTTAACGGTTTTGGAAATCAACTTGATAATCACTTAGAGGCCAACACAAATAGGATTCCTTCCGATTCGACTTTTTGTAGGGTAGATATTTGAGTTAGGAATCCAACGCAACAACAATCACGGGTAAGGCTTACTTCTGGAGAGAGTTATAGCCGTTTTACTGACGGCTGCCAGAAAACGGGGCCAAATCTGGGAACCGGCCAAAGAGGTACCCCTTTCGACGGGCTCAAAAATTGGATTTTTTCAAAAGTGGACAGATTAGGCATATATGATCATATGGATTGATTCATAATGGACTCTAGTGTTCAAAAATGCTAGACTCAATGAAAAACACGACGTTCTCCCTGATCCCTACATAAGAGGTGACGGTTTTGGAAACCAACTTGATAATCACCTAGAGGCCGACACAAATAGGGTTCCTTCCAGTTCGAGTGTTGAAAAATTCTAGACTCAGTGAAAAACACGACGTTCTCCCCGATCCCTACATAAGAGTTAACGGTTTTGGAAATCAACTTGATAATCACCTAGAAGCCAACACAAATAGGGTTCCTTCCGGTTCGACTTTTTGTAGGGTAGATATTTGAGTTAGGAATCCAACGCAACAAGAATCACGGGTAAGGCTTACTTCTGGAGAGAGTTATAGCCGTTTTACTGATGGCTGCCAGAAAACGGGGCCAAATCTGGCCACCGGCCAAAGAGGTACCCCTTTCGACGGGCTCAAAAATTGGATTTTTTCAAAAGTGGACAGATTAGGCATATATGATCATATGGATTGATTCATAATGGACTCTAGTGTTCAAAAATACTAGACTTAATGAAAAACCCGACGTTTTCCCCGATCTCTACATAGGACGTGACGGATTTGGAAATCAACTTGATAATCACCTAGAGGCCGACACAAATAGAGTTCCTTCCGGTTCGACTTTTTGTAAGGTAGATATTTGAGTTATGAATCCAACGCAACAAGAATCACAGGTAAAGATTACTTCTGGAGAGAGTTATAGTCATTTTACTGACAGCTGCAAGAAAACGGGGCCGA
The DNA here is from genome assembly GCA_026008535.1 of Perilla frutescens. Lineage (NCBI taxonomy): Eukaryota > Viridiplantae > Streptophyta > Magnoliopsida > Lamiales > Lamiaceae > Perilla > Perilla frutescens. The sequence continues at coordinate 139,191 of BRKX01000020.1, read as the reverse complement.
ATATGGGCACCGGCCAAAGGGGTAACCCTTTGGACGGGCTCAAAAATTTGATTTTTTCAAAAGTGGACGGATTAGGCAAGTATGATCATATGGATTGATTCATAATGGACTCTAGTGTTCAGAAATGCTAGACTCAGTGAAAAACCCGACGTTCTCCCCGATCCCTACATAAGAGGTGACGGTTTTGGAAATCAACTTGATAATCACCTAGAGGCTAACATAAATAGGGTTCCTTCCGGTTCGACTTTTTGTAGGGTAGATATTTGAGTTAGGAATCCAACGCAACAAGAATCACGTGTAAGGCTTACTTTTGGAGAGAGTCATAGCCATTTTACTGACGGCTGCCAGAAAACGGGGCCAAATCTGGCCACCGGCCAAAGGCGTACCCCTTTGGGCGGGCTCAAAAATTTGATTTTTTCAAAAGTGGACGGATTACGCAATTATGATCATATGGATTGATTCATAATGGACTCTAGTGTTCAAAAATGCTAGACTCAATGAAAAACTCGACGTTCTCTCCGATCCCTACATAAGAGGTGACGGTTTTGGAAATCAACTTGATAATCACCTAGAGGCCGACAAAAATAGGTTTTCTACCGGTTCCACTTTTGGTAGGGTAGATATTTGAGTTAGGAATCCAACGCAACAAGAATCACAGGTAAAGCTTACTTCTGGAGAGAGTTATAGTCGTTTTACTGATAGCTGCAAGAAAACGGGGCAAAATATGTGCACCGGCAAAGGGGTACCCCTTTGGACGGGGCTCAAAAATTTGATTTTTTCAAAAGTGGACGGATTATGAATATATGATCATGTGGATTGATTCATAATAGACTCTAGTGTTCAAAAATTCTAGACTCAGTGAAAAACACGACGTTCTCCCCGATCCCTACATAAGAGTTGACGGTTTTGGAAATCAACTTGATAATCACCTAGAGGCCAACACAAATAGGGTTCCTTCCGGTTCGACTTTTTGTAGGGTAGATATTTGAGTTAGGAATCCAACGCAACAAGAATCACGGGTAAAGCTTACTTCAGGAGAGAGTTATAGCCGTTTTACTGACGGCTGCCAGACAACGGGGCCAAATCTGGCCACCGGCCAAAGGGGTACCCCTTTGGGCGGGTTCAAAAATATTATTTTTTCAAAATTGGACGGATTAGGCATATATGATCATATGGATTGATGCATAATGGACTGTAGTGTTCAAAAATGCTAGACTCAATGAAAAACCCGACGTTCTCCCCGATCCCTACATAAGAGGTGACGGTTTTGGAAATCAACTTGATAATCACCTCGAGGCCGACACAAATAGGGTTCGTTCCGGTTCGACTTTTTGTAGGGTAGATATTTGAGTTAGAAATTCAACGCAACAAGAATCACAGGTAAACCTTACTTCTGGAGAGAGTTATATTTGTTTTACTGACGGCTGCCAGAAAACGGGGCCAAATATGGCCACCGGCCAAAGGGGTACCCCTTTGGACGGGCTCAAAAATTTGATTTTTGCAAAAGTGGACGGATTATGAATATATGATCATAAGGATTGATTCATAATGGACTCTAGTGTTGAAAAATTCTAGACTCAGTGAAAAACACGACGTTCTCCCCGATCCCTACATAAGAGTTAACGGTTTTGGAAATCAACTTGATAATCACTTAGAGGCCAACACAAATAGGATTCCTTCCGATTCGACTTTTTGTAGGGTAGATATTTGAGTTAGGAATCCAACGCAACAACAATCACGGGTAAGGCTTACTTCTGGAGAGAGTTATAGCCGTTTTACTGACGGCTGCCAGAAAACGGGGCCAAATCTGGGAACCGGCCAAAGAGGTACCCCTTTCGACGGGCTCAAAAATTGGATTTTTTCAAAAGTGGACAGATTAGGCATATATGATCATATGGATTGATTCATAATGGACTCTAGTGTTCAAAAATGCTAGACTCAATGAAAAACACGACGTTCTCCCTGATCCCTACATAAGAGGTGACGGTTTTGGAAACCAACTTGATAATCACCTAGAGGCCGACACAAATAGGGTTCCTTCCAGTTCGAGTGTTGAAAAATTCTAGACTCAGTGAAAAACACGACGTTCTCCCCGATCCCTACATAAGAGTTAACGGTTTTGGAAATCAACTTGATAATCACCTAGAGGCCAACACAAATAGTATTCCTTCCGGTTCGTCTTTTTGTAGGGTAGATATTTGAGTTAGGAATCCAACGCAATAAGAATCACGGGTAAGGCTTACTTCTGGAGAGAGTTATAGCCGTTTTACTGACGGCTGCCAGAAAACGAGGCCAAATCTCGCCACCGGCCAAAGGGGTACCCCTTTGGACGGGCTCAAAAATTGGATTTTTTCAAAAGTGGATGGATTAGGCAAGTATGATCATATGGATTGATTCATAATGGACTCTAGTGTTTAGAAATGTTACACTCAGTGATAAACCCGACGTTCTTCCCGATCCCTACATAAGAGGTGACGGTTTTGGAAATCAACTTGATAATCACCTAGAGGCTGACACAAATAGGGTTCCTTCAAGTTCTACTTTTTGAAGAGTAGATATTTGAGTTAGGAATCCAACTCAAGAAGAATCATGGTTCAAGCTTACTTCTGGAGAGAGTTATAGCCGTTTTACTGACGGCTGCCAGAAAACGGGGCCAAATCTGGCCACCGGCCAAAGAGGTACCCCTTTGGACGGGCTCAAAAATTGGATTTTTTCAAAAGTGGACGGATTAGGCATATATGATCATATGGATTGATTCATAATGGACTCTAGTGTTCAAAAATGCTAGACTCAATGAAAAACACGACGTTCTCCCCGATCCCTACATAAGAGGTGACGGTTTTGGAAATCAACTTGATAATCATCTAGAGACCGACACAAATAGGGTTCCTTCCGATTCGACTTTTTGTAGGGTATATATTTGAGTTAGGAATCCAACGCAACAAGATTCACGGGTAAGGCTTACTTCTGGAGAGAGTTATAGCCATTTTACTGACGGCTGCCAGAAAACGGGGCCAAATCTGGCCACCGGTCAAAGGCGTACCCTTTTGGGCGGGTTCAAAAATTTGATTTTTACAAAAGTGGACGGATTAGGTAAGTATGATCATATGGATTGATTCATAATGGACTCTAGTGTTCAAAAATGCTAGACTCAATGAAAAACACGACGTTCTCCCCGATCCCTACATAAGAGTTGACGGTTTTGGAAATCAACTTGATAATCACCTAGAGGCCAACACAAATAGGGTTCCTTCCGGTTCGACTTTTTGTAGGGTAGATATTTGAGTTAGGAATCCAACGCAATAAGAATCACGGGTAAGGCTTACTTCTGGAGAGAGTTATAGCCGTTTTACTGACGGCTGCCAGAAAACGAGGCCAAATCTCGCCACCGGCCACAGGGGTACCTCTTTGGACGGGCTCAAAAATTGGATTTTTTCAAAAGTGGACGGATTAGGCATATATGATCATATGGATAAATTCATAATGGACTCTAGTGTTAAAAAATGCTAGACTCATTGAAAAACATGACGTTCTCCCCGATCCCTACATAAGAGGTGACGGTTATTGAACACTAGAAAAAATTTGATTTTTTAAAAAGTGGACGGATTAGGAAGTATGATCATATGGATTGATTCATAATGGACTCTAGTGTTCAAAAATGCTAGACTCAGTGAAAAACTCGACGTTCTCTCCGATCCCTACATAAGAGGTGACGGTTTTGGAAATCAACTTGATAATCACCTAGAGGCCGACAAAAATAGAGTTTCTACCGGTTACACTTTTGGTAGGGTAGATATTTGAGTTAGGAATCCAACGCAACAAGAATCACGGGTAAGGCTTACTTCTGGAGAGAGTTATAGCCGTTTTACTGACGGCTGCCAGAAAACGGGGCCAAATCTGGCCACCGGCCAAAGGTGTACCCCTTTGGACGGTTTTGGAAATCAACTTGATAATCACCTAGAGGCCGACACAAATAGGGTTCCTTCCGGTTCGACTTTTTGTAGGGTAGATATTTGAGTTAGGAATCCAACGCATCAAGAATCACGGGTAAGGCTTACTTCTGGAGAGAGTTATAGCCGTTTTACTGACGGCTGCCAGAAAACGGGGCCAAATCTGGCCACCGGCCAAAGGGGTACCCCTTTGGACGGTTTTGGAAATCAATTTGATAATCACCTAGAGGCCGACACAAATAGGGTTCCTTCCGGTTCCACTTTTTGTAGGGTAGATATTTGAGTTAGGAATCCAACGCAACAAGAATCACGGGTCAGGCTTACTTTTGGAGAGAGTTATAGCCGTTTTCCTGACGGCTGCCAGAAAACGGGGCCAAATCTGGCCACCGGGCAAAGGCGTACCCCTTTGGGCGGGCTAAAAAATTTGATTTTTTCAAAAGTGGAGGGATTAGGCAAGTATGATCATATGGATTGATTCATAATGGACTCTAGTGTTCAGAAATGTTAAACTCAGTGATATACCCGACGTTTTTCCCGATCCCTACATAAGAGGTGACGGTTTTGGAAACCAACTTGATAATCACCCAGAGGCTGACAAAAATAGGGTTCCTTCAAGTTCTACTTTTTGAAGAGTAGATATTTGAGTTAGGAATCCAACGCAAGAAGAATCCTGGTTCAAGCTTACTTCTGGAGAGAATTATAGCCGTTTTACTGACGGCTGCCAGAAAACGGGGCCAAATTTGGCCACCGGCCAAAGGGGTACCCCTTTGGACGGGCTCAAAAATTGGATTTTTTCAAAAGTGGACGGATTAGGCATATATGATCATATGGATTGATTCATAATGGACTCTAGTGTTCAAAAATGCTAGACTCAATGAAAAACACGACGTTCTCCCCGATCCCTACATAAGAGGTGACGGTTTTGGAAATCAACTTGATAATCATCTAGAGACCGACAAAAATAGGGTTCCTTCCGATTCAACTTTTTGTAGGGTAGATATTTGAGTTAGGAATCCAACGCAACAAGAATCATCGGTAAGGCTTACTTCTGGAGAGAGTTATAGCCATTTTACTGACGGCTGCCAGAAAACGGGGCCAAATCTGGCCACCGGCCAAAGGCGTACCCTTTTGGGCGGGTTCAAAAATTTGATTTTTTCAAAAGTGGACGGATTAGGCATATATGATCATATGGATTGATTCATAATGGACTCTAGTGTTCAAAAATGCAAGATTCAATGAAAAACCCGACGTTCTCCCGGATCCCTACATAAGAGGTGACGGTTTTGGAAATCAACTTGATAATCACCTCGAGGCCGACACAAATAGGGTTCCTTCCGGTTCGAATTTTTGTAGGGTAGATATTTGAGTTAGGAATCCAACGCAACAAGAATCACAGGTAAAGCTTACTTCTGGAGAGAGTTATAGTCGTTTTACTGACGGCTGCCAGAAAACGTGGCCAAATATGGGCACCGGCCAAAGGCATAGCCCTTTGGACGGGCTCAAAAATTTGATTTTTTCAAAAGTGGACGGATTATGAATATATGATCATATGGATTGATTCATAATGGACTCTAGTGTTCAAAAATTCTAGACTCAGTGAAAAACACGACGTTCTCCCCGATCCCTACATAAGAGGTGACGGTTTTGGAAATCAACTTGATAATCACCTCGAGGCCGACACAAATAGGGTTCCTTCCGGTTCGACTTTTTGTAGGGTAGATATTTGAGTTAGAAATCCAACGCAATAAGAATCACAGGTAAAGCTTACTTCTGGAGAGAGTTATAGTCGTTTTACTGACGGCTGCAAGAAAACGGGGCCAAATATGTGCACCGGCCAAAGGGGTACCCCTTTGGATGGGCTCAAAAATTTGATTTTTTCAAAAGTGGACGAATTATGAATATATGATCATATAGATTGATTCATAATGGACTTTAGTGTTCAAAAATTCTAGATTCAGTGAAAAACACGACGTTCTCCCCGATCCCTACATAAGAGTTGACGGTTTTGGAAATCATCATGATAATCACCTAGAGGCCAACACAAATAGTATTCCTTCCGGTTCGACTTTTTGTAGGATAGATATTTGAGTTAGGAATCCAACACAATAAGAATCACGGGTAAGGCTTACTTCTGGAGAGAGTTATAGCCGTTTTACTGACGGCTGCCAGAAAACGAGGCCAAATCTCGCCACCGGCCAAAGGGGTACCCCTTTGGACGGGCACAAAAATTGGATTTTTTCAAAAGTGGACGGATTAGGCATATATGATCATATGGATAAAATCATAATGGACTCTAGTGTTAAAAAATGCTAGACTCAATGAAAAACATGACGTTCTCCTCGATCCCTACATAAGAGGTGACGGTTATTGAACACTAGAAAAAATTTGATTTTTTCAAAAGTGGACGGATTAGGCAAGTATGATCATATGGATTGATTCATAATGGACTCTAGTGTTCAAAAATGCGAGACTCAGTGAAAAACTCGACGTTCTCTCCGATCCCTACATAAGAGGTGACGATTTTGGAAATCAACTTGATAATCACCTAGAGGCCGACAAAAATAGGGTTTCTACCGGTTACACTTTTTGTAGGTAAGATATTTGACTTAGGAATCCAATGCAACAAGAATCACAGGTAAAGCTTACTTCTGGAGAGAGTTATAGTTGTTTTCCTGATGGCTGCAAGAAAACGGGGCCAAATATGTGCACCGGCCAAAGTGGTACCCCTTTGGACGGGCTCAAAAATTTGATTTTTTCAAAAGTGGACGGATTATGAATATATGATCATATGGATTGATTCATAATGGACTCTAGTGTTCAAAAATTCTAGACTCAGTGAAAAACACGACGTTCTCCCCGATCCCTACATAAGAGTTGACGGTTTTGGAAATCAACTTGATAATCACCTAGAGGCCAACACAAATAGGGTTTCTTCCGGTTCGACTTTTTGTAGGGTAGATATTTGAGTTAGGAATCCAACGCGACAAGAATCACAGGTAAAGCTTACTTCTGGAGAGAGTTATAGCCGTTTTACTGACGGCTGCCAGAAAACGGGGCCAAATCTGGCAACCGGCCAAAAGCGTACCCCTTTGGATGGGCTCAAAAATTTGATTTTTTCAAAAGTGGACGGATTATGAATATATGATCATATGGATTGATTCATAATGGACTCTAGTGTTCAAAAATAGGGTTCCTTCCTGTTCGACTTTTTGTAGGGTAGATATTTGAGTTAGGAATCCAACGCAACAAGAATCACGGGTCAGGCTTACTTCTGGAGAGTATTATAGCCGTTTTCCTGACGGCTGCCAGAAAACGGGGCCAAATCTGGCCACCGGCCAAAGGCGTACCCCTTTGGGCGGGCTCAAAAATTTGATTTTTTCAAAAGTGGACGGATTAGGCAAGTGTGATCATATGGATTGATTCATAATGGACTCTAGTGTTCAGAAATGTTAGACTCAGTGATAAACCCGACGTTCTTCCCGATCCCTACATAAGAGGTGACGGTTTTGGAAATCAACTTGATAATCACCTAGAGGCTGACACAAATAGGGTTCCTCCAAGTTCTACTTTTGTAGAGTAGATATTTGAGTTAGGAATCCAACGCAAGAAGAATCACGGTTCAAGCTTACTTCTGGAGAGAGTTATAGCCGTTTTACTGACGGCTGCCAGAAAACGGGGCCAAATCTGGCCACCGGCCAAAGGGGTACCCCTTTAGGAAGGCTCAAAAATTTGATTTTTTAAAAGTGGACGGATTAGGCAAGTATGATCATATGTGTTGATTCATAATGGACTCTAGTGTTCAAAAATGCTAGACTCAGTGAAAAACCCTACGTTCTCCCCGATCCCTACATAAGAGGTGACGGTTTTGGAAATCAACTTGATAATTACCTCGAGGCCGACACAAATAGGGTTCCTTCCGGTTCGACTTTTTGTAGGGTAGATATTTGAGTTAGGAATCCAACGCAACAAGAATCACGGCTAAAGCTTACTTCTAGAGAGAGTTATAGCCGTTTTACTTACGGCTGCCAGAAAACGGGGCCAAATCTGGCCACCGGCCAAAGGGGTACCCCTTTGGGCGGGTTCAAAAATTTGATTTTTTCAAAAGTGGACGGATTAGGCATATATGATCATATGGATTGATTCATAATGGATTGTAGTGTTCAAAATTGCTAGACTCAATGAAAAACCCGACGTTCTCCCCGATCCGTACATAAGAGGTGACGGTTTTGGAAATCAACTTGATAATCACCTCGAGGCCGACACAAATAGGGTTCCTTCCGGTTCGACTTTTTGTAGGGTAGATATTTGAGTTAGGAATCCAACGCAACAAGAATCACAGGTAAAGCTTACTTCTGGAGAGAGTTATAGTCATTTTACTGACGGCTGCAAGAAAACGGGGCCAAATATGTGCACCGGCCAAAGGGGTACCCCTTTGGACGGGCTCAAAAATTTGATTTTTTCAAAAGTGGACGGATTATGAATATATGATCATATGGATTGATTCATAATGGACTCTAGTGTTCAAAAATTCTAGATTCAGTGAAAAACACGACGTTCTCCCCGATCCCTACATAAGAGTTGACGGTTTTGGAAATCAACTTGATAATCACCTAGAGCCCAAGACAAATAGTGTTCCTTCCGGTTCGACTTTTTGTAGGGTAGATATTTGAGTTAGGAATCTAACGCAATAAGAATCACGGGTAAAGCTTACTTCTGGAGAGAGTTATAGCCGTTTTACTGACGGCTGCCAGAAAACGGGGCCAAATCTGGCCACCGGCCAAAGGGGTACCCCTTTGGACGGGCTCAAAAATTGGATTTTTTCAAAAGTGGACGGATTAGGCATATATGATCATATGGATTGATTCATAATGGACTCTAGTGTTCAAAAATGCTAGACTCAATGAAAAACACGACGTTCTCTCCGATCCCTACATAAGAGGTGACGGTTTTGGAAATCAACTTGATAATCATCTAGAGACCGACACAAATAGGGTTCCTTCCGATTCAACTTTTTGTAGGGTAGATATTTGAGTTAGGAATCCAACGCAACAAGAATCACAGGAAAAACTTACTTCTGGAGAGAGTTATAGTCGTTTTACTGACGGCTGCCAGAAAACGGGGCCAAATATGGGCACCGGCCAAAGGGGTACCCCTTTGGACGGGCTCAAAAATTTGATTTTTTCAAAAGTCGACGGATTAGGGAAGTATGATCATATGGATTGATTCATAATGGACTCTAGTGTTCAAAAATGCTAGACTCAGTGAAAAACTCGACGTTCTCCCCGATCTCTACGTAAGAGGTGACGGTTTTGAAAATCAACTTGATAATCACCTAGAGGCCAACACAAATAGGGTTCCTTCCGGTTCGACTTTTTGTAGGGTAGATGTTTGAGTTAGGAATCAAACGCAACAAGAATCACGGGTAAAGCTTACTTCTAGAGAGAGTTATTGCCGTTTTACTGACGGCTGCTAGAAAACGGGGCTAAATCTGGCCACCGGCCAAAGGGGTACCCCTTTGGGCGGGTTCAAAATTTTGATTTTTTCAAAAGTGGATGGATTAGGTATATATGATCATATGGATTGATTCATAATGGACTGTAGTGTTCAAAAATGCTAGACTCAATGAAAAACCCGACGTTCTTCCCGATCCATACATAAGAGGTGACGGTTTTGGATATCAACTTGATAATCACCTCGAGGCCGACACAAATAGGGTTCCTTTCGGTTCGACTTTTTGTAGGGTAGATATCTGAGTTTGGAATCAAACGCAACAAGAATCACGGGTAAAGCTTACTTCTGGAGAGAGTTATAGTCGTTTTACTGACGGCTGCAAGAAAACGGGGCCAAATATGTGCACCGGCCAAAGGGGTACCCCTTTGGACGGGCTCAAAAATTTGATTTTTTCAAAAGTGGACGGATTAGGCAAGTATGATCATATGGATTGATTCATAATGGACTCTAGTGTTCAAAAATGCTAGACTCAGTGAAAAACCCGACGTTCTCCCCGATCTCTACATAAGAGGTGACGGTTTTGGAAATCAACTTGATAATCACCTAGAGGCCGACACGAATAGGGTTACTTCCGGTTCGACTTTTTGTAGGGTAGATATTTGAGTTAGGAATCCAACGCAATAAGAATCACAGGTAAAGCTTACTTCTGGAGAGAGTTATAGTCATTTTACTGACGGCTGTAAGAAAACGGGGACAAATATGTGCACCGGCCAAAGGGGTACCCCTTTGGACGGGGCTCAAAAATTTGATTTTTTCAAAAGTGGACGGATTATGAATATATGATCATATGGATTGTTTCATAATGGACTCTAGTGTTCAAAAATTCTAGACTCAGTAAAAAACACGACGTTCTCCCCGATCCCAACATAAGAGTTGACGGTTTTGGAAATCAACTTGATAATCACCTAGAGGCCAACATAAATAGGGTTCCTTTCAGTTCGACTTTTTGTAGGGTAGATATTTGAGTTTGGAATCAAACGCAACAAGAATCACGGGTAAAGCTTACTTCTGGAGAGAGTTATAGCCGTTTTACTGACGGCTGCCAGAAAATGGGGCCAAATCTGGGCACCGGCCAAAGGGGTACCCCTTTGGACGGGCTCAAAAATTTGATTTTTTCAAAAGTGGACGGATTAGGCAAGTATGATCATATGGATTGATTCATAATGGACTCTAGTGTTCAAAAATGCTAGACTCAGTGAAAAACCCGACGTTCTCCCCGATCTCTACATAAGAGGTGACGGTTTTGGAAATCAACTTGATAATCACCTAGAGGACAACACAAATAGGGTTCCTTCCGGTTCGACTTTTTGTAGGGTAGATATTTGAGTTAGAAATCAAACGCAACAAGAATCACGGGTAAAGCTTACTTCTGGAGAGAGTTATTCCCGTTTTACTGACGGCTGCTAGAAAACGGGGCCAAATCTGGCCACCGGCCAAAGGGGTATCCCTTTGGGCGGGTTCAAAATTTTGATTTTTTCAAAAGTGGATGGATTAGGCATATATGATCATATGGATTGATTCATAATGGACTGTAGTGTTCAAAAATGCTAGACTCAATGAAAAACCCGACGTTCTTCCCGATCCCTACATAAGAGGTGACGGTTTTGGAAATCAACTTGATAATCAACTCGAGGCCGACACGAATAGGGTTACTTCCGGTTCGACTTTTTGTAGGGTAGATATTTGAGTTAGGAATCCAACGCAATAAGAATCACAGGTAAAGCTTACTTCTGGAGAGAGTTATAGTCATTTTACTGACGGCTGTAAGAAAACGGGGACAAATATGTGCACCGGCCAAAGGGGTACCCATTTGGACGGGGCTCAAAAATTTGATTTTTTCAAAAGTGGACGGATTATGAATATATGATCATATGGATTGTTTCATAATGGACTCTAGTGTTCAAAAATTCTAGACTCAGTAAAAAACACGACGTTCTCCCCGATCCCTACATAAGAGTTGACGGTTTTGGAAATCAACTTGATAATCACCTAGAGGCCAACATAAATAGGGTTCCTTTCGATTCGACTTTTTGTAGGGTAGATATTTGAGTTTGGAATCAAACGCAACAAGAATCACGGGTAAAGCTTACTTCTGGAAAGAGTTATTGCCGTTTTACTGACGGCTGCGAGAAAACGGGGCCAAATCTGGCCACCGGCCAAAGGGGTACCCCTTTGGACGGGGTCAAAAATTGGATTTTTTCAAAAGTGGACGGATTAGGCATATATGATCATATGGATTGATTCATAATGGACTCTAGTGTTCAAAAATGCTAGACTCAGTAAAAAACACGACGTTCTCCCCGATCCCTACATAAGAGTTGACGGTTTTGGAAATCAACTTGATAATCACCTAGAGGCCAACACAAATAGGGTTCCTTTCGGTTCGACTTTTTGTAGGGTAGATATTTGAGTTTGGAATCAAACGCAACAAGAATCACGGGTAAAGCTTACTTCTGGAGAGAGTTATAGCCGTTTTACTGACGGCTGCCAGAAAACGGGGCCAAATCTGGCCACCGGCCAAAGGGGTACCCCTTTGGACGGGCTCAAAAATTTGATTTTTTCAAAAGTGGACCGATTAGGCAAGTATGATCATATGGATTGATTCATAATGGACTCTAGTGTTCAAAAATGCTAGACTCAGTGAAAAACCCGACATTCTCCCCGATCTCTACATAAGAGGTGACGGTTTTGGAAATCAACTTGATAATCACCTAGAGGACAACACAAATAGGGTTCCTTCAGGTTTGACTTTTTGTAGGGTAGATATTTGAGTTAGAAATCAAACGCAACAAGAATCACGGGTAAAGCTTACTTCTGGAGAGAGTTATTGCCGTTTTACTGACGGCTGCTAGAAAACGGGGCCAAATCTGGCTACCGGCCAAAGGGGTACCCCTTTGGGCGGGTTCAAAATTTTGATTTTTTCAAAAGTGAATGGATTAGGCATATATGATCATATGGATTGATTCATAATGGACTGTAGTGTTCAAAAATGCTAGACTCAATGAAAAACCCGACGTTCTTCCCGATCCCTACATAAGAGGTGACGGTTTTGGAAATCAACTTGATAATCACCTCGAGGCCGACACGAATAGGGTTACTTCCGGTTCGACTTTTTGTAGGGTAGATATTTGAGTTAGGAATCCAACGCAATAAGAATCACAGGTAAAGCTTACTTCTGGAGAGAGTTATAGTCATTTTACTGACGGCTGTAAGAAAACGGGGACAAATATGTGCACCGGCCAAAGGGGTACCCCTTTGGACGGGGCTCAAAAATTTGATTTTTTCAAAAGTGGACGGATTATGAATATATGATCATATGGATTGTTTCATAATGGACTCTAGTGTTCAAAAATTCTAGACTCAGTGAAAAACACGACGTTCTCCCCGATCCCTACATAAGAGTTGACGGTTTTGGAAATCAACTTGATAATCACCTAGAGGCCAACATAAATAGGGTTCCTTTCGGTTCGACTTTTTGTAGGGTAGATATTTGAGTTTGGAATCAAACGCAACAAGAATCACGGGTAAAGCTTACTTCTGGAAAGAGTTATTGCCGTTTTACTGACGGCTGCGAGAAAACGGGGCCAAATCTGGCCACCGGCCAAAGGGGTACCCCTTTGGACGGGCTCAAAAATTGGATTTTTTCAACAGTGGACGGATTAGGCATATATGATCATATGGATTGATTCATAATGGACTCTAGTGTTCAAAAATGCTAGACTCAGTAAAAAACACGACGTTCTCCCCGATCCCTACATAAGAGTTGACGGTTTTGGAAATCAACTTGATAATCACCTAGAGGCCAACACAAATAGGGTTCCTTTCGGTTCGACTTTTTGTAGGGTAGATATTTGAGTTTGGAATCAAACGCAAAAAGAATCACGGGTAAAGCTTACTTCTGGAGAGAGTTATAGCCGTTTTACTGACGGCTGCGAGAAAACGGGGCCAAATCTGGCCACCGGCCAAAGGGGTACCCCTTTGGACGGGCTCAAAAATTTGATTTTTTCAAAAGTGGACGGATTAGGCAAGTATGATCATATGGATTGATTCATAATGGACTCTAGTGTTCAAAAATGCTAGACTCAGTGAAAAACCCGACGTTCTCCCCGATCTCTACATAAGAGGTGACGGTTTTGGAAATCAACTTGATAATCACCTAGAGGCCAACACAAATAGGGTTCCTTCCGGTTCGACTTTTTGTAGGGTAGATATTTGAGTTAGAAATCAAACGCAACAAGAATCACGGGTAAAGCTTACTTCTGGAGAGAGTTATTGCCGTTTTACTGACGGCTGCTAGAAAACGGGGCCAAATCTGGCCACCGGCCAAAGGGGTACCCCTTTGGGCGGGTTCAAAATTTTGATTTTTCAAAAGTGGATGGATTAGGCATATATGATCATATGGATTGATTCATAATGGACTGTAGTGTTCAAAAATGCTAGACTCAATGAAAAACCCGACGTTCTTCCCGATCCCTACATAAGAGGTGACGGTTTTGGAAATCAACTTGATAATCACCTCGAGGCCGACACAAATAGGGTTACTTCCGGTTCGACTTTTTGTAGGGTAGATATTTGAGTTAAGAATCCAACGCAATAAGAATCACAGGTAAAGCTTACTTCTGGAGAGAGTTATAGTCATTTTACTGACGGCTGTAAGAAAACGGGGACAAATATGTGCACCGGCCAAAGGGGTACCCCTTTGGACGGGGCTCAAAAATTTGATTTTTTCAAAAGTGGACGGATTATGAATATATGATCATATGGATTGTTTCATAATGGACTCTAGTGTTCAAAAATTCTAGACTCAGTAAAAAACACGACGTTCTCCCCGATCCCTACATAAGAGTTGACGGTTTTGGAAATCAACTTGATAATCACCTAGAGGCCAACATAAATAGGGTTCCTTTCGGTTCGACTTTTTGTAGGGTAGATATTTGAATTTGGAATCAAACGCAACAAGAATCATGGGTAAAGCTTACTTCTGGAAAGAGTTATTGCCGTTTTACTGACGGCTGCGAGAAAATGGGGCCAAATCTGGCCACCGGCCAAAGGGGTACCCCTTTGGACGGGCTCAAAAATTGGATTTTTTCAAAAGTGGACGGATTAGGCATATATGATCATATGGATTGATTCATAATGGACTCTAGTGTTCAAAAATGCTAGACTCAGTAAAAAACACGACGTTCTCCCCGATCCCTACATAAGAGTTGACGGTTTTGGAAATCAACTTGATAATCACCTAGAGGCCAACACAAATAGGGTTCCTTTCGGTTCGACTTTTTTTAGGGTAGATATTTGAGTTAGGAATCTAACGCAATAAGAATCACGGGTAAAGCTTACTTCTGGAGAGAGTTATAGCCGTTTTACTGACGGCTGCCAGAAAACGGGGCCAAATCTGGCCACCGGCCAAAGGGGTACCCCTTTGGACGGGCTCAAAAATTGGATTTTTTCAAAAGTGGACGAATTAGGCATATATGATCATATGGATTGATTCATAATGGACACTAGTGTTCAAAAATGCTAGACTCAATGAAAAACACGACGTTCTCCCCGATCCCTACATAAGAGGTGACGGTTTTGGAAATCAACTTGATAATCATCTAGAGACCGACACAAATAGGGTTCCTTCCGATTCAACTTTTTGTAGGGTAGATATTTGAGTTAGTAATCCAACGCAACAAGAATCACAGGTAAAACTTACTTCTGGAGAGAGTTATAGTCGTTTTACTGACGGCTGCCAGAAAACGGGGCCAAATATGGGCACCGGCCAATGGGGTACCCCTTTGGACGGGCTCAAAAATTTGATTTTTTCAAAAGTGGACGGATTAGGCAAGTATGATCATATGGATTGATTCATAATGGACTCTAGTGTTCAAAAATGCTAGACTCAGTGAAAAACCCGACGTTCTCCTGGATCTCTACATAAGAGGTGACGGTTTTGGAAATCAACTTGATAATCACCTAGAGGCCAACACAAATAGGGTTCCTTCCGGTTCGACTTTTTGTAGGGTAGATATTTGAGTTAGGAATCAAACGCATCAAGAATCACGGGTAAAGCTTACTTCTGGAGAGAGTTATTGCCGTTTTACTGACGGTTGCTAGAAAACGGGGCCAAATCTGGCCACCGGCCAAAGGGGTACCCCTTTGGCCGGGTTCAAAATTTTGATTTTTTCAAAAGTGGATGGATTAGGCATATATGATCATATGGATTGATTCATAATGGACTGTAGTGTTCAAAAATGCTAGACTCAATGAAAAACCCGACGTTCTTCCCGATCCCTACATAAGAGGTGACGGTTTTGGAAATCAACTTGATAATCACCTCGAGGCCGACACGAATAGGGTTACTTCCGGTTCGACTTTTTGTAGGGTAGATATTTGAGTTAGGAATCCAACGCAATAAGAATCACAGGTAAAGCTTACTTCTGGAGAGAGTTATAGTCATTTTACTGACGGCTGTAAGAAAACGGGGACAAATATGTGCACCGGCCAAAGCGGTACCCCTTTGGACGGGGCTCAAAAATTTGATTTTTTCAAAAGTGGAAGGATTATGAATATATGATCATATGGATTGTTTCATAATGGACTCTAGTGTTCAAAAATTCTAGACTCAGTAAAAAACACGACGTTCTCCCCGATCCCTACATAAGAGTTGACGGTTTTGGAAATCAACTTGATAATCACCTAGAGGCCAACATAAATAGGGTTCCTTTCGGTTCGACTTTTTGTAGGGTAGATATTTGAGTTTGGAATCAAACGCAACAAGAATCACGGGTAAAGCTTACTTCTGGAAAGAGTTATTGCCGTTTTACTGACGGCTGCGAGAAAACGGGGCCAAATCTGGCCACCGGCCAAAGGGGTACCCCTTTGGACGGGCTCAAAAATTGGATTTTTTCAAAAGTGGACGGATTAGGCATATATGATCATATGGATTGATTCATAATGGACTCTAGTGTTCAAAAATGCTAGACTCAGTAAAAAACACGACGTTCTCCCCGATCCCTACATAAGAGTTGACGGTTTTGGAAATAAACTTGATAATCACCTAGAGGCCAACACAAATAGGGTTCCTTTCGGTTCGACTTTTTGTAGGGTAGATATTTGAGTTTGGAATCAAACGCAACAACAATCACGGGTAAAGCTTACTTCTGGAGAGAGTTATAGCCGTTTTACTGACGGCTGCCAGAAAACGGGGCCAAATCTGGCCACCGGCCAAAGGGGTACCCCTTTGGACGGGCTCAAAAATTTGATTTTTTCAAAAGTGGACGGATTAGGAAAGTATGATCATATGGATTGATTCATAATGGACTCTAGTGTTCAAAAATGCTAGACTCAGTGAAAAACCCGACGTTCTCCCCGATCTCTACATAAGAGGTGACGGTTTTGGAAATCAACTTGATAATCACCTAGAGGCCAACACAAATAGGGTTCCTTTCGGTTCTACTTTTTGTAGGGTAGATATTTGAGTTTGGAATCAAACGCAACAAGAATCACGGGTAAAGCTTACTTCTGGAGAGAGTTATAGCCGTTTTACTGACGGCTGCCAGAAAACGGGGTCAAATCTGGCCACCGGCCAAAGGGGTACCCCTTTGGACGGGCTCAAAAATTTGATTTTTTTAAAAGTGGACGGATTAGGCAAGTATGATCATATGGATTGATTCATAATGGACTCTAGTGTTCAAAAATGCTAGACTCAGTGAAAAACCCGACGTTCTCCCCGATCTCTACATAAGAGGTGACGGTTTTGGAAATCAACTTGATAATCACCTAGATGCCAACACAGATAGGGTTCCTTCCGGTTCGACTTTTTGTAGGGTAGATATTTGAGTTAGAAATCAAACGCAACAAGAATCACGGGTAAAGCTTACTTCTGGAGAGAGTTATAGCCGTTTTACTAACGGCTGCCAGAAAACGGGGCCAAATCTGGCCACCGGCCAAAGGGGTACCCCTTTGGACGGGCTCAAAAATTTGATTTTTTCAAAAGTGGACGGATTAGGCAAGTATGATCATATGGATTGATTCATAATGGACTCTAGTGTTCAAAAATGCTAGACTCAGTGAAAAACCCGACGTTCTCCCCGATCTCTACATAAGAGGTGACGGTTTTGGAAATCAACTTGATAATCACCTAGAGGCCAACACAAATAGGGTTCCTTTCGGTTCGACTTTTTGTAGGGTAGATATTTGAGTTTGGAATCAAACGCAACAACAATCACGGGTAAAGCTTACTTCTGGAGAGAGTTATAGCCGTTTTACTGACGGCTGCCAGAAAACGGGGCCAAATCTGGCCACCGGCCAAAGGGGTACCCCTTTGGACGGGCTCAAAAATTTGATTTTTTCAAAAGTGGACGGATTAGGCAAGTATGATCATATGGATTGATTCATATTGGACTCTAGTGTTCAAAAATGCTAGACTCAGTGAAAAACCCGACGTTCTCCCCGATCTCTACATAAGAGGTGACGGTTTTGGAAATCAACTTGATAATCACCTAGATGCCAACACAAATAGGGTTCCTTCCAGTTCGACTTTTTGTAGGGTAGATATTTGAGTTAGAAATCAAACGCAACAAGAATCACGTGTAAAGCTTACTTCTGGAGAGAGTTATAGCCGTTTTACTGATGGCTGCCAGAAAACGGGGCCAAATCTGGCCACCGGCCAAAGGGGTACCCCTTTGGACGGGCTCAAAAATTTGATTTTTTCAAAAGTGGACGGATTAGGCAAGTATGATCATATGGATTGATTCATAATGGACTCTAGTGTTCAAAAATGCTAGACTCAGTGAAAAACCCGACGTTCTCCCCGATCTCTACATAAGAGGTGACGGTTTTGGAAATCAACTTGATAATCACCTAGAGGCCAACACAAATAGGGTTCCTTTCGGTTCTACTTTTTGTAGGGTAGATATTTGAGTTTGGAATCAAACACAACAAGAATCACGGGTAAAGCTTACTTCTGGAGAGAGTTATAGCCGTTTTACTGACGGCTGCCAGAAAACGGGGTCAAATCTGGCCACCGGCCAAAGGGGTACCCCTTTGGACGGGCTCAAAAATTTGATTTTTTTAAAAGTGGACGGATTAGGCAAGTATGATCATATGGATTGATTCATAATGGACTCTAGTGTTCAAAAATGCTAGACTCAGTGAAAAACCAGACGTTCTCCCCGATCTCTACATAAGAGGTGACGGTTTTGGAAATCAACTTGATAATCACCTAGATGCCAACACAGATAGGGTTCCTTCCGGTTCGACTTTTTGTAGGGTAGATATTTGAGTTAGAAATCAAACGCAACAAGAATCACGGGTAAAGCTTACTTCTGGAGAGAGTTATAGCCGTTTTACTAACGGCTGCCAGAAAACGGGGCCAAATCTGGCCACCGGCCAAAGGGGTACCCCTTTGGACGGGCTCAAAAATTTGATTTTTTCAAAAGTGGACGGATTAGGCAAGTATGATCATATGGATTGATTCATAATGGACTCTAGTGTTCAAAAATGCTAGACTCAGTGAAAAACCCGACGTTCTCCCCGATCTCTACATAAGAGGTGACGGTTTTGGAAATCAACTTGATAATCACATAGAGGCCAACACAAATAGGGTTCCTTTCGGTTCGACTTTTTGTAGGGTAGATATTTGAGTTTGGAATCAAACGCAACAAGAATCACGGGTAAAGCTTACTTCTGGAGAGAGTTATAGCCGTTTTACTGACGGCTGCCAGAAAACGGGGTCAAATCTGGCCACCGGCCAAAGGGTACCCCTTTGGACGGGCTCAAAAATTTGATTTTTTCAAAAGTGGACGGATTAGGCAAGTATGATCATATGGATTGATTCATAATGGACTCTAGTGTTCAAAAATGCTAGACTCAGTGAAAAACCCGACGTTCTCCCCGATCTCTACATAAGAGATGACGGTTTTGGAAATCAACTTGATAATCACCTAGAGGCCAACACAAATAGGGTTCTTTCCAGTTCGACTTTTTGTAGGGTAGATATTTGAGTTAGAAATCAAACGCAACAAGAATCACGTGTAAAGCTTACTTCTGGAGAGAGTTATAGCCGTTTTACTGATGGCTGCCAGAAAACGGGGCCAAATCTGACCACCGGCCAAAGGGGTACCCCTTTGGACGGGCTCAAAAATTTGATTTTTTCAAAAGTGGACGGATTAGGCAAGTATGATCATATGGATTGATTCATAATGGACTCTAGTGTTCAAAAATGCTAGACTCAGTGAAAAACCCGACGTTCTCCCCGATCTCTACATAAGAGGTGACGGTTTTGGAAATCAACTTGATAATCACCTAGATGCCAACACAAATAGGGTTCCTTCCAGTTCGACTTTTTGTAGGGTAGATATTTGAGTTAGAAATCAAACGCAACAAGAATCACGTGTAAAGCTTACTTCTGGAGAGAGTTATAGCCGTTTTACTGATGGCTGCCAGAAAACGGGGCTAAATCTGGCCACCGGCCAAAGGGGTACCCCTTTGGACGGGCTCAAAAATTTGATTTTTTCAAAAGTGGACGGATTAGGCAAGTATGATCATATGGATTGATTCATAATGGACTCTAGTGTTCAAAAATGCTAGACTCAGTGAAAAACCCGACGTTCTCCCCGATCTCTACATAAGAGGTGACGGTTTTGGAAATCAACTTGATAATCACCTAGAGGCCAACACAAATAGGGTTCCCTTCGGTTCTACTTTTTGTAGGGTAGATATTTGAGTTTGGAATCAAACACAACAAGAATCACGGGTAAAGCTTACTTCTGGAGAGAGTTATAGCCGTTTTACTGACGGCTGCCAGAAAACGGGGTCAAATCTGGCCACCGGCCAAAGGGGTACCCCTTTGGACGGGCTCAAAAATTTGATTTTTTTAAAAGTGGACGGATTAGGCAAGTATGATCATATGGATTGATTCATAATGGACTCTAGTGTTCAAAAATGCTAGACTCAGTGAAAAACCAGACGTTCTCCCCGATCTCTACATAAGAGGTGACGGTTTTGGAAATCAACTTGATAATCACCTAGATGCCAACACAGATAGGGTTCCTTCCGGTTCGACTTTTTGTAGGGTAGATATTTGAGTTAGAAATCAAACGCAACAAGAATCACGGGTAAAGCTTACTTCTGGAGAGAGTTATAGCCGTTTTACTAACGGCTGCCAGAAAACGGGGCCAAATCTGGCCACCGGCCAAAGGGGTACCCCTTTGGACGGGCTCAAAATTTTGATTTTTTCAAAAGTGGACGGATTAGGCAAGTATGATCATATGGATTGATTCATAATGGACTCTAGTGTTCAAAAATGCTAGACTCAGTGAAAAACCCGACGTTCTCCCCGATCTCTACATAAGAGGTGACGGTTTTGGAAATCAACTTGATAATCACATAGAGGCCAACACAAATAGGGTTCCTTTCGGTTCGACTTTTTGTAGGGTAGATATTTGAGTTTGGAATCAAACGCAACAAGAATCACGGGTAAAGCTTACTTCTGGAGAGAGTTATAGCCGTTTTACTGACGGCTGCCAGAAAACGGGGTCAAATCTGGCCACCGGCCAAAGGGTACCCCTTTTGACGGGCTCAAAAATTTGATTTTTTCAAAAGTGGACGGATTAGGCAAGTATGATCATATGGATTGATTCATAATGGACTCTAGTGTTCAAAAATGCTAGACTCAGTGAAAAACCCGACGTTCTCCCCGATCTCTACATAAGAGATGACGGTTTTGGAAATCAACTTGATAATCACCTAGAGGCCAACACAAATAGGGTTCCTTCCAGTTCGACTTTTTGTAGGGTAGATATTTGAGTTAGAAATCAAACGCAACAAGAATCACGGGTAAAGCTTACTTCTGGAGAGAGTTATTGCCGTTTTACTGAAGGCTGCTAGAAAACGGGGCCAAATCTGGCCACCGGCCAAAGGGGTACCCCTTTGGGCGGGTTCAAAATTTTGATTTTTTCAAAAGTGGATGGATTAGGCATATATGATCATATGGATTGATTCATAATGGACTGTAGTGTTCAAAAATGCTAGACTCAATGAAAAACCCGACGTTCTTCCCGATCCCTACATAAGAGGTGACGGTTTTGGAAATCAACTTGATAATCACCTCGAGGCCGACACAAATAGGGTTACTTCCGGTTCGACTTTTTGTAGGGTAGATATTTGAGTTAGGAATCCAACGCGATAAGAATCACAGGTAAAGCTTACTTCTGGAGAGAGTTATTGTCATTTTACTGACGGCTGTAAGAAAACGGGGACAAATATGTGCACCGGCCAAAGGGGTACCCCTTTGGACGGGGCTCAAAAATTTGATTTTTTCAAAAGTGGACGGATTATGAATATATGATCATATGGATTGTTTCATAATGGACTCTAGTGTTCAAAAATTCTAGACTCAGTAAAAAACACGACGTTCTCCCCGATCCCTACATAAGAGTTGACGGTTTTGGAAATCAACTTGATAATCACCTAGAGGCCAACATAAATAGGGTTCCTTTCGGTTCGACTTTTTGTAGGGTAGATATTTGAGTTTGGAATCAAACGCAACAAGAATCACGGGTAAAGCTTACTTCTGGAAAGAGTTATTGCCGTTTTACTGACGGCTGCGAGAAAACGGGGCCAAATCTGGCCACCGGCCAAAGGGGTACCCCTTTGGACGGGCTCAAAAATTGGATTTTTTCAAAAGTGGACGGATTAGGCATATATAATCATATGGATTGATTCATAATGGACTCTAGTGTTCAAAAATGCTAGACTCAGTGAAAAACCCGACGTTCTCCCCGATCTCTACATAAGAGGTGACGGTTTTGGAAATCAACTTGATAATCACCTAGAGGCCAACACAAATAGGGTTCCTTCCGGTTCGACTTTTTGTAGGGTAGATATTTGAGTTAGAAATCATACGCAACAAGAATCACGGGTAAAGCTTACTTCTGGAGAGAGTTATTGCCGTTTTACTGACGGCTGCTAGAAAACGGGGCCAAATCTGGCCACCGGCCAAAGGGGTACCCCTTTGGGCGGGTTCAAAATTTTGATTTTTTCAAAAGTGGATGGATTAGGCATATATGATCATATGGATTGTTTCATAATGGACTCTAGTGTTCAAAAATTCTAGACTCAATGAAAAACCCGACGTTCTCCCCGATCTCTACATAAGAGGTGACGGTTTTGGAAATCAACTTGATAATCACCTAGAGGCCAACACAAATAGGGTTCCTTTCGGTTCGACTTTTTGTAGGGTAGATATTTGAGTTTGGAATCAAACGCAACAAGAATCACGGGTAAAGCTTACTTCTGGAGAGAGTTATAGCCGTTTTACTGACGGCTGCCAGAAAACGGGGTCAAATCTGGCCACCTGCCAAAGGGGTACCCCTTTGGACGGGCTCAAAAATTTGATTTTTTCAAAAGTGGACGGATTAGTCAAGTATGATCATATGGATTGATTCATAATGGACTCTAGTGTTCAAAAATGCTAGACTCAGTGAAAAACCCGACGTTCTCCCCGATCTCTACATAAGAGGTGACGGTTTTGGAAATCAACTTGATAATCACCTAGAGGCCAACACAAATAGGGTTCCTTCCGGTTCGACTTTTTGTAGGGTAGATATTTGAGTTAGAAATCAAACGCAACAAGAATCACGGGTAAAGCTTACTTCTGGAGAGAGTTATTGCCGTTTTACTGACGGCTGCTAGAAAACGGTGCCAAATCTGGCCACCGGCCAAAGGGGTACCCCTTTGGGCGGGTTCAAAATTTTGATTTTTTCAAAAGTGGATGGATTAGGCATATATGATCATATGGATTGATTCATAATGGACTGTAGTGTTCAAAAATGCTAGACTCAATGAAAAACCCGACGTTCTTCCCGATCCCTACATAAGAGGTGACGGTTTTGGAAATCAACTTGATAATCACCTCGAGGCCGACACAAATAGGGTTACTTCCGGTTCGACTTTTTGTAGCGTAGATATTTGAGTTAGGAATCCAACGCAATAAGAATCACAGGTAAAGCTTACTTCTGGAGAGAGTTATTGTCATTTTACTGACGGCTGTAAGAAAACGGGGACAAATATGTGCACCGGCCAAAGGGGTACCCCTTTGGACGGGGCTCAAAAATTTGATTTTTTCAAAAGTGGACGGATTATGAATATATGATCATATGGATTGTTTCATAATGGACTCTAGTGTTCAAAAATTCTAGACTCAGTAAAAAACACGACGTTCTCCCCGATCCCTACATAAGAGTTGACGGTTTTGGAAATCAACTTGATAATCACCTAGAGGCCAACATAAATAGGGTTCCTTTCGGTTCGACTTTTTGTAGGGTAGATATTTGAGTTTGGAATCAAACGCAACAAGAATCACGGGTAAAGCTTACTTCTGGAAAGAGTTATTGCCGTTTTACTGACGGCTGCGAGAAAACGGGGCCAAATCTGGCCACCGGCCAAAGGGGTACCCCTTTGGACGGGCTCAAAAATTGGATTTTTTCAAAAGTGGACGGATTAGGCATATATGATCATATGGATTGATTCATAATGGACTCTAGTGTTCAAAAATGCTAGACTCAGTAAAAAACACGACGTTCTCCCCGATCCCTACATAAGAGTTGACGGTTTTGGAAATCAACTTGATAATCACCTAGAGGCCAACACAGATAGGGTTCCTTTCGGTTCGACTTTTTGTAGGGTAGATATTTGAGTTTGGAATCAAACGCAACAAGAATCACGGGTAAAGCTTACTTCTGGAGAGAGTTATAGCCGTTTTACTGACGGCTGCCAGAAAACGGGGCCAAATCTGGCCACCGGCCAAAGACGTACCACTTTGGGCGGGTTCAAAAATTTGATTTTTTCAAAAGTGGACCGATTAGGCATATATGATCATATGGATTGATTCATAATGGACTGTAGTGTTCAAAAATGCTACACTCACTGAAAAACCCGACGTTCTCCCCGATCCCTACATAAGAGGTGACGGTTTTGGAAATCAACTTGATAATCACCTTGAGGCCGAAACAAATAGGGTTCCTTCCGGTTCGACTTTTTGTAGGGTAGATATTTGAGTTAGGAATCCAACGCAACAAGAATCACAGGTAAAGCTTACTTCTGGAGAGAGTTATAGTCGTTTTACTTACGACTGCCAGAAAACGGGGCCAAATATGGGCACCGGCCAAAGGGGTAACCCTTTGGACGGGCTCAAAAATTTGATTTTTTCAAAAGTGGACGGATTAGGCAAGTATGATCATATGGATTGATTCATAATGGACTCTAGTGTTCAAAAATGCTAGACTCAGTGAAAAACCCGACGTTCTCCCCGATCTCTACATAAGAGGTGACGGTTTTGGAAATCAACTTGATAATCACCTCGAGGCCGACACAAATAGGGTTCCTTCCGGTTCGACTTTTTGTAGGGTAGATATTTGATTTAGGAATCCAACGCAACAAGAATCACAGGTAAAGCTTACTTCTGGAGAGAGTTATAGTCGTTTTACTGACGGCTGCCAGAAAACGGGACCAAATATGGGCACCGGCCAAAGGGGTACCCCTTTGGACGGGCTCAAAAATTTGACTTTTTCAAAAGTGGACGGATTAGGCAAGTATGATCATATGGATTGATTCATAATGGACTCTAGTGTTCAAAAATGCTAGACTCACTGAAAAACCCGACGTTCTCCCCGATCCCTACATAAGAGGTGACGGTTTTGAAAATCAACTTGATAATCACCTCGAGGCCGACACAAATAGGGTTCCTTCCGGTTCGACTTTTTGTAGGGTAGATATTTGAGTTAGGAATCCAACGCAACAAGAATCACAGGTAAAGCTTACTTCTGGAGACAGTTATAGTCGTTTTTTACTTACGGCTGCCAGAAAACGGGGCCAAATATGGGCACCGGCAAAAGGGGTACCCCTTTGGACGGGCTCAAAAATTTAATTTTTTCAAAAGTGGACGGATTAGGCAAGTATGATCATATGGATTGATTCATAATGGACTCTAGTGTTCAAAAATGCTAGACTCAGTGAATAACCCGACGTTCTCCCCGATCTCTACATAAGAGGTGACGGTTTTGGAAATAAACTTGATAATCACCTAGAGGCCGACACAAATAGGGTTTCTACCGGTTCCACTTTTGGTAGGGTAGATATTTGAGGTAGGAATCCAACGCAACAAGAATCACGGCTAAAGCTTACTTCTGGAGAGAGTTATAGCCGTTTTACTCACGGCTGCCAGAAAACGGGGTCAAATCTGGCCACCGGCTAAAGGGGTACCCCCTTTGGACGGGCTCAAAAATTGGATTTTTTCAAAAGTGGACGGATTAGGCATATATGATCATATGGATTGATTCATAATGGACTCTAGTGTTTAAAAATGCTAGACTCAATGCAAAACCCGACGTTCTTCCCGATCCCTACATAAGAGGTGACGGTTTTGGAAATCAACTTGATAATCACCTCGAGGCCGACACAAATAGGGTTCCTTCCGGTTCGACTTTTTGTAGGGTAGATATTTGAGTTAGGAATCCAACGCAACAACAATCATGGGTAAGGCTTACTTCTGGAGAGAGTTATAGCCGTTTTACTGACGGCTGCCAGAAAACGGGGCCAAATCTGGCCACCGGCCAAAGACGTACCCCTTTGGGCGGGTTCAAAAATTTGATTTTTTCAAAAGTGGACGGATTAGGCATATATGATCATATGGATTGATTCATAATGGACTCTAGTGTTCAAAAATACTAGACTCAATGAAAAACACGACGTTCTCCCCGATCCCTACATAAGAGGTGACGGTTTTGGAAATCAACTTGATAATCATCTAGAGGTCGACACAATTAGGGTTCCTTCCGGTTCGACTTTTTGTAGGGTAGATATTTGAGTGAGGAATCCAACGCAACAAGAATCACGGGTAAGGCTTACTTCTGGAGAGAGTTATAGCCGTTTTACTGACGGCTGCCAGAAAACGGGGCCAAATCTGGCCACCGGCCAAAGACGTACCCCTTTGGACGGGTTCAAAAATTTGATTTTTTCAAAAGTGGACGGATTAGGCATATATGATCATATGGATTGATTCATAATGGACTGTAGTGTTCAAAAATGCTAGACTCAATGAAAAACCCGACGTTCTACCCGATCCCTACATAATAGGTGACGGTTTTGGAAATCAACTTGATAATCACCTCGAGGCCGACACAAATAGGGTTCCTTCTGGTTCGACTTTTTGTAGGGTATATATTTGAATAGGAATCCAACGCAACAAGAATCACAAGTAAAGCTTACTTCTGGAGAGAGTTATAGTCGTTTTACTGACGGCTGCCAGAAAACGGGGCCAAATATGGGCACCGGCCGAAGGGGTACCCCTTTGGACGGGCTCAAAAATTTGATTTTTTCGAAAGTGGACGGATTAGGCAAGTATGATCATATGGATGGATTCATAATGGACTCTAGTGTTCAAAAATGCTAGACTCAATGAAAAACACGACGTTCTCCCCGATCCCTACATAAGAGGTGACGGTTTTGGAAATCAACTTGATAATCATCTAGAGGTCGACACAAATAGGGTTCCTTCCTGTTCGACTTTTTCTAGGGTAGATATTTGTGTTAGGAATCCAACACAACAAGAATCACGGGTAAGGCTTACTTCTGGAGAGAGTTATAGCCGTTTTACTGACGGCTGTAAGAAAACGGGACCAAATCTGGCACCGGCCAAAGACGTACCCCTTTGGGGGGGTTCAAAAATTTGATTTTTTCAAAAGTAGACGGATTAGGCATATATGATCATATGGATTGATTCATAATGGACTGTAGTGTTCAAAAATGCTAGACTCAATGAAAAACCCGACGTTCTCCCCGATCCCTACATAATAGGTGACGATTTTGGAAATCAACTTGATAATCACCTCGAGGCCGACACAAACAGGGTTCCTTCCGGTTCTATTTTTTGTAGGGTAGATATTTGTGTTAGGAATCCAACGCAACAAGAATCACGGGTAAGGCTTACTTCTGGAGAGAGTTATAGCCGTTTTACTGACGGCTGCCAGAAAACGGGGCCAAATCTGGCCACCGGCCAAAGACGTACCACTTTGGGCGGGTTCAAAAATTTGATTTTTTCAAAAGTGGACCGATTAGGTATATATGATCATATGGATTGATTCATAATGGACTGTAGTGTTCAAAAATGCTAGACTCACTGAAAAAACCCGACGTTCTCCCCGATCCCTACATAAGAGGTGACGGTTTTGGAAATCAACTTGATAATCACCTCGAGGCCAACACAAATAGGGTTCCTTCCGGTTCGACTTTTTGTAGGGTAGATATTTGAGTTAGGAATCCAACGCAACAAAAATCACAGGTAAAGCTTACTTCTCGAGAGAGTTATAGTCGTTTTACTTACGGCTGCCAGAAAACGGGGCCAAATATGGGCACCGGCCAAAGGGGTACCCCTTTGGACGGGCTCAAAAATTTGATTTTTTCAAAAGTGGATGGATTAGGCAAGTATGATCATATGGATTGATTCATAATGGACTCTAGTGTTCAAAAATGCTAGACTCAGTGAAAAACCGGACATTCTCCCCGATCTCTACATAAGAGGTGACGGTTTTGGAAATCAACTTGATAATCACCTAGAGGCGGACATAAATAGGGTTTCTACCGGTTCCACTTTTGGTAGGGTAGATATTTGAGGTAGGAATCCAACGCAATAAGAATCACGGATAAAGCTTACTTCTGGAGAGAGTTATAGCCGTTTTACTGACGGCTGCCAGAAAACGGGGTCAAATCTGGCCACCGGCTAAAGGGGGTACCCCTTTGGACGGGCTCAAAAATTGGATTTTTTCAAAAGTGTACGGATTAGGCATATATGATCATATGGATTGATTCATAATGGACTCTAGTGTTCAAAAATGCTAGACTCAATGAAAAACACGACGTGCTCCCCGATCCCTACATAAGAGGTGACGGTTTTGGAAATCAACTTGATAATCATCTAGAGGTCGAGACAAATAGGGTTCCTTCCGGTTCGACTTTTTGTAGGGTAGATATTTGAGTTAGGAATCCAACGCAACAACAATCACGGGTAAGGCTTACTTCTGGAGAGAGTTATAGTCGTTTTACTGACGGCTGCCAGAAAACGGGGCCAAATCTGGCCACCGGCCAAAGACGTACCCCTTTGGGCGGGTTCAAAAATTTGATTTTTTCAAAAGTGGACGGATTAGGCATATATGATCCTATGGATTGATTCATAATGGACTCTAGTGTTCAAAAATGCTAGACTCAATGCAAAACCCGACGTTCTTCCCGATCCCTACATAAGAGGTAACGGTTTTGGAAATCAACTTGATAATCACCTCGAGGCCGACACAAATAGGGTTCCTTCCGGTTCGACTTTTTGTAGGGTAGATATTTGAGTTAGGAATCCAACGCAACAAGAATCACAGGTAAAGCTTACTTCTGGAGAGAGTTATAGTCGTTTCACTGACGGCTGCTAGAAAACGGGGCCAAATATGGGCACCGGCCAAAGGGGTACCCCTTTGGACGGGCTCAAAAATTTGATTTTTTCAAAAGTGGACAGATTAGGCAAGTATGATCATATGGATTGAATCATAATGGACTCTAGTGTTCAAAAATGCTAGACTAAATGAAAAACACGACGTTCTCCCCGATCCCTACATAAGAGGTGACGGTTTTGGAAATCAACTTGATAATCATCTAGAGGTCGACACAAATAGGGTTCCTTCCGGTTCGACTTTTTGTAGGGTAGATATTTGAGTTAGGAATCCAACGCAACAACAATCACGGGTAAGGCTTACTTCTGGAGAGAGTTATAGCCGTTTTACTGACGGCTGCCAGAAAACGGGGCCAAATCTGGCCACCGGCCAAAGACGTACCCCTTTGGGCGGGTTCAAAAATTTGATTTTTTCAAAAGTGGACGGATTAGGCATATATGATCATATGGATTGATTCATAATGGACTCTAGTGTTCAAAAATGCTAGACTCAATGAAAAACACGACGTTCTCCCCGATCCCTACATAAGAGGTGACGGTTTTGGAAATCAACTTGATAATCATCTAGAGGTCGACACAAATAGGGTTCCTTCCGGTTCGAATTTTTGTAGGGTAGATATTTTTGTTAGGAATCCAACGCAACAAGAATCACGGGTAAGGCTTACTTCTGGAGAGAGTTATAGCCGTTTTACTGACAGCTGCCAGAAAACGGGGCCAAATCTGGCCACCGGCCAAAGACATACCACTTTGGGCGGGTTCAAAAATTTGATTTTTTCAAAAGTGGACCGATTAGGCATATATGATCATATGGATTGATTCATAATGGACTCTAGTGTTCAAAAATGCTAGACTCACTGAAAAACTCGACGTTCTCCCCGATCCCTACATAAGAGGTGACGGTTTTGGAAATCAACTTGATAATCACCTCGAGGCCGACACAAATAGGGTTCCTTCCGGTTCAACTTTTTGTAGGGTAGATATTTGAGTTAGGAATCCAACGCAACAAGAATCACAGGTAAAGCTTACTTCTGGAGAGAGTTATAGTCGGTTTACTTACGGCTGCCAGAAAACGGGGCCAAATATGGGCACCGGCCAAAGGGGTACCCCTTTGGACGAGCTCAAAAATTTGATTTTTTCAAAAGTGGACCGATTAGGCATATATGATCATATGGATTGATTCATAATGGACTATAGTGTTTAAAAATGCTAGACTCACTGAAAAACCCGACGTTCTCCACGATCCCTACATAAGAGGTGACGGTTTTGGAAATCAACTTGATAATCATCTAGAGGCCGACACAAATAGGGTTCCTTCCGGTTCCACTTTTTGTAGGGTAGATATTTGAGTTAGGAATCCAACGCAACAAGAATCACGGCTAAAGCTTACTTCTGGAGAGAGTTATAGCCGTTTTACTGACTGCTGCCAGAAAACGGGGCCAAATATGGGCACCGGCCAAAGGGGTACCCCTTTGGACGGGCTCAAAAATTTGATTTTTTCAAAAGTGGACGGATTAGGCATATATGATCATATGGATTGATTCATAATGGACTGTAGTGTTCAAAAATGCTAGACTCAATGAAAAACCCGACGTTCTCCCCGATCCCTACATAAGAGGTGACGGTTTTGGAAATCAAGTTGATTATAACCTTGAGGCCGACACAAATAGGGTTCCTTCCGGTTCGACTTTTTGTAGAGTAGATATTTGAGTTAGGAATCCAATGCAACAAGAATCACAGGTAAAGCTTACTTCTGGAGAGAGTTATAGCCGTTTTACTGACGACTGCCAGAAAACGGGACCAAATCTGGCACCGGCCAAAGACGTACCCCTTTTGGCGGGTTCAAAAATTTGATTTTTTCAAAAGTGGACGGATTAGGCATATATGATCCTATGGATTGATTCATAATGGACTCTAGTGTTCAAAAATGTTACACTCAGTGAAAAACACGACGTTCTCCCCGATCCCTACATAAGAGTTGACGGTTTTGGAAATCAACTTGATAATCACCTAGAGGCCAAGACAAATAGGGTTCCTTCCGATTCGACTTTTTGTACAGTAGAAATTTGAGTTAGGAATCCAACGCAACAAAAATCACGGGTAACGCTTACTTCTAGAGAGAGTTATAGCCGTTTTACTGACGGCTGCCAGAAAACGGGGCCAAATCTGGCCACCGGCCAAAGGCGTACCCCTTTGGGCGGGTTCAAAAATTTGATTTTTTCAAAAGTGGACGGATTAGGCATATATGATCATATGGATTGATTCATAATGGACTGTAGTGTTCAAAAATGCTACACTCAATGAAAAACCCGACGTTCTCCCCGATCCCTACATAAGAGGTGACGGTTTTGGAAATCAACTTGATAATCATCTAGAGGCCGACGCAAATAGGCTTCCTTCCGGTTCGACTTTTTGTAGGGTAGATATTTGAGTTAGAAATCCAACACAACAAGAATCACGGGTAAAGTTTAATTCTGGAGATAGTTATAGCCGTTTTACTGACGGCTGCCAGAAAACGGCGCCAAATCTGGCCACCGGCCAAAGGCGTACCCCTTTGGGCGGGTTCAAAAATTTGATTTTTTCAAAAGTGGACGGATTAGGCATATATGATCATATGGATTGATTCATAATGGACTGTAGTGTTCAAAAATGCTAGACTCAATGAAAAACACGACGTTATCCCCGATCCCTACATAAGAGGTGACGGTTTTGGAAATCAACTTGATAATCACCTCGAGGCCGACACAAATAGGGTTCCTTCCGGTTCGACTTTTTGTAGGGTAGATATTTGAGTTAGGAATCCAACGCAACAAGAATCGCAGGTAAAGCTTACTTCTGGAGAGAGTTATAGTCGTTTTACTGACGGCTGCCAGAAAACGGGGCCAAATCTGGCCACCGGCCAGGCCGGGCTCAAAAATTGGATTTTTTCAAAAGTGGACGGATTAGGCATATATGATCATATGGATTGATTCATAATGGACTCTAGTGTTCAAATATGCTAGACTCAATGAAAAACACGACGTTCTCCCCGATCCCTACATAAGAGGTGACGGTTTTGGAAATCAACTTGATAATCATCTAGAGGCCGACGCAAATAGGCTTCCTTCCGGTTCGACTTTTTGTAGGGTAGATATTTGAGTTAGAAATCCAACACAACAAGAATCACGGGTAAAGTTTAATTCTGGAGATAGTTATAGCCGTTTTACTGACGGCTGCCAGAAAACGGCGCCAAATCTGGCCACCGGCCAAAGGCGTACCCCTTTGGGCGGGTTCAAAAATTTGATTTTTTCAAAAGTGGACGGATTAGGCATATATGATCATATGGATTGATTCATAATGGACTGTAGTGTTCAAAAATGCTAGACTCAATGAAAAACACGACGTTATCCCCGATCCCTACATAAGAGGTGACGGTTTTGGAAATCAACTTGATAATCACCTCGAGGCCGACACAAATAGGGTTCCTTCCGGTTCGACTTTTTGTAGGGTAGATATTTGAGTTAGGAATCCAACGCAACAAGAATCGCAGGTAAAGCTTACTTCTGGAGAGAGTTATAGTCGTTTTACTGACGGCTGCCAGAAAACGGGGCCAAATCTGGCCACCGGCCAGGCCGGGCTCAAAAATTGGATTTTTTCAAAAGTGGACGGATTAGGCATATATGATCATATGGATTGATTCATAATGGACTCTAGTGTTCAAATATGCTAGACTCAATGAAAAACCCGACGTTCTCCCCGATCCCTACATAAGAGGTGACGGTTTTGGAAATCAACTTGATAATCATCTAGAGGCCGACACAAATAGGGTTCCTTCCGGTTCGACTTTTTGTAGGGTAGATATTTGAGTTAGGAATCCAACGCAACAAGAATCACAGGTAAAGCTTACTTCTGGAGAGAGTTATAGTCGTTTTACTGACGGCTGCCAGAAAACGGGGCTAAATATGGGCACCGGCCAAAGGGGTACCCCTTTGGAGGGGCTCAAAAATTTGATTTTTTCAAAAGTGGACGGATTATAAATATATGATCATATGGATTGATTCATAATGGACTCTAGTGTTCAAAAATTCTAGACTCAGTGAAAAACACGACGTTCTCCCCGATCCCTACATAAGAGTTGACGGTTTTGGAAATCAACTTGATAATCACCTAGAGGCCAACACAAATAGGGTTCCTTCCGATTCGACTTTTTGTACAGTGGAAATTTGAGTTAGGAATCCAACGCAACAAAAATCACGGGTAAAGCTTACTTCTGGAGAGAGTGATAGCCGTTTTACTGACGGCTTCCAGAAAACGGGGCCAAATCTGGCCACCGGCCAAAGGCGTACCCCTTTGGACGGGCTCAAAAATTGGATTTTTTCAAAATTGTACGGATTAGGCATATATGATCATATGGATTGATTCATAATGGACTCTAGTGTTCAAATATGCTAGACTTAATGAAAAACACGACGTTCTCCCCGATCCCTACATAAGAGGTGACGGTTTTGGAAATCAACTTGATAATCACCTCGAGGCCGACACAAATAGGGTTCCTTCCGGTTCGACTTTTTGTAGGGTAGATATTTGAGTTAGGAATCCAACGCAACAAGAATTACGGGTAAAGCTTACTTCTGGAGAGAGTTATAGCCGTTTTACTGACGGCTGCCAGAAAACGGGGCCAAATATGGACACTGGCCAAAGGGCTACCCCTTTGGACGGGCTCAAAAATTTGATTTTTTCAAAAGTGGACGGATTATAAATATATGATCATATGGATTGATTCATAATGGACTCTAGTGTTCAAAAATTCTAGACTCAGTGAAAAACACGACGTTCTCCCCGATCCCTACATAAGAGTTGACGGTTTTGGAAATCAACTTGATAATCACCTAGAGGCCAACACAAATAGGGTTCCTTCCGATTCGACTTTTTGTACAGTAGAAATTTGAGTTAGGAATCCAACGCAATAAAAATCACGGGTAAATCTTACTTCTGGAGAGAGTGATAGCCGTTTTACTGACGGCTGCCAGAAAACGAGGCCAAATCTGGCCACCGGCCAAAGGGGTACCCCTTTGGACGGGCTCAAAAATTGGATTTTTTCAAAAGTCTACGGATTAGGCATATATGATCATATGGATTGATTCATAATGGACTCTAGTGTTCAAATATGCTAGACTTAATGAAAAACACGACGTTCTCCCCGATCCCTACATAAGAGGTGACGGTTTTGGAAATCAACTTGATAATCATCTAGAGGCCGACACAAATAGGGTTCCTTCCGGTTCGACTTTTTGTAGGGTAGATATTTGAGTTAGGAATCCAACGCAACAAGAATCACGGGTAACGCTTACTTCTGGAGAGAGTTATAGCCGTTTTACTGACGGCTGCCAGAAAACGGGGTCAAATCTGGCCACCGACCAAAGGCGTACCCCTTTGGGCGGGTTCAAAAATTTGATTTTTTCAAAAGTGGACGGATTAGGCATATATGATCATATGGATTGATTCATAATGGACTGTAGTGTTCAAAAATGCTACACTCAATGAAAAACCCGACGTTCTCCCCGATCCCTACATAAGAGGTGACGGTTTTGGAAATCAACTTGATAATCACCTCGAGGCCGACACAAATAGGGTTCCTTCCGGTTCGACTTTTTGTAGGGTAGATATTTGAGTTAGGAATCCAACGCAACAAGAATCACGGGTAAAGCTTACTTCTGGAGAGAGTTATAGCCGTTTTACTGACGGCTGCCAGAAAACGGGGCCAAATATGGACACTGGCCAAAGGGCTACCCCTTTGGACGGGCTCAAAAATTTGATTTTTTCAAAAGTGGACGGATTATAAATATATGATCATATGGATTGATTCATAATGGACTCTAGTGTTCAAAAATTCTAGACTCAGTGAAAAACACGACGTTCTCCCCGATCCCTACATAAGAGTTGACGGTTTTGGAAATCAACTTGATAATCACCTAGAGGCCAACACAAATAGGGTTCCTTCCGATTCGACTTTTTGTACAGTAGAAATTTGAGTTAGGAATCCAACGCAACAAAAATCACGGGTAAAGCTTACTTCTGGAGAGAGTGATAGCCGTTTTACTGACGGCTGCCAGAAAACGAGGCCAAATCTGGCCATCGGCCAAAGGGGTACCCCTTTGGACGGGCTCAAAAATTGGATTTTTTCAAAAGTGTACGGATTAGGCATATATGATCATATGGATTGATTCATAATGGACTCTAGTGTTCAAATATGCTAGACTCAATGAAAAACACGACGTTCTCCCCGATCCCTACATAAGAGGTGACGGTTTTGGAAATCAACTTGATAATCATCTAGAGGCCGACGCAAATAGGGTTCCTTCCGGTTCAACTTTTGTAGGGTAGATATTTGAGTTAGAAATCCAACACAACAAGAATCACGGGTAAAGTTTACTTCTGGAGATAGTTATAGCCGTTTTACCGACGGCTGCCAGAAAACGGGGCCAAATCTGGCCACCGGCCAAAGGCATACCCCTTTGGGCGGGTTCAAAAATTTGATTTTTTCAAAAGTGGACGGATTAGGCATATATGATCATATGGATTGATTCATAATGGACTGTAGTGTTCAAAAATGCTAGACTCAATGAAAAACACGACGTTCTCCCCGATCCCTACATAAGAGGTGACGGT
This sequence comes from Perilla frutescens, assembly GCA_026008535.1. Classification (NCBI taxonomy): domain Eukaryota; kingdom Viridiplantae; phylum Streptophyta; class Magnoliopsida; order Lamiales; family Lamiaceae; genus Perilla; species Perilla frutescens. The sequence goes on along the minus strand of BRKX01000020.1, from coordinate 103,605 downwards.
TTTGGAAATCAACTTGATAATCACCTCGAGGCCGACACATATAGGGTTCCTTCCGGTTCGACTTTTTGTAGGGTAGATATTTGAGTTAGGAATCCAACGCAACAAGAATCGCAGGTAAAGCTTACTTCTGGCGAGAGTTATAGTCGTTTTACTGACGGCTGCCATAAAACGGGGCCAAATCTGGCCACCGGCCAGGCCGGGCTCAAAAATTGGATTTTTTCAAAAGTGGACGGATTAGGCATATATGATCATATGGATTGATTCATAATGGACTCTAGTGTTCAAATATGCTAGACTCAATGAAAAATACGACGTTCTCCCCAATCCCTACATAAGAGATGACGGTTTTGGAAATCAACTTGATAATCACCTCGAGGCCGACACAAATAGGGTTCCTTCCGGTTCGACTTTTTGTAGGGTAGATATTTGAGTTAGGAATCCAACGCAACAAGAATCGCAGGTAAAGCTTACTTCTGGAGAGAGTTATAGTCGTTTTACTGACGGCTGCCAGAAAACGGGGCCAAATCTGGCCACCGGCCAGGCCGGGCTCAAAAATTGGATTTTTTCAAAAGTGGACGGATTAGGCATATATGATCATATGTATTGATTCATAATGGACTTTAGTGTTCAAATATGCTAGACTCAATGAAAAATACGACGTTCTCCCCAATCCCTACATAAGAGGTGACGGTTTTGGAAATCAACTTGATAATCATCTAGAGGCCGACACAAATAGGGTTCCTTCCGGTTCGACTTTTTGTAGGGTAGATATTTGAGTTAGGAATCCAACGCAACAAGAATCACAGGTAAAGCTTACTTCTGGAGAGAGTTATAGTCGTTTTACTGACGGCTGCCAGAAAACGGGGCCAAATATGGGCACCGGCCAAAGGGGTACCCCTTTGGAGGGGCTCAAAAATTTGATTTTTTCAAAAGTGGACGGATTTTAAATATATGATCATATGGATTGATTCATAATGGACTCTAGTGTTCAAAAATTCTAGACTCAGTGAAAAACACGACGTTCTCCCCGATCCCTACATAAGAGTTGACGGTTTTGGAAATCAACTTGATAATCACCTAGAGGCCAACACAAATAGGGTTCCTTCCGATTCGACTTTTTGTACAGTAGAAATTTGAGTTAGGAATCCAACGCAACAAAAATCACGGGTAAAGCTTACTTCTGGAGAGAGTGATAGCCGTTTTACTGACGGCTGCCAGAAAACGAGGCCAAATCTGGCCACCGGCCAAAGGGGTACCCCTTTGGACGGGCTCAAAAATTGGATTTTTTCAAAAGTCTACGGATTAGGCATATATGATCATATGGATTGATTCATAATGGACTCTAGTGTTCAAATATGCTAGACTTAATGAAAAACACGACGTTCTCCCCGATCCCTACATAAGAGGTGACGGTTTTGGAAATCAACTTGATAATCATCTAGAGGCCGACACAAATAGGGTTAATTCCGGTTCGACTTTTTGTAAGGTAGATATTTGAGTTAGGAATCCAACGCAACAAGAATCACGGGTAACGCTTACTTCTGGAGAGAGTTATAGCCGTTTTACTGACGGCTGCCAGAAAACGGGGCCAAATCTGGCCACCGGCCAAAGGCGTACCCCTTTGGGCGGGTTCAAAAATTTGATTTTTTCAAAAGTGGATGGATTAGGCATATATGATCATATGGATTGATTCATAATGGACTGTAGTGTTCAAAAATGCTACACTCAATGAAAAACCCGACGTTCTCCCCGATCCCTACATAAGAGGTGACGGTTTTGGAAATCAACTTGATAATCACCTCGAGGCCGACACAAATAGGGTTCCTTCCGGTTCGACTTTTTGTAGGGTAGATATTTGAGTTAGGAATCCAACGCAACAAGAATCACGGGTAAAGCTTACTTCTGGAGAGAGATATAGCCGTTTTACTGACGGCTGCCAGAAAACGGGGCCAAATATGGACACTGGCCAAAGGGGTACCCCTTTGGACGGGCTCAAAAATTTGATTTTTTCAAAAGTGGACGGATTATAAATATATGATCATATGGATTGATTCATAATGGACTCTAGTGTTCAAAAATTCTAGACTCAGTGAAAAATACGACGTTCTCCCCGATCCCTACATAAGAGTTGACGGTTTTGGAAATCAACTTGATAATCACCTAGAGGCCAACACAAATAGGGTTCCTTCCGATTCGACTTTTTGTACAGTAGAAATTTGAGTTAGGAATCCAACGCAACAAAAATCACGGGTAAAGCTTACTTCTGGAGAGAGTGATAGCCGTTTTACTGACGGCTGCCAGAAAACGAGGCCAAATCTGGCCACCGGCCAAAGGGGTACCCCTTTGGACGGGCTCAAAAATTGGATTTTTTCAAAAGTGTACGGATTAGGCATATATGATCATATGGATTGATTCATAATGGACTCTAGTGTTCAAATATGCTAGACTCAATGAAAAACACGACGTTCTCTCCGATCCCTATATAAGAGGTGACGGTTTTGGAAATCAACTTGATAATCATCTAGAGGCCGACACAAATAGGGTTCCTTCCGGTTCGACTTTTTGTAGGGTAGATATTTGAGTTAGGAATCCAACGCAACAAGAATCACGGGTAACGTTTACTTCTGGAGAGAGTTATAGCCGTTTTACTGACGGCTGCCAGAAAACGGGGCCAAATCTGGCCACCAGCCAAAGGCGTACCCCTTTGGGCGGGTTCAAAAATTTGATTTTTTCAAAAGTGGACGGATTAGGCATATATGATCATATGGATTGATTCATAATGGACTGTAGTGTTCAAAAATGCTACACTCAATGAAAAACCCGACGTTCTCCCCGATCCCTACATAAGAGGTGACGATTTTGGAAATCAACTTGATAATCACCTCGAGGCCGACACAAATAGGGTTCCTTCCGGTTCGACTTTTTGTAGGGTAGATATTTGAGTTAGGAATCCAACGCAACAAGAATCACGGGTAAAGCTTACTTCTGGAGAGAGTTATAGCCGTTTTACTGACGGCTGCCAGAAAACGGGGCCAAATCTGGCCACCGGCCAGATTTGGTATGATCATATGGATTGATTCATAATGGACTCTAGTGTTCAAATATGCTAGACTCAATGAAAAACACGACGTTCTCTCCGATCCCTACATAAGAGGTGACGGTTTTGGAAATCAACTTGATAATCATCTAGAGGCCGACACAAATAGGGTTCCTTCCGGTTCGACTTTTTGTAGGGTAGATATTTGAGTTAGGAATCCAACGCAACAAGAATCACGGGTAACGCTTACTTCTGGAGAGAGTTATAGCCGTTTTACTGACGGCTGCCAGAAAACGGGGCCAAATCTGGCCACCAGCCAAAGGCGTACCCCTTTGGGCGGGTTCAAAAATTTGATTTTTTCAAAAGTGGACGGATTAGGCATATATGATCATATGGATTGATTCATAATGGACTGTAGTGTTCAAAAATGCTACACTCAATGAAAAACCCGACGTTCTCCCCGATCCCTACATAAGAGGTGACGGTTTTGAAAATCAACTTGATAATCACCTCGAGGCCGACACAAATAGGGTTCCTTCCGGTTCGACTTTTTGTAGGGTAGATATTTGAGTTAGGAATCCAACGCAACAAGAATCACGGGTAAAGCTTACTTCTGGAGAGAGTTATAGCCGTTTTACTGATGGCTGCCAGAAAACGGGGCCAAATATGGGCAATGGCCAAAGGGGTACCCCTTTGGACGGGCTCAAAAATTTGATTTTTTCAAAAGTGGATGGATTATAAATATATGATCATATGGATTGATTCATAATGGACTCTAGTGTTCAAAAATTCTAGACTCAGTGAAAAACACGACGTTCTCCCCGATCCCTACATAAGAGTTGACGGTTTTGGAAATCAACTTGATAATCACCTAGAGGCCAACACAAATAGGGTTCCTTCCGGTTCGACTTTTTGTACAGTAGATATTTGAGTTAGGAATCCAACGCAACAAAAATCACGGGTAAAGCTTACTTCTGGAGAGAGTTATAGCCGTTTTACTGACGGCTGCCAGAAAACGGGGCCAAATCTGGCCACCGGCCAGATTTGGTATGATCATATGGATTGATTCATAATGGACTCTAGTGTTCAAATATGCTAGACTCAATGAAAAACACGACGTTCTCTCCGATCCCTACATAAGAGGTGACGGTTTTGGAAATCAACTTGATAATCATCTAGAGGCCGACACAAATAGGGTTCCTTCCGGTTCGACTTTTTGTAGGGTAGATATTTGAGTTAGGAATCCAACACAACAAGAATCACGGGTAAAGCTTACTTCTGGAGATAGTTATAGCCGTTTTACTGACGGCTGCCAGAAAACGGGGCCAAATTTGGCCACCGGCCAAAGGCGTACCCCTTTGGGCGGGTTCAAAAATTTGATTTTTTCAAAAGTGGACGGATTAGGCATATATGATCATATGGATTGATTCATAATGGACTGTAGTGTTCAAAAATGCTAGACTCAATGAAAAACCCGACGTTCTCCCCGATCCCTACATAAGAGGTGACGGTTTTGGAAATCAACTTGATAATCACCTCGAGGCCGACACAAATAGGGTTCCTTCCGGTTCGACTTTTTGTAGGGTAGATATTTGAGTTAGGAATCCAACGCAACAAGAATCACGGGTAAAGCTTACTTCTGGAGAGAGTTATAGCCGTTTTACTGACGGCTGCCAGAAAACTGGGCCAAATATGGGCACCGGCCAAAGGGGTACCCCTTTGGACGGGCTCAAAAATTTGATTTTTTCAAAAGTGGATGGATTATAAATATATGATCATATGGATTGATTCATAATGGACTCTAGTGTTCAAAAATTCTAGACTCAGTGAAAAACACGACGTTCTCCCCGATCCCTACATAAGAGTTGACGGTTTTGGAAATCAACTTGATAATCACCTAGAGGCCAACACAAATAGGGTTCCTTCCGGTTCGACTTTTTGTACAGTAGATATTTGAGTTAGGAACCCAACGCAACAAAAATCACGGGTAAAGCTTACTTCTGGAGAGAGTTATAGCCGTTTTACTGACGGCTGCCAGAAAACGGGGCCAAATCTGGCCACCGGCCAAAGGGGTACCCCTTTGGACGGGCTCAAAAATTGGATTTTTTCAAAAGTGTACGAATTAGGCATATATGATCATATGGATTGATTCATAATGGACTCTAGTGTTCAAATATGCTAGACTCAATGAAAAACACGACGTTCTCCCCGATCCCTACATAAGAGGTGACGGTTTTGGAAATCAACTTGATAATCATCTAGAGGCCGACGCAAATAGGGTTCCTTCCGGTTCGACTTTTGTAGGGTAGATATTTGAGTTAGAAATCCAACACAACAAGAATCACGGGTAAAGTTTACTTCTGGAGATAGTTATAGCCGTTTTACTGACGGCTGCCAGAAAACGGGGCCAAATCTGGCCACCGGCCAAAGGCATACCCCTTTGGGCGGGTTCAAAAATTTGATTTTTTCAAAAGTGGACGGATTAGGCATATATGATCATATGGATTGATTCATAATGGACTTAGTGTTCAAAAATGCTAGACTCAATGAAAAACACGACGTTCTCCCCGATCCCTACATAAGAGGTGACGGTTTTGGAAATCAACTTGATAATCACCTCGAGGCCGACACAAATAGGGTTCCTTCCGGTTCGACTTTTTTTAGGGTAGATATTTGAGTTAGGAATCCAACGCAACAAGAATCGCAGGTAAAGCTTACTTCTGGAGAGAGTTATAGTCGTTTTACTGACGGCTGCCAGAAAACGGGGCCAAATCTGGCCACCGGCCAGGCCGGGCTCAAAAATTGGATTTTTTCAAAAGTGGACGGATTAGGCATATATGATCATATGGATTGATTCATAATGGACTCTAGTGTTCAAATATGCTAGACTCAATGAAAAATACGACGTTCTCCCCAATCCCTACATAAGAGGTGACGGTTTTGGAAATCAACTTGATAATCATCTAGAGGCCGACACAAATAGGGTTCCTTCCGGTTCGACTTTTTGTAGGGTAGATATTTGAGTTAGGAATCCAACGCAACAAGAATCACAGGTAAAGCTTACTTCTGGAGAGAGTTATAGTCGTTTTACTGACGGCTGCCAGAAAACGGGCCAAATATGGGCACCGGCCAAAGGGGTACCCCTTTGGAGGGGCTCAAAAATTTGATTTTTTCAAAAGTGGACGGATTTTAAATATATGATCATATGGTTTGATTCATAATGGACTCTAGTGTTCAAAAATTCTAAACTCAGTGAAAAACACGACGTTCTCCCCGATCCCTACATAAGAGTTGACGGTTTTGGAAATCAACTTGATAATCACCTAGAGGCCAACACAAATAGGGTTCCTTCCGATTCGACTTTTTGTACAGTAGAAATTTGAGTTAGGAATCCAACGCAACAAAAATCACGGGTAAAGCTTACTTCTGGAGAGAGTGATAGCCGTTTTACTGACGGCTGCCAGAAAACGAGGCCAAATCTGGCCACCGGCCAAAGGGGTACCCCTTTGGACGGGCTCAAAAATTGGATTTTTTCAAAAGTCTACGGATTAGGCATATATGATCATATGGATTGATTCATTATGGACTCTAGTGTTCAAATATGCTAGACTTAATGAAAAACACGACGTTCTCCCCGATCCCTACATAAGAGGTGACGGTTTTGGAAATCAACTTGATAATCATCTAGAGGCCGACACAAATAGGGTTCCTTCCGGTTCGACTTTTTGTAGGGTAGATATTTGAGTTAGGAATCCAACGCAACAAGAATCACGGGTAACGCTTACTTCTGGAGAGAGTTATAGCCGTTTTACTGACGGCTGCCAGAAAACGGGGCCAAATCTGGCCACCGGCCAAAGGCGTACCCCTTTGGGCGGGTTCAAAAATTTGATTTTTTCAAAAGTGGACGGATTAGGCATATATGATCATATGGATTGATTCATAATGGACTTAGTGTTCAAAAATGCTAGACTCAATGAAAAACACGACGTTCTCCCCGATCCCTACATAAGAGGTGACGGTTTTGGAAATCAACTTGATAATCACCTCGAGGCCGACACAAATAGGGTTCCTTCCGGTTCGACTTTTTGTAGGGTAGATATTTGAGTTAGGAATCCAACGCAACAAGAATCGCAGGTAAAGCTTACTTCTGGAGAGAGTTATAGTCGTTTTACTGACGGCTGCCAGAAAACGGGGCCAAATCTGGCCACCGGCCAGGCCGGGCTCAAAAATTGGATTTTTTCAAAAGTGGACGGATTAGGCATATATGATCATATGGATTGATTCATAATGGACTCTAGTGTTCAAATATGCTAGACTCAATGAAAAATACGACGTTCTCCCCAATCCCTACATAAGAGGTGACGGTTTTGGAAATCAACTTGATAATCATCTAGAGGCCGACACAAATAGGGTTCCTTCCGGTTCGACTTTTTGTAGGGTAGATATTTGAGTTAGGAATCCAACGCAACAAGAATCACAGGTAAAGCTTACTTCTGGAGAGAGTTATAGTCGTTTTACTGACGGCTGCCAGAAAACGGGCCAAATATGGGCACCGGCCAAAGGGGTACCCCTTTGGAGGGGCTCAAAAATTTGATTTTTTCAAAAGTGGACGGATTTTAAATATATGATCATATGGTTTGATTCATAATGGACTCTAGTGTTCAAAAATTCTAAACTCAGTGAAAAACACGACGTTCTCCCCGATCCCTACATAAGAGTTGACGGTTTTGGAAATTAACTTGATAATCACCTAGAGGCCAACACAAATAGGGTTCCTTCCGATTCGACTTTTTGTACAGTAGAAATTTGAGTTAGGAATCCAACGCAACAAAAATCACGGGTAAAGCTTACTTCTGGAGAGAGTGATAGCCGTTTTACTGACGGCTGCCAGAAAACGAGGCCAAATCTGGCCACCGGCCAAAGGGGTACCCCTTTGGACGGGCTCAAAAATTGGATTTTTTCAAAAGTGGACGGATTAGGCATATATGATCATATGGATTGATTCATAATGGACTGTAGTGTTCAAAAATGCTACACTCAATGAAAAACCCGACGTTCTCCCCGATGCCTACATAAGAGGTGACGGTTTTGGAAATCAACTTGATAATCACCTCGAGGCCGACACAAATAGGGTTCCTTCCGGTTCGACTTTTTGTAGGGTAGATATTTGAGTTAGGAATCCAACGCAACAAGAATCGCAGGTAAAGCTTACTTCTGGAGAGAGTTATAGTCGTTTTACTGACGGCTGCCAGAAAACGAGCCAAATCTGGCCACCGGCCAGGCCGGGCTCAAAAATTGGATTTTTTCAAAGGTGGACGGATTAGGCATATATGATCATATGTATTGATTCATAATGGACTCTAGTGTTCAAATATGCTAGACTCAATGAAAAATACGACGTTCTCCCCAATCCCTACATAAGAGGTGACGGTTTTGGAAATCAACTTGATAATCATCTAGAGGCCGACACAAATAGGGTTCCTTCCGGTTCGACTTTTTGTAGGGTAGATATTTGAGTTAGGAATCCAACGCAACAAGAATCACAGGTAAAGCTTACTTCTGGAGAGAGTTATAGTCGTTTTACTGACGGCTGCCAGAAAACGGGGCCAAATATGGGCACCGGCCAAAGGGGTACCCCTTTGGAGGGGCTCAAAAATTTGTTTTTTCAAAAGTGGACGGATTTTAAATATATGATCATATGGATTGATTCATAATGGACTCTAGTGTTCAAAAATTCTAGACTCAGTGAAAAACACGACGTTCTCCCCGATCCCTACATAAGAGTTGACGGTTTTGGAAATCAACTTGATAATCACCTAGAGGCCAACACAAATAGGGTTCCTTCCGATTCGACTTTTTGTACAGTAGAAATTTGAGTTAGGAATCCAACGCAACAAAAATCACGGGTAAAGCTTACTTCTGGAGAGAGTGATAGCCGTTTTACTGACGGCTGCCAGAAAACGAGGCCAAATCTGGCCACCGGCCAAAGGGGTACCCCTTTGGACGGGCTCAAAAATTGGATTTTTTCAAAAGTCTACGGATTAGGCATATATGATCATATGGATTGATTCATAATGGACTCTAGTGTTCAAATATGCTAGACTTAATGAAAAACACGACGTTCTCCCCGATCCCTACATAAGAGGTGACGGTTTTGGAAATCAACTTGATAATCATCTAGAGGCCGACACAAATAGGGTTCCTTCCGGTTCGACTTTTTGTAGGGTAGATATTTGAGTTAGGAATCCAACGCAACAAGAATCACGGGTAACGCTTACTTCTGGAGAGAGTTATAGCCGTTTTACTGACGGCTGCCAGAAAACGGGGCCAAATCTGGCCACCAGCCAAAGGCGTACCCCTTTGGGCGGGTTCAAAAATTTGATTTTTTCAAAAGTGGACGGATTAGGCATATATGATCATATGGATTGATTCATAATGGACTGTAGTGTTCAAAAATGCTACACTCAATGAAAAACCCGACGTTCTCCCCGATCCCTACATAAGAGGTGACGGTTTTGGAAATCAACTTGATAATCACCTCGAAGCCGACACAAATAGGGTTCCTTCCGGTTCGACTTTTTGTAGGGTAGATATTTGAGTTAGGAATCCAACGCAACAAGAATCACGGGTAAAGCTTACTTCTGGAGAGAGTTATAGCCGTTTTACTGATGGCTGCCAGAAAACGGGGCCAAATATGGGCAATGGCCAAAGGGGTACCCCTTTGGACGGGCTCAAAAATTTGATTTTTTCAAAAGTGGATGGATTATAAATATATGATCATATGGATTGATTCATAATGGACTCTAGTGTTCAAAAATTCTAGACTCAGTGAAAAACACGACGTTCTCCCCGATCCCTACATAAGAGTTGACGGTTTTGCAAATCAACTTGATAATCACCTAGAGGCCAACACAAATAGGGTTCCTTCCGGTTCGACTTTTTGTACAGTAGAAATTTGAGTTAGGAATCCAACGCAACAAAAATCACGGGTAAAGCTTACTTCTGGAGAGAGTGATAGCCGTTTTACTGACGGCTGCCAGAAAACGAGGCCAAATCTGGCCACCGGCCAAAGGGGTACCCCTTTGGACGGGCTCAAAAATTGGATTTTTTCAAAAGTGTACGGATTAGGCATATATGATCATATGGATTGATTCATAATGGACTCTAGTGTTCAAATATGCTAGACTTAATGAAAAACACGACGTTCTCCCCGATCCCTACATAAGAGGTGACGGTTTTGGAAATCAACTTGATAATCATCTAGAGGCCGACACAAATAGGGTTCCTTCCGGTTCGACTTTTTGTAGGGTAGATATTTGAGTTAGGAATCCAACGCAACAAGAATCACGGGTAACGCTTACTTCTGGAGAGAGTTATAGCCGTTTTACTGACGGCTGCCAGAAAACGGGGCCAAATCTGGCCACCAGCCAAAGGCGTACCCCTTTGGGCGGGTTCAAAAATTTGATTTTTTCAAAAGTGGACGGATTAGGCATATATGATCATATGGATTGATTCATAATGGACTGTAGTGTTCAAAAATGCTACACTCAATGAAAAACCCGACGTTCTCCCCGATCCCTACATAAGAGGTGACGGTTTTGGAAATCAACTTGATAATCACCTCGAAGCCGACACAAATAGGGTTCCTTCCGGTTCGACTTTTTGTAGGGTAGATATTTGAGTTAGGAATCCAACGCAACAAGAATCACGGGTAAAGCTTACTTCTGGAGAGAGTTATAGCCGTTTTACTGATGGCAGCCAGAAAACGGGGCCAAATATGGGCAATGGCCAAAGGGGTACCCCTTTGGACGGGCTCAAAAATTTGATTTTTTCAAAAGTGGATGGATTATAAATATATGATCATATGGATTGATTCATAATGGACTCTAGTGTTCAAAAATTCTAGACTCAGTGAAAAACACGACGTTCTCCCCGATCCCTACATAAGAGTTGACGGTTTTGCAAATCAACTTGATAATCACCTAGAGGCCAACACAAATAGGGTTCCTTCCGGTTCGACTTTTTGTACAGTAGATATTTGAGTTAGGAATCCAACGCAACAAAAATCACGGGTAAAGCTTACTTCTGGAGAGAGTGATAGCCGTTTTACTGACGGCTGCCAGAAAACGAGGCCAAATCTGGCCACCGGCCAAAGGGGTACCCCTTTGGACGGGCTCAAAAATTGGATTTTTTCAAAAGTGTACGGATTAGGCATATATGATCATATGGATTGATTCATAATGGACTCTAGTGTTCAAATATGCTAGACTTAATGAAAAACACGACGTTCTCCCCGATCCCTACATAAGAGGTGACGGTTTTGGAAATCAACTTGATAATCATCTAGAGGCCGACAAAAATAGGGTTCCTTCCGGTTCGACTTTTTGTAGGGTAGATATTTGAGTTAGGAATCCAACGCAACAAGAATCACGGGTAAAGCTTACTTCTGGAGAGAGTTATAGCCGTTTTACTGATGGCTGCCAGAAAACGGGGCCAAATATGGGCAATGGCCAAAGGGGTACCCCTTTGGACGGGCTCAAAAATTTGATTTTTTCAAAAGTGGATGGATTATAAATATATGATCATATGGATTGATTCATAATGGACTCTAGTGTTCAAAAATTCTAGACTCAGTGAAAAACACGACGTTCTCCCCGATCCCTACATAAGAGTTGACGGTTTTGCAAATCAACTTGATAATCACCTAGAGGCCAACACAAATAGGGTTCCTTCCGGTTCGACTTTTTGTACAGTAGATATTTGAGTTAGGAATCCAACGCAACAAAAATCACGGGTAAAGCTTACTTCTGGAGAGAGTTATAGCCGTTTTACTGACGGCTGCCAGAAAACGGGGCCAAATCTGGCCACCGGCCAGATTTGGTATGATCATATGGATTGATTCATAATGGACTCTAGTGTTCAAATATGCTAGACTCAATGAAAAACACGACGTTCTCTCCGATCCCTACATAAGAGGTGACGGTTTTGGAAATCAACTTGATAATCATCTAGAGGCCGACACAAATAGGGTTCCTTCTGGTTCGACTTTTTGTAGGGTAGATATTTGAGTTAGGAATCCAACACAACAAGAATCACGGGTAAAGCTTACTTCTGGAGATAGTTATAGCCGTTTTACTGACGGCTGCCAGAAAACGGGGCCAAATTTGGCCACCGGCCAAAGGCGTACCCCTTTGGGCGGGTTCAAAATTTTGATTTTTTCAAAAGTGGACGGATTAGGCATATATGATCATATGGATTGATTCATAATGGACTGTAGTGTTCAAAAATGCTAGACTCAATGAAAAACCCGACGTTCTCCCCGATCCCTACATAAGAGGTGACGGTTTTGGAAATCAACTTGATAATCACCTCGAGGCCGACACAAATAGGGTTCCTTCCGGTTCGACTTTTTGTAGGGTAGATATTTGAGTTAGGAATCCAACGCAACAAGAATCACGGGTAAAGCTTACTTCTGGAGAGAGTTATAGCCGTTTTACTGACGGCTGCCAGAAAACTGGGCCAAATATGGGCACCGGCCAAAGGGGTACCCCTTTGGACGGGCTCAAAAATTTGATTTTTTCAAAAGTGGACGGATTATAAATATATGATCATATGGATTGATTCATAATGGACTCTAGTGTTCAAAAATTCTAGACTCAGTGAAAAACACGACGTTCTCCCCGATCCTTACATAAGAGTTGACGGTTTTGGAAATCAACTTGATAATCACCTAGAGGCCAACACAAATAGGGTTCCTTCCGGTTCGACTTTTTGTACAGTAGATATTTGAGTTAGGAACCCAACGCAACAAAAATCACGGGTAAAGCTTACTTCTGGAGAGAGTTATAGCCGTTTTACTGACGGCTGCCAGAAAACGGGGCCAAATCTGGCCACCGGCCAAAGGGGTACCCCTTTGGACGGGCTCAAAAATTGGATTTTTTCAAAAGTTTACGGATTAGGCATATATGATCATATGGATTGATTCATAATGGACTCTAGTGTTCAAATATGCTAGACTCAATGAAAAACACGACGTTCTCCCCGATCCCTACATAAGAGGTGACGGTTTTGGAAATCAACTTGATAATCATCTAGAGGCCAACACAAATAGGGTTCCTTCCGGTTCGACTTTTTGTACAGTAGATATTTGAGTTAGGAATCCAACCTAACAAAAATCACGGGTAAAGCTTACTTCTGGAGAGAGTTATAGCCGTTTTACTGACGGCTGCTAGAAAACGGGGCCAAATCTGGCCACCGGCCAAAGGGGTACCCCTTTGGACGGGCTCAAAAATTGGATTTTTTCAAAAGTGGACGGATTAGGCATATATGATCATATGGATTGATTCATAATGGACTCTAGTGTTCAAATATGCTAGACTCAATGAAAAACACGACGTTCTCCCCGATCCCTACATAAGAGGTGACGGTTTTGGAAATCAACTTGATAATCATCTAGAGGCCAACACAAATAGGGTTCCTTCCGGTTCGACTTTTTGTACAGTAGATATTTGAGTTAGGAATCCAACCTAACAAAAATCACGGGTAAAGCTTACTTCTGGAGAGAGTTATAGCCGTTTTACTGACGGCTGCCAGAAAATGGGGCCAAATATGGGCACCGGCCAAAGGGGTACCCCTTTGGACGGGCTCAAAAATTTGATTCTTTCAAAAGTGGACGGATTATAAATATATGATCATATGGATTGATTCATAATGGACTCTAGTGTTCAAAAAATCTAGACTCAATGTAAAACCCGATGTTCTCCCCGATCCCTACATAAGAGGTGACGGTTTTGGAAATCAACTTGATAATCACCTCGAGGCCGACACAAATAGGGTTCCTTCCGGTTCGACTTTTTGTAGGCTAGATATTTGAGTTAGGAATCCAACGCAATAAGAATCACAGGTAAAGCTTACTTCTGGAGAGAGTTATAATCGTTTTACTGACGGCTTCCAGAAAACGGGGCCAAATCTGGCAACCGGCCAGGCCGGGCTCAAAAATTGGATTTTTTCAAAAGAGGACGGATTAGGCATATATGATCATATGGATAGATTCATAATGGACTCTAGTGTTCAAATATGCTAGACTCAATGAAAAACACGACGCTCTCCCCGATCCCTACATACGAGGTGACGGTTTTGGAAATCAACTTGATAATCATCTAGAGGCCGACACAAATAGGGTTCCTTCCAGTTCGACTTTTTTTAGGGTAGATATTTGAGTTAGGAATCCAACGCAACAAGAATCACGGGTAAATCTTACTTCTGGAGAGAGTTATAGCCGTTTTACTGACGGCTGCCAGAAAACGGGGCCAAATCTGGCCACCGGCCAAAGGCGTACCCCTTTGGGCGGGTTCAAAAATTTGATTTTTTCAAAAGAGGACGGATTAGGCATATATGATCATATGGATTGATTCATAATGGACTGTAGTGTTCAAAAATGCTAGACTCAATGAAAAACACGACGTTCTCCCCGATCCCTACATAAAAGGTGACGGTTTTGGAAATCAACCTGATAATCATCTAGAGGCCGACACAAATAGGGTTCCTTCCGGTTCGACTTTTTGTAGGTTAGATATTTGAGTTAGGAATCCAACACAACAAGAATCACGGGTAAAGCTTACTTCTGGAGAGAGTTATAGCCGTTTTACTGACGGCTGCCAGAAAACGGGGCCAAATCTGGCCACCGGCCAAAGGCGTACCCCTTTGGGCGGGTTCAAAAATTTGATTTTTTCAAAAGTGGACAGATTAGGCATATATGATCATATGGATTGATTCATAATGGACTGTAGTGTTCAAAAATGCTAGACTCAATGAAAAACCCGACGTTCTCCCCGATCCCTACATAAGAGGTGACGGTTTTGGAAATCAACTTGATAATCACCTCGAGGCCGACACAAATAGGGTTCCTTCCGGTTCGACTTTTTGTAGGGTAGATATTTGATTTAGGAATCCAACGCAACAAGAATCACAGGTAAAGCTTACTTCTGGAGAGAGTTATAGTCATTTTACTGACGGCTGCCAGAAAATGGGGCCAAATATGGGCACCGGCCAAAGGGGTACCCCTTTGGACGGGCTCAAAAATTTGATTCTTTCAAAAGTGGACGGATTATAAATATATGATCATATGGATTGATTCATAATGGACTCTAGTGTTCAAAAATTCTAGACTCAATGAAAAACCCGACGTTCTCCCCGATCCCTACATAAGAGGTGACGGTTTTGGAAATCAACTTGATAATCACCTCGAGGCCGACACAAATAGGGTTCCTTCCGGTTCGACTTTTTGTAGGCTAGATATTTGAGTTAGGAATCCAACGCAATAAGAATCACAGGTAAAGCTTACTTCTGGAGAGAGTTATAATCGTTTTACTGACGGCTTCCAGAAAACGGGGCCAAATCTGGCCACCGGCCAGGCCGGGCTCAAAAATTGGATTTTTTCAAAAGTGGACGGATTAGGCATATATGATCATATGGATTGATTCATAATGGACTCTAGTGTTCAAATATGCTAGACTCAATGAAAAACACGACGCTCTCCCCGATCCCTACATACGAGGTGACGGTTTTGGAAATCAACTTGATAATCATCTAGAGGCCGACACAAATAGGGTTCCTTCCAGTTCGACTTTTTTTAGGGTAGATATTTGAGTTAGGAATCCAACGCAACAAGAATCACGGGTAAAGCTTACTTCTGGAGAGAGTTATAGCCGTTTTACTGACGGCTGCCAGAAAACGGGGCCAAATCTGGCCACCGGCCAAAGGCGTACCCCTTTTGGCGGGTTCAGAAATTTGATTTTTTCAAAAGTGGACGGATTAGGCATATATGATCATATGGATTGATTCATAATGGACTGTAGTGTTCAAAAATGCTAGACTCAATGAAAAACACGACGCTCTCCCCGATCCCTACATAAGAGGTGACGGTTTTGGAAATCAACTTGATAATCACCTCGAGGCCGACACAAATAGGGTTCCTTCCGGTTCGACTTTTTGTAGGGTAGATATTTGAGTTAGGAATCCAACGCAACAAGAATCACAGGTAAAGCTTACTTCTGGAGAGAGTTATAATCGTTTTACTGACGGCTGCCAGAAAACGGGGCCAAATCTGGCCACCGGCCAGGCTGGGCTCAAAAATTGGATTTTTTCAAAAGTGGACGGATTAGGCATATATGATCATATGGATTGATTCATAATGGACTCTAGTGTTCAAATATGCTAGACTCAATGAAAAAATAAACGTTCTCCCCGATCCCTACATAAGAGGTGACGGTTTTGGAAATCAACTTGATAATCATCTAGAGGCCGACACAAATAGGGTTCCTTCCGGTTCGACTTTTTGTAGGGTAGATATTTGAGTTAGGAATCCAACACAACAAGAATCACGGGTAAAGCTTACTTCTGGAGAGAGTTATAGCCGTTTCACTGACGGCTGCCAGAAAACGGGGCCAAATCTGGTCACCGGCCAAAGGCGTACCCCTTTGGGCGGGTTCAAAAATTTGATTTTTTCAAAAGTGGACGGATTAGGCATATATGATCATATGGATTGATTCATAATGGACTGTAGTGTTCAAAAATGCTACACTCAATGAAAAACCCGACGTTCTCCCCGATCCCTACATAAGAGGTGACGGTTTTGGAAATCAACTTGATAATCACCTCGAGGCCGACACAAATAGGGTTCCTTCCGGTTCGACTTTTTGTAGGGTAGATATTTGAGTTACGAATCCAACGCAACAAGAATCACAGGTAAAGCTTACTTCTGGAGAGAGTTATAGTCGTTTTACTGACGGCTGCCAGAAAACGGGGCCAAATCTGGCCACCGGCCAAAGGCGTACCCCTTTGGCCGGGCTCAAAAATTGGATTTTTTCATAAGTGGACGGATTAGGCATATATGATCATATGGATTGATTCACAATGGACTCTAGTGTTCAAATATCCTAGACTCAATGAAAAACACGACGTTCTCCCCGATCCCTACATAAGAGGTGACGGTTTTGGAAATAAACTTGATAATCATCTAGAGGCCGACACAAATAGGGTTCCTTCCGGTTCGACTTTTTGTAGGGTAGATATTTGAGTTAGTAATCCAACACAACAAGAATCACGGGTAAAGCTTACTTCTGGAGAGAGTTATAGCCGTTTTACTGACGGCTGCCAGAAAACGGGGCCAAATCTGGCCACCGGCCAAAGGCATACCCCTTTGGGCGGGTTCAAAAATTTGATTTTTTCAAAAGTGGACGGATTAGGCATATATGATCATATGGATTGATTCATAATGGACTGTAGTGTTCAAAAATGCTAGACTCAATGAAAAACCCGACGTTCTCCCCGATCCCTACATAAGAGGTGACGGTTTTGGAAATCAACTTGATAATCACCTCGAGGCCGACACAAATAGGGTTCCTTCCGGTTCGACTTTTCATAGGGTAGATATTTGAGTTAGGAATCCAACGCAACAAGAATCACAGGTAAAGCTTACTTCTGGAGAGAGTTATAATCGTTTTACTGACGGCTGCCAGAAAACGGGGCCAAATCTGGCCACCGGCCAGGCCGGGCTCAAAAATTGGATTTTTTCAAAAGTGGACGGATTAGGCATATATGATCATATGGATTGATTCATAATGTACTCTAGTGTTCAAATATGCTAGACTCAATGAAAAACACGACGTTCTCCCCGATCTCTACATAAGAGGTGACGGTTTTGGATATCAACTTGATAATCATCTAGAGGCCGACACAAATAGGGTTCCTTCCGGTTCGACTTTTTGTAGGGTAGATATTTGAGTTAGGAATCCAACACAACAAGAATCACGGGTAAAGCTTACTTCTGGAGAGAGTTATAGCCGTTTTACTGACGGCTGCCAGAAAACGGGGCCAAATCTGGCCACCGGCCAAGGGCGTACCCCTTTGGGCGAGTTCAAAAATTTGATTTTTTCAAAAGTGGACGGATTAGGCATATATGATCATATGGATTGATTCATAATGGACTGTAGTGTTCAAAAATGCTAGACTCAATGAAAAACCCGACATTCTCCCCGATCCCTACATAAGAGGTGACAGTTTTGGAAATCAACTTGATAATCACCTCGAGGCCGACACAAATAGGGTTCCTTCCGGTTCGACTTTTTGTAGGTTAGATATTTGAGGTAGGAATCCAATGCAACAAGAATCACAGGTAAAGCTTACTTCTGGAGAGAGTTATAGTCGTTTTACTGACGGCTGCCAGAAAACGGGGCCAAATCTGGGCACCGGCCAAAGGGGTACCCCTTTGGACGGGCTCAAAAATTTGATTTTTTTAAAAGTGGACGGATTAGGCAAGTATGATCATATGGATTGATTCATAATGGACTCTAGTGTTCAAAAATGCTAGACTCAGTGAAAAACCCGACGTTCTCCCCGATCTCTACAGAAGGGGTGACGGTTTTGGAACTCAACTTGATAATCACCTAGAGGCCGACACAAATAGGGTTCCTTCCGGTTCGACTTTTTGTAGGGTAGATATTTGAGTTAGTAATCCAACACAACAAGAATCACGGGTAAAGCTTACTTCTGGAGAGAGTTATAGCCGTTTTACTGACGGCTGCCAGAAAACGGGGCCAAATCTGGCCACCGGCCAAAGGCGTACCCCTTTGGGCGGGTTCAAAAATTTGATTTTTTCAAAAGTGGACGGATTAGGCATATATGATCATATGGATTGATTCATAATGGACTGTAGTGTTCAAAAATGCTAGACTCAATGAAAAACCCGACGTTCTCCCCGATCCCTACATAAGAGGTGACGGTTTTGGAAATCAACTTGATAATCACCTCGAGGCCGACACAAATAGGGTTCCTTCCGGTTCGACTTTTTGTAGGGTAGATATTTGAGTTAGGAATCCAACGCAACAAGAATCACAGGTAAACCTTACTTCTGGAGAGAGTTATAATCGTTTTACTGACGGCTGCCAGAAAACGGGGCCAAATCTGGCCACCGGCCAGGCCGGGCTCAAAAATTGGATTTTTTCAAAAGTGGACGGATTAGGCATATATGATCATATGGATTGATTCATAATGGACTCTAGTGTTCAAATATGCTAGACTCAATGAAAAACACGACGTTCTCCCCGATCCCTACATAAGAGGTGACGGTTTTGGAAATCAACTTGATAATCATCTAGAGGCCGACACAAATAGGGTTCCTTCCGGTTTGACTTTTTGTAGGGTAGATATTTGAGTTAGTAATCCAACACAACAAGAATCACGGGTAAAGCTTACTTCTGGAGAGAGTTATAGCCGTTTTACTGACGGCTGCCAGAAAACGGGGCCAAATCTAGCCACCGGCCAAAGGCGTACCCCTTTGGGCGGGTTCAAAAATTTGATTTTTTCAAAAGTGGACGGATTAGGTATATATGATCATATGGATTGATTCATAATGGACTGTAGTGTTCAAAAATGCTAGACTCAATGAAAAACCCGACGTTCTCCCCGATCCCTACATAAGAGGTGACGGTTTTGGAAATCAACTTGATAATCACCTCGAGGCCGACACAAATAGGGTTCCTTCCGGTTCGACTTTTTGTACGTTAGATATTTGAGTTAGGAATCCAACGCAACTAGAATCACAGGTAAAGCTTACTTCTGGAGAGAGTTATAGTCGTTTTACTGACGGCTGCCAGAAAACGGGGCCAAATATGGGCACCGGCCAAAAGGGTACCCCTTTGGACGGGCTCAAAAATTTGATTTTTTTAAAAGTGGATGGATTAGGCATATATGATCATATGGATTGATTCATAATGGACTCTAGTGTTCAAAAATGCTAGACTCAATGAAAAACACGACGTTCTCCCCGATCCCTACATAAGAGGTGACGGTTTTGCAAATCAACTTGATAATCATCTAGAGGTCGACATAAATAGGGTTCCTTCCGGTTCGAATTTTTGTAGGGTAGATACTTGAGTTAGGAATCCAACGCAACAAGAATCATGGGTAAGGCTTACTTCTGAAGAGAGTTATAGCCGT
Organism: Perilla frutescens; assembly: GCA_026008535.1. NCBI lineage: Eukaryota > Viridiplantae > Streptophyta > Magnoliopsida > Lamiales > Lamiaceae > Perilla > Perilla frutescens. The sequence goes on along the minus strand of BRKX01000020.1, from coordinate 83,570 downwards.
TTTACTGACGGCTGCCAGAAAACGGGACCAAATCTGGCCACCGGCCAAAGACGTACCCCTTTGGGCGGGTTCAAAAATTTGATTTTTTCAAAAGTGGACGGATTAGGCATATATGATCCTATGGATTGATTCATAATGGACTGTAGTGTTCAAAAATGCTAGACTCAATGAAAAACCCGACGTTCTTCCCGATCCCTACATAAGAGGTGACGGTTTTGGAAATCAACTTGATAATCACCTCGAGGCCGACACAAATAGGGTTCCTTCCGGTTCGACTTTTTGTGGGGTAGATATTTGATTTAGGAATCCAACGCAACAAGAATCACAGGTAAAGCTTACTTCTGGAGAGAGTTATAGTCGTTTTACTGACGGCTGCCAGAAAACGGGGCCAAATATGGGCATCGGCCAAAGGGGTACCCCTTTGGACGAGCTCAAAAATTTGATTTTTTCAAAAGTGGACGGATTATAAATATATGATCATATGGATTGATTCATAATGGACTCTAGTGTTCAAAAATTCTAGACTCAGTGAAAAATACGACGTTCTCCCCGATCCCCTACATAAGAGTTGACAGTTTTGGAAATCAACTTGATAATCACCTAGAGGCCAACACAAATAGGGTTCCTTCCGGTTCGACTTTTTGTACGGTAGATATTTGATTTAGGAATCCAACGCAATAAGAATCACAGGTAAAGCTTACTTCTGGAGAGAGTTATAATCGTTTTACTGACGGCTGCCAGAAAACGGGGCCAAATATGGGCACCGGCCAAAGGGGTACCCCTTTGGACGGGCTCAAAAATTTGATTTTTTCAAAAGTGGACGGATTATAAATATATGATCATATGGATTGATTCATAATGGACTCTAGTGTTCAAAAATTCTAGACTCAGTGAAAAACACGACGTTCTCCCCGATCCCTACATAAGAGTTGACGGTTTTGGAAATCAACTTGATAATCACCTAGAGGCCAACACAAATAGGGTTCCTTCCGGTTCGACTTTTTGTACAGTAGATATTTGAGTTAGGAATTCAACGCAACAAAAATCACGGATAAAGCTTACTTCTGGAGAGAGTTATAGCCGTTTTACTGACGGCTGCCAGAAAACGGGGACAAATCTGGCCACCGGCGAAAGGGTTACCCTTTTGGACGGGCTCAAAAATTGGATTTTTTCAAAAGTGGATGGATTAGGCATATATGATCATATGGATTGATTCATAATCGACTCTAGTGTTCAAATATGCTAGACTCAATAAAAAACACGACGCTCTCCCCGATCCCTACATACGAGGTAACGGTTTTGGAAATCAACTTGATAATCATATAGAGGCCGACACAAATAGGGTTCCTTCCGGTTCGACTTTTTGTAGGGTAGATATTTGAGTTAGGAATCCAACGCAACAAGAATCACGGGTAAAGCTTACTTCTGGAGAGAGTTATAGCCGTTTTACTGACGGCTGCCAGAAAACGGGGCCAAATCTGGCCACCGGCCAAAGGCGTACCCCTTTGGGCGGGTTCAAAAATTTGATTTTTTCAAAAGTGGACGGATTAGGCAAATATGATCCTATGGATTGATTCATAATGGACTGTAGTGTTCAAAAATGCTAGACTCAATGAAAAACCCGACGTTCTTCCCGATCCCTACATAAGAGATGACGGTTTTGGAAATCAACTTGATAATCACCTCGAGGCCGACACAAATAGGGTTCCTTCCGGTTCGACTTTTTGTAGGGTAGATATTTGATTTAGGAATCCAACGCAACAAGAATCACAGGTAAAGCTTACTTCTAGAGAGAGTTATAGTCGTTTTACTGACGGCTGCAAGAAAACGGGGCCAAATATGGGCACCGGCCAAAGGGGTACCCCTTTGGACGGGCTCAAAAATTTGATTTTTTCAAAAGTGGACGGATTATAAATATATGATCATATGGATTGATTCATAATGGACTCTAGTGTTCAAAAATTCTAGACTCAGTGAAAAACACGACGTTCTCCCCGATCCCTACATAAGAGTTGACGGTTTTGGAAATCAACTTGATAATCACCTAGAGGCCAACACAAATAGGGTTCCTTCCGGTTCGACTTTTTGTACCGTAGATATTTGAGTTAGGAATTCAACGCAACAAAAATCATGGGTAAAGCTTACTTCTGGAGAGAGTTATAGCCGTTTTACTGACGGCTGCCAGAAAACGGGGCCAAATCTGGCCACCGGCCAAAGGCGTACCCCTTTGGACGGGCTCAAAAATTGGATTTTTTCAAAAGTGGATGGATTAGGCATATATGATCATATGGATTGATTCATAATGGACTCTAGAGTTCAAATATGCTAGACTCAATGAAAAACACGACGCTCTCCCCGATCCCTACATACGAGGTGACGGTTTTGGAAATCAACTTGATAATCATATAGAGGCCGACACAAATAGGGTTCCTTCCGGTTCGACTTTTTGTAGGGTAGATATTTGAGTTAGGAATCCAACGCAACAAGAATCACGGGTAAAGCTTACTTCTGGAGAGAGTTATAGCCGTTTTACTGACGGCTGCCAGAAAACGGGGCCAAATCTGGCCACCGGCCAAAGGCGTACCCCTTTGGGCGGGTTCAAAAATTTGATTTTTTCAAAAGTGGACGGATTAGGCATATATGATCATATGGATTGATTCATAATGGACTGTAGTGTTCAAAAATGCTAGACTCAATGAAAAACCCGACGTTCTCCCCAATCCCTACATAAGAGGTGACGGTTTTGGAAATCAACTTGATAATCACCTCGAGGCCGACACAAATAGGGTTCCTTCCGGTTCGACTTTTTGTAGGGTAGATATTTGAGTTAGGAATCCAACGCAACAAGAATCACAGGTAAAGCTTACTTCTGGAGAGAGTTATAATCGTTTTACTGACGGCTACCAGAAAACGGGGCCAAATCTGGCCACCGGCCAGACCGGGCTCAAAAATTGGATTTTTTCAAAAGTGGACGGATTAGGCATATATGATCATATGGATTGATTCATAATGGACTCTAGTGTTCAAATATGCTAGACTCAATGAAAAACACGACGGTCTCCCCGATCCCTACATAAGAGTTGACGGTTTTGGAAATCAACTTGATAATCACCTAGAGGCCAACACAAATAGGGTTCCTTCCGGTTCGACTTTTTGTACCGTAGATATTTGAGTTAGGAATTCAACGCAACAAAAATCACAGGTAAAGCTTACTTCTGGAGAGAGTTATAGCCGTTTTACTGACGGCTGCCAGAAAACGGGGCCAAATCTGGCCACCGGCCAAAGGGGTACCCCTTTGGACGGGCTCAAAAATTGGATTTTTTCAAAAGTGGACGGATTAGTCATATATGATCATATGGATTGATTCATAATGGACTCTAGTGTTCAAATATGCTAGACTCAATGAAAAACACGACGCTCTCCCCGATCCCTACATACGAGGTGACGGTTTTGGAAATCAACTTGATAATCATATAGAGGCCGACACAAATAGGGTTCCTTCCGGTTCGACTTTTTGTAGGGTAGATATTTGAGTTAGGAATCCAACGCAATAAGAATCACGGGTAAAGCTTACTTCTGGAGAGAGTTATAGCCGTTTTACTGACGGCTGCTAGAAAACGGGGCCAAATCTGGCCACCGGCCAAAGGCGTACCCCTTTGGGCGGGTTCAAAAATTTGATTTTTTCAAAAGTGGACGGATTAGGCATATATGATCATATGGATTGATTCATAATGGACTGTAGTGTTCAAAAATGCTAGACTCAATGAAAAACCCGACGTTCTCCCCGATCCCTACATAAGAGGTGACGGTTTTGGAAATCAACTTGATAATCACCTCGAGGCCGACACAAATAGGGTTCCTTCCGGTTCGACTTTTTGTAGGGTAGATATTTGAGTTAGGAATCCAACGCAACAAGAATCACAGGTAAAGCTTACTTCTGGAGAGAGTTATAATCGTTTTACTGACGGCTACCAGAAAACGGGGCCAAATCTGGCCACCGGCCAGGCCGGGCTCAAAAATTGGATTTTTTCAAAAGTGGACGGATTAGGCATATATGATCATATGGATTGATTCATAATGGACTCTAGTGTTCAAATATGCTAGACTCAATGAAAAACACGACGTTCTCCCCGATCCCTACATAAGAGGTGACGGTTTTGGATATCAACTTGATAATCATCTAGAGGCCGACACAAATAGGGTTCCTTCCGGTTCGACATTTTGTAGGGTAGATATTTGAGTTAGGAATCCAACACAACAAGAATCACGGGTAAAGCTTACTTCTGGAGAGAGTTATAGCCGTTTTACTGACGGCTGCCAGAAAACGGGGCCAAATCTGGCCACCGGCCAAAGGCGTACCGCTTTGGGCGGGTTCAAAAATTTGATTTTTTCAAAAGTGGACGGATTAGGCAAGTATGATCATATGGATTGATTCATAATGGACTCTTGTGTTCAAAAATGCTAGACTTAGTGAAAAACCCGACGTTCTCCCCGATCTCTACATAAGGGGTGACGGTTTTGGAAATCAACTTGATAATCACCTAGAGGCCGACACAAATAGGGTTTCTACCGGTTCCACTTTTGGTAGGGTAGATATTTGAGGTTGGAATCCAACGCAACAAGAATCACGGCTAAAGCTTACTTCTGGAGAGAGTTATAGCCGTTTTACTGACGGCTGCCAGAAAACGGGGTCAAATCTGGCCACCGGCTAAAGGGGTACCCCTTTGGACGGGCTAAAAAATTGGATTTTTCAAAAGTGGACGGATTAGGCATATATGATCATATGGATTGATTCATAATGGACTTTAGTGTTCAAAAATGCTAGACTCAATGAAAAACACGACGTTCTCCCCGATCCCTACATAAGAGGTGACGGTTTTTGAAATCAACTTGATAATAATCTAGAGGTCGACATAAATAGGGTTCCTTCCGGTTCGACTTTTTGTAGGGTAGATATTTGAGTTAGAAATCCAACGCAACAAGAATCACGGGTAAGGCTTACTTCTGGAGAGAGTTATAGCCGTTTTACTGACGGCTGTCAGAAAACGGGACCAAATCTGGCCACCGGCCAAAGACGTACCCCTTTGGGCGGGTTCAAAAATTTGATTTTTTCAAAAGTGGATGGATTAGGCATATATGATCCTATGGATTGATTCATAATGGACTGTAGTGTTCAAAAATGCTAGACTCAATGAAAAACCCGACGTTCTTCCCGATCCCTACATAAGAGATGACGGTTTTGGAAATCAACTTGATAATCACCTCGAGGTCGACACAAATAGGGTTCCTTCCGGTTCTACTTTTTGTAGGGTAGATATTTGATTTAGGAATCCAACGCAACAAGAATCACAGGTAAAGCTTACTTCTGGAGAGAGTTATAGTCGTTTTACTGACGGCTGCAAGAAAACGGGGCCAAATATGGGCACCGGCCAAAGGGGTACCCCTTTGGACGGGCTCAAAAATTTGATTTTTTCAAAAGTGGACGGATTATAAATATATGATCATATGGATTGATTCATAATGGACTCTAGTGTTCAAAAATTCTAGACTCAGTGAAAAACACGACGTTCTCCCCGATCCCTACATAAGAGTTGACGGTTTTGGAAATCTACTTGATAATCACCTAGAGGCCAACACAAATAGGGTTCTTTCCGGTTCGACTTTTCGTACGGTAAATATTTGAGTTAGGAATTCAACGCAACAAAAATCACGGGTAAAGCTTACTTCTGGAGAGAGTTATAGCCGTTTTACTGACGGCTGCCAGAAAACGGGGCCAAATCTGGCCACCGGCCAAAGGGGTACCCCTTTGGACGGGCTCAAAAATTTGATTTTTTCAAAAGTGGACGGATTAGGCATATATGATCATATGGATTGATTCATAATGGACTGTAGTGTTCAAAAATGCTAGGCTCAATGAAAAACCCGACGTTCTCCCCGATCCCTACATAAGAGGTGACGGTTTTGGAAATCAACTTGATAATCACTTCGAGGCCGACACAAATAGGGTTCCTTCCGGTTCGACTTTTTGTAGGGTAGATATTTGAGTTAGGAATCCAACGCGACAAGAATCACAGGTAAAGCTTACTTCTGGAGAGAGTTATAGTCGTTTTACTAACGGCTGCATGAAAACGGGGCCAAATCTGGCCACCGGCCAGGCCGGGCTCAAAAATTGGATTTTTTCAAAAGTGGACGGATTAGGCATATATGATCATATGGATTGATTCATTATGGACTCTAGTGTTCAAATATGCTAGACTCAATGAAAAACACGACGTTCTCCCCGATCCCTACATAAGAGGTTACGGTTTTGGAAATCAACTTGATAATCATCTAGAGTCCGACACAAATAGGGTTCCTTCCGGTTCGACTTTTTGTAGGGTAGATATTTGAGTTAGGAATCCAACACAACAAGAATCACGGGTAAAGCTTACTTCTGGAGAGAGTTATAGCCGTTTTACTGACGGCTGCCAGAAAACGGGGCCAAATCTGGCCACCGGCCAAAGGGTACCCCTTTCGGCGGGTTCAAAAATTTGATTTTTTCAAAAGTGGACGGATTAGGCATATATGATCATATGGATTGATTCATAATGGACTGTAGTGTTCAAAAATGCTAGACTCAATGAAAAACCCGACGTTCTCCCCGATCCCTACATAAGAGGTGACGGTTTTGGAAATCAACTTGATAATCACCTCGAGGCTGACACAAATAGGCTTCCTTCCGGTTCGACTTTTTGTAGGATAGATATTTGAGTTAGGAATCCAACGCAACAAGAATCACAGGTAAAGCTTACTTCTGGAGAGAGTTATAGTCGTTTTACTAACGGCTGCCAGAAAACGGGGCCAAATCTGGCCACCGGCCAGGCCGGGCTCAAAAATTGGATTTTTTCAAAAGTGGACGGATTAGGCATATATGATCATATGGATTGATTCATTATGGACTCTAGTGTTCAAATATGCTAGACTCAATGAAAAACACGACGTTCTCCCCGATCCCTACATAAGAGGTGACGGTTTTGGAAATCAACTTGATAATCATCTAGAGTCCGACACAAATAGGGTTCCTTCCAGTTCGACTTTTTGTAGGGTAGATATTTGAGTTAGGAATCCAACACAACAAGAATCACGGGTAAAGCTTACTTCTGGAGAGAGTTATAGCCGTTTTACTGACGGCTGCCAGAAAACGGGGCCAAATCTGGCCACCGGCCAAAGGGTACCCCTTTCGGCGGGTTCAAAAATTTGATTTTTTCAAAAGTGGACGGATTAGGCATATATGATCATATGGATTGATTCATAATGGACTGTAGTGTTCAAAAATGCTAGACTCAATGAAAAACCCGACGTTCTCCCCGATCCCTACATAAGAGGTGACGGTTTTGGAAATCAACTTGATAATCACCTCGAGGCCGACACAAATAGGGTTCCTTCCGGTTCGACTTTTTGTAGGATAGATATTTGAGTTAGGAATCCAACGCAACAAGAATCACAGGTAAAGCTTACTTCTGGAGAGAGTTATAGTCGTTTTACTGACGGCTGCCAGAAAACGGGGCCAAATCTGGCCACCGGCCAAAGGCGTACCCCTTTGGCCGGGCTCAAAAATTGGGTTTTTTCAAAAGTGGACGGATTTGGCATATATGATCATATGGATTGATTCATAATGGACTCTAGTGTTCAAATATGCTAGACTCAATGAAAAACACGACGTTCTCCCCGATCCCTACATAAGAGGTGACGGTTTTGGAAATCAACTTGATAATCATCTAGAGGCCGACACAAATAGGGTTCCTTCCGGTTCGACTTTTTGTAGGGTAGATATTTGAGTTAGTAATCCAACACAACAAGAATCACGGGTAAAGCTTACTTCTGGAGAGAGTTATAGCCGTTTTACTGACGGCTGCCAGAAAACGGGGCCAAATCTGGCCACCGGCCAAAGGCGTACCCCTTTGGGCGGGTTCAAAAATTTGATTTTTTTCAAAAGTGGACGGATTAGGCATATATGATCATATGGATTGATTCATAATGGACTGTAGTGTTCAAAAATGCTAGACTCAATGAAAAACTCGACGTTCTCCCCGATCCCTACATAAGAGGTGACGGTTTTGGAAATCAACTTGATAATCACCTCGAGGCCGACACAAATAGGGTTCCTTCCGGTTCGACTTTTTGTAGGGTAGATATTTGAGTTAGGAATCCAACGCAACAAGAATCACAGGTAAAGCTTACTTCTGGAGAGAGTTATAATCGTTTTACTGACGGCTGCCAGAAAACGTGGCCAAATCTGGCCACCGGCCAGGCCGGGCTCAAAAATTGGATTTTTTCAAAAGTGGACGGATTAGGCATATATGATCATATGGATTGATTCATAATGGACTCTAGTGTTCAAATATGCTAGACTCAATGAAAAACACGACGTTCTCCCCGATCCCTACATAAGAGGTGACGGTTTTGGAAATCAACTTGATAATCATCTAGAGGCCGACACAAATAGGGTTCCTTCCGGTTCGACTTTTTAGAGGGTAGATATTTGAGTTAGGAATCCAACGCAACAAGAATCACGGGTAAAGCTTACTTCTGGAGAGAGTTATAGCCGTTTTACTGACGGCTGCCAGAAAATGGGGCCAAATCTGGCCACCGGCCAAAGGCGTACCCCTTTGGGCAGGTTCAAAAATTTGATTTTTCAAAAGTGGACGGATTAGGCATATATGATCATATGGATTGATTCATAATGGACTGTAGTGTTCAAAAATGCTAGACTCAATGAAAAACCCGACGTTCTCCCCGATCCCTACATAAGAGGTGACGGTTTTGGAAATCAACTTGATAATCACCTCGAGGCCGACACAAATAGGGTTCCTTCCGGTTCGACTTTTTGTAGGGTAGATATTTGAGTTAGGAATCCAACGCAACAAGAATCACGGTTAAAGCTTACTTCTGGAGAGAGTTATAGCCGTTTTACTGACGGCTGCCAGAAAACGGGGCCAAATCTGGCCACCGGCCAAAGGCGTACCCCTTTGGGCGGGTTCAAAAATTTGATTTTTTCAAAAGTGGACGGATTAGGCATATATGATCATATGGATTGATTCATAATGCACTGTAGTGTTCAAAAATTCTAGACTCAATGAAAAACCTGACGTTCTCCCCGATCCCTACATAAGAGGTGACGGTTTTGGAAATCAACTTGATAATCACCTCGAGGCCGACACAAATAGGGTTCCTTCCCGTTCGACTTTTTGTAGGGTAGATATTTGAGTTAGGAATCCAACGCAACAAGAATCACAGGTAAAGCTTACTTCTGGAGAGAGTTATAATCGTTTTACTGACGGCTGCCAGAAAACGGGGCCAAATCTGGCCACCGGCCAGGCCGGGCTCAAAAATTGGATTTTTTCAAAAGTGGACGGATTAGGCATATATGATCATATGGATTGATTCATAATGGACTCTAGTGTTCAAATATGCTAGACTCAATGAAAAACACGACGTTCTCCCCGATCCCTACATAAGAGGTTACGGTTTTGGAAATCAACTTGATAATCATCTAGAGGCCGACACAAATAGGGTTCCTTCCGGTTCGACTTTTTACAGGGTAGATATTTGAGTTAGGAATCCAACGCAACAAGAATCACGGGTAAAGCTTACTTCTGGAGAGAGTTATAGCCGTTTTACTGACGGCTGCCAGAAAACGGGGCCAAATCTGGCCACCGGCCAAAGGCGTACCCCTTTGGGCAGGTTCAAAAATTTGATTTTTTCAAAAGTGGACGGATTAGGCATATATGATCATATGGATTGATTCATAATGGACTATAGTGTTCAAAAATGCTAGACTCAATGAAAAACCCGACGTTCTCCCCGATCCCTACATAAGAGGTGACGGTTTTGGAAATCAACTTGATAATCACCTCGAGGCCGACACAAATAGGGTTCCTTCCGGTTCGACTTTTTGTAGGGTAGATATTTGAGTTAGGAATCCAACGCAACAAGAATCACGGGTAAAGCTTACTTCTGGAGAGAGTTATAGCCGTTTTACTGACGGCTGCCAGAAAACGGGGCCAAATCTGGCCACCGGCCAAAGGCGTACCCCTTTGGGCAGGTTCAAAAATTTGATTTTTCAAAAGTGGACGGATTAGGCATATATGATCATATGGATTGATTCATAATGGACTGTAGTGTTCAAAAATGCTAGACTCAATGAAAAACCCGACGTTCTCCCCGATCCCTACATAAGAGGTGACGGTTTTGGAAATCAACTTGATAATCACCTCGAGGCCGACACAAATAGGGTTCCTTCCGGTTCGACTTTTTGTAGGGTAGATATTTGAGTTAGGAATCCAACGCAACAAGAATCACGGTTAAAGCTTACTTCTGGAGAGAGTTATAGCCGTTTTACTGACGGCTGCCAGAAAACGGGGCCAAATCTGGCCACCGGCCAAAGGGTACCCCTTTCGGCGGGTTCAAAAATTTGATTTTTTCAAAAGTGGACGGATTAGGCATATATGATCATATGGATTGATTCATAATGGACTGTAGTGTTCAAAAATGCTAGACTCAATGAAAAACCCGACGTTCTCCCCGATCCCTACATAAGAGGTGACGGTTTTGGAAATCAACTTGATAATCACCTCGAGGCTGACACAAATAGGCTTCCTTCCGGTTCGACTTTTTGTAGGATAGATATTTGAGTTAGGAATCCAACGCAACAAGAATCACAGGTAAAGCTTACTTCTGGAGAGAGTTATAGTCGTTTTACTAACGGCTGCCAGAAAACGGGGCCAAATCTGGCCACCGGCCAGGCCGGGCTCAAAAATTGGATTTTTTCAAAAGTGGACGGATTAGGCATATATGATCATATGGATTGATTCATTATGGACTCTAGTGTTCAAATATGCTAGACTCAATGAAAAACACGACGTTCTCCCCGATCCCTACATAAGAGGTGACGGTTTTGGAAATCAACTTGATAATCATCTAGAGTCCGACACAAATAGGGTTCCTTCCAGTTCGACTTTTTGTAGGGTAGATATTTGAGTTAGGAATCCAACACAACAAGAATCACGGGTAAAGCTTACTTCTGGAGAGAGTTATAGCCGTTTTACTGACGGCTGCCAGAAAACGGGGCCAAATCTGGCCACCGGCCAAAGGGTACCCCTTTCGGCGGGTTCAAAAATTTGATTTTTTCAAAAGTGGACGGATTAGGCATATATGATCATATGGATTGATTCATAATGGACTGTAGTGTTCAAAAATGCTAGACTCAATGAAAAACCCGACGTTCTCCCCGATCCCTACATAAGAGGTGACGGTTTTGGAAATCAACTTGATAATCACCTCGAGGCCGACACAAATAGGGTTCCTTCCGGTTCGACTTTTTGTAGGATAGATATTTGAGTTAGGAATCCAACGCAATAAGAATCACAGGTAAAGCTTACTTCTGGAGAGAGTTATAGTCGTTTTACTGACGGCTGCCAGAAAACGGGGCCAAATCTGGCCACCGGCCAAAGGCGTACCTCTTTGGCCGGGCTCAAAAATTGGATTTTTTCAAAAGTGGACGGATTTGGCATATATGATCATATGGATTGATTCATAATGGACTCTAGTGTTCAAATATGCTAGACTCAATGAAAAACACGACGTTCTCCCCGATCCCTACATAAGAGGTGACGGTTTTGGAAATCAACTTGATAATCATCTAGAGGCCGACACAAATAGGGTTCCTTCCGGTTCGACTTTTTGTAGGGTAGATATTTGAGTTAGTAATCCAACACAACAAGAATCACGGGTAAAGCTTACTTCTGGAGAGAGTTATAGCCGTTTTACTGACGGCTGCCAGAAAACGGGGCCAAATCTGGCCACCGGCCAAAGGCGTACCCCTTTGGGCGGGTTCAAAAATTTGATTTTTTTCAAAAGTGGACGGATTAGGCATATATGATCATATGGATTGATTCATAATGGACTGTAGTGTTCAAAAATGCTAGACTCAATGAAAAACCCGACGTTCTCCCCGATCCCTACATAAGAGGTGACGGTTTTGGAAATCAACTTGATAATCACCTCGAGGCCGACACAAATAGGGTTCCTTCCGGTTCGACTTTTTGTAGGGTAGATATTTGAGTTAGGAATCCAACGCAACAAGAATCACAGGTAAAGCTTACTTCTGGAGAGAGTTATAATCGTTTTACTGACGGCTGCCAGAAAACGTGGCCAAATCTGGCCACCGGCCAGGCCGGGCTCAAAAATTGGATTTTTTCAAAAGTGGACGGATTAGGCATATATGATCATATGGATTGATTCATAATGGACTCTAGTGTTCAAATATGCTAGACTCAATGAAAAACACGACGTTCTCCCCGATCCCTACATAAGAGGTGACGGTTTTGGAAATCAACTTGATAATCATCTAGAGGCCGACACAAATAGGGTTCCTTCCGGTTCGACTTTTTAGAGGGTAGATATTTGAGTTAGGAATCCAACGCAACAAGAATCACGGGTAAAGCTTACTTCTGGAGAGAGTTATAGCCGTTTTACTGACGGCTGCCAGAAAATGGGGCCAAATCTGGCCACCGGCCAAAGGCGTACCCCTTTGGGCAGGTTCAAAAATTTGATTTTTCAAAAGTGGACGGATTAGGCATATATGATCATATGGATTGATTCATAATGGACTGTAGTGTTCAAAAATGCTAGACTCAATGAAAAACCCGACGTTCTCCCCGATCCCTACATAAGAGGTGACGGTTTTGGAAATCAACTTGATAATCACCTCGAGGCCGACACAAATAGGGTTCCTTCCGGTTCGACTTTTTGTAGGGTAGATATTTGAGTTAGGAATCCAACGCAACAAGAATCACGGTTAAAGCTTACTTCTGGAGAGAGTTATAGCCGTTTTACTGACGGCTGCCAGAAAACGGGGCCAAATCTGGCCACCGGCCAAAGGCGTACCCCTTTGGGCGGGTTCAAAAATTTGATTTTTTCAAAAGTGGACGGATTAGGCATATATGATCATATGGATTGATTCATAATGCACTGTAGTGTTCAAAAATTCTAGACTCAATGAAAAACCTGACGTTCTCCCCGATCCCTACATAAGAGGTGACGGTTTTGGAAATCAACTTGATAATCACCTCGAGGCCGACACAAATAGGGTTCCTTCCCGTTCGACTTTTTGTAGGGTAGATATTTGAGTTAGGAATCCAACGCAACAAGAATCACAGGTAAAGCTTACTTCTGGAGAGAGTTATAATCGTTTTACTGACGGCTGCCAGAAAACGGGGCCAAATCTGGCCACCGGCCAGGCCGGGCTCAAAAATTGGATTTTTTCAAAAGTGGACGGATTAGGCATATATGATCATATGGATTGATTCATAATGGACTCTAGTGTTCAAATATGCTAGACTCAATGAAAAACACGACGTTCTCCCCGATCCCTACATAAGAGGTTACGGTTTTGGAAATCAACTTGATAATCATCTAGAGGCCGACACAAATAGGGTTCCTTCCGGTTCGACTTTTTACAGGGTAGATATTTGAGTTAGGAATCCAACGCAACAAGAATCACGGGTAAAGCTTACTTCTGGAGAGAGTTATAGCCGTTTTACTGACGGCTGCCAGAAAACGGGGCCAAATCTAGCCACCGGCCAAAGGCGTACCCCTTTGGGCAGGTTCAAAAATTTGATTTTTTCAAAAGTGGACGGATTAGGCATATATGATCATATGGATTGATTCATAATGGACTGTAGTGTTCAAAAATGCTAGACTCAATGAAAAACCCGACGTTCTCCCCGATCCCTACATAAGAGGTGACGGTTTTGGAAATCAACTTGATAATCACCTCGAGGCCGACACAAATAGGGTTCCTTCCGGTTCGACTTTTTGTAGGGTAGATATTTGAGTTAGGAATCCAACGCAACAAGAATCACGGGTAAAGCTTACTTCTGGAGAGAGTTATAGCCGTTTTACTGACGGCTGCCAGAAAACGGGGCCAAATCTGGCCACCGGCCAAAGGCGTACCCCTTTGGGCGGGTTCAAAAATTTGATTTTTTCAAAAGTGGACGGATTAGGCATATATGATCATATGGATTGATTCATAATGCACTGTAGTGTTCAAAAATGCTAGACTCAATGAAAAACCCGACGTTCTCCCCGATCCCTACATAAGAGGTGACGGTTTTGGAAATCAACTTGATAATCACCTCGAGGCCGACACAAATAGGGTTCCTTCCGGTTCGACTTTTTGTAGGGTAGATATTTGAGTTAGGAATCCAACGCAACAAGAATCACGGGTAAAGCTTACTTCTGGAGAGAGTTATAGCCGTTTTACTGACGGCTGCCAGAAAACGGGGCCAAATCTGGCCACCGGCCAAAGGCGTACCCCTTTGGGCGGGTTCAAAAATTTGATTTTTTCAAAAGTGGACGGATTAGGCATATATGATCATATGGATTGATTCATAATGCACTGTAGTGTTCAAAAATTCTAGACTCAATGAAAAACCTGACGTTCTCCCCGATCCCTACATAAGAGGTGACGGTTTTGGAAATCAACTTGATAATCACCTCGAGGCCGACACAAATAGGGTTCCTTCCCGTTCGACTTTTTGTAGGGTAGATATTTGAGTTAGGAATCCAACGCAACAAGAATCACAGGTAAAGCTTACTTCTGGAGAGAGTTATAATCGTTTTACTGACGGCTGCCAGAAAACGGGGCCAAATCTGGCCACCGGCCAGGCCGGGCTCAAAAATTGGATTTTTTCAAAAGTGGACGGATTAGGCATATATGATCATATGGATTGATTCATAATGGACTCTAGTGTTCAAATATGCTAGACTCAATGAAAAACACGACGTTCTCCCCGATCCCTACATAAGAGGTTACGGTTTTGGAAATCAACTTGATAATCATCTAGAGGCCGACACAAATAGGGTTCCTTCCGGTTCGACTTTTTACAGGGTAGATATTTGAGTTAGGAATCCAACGCAACAAGAATCACGGGTAAAGCTTACTTCTGGAGAGAGTTATAGCCGTTTTACTGACGGCTGCCAGAAAACGGGGCCAAATCTAGCCACCGGCCAAAGGCGTACCCCTTTGGGCAGGTTCAAAAATTTGATTTTTTCAAAAGTGGACGGATTAGGCATATATGATCATATGGATTGATTCATAATGGACTGTAGTGTTCAAAAATGCTAGACTCAATGAAAAACCCGACGTTCTCCCCGATCCCTACATAAGAGGTGACGGTTTTGGAAATCAACTTGATAATCACCTCGAGGCCGACACAAATAGGGTTCCTTCCGGTTCGACTTTTTGTAGGGTAGATATTTGAGTTAGGAATCCAACGCAACAAGAATCACGGGTAAAGCTTACTTCTGGAGAGAGTTATAGCCGTTTTACTGACGGCTGCCAGAAAACGGGGCCAAATCTGGCCACCGGCCAAAGGCGTACCCCTTTGGGCGGGTTCAAAAATTTGATTTTTTCAAAAGTGGACGGATTAGGCATATATGATCATATGGATTGATTCATAATGCACTGTAGTGTTCAAAAATGCTAGACTCAATGAAAAACCTGACGTTCTCCCCGATCCCTACATAAGAGGTGACGGTTTTGGAAATCAACTTGATAATCACCTCGAGGCCGACACAAATAGGGTTCCTTCCTGTTCGACTTTTTGTAGGGTAGATATTTGAGTTAGGAATCCAACGCAACAAGAATCACAGGTAAAGCTTATTTCTGGAGAGAGTTATAGTCGTTTTACTGACGGCTGCCAGAAAACGGGGCCAAATCTGGCCACCGGCCAAAGGCGTACCCCTTTGGCCGGGCTCAAAAATTGGATTTTTTCAAAAGTGGACGGATTAGGCATATATGATCATATGGATTGATTCTTAATGGATTCTAGTGTTCAAATATGCTAGACTCAATGAAAAACACGACGTTCTCCCCGATCCCTACATAAGAGGTGACGGTTTTGGAAATCAACTTGATAATCATCTAGAGGCCGACACAAATATGGTTCCTTCCCGTTCGACTTTTTGTAGGGTAGATATTTGAGTTAGTAATCCAACACAACAAGAATCACGGGTAAAGCTTACTTCTGGACAGAGTTATAGCCGTTTTACTGACGGCTGCCAGAAAACGGGGCCAAATCTGGCCACCGGCCAAAGGGTACCCCTTTCGGCGGGTTCAAAAATTTGATTTTTTCAAAAGTGGACGGATTAGGCATATATGATCATATGGATTGATTCATAATGGACTGTAGTGTTCAAAAATGCTAGACTCAATGAAAAACCCGACGTTCTCCCCGATCCCTACATAAGAGGTGACGGTTTTGGAAATCAACTTGATAATCACCTCGAGGCCGACACAAATAGGGTTCCTTCCGGTTCGACTTTTTGTAGGATAGATATTTGAGTTAGGAATCCAACACAACAAGAATCACAGGTAAAGCTTACTTCTGGAGAGAGTTATAGTCGTTTTACTGACGGCTGCCAGAAAACGGGGCCAAATCTGGCCACCGGCCAAAGGCGTACCCCTTTGGCCGGGCTCAAAAATTGGATTTTTTCAAAAGTGGACGGATTTGGCATATATGATCATATGGATTGATTCATAATGGACTCTAGTGTTCAAATATGCTAGACTCAATGAAAAACACGACGTTCTCCCCGATCCCTACATAAGAGGTGACGGTTTTGGAAATCAACTTGATAATCATCTAGAGGCCGACACAAATAGGGTTCCTTCCGGTTCGACTTTTTGTAGGGTAGATATTTGAGTTAGTAATCCAACACAACAAGAATCACGGGTAAAGCTTACTTCTGGAGAGAGTTATAGCCGTTTTACTGACGGCTGCCAGAAAACGGGGCCAAATCTGGCCACCGGCCAAAGGCGTACCCCTTTGGGCGGGTTCAAAAATTTGATTTTTTTCAAAAGTGGACGGATTAGGCATATATGATCATATGGATTGATTCATAATGGACTGTAGTGTTCAAAAATGCTAGACTCAATGAAAAACCCGACGTTCTCCCCGATCCCTACATAAGAGGTGACGGTTTTGGAAATCAACATGATAATCACCTCGAGGCCGACACAAATAGGGTTCCTTCCGGTTCGACTTTTTGTAGGGTAGATATTTGAGTTAGGAATCCAACGCAACAAGAATCACAGGTAAAGCTTACTTCTGGAGAGAGTTATAATCGTTTTACTGACGGCTGCCAGAAAACGTGGCCAAATCTGGCCACCGGCCAGGCCGGGCTCAAAAATTGGATTTTTTCAAAAGTGGACGGATTAGGCATATATGATCATATGGATTGATTCATAATGGACTCTAGTGTTCAAATATTCTAGACTCAATGAAAAACACGACGTTCTCCCCGATCCCTACATAAGAGGTGACGGTTTTGGAAATCAACTTGATAATCATCTAGAGGCCGACACAAATAGGGTTCCTTCCGGTTCGACTTTTTACAGGGTAGATATTTGAGTTAGGAATCCAACGCAACAAGAATCACGGGTAAAGCTTACTTCTGGAGAGAGTTATAGCCGTTTTACTGACGGCTGCCAGAAAATGGGGCCAAATCTGGCCACCGGCCAAAGGCGTACCCCTTTGGGCAGGTTCAAAAATTTGATTTTTCAAAAGTGGACGGATTAGGCATATATGATCATATGGATTGATTCATAATGGACTGTAGTGTTCAAAAATGCTAGACTCAATGAAAAACCCGACGTTCTCCCCGATCCCTACATAAGAGGTGACGGTTTTGGAAATCAACTTGATAATCACCTCGAGGCCGACACAAATAGGGTTCCTTCCGGTTCGACTTTTTGTAGGGTAGATATTTGAGTTAGGAATCCAACGCAACAAGAATCACGGTTAAAGCTTACTTCTGGAGAGAGTTATAGCCGTTTTACTGACGGCTGCCAGAAAACGGGGCCAAATCTGGCCACCGGCCAAAGGCGTACCCCTTTGGGCGGGTTCAAAAATTTGATTTTTTCAAAAGTGGACGGATTAGGCATATATGATCATATGGATTGATTCATAATGCACTGTAGTGTTCAAAAATTCTAGACTCAATGAAAAACCTGACGTTCTCCCCGATCCCTACATAAGAGGTGACGGTTTTGGAAATCAACTTGATAATCACCTCGAGGCCGACACAAATAGGGTTCCTTCCCGTTCGACTTTTTGTAGGGTAGATATTTGAGTTAGGAATCCAACGCAACAAGAATCACAGGTAAAGCTTACTTCTGGAGAGAGTTATAATCGTTTTACTGACGGCTGCCAGAAAACGGGGCCAAATCTGGCCACCGGCCAAAGGCGTACCCCTTTGGCCGGGCTCAAAAATTGGATTTTTTCAAAAGTGGACGGATTAGGCATATATGATCATATGGATTGATTCTTAATGGATTCTAGTGTTCAAATATGCTAGACTCAATGAAAAACACGACGTTCTCCCCGATCCCTACATAAGAGGTGACGGTTTTGGAAATCAACTTGATAATCATCTAGAGGCCGACACAAATATGGTTCCTTCCCGTTCGACTTTTTGTAGGGTAGATATTTGAGTTAGTAATCCAACACAACAAGAATCATGGGTAAAGCTTACTTATGGAGAGAGTTATAGCAGTTTTACTGACGGCTGCCAAAAAACGGGGCCAAATCTGGCCACCGGCCAAAGGCGTACCCCTTTGGGCGGGTTCAAAAATTTGATTTTTTCAAAAGTGGACGGATTAGGCATATATGATCATATGGATTGATTCATAATGCACTGTAGTGTTCAAAAATGCTAGACTCAATGAAAAACCTGACGTTCTCCCCGATCCCTACATAAGAGGTGACGGTTTTGGAAATCAACTTGATAATCACCTCGAGGCCGACACAAATAGGGTTCCTTCCGGTTCGACTTTTTGTAGGGTAGATATTTGAGTTAGGAATCCAACCCAACAAGATTCACAGGTAAAGCTTACTTCTGGAGAGAGTTATAGTTGTTTTACTGACGGCTGCCAGAAAACGGGGCCAAATCTGGCCACCGGCCAAAGGCGTACCCCTTTGGCCGGGCTCAAAAATTGGATTTTTTCAAAAGTGGACGGATTAGGCATATATGATCATATGGATTGATTCTTAATGGATTCTAGTGTTCAAATATGCTAGACTCAATGAAAAACACGACGTTCTCCCCGATCCCTACATAAGAGGTGACGGTTTTGGAAATCAACTTGATAATCATCTAGAGGCCGACACAAATATGGTTCCTTCCCGTTCGACTTTTTGTAGGGTAGATATTTGAGTTAGTAATCCAACACAACAAGAATCATGGGTAAAGCTTACTTCTGGAGAGAGTTATAGCAGTTTTACTGACGGCTGCCAAAAAACGGGGCCAAATCTGGCCACCGGCCAAAGGCGTACCCCTTTGGGCGGGTTCAAAAATTTGATTTTTTCAAAAGTGGAGGGATTAGGCATATATGATCATATGGATTGATTCATAATGGACTGTAGTGTTCAAAAATGCTAAACTCAATGAAAAACCCGACGTTCTCCCCAATCCCTACATAAGAGGTGACGGTTTTGGAAATCAACTTGATAATCAACTCGAGGCCGACACAAATAGGGTTTCTTCCGGTTCGATTTTTTGTAGGGTAGATATTTGAGTTAGAAATCTAATGCAACAAGAATCACGGGTAAGGCTTACTTCTGGGGAGAGTTATAGCCGTTTTACTGACGGCTGCCAGAAAACGGGACCAAATCTGGCCACCGGCCAAAGGGGTACCCATTTGGGCGGGCTAAAAAATTTGATTTTTTCAAAAGTTGACGGATTAGGCAATTATGATCATATGGATTGATTCATAATGGACTCTAGTGTTCAGAAATGCTAGACTCAGTGAAAACCCAACGTTCTCCCCGATCCCTACATAAGAGGTGACGGTTTTGGAAATCAACTTGATAATCATCTAGAGGCTGATAGAAATAGGGTTCCTTCAAGTTCAACTTTTTGTAGGGTAGATATTTGAGTTAGGAATCCAACGCAACAAGAATCACAGGTAAAGCTTACTTCTGGAGAGAGTTATAGTCGTTTTACTGACGGCTGCCAGAAAACGGGGCCAAATCTGGCCACCGGCCAAAGGCATACCCCTTTGGGCGGGTTCAAAAATTTGATTTTTTCAAAAGTGGACGGATTATGAATATATGATCATATGGATTGATTCATAGTAGACTGTAGTGTTCAAAAATTGTAGACTCAGTGAAAAACACGACGTTCTCCCCGATCCCTACATAAGAGTTGACGGTTTTGGAAATCAACTTGATAATCAACTCGAGGCCGACACAAATAGGGTTTCTTCCGGTTCGACTTTTTGTAGGGTAGATATTTGAGTTAGAAATCTAATGCAACAAGAATCACGGGTAAGGCTTACTTCTGGAGAGAGTTATAGGCGTTTTTCTGACGGCTGCCAGAAAACGGGGCCAAATCTGGCCACCGGCCAAAGGGGTACCCATTTGGGCGGGCTCAAAAATTTGATTTTTTCAAAAGTTGACGGATTAGGCAATTATGATCATATGGATTGATTCATAATGGACTCTAGTGTTCAGAAATGCTAGACTCAGTGAAAAACCCGACGTTCTCCCCGATCCCTACATAAGAGGTGACGGTTTTGGAAATCAACTTGATAATCATCTAGAGGCTGATAGAAATAGGGTTCCTTCAAGTTCAACTTTTTGTAGGGTAGATATTTGAGGTAGGAATCCAACGCAACAAGAATCACAGGTAAAGCTTACTTCTGGAGAGAGTTATAGTCGTTTTACTGACGGCTGCCAGAAAACGGGGCCAAATCTGGCCACCGGCCAAAGGCGTACCCCTTTGGGCGGGTTCAAAAATTTGATTTTTTCAAAAGTGGACGGATTATGAATATATGATCATATGGATTGATTCATAATGCACTGTAGTGTTCAAAAATGCTAGACTCAGTGAAAAACACGACGTTCTCCCCGATCCCTACATAAGAGTTGACGGTTTTGGAAATCAACTTGATAATCAACTAGAGGCCGACACAAATAGGGTTCCTTCCGGTTCGACTTTTTGTAGGGTAGATATTTGAGTTAGGAATCCAACGCAACAAGAATCACGGGTAAAGCTTATTTCTGGAGAGAGTTATAGCCGTTTTACTGACGGCTGCCAGAAAACGGCGCCAAATCTGGCCACCGGCCAAAGGGGTACCCCTTTGGGCGGGCTCAAAAATTTGATTTTTTCAAAAGTGGACGGATTAGGCAAGTATGTTCATATGGATTGATTCATAATGAACTCTATTGTTCAAAAATGCTAGACTCAGTGAAAACGCGGCCAAATCTGGCCACCGGCCAAAGGCGTACCCCTTTGGGCGGGTTCAAAAATTTGATTTTTTTAAAAGTGGACGGATTATGAATATATGATCATATGGATTGATTCATAATGCACTGTAGTGTTCAAAAATGCTAGACTCAGTGAAAAACACGACGTTCTCCCCGATCCCTACATAAGAGGTGACGGTTTGGGAAATCAACTTGATAATCACCTAGAGGCCGACACAAATAGGGTTTCTACCATTTCCACTTTTGGTAGGGTAGATATTTGAGTTGGAAATCCAACACAACAAGAATCACGGGTAAATCTTACTTCTGGAGAGAGTTATAGCCATTTTACTGACGGCTGCCAGAAAACGGGGCCAAATATGGCCACCGGCCAAAAGGGTACCCCTTTGGACGGACTCAAAAATTTGATTTTTTCAAAAGTGGATGGATTATGAATATATGATCATATGGATTGATTCATAATGGACTTTAGTGTTCAAAAATACTAGACTCAATGAAAAACCCGACGTTCACCCCGATCCCTACATAAGAGGTGACGGTTTTTGAAATCAACTTGATAATCACCTAGAGGCCGACACAAATAGGGTTCCTTCCAGTTCAACTTTTTATAGGGTAGATATTTGAGATAGGAATCCAACGCAACAAGAATCACGGGTAAAGCTTACTTCTGGAGAGAGTTATAGCCGTTTTACTGACGGCTACCAGAAAACGGGGCCAAATCTGGCCACCAGCCAAAGGGGTACCCCTTTGGGCGGGCTCAAAAATTTAATTTTTTTCAAAAGTGGACTGATTAGGCAAGTATGATCATATGGATTGATTCATAATGGACTCTAGTGTTCAAAAATGCTAGATTCAGTGAAAAACCCGACGTTCTCCCCGATTCGTACTTAAGAGGTGACGGTTTTGGAAATCAACTTGATAATCACCTAGAGGCCGACAAAAATAGGGTTTCTACTGGTTCCACTTTTGGTAGGGTAGATATTTGAGTTAGGAATCCAACGCAACAAGAATCACGGGTAAAGCTTACTTCTGGAGAGAGTTATAGCCGTTTAACTGTCGGCTGCCAGAAAACGGGGCCAAATATGGCCACCGGCCAAAGGGTACCCCTTTGGACGGGCTCAAAAATTTATTTTTTTAAAAATTGGATGGATTATGAATATATGATCATATGAATTAATTCATAAAAGACTCTAGTGTTCAAAAATACTAGACTCAATGAAAAACCCGACGTTCACCCCGATCCCTACATAAGAGGTGACGGTTTTGGAAATCAACTTGATAATCACCTAGAGGCTGACACAAATAGGGTTCCTTCCAGTTCGACTTTTTGTAGGGTAGATATTTGAATTAGGAATCCAACGCAACAAGAATCACGGCTAAAGCTTACTTCTGGAGAGAGTTATAGCTGTTTACTGACGGCTGCCAGAAAACGGGGCCAAATTTGGCCACCGGCCAAAGGGGTACCCCTTTCGGCGGGTTCAAAAATTTGATTTTTTCAAAAGTGGACGGATTACGCATATATGATCATATGGATTGATTCATAATGGACTGTAGTGTTCAAAAATGCTAGACTCAATGAAAAACCCGACGTTCTCCCCGATCCCTACATAAGAAGTGACGGTTTTTAAAATCATCTTGATAATCACCTCGAGGCCGACACAAATAGGGTTCCTTCCGGTTCGACTTTTGGTAGGGTAGATATTTGAGTTAGTAATCCAACGCAACAAGAATCACGGGTAAAGCTTACTTCTGGAGAGAGTTATAGCCGTTTTACTGACGGCTGCCAGAAAACGGGGCTAAATATGGCCACCGGCCAAAGGCGTACCCCTTTGGACGGGCTCAACAATTTGATTTTTTCACAAGTGGACGGATTATGAATATATGATCATATGAATTGATTCATAATGGACGCTAGTGTTCAAAAATACTAGACTCAATGAAAAACCCGACGTTCACCCCGATCCCTACATAAGAGGTGACGGTTTTGGAAATCAACTTGATAATCAACTAGAGGCCGACACAAATAGGGTTCCTTCCAGTTCGACTTTTTGTAGGGTAGATATTTGAGTTAGGAATCCAACGCAACAAAAATCACGGGTAAAACTTACTTCTGGAGAGAGTTATAGCCGTTTTACTGACGGCTGCCAGAAAACGGGGCCAAATCTGGCCACCGGCCAAGGGGGTACCCCTTTGGGCGGGTTCAAAAATTTGATTTTTTTCAAAAGTGGATGGATTAGGCATATATGATCATATGGATTGATTCATCATGGATTGTAGTGTTCAAAAATGCTAGACTCAATGAAAAACCCGACGTTCTCCCCGATCCCTACATAAGAGGTGACGGTTTTGGAAATCAACTTGATAATCACCTCGAGGCTGACACAAATAGGGTTCCTTCCGGTTCGACATTTTGTTGTGTAGATATTTGAGTTAGGAATCCAACGCAACAAAAATCACGGGTAAAACTTACTTCTGGAGAGAGTTATAGCCGTTTTACTGACGGCTGCCAGAAAACGGGGCCAAATCTGGCCACCGGCCAAAGAGGTACCCCTTTGGACGGGCTTAAAAATTTGATTTTTTCAAAAGTGGACGGATTATGAATATATGATCATATGGATTGATTCATAATGGACTTTAGTGTTCAAAAATACTAGACTCAATGAAAAACCCGACGTTCACCCCGATCCCTACATAAGAGGTGACGGTTTTGGAAATCAACTAGATAATCACCTAGAGGCCGACAAAAATAGGGTTTCTACCGGTTCCACTTTTGGTAGGGTAGATATTTGAGTTAGGAATCCAACGCAATAAGAATCACGGCTAAAGCTTACTTCTGGAGAGAGTTATAGCCGTTTTACTGACGGCTGCCAGAAAATGAGGCCAAATCTGGCCACCGGCCAAAGGGGTACCCCTTTGGGCGGGTTCAAAAATTTGATTTTTTCAAAAGTGGACGGATTAGGGATATATAATCATAGGGATTGATTCATAATGGACTGTAGTGTTCAAAAATGCTAGACTCAATGAAAAACCCGACGTTCTCCCTGATCCCTACATAAGAAGTAACGGTTTTTGAAATCATCTTGATAATCACCTCGAGGCCGACACAAATAGGGTTCCTTCCGGTTCGACTTTTGGTAGGGTAGATATTTGAGTTAGTAATCCAACGCAACAAGAATCGCGGGTAAAGCTTACATCTGGAGAGTGTTATAGCCGTTTTACTGACGGCTGCCAGAAAACGGGGCCAAATATGGCCACCGGCCAAAGGGGTACCCCTTTAGACGGGCTCAAAAATTTGATTTTTTCAAATGTGGATGGATTAGGCAAGTATGATCATATGGATTAATTCATAATGGACTGTAGTGTTCAAAAATGCTAGACTCAGTGAAAAACCCGACGTTCTCCCCGATCCCTACATAAGAGGTGACGGTTTTGGAAATCAACTTGATAATTACCTAGAGGCCGACACAAATAGGGTTCCTTCCAGTTTGACTTTTTGTAGGGTAGATATTTGAGTTAGGAATCCAACGCAACAAGAATCACGGAAAAACTTACTTATGGAGAGAGTTATAGCCATTTTACTGACGGCTGCCAGAAAACGGGGACAAATCTGGCCACCGGCCAAAGGGGTACCCCTTTGGGCGGGCTCAAAAATTTGATTTTTTCAAAAGTGGACGGATTAGGCACGTCTGATCATATGGATTGATTCATAATGGTCTCTAGTGTTCAAAAATTCTAGACTCAGTGAAAAACCTGACTTTCTCTCCGATCCCTACATAAGAGGTGACGGTTTTGGAAATCAACTTGATAATTACCTAGAGGCCGACAAAAATAAGGTTTGTACCGGTTCCACTTTTGCTAGAGTAGATATTTGAGTTAGGAATCCAACGCAACAAGAATCACGGCTAAAGCTTACTTCTGGAGAGAGAGTTATAGCCGTTTTACTGACGGCTGCCAGAAAACGGGGCCAAATATGGCTACCAGCGAAAAGGGTACCCCTTTGGACAAGTTCAAAAATTTGATTTTTTCAAAAGTGGACGGATTATGAATATATGATCATATGGATTGATTCATAATGGACTTTAGTGTTCAAAAATACTAGACTCAATAAAAAACCCGACGTTCACCCCGATCCCTACATAAGAGGTGACGGTTTTGGAAATCAACTTGATAATCACCTAGAGGCCGACACAAATAGGGTTCCTTCCAGTTCAACTTTTTTTAGGGTAGATATTTGAGTTAGGAATCCAACGCAATAAGAATCACGGGTAAAGCTTACTTCTGGAGAGAGTTATAGCCGTTTTACTGATGGCTGCCAGAAAACGGCGCCAAATCTGGCCACCGGCCAAAGGGGTACCCCTTTGGGCGGGCTCAAAAAATTTGATTTTTTCAAAAGTGGACGGATTAGGCAAGTATGATCATATGGATTGATTCATAATGAACTCTAGTGTTCAAAAATCCTAGACTCAGTGAAAAACCCGACGTTCTCCCCGATCCCTACATAAGAGGTGACGGTTTTGGAAATCAATTTGATAATCACCTCGAGGCCGACACAAATAGGGTTTCTACCGGTTCCACTTTTGGTAGGGTAGATATTTGAGTTGGGAATCCAACGCAACAAGAATCACGGGTAAAGCTTACTTCTGGAGAGAGTTATAGCCGTTTTACTGACGGCTGCCAGAAAACGGGGCCAAATATGGCTACCAGCCAAAATGGTACCCCTTTGGACGGGTTCAAAAATTTGATTTTTTCAAAAGTGGACGGATTATGAATATATGATCATATGGATTGATTCATAATGGACTTTAGTGTTCAAAAATACTAGACTTAATGAAAAACCCGACGTTCACCCCGATCCCTACATAAGAGGTGACGGTTTTGGAAATCAACTTGATAATCACCTAGAGTCCGACACAAATAGGGTTCCTTCCAGTTCAACTTTTTTTAGGGTAGATATTTGAGTTAGGAATCCAACTCAACAAGAATCACGGATAAAGCTTATTTCTTGAGAGAGTTATAGCAGTTTTACTGAAGGCTGCCAGAAAACGGTGCCAAATCTGGCCACCGGCCAAAGAGGTAACCCTTTGGGCGGGCTCAAAAATTTGATTTTTTTCAAAAGTGGACGGTTTAGGCAAGTATTATCATTTGGATTGATTCATAATGAACTCTAGTGTTCAAAAATGCTGGACTCAGTGAAAAACCCGACGTTCTCCCCGATCCCTACATAAGAGGTGACGGTTTTGGAAATCAACTTGATAATCACCTAGAGGCCGACAAAAATAGGGTTTCTACCGTTTCCACTTTTGGTAGGGTAGATATTTGAGTTATCAATCCAACACAACAAGAATCACGGCTAAAGCTTACTTCTGGAGAGAGTTATAGCCGTTTTACTGACGGCTGCCAGAAAATGAGGCCAAATCTGGCCACCGGCCAAAAGAGTACCCCTTTGGGCGGGTTCAAAAATTTGATTTTTTCAAAAGTGGACGGATTAGGCATATATGATCATATCGATTGATTCATAATGGACTGTAGTGTTCAAAAATGCTAGACTCAATGAAAAACCCGACGTTCTCTCCGATCCCTACATAAGAAGTGACGGTTTTTGAAATCATCTTGATAATCACCTCGAGGCCGACACAAATAGGGTTCCTTCCGGTTCGACTTTTGGTAGGGTAGATATTTGAGTTAGTAATCCAACGCAATAAGAATCACGGGTAAAGCTTACTTCTGGAGAGTGTTATATCCGTTTTACTGACGGCTGCCAGAAAACGGGGCCAAATATGGCCACCGGCCAAAGGGGTACCCTTTTGGACGGGCTCAAAAATTTGATTTTTTCAAATGTGAATGGATTAGGCAAGTATGATCATATGGATTCATTCATAATGGACTGTAGTGTTCAAAAATGCTAGACTCAGTGAGAAACCCGACGTTCTCCCCGATCCCTACATAAGAGGTGACGGTTTTGGAAATCAACTTGAAAATCACCTAGAGGCCGACACAAATAGGGTTCCTTCCAGTTCGAATTTTTGTAGGGTAGATATTTGAGTTAGGAATCCAACGCAACAAGATTCACTGAAAATTTACTTTTGGAGAGAGTTATAGCTTTTTTACTGACGGCTGCCAGAAAACGGGGACAAATCTGGCCACCGGCCAAAGGGGTACCCCTTTGGGCGGGCTCAAAAATTTGATTTTTTCAAAAGTGGACGGATTCGGCAAGTATGATCATATGGATTGATTCATAATGGACTCTAGTGTTCAAAAATTCTAGACTCAGTGAAAAACCCGACGTTCTCTCCGATCCCGACATAAGAGGTGACGGTTTTGGAAATCAACTTGATAATCACCTAGAGGCCGACAAAAATAAGGTTTGTACCGGTTCCACTTTTGGTAGGGTAGATATTTGAGTTAGGAATCCAACGCAACAAGAATCACGGCTAAAGCTTACTTCTGGAGAGAGAGTTATACCCGTTTTACTGACGGCTGCCAGAAAACGGGGCCAAATATGGCTACCAGCCAAAAGGGTACCCCTTTGGACGGGTTCAAAAATTTGATTTTTTCAAAAGTGGACGGATTATGAATATATGATCATATGGATTGATTCATAATGGACTTTAGTGTTTAAAAATACTAGACTCAATGAAAAACCCGACGTTCACCCCGATCCCTACATAAGAGGTGACGGTTTTGGAAATCAACTTGATAATCACCTAGAGGCCGACACAAATAGGGTTCCTTCCAGTTCAACTTTTTTTAGGGTAGATATTTGAGTTAGGAATCCAACACAATAAGAATCACGGATAAAGCTTATTTCTTGAGAGAGTTATAGCCGTTTTACTGAAGGCTGCCAGAAAACGGGGCCAAATCTGGCCACCGGCCAAAGAGGTACCCCTTTGGGCGGGCTCAAAAATTTGATTTTTTTCAAAAGTGGACGGTTTAGGCAAGTATGATCATATGGATTGATTCATAATGGACTCTAGTGTTCAAAAATGCTAGACTCAATGAAAAACCCGACGTTCACCCCGATCCCTACATAAGAGGTGACGGTTTTGGAAATCAACTTGATAATCACCTAAAGGCCGACACAAATAGGGTTCCTTCCAGTTCGACTTTTTGTAGGGTACATATTTGAGTTAGGAATCCAACGCAACAAGAATCACGGAAAAACTTACTTTTGAAGAGAGTTATAGCCATTTTACTGACGGCTGCCAGAAAACGGAGATAAATCTGGCCACCGGCCAAAGGGGTACCCCTTTGGACGGGCTCAAAAATTTGATTTTTTCAAAAGTGGACGGATTAGGCAAGTATGATCATATGGATTAATTCATAATGGACTCTGTGTTCAAAAATTCTAGACTCAGTGAAAAACCCGACGTTCTCTCCGATCCCTACATAAGAGGTGACGGTTTTTGAAATCATCTTGATAATCACCTCGAGGCCGACACAAATAGGGTTCCTTCCGGTTTGACTTTTGGTAGGGTAGATATTTGAGTTAGTAATCCAACGCAACAAGAATCACGGGTAAAGCTTACTTCTAAAGAGTGTTATAGCCATTTTACTAACGGCTGCCAGAAAACGGGGCCAAATATGGCCACCGGCCAAAGGGGTACCCCTTTGGACGGGCTCAAAAATTTAATTTTTTCAAATGTGAATGGATTAGGCAAGTATGATCATATGGATTCATTCATAATGGACTGTAGTGTTCAAAAATGCTAGACTCAGTGAGAAACCCGACGTTCTCCCCGATCCCTACATAAGAGGTGACGGTTTTGGAAATCAACTTGAAAATCACCTAGAGGCCGACACAAATAGGGTTCCTTCCAGTTCGACTTTTTGTAGGGTAGATATTTGAGTTAGGAATCCAACGCAACAAGAATCACGGAAAACTTACTTTTGGAGAGAGTTATAGCCATTTTACTGACGGCTGCCAGAAAACGGGGACAAATCTGGCCACCGGCCAAAGGGGTACCCCTTTGGGCGGGCTCAAAAATTTGATTTTTTCAAAAGTGGACGGATTAGGCAAGTATGATCATATGGATTGATTCATAATGGACTCTAGTGTTCAAAAATTCTAGACTCAGTGAAAAACCCGACGTTCTCTCCGATCCCTACATAAGAGGTGACGGTTTTGGAAATCAACTTGATAATAACCTAGAGGCCGACAAAAATAAGGTTTATACCGGTTCCACTTTTGGTAGGGTAGATATTTGAGTTAGGAATCCAACGCAACAAGAATCACGGCTAAAGCTTACTTCTGGAGAGAGAGTTATTGCCGTTTTACTGACGGCTGCCAGAAAACGGGGCCAAATATGGCTACCAGCCAAAAGGGTACCCCTTTGGACGGGTTCAAAAATTTGATTTTTTCAAAAGTGGACGGATTATGAATATATGATCATATGGATTGATTCATAATGGACTTTAGTGTTCACAAATACTAGACTCAATGAAAAACCCGACGTTCACCCCGATCCCTACATAAGAGGTGACGGTTTTGGAAATCAACTTGATAATCACCTAGAGGCCGACACAAATAGGGTTCCTTCCAGTTCAACTTTTTTTAGGGTAGATATTTGAGTTAGGAATCCAACGCAACAAGAATCACGGATAAAGCTTATTTCTTGAGAGAGTTATAGCCGTTTTACTGAAGGCTGCCAGAAAACGGGGCCAAATCTGGCCACCGGCCAAAGAGGTACCCCTTTGGGCGGGCTCAAAAATTTGATTTTTTTCAAAAGTGGACGGTTTAGGCAAGTATGATCATATGGATTGATTCATAATGGACTCTAGTGTTCAAAAATGCTAGACTCAATGAAAAACCCGACGTTCAACCCGATCCCTACATAAGAGGTGACGGTTTTGGAAATCAACTTGATAATCACCTAGAGGCTGACACAAATAGGGTTCCTTCCAGTTTAACTTTTTGTAGGGTAGATATTTGAGTTAGGAATCCAACGCAACAAGAATCACGGGTAAAGCTTATTTCTTGAGAGAGTTATAGCCGTTTTACTGACGGCTGCCAGAAAACGGGGCCAAATATGGCTACCAGCCAAAAGGGTACCCCTTTGGACGGGTTCAAAAATTTGATTTTTTCAAAAGTGGACGGATTATGAATATATGATCATATGGATTGATTCATAATGGACTTTAGTATTCAAAAATACTAGACTCAATGAAAAACCCGACGTTCACCCCGATCCCTACATAAGAGGTGACGGTTTTGGAAATCAACTTGATAATCACCTAGAGGCCGACACAAATAGGGTTCCTTCCAGTTCAACTTTTTTTAGGGTAGATATTTGAGTTAGGAATCCAACGCAACAAGAATCACGGGTAAAGCTTATTTCTGGAGAGAGTTATAGCCGTTTTACTGACGGCTGCCAGAAAACGGGGACAAATATGGCTACCAGCCAAAAGGGTACCCCTTTGGACGGGTTCAAAAATTTGATTTTTTCATAAGTGGACGGATTATGAATATATGATCATATGGATTGATTCATAATGGACTTTAGTGTTCAAAAATACTAGACTCAATGAAAAACCCGACGTTCACCCCGATCCCTACATAAGAGGTGACGGTTTTGGAAATCAACTTGATAATCACCTAGAGGCCGACACAAATAGGGTTCCTTCCAGTTCAACTTTTTTTAGGGTAGATATTTGAGTTAGGAATCCAACGCAACAAGAATCACGGATAAAGCTTATTTCTTGAGAGAGTTATAGCCGTTTTACTGAAGGCTGCCAGAAAACGGGGCCAAATCTGGCCACCGGCCAAAGAGGTACCCCTTTGGGCGGGCTCAAAAATTTGATTTTTTTCAAAAGTGGACAGTTTAGGCAAGTATGATCATATGGATTGATTCATAATGGACTCTAGTGTTCAAAAATGCTAGACTCAATGAAAAACCCGACGTTCACCCCGATCCCTACATAAGAGGTGACGGTTTTGGAAATCAACTTGATAATCACCTAGAGGCTGACACAAATAGGGTTCCTTCCAGTTTAAATTTTTGTAGGGTAGATATTTGAGTTAGGAATCCAACACAACAAGAATCACGGGTAAAGCTTATTTGTTGAGAGAGTTATAGCCGTTTTACTGAAGGCTGCCAGAAAACGGGGCCAAATATGGCCACCGGCCAAAGAGAGAACCCTTTGGGCGGGCTCAAAAATTTGATTTTTTTCAAAAGTGGACGGTTTAGGCAAGTATGATCATATGGATTGATTCATAATGAACTCTAGTGTTCAAAAATGCTGGACTCAGTGAAAAACCCGACGTTCTCCCCGATCCCAACATAAGAGGTGACGGTTTTGGAAATCAACTTGATAATCACCTAGAGGCCGACAAAAATAGGGTTTCTACCGGTTCCACTTTTGGTAGGGTAGATATTTGAGTTAGGAATCCAACGCAACAAGAATCACGGCTAAAGCTTACTTCTGGAGAGAGAGTTATAGCCGTTTTACTGACGGCTGCCAGAAAACGGGGCCAAATCTGGCCACCGACAAAGGAGTTACCCCTTTGGGCGGGCTCAAAAATTTGATTTTTTCAAAAGTGGACGGATTAGGCAAGTATGATCATATGGATTGATTCATAATGGACTCTAGTGTTCAAAAATACTAGACTCAATGAAAAACCCGACGTTCACCCCGATCCCTACATAAGAGGTGACGGTTTTGGAAATCAACTTGATAATCACCTAGAGGCCGACACAAATAGGGTTCCTTCCAGTTTAACTTTTTTTAGGGTAGATATTTGAGTTAGGAATCCAACACAACAAGAATCACGGATAAAGCTTATTTCTTGAGAGAGTTATAGCCGTTTTACTGAAGGCTGCCAGAAAACGGGGCCAAATCTGGCCACCGGCCAAAGAGGTACCCCTTTGGGCGGGCTCAAAAATTTGATTTTTTTCAAAAGTGGACGGTTTAGGCAAGTATGATCATATGGATTGATTCATAATGGACTCTAGTGTTCAAAAATTCTAGACTCAATGAAAAACCCGACGTTCTCTCCGATCCCTACATAAGAGGTGACGGTTTTTGAAATCATCTTGATAATCACCTCGAGGCCGACACAAATAGGGTTCCTTCCGGTTTGACTTTTGGTAGGGTAGATATTTGAGTTAGTAATCCAACGCAACAAGAATCACGGGTAAAGCTTACTTCTAAAGAGTGTTATAGTCGTTTTACTGACGGCTGCCAGAAAACGGGGCCAAATATGGCCACCGGCCAAAGGGGTACCCCTTTGGACGGGCTCAAAAATTTGATTTTTTCAAAGGTGAATGGATTAGGCAAGTATGATCATATGGATTCATTCATAATGGACTGTAGTGTTCAAAAATGCTAGACTCAGTGAAAAACCCGACGTTCTCCCCGATCCCTACATAAGAGGTGACGGTTTTGGAAATCAACTTGAAAATCACCTAGAGGCCGACACAAATAGGGTTCCTTCCAGTTCGACTTTTTGTAGGGTAGATATTTGAGTTAGGAATCCAACGCAACAAGAATCATGGAAAAACTTACTTCTTGAGAGAGTTATAGCCGTTTTACTGAAGGCTGCCAGAAAACGGGGCCAAATCTGGCCACCGGCCAAAGAGGTACCCCTTTGGGCGGGCTCAAAAATTTGATTTTTTTCAAAAGTGGACAGTTTAGGCAAGTATGATCATATGGATTGATTCATAATGGACTCTAGTGTTCAAAAATTCTAGACTCAGTGAAAAACCCGACGTTCTCTCCGATCCCTACATAAGAGGTGACGGTTTTGGAAATCAACTTGATAATCACCTAGAGGCCGACAAAAATAAGGTTTGTACCGGTTCCACTTTTGGTAGGGTAGATATTTGAGTTAGGAATCCAACGCAACAAGAATCACGGCTAAAGCTTACTTCTGGAGAGAGAGTTATTGCCGTTTTACTGACGGCTGCCAGAAAACGGGGCCAAATATGGCTACCAGCCAAAAGGGTACCCCTTTGGACGGGTTCAAAAATTTGATTTTTTCAAAAGTGGACGGATTATGAATATATGATCATATGGATTGATTCATAATGGACTCTAGTGTTCACAAATACTAGACTCAATGAAAAACCCGACGTTCACCCCGATCCCTACATAAGAGGTGACGGTTTTGGAAATCAACTTGATAATCACCTAGAGGCCGACACAAATAGGGTTCCTTCCAGTTCAACTTTTTTTAGGGTAGATATTTGAGTTAGGAATCCAACGCAACAAGAATCACGGATAAAGCTTATTTCTTGAGAGAGTTATAGCCGTTTTACTGAAGGCTGCCAGAAAACGGGGCCAAATCTGGCCACCGGCCAAAGAGGTACCCCTTTGGGCGGGCTCAAAAATTTGATTTTTTCAAAAGTGGACGGATTAGGCAAGTATGATCATATGGATTGATTCATAATGGACTCTAGTGTTCAAAAATTCTAGACTCAGTGAAAAACCCGACGTTCTCTCCGATCCCTACATAAGAGGTGACGGTTTTGGAAATCAACTTGATAATCACCTAGAGGCCGACAAAAATAGGGTTCCTTCCAGTTCAACTTTTTTTAGGGTAGATATTTGAGTTAGGAATCCAACGCAACAAGAATCACGGGTAAAGCTTATTTCTGGAGAGAGTTATAGCCGTTTTACTGACGGCTGCCAGAAAACGGGGCCAAATATGGCTACCAGCCAAAAGGGTACCCCTTTGGACGGGTTCAAAAATTTGATTTTTTCAAAAGTGGACGGATTATGAATATATGATCATATGGATTGATTCATAATGGACTTTAGTGTTCAAAAATACTAGACTCAATGAAAAACCCGACGTTCACCCCGATCCCTACATAAGAGGTGACGGTTTTGGAAATCAACTTGATAATCACCTAGAGGCCGACACAAATAGGGTTCCTTCCAGTTCAACTTTTTTTAGGGTAGATATTTGAGTTAGGAATCCAACGCAACAAGAATCACGGATAAAGCTTATTTCTTGAGAGAGTTATAGCCGTTTTACTGAAGGCTGCCAGAAAACGGGGCCAAATCTGGCCACCGGCCAAAGAGGTACCCCTTTGGGCGGGCTCAAAAATTTGATTTTTTTCAAAAGTGGACAGTTTAGGCAAGTATGATCATATGGATTGATTCATAATGGACTCTAGTGTTCAAAAATTCTAGACTCAATGAAAAACCCGACGTTCACCCCGATCCCTACATAAGAGGTGACGGTTTTGGAAATCAACTTGATAATCACCTAGAGGCTGACACAAATAGGGTTCCTTCCAGTTTAAATTTTGGTAGGGTAGATATTTGAGTTAGGAATCCAACACAACAAGAATCACGGGTAAAGCTTATTTGTTGAGAGAGTTATAGCCGTTTTACTGAAGGCTGCCAGAAAACGGGGCCAAATATGGCCACCGGCCAAAGAGAGAACCCTTTGGGCGGGCTCAAAAATTTGATTTTTTTCAAAAGTGGACGGTTTAGGCAAGTATGATCATATGGATTGATTCATAATGAACTCTAGTGTTCAAAAATGCTGGACTCAGTGAAAAACCCGACGTTCTCCCCGATCCCAACATAAGAGGTGACGGTTTTGGAAATCAACTTGATAATCACCTAGAGGCCGACAAAAATAGGGTTTCTACCGGTTCCACTTTTGGTAGGGTAGATATTTGAGTTAGGAATCCAACGCAACAAGAATCACGGCTAAAGCTTACTTCTGGAGAGAGAGTTATAGCCGTTTTACTGACGGCTGCCAGAAAACGGGGCCAAATCTGGCCACCGACAAAGGAGTTACCCCTTTGGGCGGGCTCAAAAATTTGATTTTTTCAAAAGTGGACGGATTAGGCAAGTATGATCATATGGATTGATTCATAATGGACTCTAGTGTTCAAAAATACTAGACTCAATGAAAAACCCGACGTTCACCCCGATCCCTAAATAAGAGGTGACGGTTTTGGAAATCAACTTGATAATCACCTAGAGGCCGACACAAATAGGGTTCCTTCCAGTTCAACTTTTTTTAGGGTAGATATTTGAGTTAGGAATCCAACACAACAAGAATCACGGATAAAGCTTATTTCTTGAGAGAGTTATAGCCGTTTTACTGAAGGCTGCCAGAAAACGGGGCCAAATCTGGCCACCGGCCAAAGAGGTACCCCTTTGGGCGGGCTCAAAAATTTGATTTTTTTCAAAAGTGGACGGTTTAGGCAAGTATGATCATATGGATTGATTCATAATGGACTCTAGTGTTCAAAAATGCTAGACTCAATGAAAAACCCGACGTTCTCTCCGATCCCTACATAAGAGGTGACGGTTTTTGAAATCATCTTGATAATCACCTCGAGGCCGATACAAATAGGGTTCCTTCCGGTTTGACTTTTGGTAGGGTAGATATTTGAGTTAGTAATCCAACGCAACAAGAATCACGGGTAAAGCTTACTTCTAAAGAGTGTTATAGCCGTTTTACTGACGGCTGCGAGAAAACGGGGACAAATCTGGCCACCGGCCAAAGGGGTACCCCTTTGGGCGGGCTCAAAAATTTGATTTTTTCAAAAGTGGACGGATTAGGCAAGTATGATCATATGGATTGATTCATAAGGGACTCTAGTGTTCAAAAATTCTAGACTCAGTGAAAAACCCGACGTTCTCTCCGATCCCTACATAAGAGGTGACGGTTTTGGAAATCAACTTGATAATCACCTAGAGGCCGACAAAAATAAGGTTTGTACCGGTTCCACTTTTGGTAGGGTAGATATTTGAGTTAGGAATCCAACGCAACAAGAATCACGGCTAAAGCTTACTTCTGGAGAGAGAGTTATTGCCGTTTTACTGACGGCTGCCAGAAAACGGGGCCAAATATGGCTACCAGCCAAAAGGGTACCCCTTTGGACGGGTTCAAAAATTTGATTTTTTCAAAAGTGGACGGATTATGAATATATGATCATATGGATTGATTCATAATGGACTTTAGTGTTCACAAATACTAGACTCAATGAAAAACCCGACGTTCACCCCGATCCCTACATAAGAGGTGACGGTTTTGGAAATCAACTTGATAATCACCTAGAGGCCAACACAAATAGGGTTCCTTCCAGTTCAACTTTTTTTAGGGTAGATATTTGAGTTAGGAATCCAACGCAACAAGAATCACGGATAAAGCTTATTTCTTGAGAGAGTTATAGCCGTTTTACTGAAGGCTGCCAGAAAACGGGGCCAAATCTGGCCACCGGCCAAAGAGGTACCCCTTTGGGCGGGCTCAAAAATTTGATTTTTTTCAAAAGTGGACAGTTTAGGCAAGTATGATCATATGGATTGATTCATAATGGACTCTAGTGTTCAAAAATGCTAGACTCAATGAAAAACCCGACGTTCACCCCGATCCCTACATAAGAGGTGACGGTTTTGGAAATCAACTTGATAATCACCTAGAGGCTGACACAAATAGGGTTCCTTCCAGTTCAACTTTTTTTAGGGTAGATATTTGAGTTAGGAATCCAACGCAACAAGAATCACGGATAAAGCTTATTTCTTGAGAGAGTTATAGCCGTTTTACTGAAGGCTGCCAGAAAACGGGGCCAAATCTGGCCACCGGCCAAAGAGGTACCCCTTTGGGCGGGCTCAAAAATTTGATTTTTTTCAAAAGTGGACGGATTAGGCAAGTATGATCATATGGATTGATTCATAATGGACTCTAGTGTTCAAAAATGCTAGACTCAATGAAAAACCCGACGTTCACCCCGATCCCTACATAAGAGGTGACGGTTTTGGAAATCAACTTGATAATCACCTAGAGGCTGACACAAATAGGGTTCCTTCCAGTTTAACTTTTTGTAGGGTAGATATTTGAGTTAGGTATCCAACGCAACAAGAATCACGGGTAAAGCTTATTTTTTGAGAGAGTTATAGCCGTTTTACTGACGGTTGCCAGAAAACGGGGCCAAATATGGCTACCAGCCAAAAGGGTACCCCTTTGGACGGGTTCCAAAATTTGATTTTTTCAAAAGTGGACGGATTATGAATATATGATCATATGGATTGATTCATAATGGACTTTAGTGTTCACAAATACTAGACTCAATGAAAAACCCGACGTTCACCCCGATCCCTACATAAGAGGTGACGGTTTTGGAAATCAACTTGATAATCACCTAGAGGCCGACACAAATAGGGTTCCTTCCAGTTGAACTTTTTTTAGGGTAGATATTTGAGTTAGGAATCAAACGCAACAAGAATCACGGCTAAAGCTTACTTCTGGAGAGAGAGTTATAGCCGTTTTACTGACGGCTGCCAGAGAACGGGGCCAAATCTGGCCACCGACAAAGGAGTTACCCCTTTGGGCGGGCTCAAAAATTTGATTTTTTCAAAAGTGGACGGATTAGGCAAGTATGATCATATGGATTGATTCATAATGGACTCTAGTGTTCAAAAATACTAGACTCAATGAAAAACCCGACGTTCACCCCGATCCCTACATAAGAGGTGACGGTTTGGGAAATCAACTTGATAATCACCTAGAGGCCGACACAAATAGGGTTCCTTCCAGTTCAACTTTTTTTAGGGTAGATATTTGAGTTAGGAATCCAACACAACAAGAATCACGGATAAAGCTTATTTCTTGAGAGAGTTATAGCCGTTTTACTGAAGGCTGCCAGAAAACGGGGCCAAATCTGGCCACCGGCCAAAGAGGTACCCCTTTGGGCGGGCTCAAAAATTTGATTTTTTTCAAAAGTGGACGGTTTAGGCAAGTATGATCATATGGATTGATTCATAATGGACTCTAGTGTTCAAAAATGCTAGACTCAATGAAAAACCCGACGTTCACCCCGATCCCTACATAAGAGGTGACGGTTTTGGAAATCAACTTGATAATCACCTAGAGGCCGACACAAATAGGGTTCCTTCCAGTTCGACTTTTTGTAGGGTACATATTTGAGTTAGGAATCCAACGCAACAAGAATCATGGAAAAACTTACTTTTGGAGAGAGTTATAGCCATTTTACTGACGGCTGCCAGAAAACGGGGACAAATCTGGCCACCGGCCAAAGGGGTACCCCTTTGGGCGGGCTCAAAAATTTGATTTTTTCAAAAGTGGACGGATTAGGCAAGTATGATCATATGGATTGATTCATAATGGACTCTAGTGTTCAAAAATTCTAGACTCAGTGAAAAACCCGACGTTCTCTCCGATCCCTACATAAGAGGTGACGGTTTTTGAAATCATCTTGATAATCACCTCGAGGCCGACACAAGTAGGGTTCCTTCCGGTTTGACTTTTGGTAGGGTAGATATTTGAGTTAGTAATCCAACGCAACAAGAATCACGGGTAAAGCTTACTTCTAAAGAGTGTTATAGCCGTTTTACTAACGGCTGCCAGAAAACGGGGCCAAATATGGCGACCGGCCAAAGGGGTACCCCTTTGGACGGGCTCAAAAATTTGATTTTTTCAAATGTGAATGGATTAGGCAAGTATGATCATATGGATTCATTCATAATGGACTGTAGTGTTCAAAAATGCTAGACTCCGTGAAAAACCCGACGTTCTCCCCGATCCCTATATAAGAGGTGACGGTTTTGGAAATCAACTTGAAAATCACCTAGAGGCCGACACAAATAGGGTTCCTTCCAGTTCGACTTTTTGTAGGGTAGATATTTGAGTTAGGAATCCAACGCAACAAGAATCACGGAAAAACTTACTTTTGGAGAGAGTTATAGCCATTTTACTGACGGCTGCCAGAAAACGGGGACAAATCTGGCCACCGGCCAAAGGGGTACCCCTTTGGGCGGTCTCAAAAATTTGATTTTTTCAAAAGTGGACGGATTAGGCAAGTATGATCATATGGATTGATTCATAATGGACTCTAGTGTTCAAAAATTCTAGACTCAGTGAAAAACCCGACGTTCTCTCCGATCCCTACATAAGAGGTGACGGTTTTGGAAATCAACTTGATAATCACCTAGAGGCCGACAAAAATAAGGTTTGTACCGGTTCCACTTTTGGTAGGGTAGATATTTGAGTTAGGAATCCAACGCAACAAGAATCACGGCTAAAGCTTACTTCTGGAGAGAGAGTTATTGCCGTTTTACTGACGGCTGCCAGAAAACGGGGCCAAATATGGCTACCAGCCAAAAGGGTACCCCTTTGGACGGGTTCAAAAATTTGATTTTTTCAAAAGTGGACGGATTATGAATATATGATCATATGGATTGATTCATAATGGACTTTAGTGTTCACAAATACTAGACTCAATGAAAAACCCGACGTTCACCCCGATCCCTACATAAGAGGTGACGGTTTTGGAAATCAACTTGATAATCACCTAGAGGCCGACACAAATAGGGTTCCTTCCAGTTCAACTTTTTTTAGGGTAGATATTTGAGTTAGGAATCCAACGCAACAAGAATCACGGATAAAGCTTATTTCTTGAGAGAGTTATAGCCGTTTTACTGAAGGCTGCCAGAAAACGGGGCCAAATCTGGCCACCGGCCAAAGAGGTACCCCTTTGGGCGGGCTCAAAAATTTGATTTTTTTCAAAAGTGGACGGTTTAGGCAAGTATGATCATATGAATTGATTCATAATGGACTCTAGTGTTCAAAAATGCTAGACTCAATGAAAAACCCGACGTTCACCCCGATCCCTACATAAGAGGTGACGGTTTTGGAAATCAAGTTGATAATCACCTAGAGGCTGACACAAATAGGGTTCCTTCCAATTTAACTTTTTGTAGGGTAGATATTTGAGTTAGGAATCCAACGCAACAAGAATCACGGGTAAAGCTTATTTCTTGAGAGAGTTATAGCCGTTTTACTGACGGTTGCCAGAAAAAGGGGCCAAATATGGCTACCAGCCAAAAGGGTACCCCTTTGGACGGGTTCCAAAATTTGATTTTTTCAAAAGTGGACGGATTATGAATATATGATCATATGGATTGATTCATAATGGACTTTAGTGTTCACAAATACTAGACTCAATGAAAAACCCGACGTTCACCCCGATCCCTACATAAGAGGTGACGGTTTTGGAAATCAACTTGATAATCACCTAGAGGCCGACACAAATAGGGTTCCTTCCAGTTCAACTTTTTTTAGGGTAGATATTTGAGTTAGGAATCCAACGCAACAAGAATCACGGCTAAAGCTTACTTCTGGAGAGAGAGTTATAGCCGTTTTACTAACGGCTGCCAGAAAACGGGGCTAAATCTGGCCACCGACAAAGGAGTTACCCCTTTGGGCGGGCTCAAAAATTTGATTTTTTCAAAAGTGGACGGATTAGGCAAGTATGATCATATGGATTGATTCATAATGGACTCTAGTGTTCAAAAATACTAGACTCAATGAAAAACCCGACGTTCACCCCGATCCCTACATAAGAGGTGACGGTTTGGGAAATCAACTTGATAATCACCTAGAGGCCGACACAAATAGGGTTCCTTCCAGTTCAAATTTTTTTAGGGTAGATATTTGAGTTAGGAATCCAACACAACAAGAATCACGGATAAAGCTTATTTCTTGAGAGAGTTATAGCCGTTTTACTGAAGGCTGCCAGAAAACGGGGCCAAATCTGGCCACCGGCCAAAGAGGTACCCCTTTGGGCGGGCTCAAAAATTTGATTTTTTTCAAAAGTGGACGGTTTAGGCAAGTATGATCATATGGATTGATTCATAATGGACTCTAGTGTTCAAAAATGCTAGACTCAATGAAAAACCCGACGTTCACCCCGATCCCTACATAAGAGGTGACGGTTTTGGAAATCAACTTGATAATCACCTAGAGGCCGACACAAATAGGGTTCCTTCCAGTTCGACTTTTTGTAGGGTACATATTTGAGTTAGGAATCCAACGCAACAAGAATCACGGAAAAACTTACTTTTGGAGAGAGTTATAGCCATTTTACTGACGGCTGCCAGAAAACGGGGACAAATCTGGCCACCGGCCAAAGGGGTACCCCTTTGGGCGGGCTCAAAAATTTGATTTTTTCAAAAGTGGACGGGTTAGGCAAGTATGATCATATGGATTGATTCATAATGGACTCTAGTGTTCAAAAATTCTAGACTCAGTGAAAAACCCGACGTTCTCTCCGATCCCTACATAAGAGGTGACGGTTTTTGAAATCATCTTGATAATCACCTCGAGGCCGACACAAATAGGGTTCCTTCCGGTTTGACTTTTGGTAGGGTAGATATTTGAGTTAGTAATCCAACGCAACAAGAATCACGGGTAAAGCTTACTTCTAAAGAGTGTTATAGCCGTTTTACTAACGGCTGCCAGAAAACGGGGCCAAATATGGCCACCGGCCAAAGGGGTACCCCTTTGGACGGGCTCAAAAATTTGATTTTTTCAAATGTGAATGGATTAGGCAAGTATGATCATATGGATTCATTCATAATGGACTGTAGTGTTCAAAAATGCTAGACTCAGTGAAAAACCCGACGTTCTCCCCGATCCCTACATAAGAGGTGACGGTTTTGGAAATCAACTTGAAAATCACCTAGAGGCCGACACAAATAGGGTTCCTTCCAGTTCGACTTTTTGTAGGGTAGATATTTGAGTTAGGAATCCAACGCAACAAGAATCACGGAAAAACTTACTTTTGGAGAGAGTTATAGCCATTTTACTGACGGCTGCCAGAAAACGGGGACAAATCTGGCCACCGGCCAAAGGGGTACCCCTTTGGGCGGGCTCAAAAATTTGATTTTTTCAAAAGTGGACGGATTAGGCAAGTATGATCATATGGATTGATTCATAATGGACTCTAGTGTTCAAAAATTCTAGACTCAGTGAAAAACCCGACGTTCTCTCCGATCCCTACATAAGAGGTGACGGTTTTGGAAATCAACTTGATAATCACCTAGAGGCCGACAAAAATAAGGTTTGTACCGGTTCCACTTTTGGTAGGGTAGATATTTGAGTTAGGAATCCAACGCAACAAGAATCACGGCTAAAGCTTACTTCTGGAGAGAGAGTTATTGCCGTTTTACTGACGGCTGCCAGAAAACGGGGCCAAATATGGCTACCAGCCAAAAGGGTACCCCTTTGGACGGGTTCAAAAAGTTGATTTTTTCAAAAGTGGACGGATTATGAATATATGATCATATGGATTGATTCATAATGGACTTTAGTGTTCACAAATACTAGACTCAATGAAAAACCCGACGTTAAACCCCGATCCCTACATAAGAGGTGACGGTTTTGGAAATCAACTTGATAATCACCTAGAGGCCGACACAAATAGGGTTCCTTCCAGTTCAACTTTTTTTAGGGTAGATATTTGAGTTAGGAATCCAACGCAACAAGAATCACGGATAAAGCTTATTTCTTGAGAGAGTTATAGCCGTTTTACTGAAGGCTGCCAGAAAACGGGGCCAAATCTGGCCACCGGCCAAAGAGGTACCCCTTTGGGCGGGCTCAAAAATTTGATTTTTTTCAAAAGTGGACGGTTTAGGCAAGTATGATTATATGGATTGATTCATAATGGACTCTAGTGTTCAAAAATGCTAGACTCAATGAAAAACCCGACGTTCACCCCGATCCCTACATAAAATATGGCTACCAGCCAAAAGGGTACCCCTTTGGACGGGTTCAAAAATTTGATTTTTTCAAAAGTGGACGGATTATGAATATATGATCATATGGATTGATTCATAATGGACTTTAGTGTTCACAAATACTAGACTCAATGAAAAACCCGACGTTCACCCCGATCCCTACATAAGAGGTGACGGTTTTGGAAATCAACTTGATAATCACCTAGAGGCCGACACAAATAGGGTTCCTTCCAGTTCAACTTTTTTTAGGGTAGATATTTGAGTTAGGAATCCAACGCAACAAGAATCACGGATAAAGCTTATTTCTTGAGAGAGTTATAGCCGTTTTACTGAAGGCTGCCAGAAAACGGGGCCAAATCTGGCCACCGGCCAAAGAGGTACCCCTTTGGGCGGGCTCAAAAATTTGATTTTTTTCAAAAGTGGACGGTTTAGGCAAGTATGATTATATGTGTTGATTCATAATGGACTCTAGTGTTCAAAAATGCTAGACTCAATGAAAAACCCGACGTTCACCCCGATCCCTACATAAGAGGTGACGGTTTTGGAAATCAACTTGATAATCACCTAGAGGCTGACACAAATAGGGTTCCTTCCAGTTTAACTTTTTGTAGGGTAGATATTTGAGTTAGGAATCCAACGCAACAAGAATCACGGGTAAAGCTTATTTCTTGAGAGAGTTATAGCCGTTTTACTGACGGTTGCCAGAAAACGGGGCCAAATATGGCTACCAGCCAAAAGGGTACCCCTTTGGACGGGTTCAAAAATTTGATTTTTTCAAAAGTGGACGGATTATGAATATATGATCATATGGATTGATTCATAATGGACTTTAGTGTTCACAAATGCTAGACTCAATAAAAAACCCGACGTTCACCCCGATCCCTACATAAGAGGTGACGGTTTTGGAAATCAACTTGATAATCACCTAGAGGCCGACACAAATAGGGTTCCTTCCAGTTCAACTTTTTTTAGGGTAGATATTTGAGTTAGGAATCCAACGCAACAAGAATCACGGATAAAGCTTATTTCTTGAGAGAGTTATAGCCGTTTTACTGAAGGCTGCCAGAAAACGGGGCCAAATCTGGCCACCGGCCAAAGAGGTACCCCTTTGGGCGGGCTCAAAAATTTGATTTTTTTCAAAAGTGGACGGTTTAGGCAAGTATGATCATATGGATTGATTCATAATGGACTCTAGTGTTCAAAAATGCTAGACTCAATGAAAAACCCGACGTTCACCCCGATCCCTACATAAGAGGTGACGGTTTTGGAAATCAACTTGATAATCACCTAGAGGCCGACAAAAATAAGGTTTGTACCGGTTCCACTTTTGGTAGGGTAGATATTTGAGTTAGGAATCCAACGCAACAAGAATCACGGCTAAAGCTTACTTCTGGAGAGAGAGTTATTGCCGTTTTACTGACGGCTGCCAGAAAACGGGGCCAAATATGGCTACCAGCCAAAAGGGTACCCCTTTGGACGGGTTCAAAAATTTGATTTTTTCAAAAGTGGACGGATTATGAATATATGATCATATGGATTGATTCATAATGGACTTTAGTGTTCACAAATACTAGACTCAATGAAAAACCCGACGTTCACCCCGATCACTACATAAGAGGTGACGGTTTTGGAAATCAACTTGATAATCACCTAGAGGCCGACACAAATAGGGTTCCTTCCAGTTCAACTTTTTTTAGGGTAGATATTTGAGTTAGGAATCCAACGCAACAAGAATCACGGATAAAGCTTATTTCTTGAGAGAGTTATAGCCGTTTTACTGAAGGCTGCCAGAAAACGGGGCCAAATCTGGCCACCGGCCAAAGAGGTACCCCTTTGGGCGGGCTCAAAAATTTGATTTTTTTCAAAAGTGGACGGTTTAGGCA
Source organism: Perilla frutescens (assembly GCA_026008535.1). Classification (NCBI taxonomy): domain Eukaryota; kingdom Viridiplantae; phylum Streptophyta; class Magnoliopsida; order Lamiales; family Lamiaceae; genus Perilla; species Perilla frutescens. Next base: position 38,872 of record BRKX01000020.1, on the reverse strand, counting down.
AGTATGATTATATGGATTGATTCATAATGGACTCTAGTGTTCAAAAATGCTAGACTCAATGAAAAACCCGACGTTCACCCCGATCCCTACATAAGAGGTGATGGTTTTGGAAATCAACTTGATAATCACCTAGAGGCTGACACAAATAGGGTTCCTTCCAGTTTAACTTTTTGTAGGGTAGATATTTGAGTTAGGAATCCAACGCAACAAGAATCACGGGTAAAGCTTATTTCTTGAGAGAGTTATAGCCGTTTTACTGACGGTTGCCAGAAAACGGGGCCAAATATGGCTACCAGCCAAAAGGGTACCCCTTTGGACGGGTTCAAAAATTTGATTTTTTCAAAAGTGGACGGATTATGAATATATGATCATATGGATTGATTCATAATGGACTTTAGTGTTCACAAATACTAGACTCAATGAAAAACCCGACGTTCACCCCGATCCCTACATAAGAGGTGACGGTTTTAGAAATCAACTTGATAATCACCTAGAGGACGACACAAATAGGGTTCCTTCCAGTTCAACTTTTTTTAGGGTAGATATTTGAGTTAGGAATCCAACGCAACAAGAATCACGGCTAAAGCTTACTTCTGGAGAGAGAGTTATAGCCGTTTTACTGTCGGCTGCAAGAAAACGGGGCCAAATCTGGCCACCGACAAAGGAGTTACCCCTTTGGGCGGGCTCAAAAATTTGATTTTTTCAAAAGTGGACGGATTAGGCAAGTATGATCATATGTATTGATTCATAATGGACTCTAGTGTTCAAAAATGCTAGACTCAATGAAAAACCCGACGTTCATCCCGATCCCTACATAAGAGGTGACGGTTTTGGAAATCAACTTGATAATCACCTAGAGGCTGACACAAATAGGGTTCCTTCCAGTTTAACTTTTTGTAGGGTAGATATTTGAGTTAGGAATCCAACGCAACAAGAATCACGGGTAAAGCTTATTTCTTGAGAGAGTTATAGCCGTTTTACTGACGGTTACCAGAAAACGGGGCCAAATATGGCTACCAGCCAAAAGGGTACCCCTTTGGACGGGTTCAAAAATTTGATTTTTTCAAAAGTGGACGGATTATTAATATATGATCATATGGATTGATTCATAATGGACTTTAGTGTTCACAAATACTAGACTCAATAAAAAACCCGACGTTCACCCCGATCCCTACATAAGAGGTGACGGTTTTAGAAATCAACTTGATAATCACCTAGAGGCCGACACAAATAGGGTTCCTTCCAGTTCAACTTTTTTTAGGGTAGATATTTGAGTTAGGAATCCAACGCAACAAGAATCACGGCTAAAGCTTACTTCTGGAGAGAGAGTTATAGCCGTTTTACTGACGGCTGCCAGAAAACGGGGCCAAATCTGGCCACCGACAAAGGAGTTACCCCTTTGGGCGGGCTCAAAAATTTGATTTTTTCAAAAGTGGACGGATTAGGCAAGTATGATCATATGGATTGATTCATAATGGACTCTAGTGTTCAAAAATACTAGACTCAATGAAAAACCCGACGTTCACCCCGATCCCTACATAAGAGGTGACGGTTTTGGAAATCAACTTGATAATCACCTAGAGGCCGACACAAATAGGGTTCCTTCCAGTTCAACTTTTTTTAGGGTAGATATTTGAGTTAGGAATCCAACACAACAAGAATCACGGATAAAGCTTATTTCTTGAGAGAGTTATAGCCGTTTTACTGAAGGCTGCCAGAAAACGGGGCCAAATCTGGCCACCGGCCAAAGAGGTACCCCTTTGGGCGGGCTCAAAAATTTGATTTTTTTCAAAAGTGGACGGTTTAGGCAAGTATGATCATATGGATTGATTCATAATGGACTCTAGTGTTCAAAAATGCTAGACTCAATGAAAAACCCGACGTTCACCCCGATCCCTACATAAGAGGTGACGGTTTTGGAAATCAACTTGATAATCACCTAGAGGCCGACACAAATAGGGTTCCTTCCAGTTCGACTTTTTGTAGGGTACATATTTGAGTTAGGAATCCAACGCAACAAGAATCACGGAAAAACTTACTTTTGGAGAGAGTTATAGCCATTTTACTGACGGCTGCCAGAAAACGGGGACAAATCTGGCCACCGGCCAAAGGGGTACCCCTTTGGGCGGGCTCAAAAATTTGATTTTTTCAATAGTGGACGGATTAGGCAAGTATGATCATATGGATTGATTCATAATGGACTCTAGTGTTCAAAAATTCTAGACTCAGTGAAAAACCCGACGTTCTCTCCGATCCCTACATAAGAGGTGACGGTTTTTGAAATCATCTTGATAATCACCTCGAGGCCGACACAAATAGGGTTCCTTCCGGTTTGACTTTTGGTAGGGTAGATATTTGAGTTAGTAATCCAACGCAACAAGAATCACGGGTAAAGCTTACTTCTAAAGAGTGTTATAGCCGTTTTACTAACGGCTGCCAGAAAACGGGGCCAAATATGGCCACCGGCCACAGGGGTACCCCTTTGGACGGGCTCAAAAATTTGATTTTTTCAAATGTGAATGGATTAGGCAAGTATGATCATATGGATTCATTCATAATGGACTGTAGTGTTCAAAAATGCTAGACTCAGTGAAAAACCCGACGTTCTCCCCGATCCCTACATAAGAGGTGACGGTTTTGGAAATCAACTTGAAAATCACCTAGAGGCCGACACAAATAGGGTTCCTTCCAGTTCGACTTTTTGTACGGTAGATATTTGAGTTAGGAATCCAACGCAACAAGAATCACGGAAAAACTTACTTTTGGAGAGAGTTATAGCCATTTTACTGACGGCTGCCAGAAAACGGGGACAAATCTGGCCACCGGCCAAAGGGGTACCCCTTTAGGCGAGCTCAAAAATTTGATTTTTTCAAAAGTGGACGGATTAGGCAAGTATGATCATATGGATTGATTCATAATGGACTCTAGTGTTCAAAAATTCTAGACTCAGTGAAAAACCCGACGTTCTCTCCGATCCCTACATAAGAGGTGACGGTTTTGGAAATCAACTTGATAATCACCTAGAGGCCGACAAAAATAAGGTTTGTACCGGTTCCACTTTTGGTAGGGTAGATATTTGAGTTAGGAATCCAACGCAACAAGAATCACGGCTAAAGCTTACTTCTGGAGAGAGAGTTATTGCCGTTTTACTGACGGCTGCCAGAAAACGAGGTGAAATATGGCTACCAGCCAAAAGGGTACCCCTTTGGACCGGTTCAAAAATTTGATTTTTTCAAAAGTGGACAGATTATGAATATATGATCATATGGATTGATTCATAATGGACTTTAGTGTTCACAAATACTAGACTCAATGAAAAACCCGACGTTCACCCCGATCCCTACATAAGAGGTGACGGTTTTGGAAATCAATTTGATAATCACCTAGAGGCCGACACAAATAGGGTTCCTTCCAGTTCAACTTTTTTTAGGGTAGATATTTGAGTTAGGAATCCAACGCAACAAGAATCACGGATAAAGCTTATTTCTTGAGAGAGTTATAGCCGTTTTACTGAAGGCTGCCAGAAAACGGGGCCAAATCTGGCCACCGGCCAAAGAGGTACCCCTTTGGGCGGGCTCAAAAATTTGATTTTTTTCAAAAGTGGACGGTTTAGGCAAGTATGATCATATGGATTGATTCATAATGGACTCTAGTGTTCAAAAATGCTAGACTCAATGAAAAACCCGACGTTCACCCCGATCCCTACATAAGAGGTGACGGTTTTGGAAATCAACTTGATAATCACCTAGAGGCTGACACAAATAGGGTTCCTTCCAGTTTAACTTTTTGTAGGGTAGATATTTGAGTTAGGAATCCAACGCAACAAGAATCACGGGTAAAGCTTATTTCTTGAGAGAGTTATAGCCGTTTTACTGACGGTTGCCAGAAAACGGGGCCAAATATGGCTACCAGCCAAAAGGGTACCCCTTTGGACGGGTTCAAAAATTTGATTTTTTCAAAAGTGGACGGATTATGAATATATGATCATATGGATTGATTCATAATGGACTTTAGTGTTCAAAAATACTAGACTCAATGAAAAACCCGACGTTCACCCCGATCCCTACATAAGAGGTGACGGTTTTGGAAATCAACTTGATAATCACCTAGAGGCCGACACAAATAGGGTTCCTTCCGGTTCAACTTTTTTTAGGGTAGATATTTGAGTTAGGAATCCAACGCAACAAGAATCACGGGTAAAGCTTATTTCTTGAGAGAGTTATAGCCGTTTTACTAACGGTTGCCAGAAAACGGGGCCAAATATGGCTACCAGCCAAAAGGGTACCCCTTTTGACGGGTTCCAAAATTTGATTTTTTCAAAAGTGGACGGATTATGAATATATGATCATATGGATTGATTCATAATGGACTTTAGTGTTCAAAAATACTAGACTCAATGAAAAACCCGACGTTCACCCCGATCCCTACATAAGAGGTGACGGTTTTGGAAATCAACTTGATAATCACCTAGAGGCCGACACAAATAGGGTTCCTTCCAGTTCAACTTTTTTTAGGGTAGATATTTGAGTTAGGAATCCAACGCAACAAGAATCACGGATAAAGCTTATTTCTTGAGAGAGTTATAGCCGTTTTACTGAAGGCTGCCAGAAAACGGGGCCAAATCTGGCCACCGGCCAAAGAGATACCCCTTTGGGCGGGCTCAAAAATTTGATTTTTTTCAAAAGTGGACGGTTTAGGCAAGTATGATCATATGGATTGATTCATAATGGACTCTAGTGTTCAAAAATGCTAGACTCAATGAAAAACGCGACGTTCACCCCGATCCCTACATAAGAGGTGACGGTTTTGGAAATCAACTTGATAATCACCTAGAGGCTGACACAAATAGAGTTCCTTCCAGTTTAACTTTTTGTAGGGTAGATATTTGAGTTAGGAATCCAACACAACAAGAATCACGGGTAAAGCGTATTTCTTGAGAGAGTTATAGCCGTTTTACTGAAGGCTGCCAGAAAACGGGGCCAAATCTGGCCGCCGGCCAAAGAGAGAACCCTTTGGGCGGGCTCAAAAATTTGATTTTTGTCAAAAGTGGACGGTTTAGGCAAGTATGATCATATGGATTGATTCATAATGAACTCTAGTGTTCAAAAATGCTGGACTCAGTGAAAAACCCGACGTTCTCCCCGATCCCTACATAAGAGGTGACGGTTTTGGAAATCAACTTGATAATCACCTAGAGGCCGACAAAAATAGGGTTTCTACCGTTTCCACTTTTGGTAGGGTAGATATTTGAGTTAGGAATCCAACGCAACAAGAATCACGGCTAAAGCTTACTTCTGGAGAGAGAGTTATAGCCGTTTTACTGACGGCTGCCAGAAAACGGGGCCAAATCTGGCCACCGACAAAGGAGTTACCCCTTTGGGCGGGCTCAAAAATTTGATTTTTTCAAAAGTGGACGGATTAGGCAAGTATGATCATATGGATTGATTCATAATGGACTCTAGTGTTCAAAAATACTAGACTCAATGAAAAACCCGACGTTCACCCCGATCCCTACATAAGAGGTGACGGTTTTGGAAATCAACTTGATAATCACCTAGAGGCCGACACAAATAGGGTTCCTTCCAGTTCAACTTTTTTTAGGGTAGTTATTTGAGTTAGGAATCCAACGCAACAAGAATCACGGATAAGGCTTATTTCTTGAGAGAGTTATAGCCGTTTTACTGAAGGCTGCCAGAAAACGGGGCCAAATCTGGCCACCGGCCAAAGAGGTAACCCTTTGGGCAGGCTCAAAAATTTGATTTTTTTCAAAAGTGGACGGTTTAGGCAAGTATGATCATATGGATTGATTCATAATGATCTCTAGTGTTCAAAAATGCTGGACTCAGTGAAAACCCGACGTTCTCCCCGATCCCTACATAAGAGGTGACGGTTTTGGAAATCAACTTGATAATCACCTAGAGGCCGACAAAAATAGGGTTTCTACCGGTTCCACTTTTGGTAGGGTAGATATTTGAGTTAGGAATCCAACGCAACAAGAATCATGGCTAAAGCTTACTTCTGGAGAGAGTTATAGCTGTTCTACTGACGGCTGCCAGAAAACGAGGCCAAATCTGGCCACCGGCCAAAGGGGTACCCCTTTGGGCGGGTTCAAAAATTTGATTTTTTCAAAAGTGGACGGATTAGGCATATATGATCATATCGATTGATTCATAATGGACTGTAGTGTTCAAAAATGCTAGACTCAATGAAAAACCCGACGTTCTCCCTGATCCCTACATAAGAAGTGACGGTTTTTGAAATCATCTTGATAATCACCTCGAGGCCGACATAAATAGGGTTCCTTTCGGTTCGACTTTTGGTAGGGTAGATATTTGAGTTAGTAATCCAACGCAACAAGAATCACGGGTAAAGCTTACTTCTGGAGAGTGTTATAGCCGTTTTACTGACGGCTGCCAGAAAACGGGGCCAAATATGGCCACCGGCCAAAGGGGTACCCCTTTGGACGGGCTCAAAAAAATGATTTTTTCAAATGTGGATGGATTAGGCAAGTATGATCATATGGATTAATTCATAATGGACTGTAGTGTTCAAAAATGCTAGACTCAGTGAAAAACCCGACGTTCTCCCCGATCCCTACATAAGAGGTGACGGTTTTGGAAATCAACTTGATAATCACCTAGAGGCCGACACAAATAGGGTTCCTTCCAGTTCGACTTTTTGTAGGGTAGATATTTGAGTTAGGAATCCAACGCAACAAGAATCATGGAAAAACTTACTTTTGGAGAGAGTTATAGCCATTTTACTGACGGCTGCCAGAAAACGGGGACAAATCTGTCCACCGGCCAAAAGGGGTACCCCTTTGGGCGGGCTCAAAAATTTGATTTTTTCAAAAGTGGACGCATTAGGCAAGTATGATCATATGGATTGATTCATAATGGACTCTAGTGTTCAAAAATTCTACACTCAGTGAAAAACCCGACGTTCTCTCCGATCCCTACATAAGAGGTGACGGTTTTGGAAATCAACTTGATAATCACCTAGAGGCCGACAAAAATAAGGTTTGTACCGGTTCCACTTTTGGTAGGGTAGATATTTGAGTTAGGAATCCAACACAACAAGAATCACGGCTAAAGCTTACTTCTGGAGAGAGAGTTATAGCCGTTTTACTGACGGCTGCCAGAAAACGGGGCCAAATCTTGCCACCGACAAAGGAGTACCCCTTTGGGCGGGCTCAAAAATTTGATTTTTTCAAAAGTGGACGGATTAGGCAAGTATGATCATATGGATTGATTCATAATGGACTCTAGTGTTCAAAAATATTAGACTCAATGAAAACCCGACGTTCACCCCGATCCCTATATAAGAGGTGACGGTTTTTGAAATCAACTTGATAATCAACTAGAGACCGACACAAATAGGGTTTCTACCGGTTCAACTTTTTGTAGGGCATATATTTGAGTTAGGAATCCAACGCAACAAGAATCACGGGTAAAGCTTATTTCTGGAGAGAGTTATAGCCTTTTTATTGACGGCTGCCAGAAAACGGGGCCAAATCTGCCCACCGGCCAAAGGGATACCCCTTTGGGCGGGCTCAAATATTTGATTTTTTCAAAAGTGGACGGATTAGGCATATATGATCATATGGATTGATTCATAATGGACTCTAGTGTTAAAAAATACTAGACTCAATGAAAAACCTGATGTTCACCCCGATCCCTACATAAGAGGTGACGGTTTTGAAAATCAACTTGATAATCACCTAAAGGCCGACACAAATAGGCTTTCTTCCGGTTCGAATATTGATAGGGTAGATATTTGAGTGAGGAATCCAACGCAACAAGAATCACGGCTAAAGCTTACTTCTTGAGAGAGTTATAGCTGTTTTACTGATGGCTGCCAGAAAACAGGGCCAAATCTGGCCACCGGCCAAAAGGGTACCCCTTTGCGCGGGCTCAAAAATTTGATTTCTTCAAAAGTGGACGGATTAGGAATATATGATCATATGGATTGATTGATAATGGACTCTAGTGTTCAAAAATGCTAGACTCAGTGAAAAACCCGACGTTCTCCCCGATCCTTACATAAGAGGTGACGGTTTTGGAAATCAACTTGATAATCACGTAGAGGCCGACACAAATAGGGTTCCTTCCGGTTTGACTTTTTCTAGGGTAGATATTTCAGTTAGGAATCCAACGCAACAAGAATAATGGGTAAAGCTTCCTTCTGGAGAGAGTTATAGCCGTTTTACTGACGGCTGCCAGAAAACGGGGCCAAATATGGCCACCGGCCAAAGGAGTACCCCTTTGGGTGGGATCAAAAATTTGATATTTTCAAAAGTGGACGGATTAGGCATATATGATCATATGGATTGATTCATAATGGACTCTAGTGTTCAAAAATGCAAGACTCAATGAAAAACCCGACGTTCTCCCCGATCCCTACATAAGAGGTGACGGTTTTCGAAATCAACTTGATAATCACCTAGAGGCCGACACAAATAGGGTTCCTTCCGGCTCGACTTTTTATAGGGTAGATATTTCAATTAAGAATCCAACGCAACAAGAATAACGGATAAAGCTTACTTCTGGAGAGAGTTATAGCCGTTTTACTGACGGCTGCCAGAAAACGGGGCCAAATCTGGCCACCGACAAAGGGGTACCCCTTTGGGCGTGCTCAAAAATTTGATTTTTTCAAAAGTGGACAGATTAGGCAAGTATGATCATATGTATTGATTCATAATGGACTCTAGTGTTCAAAAATACTAGACTCAATGAAAACCCGACGTTCACCCCGATCCCTAAATAAGAGGTGACGGCTTTTCAAATCAACTTGATAATCAACTAGAGACCGACACAAATATGATTTCTACCGGTTCGACGTTTGGTAGGGTAGATATTTGAGTCAGGAATCCAACGCAACAAGAATTACGGCTAAAGCTTACTTCTGGAGAGAGTTATAACCGTTTTACTGACGGCTGCTAGAAAACGGGGCCAAATCTGGCCACCGACAAAGGGGTACCCCTTTGGGTGGGCTCAAAAATTTGATTTTTTCAAAAGTGGACTGATTAGGCATATATGATCATATGGATTAATTCATAATGGACTCTAGTGTTCAAAAATGCTAGACTCAATGAAAAACCCGACGTTCACCCCGATCCCTACATAAGAGGTGACGGTTTTGGAAATCAACTTGATAATCACGTAGAGGCCGACACAAATAGGGTTTCTACCGGTTCGACATTTGGTAGGGTAGATATTTGAGTCAGGAATCCAACGCAATAAGAATTATGGCTAAAGCTTACTTCTGGAGAGAGTTATAGCCGTTTTACTGACGGCTGCTAAAAAAGGGGCCAAATCTGGCCACCTACAAAGGGGTACCCCTTTGGGTGGGCTCAAAAATTTGATTTTTTCAAAAGTGGACGGATTAGGCATATATGATCATATGGATTAATTCATAATGGACTCTAATGTTCAAAAATACTAGACTTAATGAAAAACCCGACGTTCACCCCGATCCCTACATAAGAGGTGACGATTTTGGAAATCAACTTGATAATCACGTAGAGGCCGACACAAATAGGGTTCCTTCCGGTTCGACTTTTTCTAGGGTAGATATTTCATTTAGGAATCCAACGCAACAAGAATAATGGGTAAAGCTTCCTTCTGGAGAGAGTTATAGCCATTTTACTGACGGCTGCCAAAAAAGGGGCCAAATATGGCCACCGGCCAAAGGGGTACCCCTTTGGGCGGGATCAAAATTTTGATTTTTTCAAAAGTGGACGGATTAGGCATATATGATCATATGGATTGATTAATAATGGACTCTAGTGTTCAAAAATGCTAGACTCAATGAAAAACCCGACGTTCTCCCCGATCCCTACATAAGAGGTGACGGTTTTGGAAATCAACTTGATAATCACCTAGAGGCCGACACAAATAGGGTTCCTTTCGGTTCGACTTTTTATAGGGTAGATATTTCAGTTAGGAATCCAACGCAACAAGAATAACGGATAAAGCTTACTTCTGGAGAGAGTTATTGCCGTTTTACCGACGGCTGCCAGAAAATGGGGCCAAATCTGGCCACCGACAAAGGGGTACCCCTTTGGGCGGGCTCAAAAATTTGATTTTTTCAAAAGTGGACGGATTAGGCAAGTATGATCATATGGATTGATTCATAATGGACTCTAGTGTTCAAAAATACTAGACTCAATGAAAACCGACGTTCACCCCGATCCCTACATAAGAGGTGACGGTTTTTGAAATCAACTTGATAATCAACTAGAGACCGACACAAATAGGGTTTCTACCGGTTCGACATTTGGTAGGGTAGATATTTGAGTCAGGAATACAACGCAACAAGAATTACGGCTAAAGCTTACTTCTGGAGAGAGTTATAGCCGTTTTACTGACGGCTGCTAGAAAACGGGGCCAAATCTGGCCACCGACAAAGGGGTACCCCTTTGGGTGGGCTCAAAAATTTGATTTTTTCAAAAGTGGACGGATTAGGCATATATGATCATATGGATTAATTCATAATGGACTCTAATGTTCAAAAATACTAGACTCAATGAAAAACCCGACGTTCACCCCGATCCCTACATAAGAGGTGACGATTTTGGAAATCAACTTGATAATCACGTAGAGGCCGACACAAATCGGTTTCCTTCCGGTTCGACATTTTCTAGGGTAGATATTTCAGTTAGGAATCCAACGCAACAAGAATAATGGGTAAAGCTTCCTTCTGGAGAGAGTTATAGCCATTTTACTGACGGCTGCCAAAAAACGGGGCCAAATATGGCCACCGGCCAAAGGGGTACCCCTTTGGGCGGGATCAAAAATTTGATTTTTTCAAAAGTGGACGGATTACGCATATATGATCATATGGATTGATTCATAATGGACTCTAGTGTTCAAAAATGCTAGACTCAATGAAAAACCCGACGTTCTCCCCGATCCCTACATAAGAGGTGACGGTTTTGGAAATCAACTTGATAATCACCTAGAGGCCGACACAAATAGGGTTCCTTTCGGTTCGACTTTTTATAGGGTAGATATTTCAGTTAGGAATCCAACGCAACAAGAATAACGGATAAAGCTTACTTCTGGAGAGAGTTATACCCGTTTTACTGACGGCTGCCAGAAAATGGGGCCAAATCTGGCCACCGACAAAGGGGTACCCCTTTGGGCGGGCTCAAAAATTTGATTTTTTCAAAAGTGGACGGATTAGGCAAGTATGATCATATGGATTGATTCATAATGGACTCTAGTGTTCAAAAATACTAGACTCAATGAAAACCGGACGTTCACCCCGATCCCTACATAAGAGGTGACGGTTTTTGAAATCAACTTGATAATCAGCTAGAGACCGACACAAATAGGGTTTCTACCGGTTCGACATTTGGTAGGGTAGATATTTGAGTCAGGAATCCAACGCAACAAGAAATACGGCTAAAGCTTACTTCTGGAGAGAGTTATAGCCGTTTTACTGACGGCTGCTAGAAAACGGGGCCAAATCTGGCCACCGACAAAAGGGTACCCCTTTTGGTGGGCTCAAAAATTTGATTTTTTCAAAAGTGGATGGATTAGGGATATATGATCATATGGATTGATTCATAATGGACTCTAGTGTTCAAAAATGCAAGACTCAATGAAAAACCCGACGTTCTCCCCGATCCCTACATAAGAGGTGACGGTTTTCGAAATCAACTTGATAATCACCTAGAGCATGACACAAATAGGGTTCCTTCCGGATCGACTTTTTATAGGGTAGATATTTCAATTAAGAATCCAACGCAACAAGAATAACGGATAAAGCTTACTTTTGGAGAGAGTTATACCCGTTTTACTGACGGCTGCCAGAAAACGGGGCCAAATCTGGCCACCGACAAATGGGTACCTCTTTGGGCGTGCTCAAAAATTTGATTTTTTCAAAAGTGGACGGATTAGGCAAGTATGATCATATGTATTGATTCATAATGGACTCTAGTGTTCAAAAATACTAGACTCAATGAAAACCCGAGGTTCACCCCGATCCCTAAATAAGAGGTGACGGCTTTTGAAATCAACTTAATAATCAACTAGAGACCGATACAAATAAGGTTTCTACCGGTTCAACTTTTTGTAGGGTATATATTTGAGTCAGGAATCCAACGCAACAAGAATCACGGGTAAAGCTTACTTCTGGAGAGAGTTATAGCCATTTTACTGACGGCTGCTAGAAAACGGGGCCAAATCTGGCCACCGACAAAGGGGTACCCCTTTGGGTGGGCTCAAAAATTTGATTTTTTCAAAAGTGGACGGATTAGGCATATATGATCATATGGATTAATTCATAATGGACTCTAATGTTCAAAAATACTAGACTCAATGAAAAACCCGACGTTCACCCCGATCCCTACATAAGAGGTGACGGTTTTGGAAATCAAGTTGATAATCACCTAGAGGCCGACACAAATAAGGTTTCTACCGGTTCAACTTTTTGTAGGGTATATATTTGAGTTAGGAATCCAACGCAACAAGAATCACGGGTAAAGCTTATTTTTGGAGAGAGTTATAGCCGTTTTACTGACGGTTGCCAGAAAACGGGGCCAATTCTGCCCACCGGCCAAAGGGTTACCCCTTTGGGCAGGCTCAAAAATTTGATTTTTTCAAAAGTGGACGGATTAGGCATATATGATCATATGAATTGATTCATAATGGACTCTAGTGTTCAAAAATACTAGACTCAATGAAAAACCTTATGTTCACCCCGATCCCTACATAAGAGGTGTCGGTTTTGGAAATCAACTTGATAATCACCTAAAGGCCGACACAAATAGGCTTTCTTCCGGTTCGACTTTTGATAGGGTAGATATTTGAGTTAGGAATCCAACGCAACAAGAATCACGGCTAAAGCTTATTTCTGGAGAGAGTTTTAGCTGTTTTACTGACGGCTGCCAGAAAACGGGGCCAAATCTGGCCACCGGCCAAAAAGATACCCCTTTGGACGGGCTCAAAAATTTGATTTTTTCAAAAGTGGAGGGATTAGGCATATATGATCATATGGATTGATTCCTCATGGACTCTAGTGTTTAAAAATGATAGACTCAATGAAAAACCCGATGTTCTCCCCGTTCCGTACATAAGAGGTGACGGTTTTGGAAATCAACTTGATAATCACGTAGAGGCCGACACAAATAGGGTTCCTTCCGATTCCCCTTTTTGTAGGGTAGATATTTCAGTTAGGAATCCAACGCAACAAGAATCATGGGTAAAGCTTACTTCTGGAGAGAGTTATAGCCGTTTTACTGACGGCTGTCAGAAAACGGGCCAAATCTGGCTACCGGTCAAAGGGGTACCCCTTTGGGCGGGCTCAAAAATTTGATTTTTTCAAAAGTGGACGGATTAGGCATATATGATCATATGGATTGATTCATAATGGACTCTAGTGTTCAAAAATACTATACTCAATGAAAAACCCGACGTTCACCCCGATCCCTACATAAGAGGTGACGGTTTTGGAAATCAACTTGATAATCACCTAGAGGCCGACACAAATAGCGTTCCTTCTACTTCGAGTTTTTATAGGGTAGATATTTGAGTTAGGAATCTAACGCAACAAGAATCACGGGTAAAGCTTACTTCTGGAGAGAGTTATAGTCGTTTTACTGACGGCTGCCAGAAAACGGGGCCAAATCTGGCCACCGACAATGGGGTACCCTTTTGGGCGGGCTCAAAAAGTTGATTGTTTCAAAAGCGGACGGATTAGGCAAGTATGATCATATGGATTGATTCATAATGGACTCTAGTGTTCAAAAATACTAGACTCAATGAAAACCCGACGTTCACCCCGATCCCTACATAAGAGGTGACGGTTTTTGAAATCAACTTGATAATCAACTAGAGACCGACACAAATAGGGTTTCTACAGGTTCGACATTTGGTAGGGTAGATATTTGAGTCAGGAATCCAACGCAACAAGAATTACGGCTAAAGCTTACTTGTGAAGAGGGTTATAGCCGTTTTATTGACGGCTGCTAGAAAACGGGGCCAAATCTGGCCACCGACAAAGGGGTACCCCTTTGGGTGGGCTCAAAAATTTGATTTTTTCAAAAGTGGACGGATTAGGCATATATGATCATATGGATTAACTCATAATGGACTCTAATGTTCAAAAATACTAGACTCAATGAAAAACCCGACGTTCACCCCGATCCCTACATAAGAGGTGACGATTTTGGAAATCAAGTTGATAATCACCTAGAGGCCGACACAAATAAGGTTTCTACCGGTTCAACTTTTTGTAGGGTATATATTTGAGTTAGGAATCCAACGCAACAAGAATCACGGGTAAAGCTTATTTCTGGAGAGAGTTATAGCCGTTTTACTGACGACTGCCAGAAAATGAGGCCAAATCTGGCCACCGGCCAAAGAGATACCCCTTTGGGCGGGCTCAAAAATTTGATTTTTTCAAAAGTGGACGGATTAGGCATATATGATCATATGGATTGATTCATAATAGACTCTAGTGTTCAAAAATACTAGACTCAATGAAAAACCTGATGTTCACCCCGATCCCTACATAAGAGGTGACGGTTTTGGAAATCAACTTGATTATCACCTAAAGGCCGACACAAATAGGCTTTCTTCCGGTTCGACTTTTGATAGGGTAGATATTTGAGTTAGGAATCCAACGCAACAAGAATCACGGCTAAAGCTTACTTCTGGAGAGAGTTATAGCTGTTTTACTGACGGCTGCCAAAAAACGGGGCAAAATCTGGCCACCGGCCAAATGGATACCCCTTTGGGCGGGCTCAAAAATTTGATTTCTTCAAAAGTGGACGGATTAGGAATATATGATCATATGGATTGATTCATAATGGACTCTAGTGTTCAAAAATGCTAGACTCAGTGAAAAACCCGACGTTCTCCCCGATCCTTACATAAGAGGTGACGGTTTTGGAAATCAACTTGATAATCACCTAGAGGCCGACACAAATAGGGTTCCTTCCGGTTTGACTTTTTATAGGGTAGATATTTGACTTAGGAATCCAACGCAACAAGAATCACGGGTAAAGCTTACTTCTGGAGAGAGTTATAGCCGTTTTACTGACGGCTACCAGAAAACGGGGCCAAATATGGCCACCGGCCAAAGGGGTACCCCTTTGGGCGGTCTCAAAAATTTGATTTTTTCAAAAGTGGATGGATTAGGCATATATGATCATATGGATTGATTCATAATGGACTCTAGTGTTCAAATATGCTAGACTCAATGAAAAACCCGACGTTCACCCCGATCCCTACATAAGAGGTGATGGTTTTGGAAATCAACTTGATAATCACCTAGAGGCCGACACAAATAGGGTTTCTACTGGTTCGACTTTTGGTAGGGTTGATATTTGAGTTAGGAATCCAACTCAACAAGAATCACGGCTAAACCTTACTTCTGGAGAGAGTTATAGCCGTTTTACTGACGGCTGCCAAAAAACGGGGCCAAATCTGGCCACCGGCCAAAGGGGTAGCCCTTTGGGCGGGCTCAAAAATTTGATTTTTTCAAAAGTGGACGGATTAGGCATATATGATCATATGGATTGATTCACAATGGACTCTAGTGTTCAAAAATGCTAGACTCAATGAAAAACCCGACGTTCTCCCCGATCTTTACATAAGAGGTGACGGTTTTTGAAATCAACTTGATAATCACCTAGAGGCCGACACAAATAGGGTTCTTTCCGGTTCGACTTTTTGTAGGGTATATATTTAAGTTAGGAATCCAACGCAATAAGAATCACGGGTAAAGCTTACTTCTGGAGAGAGTTATAGCCGTTTTACTGACGGCTGCCAGAAAACGGGGCTAAATCTGGCCACCGGCCGAAGGGGTACCCCTTTGGGCGGGCTCAAAAATTTGATTTTTCAAAAGTGGACGGATTAGGCATATATGATCATATGGATTGATTCATAATGGACTCTAGTGTTCAAAAATGCTAGACTCAATGAAAAACCCGACGTTCTCCCCGATCCTTACATAAGAGGTGACGGTTTTGGAAATCAACTTGATAATCACCTATATGTTCCCAGTGACGACAAACTAAAGCAAAAAATTATGATAGAGGCTCATAATACTCCATACGAGGCACATCCAGGCAGCATAAAGCTATACAAGGACCTGAAATAATATTTCTGGTGGAATAGTATGAAAAGAGAGATAGCAACATTTGTGGAGAGATGTTTTACATGCCAGCAAGTGAAAGCCGTACATCAACAACGTTTAGGATTATTGCAGCTGTTGGAAATTCCAGAGTGGAAATGGGGAAGCATATAATGATGGATTTTGTAGTAGGCTTACCGCGATTAGTGAAAGAAAACTCAACAGTGTGGGTCATTGTAGATCGATTGACCAAATCAGCACACTTCGTGCCGATCAAACCAATAACGGAGTTAAGCAAATTGGCACAAACTTATGCAAAAGAAATTATTCATTTGCATGGAATTCTAGTTTCTATCACGTTGGATCGTGATACTCGTTTCACATCAAGGTTTTAGAAGAGTCTTCAAGAAGCGATGGGAATGAAGCTGAACTTTAGTACCGCATTTCATCCTCAAACAGATGGCCCATCAGAGAGAATGATACAGATTCTGGAGGACATGCTCCGAGGAGTTATGTTGGATGGAAACACAAGCTGGGAAGATATTTTACCCTTGGTGGAGTTTGCTTATAATAACAGCTACCAATCAACTATAAAAATGGCACCATATGAAGCCTTGTATGGTCGCAAATGCAGATCGCCCCTATATTGGGATGAAGTTGGAGAAAGGAAAATTTTGGGTCCAGAGATCATGCAAACCACTGGTTAGATGATCGACCAAATTCGAGCAAGAATGAAAGAAGCACAGACAAACATAAGGCTTATGCAGATAGGCGCAGAATAGACCTACAGTTCTAAGTTGGTGACAAGGTTTTCTTAAAAGTATCTCAAACACGGGGCGTTGTGAGATTCGGAAAGCGAGGCAAATTGAGACCAAGATTTATTGGGCCATTTGAGATACTTGAAAGAATTGGTGAGGTTGCTTACCGATTAGCTCTACCACCAAACCTATCACAAGTTCATGCTGTGTATCATGTGTCAATGCTCAGGAAATATGTGTTTGACCTAGAACACGTTGTCAAAAATAGTGAGTTAATTCTACATTATGATATGACATACGAGGAAAGACCTCACGATATTCTAGATAGAAAAGTTCAAGTCCTAAGAAGCAAACAAATTCTATTGGTGTTTGTGCAATGGAATCATCATAATTGATCAGAAGCAACATGGAAACTTGAAAGCAAGATGAGACAGCAATATCCTAAGATGTTTTAAGGTACGTGAATTTTGGGACGAAATTTTTTTAAGGGGGAGTAATGTAACACCCCAAATTTTTATTATCTAAATTTAATTAGAAATATAAATATAATAGTTAGAATGGGCCTAAACACTATTCTATTTTATTTATTTTGCATTTGGCCCAAAATACCTAAGTTTAATCTTTTAATTGAAGCCCAATTTATGGGCTTTTTTGCCTATTCGCATTTTAATTTTTTCTCCGAGACCTATAGTTATCGGAACTAGACAAACGGATACATTAGATGATAGTGCTCATCGATACAAAACTATAGAATTTGATTTCAGCTTAGATGGACTTCATTTGACGAAGTGATGAATTAATTCTTTACTTAATCAGATTTTTTGGTTTATTTTAGGGAGTGATATAAATACCCCCTTATCCCCTTTCTAGCTCATTTTTGGGGATTCATTTCTATGTCAGCCCCCTTTCCCCTCTCTTCTCTCCCCTCTCGCCTCTCCCTCTTCTCTGTCGGAACCTCCGCCGGAATGCATGCCGCCACCTCTCCTCCACCGCCAGAAAATTTTCCGGTGGAATTTTTCACATGCAATCATATTTTTCAAATGCTCTCTTCCTCTTCTGCTTGTTTCTTTTAACTATTTTTATGGTTTATCAACGATAAGGCCTTCGATTTTCAGATCTAAAAATGGGGAAATCCCTAGCCTTTGAGAAAAAAATTTCTCTTATCTTTTTCTCTTCAATTTTTGAAAATTTTAAGCTATCTATTTTATATTTCAGGGACTGTTTTGGTAATGTTAAAAATTTGTGTTAGTAGAAATAATATACATATATGGGAGTTATGAAGATCCATGGAATTTAATGGTGGCTTTTGAGAGATGGATTTTGTTGATGTTTTGGTGGAATTAGAATGTTTGAAAATGAGGAAAAAAACAGGGTTCTAAATTAAAATGTTGATTTTTTTTTGTGAGTGATTAGTGTGCGCGCGCGCACGTGAGTTGTTGTTTTTTTAATTGTATTCTTATTTATTTTATTTTTCTTTCTTCTCTTTTATCTTATATATATATAAACACATACACACATGTATGTACCTATGTATGTATATAATGATTGAACTATATAATTAAAAATCTTGTGAATGTTTGCCAAAAATTTCCTTAAGAGTAATGGATAAATCTTTGCATTTAAATTACAAAGTGTGTGGTTCAATTTGTATTGACGATATTTAATTGTTAATTAATGTACAAGTTTCTGGAACTATTTCATTATAAATCTTGGTTTCTGTTTCAAAATTGTAATTCTAGCCTAATGGTTAAGTTAAGATATTGATATTAAAAGAGGCTAAGGTTCAAAACCTCCTACATGTATTTTAAGAATTCATTTTTATTGTAATTAATATCTTCTGTTTCAACATAATTAATTAAAATCATGTGTTAAATTTTGAAAATTGTATCTGGCTTAATGGATATGTTCAGATTTAAAGCCCACTTTTCATCATTACCTTCATCGTCTTAAGGACATAATCATGTTGCATCATGATTTATATTTAAAGCCCACTTTTCATGTTTAACCATGACTTTAATATCTATTTGGCTCATTCCACTTTGTTTCTGACGATGTGCTTCCTTGCAAGCACTGACAACCCACTTCATCACGTTCTCACTCAGTCATTGCCAATGATCTTTTATTAAATCTTTATTTCTATCACCGAGTTGTTGTTCTGGATTTTCTGCTCAATATTCATGGAAAATTTTGTGCACTTTTCCCCACATAGAGGTACTTTTTGATTTTTTCCATGAGTCTCATCTTTACTAACGAAATACCATGCTTGCATTAGAGCTATATCTTCTTTTACGGACCAAATTTTTTTTGGTGTCTTTTGATTTGTGGTTGTCTGTTGCACATCTTGAAATAAATTACGGGAGATATTTTGTGATGGTTAGACTTCTTCAGAAATTGAATTTTGGTTGAGATTCGGAGAAAAATGTGAGTTTTGATAATATTGATAATTTTGAGAGTTTGGAATTTGGGAATTTGAAAAATAATTTGGATCATTTGGATCCATAATTTCAAATGAGAGAAAATGGGTGAGAATTGATGGTTTTTTAGTATGATTCAAAATATGTAAAAAAAGAAGCCCATTTTTATAGACAATGAAAAAAATATTAATTATGATATAATTTTTATATTTTTGTTAGGAAAAACTATCAAGGAACCCTAGATCAGGTTTTGATGAGATGTCAAAATTATTTATGAAAAACTGACCAAAGTTCAAGCTGTAGATCGAAGCTGACCAGCCCAGGGCATCATCAAAGAAGAACTCAAGAAGAGTCAAAGTCAACTGATCTGAAGAATGGCCCACAAGTTGAAAGACACGTCATCCAGTCTAAAGTTCAACTTGGCTGAGGAATCATACCAATCTAAGAAAGCTGACAACCGAGTCAGCTGAACTGAGGGAGAAAGGAGTTGACCAAGGATTGAAGAAACTAATAGAATATCAGTTTATGTCAGAGACTGGCAGTATCCAACTGGAGCAATGGCCAATCTCAGCTGACAAGCCCAGAACTGCCAACTGGAATGATAGCCAGACTTAGCTGATAAGTCTAGAACTGCCAACTGGAGCGATAGCCAATCTCAGCTGATAAGTCCAGAACTGCCAACTGGAACGATAGCCAGACTCAGCTGATAAGTCCATAACTGCCAACTGGAGCGATAGCCAGACTCGACTGATAAGTCCAGAACTGCCAACTGGAGCGATAGCCAGACTTAGCTGATAAGTCCAGAACTGCCAGCTGGGACGATAATCTAACTGAGCTGAGAAATCCAAAACTGCCAACTGAAATTCCAAACTGCCAAGAAAGCTGAAGCCAGAAGACTCCTGGAGTGTATCGCTTAAACCAGCGTATCTTGGAATAAATGCTCCTTCAAAGATCCTGGAATTTAATGAAGATCGATTGGCAGAATAACGACTACTTCAACCAATTGATCCAAGCGATCATTAAAGACCACCTGCCGTTGATGAGCCAACAGAGCCATTGATCAAATGGACAATGGAACTCAACGGTCATAAAATCACTCCTCTATAAAAGACGGGTGAATCAGAGTTTTAAACACTCTTCGCAGCCATACCTTCTTGCCAACCTTCGCATATACAAGCTAAGAGCTTTTCTTTCTCCCTCCCACTCAAGCTCAAGTGCAACATTTGATAGAAACTGCGAAAGTAAAACAGAGAAGAAGAATTCACTGAATCAACTTACTCAGCCAGCTGTTGACGATCCAGCCAGAGCAACCTTCTCAGTTCCAGCTACTTGACGATCAACTACTCAGCTTAATCAAAGGAGCACATCAGTTGATACCCCCTTGTTCAAGACTAATCTCTTGAAGGTCGAAAGAGATCTAAAACCTTATAAAGACGACAATAGCACCTACCTTCCTAGCGAGCAGTTAGGGACTTCAAGTGTGAGCTGTCGACCAGCTGAGGTAGCGAGCAGTTACCAGGTTCAGCCAACTGTCCTTCATTGTGTAATTTGTAAAGAAACTCAAGTTATATAGTTAAGTTACCCTTCTGCGGAAGGAAGAGAGGACGTAGAAGTTTGAGACTTCGAACCTCTATAAATCTCTTGTGTGTTGTACTATATTGTCCATTGCATATCTCTAACTGCACACAACATCACACAAGCTGCACTTAAACTGTCTCAACTGATTATCAAAGTTTGTGCATAGATAAGTTTCATCAAGCGAGTCAAAGGGCCCTGTTATTCCGCATCTAAAGTAAAAGTTTTTGAATCAGTTTATTCACCCCCCCTCTAAACTGATACCGACTCGCCCGGGACCAACAAGTGGTTTCAGAGCGGTTGATTCTAAGGATCAGCCATTTCTGCAGATCAACTGAATCAGATCTAATTATCTGTGCTAACATTCCAGCTATGGGAAAGCATAAGCTACCTTTGTTTTCAGTTGAGAACTATGATAACTGGAGCAGGAGAATGAAGGCGCATCTCTGCTCAATTCATGAGAATATGTGGGAAGTCATTGAAGAAGGTCCAATCATCATCATGATGGACAATGATGCCCACATAGTTGATATCAATCAACCGGCAAGGATCCCGAAGCCAACTAATCTTCTCACCAGTGAAGAGAAGAAGTTGAAGAATCTAGAGTTCGTTGCTCAAGCTGCATTATTCCAAACTCTAGATGAAGATCATATGAAGGATACAAAGAACTGCACAACTGTCAAGGAGATATGGAACCTACTAGCAGATCTTTGCAGAGAGTCCGAAACCATAAAAAGAAACAAGCTCCAACTGGCAGTTGACATGTATGAATCCTTCAAAATGCAGACAGAAGAGTCCATCTCAAGCCTTGAAACTAGATTTCTAGGCATCATCAGTGAGATGAATAACCTCGGGAGAAGTTATCCCAATTCAGAGATGAATTCCAAAATACTGGATAATCTCACTGACAAATGGGATATGAAAGTGATAGCTACAAATGAGTCAAGAAACCTAAACAGCATCACTCCAAGGGAACTATTTGGTTCTCTTAAAGCTCATGAGTACAGTCTAAACCGAAAAAGAGAAGCATCGACATCGTCAGCTCAAGACGCAGCTTTCTATGGCGAAAGGACCAGGTTTAGAGACGTTCGAGGAAGAAACAACTTCTGACCTAGGAGCTCACCAGCCAAAGAAAACCAAGGCGGATCTTCAACTGAACGGAAAAGGGAGGCAACTGAAAAGAAGGAGAATCTGACTGATGACATCAATGATCAGATTCAATCAGTTACCAAGTTGCTAGAAAAGTTGAAGAGAGCCCGGGATAAACAATAAGTTTCACCTCGGACTGATGAAATCCTAAAAGCTGAAAAAGCCTACCAACCAGCTGAACGGCCAGATGAACCATTCAGGAGTGGCAATCTCAATCTTGGAGAATGTTTTCATTGTCATAAACAAGGACATTACAGGTTCGAATGTCCAGAACTCCCCGAAGAAAAGAAAGCCAAGGTAAAAAGAAGCTTCTTCAAAAGAAAAGAAATGGTCGCAAGTCTCGAGAATGCTGTGCTAGATGATTCAGATTATCCTTCTGGAATTAACTCTGACGGCTACAACTCAGATAATGATGAAGCATTATTCTGTCTCATGGTTGACCATGACGAAGAGGTTAGTACAACTGACTCTCAAACTTCTTTTTATCATATCAATGAAGCAACTGTCTCTAGTAATGAACTTGATGTGAAACTCATAATGCTAGAAGACCAATTAGCTTCAATCTCGTGTTTGCATGTTGAACTGAAAGATGAAAATGACGAACTGAGAAACAAGGTCAGGAAACTAAGCATTGATCATGAAAGATTAGAGTATCTTGAATCTCAGCTTATAGAATTTGAGAAATTAAAATTGAGAACTGCTGATCTTGAGGAAGAAAATAAAAAAACTTAAGCAAGAGATCCTTGAAAAAGAAAAGGTAAACCTAAAGTTCAAAAAGGGATCTCAGACTCTAGATGAAATACTCAGTCATCAAAGAATTGGAACTGGCAGCTTAGGGCTAGGATATAGCAAGTTCACTGCCCAAGAAAAAGGAAAAGCGGTTGCTCAATCCAGTGATAAGGGAATCCTAAAAGGGTTCACAAGATCTCAGGATCAGCCAGCTGAGTCAAACAAAGGAAAAGGAATATTGAGAAATCCCCAGACTCAGCCTAGACAATTTGGTCAGTTCTACCAATCCAAAACACCTAGTCAGCTGAAGCCCAGTTCCCAGCCAAGACCATTAGTTCACTCAAGTCAATCCACTCGTCCAAAGCCTCCAGTTCAACAAAGGCCATCAGCTCAGTATAAAATGCCCTCAAGGCAAACTGGCAGATTAGTTCACTATGAAAAGATAGACCAGTCTAGATCTCAAGCCTACCCTGCCAAGCAGTTTAATCAAAGCACTTCTAGGAGAGATCAAAGAAAATCATTTCAACCCTATCATCATTACAATGAATATCTGGACTCCAGAAATGAACCAAGAACGGATCTAAAAGGGTTCAACCTAATGAACTGGAAACACACAAGGCATTGGCCTGATAGAAGAGCCCAAAAATCTCAAAATAATTGTGTGCTAGTTGAATTGTTTTATCCCACTAACTTTCAATGCAGGTATCATTCAACCGACTCAAGGAGAGTTGAAAGAGAGTCGAAACTGATAAAACGATCCAAATCAGTTGATTATTTGAGTGATAAGAAGCCAAAAGTTTGGCAAGTCTGGATTCCAAAAGGCTTAATGTATCAAAAAGGACCCGATATGAAACGGGTCCCTAAAAGCTAATCCTTTTCTCTGCAGGACAAGAGCATCCTATCTATGGAGAAAACCAAAGATATTTGGTATCTAGATAGCGGGTGCTCCAAGCACATGACCGGAGATAGAGAAGATCTCGACGGTTATGAAGAAATCAAAGGTCTACTTGTCACATTTGGAGACAATTCCAAAAGCTGAACCATTGGAGAAGGGTTCGTTGTCAAAGAAAAAGTAGTAGTGAATGGAGTCTCCTACGTGGATGGACTAAAGCACAAATTACTCAGCATCAGCCAGCTGTGCGACAATGGCTACTCAGTTGACTTCACCAAAAACTCCTGCAACATAAGTGACAAATCAACTGGAGTAATTTTGCTAACCGGCATCAGGAGAGACAACATGTACATTGTTGACTGGTCAACCGGCTACTCAGAAGCTTGCTTTCTCTCAAAAGGATCAATTGAAGTAAGCTGGCTATGGCATCGATGACTGAACCACCTCAACTTCAAAACAATCAACTACCTAGCAAAGAAAGAGCTAGTTGAGGGGCTTTCTAAGGAGATATACAAGAAAACAGGTGTATGCGGACCATGTCAAAAAGGGAAGCAAGTGAAGTCATCCTTCAAGAATAAGAATCATCCACTAGGAACAACTAACTGTCTTCAACTGCTACATATGGATTTGTTTGGTCCAGTTAGACCTCAAACTCCAAAAGGCAAAAGATTCACTCTTGTAGTAGTTCATGATTACTCAAGATATACATGGGTAGAATTCTTGATGAGCAAAGATGAAACATATGACAAGCTCACGGTGCTGATCAGAAGACTACAAACTGAAAAGGAAAGACCAGTTCAAAGGATTCGCTCCGATAATGGAACTGAATTTGTGAATCAACACATGATCAGCTTCCTCAACTAGCTTGGGATTACTCATGAACACTCAGCTGCAAGAACTCCACAACAAAACGGTGTAGCTGAACGGCGCAACCGAACACTAAAGGAAGCAGCTCGAGCGATGATAGCTGATGCCAAAATAGCTGAAGGATACTGGGTTGAAGCAGTCAACACAGCTTGCCATACTCAAAATCGAAGTGCCATTGTAGCAGCCCATGACAAGACACCTTATGAACTATACAAGGGTCGTAAGCCTTCTATCTCATATTTTAATACATTTGGCTGTAAATGTTATATTCACAACAATGGCAAGACTCAATTGAAAGCTTTTAGTGCTAAAGCTGATGAGGGAATATTTCTTGGGTATAACTCTCCACATGCACAAGCTTATAGAGTGTTCAATAAATGAACTCTTGTTGTGGAAATAACATGTCATGTGGTATTTGATGAATTTGCTAATGAGTACAGGAACAAAGAAACTATAGACACATCAGTTCAAGTACTACCTAGTGAAACTGAAAATTTGCAGGACTATGTGGATCACATTGTTCTAGAGCGGTTTGAGGTTTCATTAGAAGAAGGCAATGAAACTGGTACTAAACCAGTTGAGAACAACTTGGTCAATGAAGACACAAATCGTGCTGAGACCGCAAACCCCACAACTGAAGCAGGGGGAAGAAATGATGAGAATGTCGAGCCAACTAATGAACGAGCAACTAATGATGTCATCATAGAAGAGCCAGCTGGAGACTTAGCTGAAGCTATCTTGCCCAAATGGCTCCGAAGCCACCCAACTGACAAGATAGTTGGTGAACCAAGAAGTCGAGTTCAAACCAGAGGATCAACCGAGCATGGATTATTCACATGCTTCATCTCTCAAACTAAACCAGCAAACGTCAAAGAGGCCTTAGAAGATTCAGACTGGATCATGGCTATGCAGGAAGAACTGAACCAATTCACACGAAATGATGTATGGTTTCTTGTTAACAGGCTAAAAACCCAGAAGGTCATTGGCACAAAATGGGTTTTTCGCAACAAACTGGATGAACAAGGAGTGATCACAAGGAACAAGGCTAGACTGGTAGCCAAAGGTTACTCACAAAGTGAAGGAATCGACTTTGATGAGACATTTGCGCCAGTTGCAAGATTGGAAGCCATCAAACTATTCCTAGCCTATGCAGCTCACTTTAACTTCACAGTCTACCAAATGGATGTCAAGAGTGCTTTTCTTCAAGGAATGCTCAAGGAGGACGTATATGTCGAGCAACCGCCAGGCTTTGAAATTGGTGATCAAGTCTTCAAACTGAAAAAGGCTTTCTACGGACTTAAGCAATATCCAAGAGCGTGGTATGAAACTCTAACAACATTCTTACTGAAAAATGGGTTTCAAAAAGGAGTCATTGATCAAACTCTATTCCGAATAGAACGATCAACTGAGATCTTAATGGTTCAAATTTATGTGGATGACATAATTTTTTGATCAAAGAGCAAAGATCTATGCACATGGTTCGCTCAACTGATGCAAAGCGAATTTGAGATGAGCATGATGGGAGAAATGACATTCTTCCTAGGACTCCAAGTGAAGCAGCTGAAAGATGGAATTCATATCAGCCAGGCGAAGTACACCAAGGAGCTAGTCAAGAAGTTTGGAGTAAGTAAAGGAAAAACTCTCAAGGTTCCAATGAACACATCAATTCAGCTAACTCTTGATGAAGAAGGAGACTCAGTTAGCCAAACTTACTACAGAGGGATCATTGGATCCTTACTTTACTTAACAGCCAGCCGGCCAGACATCTCATATTCAGTCGGCTTATGTGCACGGTTTCAAGCCAATCCAAAGAAAAGTCATCTTGAAGCAACTAAGAGAATTATCAAATATCTCAAAGGAACCATAAATCTTGGATTATGGTATCCCTGAGATGACAGTTTGAGTTTAATTGGATATTCAGACTCAGACTTTGGTGGATGCAAGATTGACAGAAAAAGCACCAGTGGAACATGTCAGTTTCTTGGAAGCAAACTGATATCCTGATTTAGCAAGAAGCAACACTCAGTTGCCACGTCAACAACTGAAGCAGAGTATGTAGCTGCTGGAAGCTGCTGTGCTCAAATACTCTGGATGAAGCAACAGTTGAAGGATTACAAAGTTGAAACTGAAGAAGTGCCTATCTACTATGACAACAATAGTGCAATTGTGATATCTCAAAATCCAGTTCTACATTCAAGAACTAAGCACATTGACATAAGGTACCACTTCATCAGAGATCACATCGAGAAGAAGGACATATGCATCAAATATGTCAACACTGAAAAGCAGATAGCCGACATCTTCACCAAACCATTGCCTGAAGCAAGGTTTATGGAGCTATGCATACAGTTGGGACTGCTGGAGCTAGCATCACAGGATGAAGATGATGAACTGGAAGAAAAAGGCCAAGGGACCACTCCAGCTGAAGAGAGAAACTGAATCAAAAAGACGAAAAACTGATCAGTTTGCCACAAATCCATCCGTTTGAAGTATATGCAAGAAACTGCTGAAAAATAAGCAAACTGGAAATGATCAGTTTACCCCATCAGTTCAACTGAATCATCAGTTCAGTCGCTCAGACTGATGATCCAGTCAGTTATGCAGAACATACAAGCTGCAAATTGATCAAACTGACGGAGAAGTCATAGGAACTGAAGTAAACTCAAAAGGAGATATCAGTTCAAGGACCAGCTGAAGAAGAACAGCTGAACTGAGAAGCAGCTGAATGAAGATCTGAGCAGTCAAGATCAGTCAGGAACTGATGAGAAGATATTCCAGTTGGAACTGTTCAACAGAAAAAGCATCAGTTACGGTCAAACCCAACTGATGACGTAATCAGTTTTCAAGCCAAGGAGAAACTGCTGAAGAGAAAAGATAAGTTCAAAAGTCTCAATAGTGGAAAAGGTAAAAATACGTGTAATCTAAATGTTACCGTTGAACTGTCTTTCTCTCTCCTCTTTAATTCCCAATGGATAGAAATGAAAAGCCAATCGACGGGTCGATTGATCTAATCCGACCGTTGAATTTGGGGAGACCAAGCGTCACAACCGTTGGATGAACCCCCTTACATTCTATAAAAGGGATGGCTGAATTTTCATTTTTACTTTTACCAATCTCAAAGCGCAGTAAAGAATTCAAGCATCTTTCATTCTTTAATTCTCGAAACTGTTCCGAAGAACTCTTAAAAGTAAAAACACCCAGTTCATAACATCAGTCAAAGCCATTTTACCCTTTTTTGATCATTCATCTCAAACAAAAACACCATGGCTGACAGACGCGCACCAGCTGTTCGACAAAACTTCAACTTCAAAAGAACTGGTGATTCTTCACAAGGATTCCAAAGAAATCTCTACAGAGATAAGTTTCTGGATATAGGCGCTTACAGAGAGAAGTGCTCAAACTCCGCCCTCTGCAACTCACTGATCGCAAAGATAAAAGATAGTGGGTTGAAGAGCTTCACAGAAGAGTATCCATCGAAAATATATCTAGAGGCTGTGGTTGAGTTTTATTTAAACTCAAAAGGCTACGATGACAGAATCGAGATGGAAGTTCGTGGAGTCGAACTAATCGTAATTCCAGAACTGCTCGGGAGATTATTCAAACTGCCAACTACCGGAACACGACTGTAAGATGTTCAAATGGATCAAGAGGAAGCCTACCGCCAGTGGAAGCGGGAGGAATGCTTAGATGTGTACAAAAGCAGTACACTCATGTCTCTTCTTCAAGAAGAATACATAATTCTGGCCTCAGTTGCTGTGAGAATGATCACCGGAACAACTGGAAGCCACTCAGAAATGTCGGAGCACAAGTACAAAATTTGTATGGCAATCATCAGAGGGATCGACATCAACTGGGCTCAATACTTCTTCGAGCAATTAAAGAAGTATGTTGACATTGTGGAGAAGAACTGGAAACCAATTGTGTTACCAACTGAGTTCCATCAAAAGATGTGTTATCCAAGCAGAATCAGCATCATATTGGAGAACATCTTTGACTCCATGAATGAGGAAACCGACACATTGATGATTGACAAAATGGATTTTATACCAGTCATTGGAAAAAGGCAGCCAACTGCAAAACCAATATCCATTAAAAGCAGTCAGCCAACTGCTGCTTCCTCCAAGAAAACTGAGGAGTCATCAAGAAGAAAGGGCAAGGAGATTGCAGTTAAAACTCCTCAAGAAGACTCCAATTCAAATGATAACATCCCAATAAGCCAGATGTTGGGAAGCTCAATCAAAACGAAGCCTCTGCGTCAAGTTCGCTTTAGATCACTGATTGATTCACCAGAAGAAGTAATATCTACAAGACCAGTTCAGATCAAGGAAAGAACTGGGAAGCAGAAGAAGAAGCCCTCGGCAGTTCAAACAAAAGGGAAGAAGAAGAAGAAGTCACGGCCTCCACCTCTTCCTCAACTGCCTCCTCGTAACATCAAGATAATAGATGTTATGCCAGTTGAGAATGATGATATAGTGCCTTACAGAAGAGTTCCCCCAAAGGATTCTGGAGCAGACTTCTTCAGAACTGCCAGCCTGCCGATGGGAGAAATAGAAGAGAACATCAGAGCTCTATCAAGAACTGAAATTATCAAATGCTGGGCTGATGAACAAGTCCAAAGATTTATAGCTGAGAACTTCATCGAGGATGTGTCTGGACTTCCTACTCTGTATGAAGCTCTAACAAGGTACGTCTACTGGTACCTTTAGAGACACTGCTTCAACTCTGAAGCCCATTTTCTCCTAACCACACTGTACAGGATGAGCTTCTGGAGGAGGGAAGAAAGATGGAGTATGGATTGGGCTGGACAGGAGACTCCAGAGCAAAATCCAGTCATCACGTTGAAAAGAATGCTGGCCATTCGAAGGAACCACCCACGACCTGCTGAGCAAACTCTGGTGGAAGCAATGAATGACTTGCTTATCTGGGCTAATATCAGACTACCACCTCGTCGAACTCAAGCTGAGCAGCAACAATGGAAAGCCTCTCAAGTTCAACAACATTGGATGCTCACTGAACTGCTAAAACTCAGACGGAAGCAGCTTAAAGAAGGGCAGGAGCTGTTCAATCAAGAAGTTCAGAGAAGCTATCAAAGGGCTGAAACTTCTGCAGCTCACAATGCAAGGGAAACTGCCATAACATCTGTGGCCAGGCAGTTAACATTCGAAGAAACCCCTCACCCAGATGATGTCATCATCGATCTTCTGGATGACTCACCTGAGGAGCCAGCTGCTGATGAGCGCACAGCTAGCGATCTGGAATTTGAGGAAATGCTCAAGTCCCCCACTCTGCAAGATCTTCCAGTTGATGAAGAGCTACAAGAACCAACCGAAGAGACTCAACTGCCCGAGGAGCAAACTGAAGCACAACTTGCCCCTTTTCTCGAGTCAACTCCAAAGACAGCTGAGCATGACCAGTCAGCTGACCAGATATCTCAAGAAGCTGAACAATCTACATATCAAGGTACACTTGCTATAACTGTGTACATTGATCCAATACAGAGAGCACTCTAAGCTGTCACTCAAATTGCCGCGCCAGAGACCTCATCAGAGTCAATATATGATGAGATCATCGCTATGGAGACAGAAGCGATTTCCCACACAGTTCCTTGCGAGGAACTTGTTGGAACTGAAGAAGGAGAGGAAGCGGACTCAAGAGCAGTCCAGTTCGAGGCTCAACCCAGCAGTTCCATAGCCCAGCTCCCTCCACACTATGTGAAACTGATTGAGTCCCTGCAACATCAGGTTAAAATGTATGACTCCCTGCAGAAACAGTTTAAACTGCACACTGAGCAAATCAAGTAGCTGCAAGCACAACAGAGACTCCAGTTCGCTGAAACTGAGTCAGCTAGCAGCACCGAGGATGATGATGAGGAGCCCACAGAGCCGCTGGCCAAGAGAAGAAAAACTGATCACAAGAAGGACTAGAGGCTGATCACACTTAAACATGATTAGAAAAGCCTTAAGTATACTTCTTGTTAATCAGTTGTAATTATCTTTTGATTAATATTTATAAAAATATATTTGAAATTTTGACCGTTGCAAATCAATGACACGTGTCAAGGTCATTAATTGCCAACGACCAAAAGAAATCAGAGGCTAGCCTCATGCGCACTCTTCGTTGGTGAAATCAGAGGCTAGTACCATTGCCAACTCCTCGTGTGCACCCTTCGTTGGTGATCCACCACTCCCTTCAACTGATGAGATCTTCACCAGCTTGGCCCCCATGAGCTTCAGAGAGCAAGACACCTCTGATCCAGATCAGTTCATGCTAACTGAAGATGCATATGCATGGCTTTCTCCGCCCATGCAAATTCCTTCAGTTCCCGCAGCTCATGATGATAATTTGGCCACCGCCTTCACTTTTCTGCCAAATCTGTCATTACCATCATGTGATCCATTTTACCTTTTGGATGATGCCAAAAAGGGGGAAGATGGACAATATGATGATGGACAGTATGATGGATGCATGACTCTTTGGGATCAAATTCAAAGAGAAATTCATCATGAGGGGGAAGATCAGCTTCAGGAGGAAGCATGGACACTACAAGAAGTCCAAGAAAGAGGAGAATCGAGCAGAAGGAAAATAGAGCAATCGGAGCAACATTCAGGAAGTAGATTAGTAGTCTTAACTACTAACTCTTGAATCTCTTGAAATTATGCCTTAAAATGAATATATAATACAAGTTTTGATATGATTCTACTTCAAGCTTGAATGTTTTGACATAATTCTTTACGCTCTAGAACTTCAGTCATGCTCTGATATCTGAATGAGAAGCATGATTAAATCCAAACTGCTCTTAAATTTAGCATGCTCTGATATTTGAAAGATAAGCATGAATGACAAATGCCCTAACAATTGAATGAAAATCATGAGTCAATTTGTCTCAATATGCTATGAATATG